>CM028132.1:1251295000-1252545000 GCA_016271365.2 Neoceratodus forsteri | reverse complement strand
TGGGAAGTATGACATCAGCTACACTGTCATCACTCACTTACACTGCTTCACACTCAATATGTTTGGATACCGGTACATTGGTTGGAATTAGAACTTGATGCAACAATGCTAATACTACCTCCACCACCGCTAACACCAGTACATAACACCACTGGATGGCAAAACATCATCTCCTCAACTATGGTGAGTCTACAGATTGGGCTGTAAAACATTGTAGAGAAATACCTTTCCTTACATCAGCAATGCACTTCTCCGTCCAGCGTACTACTACCACACCCACAGACCCTCTTACTGCCAACATTGCCATGGCCAGAAACAGCTTTGCTTGCATGACTCTTTGCAAGCATTTTGGAGAGATCAATCACAAATATTATTACCAAATTCAGATTTTGATACATTCACTTTCTGACTGGAGGATGCTGGCTGGATGTGAAACAAAATAAAGAACTGTGGCTTCAGCAACAGATAAGAGACTATTGTGACACTGTCATGGAATTAAATCAATTTCAGTAACCAGTGATGCTGATGGGGTCACAAACTCACAAAAACAATCCAGTCTGGTAAAAAACCTTTTGAACGTGGGGGTGGGAGCACTGAATACAGACAGTGCTGATTTTTAGCACTACAATACAAACAGCAAAACTAACAACAGAGAACATGATCACAGTACAAAATCAGGCAGCTGAAGTGGATAGCAGGTTCACACTGCTGCACTTAGTTGCTCTTACACTAGTCTGTGTCACAAATTTTAAAGGTGTATTATATTTGATGCACGCAACACTACACACACAACACAGAACAGTTTTTGTGTACAATGCTCAACGAGGAATGCGACACAAATGCAAAAGTTCAGTGTACTGCCACGTAATGTAAATTTCTAATTTTAACAACCTGACCTTATGAAATGCTTCACCACATACACACAACAAACAGCAAGAAAATTTCTACTATTACTGACAATTGTACTATGTGTACATTAACAAGTCAGTTATATAACAAAAATATAACCAAAAACAAAGAAATCCAACTTAAATCTACCTACACACAGATCGCCCCTCCATGTGAGCACAGGATGGTTTCCTACAATCGATGAACTACAGTTGGATCCCCAAAAAGCAAAAATGCTTTTGAACAGCTTTACAAGATTCCTAAAGACAGCTATCAAAGCACACTGTCTCCTACTCCTACTCATACTACCCTGAACTGAGGCTGTGCAGATCAATATAGAGCCCATGTGACCTGAACTCCCATGAATCACTGCAAAATCCACCTTTGGAGCTCAAAACAAGCCGAAGTGAGGTGAAGTGAACTTCACCAATGCACTGCATTAAAATTGAAGAGTAGTGACCAGGGAGGCGGAGTAGCAAAAGTCGCTGTTTGCAATAGACTTACGTTCCCATTATGACGCTGAAGTACTACGCTGTGCATTGCAGAGCACTCTGTGAAATGCTTCAAGGAGTGGACTGAGTCCATTTCACCCACCACTACTTCCTATACACTGGGTAACATAGAGCTATTGAGACTCATATTGCCTTATGGCTCACCATAACGTGCAGTATCATTCATCATGGCAATGGCTGCCACTGTATCTTCATCGACTGGTCTTTAAGACACAATGCTGCTTCATTAGATGATTACAGAAAAGACTGCCAAATAGAAGACCTTGCTTAAACACAGTTTAGCTACCACCACTTGCCATGTGACCTTATTTAAGTCACTTGGCCTCACTGCGCTTCAATGCACCCAGCTGTATGATCGTGTGGTAGCAAGGTCTCACCACCCTAAAATGTTGCAGTTTGCCAAGAATATTTGGGGTAAATAAATTGGAACTAAAAAATATCTAAATACAGCAGTCCAAAACTTTCTTCAGTCACTTGTGTCTGAGATGTGATGGGAAGTACACCTTGTGAATCTGCCTCCCCATAACCTTGTCCACATACAGTACTACTGGCAAAACAAGATGTACTCCTTCATTTTATTGTAAATATACCACAGGTACTGTAACCCTTCTTTACTGATACTCACATTAGCTTGACATTGCCTCCTACTAGCATCAAAGGTTTGGGTGTTTGGTACTGTAAAAACATTACCTAGTAGGGTGCTTGAGTTGTTGCCTGCAAGCTGCATAGCACTGACTGTTTGATTCCTCCCACCAATCAAGGAGTTGTGGTAAGGAGCAATTATTTAAACAAACTCTACAGCAGAGAGGATGAAAGATTGCTGTTTCAAGTTTTAAGACAAGGCAGTATATCATCATAGATACCTATCAAGTAGTCAAGAACCTCTAAAATAAGATAGAGTACGTTAGTCAACTACTGTAGGATCTTGAATGTACTAGCCAGAGATATGCTGATATACAGCATTCCTTTTGTGCCCTATTAAATTGTAGGTATTAAGGTAAAGTGCCCTCCTGAACTGGATTGTTCCCATACTCATGACTGAAAGTGCGTTAAAATACTTTCATTGTTCTAATATAGGATCATTATTTGGACAATGGTGACAATAAGATATTGTCAATACTTCATCAGTTCTCTATGAAGGTATCTGCATGTGCTGTATTCCTCCTTCAACCTACCTTGTAGAATAACCCCTGGAAGATTCATCAGCGTGCTGAGTTTTTCTTCATGGTCACTATCTTACAACAACAAATGTATGAACAAAAGCAATGCCATCCTATATGCTGCTTGGTGTTCCTTATATTGCATGGTATGCGAGTAGTGCAGTTATATAGCACTTTTCACTTTGAATGTCTATGTACAAGTTTAAATTTGGGCCCAAGGTGATGTGACTTTGGTGATCTCAGCTCAGCCCCAAGGCCCCTTTTCAGTCTTTGCTCAAAAGAGTTCAAGGAGTATATACTTATGCTGTTTAAACTACCCTGTCATAGAAACATAGAATCTGATGGCAGATAAGGACCAAGAGGCCCATCTTGTCTGCCCATATTCTTTACCTACTAGAAATACCAGAGAACCTATATTAACTTCATAGAACATAGAAACATAGACTTTGACAGCAGATAAGGACCACTTGGTCACCTAGTCTGCCCATATCCTACCTACAGGATAAGCTGCAGATCCTAGTTAACCAACAGCCTATTTCTTCCTACCCCACAAGAACTGCCTTATCTCTGTCCCATGCATTCTTGAATTGTCCCACAGTTTTAGACCCCACAACCTCCTCAGGAAGGCGTTCCATGTATCCATCACCCTCTCCATGAAAAATACTTCCTCACATTGCTCCTGAGCCATCCCCCATCTTCAAATTGTGTCCCTTGTTCTTGCACATCGCTTTTCTGATAGATGCTACCTCTTGGACTTTGTTGATTCCACTGAGGTACTTAAAAGTTTCTATCATGTCCCCTTCTCCCTCCTTTCCTTAAGGGTATACAGATTAAGCTCTTTAGTCTCTCTCCTCGTATGGCTTCTCTTGCAGATCGTGCACCATTTTAGTTGTCCTCTCTGGACTGACTCCATCCTGTCTATGTTCTTGTGGAGATGGGGTCTCCAGAACTGGATGCAGTACTCCAGATGGGGTCTCACCAACTGTCTGTGCAGAGGGATAGCAACTTTTTGTTTTCTGCTGGTGATGCCTCTCCCTATACATCCCAGTATCCCCAGCCCTCCCTACTGCCTTCTCACATTGCTTGCCCATCAGGTCCCATTGCTTTGTCCACCTTCAGTTTTAGGAGTTCTTTCAGAACCCTTTCTTCTATGAAAGGACTGGGATCGACTCCCTATCCAGAGTGCTTCTGTTAATTGGATTAGGTACCTCCTTCTTTTCCTTTTTGTGAATACTGAGCAGAGTATTCATTCAGTATCCTACTTTTTCACTGTCCCTCTCTGCCCACCACCATCGATGCTATTCAGCCTCCACCATCCCTCACTTTGTCTTTCTACACTCCCTGATGTACCTATAAAGGTTTATCCCCTTCTTAACCGAGTTGGCTATCTTTTCCTCATTTTGGGCCTTTGTTATTCTGACTTCCCTCCTGCTTCCTTCTGCCTTAACTGGTACAGTTCTCTGTCCCACTCCTTCTGTGTTTCTTTATACTTCCTAAATGCTATTTTTCTCCCTAACCTTCCCTGACACCTCTTTTGAGGAACCATAGTGGCTTTTACTTTCATTTTGATTTATTTTCTTCACTCAAAGGCTTGTTGCCTCTGTGATGGTAGTTTGATGTTTCCCCATTGTTGCTCCACCCCTTCTTCTTGCCTGTTTGCTAGTGCTTTTCTGAGGCACTCTCCCATCTTGCCAAAGTCAGCCCTCCTGAAGTTCAATACTTTCACTTTTGTATGACTTGACTCTGTAGCTGAGTTTATCATGAACCACACTGTTTGGTGGTCACTTGTTCCCAGATGGCTCCACTTCTAGATCTGAGATCATCTCACTGTCCCCATTTGAGTCACGAGGTCTAAGATTGCTCCCTCATGAGTGAGTTCCAAAACTAGCTGTCTGAGGCATGACCCTGTAGGGCAATGACAATGGCCCTGCTCTTAGATGTGGCTGCAGCAAAGGTGCTCCAGTTGACATCTGGCATATTCAGGTCTCCCATCAACAGTATCTCCCTTTCTCTGCCATCCTAAGGATGCCTTGATCATATTCTTATCCATTTCCCTCCCCTGAAGCGGGGGCTGTTCCTAACCCTGTACAGATTGTGGTGCCATTTGAGTCTTAAGGTGACCCACAGTGCCTCCTCCTCCTCTCCCTGTTTACTCTTTTGTTCCATTGATTTTATCCCTCCTTACATACAGAGCTAGTCCTTCCCTCTTCTCCCTCCTGTCTCTCCTGTGGGTTGTGTACCCTGGTATGTTACCATCCCAGTCATAATTCTCTGTGTACCAAGTTTCTGTGACTCCCACAATATCCAGGTATCCCTCTTCCATCAAGGCCACCAGTTCAAGGAGCTTGTTGCCCAGACTATCGGCATTGATACACATTACCTTCCATTTCTTGATGGTCTTACCTCTTTTTACCATCCTGTTCTTATTGCCTTTGTCATTTCTCCATTTAACACTGCCTTCTCCCTATTAGCGTCTCTATCTTGGTGTTTACCTCATTTACTACCTTGATTTTGTGGGGGCTAAGATTTCCCTGCTCCTTTCTAGTACCTCCCCTTGGCTAGTTCAAATGCTTGCCAATGAAGCATTTAAACCTATCACCTAGAATCCTGGTTCCACTCCTGGACAGATGCAGACCTTCACACCAGTATAGGCTGCATCACTCCAGGTCAGTCCCCAGTCTCAATGAAGCCAAACCCTGAGCTCTGCACAAGTTTTCAACCACTGATTGAATCCAATGGAATGAAGCACCCCAGCCTCACCCATGCCATAGACAGGCAGCACCTCCCCAACTCCACAAACTCTTCCTGCACTGCTCTGATCCCTTTCTCAGCCAGGTCATTTGTCCCTAGGTGGACAATGACATCCAGCTTCCTCCCCATGCAGCTGCTTCAGTGATCCTGAGGATTCACTCCCTGTCCTTCAAGCCATGGCGCCAGGCAGGCACCTTACCTCCTTCTCCCCTTCCTCCCCCAGTTCTACCCTCTTAACAATGGGTCCCCACCAGGGGTTGTTTCCTTCCCCTGTGGGGTTCACCTGCCACCCTCCTGTGGGTCTCCTTGTGAGGTTCCCAGCATCCTCCTTGGTGTTCACTGCGGGTGCCTCCATAGAGGAACCACACTTTTCAGAATGGCATATGAATTGTGGAGAGGTATAGCACGGAGGCCGTGCCTCTATTCCACCACCCTCATCCTCCTTGAGCCCCTGTGGTCCAACCTCTTCTCTTTCTTGGCAACCTCTGAGGCAACAGCAGTGACCCTGGTGGTCCCTGGATGGGAAGAGGTCCCCAAATCCTGGCCAACTCAGCCTGGAGTGAGCAACCTCCTCCCTCAGCCCAGAGAGGTGCCTGCAGATGGGACAATGCTGCATCCTCCAGAACATCTCCCAGAAGACTGCTGCTCCACAGCCACTGCACTGAACCACTCCCATCATGTTATTTCTAGCCCCTTAACTGTTGTTTTGGATATTTACTCTTTCCTCTATTTATTTATTTATTTATTTTTTCTCCCTACTTACTTACCCTCTGTGCCCTTTAAGCTCCTGATCTTCCTGTTCTGAGACAAGAAGTTCCTATATTACTCAGTATTCTCCTTACTTGATCAAGTCAGACCTCCAGCAGCTGAAGAGGCGACAGAGAGCCTCTTTCCTTCTAGGATGGTGAGGTCTTTGTGGCTCTGTGATCACTCACTTCCTGTTTCCAAACAGGAAGTTCATATTCTCAATCAAATCCTGTGCCTATAAAAAGTAGAACTGGCTTAGGATGGGGGAGGAAGGAGGGCATAGTCTCTGTAGAAGTATAGTTATAACAGCAGCTCCTTCCTCTTGCTGTTCTCTGCCTGTTCTCTGACAGAAGCTATCTAGGGCAATTTTAAGTCTGGCTTTAACCTGGCTTCCTCCTAGTTGAGCCACTGCCCTACTTTACAGCTCTTTCTATACCTAATTAATTGCACAGATAAAATTCCCTTCAGCCAACTGAGACAAACGCCTAGATAACTGCACAGATAACAATTAACTTCAGCCAACTCAGACAAACACACTCTTTTTTTGTTTGTTTTGCCCTAAATCGAAGGTCCCAGGAGTAGAGTTCTAGTTCTTTAGTCCCAGTAGAAGTATAGTTATAACAGCAGCTCATTCTTCTTGCTGTTCCTGCCTGTTCTCTGACAGAAACTTCTTTTTATGAACTGCTAGGGTTCACCTATGTCTATCAAGCAGTTTTGAATTCTCAATATCTTTGCCCCCACCACCTCTGCTGGGAGGCTGTTCCATGCCTCCACAACCGTTTCTTGTGAAGAAGTACTTTCTCACGTTGCCCTTAGTCTACCTATTTCCAGTCTCATGTCATGCCCTCTTGTTCTAGATCATCTTTTCTTCTGAAAGACCTGCCCTCTGTACCTTATTTATTCCTTTAGGCACTTGAAGTTCTCTATCTTGTCACTCTCTATCTGCTCTCCTCCAGTGTATACATGTGATTTATATTTAGCTTTTGTTGACCGAGTAAGTGCACTAGAAAATCCTGCCTATTTTCAGGCACAACCGGGGAAGGGGATACAGATGAATGGCAACTGACCTCGAACCAGATTAAGCTGTTGGTGGTATTTTTAGTGAATGAGGAAATTTGGCCAGGACACCAGGAAATTCCCTACTCTGTAGGCGGGTGCGCTGTCCATCTGTCTGCAGAGATGGAGGACCTCAGTCTGAAGGAGGCAGTGGAAGAGGATGGATGTGGACTTGGAGGTCAGGAGCTCTTTGCAGTACATTCTTTGTTCAAAGGAGAAGCTCAGCTTGTAAGTGGTGACTGAGTAGTGGTTTTGGATTCACCTGTCTCTGCATTGCCAATGGAAACAGAGATGTCTGCAGATGTGCAACTACAGGAGGAATTGAATAGGAAAAAAGCCCAATTGTTGGACTTGATAAATACAGCTGAGAGAGCTTTCATGCCTGCCAGCAGAAACTGGAAGCAGAACGTGAGAAACGGAAACGTTCTCCAACTAGCCCATTTAAAAACAGAGGAAATGGTTTGAGCAGCAGGATTTAATAAACGGTAATGCTTTGCAAAATACTGTACAAATGGATGGAGAAGTTGTGCAGGATAATTCATCTTTACAAATGTGCACATTGCCTGCATGGTCCCCAGGAGATGCATTAAGACAAGCTGGATGGTTGTGGTCAATAGATAAATGAATTCCTGACCCCTGATTCCTATACCTGGTTTGACCATTTCAGATCAAGCTGGAATAGCTGTACCTAATGCTCTATCTATGTTAACTGTGGCTAGTCAAAATTATAAGTCCTCTGATGGCCTTAATGAGAATGCACAAACTCAGGAGAGACTACTGAATTTTCTGATACACAAAGGCGCTGGTGGCAACCTGGAACCATCATCTCCCTTGCTAGAACAAGTTCTTTCTATGGACTACTCCACAATCGCATCAACTACTGAAGGAAATGAGAATGTAAGTCAAATAATAGATTTGGATGTGAATAAAGATTTACATAGGAGCTCGATTGCCGAGCAACCAGAAGAAATGGGTCCTAAATCTTATGCAGGCTTGTTTAAAAAAACAGTGGAGGCAGCTAAAGCAGATTTCTGGTGCGGTTAAGAAACTGAGGCAAAGCTCCAGTAGTTCCAGACAGACTATGGGTGGGAAGACACTATTAATTGATTCGATGGGATTTTCTCCTGCTGAGGGTGTATGCCTTTATACACCTGCCTAGTGAACATAACTACGATATCAGTTTTGTTCCATCATTTCATTAGATAAATTTTGGAGACTTTATGATGACATTAAAGATCAAGAAGAATGGAGGATTTCCAGGCTATCCCAATTACTAAACCCACAGTTAAAACAGTTGCCATTCTTTTCCGAAATGAAGGGGTAAACATTGCTAATATTCTTTTTGGCTGGAAAAACAATGTTTAATACAGGATAAACCAAAGCCTATTATGGATGGAAACAGCTTTTGGACAGGAGGTTGGACGATACAGTACAACTGAACCAGGACGATGACAGCATACAACATTTACCTAGTTCTTTTTGGGGGCAGGGATAGGGTATTATTTTTATGCTGGCCAGCCTAAAATTGTTTTAAGTGAGGTTCATTAGCATTTGAATACCTCATGTGATCAGATGAAATGCTTCCAGTGTGGTATGCTAGGGCATTCAGCAGCACAGTGTGTAGCCCCTCGGTATGCAATTTATGTAATGAAATTAATCATTCCTTTTCAGATTGTCCATGGAGAACTACAGATACGGATGACTCTTCCGATCAGGAATGTTTTTAGCACAGGCAAAAAGCCGTATCAAGAACAAGAAGGAGACACACTGAAAATGTATTTAGAGGTAGATGTAGGGGTAGAGGTCGGGGGATTAAATGAAGATAGCAGGCAAGTTAAATCCTGACCCTCACAGCACATTAAGGCCTAAGGAGTCCTTCACTGACTTATTTCAATCAGGTCAGATGGTAGCACTAACTTTAGATCCTCCTCAGGGATAAGTAGGGAAGAGCGAGAAACTCTATTCATGACCCCACAAGGATCTCCACAAAAGCCTTCTAAATTGATGGGCAGTGATTCCGTATCTTGCCAAGCACTGCAGAACACATTAGTAAAGGGAACAAGATGATTTGCAAGGTTCTAAAGATGGAACGTCTCCTTTGGTTGGAGAGGGAGTGATAGCTGGAATGTGCCCATTTCTCCTTTATCTTTAGAGAACAGATTTTCAGTCCTTTCATCATGGGGAACAGGTAGATAAGGCCCACCCTATGTTGGAATCTACACATGAAGTGGGTATTTCAGCAGTAATATTACCTAATCCGGAGCGTTTATTAGCGAGCAGACAGCCAGAAACTAGAAAAGCAGTGACTAGATCTAGCATAAAACACCCTAAACCCCTACCTTGAAACCTTTTACACTACCAATAGTTTCATTAAATGTGAATAGTTTAAAATCTCATCAGAAACACCAGATGACGTTTGGGATACTTTCACAATTGAAGCATGATATATTGTTATTGCAAGATACACGATTACATACAGTTTCTGAGACTTCTAGAGCCATCAAAGACTGGCATTGGGGTATATCCTTTTGGTCCTTTGGGAAGAAAGGTGTAGCAGGTGGAATTTGTTTTCCAACCTCTGATGTTAAGCTTTATCAATCAATCAATCAATCAATCAAAATCTTTATTTATTCAGGAGGACATCATTGAGCGAAGCTCATTTACAAGATGGACCTGATAGGTCAAGATCAAAATAAGGTACAGTAGCATACATAAACAAATACAGAGAAAGAGACAAAGACTTAAATATAAATAAACAGCTGCAGTAATAAAAACGTATATCAAGCAAGGCAGCTAATGATTTTGGACCACAAAACAAAATAATTCAGACAGGTTTGACCCAGGTGACTGTAGTATTGGGATTGTGGAATTGGTCAGGTTGTGTTGTAATTGGGTAGATACTTAAGCAAGTAGAAAAGGGATTAAAAAGAAAGGGAATGGCAATGGATTTTGGGTATATTGTAGCTAAGTTTAGAAAAAGTATATAAACTGTGATAGAAAGAAAAAAGGGGGTAAAGGGTAAGAGGGACTAGGCTTAGTGAAAGCAGTTGCATACCTCAGGAAAGAGACTTATGAAGAGCTTTTTAAAGGATGCTATAGGGATGAAGGTGTTCAACTTTAGGGTCTTCTGCAGAGAATTCCAGGTAGATGCTAAGAAGTAGCTGATTACAGATCTCCCATGCCGGTACAGACTTTAGGTATCTTCAAGGTGAAAAGGTTATTGCTTCTTAGGGCATATGATCTAGGTGTAGCCAGGGTAAAGCAATCAGAAATATAAGATGGAAGTTTGTTTGACAGAGCTTTGTAAATCCATAGTGCAGCATTTTTATTCCTCCTAAGGTGTAAGGATGTCCAGCCAACAGCATTATAGAGAGAGCAGTGATGAGTGTTGAAAGGAAGATCTGTGATGAATCTTAGAGCTCTGTGGTACAAGGTATCCAATTTACTTAAATAGGACATAGTACAGTGGCCATATAGGAAATCTGCATAATCGATGAGAGATAGAAATGATGCCTGTATTAGTCTCTGTTTAGACTCTTTGGTTAGATAATGTTTGATTCTGAAGAATAGGCCGAGCCTCTGTCTGAGTTTTTCAGGAGCTCCTCAACATGTTGGTGTAATCAAGTCTATTATCAATCCATACCTCTAGATATTTGAATTTATCCACATAATCAAGTTTTCTCCAAGGATGGTGGATAGTTGGGAAGAATGTTTGATGAGAGAGTGGTAGAATATATATTGGTGGAAAAGAACATAGCCTTTGTCTTCTTGGCATTTAATAGTAGTTTCTTTTCAAGTAGTTGATGTTGCAGCAGGAGAATTCTGATTGTAATAACTCACAGGCCTTTCATGGTGAGGGGTTACTGACATACAAGACAGTGTCATCAGCAAAAGGTGGACATTGGCAACAGTGAGGTTGGAATCAATGTTATTGATATAGACATCAAAGAGGATAGGGCCCAGGATGGATCCTTGTGGTACTCCTTAGAAGTGGTTTTGAGTAGGATAGGACACCTTCGTTTTCACCTGCTGTATTCTATCAGTGAGGTAACATCTGAACCACCCAAGAGAGGTTGAATCCAGGCCTAAGGAGTGCAGTGAGGAAATTAGCAGCTCATGATCCACTGTATCAAAGGCTTTACTTAGGTCTAGAAATACAGCACAGATGCTGTTTTTTGTCTAACTCAGTTTGCCAATCATTTGTTACTTTTGCTAATGCAGAAATGGTACTGTGTCTGGTCCTAAACCCAGATTTAGCAGGGTTAAGTAGGTTATTAGCATCGAGGTAGTCTCTTAGTTGGATACTCACCAGTTTTATATATAAGTTATAAGTTGGTTGAAATTGAACCAGGAAGGGTGCTTTTGTTGGATCTTACAGTTAAAGGCTTACAGTGTCGCTTAATCTCAATTTATGGCCCGCAGATAAGCTCTTAGAATTTAATTACTTAAAAGATTCAACCTTACTTATACACAAGTAGGCAATTATTTCTATGTGAGGATTTCAATATAAATTTTCAGCAAAGAGCAGTAGGGAAACAGTTTTGTGATAAAACATGCTTAAAGTCCATCCTTTCCTAGCAGGTCTGAGTGATTCTCATCAAACGGGTCAGAATAAAGTTAAACCTACTTTTTTAAAGGAGGTTTATCATCCTAATTGATTTTACTTTTGTAAAGAAATTGTTGTTAATTTCTAGTTTAATTTACTTACCAATAGAGTCTTCTGACCATATCTTGATTGGTATAAATATAGATATTCTCCATGCAGGATAAAAGGACCTGGGTTTTGGAAATTGAATGTTTCAATTTTAAACAACATAGATGTTCTAAAGGATTTGGAACTAATTATTAGAGATCAAATTACAACTATAGATTTGCATGAAAACATGGTTGGCTGGTGGGAAGCTTTTAAATTATGTTTGACTAGATATTTTCCTGCACAAGGCAGATTGAGAGCAAAAACAAAGAATGAGGAATATTTGTCTCTGGCTCTCCTTACAAAAATTAATTTCATTGCAATCAGAAAATGGGGTAGATTTATCTGTTAATATTGCACAGATAAAACAAGATATGGTACATTATCAATACGATAGATTAGGTTCACTTATTAGAGAACAGGCCTTGGGACTCAAGGTAAAACTACTCAGGTTAATCCTTTTTAGCCTGTAAACTCTGATAGAAAAAGACTTTTTCAAGTTTGAGAGATAAGGATAACAGAGCAGTATCAGATAACATTGGAATTATGGACTTTTAGACCACCATATAAGAAGTAGTTTTGGGAAAAAATCCAGATTCTGAATTTACATATCAATTTTTAGTAGCAGTAGATCTTCCTTGTTTAGTGACAGATACAAAAAATTAATGGTAGGAACATTCACGGAAGCAGAACTAGGAAGAGTAATTGCATCTCTTAAAATGACATTTCTCCTGGTTCTGATGGATTTCAGGAGAATTACATAAAATATTATGGAAATTGATGCCTAAAGAATTGTGGCAATGTGTAATTTTCTAATTTCCGATATGATTTTACATATGCAAATGTATGAGGATTATTAATTTTCTTATTTAAAAAGCGGAATCATTCTGATATAGGAAATTGGAGGCCATTAACATTATGAATGTAGATTTTAAGATCTTTTCGGAGCTTTTGGGAACAGATTATCTATGGTGATGCCTGATTTAGTTAGCAACTCTCAATTTTGTGTGGTTTCAGGAAGAAAGATATATGATACATTGATTTATATTAGGAAATTATGGCAATAGGGACAGGAATTTATGAATTTTGGAGGGTTATTTACTAAGTTTGGATCAAGCTAAAGCATTTGATGAATTATCGTAAGAATATTTATGGGAATGCTTGAAGGCATTTATTCAATAGGTGCAGATATGTTATGCCTTAGCTTATGTAATTCTGCTAGAAAATGGATGGAAGGAGGAAACATAGTTTATTAAAGGAGTTTGGCAGGGGTGCCTGCTTAGCCCTCTCCTATATGTTCTGGCTCTTGACTCTTTATTACGGATAATCAATAGATCTCCTCTAATTAAAGGAATTATTTGGGATAATAAGATTCAGATAAAAATTATTGCTTATGCGATGATTTGTGTCTCATCTTGCCTGATGAAGCCTCTTTAAGGGTAGCTTGTATGATTATTACAGAACTAAGGAAGATTATGGGAGCACGGATTAATAAATTAAAGACTGGGGCCAGATATTCAAACTGCACCATATAGTGGTGCAAGCCCTGCGCTGCTCAAAATAGTTGCGCGGGGGTGTAACTCAAGGCGATATTCAGCGAGTTGCACTGTAGCTCAACTTCTTTGAATATCGCCCCTGGCCACACCAGTGTGCATGGAGCAGTGGAACTGCACAGCAAGTGGTCAGAATGGAGCATTGAGATGAGGTGGTGCAAGTTCCATTCGCCATGCACCACCTCACGATATTCAAAGGGTGGCATGCAAATGGGCCATAATTTATGCAAGGCACATGGGGGCCATTTGCATCTGATTACAGCCCATTTGCATGCCATTAGCATGCAGGTGCATCAATCTCCAACGACTTGCACCTGGCGCCTGCCAGGCAGCAGCCGTTGGGGACCGACACCCTACAGCCCAATCAGGGCATAACGTTGTTCCCCCAGTAGCTCGTCGCGGGCATAACATTGTTCCCCAGTAGCCCAATCACAGGCAAAACAGTATTCCCCACCGCGGTAGCCCGATCACGGGCAGCACAATATTCCCCACCCGAAGTAGCCCGATCGCGGGCATCAGACCTCATTCACATATCTGGACTGACTTGTACATTATGGGCTGCCGCCCTTTGGCTCATGCTCTGAACAATGGGTGTGCAGCCTACTAAACTGCCAGTCAGCGGGCGGCAGGGTGGCAGGCGGGTGGGGTGCTGCCGCCGCCAACTGCACAGGGTGGCGGGGTGGTGGGGCTCCATGGGTGGGTGGGGTGGGGGCCACTAGATTACCAGGGATATCATACTTGGGGGTGAGGAATTCCGCCTGCGATCAGGCTACTCGGGGGTGAGGGAATACTGTACTGCCCTTGATCGACTACATGGGGGTGGGGGATATGTGCTGCCTGCAATCGGGCTACTTGAGGGGTGGGGAATACTGCTGCCCGCGATCGGGCTACGAGGGGTTGGGGAACACTTCTGCCCGTGATCGGCTACTCGGGAGGCATGCCCACGATTGGGCCTAATGGGGGCGAGGTACAGTTATGCCCACAATCGGCTAATCTCGGTCCACTGAACCACCAGGGATATTGGACTTTGTGGGGTTCTGATGCCCATGATCGGGCTACTCGGGGTGGGGAATACTGTGCTGCCTGCGATCGGGCTACTTGGGGTGGGGGAATACTGTGCTGCCCCGATCGGGCTACTCGGGGTGGGGAACACATCTGCCCGTGATTGGGCTACTCGGGATACAGTTATGCTTGTGATTGGGCTAATGGGGAGGTACAGTTATGCCCGTGATCGGGCTAATCTTGGTCCACTGGACCACCAGGGATATTGGACTTGGGGAGGTTCTGATGCCCATGATCGGGGCATGGGGGTGCTGCCAGGTGTGGCAGGAACAAGTCGAGGGCCATCCACAGGTGGCAGCTGCTGTGTTGCACCCTGCAATGCGGCAGCTCACCTGTGGTGGCCCTCAACTGTTCCTTTTTTCAGCGTAACTTTGTGCAGGCGCAGGTAGGTTGCACCTGCATAACTCTGCACAGCCGGGCTGGAATATCAGGCTGTGCAGTTTATGCATGGTTCCCCCCCCGGTTGCGCATGCCTTCATTATCATTGCACTGTTGCTCAGCATGATTTAGAAGCAACTGCCTCTGCTGAATATCACAGAATGGCACATTTCGGACTTGCGCAGGCACAACCTATTGCACGTGGCTCAACTCTTTTGAATATCTGGCCCAAAATGTATAAGTATTACAGGTTTTCCAGATACTCTAACCATGGCGGAAAGTTTTGGATCGAACAACAACCTTGTAAAATCTTAGGAATATGTTTTGGAGGTCAGGATAAGTGCAACTGATAATTGGAAATTGGCTTTACAATAAAGTAATTTTAAAATAACTAATGGAATCGAAATAAACTTTCAAAAAGAAAAGAGCTTATTTAATGAAAACTTATTTAATACCTGTTTTCTATTTTTAAGTAACATTTTCCTTATACCTAAAAGCTTGGAGACTTCATTAATGAGATTTTACGGTGTATGGGAAGCCGATCAAATCCAATTAAGTGTAATATTTTGTATTTAGAGAATAAAGCAGGGGTTTGAGAATGATTAATCCGATTCTTTTTTCTTCTCGATTTTTCTATATTCAAACTTGATACCAGTAGCCAGAGATAATTGTAAGATTTGGGGTTCATTAATTAATACATATTTACAGGAGTAATGCTAAAATGGAAAAGTGCAAATGCATGCGTAAAAACAAAAGCGTGTCCCCATTTGGTGGAGAGATGGAGTGAGGGTTTTGATAAAATAAAAGTTGGAATATTAGTTGGGAAATAATTAAGGCATTTCTAGAAAAGAATTATGCGAAAATATTTTGGTGCAATTTTCCATGAAACCCCTTTTCAAAGCTTTCTAAGGAGGTATGTTGGACATTTCCAAGTATATCATTAATCCTTGTATTCCACCTCCATATGTGGGACATTGCATGGTTGGGGATCCATGGGAAAATAAAATGCGAAGCAATCAAAAACATAAATCTGTACAAGATCGTTATTGCCGAGAGAGAATGTATATTAGTTCTGGAGACTATGGATCATTTATATTTCAGTTGTTATTATGCTATGGAATTTTGGGATATTGTAAAAACATCGTTGGCAGAACTGCTTGACAATTCCTCCTTCATGTGAGAATTTATATTATGGTTCCTTTGATATGGATGTGCCTCAAGGCACTTATAGCTCCCTGCAAGTTATACATACTTTTTTCTTTATTGGGTATGGATTAGTAGATGCAGGTTTTTATTGCAACAACAAGAAATTCAGCCAATTAATTTATTTCATATATTGGAAACAGAGATAGGTAGATTGAAATCTTTTGAGAAATCTAGGCTTCCATGTGATTGGAAATTAGAGTGAGATATGAGGTTAAATAAGTCTCCTCTTGTAGGGGACGTTAGGGAAATATGGGAAGTTATTTTATGTCTCCTTTAAATAAAAAAAAAAAAAAACCTGGTAGGTTTCAAAGAAAAAAAAGAGGGTGGGAAAAGGGGTGTATTAATTATTGTTTGTTATGTTATAATTTCTTTTATGTAAAATTATTATTTATTTGCCTTGTTTTTTCCCCTAATGTTTGCATAATTATGGTTTAAGATATGAAGAAATATCTGGTTTTAGGATTTATTTTTGAGCATTTGTATGAAGGGAAATTGTATTGTATGGTTTATAAGATTTTTGTTATATGAATAAAAATTCTCTTTTCAACAAGTGCCATGGAATCTTTAACATCTACCTGAACTACCACCAATCCAGGCAGATGGGACCTTGGTTTAACATCTCATGTGAAGAGGCACCTCAGAAGTGCAGCACCCTCTCTTGCTGCTACAGTGTCAATGCTAGGATATGCACCCAAGTGCCAGATGTAGGAACTGAACCCACATCCCTCTGATCTCTCAGCCTCAGAGGTGAGCGTGCTACCTACTGAGCCACTGACACTGCTAGCACTTTGAGTTTTAACATATTGAGTTCCTCCAATCTCTCCTCATATGAACTTTGGTGTAGGCTCTGCACCATTTGTGTTCCCTTCTTTGAATTGTCTCTACCTTGTCTATATCCTTGCAGAGATGCAGCCTCCAGAACTGGATGCAGTACTCCAAATGAGATCTCACCAATGACCTGTACAGTGGCATCACCACCTCCTTTCTTCTGCTGGTGATGCCCCATCCTATGCACCCCAGCATCCCACTGGCTCTCCCCACTGCCTTGGCACATTGTTTGGCCACCTTCAGGTCATCAGATATGATCATCCCTAGATCTCTTTCCTGTTTTGTGGCTGTTAATAACTCTCCACATATCATGTAATCTTCCCTGGGTTCCTGCATCCCAAGTGCATGAGTTTGCACTTCTTTGCATTGAATCTTAGCTTTTCTATCCTCAACCAATTTCAAACCCAGTTCACCACCTCATGACCGGATCCCAGGCTGCCCAGCTTGTTCACAAGCCTCCTACATGGAACAGTGTCAAAACACCTTGTTGAAGTAAAGGTAGGCAAACATCCACCTCCTCCGGCCCCCAAGATCCACTCCCTGGTCAACCAGTCAAAGAAATCTATCAGATTTGTTTGACATGACTTTCCTGACTAGAATCCATGTTGCCTCAGAACTTGTGCTCGCTGGATTCATGGTGTTCCACTACCCTTTCTTTTAGCAGTGATTCTACTGATATCAGACTGACAGGTGTATAGTTTCCAGCCTCCTCTTTCTTCCCACTTTTGTGGAAGGGACTACATTGGCCTTCTCCACTCCTCTGGAGACTCTTCCATATCCAGTGACTTGCTGAACAGGGATGCCAGTGGTGCAGCTAGTACCTCCTTAATTCCTTTAATATTCTGGGGTGTATGCCATCTGGTTCTGTTGTCTTGTCTATCTTCAGTTTTGTGAGTTCTTTCAGGACTCTCTCCCTAGAAATGGACTATTGTCCACCTCCTTCAAACCAGATTTTTACCTGTGGTCCCTCTGCTCCCCCTTCCTCTGTGAAAATTGAACAGAAATATTTGTTTAGGATTGCTGCTTTATCCTGGTCTCCTTCCTCCCACTCCCCCCATTATCCACTTCCACTTCCTCCTCGTTAGCTTACAATCCCTCCCCTGGTCTTTCTCCTTTCACTAATGTACATATAGAAAGTCTTGTCCCATTTCTTAACTTCTTTTGCTGTTTCTCCTCTGTCTTCCCCTTAGCACTCCTGACCACTTTATCTGCCTCCTTAGCTTTTCTAGCTACACTGCCCCATCCTCCTCCTCTGTATCTCCTTATATTTCCTAAATGCCAACTTTTGCCCTTACATTCCTGCCACTTCCTGCAAGAACCATAGTGTTTTCTTTTCCTCTTGCCTTTGTCTATTTGCTGAATGCACAAGTTTGTAACCCCTTTTATGGCTCCTTTTTGATGGGCCCATGGTTCCTCAACCCCTCACTTTTCTCTCCCTCTGCTAGGGCTTCCGAGACACATCCCAATCATTGTGATGTCTGCCCTCCTGAAGTCCAGAACTCGCCTTATGTGGCATGACCCTGATGTAGTACTTGATATTGAACCACACTATTCAATGGTCACTGGACCCCAGGTGTTCATCCAGCCTGACATCTGAAATTGTGTCCCTATTGGTGGGAACCAGATCCAAAATTGTTCCCTCCTGATTTGGCTCAAGCACTAGCTGCTGGAAGCAAGCCACTTGCAGAGAGTCCAGGACATCTCTGCCACTGACTGTTGCAGCCACTGGGATGCTTCAATCAACTTCTGGCAGACTGAAGTCACCTACCAGCAACACTCCCTGTAGCTGCCATCATATGGATGGCTTACAGTAGATCCCTGTCCACTTTCTCCATTTGGGTTGGGGCTGTAGATTATGCCTGTATGAATGACTGTGCCATTGCTTGTCTACTGGGTGACCCACAATGCCTCTGCCTCCTGCATTTCTTGTGCCTCCACTGCCTTTACACCTCCTTGATGTAAAGAACCACCCCTCCTCCTTTTTTCCCTCCTATCTCTCTAGAACAAAGTATACCCTGGTATAGTTATATCCCAGTCATGATTCCCATTGTACTATGCCTCTGTAATAACTATAATATCCAGGTCAGCTTCTGCTATCAAGGCTGCCAGATCAGGGATTTTGTTTCCCAGGCTGCAGGCATTCATGCACATTGCCCTCCATTTTCTGCAACTCCTCTTCTGACCTCCCCTTATTCCCCTTGTTTCTCCTCTCCTCTTCTCTCCTGCTGAGTTTAGTGCTTTCGGGTGATTTTGTGACATTATTTTCCTTCTTGCTGGCTACATTATCCTGTGGGGTGGGCAGTTTGATTTACTCTTCCTTTCTCTACCTCCTTGGCTAGTTTAAATGCTTGCTAATGAAGCATTTAAACAGTTCCTAAGGACAGGTCTGCATTCCTCCAGGTGGGTTCCCAGTTCCCAATGAAGTCAAAACCTTGCTGTCTGCACTAGCTCTGCAACCAAGCATTGAAGTTCTTGGTGTAAGATTCCTAGCCTCCCTTGCCATGGACAGGCAACACCTCCAAGAATGTCACAGAGTTTGCTTCATGTCACAGGCCCTCCCAGTTCCTTGAACTCCTCCTGAACTCTTTATTGCTGTCTTGTCCCTAGCTGGTCATTGGTCCCCAGATGGACAATGACATACAGCTTCCCTCTTAGCTACTACCCTAGCAATCCTCTGAGTTCAATTTCCATCCTTCTGAGCTGTGCCTCCCGGTAGCGCATTTCCTCCCTCTCCTCATCGCTATCAGCTCCTAACTACACTCCTGTACAATAGAGTCCCCAAAACGGAGTATCCTCTTCCTTTGGGGTCTCTGCCACTCCCCCTTGGGGCTCCATTGTGGAGGTCCCTCATCCTCCTGGGCACAACTTTAGGTTACCCTGTGAGGCCTTCCCATTCCTCCAACACAGCATCAGAGTTCTTCAGTTGCACCAGCTGGGGATGTGCCTCTGACCCACCTCCCTTACCCTACCTGAGCCCACCACAATCCAACCACTCCACCTGCTGGATAACCTTTGTTGTAGAGTGTGGATTTGGTGGCCTCTGGGTGGAGGATGAGGCCCCTCGAATGCTAACCAAATCAGCAGACACTGGCAACCTCCTCCCTCAGCCCAGAGAGGTGTCTGCAGATGGGGCAGCACTGCAGTGTCCAGAAGGTTCTTCTGAAGACTGCCACCCCATAGCCACTGCACTGCCCCTCCCAACATCTTCCCTTTCTTCGCTGCCTGTTGCCACCAACTGCTCTGTGGGTATCCTTCTTCTGCCAAGTACTGAGCCCAGTAACCTTAGTACCTCCTAATGTACTATTCAGCTCCTGACCCTACACCTAATCTTATTCTAGAACCCCAACAAACTAACCATCATTTTTATTTATTATTTGTTCCTTCCCTCTTACTTATTTCCTTCTTGAATAAAGTTTTCACAATTTAAGGGCCCATTCACAAGATTATCCAGTCTGCTTTGTTGTGATGATAGGGTGTTTCTGCCCTTTCCTGTGTTTAAACAGGAAGTAGCCTAATGCAGACTAGGTGCTCCCCTACAAAGGTGGACATACCGGGGTGTGTGGGATGGGGAGGAAGGTGGGACCTTCTCTGGATCTGCTCATTGCTAAAACAATCAGAAACAATCCAAACAGGGTGTGGTTTAGTTTCTTTGTACAGTTGCCTGCAACAAAGATTGGTTAAATATGCCCGTTCCTCCGTGATTCTTCCTTTCACCTGCAGCTTGCATGCTCCTCTGTCACCGCTCCCAGAGTCCCTAAAAAGAAAAGAAACCTTGTGTCCTGAAAACAGACAGAAGAAATTAAAAATAAAGCAGCATAGAGTTACTACAAGCAGAGTCTTCCTTACACCACCCAGCCTGCTTGCTCGAGAAAGCTCTCTTCTGCAGTAATTTTATAGGTCCCCACCAAAGAATTTAAATTTTAGTACCCTCAGATCTCTCCCATCCAATTGGCTGCTTGGTCTCCTTTGACTCTGGGTGGCTTTCTGTCAGCCTCCCTCTGTAACCGCTCATTGCTACTGGAAGAAAGCTCCTCTAGTGCAAGACTAATGTACACACTAGCAGACTGGATGGACTAGAAGAAGACATATCAGTGCTGTAGTTCTGGATTTGAGACTGAGCCTGCATCAGAAGAAGGAGGTGTGAATCAGATCTAAAAATATTAAACCCTTTGATTAGATAGCTCTAAATTTCTAAATAATTAATACAAGTAAGATATAATCTAAGACAGGCTGTAGTATAAAGGATTTTGTTGCATGCCCCAGGGTGATGAGAAACATACAAGCATATAATTTGCCAGCAGAAAAGGACCACTTGGCTGCTTGGTCCACCAGTCTGCCCATATGGTCCCTGCCTAGTCTCTCACTGCAGACCCTAAATGGTCTTAGAAATCCTCCCTCTTCCCTGCCTATTTACTAATATTCCCTATATCTATCCCACATTCTTTAGCCCCCTACTGTTTTGCCTCCACCACTTCTGCTGGCAGTCTACTCCAGGTATCTACCGTCATTCAGTAAGTAGTACTTTAAATGAAGTATTACTTCCTCACATCCTTCTTAACCCCCACCTCACTGCATGTTCTCTGGTCTCGGTGCTCTTCCTCATTCAAGACAGACTCCTCTCCTGCCCTTTTCCCCAGTGAGGTACTTGTAGGTCTCTGTCATGCCCATTCTTGATCTGCTCTCCCCAGGGTGTGTATGTTGAGATCCCTCAGTCTCACCTCGTATGGCATTGTGTAAATCACTTGTACCATTTTTACCTGCTCTCCTTTGACTGCCTGCACCCTGTATATGTCCTTCTGAGGTATGGTCTCCAGAACAGGACACCATACTCCAGGTGAGGAATGATACAGAGTCAACATCACCTCCTCCTCCTGCAGGAGTTACATTTTATTTATTTAAATTTGATAACCTGGAAAGGCATACTGAGCTGAGGCTCATTTCCAGATGTGACCCAGGGATAAGGTACACAACAGGAGTAACAAAGAACACACATAGGAATAAATAGTACAAGATACAGAACACAAATTTCAAAATGGGGTTTGCAATATACAAAAATGTAAATAGATACTGTGAGTTAAAAAGCAAATTAATTTATAACAATATATACATATAATCTAGTATAAAATAACAGTTAAAATAATTATAGTAATTTACAACAATATATACATGCAATGTAATATGATATAAATGTACAGTGTAAAATAGTGGGGGACACAGGGAGTAGAAACAGGGAGCACTTCACTAGCCACAGGTATCCATGGGAGACACTGGCATTAGAAAGAGAGCAGGCAGCTGGGGAGAATGGGAGAGAATAGAGCACTGGGTGCACTGAGGGAGGAGAAGCCTGGTAGTATTTTAAAAGAGGAGAAAGGAGGAGAGATGAAGGTTGGAGGAAGATTGTTCTAGAGAAGAGGAAAGTGGAAGGAGAAAGCCAATTGACCAGCGGAAGACAGGCAGTGAGGGGAATGGTGAAGATACGAGGCCCCTGTTGCAGAGAGTAGGTAGAAGAGGTGGCAGGTGATATGCAGGTGGAGAGACAGGATGGGAAGGTGCCAAACCAGTACTTAGCAGTGAGGGCGTACCATGACTGGTTCTTCTGTGTGATAAGTGAGCAAGGAAAACAGGGCATGTAGAAGACAGTGGTGGGTGAGGGAGGAGAGACTGTTACAAAGTGACAGAGAGCATTCAGGAGCATGTCCAGTTTGGAGAGGGATGTGGTAGGGGCTGTGCCATAAACAGTGTCAGTGTAGTTCAGGACTGGAAGAATTGTTTTGAGTACCAATTCTTGTCTTGTGAGAGAGAGAGAGAGAGACTATCTTTATGGCAATAGAGGGCTGCAAGTTTGGGCTAAGCTTGGAACAGATGGCGTTGATGTGGGTGAAGAAGTCCAAATGTCTGACCAGCCAGACACCCAGGTATATAAAAGCAGGACTAACTTGAGAGGAGAGCCATCTGTACATATCCCAATGCATCCCAGCATCAAACTGGCCCTACCCACTGCTTTGTCAAACTACCCTGCCACATTAAGGTCCCTTTCTTGCTTAGTGACTGACAGTACCCCCACTTTCTGTACTCAGTTCCTGGGTTCCTATGACCTTGGTGCATGATTTTGCACTTTTTAGCATTGAACCACAATTGCTATGTTCTTGACCATTCCTTGAGTTTTCCAAGATCCCTAAGCTTTCTATCCACCCCTCCTATCACACAGAAAACTCATGAGAAACTGTGCAACTTGGGAGGGTTCTAAGGTGGAAAACTGGGTAAGGAATTGGTTAATGGAAAGGCAAAGAGTTGTGGTAAATGGAGTTCACACCATGGAAGGAAGGTGACCAGCAGGGACACTCAGGGCTCAGTACTGGGATCAGTCCTCTTTAATATCTTTATAAGTGAAATAGCTGATGCGCTTGAAGGAAGGTATGCCTCTTTACAGATGACAAGGACCTTGGTATTCACATAACTGGTCACCTTAGCTTTTCTGAACAAACACATAATGCTATTTCTAAAGCTAATAAAATAATATGGATGATTAAGAAAACATAACTTCTAGAGACAAAGAAGTCCTGGTACCTATGTATACAGCCTATGTAAGACTACACCTGGAAAATGCTTCACAGCTGTGGGATCCATACAAAAGGATGATAGAAATAAGTTCAACAAAAGAGCGAGAGAAGACATACTAAACTAGTTAAAGGCATGAAAGATCAAGAATACCCTGCTAGTCTAATCTTCCTGGACTTAATGTCTTTAGAATCTAGGCGTACATGAGGGATGTCCTCTTTATGTATGACATCATTCATGACCCACAACTAATGGTAGACTTGGACATTAAGTTTAAAATTGGAAACATGGAAACTAGAGGCACCCACTTCAGAGAAGGGCTAAATGTCTTAAATCAGATACATGCAAATATTTTTACACCACACGAGTGGCAAATGTCTGGAACTTGCTTCCCACAGAAATAGTAATCAGAAAAACTAAAACTGAATTCAAAAGAAGATTGGATAATTATATAAGGACTGGTTGGTGTCTAAATTATTTTATGTAAATGATTTAAAGGGAGCAATAATGGGCTCACTGCTTAAGATTCATCACCTTTCTAGCATGACTTCTAGTATGATACCAACATGTGCAATAAGGCTGGCACTCAAGATAGGGTGGAAAGAATGTGCAGAAACCTGAGAAAACTTGAGGAGTGGTTGAGGGTATGGGAAATGGGTTTAATGTGAAAAAGTGCCAAAACATTCACCTGGGGCACAGAAACCCAGAGGCGGAGTACAAAATTGAAGAAGAGATATTGACAGTCAGCAAACAGGAAAGGGACATGAGCTCAGTCATATCTGATGACCACATGGTGCAAGAGAGTGCAACTAGGCTGTAGGTAGGGCCAGTGGGATGCCTAGGATGCATAGGGCATAGGTTTGAGACAGTATAGCATAGTGGTTAAGAGCACTGAGCTGTAAACCTGAAGACATGGGTTTGAATCCCATCAGCCCCCACTTGCATACTGTGTGACTCAGCAAGTCACTTAACTTCCTTGAGCTCCCAGGTTGCATCTGGAAATAAGCTCCAACTTAGTGTGCCTTTCTTGGTTAAACAATTTCCCTTTCCCATAGGGAAGGATATCAGCTGTAGAAAGAGGAGGTGGTATTGCCACTGTATAGATAATAATAATAATTTTATTTATAAAGCACCTTTCATAATATCAAGGCACTGAACAAGTCCACAAAAACATCAGCAAACAATACAAACAACAAACCATGAAAATTATAAAATATATTCTAAAAACATAATAAATTACAGTAAAATTACACACACTATGCAGTGCGTTTAACTTTCAAAAAGGCCCTTCTCCAGAGATAGGTTTTAATTCCTTTTTAAAAGTCTCCACGGAGGAGCATTCCATAACCAGCAAGGTAGAGAATTCCAAAGAGTGGGTGCGCATAGGAAAAAGCTCTACTGCCGGAAGATTTCAAACTCACTCTTGGAATCTCTAACAACCCCATGTCGGCCGACTGGAGTGATCGCTAGGCAATGAGACACCAGAAGGTCTTTCAGATAGGCTGGACCCTGATCGTGAAAGGCTTTGAAAGTCAATAAAATGACTTTAAAGGTGATCCGCCACCGTATTAGGAGCCAGTGCAGCTGCGCAGACACCGGGGGTAATATGACAGGACCTGCTTGTCCCAGTCAAAACCAGGCTGCGCGTTCTGCACTAGCTATGGTGACAGTTCAACTCAGAAGCCAAAGTAAAGGCGTTGCAGTAATCGAGTTGCGAGGACACAAAAGCGTGGACCAAAGTTGGCAGGGTTCAGACGGAACAAGGTGCCTAACCGGGCAATATTCCTAAGATGGTAAAGGAAGTCTTGACGACAGCTGACACCTGAGATTGAAGAGTCAGCCTATCGTCAAGAATCACCCCAAGGTTATGCACCCGTTCAGAGGCCGAAAGCGACACACCGCCGAGAAAAATTCCAGACGGCGCGCCATCACATGACCTCCCAATCTGACCACCCGTCCACAATCAAAACCTCAGTTTTCTCCGAAGTTCAACTTAGCCAACTAGAATCCATCCAGTCTTGGATCTCCCCAGACAGTTATTAAATACGAGAGCTCCATCCTGGTCGGGTGCAAAAGACAGGTATAGCCAGTATCATCTGCATAGCAGTGAAACCTCAAGCCATACCATCTTATAATGTTTCTGAGGGTAGCATGTACACTGCAAATAACATGGGCTCAGCACAGAACCCTGAGGCACTCCACACAACAAAGAGACTAGGCCAGAGGAAAAAATCGACACAACTCTTTGTGATCTCCCAGTGAGGAATGACTCGAACCATTTAAAAACAGTTCCAGACATTCCACAAATTTGCCCCAGGTGTGCTAGCAACACCATGTGATCCACAGTGTCAAAAGCTGAAGAGATATCAAGGAGAACCAAGATAGAACATCTCCTTAGATCTCTCACCCTCAGAAAGATCATTTAGCACCCAGACCAAGCGCTGTCTACGGTCACTGTGTCTTTACGGAAACCAGACTGGAAGGATTCGTAGATATTATGGATGGCTAAATGGTCATCCAGTTGGGCAGCCATGACCTTTTCAATGACCTTCCCAATAAAGGAAAGTTAGAGATAGGTCGATTGCTGGAAAAACAGTCTGAGTCCAAGGAAGCTTTCTTCCAAGAGAGGTGTCACCACCGCCTCTTTCAGGGAGCTAGGAAACTCACCCGACTCCAAGAAGCACCAGACAATTTAGCTAATACTGGACCAATAATGTCTACACAACCCAAAATAAGGGCAGTAGGTCCAGGATCCAAGCTGCAGCTTAGGGGCGATACTATGGATGATTCTCATAATATCCACAAACTCTGGTCGACAAAAGGAACTCCAGGAGAAGTGAGGTCTTGTGCTCTCACACACTCCCACCACAACACCCTTAGAGGTTGCTGGATCACTGTTGAGACCCCACCTGGAGTACTGTGTCCAGTTCTGGAGACCACATCTCAGGAAGGATATAGACAGGGTGGAGGCTGTCCAGAACAAGGCAACTAAAATTATGCAGGAGCTGCATCAGAAGCCCTATGAGAAAGATTTAAGTACTTCAGTATGTACACACTGGGAGAGATTAGGCAGCTGGGGACACATTAGAGACTTAGAAATACCTCACAGGGTTGAATAAGGTACACAAGGAAGTATTTTTAGAGAAAAAGATGCATGAGAACAAGAGGACATGCAATGAAGCTTAAAGGGTGAAATTTAGAAGACATGTGAGAAGTACTTCTTCACTGAATGAGTGGTGGATACCTGGAACAGTTTCTCAGCAAAGGTGGTGAGGAAAACAGTTGTGGGCTTCAAGCATGTATAGAGATAGCACAAGAGGAATCTTTGTTAGGAAGCAAAGGGGAGGGTTGGAGATGAAGTAGGGTCTGCAGTGGCAGTGTAGGCAGGATAAATGGTCAGGCAGGTTGGGCCAATGGGGTCCTAATCTGCCATCAAATTCTATGTGTCTCGGTTTCCAAGTGTCCACCCAATTACAGATTTTGGTATCATCTGCAAAAGACTACTTTCCCATCCAGTTCATCTGGAAAATCACTACGAAGACACTGAAGAGGACCAGTCCCAGTACTAAGCACCATGGCACCCTATTGGTCACTCTTTCATCTTTACAGGGAGTATTGTTAACCACCAACTTCTGTCTCTTATCCATTAACCAGTTTCTAACCATTTCATCACTATGGATCTCACACTTAGGCTGCTTAATTTCCTAGTCACTCTCCTGTGGCACAGTGGCAAGGACCTTGTTAAAATCAAGATAGGCCATGTCAGCTGCCTCCCTGACCTATGTCCTGGTCATCCAGTCAAAGAAATCAATCAGGTAAGTCTGACATGGCCTTCTCCCTGTAAATCCACACTGCCTTTGGTCTTGCAGCCCATTGGATTCAAGATACTCTACCAACTTTTCCTTTAACAGTGTTGTCATTAATTTCCCACTACTGAGGTGAGGCTCACTGGCCTATAGTTGCTAGCCTGTTATCTGTTATTGCTTTCCTCCTATCCTCTGGAACCACACCCAATCCCAGTAAGCTGTTAAACAAGGCCATCAGCAGGGCAGCCTGCACCTCCCTAAGTTCTTTTAGTACCCTTGAGCATATTCAGTTGAGTCTCACAGCCTTGTACACTTTCAGAGGTGTACTGTAAATCCCTTCAGGAATAGAGGTGCAGTGAAATAAAATGTCACCGTTGAAACTAGCAATTTAGCTGGGCAAAATGTTTACATAAAGTGCGGCACAATTTCATACCTGCAATTTAGCCTGTCACCGCTAGCCACCACAAGTCTATAAATTGACCCCACACACACAAAAGTTACCTGCAACACCCCATTTGTTTTATTTAAAAAATACAAAATTCACCCTCCACTCCCTGTTGTCTAGTGGTCTCCCCAGCCGTCACTGGCCATAATAACATTAAATGAGCACTCCCAAAAAAATTACCCTCGCCTCCATTTGCTTCATTAAAAAAAAATTAGCCTCCACTCCCTGGTATCTGGTGGATCCCCCAACCCATCAATGAATGCAGCACTACCTGACTGGGCCTGGCACAGCCCTCCACTACCTCGACAGCCCGTCAGCCGACTGAGTGCCACTGTGCATTGAATGAAGGAATACCACGCTCATTCATTCAAGTGCTCAGTAATCTCAGTCAGGCTACCCAGCTGTAGAAAGTGATGGAGAAACATGCCTCGAGAACCCACTGAGGGGGCTTGGTAGAGTGCTACTATCTATTGATGGGGTGGGGGTCCACTAGACACCAGGGAGTGGAGGTGGTTATTTTTTAAATAAAACAAATGGAGGTGACAGGGCAACATCGGGGGAATGCTTATTTAATGTTATTACGGCCAGTGAAGGCTGGGAGGGGCACCACTAGACACCAGGAAGTGGAGGGTGGATTATTTTTTAATAATAAAGCAAAGGGAGGCGCAGGATAACTTTGGTGGGGAGGAGTGCTTATTTAATGTTATTATGGCCAGTGGCGGCGGGAGGAACCACTAGACACCAGGGAGAACTTTGGCCAGTGGCCTGACATTTCGCCATGGTGAGCAAAATTACTCCTGTGGTGGCAAAACTTCACCAGCGGTGAAACTTTGCCGCTTGAAGTAAATTTCATGGCCAACTGTGGGCAACATTTCGCGATTTTCCAGAGAAATATTTCGAGAAATGCGCTAATTACGTGAAATATTTCACTGTGTGAAATTTTCCAGTCAGACATCCCTATTCAGACACTGTCCTCTAAACTGCACTTGAGTCCACCTACCTCTTTTGTTCCTCCTGTTTCCTGGTGTTCCTCCTTCCTTCCTCAACTGTGTAGACTAATCAGAAGTACCTCCCATACAAAAAATAGGCTTAATGCTCAACTGATTTAAATCACTAATAATTAGTAAATGTTCAACTATTCATTAGTTTTGCTTTGAAGGAAATTTTCATTTGCAAATGAGCTAGATGCTAACCTCTTGTAGAACAACCAACTTCTTACTAATTCTTAATCCTTTGACAGTTAGCCAGTTATTAATCTGTCTCCTACTTAAGAATTAACTTATCTTTATTAATTGAGTTTGCCATTTATTTATTATTAGTTGAGATTATGTAATAGCTCAGTTATTTTCAATTAACACTCAACTTGTTTAGCATTAGTTAATTACATTTATTCCAAATGTACAATGCATAGACATTAGCTGAGAATAATTAATTTCTCACAGTTTCCCAAAATGCATTCTGCATCAAATGACACAGAACTGCACTACCTCTCTCTACCAGTTATTTACTCAATTGCAGTAAGTGAGCCCCTATTCCTGTGAATGATCTTGGGAGCTGGTAGACACAATTTTCTTCACGGCAAGCACTGTATCTGGATTCACTGAAATAAGTCTGGATCTGCAGGGTTTGAGTGCTGTGGGTTTCAAAACTTCAAATTAAAGTTGCTGAAAAAGTGTATTTTTCTAGCGAATATTATATAAACATAGGAGCTGTTGGCAGAAAAGGACATCCTGGCCCACCTAGTCTACCCTATGATCCCTGCCCACAGTGCCACTGTAGACCCTAATTGATCTCCCCCACAGCCTTGATACTAAGGTCCCTTGCATCTATCCAATGCATGTTTGAAACCTGTTACCATTTCAGTACCTACCACCACCTCTGCTGGGAGGCTGTTCCAGGCATCTACCACCTTTTCTGTAAATAAATATTTCCTCACATCCCTCTAAGTTTCCCATTCCAGCTTCATATCCTTGTTGCCTTGAGCATCTCTTTCTGTGCAAAAGTCACCCTCCTGTACCTTACTGATATCCTTGAGGTATTTGAATGTTTCTATCCGTCTCCCTTTCTCTCCTTTCCTACAGTGAGTACAAATTTAATTCCTAGTCTTTCCCATAGGGCTTCTGATGCACGCCATACACCATTTTGGTTGCCCTTCTCTGTATTGCCTCCATCTGATCTATGTCCATACTGAGATGGTGCCTCAAAACTGGACACAGTATTCAGGTGTGGCCTCATCATTGATCTGTAACATATATAGATAGATATAGATACAGATACAGATATAGATATAGATATAGATATAGATATAGATATAGATATAGATATAGATACATTTATGCAATTCTTGAGAGGATAAAGTTTGTCAAATATGCTTGATACCCACAGGATTGTCAGACCTAAAGTGAGAAAACATGTTTATCCTCTCTCTAGGTCCCCATGCCATGACAAATTTAGTCACACTGTAGGTTGTGACTGGCTGGAGATGGCAGCATGAGCTGTCAGCTCCAGTGAATCACTTCTTACTTAAACACCTTTCACTTTCAAACTTGTTGGCAGCACAAGCAGTTTCAAAACCACAGCTCATTCACATGCCAACTCCACCTAACAGTTTCACTTCTGTGCTGCTGCTGCCACATCATTTTCTGCTCAGAAAAGTGTTACATCTTTATGTATAGGCATATATTTATAACCCCTTCTTTACACCTCTTCTGCCATTCACATAACTGCGACCACTCTTACCTGTGCTTGTTTTCCCATACCCAAATCCTGGCGTCACTTGCATTCTTCACTAGCTGCAAGCTCCTGTACTGACTGCACTTTCCAGCCAGCTTTAAGCCATCATGGCCTGGCCAAATCTCTTAAAAAGGTCTCATGTCCCACATGGCCACATCCTCCATATGCTTGCTCCCTGAGGCAGTAATGTACTGACACAAAGCGTCATGTGCAAAAAAGAAACTACCACTCAGTTTCAATGCTATGGAGCACTCAGCCATCTAAAAAGATATAAAACAAAGCATTCAAAACCTAAAAAGGAAATGACTCACAAATGACAATGGCCTTGCATATAAGAGATATGCCTAGCCAGGGAATATCCGTGATATTCTCCCTTATGTCCCTGGTCCTCTGACAGCATTAGTGCCTCCACCACTCATGATGTCATGAGGTCAAGCTGCACTCGATGAGATTATCATTGATATTTTCAGTCGGACCATGGCATATCCTATCTAGACTACAGAGGTTAGAATAACACGCTGTGAATGAGATTGGTACATTCAGCAGACCTGGGTTTGATTCCCACAGCCTCCACTTGCATACTATGTGCACTAAGCAAGGCACTTATCCTCTCCAGTGCTCCTGGGTGGCCCCTGAAAACAGGCTTTGTACCTAGTGGGCCTTACCTAGTTACCAAAGAATAAAATATACATTTATATATCGATATAAGAATACTAGATCATGTGGTGCATGGGTAAATACACCCAAAGAGGGGCAAATCAGATTATAAAGGCAACTTTAAATTCAGTTGAACATCAAATTAACATTGCATATAACTGTTGATGCATTCAGTGATAAATGGAGCCAGCATCAGGCCTAGGAATTTATGTACTGTAAGCAAGGTGCTCTGTCCTTTGTAAGGAGTGTTATGCAGCCCCTGCTGTCAACAATCCATCCTTACCCTTCTGTCAACAGAAAAGGCAAATGTATTCTCTGACATAAAAGCAGACCTGTGACTGCCTTTTGCATATGCTATTCAATTCAATTTTCAATTCAGTCTTTATTTATATAAGGCACCTTTCCGAAACCAAGGTGCCTGTACAATAAATGATAAAACAATAAATAATTAAAACAATATTAAAATTAAGCTAAACAGCAGTATTCAAAATTCATTGTATACCTGGCTAAAAGATACATTTTAAAGCTTCCTTAAAGCTTTGGACAGTCGGGCAGTGTTGCACCTGGCGAGGTAGAGAATTCCACAGGGTTGGGGCCATAAAACTAAAAGATCTGGCCCTGAAGTTTTTAAGCGAACCCTGGGAATCTCTATAATTCCTCATCAGTGGATCAGAGAGAGCAGGGGGACAGTAGGGACAAATGAGATCTTTCAGGTAAGCAGGTCCTTGATCGTGTAGGGCCTTATGGGTCCAGCAAACCGACCTTGAAGGTGATTCGCCAGCGATTGGCAGCCAGTGCAGTCCACGGAGCACAGGCGTTATATGACTGGACCTAGAAGAACCAGTCAATAGCCTGGCTGCTGCATTCTGCTAGCTGCAGGTGGTGAATCTCAACCCCAGTGCCCAGGTAAAGGGCATTGCAGTAGTCAAGGCGGGAGGAATGAAAGCGTGGACCAAAGTAGGAAGATGCGTCTGGAGGAACCAGGTGCTTCACCGGGTGATGTTCCTCAGATGGTAAAGAGGTTTTGACAACTGCTGACTCCTGAATTTAAATGTCAAACAGTCATCAAACACAATGCCCAGGTTCTGCACCGGTCTGAGGTAATTAGCTGGACACCTCCAAGCCATAGACCGAGGTGATCAACAACAAACCCACCTCCCAGCAACCCTGGTCCATTGCGGTGATGTCCTTGCAAATATGGCAATAATAATGTAAAACTAAAGTAAAATAATTATTTCCTTTGGGTGAAAATGAGAATTTTGCTACAGACCAAAATTGTGGCAAAATTGTACCTCGGTTTTACCTTATGACCTTATCGTAAAAGTATAACCTTGGAGTCAAATATAGGATTTGTAAAAGGTAATATATTTGGTTTGATGAGCCTGATATTCAAACTCATCTTCAGGTGGCATTTTATTCAATACCTAGTCAGCCTGAACTGTGTTCCCAATTAAATCTACCCAGCTACAAATAACAATCTCAGTGCTCTGACTCTCCCACTGTTCTAGTCCCTTGGTAACTGTTAAGTATGACTTACCTGAGACTGGCATGCTGGTAAGTTTGTTGGTGAAGATGGTTATCTCACTGGTTTCTGGCATTGGCATAGTTTCTGACAGACAGGATAGTTTGCTAACTAGTAGGATTGTTAGCCTGATGCTTTCTGCTGGAAAGTAGGAACAATGATTAGACCCTGTGCTACTCTTCCCATTGCAGAAGCCATTCTGGTGGCAGGAGCCCTTCTGGGGAGGTCGATTGGGCAGCAAGGTGGGTGCTCCAGACAATGAGTAGTCACCTTGGATCTCAGGGTAGGCATTCTATCCCAAGCAATGGCAATTCTCACTCTAGGATGGGCACAGATGGTGCGGTATTCTGGCACAGTGGTGTGAATTCTGTCCCTAGGGTGGTCATTGAGGCACAGAAGATGGGAATTCCAGCCCTAAGGTATACACTGAGGAACAGAAGGTGGACATTATGGCCCTGGGGCAGGTATAGTTGCTCAAGGGTGGACACTGAAGCACATCAGGAGAGCATGCCAGCCTCATAGTGGGCATTACAACCCCAGAGGATGCATTGCAGCACAGACAGCAGGCATTCCAGTCCCAGGATGGATTTTCTGACTCCAGGGTGGTCATTCAGGCTCAAAGATGGCATTCCTGCCCTAAGGTTGCCATTCTTGCCCTAATGTGGCAGTTTGACCCTAGAGTTGTCACTAAAGTAAAGAATGTGGGCATTCTTACTCTAGGATTAGCACTGTGGTTGACTGGGAAGGACAGCTTGCTTTGGGACCTGGAAGGGCAGCCCAGTTGAATGAAGGCTCATCAGGAGGTGGCTGGTTTGGGACTTGGGGTGTTCCAGGTAAAATAAGGCTGGTCACAAGGCATAAGGCATAAAATAAGTGGAGTTGCATAGCAATTGCTACCCAAAAATGTGATTTGCTAATCAAGTGCAGCCTTGATTAGCAGAAGTTGCTAATGAACTGATTAGCCACATTGTAAAATTTTCAAATTGCAGTAATTTTCTGCAGTTGTGGTAAAAAGTACAGAACTGATGCAATTTATCTCACAATTTGACACTTTTCCAAAGCCACACTCTGCTGAACTATATCCTATAGATAAAAATAGCTGTTGTGTGAAGCTGCTCCTCAAACCTTGCTGGTTACTAATCAAATTTTTTGATTAGCAAATAATGCTAATCAAGTTTCCAAAACAAATTTATGCCTTTGGTCAGATGGGAGGAAAGTCTGGTCTGGAATCTGGAAGAATGGTCCAATTGCTGGGAGGAAGGTCAACTAGGGTGTAAGGCCAGTCTGATGGATGGAAGGTCATTCCTGCTGATGGAAAGCTGGCCATCTGGGAAGAGCAGACTGGATTGGGGCCTGCAAGGGTGGTCCAGGTGTAGGAAGGCTTCTCAGATGAGATGCTGGTCCTGGGCTGGGTGAGTCAGCTGCTGAGTGGAAGGTCAACTAGGGGTAGGAGGCTGGTTTAGGGATTGGAAGGCAGTCTTGCTGCCAAGAGAAGCTGGTCTGGGGCCTGGAAGAATGGTTCAGGTGCAGTGAGGGTGGGTTGGCTGGGAGATGAGACTGGTCAAGTGGGTGGAAGACTGGGCCAGTTGCTGAGAGAAGTCACTAGGTCAGGGGCTGGAAGAGTGGTGCTGCTGCTGAAAAGCTGGTCTGGGGTTTGGAAAGCTGTTCCAGGTGATGGAGGCTGGTTGCCTGGGGAGAAAGGTTGGTCCAGTGGTTGGAAGAATGATCAACTGGGATCAGAGGCTGGTCCTGGGAATGAAAGGGGATCCTGCTGCTTGGAGGTGGTGACTGGAAATCATAGACTGGATCAGGGGCTAGAATGATGACCTAGGAGCTGGAAGGTGGTCTGCTAGGGGTTGCAGGATGGTCCAGGCCTAGAAGGGTTCTCCAATGGCTGGGAGGCAGATTTGCTTAGATGGGAGGCTGGTTCTGTGGTTGGCAGGGTGCTATTGCTAAAAGGCTGTTCAGGTGGGGAGAGAAATCTGATCCAGGGCCTGGAAAGGAGGTCCAAATGCAGGGGCCCGGTTGGCTAAGCAGCAGGGGCTGGTGTGGGGCAGTAACAGTGGTCCAGTTGCTGGGAGGAAGGACATCTAGGGGTGAGAGGCTGGTCTGGGAGTTGAAAGGGTAGTTGACTGTGAGTTGAGGTTGGTCCCGTGGCTGAAAGTTGTCCCAGCTGCTGAGAGAGCGGTTGGTTGGGAATAGTAGGCTGGTCCAGTGGCTGGAATGGTGGTCCAGGTACCTGGAGGTTGTCTGCTGCTAGCTGAAGGCTGATATGGATACTAGACAGGTGTAGATGGTGCGGGTTGATGGTCAAAGGGGTTTGGCTGGTTCAGGTGTTAAGCCCTTTAAAAGACTTTGGAGGGTATCACACCTCCATTAACTTCATTGAAATCCAGACTAGCCTGTCTGTGAAAGTTGCACCCCATCCTGATGTTTGGTGAGACTAGCCAGTTTGGGGTTTATCATTTGGTCTAGAGTCTGGCAGGTTGGATTTCAGCATACTCATATTTAGCATTGTGTGACTAGAAATTGTCTTACCTGGCTACTCGATGGGATCATTTAATGTCTTTTACGAGAGTGTCCAGAGGATGGGCTAGGTGGAGTGAATCTTGAGACCTGGATTATAAACATAATTCCAACTTTTAGCCATGGGCCAGAGAGTCTCAGGGCATGGTGAAGTCAGCTCCTCAGATTATTGGGGAGGGCCTTGTTTTCTCAACTTTAACAGTGCCTCATGGGCAGGTATCAAGAAGACATCAAACATAACAGGGGTGATGTGACATCAATCCTTCATCCTTTCATGGTTTAGCCCATTAATGAAGGAAGGGATTAAAAAGTAGAGATTATAATGAGGTGGCTGGGATGGATGGCATCCATGCTCCCCAACTGTGCCTGTCCCAGGTCTGGTTCCCTGCTGCCCCCCCACCCACCCCCAACACCACCACCACATTGGATTCTGGGAGGTATACTCGCTGTGGAGGTGAAGCTTCAGAAAATATTTGCAGAGTCCTTGCATCAGGTGGAGATGTGTCAGGGGCAGTAGTGGGTGCAGACTGGATTTGTAGGGCTACCCTAAAGGATAACAAGTCTCAAACAAACAAAAAAGGGTCCTGTGGAGGGAAAGGGTTTAGAGCCAAATCCAGCACCAACGTGTCTCACCATCACCTACATCAGCATGCTGGTCCAGAGGTCAGAAAACAAGCACCTGGGCTGACATGTCACTGTAATTACCAGAAACCCACCATCTTAGGTCTGAATAAATCCTTTTAAAATGCATCTATTTCTTTTACTGCCATACTGCAGCCTGTGATTGGCTGGGGTGCTGTCAAATCCATGGGCTATGACAGCATTTATTTTATTATGTATTTATTTAGTTTTGTTGACCTGGTATGTGCACTAGACAAATTCTGCCTATTTTCAGGAATGACCCAGGAGGGGATACAGATGAATGCCAAGTGACCTTGAATCAGATTAAGCTAATGGTGTTATTTTAGTGAATGGAGGAAATTGGCCAGTGCTCGGGAAAATTCCCCTACTCTGGTCACTAGAGGTGATGTGACTGGTGCTGAGATGGCCAGTCTACCTGAGACATTGCAGGAAATGGATGTCAGCAAGGCCGAGGTGCAGGTCTCCTCCTCTGTCTTTTAAATGCAGAGACCAACCTGGCTGTGATTTCAGACCTGAAGGAGTACCAGAGGCTGACTTCCTTCTTCAGATGGAGACAGAGCATTTGGAAATCAGGAAAACGGAAACGAGCTTGTAGAACAGCGAGTGGCATCTTCTGGGGCCGCTGAGCTACATTGCCTAATTCAGGAGGAGGAGCACTGTTATTTACGCAGAAAACATGAATTGGAGGAGGCTCTATGATCACATGAAAGGGCACAAGAGCGAGGTGTTCAGGATGTGCAGGCAGGAGTATCGCGTCTGATCCGCCACATGTATGCAAGACACCTCCACAGTTGGAATCAGCATAGGTGACCCCAAGAGAGCTTTCCAAATGAGCAGGTTGTGAGTACAAATCCTGGCTTAATTTTGGATGGGAGTGAGGAGGTGTCTGTGACAGAATGTAAACAGCAGGACACGGAGGTCTGCAGACTGCTGTAAATGAAATATTGAGTGAAGTTGCTTCTACCATGAGTGGTAAGAAGACAGGGAACTTTCCAATTTTAGAGCAAAAAGTATTAATTTTATGATTGGCACTAATATGAGCAGAACAGCAGCAAAGAATGTAACTAAAGAACTAATACTGAAAGGAAAGAAAGGAGGAATGCATCTCAAGGAGAGGGGTCTCCACTCACTGGATGCAGTAAACAGAATTTTCAACTGACATAACTACTGTTTCCCTAACAACCCTGAATGGTGGTGGACTCCTGCAGAAAGCAGGATGGGTACTAACTTTGGATGGCCAGGGACTGACGCTAATTTACCCAAGACATTGGGTGGTGTGAAGTTCAAATGAACTGCTGCATATAACCCCAATTCCCCAATAAAGGACCTATGGCTGCTTGTAGCACATCGAACCACCCCGGACAGGCTAGCCTGAAGATGGTAAATACATCTGATGAAGGAGGAGATGGCAATGGCCTATTGGAATGCATTCACAGAATGGAACAAAGTGTAGACATGCCAGAAATGCCCCCCTCACCTCCACCTTCTCCTTCTGGAGGTCGAAGACAGGCCCCCCATTGAGAGTGGGAGATATTGACACTGGGGATCAGGATCCAGCAGCAAGTGACAATGGGCACTGATGTAACACAGGGCAAGACAGAATGTCTGGACAGCCAATGTTCGGGCAGCTGTTTCCAGAATGAAAAGGTCCACACTGGAACCAGCTGCAAGGTGAAATGCAGTTCACCTAAAGTTTAGGAGACATGAATGATGTCCGGACCGTATCTTTGTAGGTCGAGCACTGTTAAAAATAGTATGAAATATTACGCTCGAAATCTGTAAGCTGATCCACATGCCAGGTGACTTCATTTTTGACATTAGTTTTAAACACCCGCCAGGTTTGGATCTTCTGAAGCAGTACCACCAGCTTAAAGCTACTCCCTTATGGAGGCCTTTTAGCGATCCCTTGACAAAGCCCTTTATAAACGGATCATGGTTATTTTAGAAATTAAGAGGTCAATGTGGCTGACATCACATACAGTGGTACAAGATCATGTTAAGAACACCTTCCAGGTGGGTGGGAATACCACCCCATTTTGACCCAGCTAGAGATTCGTCACCTCACCAAAGCAGAATACTAAATTAAGCAGGAAAATTTCATTGACAGAAGAACAAGATGCTATTACAAAATTATCAGCACATACCTCCATAGGGAAAGATGGGATCCCGAATGACTTTTACAAGCGTTACATAGAGGACTTGGCTTCAATGCTCCACACGGTGAAGCTAGTAGCAATACTAGGAAAAGAGGTTGGAGTTGAGCATGATGGAAGGTGATGTTTTTATCTATAAAAAAGGGACCCAGAATTTATTAAAGATGGAGACCACTTATGCTGCTGAATACGGACTATAAAATCTTGGGAAAGATATTAACAAACCATTTGGCTAAAGCTGCAGAAATCATTATTTTAGCTACACAATCTTGTCGATACTTAATAGAGCCATTCAACAAAACCTGAGCTTTCTTAGAAAGCTTTTGAACAAAATCGTCAGGGAGGAATACAGGGTTGTTTGATCTCTTTGGATCAGCAGACTGCCTTTGATGCAGTATAGCATGATTACCTATGGAAGGTATTGGATCACTATAACATTCCTGTAAAGTTACAAGAATGGATTAGGCTACTATACAAGGATGCCCAAGTAACCCCATTATTGAATGGGCATTTTGGGATCCTCTGTATCTTAAAATGGAGTTCAGAAGGGGTGTCCCCAAGTCCCTTATTGTATGTTTTAGTTTGGACTTAATGCTGAGACAGATAGAACATACAGCAGAGATAAAACCACTGATTAACCATCTGGAACAGCGACCTAAGGTTACAGCATATGCAGATGATTGTGTACTTACAGTGGCAGATCCAGAATCTGGGATGAGAGCTTTGGATCTTCTTTCGAAAGTAGAACCATGTACTGGGATGCGTATTAATTTGCAGAAGAGTAAAATATTTTTTGGGGTGCAGTGCTGGATGAACTAGATGCCCGCTCCAACCACTAATGAACCTGTTAGACTACTAGGGATCTTGTTTGGACTGAGGGACATGACAGAGGACAACTGGGGATAGCATTTGATGCAGCCAATCAAAAGATACAAAATGGCATAATTGGAAGATGCCTAGGAAGGAAAGGATATTTTGTTATAGTCATACATTATGCCTCTGTTTTACACACTTCACATGTGTACCCTCTACTGTTTACAATGCACACAAGATTACGGACTATTTTTACTTTGGTTTGGGGTAGTCATTTAAATCCAATTAAACGTGCCCACACATACATAGTTTGAAAGAAGGAGGGCTATGTATCTTACAACATTTGATTTTTCTGTTTGGGAATATTTTTCACCAACATTAAATCCCTGATATTGAGCACTGCCACCATGAGCACGATAAGTATGAGCTCATGGACAGAAGTGTTTTTACAGCTTAGGGTAAAGGAAATGGTCTGTGAAGGAAAAAGTATTACCTGGTTATATACAAACCACCCTAAAATATTTGAGGATATGGAAAATTGATTTGACTTTGTTTCTCACAAGGAGAAAAAGAGACTTTATGCAGAATTGGTTGAAAAATGTTATTTTTAGACACAGTATTTAGTATTGATCCAGATGAACTGGAAGAGACTACATTGTGTGTGTATGACTGAGGCTCGAATCCCACTTAAAATGCAGGACACAATTTGGTTATGTGGACATGGAAGCTGAATGTTGGAGATAATCACAAACACAAAAGACTGGAGGAAAGGGTATGTTTAGTAGCAACCTGTGTTGGGACAGTGGAAACCATGCAGCATTTATTTTTCATTGCACAGTTATCCACGACTCTGGATTCCATAGCACAATATTGGAATGAACTGGTTTTAATAATATTACACATAGCGTGCTAGTATAGAGGAATCTGTCAGATTGCTGGAGTAAATGGAAGAAAACTACTGTCTATGTTATTTTTACTGTTATTAAGCGGGCTATTTGGCAAATTAGATGTAAGCAATGCTTAAGATAGGAAATGGTGATACAGCAAGATTTGATATTTTTAATACAGGAGAGCTGGAAAAAGTCTATACATATGAGGCAAACTGTTTGGGACAGACAGTATGTAATTCATTGTGGAGAGGAAAGATTAGGTGGGTTGAGGTACCAAGGTGAGGGTGGAAAATGTCACAAGGATCAACTGTTTTAGATGAGTTAATACAGTTTAGATCTTTCTGTTGTATTTTCTTCTCACTTTTCAATGATACCAGTTTAATGGATGGTCCCCTGGAACTGTTAGGTCTCGAGACTGATTTCTTTTTTCTCTCCTTCCTGTTCATAGAATCAATATTAGATTTTGTGTTTATTGGTATTTCGCTTCCCTGCAGCACAGGGTGCATTCTTTTGGGTTTCTTCTTAGGATTATTGAGAGTGTTACTGTTTACAGACATGATTTTGAGTTTGATCTTTGTATTACTTTCAGTTCTGGAAAATGTTGCATTTATTATTTGTTGCTGTTGTTTATGTGTTACAATAAAAATTTCCCTACTCTTTTCAAGAAATACCATGGGATCTTTAACATCCTCCTGACCAGGCAGATGGGAACTCAGTTTAACACCTCAGAAGTGCAGCACCCTCCATGCTGCACTACAGTATCAGTATTGGGATATTAACCCAAGTGCCTGGTGGGGATAGAACCCACAGCCTTCTGATCTCCCAGCCTCAGAGGTGGGTTTGCTACCTGCTGAGCCACTGACACTGCTGATAGTCCCTTAATCAACCAGTGCCTGACTGCTGAGCTAATTAAAGTCTCTTTATCATTGAGTAGTTCCCCTCCCTCCCTCCCTCAGTCTACAACTACTAAGCTAATGTGTTTCTCTGGTATCTGGTGGTCCCCTCCTCACCCAATCCCAAACTTTTCCCAGTGTCTGGCACTCCTGGCCCTGTGAGGTAGCCTCCTGCCCCCATGCTCATCTCCTGGCCATCTGGCCATCATCTGCCCATATGTCTAGTATTACTATTATAAATTGCTCTATAGTGATACAGAATGTGATCTGACAGTAGCTATATCAGTATACAGTTAGAGAAAGAGATATTAGAGAAAGCGAAGACAAAGCAGAATTGTTAAACAAGTTCCTCAGCTCAGTCTTCATAATAGAAGACTGCAATAAAGGACCTCCACTGGGTAAGACAGAGCATATTAGTGAGAGGCACACTCAAGCCCATCTATGAAGGAGAGGTCCTAGAAGAGCTAAGTAAACTTAGGATGGATAAGGTCATGAGGCCAGATGGCATCCAACCTAGAGTACTACAAGAGCTTAGGAAGAAACTGCCATCTCTAGCTGAGCTATTTAGTAGTTCACTGGATAGCAGCAAAGTACCACAAGACTGGAAAAGGGCAACACTAGTACCCTTGCACAAAAGTGGAAGCAAGGAAGAGACGAAACTAACGCCCAGTCAGCCTGACCTCTGAGTAGGGGAAAATTATGGAGTCATTGCTAAAGGAAAGAATAGCAGATTACCTTAACAGTTGAAAACTTGACCACAAGCAGCACGGCTTTACAGCAGGGTGCTCATACCAAACCAACATGATTGATTTCTTTGATTGGGTTACCAGAACAGTAGATCAGGGTGAGGTGGTGGACATGGTGTGCCTGGACTTCAGCAAAGCCTTTGACACTGTTCCCTCAAGAGACTAGCTAATAAACTGAAACACACAGGCATCAATCAAAAGATAATCAGTTGGATTGAAAACTGGCTTCAGAATGGGAACCAAGAATTTTGGTCAATGAGTCACTATTAATGGAGGGCAGAGTGACCAGTGGCATTCCTCAAGGGTCAGTGCTTGGTCCAGTCCTCTTCAACATATTTATCAGTGACATCACTGATGAACTGGAAGGTAGGTTTTATTAATTTATTGATTTGTATCTCGGATTAACACCTTTGAGCTACAAGCTCATTTACAAACATTAATAGCAGTGTCAGTGGCTCGCAGGTAGCACTCTCGCCTCTGAGGCTGGGAGATCAAGCTGTGGGTTCTAGCCCCACACCAGGCACTTACGATTATCCCAATACTGGACACTGCAGTGCAGCATGAGGGGTGCTGCACTCTGAGGTGCCGCTTCTCGGATGAGATGTTAAACAGAGGTCCCATCTACCTGTCCTGGTGGTAGTTCAGATGGATGTTAAAGATCCCATGGCACTTCTCGAAAAGAGTAGGGAAGTTGGGAGGAAAATAATAATTCAGTATCAATCCATAATAGGTTTGAAACTTCCATTTCTGTGAAAACAAACAGGAGCTTGTCTGTCCATATAGTCATCCTATCTTCGTTACACACTTTTTTTTCCAATTATATACATTGTCTTGCTTCACTCTGGACACCATTTTTTTTTTTATAACAAGGTGGTACAGTCAAACCGCTCCACATCCATCTTCTTTTTAGAATATCTTTTCTCATCGGATCCATAGACTTGTCTTAAAGAGACCTGCACATTTAAAAACAATACTTCTTCACTCACATAACATTGTTGTAACACCCATTTGCATCTAGACTGCCAAATGTAATATTTAATAAGTCCAAAAATAACTTGTAAGGTTTTTGCTGAGTAAGAGTTCCAACATGAAGAGTATACTGAAAAATCAGTTCAACATACGATAGGAGGATAACCAGGAATTATCCAAATCTGAATAACTTTGTCCCATAACTGCCATACATAAGCACATTCCAAGAAAAGATGTTCTTGAGTCTCCAAAATACCTTGACATGTATTTCTTGGGCAAAACCTTTCTTCTCTAGATTGATGTTTGTTATTATGTTTCACATTTAGTTTTCCATGAATAGTTAACCAAAGTAGATCCCAGGCAAAGTCTGGTATCCTGTCATTTGTTAGTTCAGAGATCATTCCTCCGGCTGGGCAATTGGGTAAAACAACCAACTCCTGACAAGATGCTTTCAGGGTGATATCATATACTTGTTTTTAGGAGCCATCAGAAGTTGGGGACAAGGAACTTTCCATTTAATTAGTTTCTGAAAAATTGGTTTTACAAATGATGGTATAAATAGTCACTCTAGATAATAATCTACACTTCCTTGTGTCACGCATTTAAACAAATATCAACCCATTCAAAATGCTGTCCTGCCAAACTTTAGTTCTCTGGCCCTGCCAACTTATAATATTGACATATAGTAATAAACTATAATAAAAAATATCGGATTAACCATCCTATGCCCCTTCCTTATCAGGTCTATAGGTCACATCCCTTTTAATGGGTTTAAATAATTCGCCCAAAGGCTCTGAAAAAATATTATATAGTCTAGTCTCTAACTGTGAAGGGGAGGAAAAATCCCACTAATATATAAAATATGGGTAGCAATAAAGTTTTTATCAATAAAATTATTTTTCTTTTAGAGATTTGCCGGTTGGCCCAAGATTTAGATAAATTCTCTACCAGACCATTTTCTTTACCCAATTCAAACTGGCTAAATCCCTGGTCAAAAATACTCCCAAAATAGGGATGGGTTCTTGTGTCTATTTAATCCTGGCATATGAAGCTTGTATCAAGTCCCACCTCCCAATTGTAAACCAATACTTTTGTCAGGATTAATATGGATCCAGAGACCCCAGAATAGTCTATTAACTGTCATACTATTTCCCTTCTTCAGTCTGTTTTGAAGAACTAAACCAATGTCATCTGCACAGGCTAAAACGGATATCGGGGCCTTATCCGCTGTTAATGGAAACCTACTAAATTATTATTGAGATGAATGGCTCTTAATAAGGGTTAATACAAAACACATAAAGTAATGGGCTAAGGGCAGCCCTGTCTCACCCTTCTTTTAATCTGTATGGGAGTCCCTGGCCATCCATTCACCCTAGGGATCACCTTGGCTGATTATAAAGTTCCTAATCCACTGGATAAATATGTCAGGTATACCAAAATAATGCAAGACCATAAACAAATAACTATGAAATAGAATCAAAGGCCTTTTGCTGATCCAAGCTCAAAAAACCCTTTGAATACATCAGTTTGAGTTTTGTGAAATAATTCCCATAAAGTGATTAAGTTATCATGTATCCCATGATTTTTAATGGAACACATTTGTACCTCACTTATCAAAGTTCCAGACACCACACCTAATCTATTGTCCAAAATGTTCCCAAACCGTTTAAAGTCAGTATTCAAAATACAAATTGGTCTCCAATTTTTCAAGAAATCTTTATCACCTTTTTATATAAAAGGATTAATTCAGCAATAGACAAAGTATCTAAAATCTGGTGTGATGCAGTAATTCATTAAACACCTGAGTCAATTCTGGAAGTAACTGAAACATGTATTTTTATAAAACTCAGGGTCAGACCATTGACCCCAGGAGCTGTACCCTTTGACAGAGAAGAAATTACAGACTGAACCTACAGTTGTGATATATGTACTATTAAAGTCTGTTTTGCTGATCTGAAAACTGTGGAAGCTGAAGTTTAGATAAATAACTGTCTACATCATGAACCTCAGTGGATGTACCTAAGGTATCACAAACATATTGGTGTACAGTATCCAAAATACCGTTTCTCGTATTGTGCAGGTTCCTTTACTATCTCTCAATTGTAGTATACTCTTATTTCTAACTCATTTTGTATTATCTTTATAGGGATCAAAAGTTTGTTTATTACCATCTGTTCAAAACCGCAGTTCATGTTGCAAAGTTTTAGCCCTATTATATTGTATGAGATACATTTCTTTTTAAGAACACCAATTTACTTTGTATAACCTATAGGTTTCCCAGGTTTCTGTTGTAGAAATCAAAGAATGAAAGTTGTTTTCTGAAAGTTAAATAATTTAAATAAAGATGTGTATTATGTTTCTTAGCTAATTTCTGAAAAACATCTTAAAATTCTGTTTTATTCTTCCCACCAGGCAGCATAAGAGTCATATAAACATGACTGATTTCCTTCCCCCATAATTGTTCCCATTTCTTATTGATATACCCATCTTCCATTAATGTAGCATTAAGTCTCCAAGGGCTTTTCCACAAGAAGGCACGGTGCCCAAACTTATCTCAATTTCTATTGCTCTATGATCAGAGAAGGCCCACATCTTTCCCTGGTTACCTCTGAAAAATTAGAAACAAATAAAGTCAATCCTAGTGGAGTGAGTCCCTCTAATGTAAGAAAATCCACCTTGTTTTGAATAACCCTAAAAGAATCTTTTAAATTAGAGGTAGAAATAATCTCCTTTAAAGCATTGCTATCACAATACATTTAATTAGTAGTGAATCCTCTGTCCTCTGCTGACAAACTACAATTAATGCCCCCAAAATAACTGTTGGAGACTTAAGGAGCTTAATATGTATAGCCTCGAGGAAAGGAGGAGAGGGGGGACATGATAGAAACTTTCAAGTACCTCAAGGGAATCAACAAAGTCCAAGAGGGTAGCATCTTTCAAAAAAGGTGTGCAAGAACAAGGGGCACAATTTGAAGATAGAAGGGGCAGCTCAGAGGTAATTTAAGGAAGTATTTTTCACAGAGAGGGTGGTGGATGTATGGAATGACCTTCCAGAGGAGGTTGTGGAGTCACAAACAGTGGTGGAATTCAAGCATGCATGGGACAGTCATAAGGCAATTCTAGGGGTGGGGTAGGAAGAAGTAGGCTGCTGGTTAACTAGGATCTGCAGCTTATCCATCAGGTAGGAAAATGGGCAGACTGGGTGGGCCAAGCGGTCCTTATCTGCCATCAAATTCTATGTTTCTATGTTCTAGCAGTGCGTAAGTATGGTTGAATTTTTTAAATAATTCAATCCGATTACTCTTACCTTGTGGAGCATACATATTTATTAATATTATTCTAGTGTGGGCACCTTGTATATCTAAAGTAAGGCATTCCCCAGTTCTATCTCCACTAGTCTAGTAACTTTCAAGTCCGGATTAAGATTTAAGATGCCCAGACCGTCACACAGATCCAGTCCTTGTGACCAGAAGAAACTCCTTTATCCCATAACCTAGTGGCCTGGGAAATCTAATACAATGTTTTAAGCCTAGTATCTTGTAGACAGATAAGATCCACCCTATACTGTGATAAAGCTGTCATTACTGTCACCCGTCTCTTGTTATTTTAATGCTATTAACATTTAAAAGTTAAAATACTAAGGGATGACATTTGAGAGTTCAAGAGGTGTACACTAGAAAGGTAGTATGTAGTTTTCTACTAAGCCTCACAACTAGGATCTAGTCGACCATTTTTTTCTGACAGTGTCTGTGAAGCGAATACTCCACCCCGAAGAATGGTCTTTTGATAGAGAAGAAACAGGCGAAGAGTCAGAATCAGCATCATTTGAGTCTTCCATAAATAAAGCTTCATATTGATTTATTGCAGACCATTTAGGTTTATCTTGAGTTATTTTTCTGCCTTTTGTTTGGATCCTGTTTGCTATCAATTTTAGCTTGAGGCCTTTTTTATGAGGCCACGGTTTCAAAGAGCTCTAGTCTACCGGGGAGGGTGGGGGCATAGACTCAAGAACCGGAGAAAGCCCCAGCTCTTGTTGTAAAACTGTAGGCTCAATTTGTTCTACAATCTCCATTTCATGTTCCATTGTTTCAGAAAGTATATCATCCGTGGATCATCAGATTTTCAGGAGGGTATACTGTTCCTGGTCCATCTGAGGAAGTATTCCTTCTGGTAGTTCAACATGTGAAACTGTTTGTTGTAATGTTTCTTGCTCTTTAATATTGTCCTTATCTTTTCCTGCTGTCTATATATGTCTTGCATTCTAAGTTCAGATGCCGCTGCACCAGCTCTTCTTCTGTGCCTTAGTAATTAAAGCATTATGGGTAGTAACGTCTTCACCATTATCACGGGCCAGAGAACCTAACATAAAGAGTGCCTTTCTCCTCATAAAAATTAGAATGAAATGTATTCATGCAGGCATTTGGGTGACCAAGTTCTAGGCAGTGTGTGCATTTTGGGTATACATGAGGCATTGTTTAAGTGTAATCTTGATCCACATCGATAACATGACTTAGGTTGACCTAGGTAGAAAAGAGATCCCCTGTCCTTCCCAAGAAAAAAACAGCCTGGAAGATGACCAATTCCTGTATTTAACGTAAACCATTTGCATTTCACCCTCCATCCTCCTGCCCAAATTTGCTCAGAATCCATCACTGGAATGGGCTGTTCTAAGACTTGCATCTTTTTTCAACCAATATAAAATGTTAGATATGTTCACTCCTTCATTTTAAAAATAATGGTTACAGTCAGTACAGCAGGTTTTGTAATAGGAATAGTCATAACAGGAGACCCAAGAGGAATTCTTCAGGTCATTATATTTTATCCAGAATCTATCAGGGCTTCAACAGTTTTAAAACTGATGTCATAGTTATACTCGTCCATATGAATTAAGGCAAAATCTCAGACTCATATAATTTCATTGAATTTTCAATAAAGTTCGTCCCACATAGACTCTATCCGGAGGTCTCTAGGCCACCTTATAAAGCTGCCTGAGGGCATTTCTAAGTGGTGCTGATTCACCTTTAGTCTTAAATAAATCTGCCATATGGAGCATAGGCTTGAAAATTTTATTTTATTAGGGTCTTGTAAGTTTTGTTCTCCAAGCCCTATCGCTAAGGCCTCATTTTGTCTTATCTGCTCAAAGCTAGAAATGTTAAGTTTAATATGCTCAGTAGTGCCATCTGAATTCTGTAGTGCACCTTTGTGGGAAATATCAATACCATCCTGAACAAGGCCCACTGTATCCCCTTGCAAACTGCGTACTTTATTTCAAATGACCAAACACTTGTGGGTCTCCCGCTGGAGCTACATGTAAATCTACATGATTAGACTGTTTAACAGAGTGAAGCAAAGCTCTGTTTGGGGATTTAATCATTTTACCTGTGGTAATAATCACAACATCGTTATACTGTGCAACAGTAGGATCCAATGGATCTGGTTTCCAAGAACCATTCTCCTCTGGAATCAACCAGCATCCTGGAGCACTTCAGCATGGCTCGAACAGAGATTTCTCAGTGGTCCTCTGGGTGTAACACCCAATTTTTTATGGGACAGTTCTTGTTCCAGCACTCATGAATCAAAGATCCTGGTTTAGCTCCTGCCGGTTTTTCAGGCCGGGCTGCCACATCAGCATTCACCAGCTCACAGGCGCAGCAACTGCTAGCTGCTGCTGCAGATCAGGACAATTATCAGAGGAAAAGATTTTGTCTCACCAACAGTAGTAGAAGCACTATCCTTCAACTCGGCAATTTCAGGGGTTGATTGCTGTTCATTCTGTTCAGTAGAAATCACAAATAGCAATTCTCTTACATCTACCTGAACCGAGCGAAAATCTGACTGTGGTTTTCCTGACAGAGATGAATCTATTTCCACTTCCATTTGTATGTCAGGTAACAAATCATGATTTTGAGCAATCGAAGTTGCACTCTTCTCCATAACATTAGGAGAAAACAAAACATTTTCAAAATCTTCAGCCTCTAGAATTTTGGAGGTGGGGAGAGACCGCCCCCATCTTCCCAACATCCTCACTCTTTGATAACTGGCAAGAAGTGGTCGTTCCAGACTGCAGTGCCCCTACCTTCAGAGAGAGGAATTTTATTAAATATAAAAACAGAAATCATAACACAAAAAAGCATATATGAGGCTTAATCTGTTCCTAACATGAAATACTAAACACAGTCTTACTCTATAGTATAAATTAAATATTTATTTATACTTAATAATATGAGAAAATCCTTTCCACCAATTATTGACCTTAGTTGAATTATACATTTGTGTTTCTTTTAAATATACTTTCAACAATTCCTTTGCAACCAATTGACAATAACCCTCATAAGAATTTTTTGGGTAGCTAACCCATTGGCATCTAACCTGCCACAAATAAAATCATAAACATCCAAAAAAAAACAGCTAAAGTACTATGATCAAATGATACAAAACTGGAAGGATAAACACCTGTAACTAAAATTTCATAATTTAAATTGGCTAACCAGAAAAAATCTATTTTTTGCTATGTATCCCCACATTTATTTTTTTTGAATAGGTGCATTGAAATAAAAATGTTCCTTTGTTTCTTCTTGGTCAATACATTCAGGGTATGGACAATTCCTTTCTTCTTTTGCTTTATATTTAGCATTTCCCTCAGATTTAATTTCCACACATTATAAGCCACTGAGTTTCCCACATAAAGGCTAGGATTATTAAGTTGTCTTAGTATGTATGAATTCTGGGCTGTGGGACAGTTTTAAAGCTTGGTTCTGTTGGGTATATTTGACTCATATTGTTATTATACAATGCCTTAACAGTATTTGCAACTATCATTGCCTTGGTCATCTTCCATTTATATAGCTTTTGAACTGCTGGTCTAAAATAGTCAGGAATAATTATGCGGGTTAAGTTTTGAGGCCATGTTTTGCCATGCCTTAAAAGTAACGTCCCAAAGCCATCCCAATCCAAATACCTTCTCTACTATCTGGTCAGTAGTAGCCCATTTTTAATTGTTTGTGTGAAAAATAGTGAATGAAAGAAAACAATGGGGTCTAACATTCCGAGTCCTCCTTTCCTTTTCTCTAGGTAGGTAAAACATCTTTTGACTGGAATTAATCTATTACCCATAACATCTGGAAGAAAATGCTGTACAGCCAGGTTTCATACTGGGTAGGTAAAGGAAATATCATGACAACATATTGCAAGCAGGGAACTAAAAATTGCTTAAGGGCATGAATACGTTTCAGCTTAGAAAATTTCCACTGCCTCCACTGGGATAATTTTATTTCAACTTTTAATACAATGTCCCAATTTTCATCTGGAAGGTTTTGTAGAACCAAAAGGATTCCTAAGATATGAAGTGGCTCAGTAGTTATTGATATATTATTTTGATTGAAATCATTGAGATGTCCTGCACCTGTAATTAGGCATCTAGTTTTGCAATATTAAGTTTTGCATTTGACACCCTTGAAAAAATTTAAATTCATTAAAAACTCAAGTTGTTCAATTTGTTAAAGAATAGGTAGACATCATCTGCAAATGCTTGTACAAGTAACTGCATTCTTTGATCAGGACCGAAAATCCCTGTCCACTTGGGAGAAATTGTTAATGACCATAAAGAGGTTCTAAAGAGAAAACATATAACAGAGGACTTAAAGGGCAACCCTGATGAACACCAGTTTTTAGTGTGATACCTTTTGTTTGAATACCTTTGATAAAAGGAAAACCAAGGTGAATGTATAAGGACTGGATAATAGTTATGATCTGTGAGGGGATCCCAAAGTATTTAAAACTATAAACAAGTAAGGAGATATACTCATCAAAGGCTTTCTCCAAATCTGCAGAAATTAAATACCCAGTCTTCCTTCTAATGATAAATGCTCTGTTGTGTCCCTAATTACCATAATGGCAGATTGAATCCTCCTGTCCTGCAACCCACAGTATTGATAAGGTGATATCACTTTAGCAGCATACTTTTTAAGCCTATTGTTGAGGAGCATTCTAAAATCTTATAATCTGAATTTAAAATTGTAATGGGTCTCAGTTTTAATGTCACCTTATCCCGATTTAAAATACAATTATTAATCCTTCTGAAAAGGAGGGAGGAGGAGCTTTTGTATCATGAGGGATTGATATAGTAAAAGCATACATTTAGCTATTTCTGCTTTAAAAGTTTTATAAAATAAGTTTGGGAGACTGTCCAGTCCTGACTAAAATTCATTTTTAAAGTTTGAATAACTGATTCAAGTTCATCTGTGGAAAATGTCCCAAGTACCTTAGTAGCCTCCAGTGGCAAGGAAGGGCTAGAAAAGCACCTAGATATTCATCAATATCTTTTTCAGAATAAGATAACTAGTATATAAAGATTCAAAGTGAGTTTTTATAATTTCACCCATCTCAGTTGTGTTGACAATTGTTTTCCATTAGACATGAAATAGTCCATTTTAGTTGATTCTCTCAATGTTCTACAAATCTCAAAAGGATCACCAATTAAGCTTTTGAGTACTGCTACAGAGCATGGCTTGAAGTGTTTGTGTTCTGTCATATTGACATTGCTTCATTTCTTCTTTTATATTTTCAATTTGTTTAGAATAACCTAACGAGAAGTATAGGTAATAGAGATTAACTGTTGTAACTGTGTCCTAAGTTTTATGTATGTAAAATTTGGAATTTCTTTTTATGGGTTCCGTATTTTTAAACCACTTACTTAAATCAGATTTTGTATCCATTCCCCATTCCCCAAATCACAATATAAAAAGCAACAGATAGTCAGGCTTTAAGAATGGCCAGCATAGTGCTTTTAACCAGCGGATTAGTAAGAATGGAAGTATTCAGTTTCATCTATTTTTCCCATGTGGTGTCAAAGTCATTTGTGCTAATGAGCAGGTCAAAGAAGATGGTCTAAAACTCAACGAATTTTTGAAAGGCTCCGATCAGAACCGAAGGGATACAAACATGTAATTGATTGCGGTTTAAATTTACCTCTTGTAAAAGTGTATTGGGGCCCTGAATTCAAATACTTAAAACAATTTATAAGGCCTGCTAATCGATGATTGCTTCAAAGCATTGGAATCACAGTAATTTTGTATTCATTTGCCCTTTAGTTAATAAACTATAGTTAAAACCCCCAAAGAAAATTCTATATGAAGTTACCTGAAAGGGTTGTATAGCTTTCATACAATTCACGCTATCAGCTTTTGTTTGTGGATTATAAATGTTGATAAGTCTACTATCTGTATTATTCCATTTTCCATCAAAATTAATACTCTTCCTGGAATCAAATCAATTAACTTATAAAGTGAAAATTGGTAGGAATCAAACAAAATTCCCACCCCATCAGCACTATCCATGCCAAAAGACCAATAAGAGGGGCCCCAAGGCCAATCCCTTTTAAAGGATTATACTTGTTCGATGGAAAACATCCAAGTCTCTTGTATAAAGCTAACAGATATATGTACATCATGCAGATACTGAAATAAAGCCAGTCTTTTACCACATTTAAAATGCTATGTACAGTCAAAGATCCCCATTTCTGCAATGCCATTTCCTAGTTGGAAAAAATAGCTCATTTTTCCTTTTTCCTTTTTCCCTTATGCTCCTCAGCAGTTAACCCTGCCAAATCCTGTACAGATTTTTGGAATCTGAGTCACCTATATCCATTTCAGAATCCCCAGTTCGTGAATAATGCAGAATAGAATTATGAGTTTCTAGTGAAGTAATAGTTGGAGAATGTTTAGTTTTAAACTTCTTGAGAACCTTCTAGGAGGTAAAGGTGAGAAAGGAGCTTCATCTACTGAAATGTTATCTGGGCTAGCTGGATCCACATAACATACTGGTTCCAGGAACACAGAATTAGAAGGTCTGCTCCTAATTCTTCATCTTTAACCTTACCAAAGTAGTATCTGAAATTTCATTTTAAGAGTGACCAAAGGGGTTGGAGGGTTGGGTGTGGGTGCAACCTCTCTTCCTGTTGTTGGGAATGATGTTAGATTCAGGAGGGACAGGGGTATTTTGAAGATGCCTCCTGTGCCTGTTGTATCAGTAAATCATGACTAATACAAGAAGCTTTGTTTTAGCCACCCAGGACATTCCTGAAATACATGACCAAATCCTTCACAAAGATCACATCTAATGTGATTAGCACACTGCATAGTCACATGCCCTATTTCCCCACAGTTATTGCATCTGGGTTGATCACACATGTTAGAGTGGTGTGTTTTAGAACCACATTTATAACAGGCTCTCGGTTGGCCATAAAACAACCCCCTATCTCTACCTAACAGAAAATAATTAGGTATGTGTTCAATACCTGAATCTGATTGCCTCAGTTTTACTTTATATTTCCACCCCTGTCCAAAATTGTTCGAATCTAGAATGGGTTCAGGGTCACTGAGAACTTCACATTTTTGTGACAACCAGTAAGTTATGTCTCTACATGGACCCCTCATTCCAAATCATCAAAGTAACAAACTTTATCAATGGTTTCGTAAGTAGAATGACCAAAAAGGGATCCATGTGGGAAAACTTTACTTGCCCATAGCGTTCCCAAAATAAATCCAATGCATATGAGGTTCTAAAGCTCACATCATAGTTGTCTTCTCCTGAAATATTAATAAATGTGAAAACATCTTTATGGGAGAAATGCAGAGAGTCTTTCAGTAAACATTTCCCAACAAAATATCTGTCAGGATGATCACCAATCCTCCTTTATAGTGGATTCAGTACAGCGTTCCACCTTGGAGCAGCTTCTCTCCTGGATTTAGAAAAAGTTTAGACATTAAGGGTTTTTATTTTCTGTAATGGGCACCTCACTGGCTACAGGAGGATCAATAGATAAAGATAGAGTTTTGTGACTTCAGGAGTATCTTCATAATTTTTTATTTTATCAGGAAATGCTATTTTATCAGAAGGCAAAGCTGACACTAAGATAGATCTCTGCAATTGGTATTATTACTCTCAACTAAATTAGTTTCTTTAGGTTTCCAGTCAGGTACAGAGTGCTGAGTTAAAAGATGTGTCCCATATTGGGTCAGGAGTCCAAGTCCTGGATGCTGTCTTCTCCCAACTGGCCCCTAGGAGCGCTTTTGAGGTGACCAAGTCTCATCATGAAAAAAAAAAATTCTTTCCCTTTAATTTGTGCAGGGTTTGTCTTAATCTGCACACAGAGAGTTTCTCCATCTTCACCCCTGAGTTTCTGAGCTCTGACTGGAGATTTTTACATATTTCTGTCTTTGCAAACCTGAATTCAGTCACCCCTGTTTGCTGTGAGGCTTCTGTTTGAAAGATTATAGTAGCAGTTAGCTTCCATCAGCTTTTCAGGGCAGGTAATTTAAACATGAAACCAGATAGTTTTGACATTTGGAGCTTTTGAAAGAAATAGAAGGTTTTACCTCTGTAGACTGTTCTAATTTTAGTGTACTCTGGTTAACTGTCAGGTTTAAAGCAGGGATTTCAGTAAATTACATTGCGGTAGGGATTTCAGCCTTTTGGCACTTGCTTCTCTGAGCGTTTTGACTGCCAGCCTTCAATAACTCATTTTTACATTGTGGTATAGTTAGAATGGGTGAAACATGAATTGCCTACTCACCCTCAGTGACGCAGGCTTTCAGTTTCTCTGCATCATTTTCTCTGCTCTCAGGTCTTTCCATAGGCCTGTCAAAAAACAGCTGATGATTTAGCAGGCAGCAGGGTCGAATCCTCGTAGATTCTTTCTGTTGTAGAGAATTTAGTCAGCTTGGATATCAGTAGATAAAGCATCTTTCTCTGTTTTAATAAAATATCGACAGGTTCTGGATGCTCACTTGATAATCCAAAATCATCTGCAAATTAAATGTCTCATGGAAGATTTCTTCTAAATCCATCTCCAGGCTTTCAGCCTGAATAGCCTCTGTAGGTTGAACCGTGGAGAGGAGGCCTTCTCTCCCACCAAACAAATGTCCTCCTCCTCTAGAGACTCTCCCAAGTGGCCATCATGCAGTCAGACAGCCAGTCCACCCACAGGAGAGTAGGGGAATTTTTATTGAAAACTTAAAACCAAATATACTAAATTGTATTGCATCATACAAAATCATAATGAAAGAAATCAAAACAAAAATAAGTATTACAGCATACATGAACTACAAACATAAATAATCTGTATTTGTACATAACCTCCGACCCATCCCCACTAAAAGTAGGGAATATTTTATTCAAAACTTAAAACAAAATATACAACAATGTATTGCAGCATACAAAATCATAAGGAAGGAAATTAGAAGCCTAAAGAAATATTACAGCATACAACAAACAGAAATAGTCCATATTTGCACATAACCCCATCCTATCCCCATAAAACAGTATGGGAAATTTCTATGAAAACCTGAAAGTAAAACATATACATAACAGTGTCACAGCACACAAATTCATAATGCAAAACGAAAGGTAAACAGAGCTACAGATAACATCATGTCAATGTTCACAAATAGAAATCAACAACAACAAAAAAACCCTGGGGGAGTAGCCCTTAACCTGTGTCTAGCAGGACATGTGTCTCCACATAAACTATAAAGATCTGGAGAGCTGAATTAAGCTCAAGGTACCCCATCTGAGGACTTCCGACGAACCATAGAAAAACATAGTCACCAGACAATAAACTCTGCCTCAGGGTCAATCACAATGGGCTTGCCATGAATTTAACATACCCAATAAACAGCATCATTGTACAAGAGTCAAACTTTGCCCAAGAACCAGGAGAATGCCCCTGACCCAAACGTCTGGCTCTATCCCTCAAATGGGCTTAAAAGGCCAGGAAGTGTGAAAAATATCCCAAAATCAAATGCATATAGGCAATTCACAAACAAATGTTGCAAAGTTTCAATAACCCCTGGGCAAGTAGAGACTCTTGGACAAGTCGGATCTACCAGACCTTTGTGCTTCAAATTCCGTTAACCCCCAACTTCTGATGTGTACACAGCCAGAGGAAATCCCACATATAAGCAGGAGTCGAGGGCTGTGGAGAAACGAACAAAGGAATCCCTGACTGAAAGGGGAGCTCTGTAAACCAAGGATCCACAGTAAAATATGTAGCCATCAACCAATTATAAACTGCTTTTCGAGTCCCTGTAGTAAGAAGTCTACAAAACAGTTTTCAAAGTTTAAGCTTTCCGCCACATCATTCCAATAAGCTGCCAACATAGAAACTCTAACTGCTTAAAAGAAAGTCCGAGGAGCCCCATACCAACAGCACAGGGCCAAACTCATCCATTATCCATGGACTCCACAAGTTAGAATTCTTGTGAAGGAGAGGGACAATATTATGAAAGAAAAAGTAACATAAAAGAAAACCACTGGGTTAATCATTCCCAAACCTCCCTGTGCTAGGGTAGATAGGTAATACTCCTTTTAATCAGGTTCAACATACTTCCCAACAAGCACTGAAAAAACACACTATAGACGGTGGTTTCCAGAGCATTCGGAGGAGGAAAAACCACAGAAAAAAATATAAAAATCGGCAATAAGTGAGATTTGATCATGTAATTCTCTTGCATTTTGACATATGCCATTTATTCCCTTTAGCAACCAGCAGTTGAGTAGATAGAAGTTTTAAGTCCCAATTATAAAATTACCGGTCAGGATCACAAAATAAATGCCCAGAAGTTTAGCATAACAAAGCACCACGGATACTGACAGATAGAGGACCATATGGAACCATCACAACCTAATGGCAATATACAGCACTTACCTCGATTCACAATAGAGCCGGTAACTGACGAAAAAATTCATAACTCATCTTGAGCCAAACGTGCTGAGGCTTTATCAGCCAAAACCAGACAGAGATCTTCAGCATAGGCAATTGTTTTGATCTGTGTGTTGGAACTACTTACTGAAAGGCCTATAATGTCACCAGACCTATAAAATCTATGGAGCAGGGAGTCCAGGGATAACAAATACAAAAAGGACTAAGAGGACAGCCTTGCACCCCTCTACCACCAGGATCTTATCCCCACCTACCCATTCATGGTAGGTAGTAAACTAATATTTGTATAACAAGTCTTCAACCAAAAATAAACATGTCAGAATACCCATAACCCTGAAGAACTTCCCACATATAATCATATTCCACTCGATCAAAGGCCTTGGACTGGTCCAGGCTCACAAGATACCCCAGTAATTCCTGGGTACTGCCTTTATAAAGGATTTCCGGAGTAGAATCAGGGCATCTTGTATCTTCAGGTACCCACTAAATTATGTGGGATGAACGATAGAGTTCAACACACCCACCAATCTATTCCCTAGGACCTTCATCAGTATTTTACTATCAGTATTGAGGAGGTTATGGTCACCAATTCCTCAAATCCCTCTATCCCATCCTTGAATAAAAGTACCAGTACCCTTCATCATGCTAATTGTAAAACCAGGAGCTCAATGCTCCATTCAAGACGGCCACCAATTCAGCCCCGAACGCTTCCCAAATAGTTTTATAAATGGCGTGAGGGCTCCATCAGAATCAGGGAGGTACCAGTAGGAAGAGACCAGATGACCTGTCTCACCTCAGCTGATGAAATAGGGTCAATCAAAATCTTACCTAGATCCTCTGGAAGACAAGGAAGAGAACACTCCTGTAACCATCGTCTCATTACATCCTGGCAGAGATTCACTGGTAAACTGGCCAGGAAAACCACCAGATCTCCCCAAATGGCAGAATTCTCAGTCACAGTGATACCCTCCACAGTATGTAAAGATAGCATAGTATACTGCTCTCGAATCTGAGCACGGGTATCAAAGGGATAGTACATGCTTTTACCAAATAACTGAAAACATTGTTGCCTCACTACCCCCACATCATCTCTTCCTGTAGGCTAGCCACCTAACTTTGAGAGCCCTAAGGGCATCTTGACATACCCCCCTCCATAATGCTGGGTGGTTAAGAAATGTAGTGGAGAACGTAAACACTGTAGAGTGTTATGTTTAAAAGTCCCATTGTGCCTTCCCACAGACTGAAAGTAAGAGCGAACTCCTTCTTGAGTCCTCCCACCATTCATTTGTATCCCCATAGAGAAAAAACTGACTTCCTAGCAGCCAAAATATGTTTAAAACCTTCTTGTATAAGTGGAGACTCTAACAATGAGATATTTCACTTCAAATTCTTGGCCACATCTATGGTCCGGAGACTACCAACCAAGAGAACCAACATGCGATGGTCAGAAGTGGCCACATCTACTACCTTAGCTTCCTGAATTTGAAGGAAGGCAGAAATAAAAAATAATCTATCCTAGAGTACGAGGACCACAAGAATAGATATGGGGGCCACTGGAAAATGTGAACTGAAAACATCAGTAGAACCCACATCAGCAATAACTTCCCTTAAACAGGAGACATCACAATATTATTTCTGGGCCGCAAGGACGGAACCTGATTGAGAGAGGTACAGTTGAAATCACCCCCAAAATCACATTCATGTTGGTAAACAAAAGGGCTGTAGAGCTCAAAAAGCTGAACCCTATCATGCTTCAGTTGAGGAGCATACACATTCACTAATCAGAAAGGCAAGCCTTTCCATAAACTATCAACAACAAGGCCCATCCCTCCACAAGCTCTAGTTGTCTAAGTACTTTAATTTGTGAAAAAAATCCCCACCAGAACAAGGTGCTATACCATGAGATCAAGCTAGTGCCCCATATCCAGCCAGCAGAGGCTGCCTCAGAAGTACTGGAAAGTGAAGGAACACCCTGCAGAAATAGACAGTCTAAATCAGATTTTAAAAAAGACCATAGGTCGCTAATCTATTAAATTCAGACTGAATGCTGTTAACATTCAAGGATGCTAAGCGAAAGTGACAATGAGGAAGCCATAAAAAGACAGGAGAAATCATCACTTTACTTTACTCGAGGCACGGGTAACTGCCACTGACTACAGGTGTGGACTACAATCTGCCAACCCCTGGCTGTCTGCAGATGCAGAAAATCTCTGTCCATATCAGCAGGGACATCCTGAGGACATCATATGGATTGGTATCCTCCAAAGGAGCCACTTGTGGCTTCAGGCACTAGGTTTAGAACCCTGTCCTCTCTTACTATAGACCACAAGGGACAGGGAACATGTGTCGCCACTGCTATGTTGACATGCAACAGTGGGAAGCCAAGAAGCTCAAGTGCCTCAAGAGCATGGTCCATGATGGGAATACCATTGTCAGGTGGGTGTTTATCTATGCCACAGGGCTCGTCTCACCTGTGCTTGTGCTGTGTGCTTGTAGCGTGTGTGTGTGTGCGTGTGTGTTTGTATCTGTATAGCTGTGGGTGTATGGGTCTGTGTATGTGCATGTATGCCCTTCCCATATGCACGCCACAACTGTGTGTATGATGCCCTGGGATTGTGCAATGGCATAGTGTGTATGTTCATTGCCATGCAGCTGTAGGTGTGTTCACAGGGTATACACTGATGGGCATGGCTGGTTCTACCATACCTCTGTCCATGGTATTGTGTGACGCACATGCTGCAGTGTGTATGTACACTGCGCTGGAGGCATGTCACACCCTGCATGCTGTGTGCCATGCAACATGTAGCACTAGTGGCAGGGGTTGTATGGTTTGTACTACGACTGTGTGTCATGGGCATTGGGGGTATTCACACTGGCATTCATGAAGAGTACTAACGGTGGTGTTCCCTCTTCACCTGCAGAACCAGGCGCGCAGGACAGCAGGAGGGTGTCAGGCCACGCACAGTGGGCAGAGGAGAGCAGTGGTGGTTGGCAGGGTGAATTGCATAAGTATCATACATTGTTCACATGCTATCTTGCACGTGCAGCAGGTTGGTTGTACAATGGTTGCTGGGTGGCCTTGGCCAACATGCATCTGGGCCCATGGTACAAGGTCATGTGTACAGTGGCATGGCTGTGTCCTGCTTCTCAGATGTCATGTTGTATGTCTTTCTCACATCACAATGGCTGTGGTAGGTTGGTGTTGTCCAGCATTAGCATGGACACACAGTTACTGGGGCAGTTGTGACAGCATGTAACCACATGGCCTGCACCACTGCACCGTGTCCTGTGCTGTGGTGTTGCTGTTATCCTCTGTGTATGTGGTCACCTACACCACATGGGGTCAGAGCGATTGATGGGGCTGTGTTACTGAGTTGGCCTGATTTACTGTGTCCATGGCATAGGCACATGGTGTACTGCTATCCTGCTATTGGGGAAGAGGCGGTGGATGGCGCTGTGTTACTCTATTGACCTGGTTTACTGTGTCCATGGCATGGTTGCATGACATACTACTGTCCCTGATATTGGGTGAGGGAAGTTCGTGGGGCTGTGTTACTGAGTTGGCCTGGTTTCCATTTCCATGGCATGGGTGCATGCATACCACTGTGCTGATATTGGGGGGTCTGCTGGGCTGTGTGTCTGCATTGACCTGGGGTACTCTGCCACTGCATGTCCACTTGCATACTGCTGTCATGCTCCTGCTGTTGGGTTAGGGGGTGGCCCACCACATGGCCTGCATCTGTCCAGTACAGATCACAGTCCATTGCAGTGTGGCATGACTGTATGCATTCTGTAGTGTTTATGCTTAGCTTCATTACGCTAATCCATTGGGTAGCATGTCCCAGTCAGTATGTTGTTACACTGCTTCCTTTTTGCTTTTGGCCACTGTCCTGGTCAGCTGGGGGAATGCCTGTGTAGCTGCACTGTGCCAGTTAATGTACTCCATTGGGCCGTAAGGGCTTTCTCTGCTCTATGGTGATGGCTTTGGCCTTCCATGTCCTCATGTGTACTTGGGCTGGGTGGTGCAGCCTGTGGTTTCATGGATGCGCATACAGGCATGTGTTGGGTGGCGGTGGGGTTCTCTATTGTATGGCTGTGAGGGAATGGTTTTGGGACATGCTGTCCACTCCTGGCCATCCTCCTGGGGTGCATTGCACTTTATTGTCAGTGTACTGTCCTGACATGGTCATCCTTCTTTCTATCAGTTCTACGTAGGAGCTTGCTGGGGCCAAGTGACCTGAGGAGTCAGAAGTTAGGTATGATCTTCTGCACTGGATTGTGAAGCAGCAGCAGAAGCTCAGTGAGCAGCAGCTGTGGTTGTTTCAGAGACCAGGAGGGTGGCAGCCATCCTTGAAGCCAGACTGCCTGCTCCCATGCCACAGCAGCATGCTAGACAATGAGGGCTCTGCCCAGTTTTGTCCCCCACACACATTGCTGGGTGCTGCTGCTGTTCCTCTTGTTGTTTGACAGCCTTTCTTCCTTCTTTTCATTTTTGTTTTATATTCGGTTGATGCATTCCTTTTGCTTTCTGTTTCACCTTTCTGTTTTTTTAGTTGTGTTGCTTGTTCTGAATATTGCTTTACATTTATGAATACATGTTTATTTATTTTATTTATTTACTTTTTGTTGACCCAGATAAGTGCACTAGACAAATTCTTGCCTATTTTCAGGCACAACCCAGGGGAGGAGGAGGGGATACAGATAAATGCCTACTGTCCTTGAACCAGATTAAGCTGTTGGTGGTATTTTTAATGAATGTGGGAAATTTGGCCAGGACACTGTGGAAATTCCCTACTAGTCTGCAGGGGAGTGACTGACTGCTGATTGTGATGGCTAGTCCTGGCAAGACAGTGAAGGAGAAGGATGTTTTGAGGTTGGGGAGTAGGTCCTCCCCTACCTTGTCTTCCTAGAGACCGAAGTTGCAAATGGGGTAACTTTTTCGCCTCACCATCATTGCAGTTGATTTGCAGCATGGAGGTTGGTGCAAATGAAGAAATTGCACATGAAAGTACTGCAACTGTATCGGGAGCAGAAAAGGAAGCAAACCAAGATCACTGAGAATTTATTGTCATCTTCAGAGATGAAGCAGGATAATTTAACACAAGACTGGTAGGAAATGGTGGAGAATGGACTACTTGCACGAGAAAAACAGTCTACAGCAGCAGAATGTACAGCAACAGATGAGACAAAGGCTAGTGAAAGTGATGGCGAAAGTAATGGTGACATGGCTGCTAAACAGCAGGGAGTGGCTGAAAGCATCCAGCAAGTGAGTGCTCCAGGCTCTTCATCAGAAACTTGCAGTCGAGGAGTGCAGAGGGTGAGACAGAAAAGCAGCCGTCATGGAAGGTGCAGAAAAAATCACTTGGAATGGCAAAACGCACAGTTGGTGGAACTTTGAATAGTGCTACTTGGAACCCTGAACGGATGACTGCAAGGACTCTACAAGGAGCATGGTGGATTCTGAACAGGAGGGGTCTTGGAAACTGGACGCAGCAGACCCTAAGGTACTGGTTTTGCTGAAAAACAATCAGTCATATAGGTAAAATTTTGATTCTAAAAAGTCTGTAAATCATGAAGGGAAAGGGTGATAACAAAATGTGGCACAGAGTCAGATAATGAGATTGATTTTGATGGGGCATTGGCAAAGATTGTGCAAGAGACTGGAAAGGGGTCAAAGGAGTGTGAACTACAGACAGTAGTCCCTGACAAAGAGCAAATTAATTTCCTCCTGATCCTGCAGATTTGAATACTAATTCTAGTGAAAAGGGTAATTAGGTAAAATTAAACAAAATGAACATGCTGCAACTCAGCCCAGCCAGCTCAGAGTGGGCCAGAAGAACCTTTACAAATAGGGCTAGGCATGAGGAATTTGCAAGACCAAAATGCAAGTGTTTTTAAACCATTGCTGGTTTGTTTAAAAACAATACCAGAGAGCCAACACCAAGAAGGAATGCTGTAAGGTTAATGTATAAAGGAGGATTGGAATTACCCTGATAGGGTGTATATAGGATGTAAATTACTCAAAGATTCCCTAAAGTTCTATGCATTGGTGGTGTTTGCATTAATTCACACAGATGAACATAATTACGATGTCAGCTTTAAGTCAGTGGAAGCTTTAGACAGACTGGGCAAAATACAATAACCTGAAAAATATTGCATTGTGGTCTCCTTTATTGCCATACCCATAACAAAACCTGCAGTTTGTACAGTGACAATAATGTTCAAGAATAAGGGTGTGGACATATCAGACATTCTGTTCTGACTGAAAAAAAGGTGTGAAGTTTTAGAGCAACCAAACCCTATGATGGATTCAGAACAATTTTGGACAGGAGGTGAAGGATAAAATGTAAACTTTTATGGTAAAAGTGGCATAGTTCATTTGCCTGTATGTTTTTTCTTGGGAAGGGATAGGGGATCACTGTTTTATCCAGTACAGCCTAAGTCCTGCTACAAGTGTGGTTCACGCTTTGCATCTTAGTAATGCTTGTGATACCCCAAAATGCACTCATTGTTTGGAAACAGGTCATTTTGCTGGAACCTGCAGTAACCAATTTAAATGCAACCTTTGTGAGGAAAAACATCACTCCTACATAATGATGTCCATGGGTGTCACATAATGTAGGGGAAGGTATGTCACATGAAGCCATGGTGACACAAGCCCAAAAGAAAGGTGTGCACAGGCATCAGAGAAAAGGATGCAAGAAATTCATATGCAAAAGAAAAAGAGAAAAGAAGTAGAAGGAAAGTGACAAACCCAGTACCTTTAAGTGAAAACACAGAGCTAATTGTAGACACAGCAGGGGAAATTGAAATATCAACCAATCAAGCAATCATTTTTATTTATAAATAGCACTATTCTGAAATCATAGCACTAGTACATAACCATAAAATACATAAAACAACTACATATATCAATACATATAAAATATCTGCAGTAGAATATAGTGATGGCTGAAACCCCTCTCTGAACAGGTAGGACAAACATGACAAAACACTGGGACCAGGCGCTGAGGGGCAACAATGGAAAAACCCCAGATTCAGAGATGGAAATCATGGAGATAGTAAATGAAACTAAAGAGCAAGGGGACCCACTTCCACCACCACCACCACAGTGAGGGGTGATACTTGAGAAAACCCAGGCCCCATTATCTAAACCTCCTCTAATGGAAAGGAAAAAGCTCAGAGTATAAAACAGTGACAGACAAAAGAGACTTACAGGACAGAGTAACTCAGCAGGACCTAAAGGAAAGAGAGGAAAATCACTAAAGGGAAACAAACGTGACTGGAAATAGATACTCACCATTACCAGTGGAAAAGTTCGAAGATGACTCTGAGGAATAGGAATTGAGTCTGTTTCATCCTCAGAGACATCAGAGGAAGAAGTACTTTTGAAAGTAGAAGAAGGTAAAGAAAAAAGAAATGGACAACTAGGTCACAGCACAACAGAAGAAAGGATTAAGTTTTACCTGCCCCCACACTACTTATTATGCTTTCCATTTTAACTATTAATGTTAACAGCATAATAGGTTGTAAACAGAGAAGAGCAATTCTAACTGAGCTGACACGGCAGAATACAGACATAATTTTCTCCAAGATACTAGGATAAAACGCAGCAGGAAATAGCACAGACATCTAAAATGTGGTACCATGGAGTGATTTTTGGTCTTAAAGGCAAGACAAGTGTGATGGGGTAGGATATTGTTTACTAACCCCTCCATCAAAGTGCAAGCCTAGTAGATCTAGAACCAGCCAGAGTACTGTTATTGGATGTAACTTATATGGGGAAGGGATTAAGTATAATCAACACTTATGCTCCCCAAACAAAAGCACTCCATACATAACTAAAAAGATTCAGTCTTTCTTATGAACCTCAAATCAAGTAATCTGGGAGGGGACTTCAATTGTAGTTTGCAACAGGAAGATAGAGGTATAAAACTAACAAGATGTTTTGTGACTCTAATGCTTTGAAGGATATTATGACTACAGCTTTCTTAAAAGACGAGTATAGGTCAATTTACCCCTGGGGAGGGTATACTTACCATAGAAGCCCAATTCAAACCAGAATTGACTTTTTTGGTATCAACACAGAGATTAGAAACATTGTAGTTCGAGATTTGGCTTTTCGGATCATTTAGCTATAAAATTGGTCTGGACATGGGATGTTACTTTACGAGATATTAAGCAACCATGGAAATTAAGCATTTCACAGCTGGAACAGGAATCACTTATTATAAAGCCCAATACCTTTGGAAAGCCAGGAAGGTCCAGTGTCTGTATGACTCCCTGGTAGAATGGTGGGAGGAAACGAAAAGATTTCAAAACCTTATTTCAAAAACTTGGAATACAGTAAGAGCATCTTATTTGTAATATTTAGGCCTAAGACAACAATTACACAGACAGATATCTCTTACAGAAACCACAAAACAGGATTATAGTAAACAAATCTCATGAATAAAACAGGAAACGATAAATATCTATATAATAGAGCAAACACAGTACAGCAAGAACAAAGATTTGAAACAGCAAATAAACAAACCTTCAACCCTTATAAGGACTGCCATCAAAGAGTAGAACATAAAGTGATATGGAAATTGGAAAATGGTCAAGGGAAGAAGTGTATTACTCAACAGGATATTATGGGAATACTGGACAGACATATAACTGAGAATTTTAGTATTCAACCAGACATTATCAATCATAAGGAATACATATGAAACTTAGAGGCAAGAATCCTAACTGCAATACAGGTGCAAGAGTTAATACAGTCCATAAGTGAGGTGAAGTAAGAATGGTTATTGGTCTTTGAAAAACAATACGGTACCTGGACCAGATGGTTTACCATTGAATTCTATAAATCTTTCCTCTCCTTTGTAGTCTCGGAATTGATGAAGGTATATAATGAGATATTAACTAAGGAAAATATGTAATACCATGGCAGGAGCAGACTTGATATTTCCATTCAAGAAAGGAGAGAGATAATCTAAAAAACTGAGACCAATATATTTACTGAATATGGCTCATAAGATAGTAAGTAAAATTTTGAATAATTGCTTAGCACAAGTTTCAGGATGCTTAATTAGTACAGCACAGACTTGTGCAGTGCCACAGAGAGGAATTTATGAAAATGTAATTGTGCTTAGAGAATTGTTTTATAGTGGTGTACCCTTTACGGTGATACTCTTGATGGTAAAACAGGAAAAAGACCATTATGGTGACATTGCAGTAATGGTCCTTTTCCGTGTTTCCTTCCCCAGTGTTCGCCCCTCTTTGGACCAACTCCAACCTGGGTTGGAATCCTAAAGTCTGGGAGTTGCAGGGGGCAGAGCCTCCCACAGAAAACACCCATGGAATAGGTGGCACAATACCTGTGTCAGTATTGTGTCGCCGTCGGGGGAGGTCGGCATTGTCACTGTCGACAAAACTTGGTGCTTCCATTTTGTAGGAGCCAGTCAGGAAGTGAAAGTGGAATAATGCTCAATATTGACCAACAAAAGTATTTGATTCTTTATTGCACAAATACTTATTTCCGTGTTAAAAGGTTTGGTATTCTGAAACAATCTGTAGCATGACTATGCATTTTATATGACAAAGCTACATTACACCACGAGTTAATGGATGGACTGGTGCACCAAGGCCAGTAGAGAGAGAGTCAGACAAGACTGCCCACTGAGTCTGTTATTATACATGTATGGAATAGAAGCTTTTCTGCAAACTTTGATGAAGAACGCAGATAATTGTGGCCTTCAACTAACACAGATTAATCCCCCAATGAAAGTTTTAGCATATGCAGATGACGTAGCACTCATTCTGCATGAGTCCACCAATTGAAATGAAGTAACTGCACAATTTCAAGAATATTCTTAGGCTTCTGGATCCAGCATTAATATAGAAAAGTAAAGGTTGTCTGCTAGGGAAGGCTACAACAAGAAGTATGGTGTATACAGGAATACAGTTATGCACAGAACCCATAACCATTTTGGTGTTAAATTTGGTGAGGGTGACCTAGCTGTCTTAAACTGGGGGAGAAGATGCAAAAATCAGTGTAAGTAATGGCAAAGAGGCTTTTGGAACAATATCAAAACAAAATAGAGTATTCCTAATAAAGATACTACTGATACCAGTGTTTCTATTTATCAGCTATGTTTTTCCCCACCTCAAAAGCTGGTAACAAGGCTGTATAGTATTTTCTTTAGAGTACTGTGGGGAGCTGTCTAAATCCTGTAAAGAAGTGCATTACTTATAGAAGCCTACAAAAGGGGATTACGATGGTTCATCCCATAGCATTTTACTGTAGTATCTTTTATATTTCAACATTATTGACCCAGTAACTAATATGGACAAGACATGGAAAGGAATTGTGGTGGAATGGGCAAGTTCATATATACGAGCTTGCGAACAAGGCAAAAGCAGAATACTGGGGATACCTAATACCAGGGTTTATGTCAAGTGATAAGGCAACTAATAGTATGGAAAGTGCAATATAATTCAGCAGGATATTCAAACAATTATGGAATATATGAAGAGATGGTGCAAACGATGTCAAGAAAATATAATGTTACCGTACTGTAGAGCTGATCAAAACAAAGAAGCTTTTAACCAACTACAGAACAAACAGATTCCAGTATTTGCATGGGACTTATTATGGTTAACTATATATGGAAACTCAATGTAAAAGGAAACAATAAGCATAAACTAATACAAGAGAGATATTGTTTAAGACCTGGATGTCAACAGATTCCGAAGCACAGGAGCATCTTTTTTGAATGTGAATTTGCAAAAGGGTTTTGGGACTACCTTACAGAGAAATGGAAGATGAACCTCTTTCAGACCATCACATATACAGAGTTAATACTGTATATGTGGAAAATCACTGAGGTGGAAACAGTTTACCAAAGACACTTTGCAGGTTCTATTTGCAATTTTGAAATACTACTTTGGCAGGCCAGGTGCAAATGGGTTCTTCGGCAAAGCTATATGCCTTTGGACGTATTGTTTAAATAAATATGTATTTCAGTTCAACAAGTATATGAAGTGGATTGTAAGAAGTTATCAAGACCTAAATGCTGCTCTTTGTGGCAAGTATGTGAACCAATATTAAATGCAGTACAAGAAATAATAGGAAGATGAGAGGAAACGGAATGTATATGAAGCAATGAAAGAAATGGTGCAGGAATGAATGAGGAAGTCTAGAAAATGATCTTGAATGTTGATATGAATCATATTTCCCTTTAACCCAACAAAATCCCCTACTGATTCTGTAGGAGAGCTGCTGCCTGCTCAGCAGAATGGCAGACGGTGTTGGCTGCCGGTGGAGACAGACATATCTTCAGGTCTGCAACTGAGGTTCTGTCCCTACCTCAGTTATGGAATTGCAAGGGATGAAGTCATGCAAAAGGCTGCAGGAGATCAGAGAAAGGTCCAGAGGATTTGCATGGCCATACCCATGCAGTAGGAAAGTGGAAATGGGAATCTGTCCACCAATATTTTACCTGATGCTTCAGAGGGAATGAGAGATTGCTCTGCCAAAGTGCAGCCAGAGGATTTGTTTTTTGCTCTAACGAGGAATCCGAGTCTGGGAGAGGGTCAGAGCACTGATGTGGCTCCTGAAGGAATACGGAAGGACAGCAACACTGACTCAGTGGATTCTGACAACCACTGGTCAAAGGAACAGGCTTTACTGGATGCTGGCTGGATCTGTGTAAATAGTAAATGGATCCCTGATTCCAACTGGGTTTCCTTCACTCAAACCCAAATGGACACTAGAGGGCCACCTGTGCATCATCAGAAGGTATAGGTCAGCAAAATGGAAATTTGGGAATATGTCTTGAGAGGAAGGGTACTGGGGACCAAGCAAATGAAAACCCGGCACAAATACAGGACAGATATTCCGATGCATCACCTGATGGTCCTCCCCCACGCAGAGACTTTAGAAGACCTGGGCCAAGATTTTCTGACCTCTTTAAAATAATAAACTGGAACAAGTGCCATGGCGCAATGCAGTCCACCTTCATTATTGAGATGGATTACGAGAACATCCGACAGAGCTTATGTGGCTAGAAAACTGCTAAAGGAGTTGATGAATTTTCAAACATCAGAAATATATGCCCTTATTAACTTCAAGGGTGAAGATACTTTCAATATAAGTTTTAAAACTTTTGCAAGCTTGGACAAATTGGGCACAAGTATGAATCTTGCAAATCAATGCCACTATGGACCCCTTTTGGGCCGTTCCACTCATTAAACCTCTATTTAAGACTTAACATTATGTTTCATAATGAAGGGGTAAATGTGGATGACATACAGTTTTGGTTTGAGCAAAAGTGTAATGTTTTGAGGACTTCAGAAGCTATAATAGATGCTGAAGGCATCTGGACAGGTAGCTGGAGGTTTAAAGTCAAACTCCACATAATGGGCAATGAGGTATTACATATCCCAAATAGTTTCTTTTAGGGAGGGACAGAAAGGTCTGTTTTACCCAGGACAGCCTAAGGGATGCTACAAGTGTGGCAGCAGAAGATGCCTTAGCAGTGTCTGTGAAAAATCAAGTGCTCTGTACTGGGATTTTGACCATGGTAGTGGACTTCCAGAAATGTTTTTCACTGTAATCTGTGTGAGGAAAAGGGCACACATATCACCAGTGCCACTGGGCTGGTCAGAACAGGCAGGGAGGTTTGGATAAGGAAGGTTTGATTAATCATGCACAGGAAAGGTATAGGCCTCATTATTCTAATGGGGCAGACCCCAAACGGGGCCTACTGCTCCTACTCTTGCTGCTGAACCAGAACACGCTACTACAGATACTCGGTCTACTACAGAACAGTCACCTGATAATACACAAACTAGAAAGGAAAACATACAGATAAAAACATCTGACATTTTGATAAACAATTCAGAAACCAACACTATGCCCCTCCCCCACCCATAGCGGATTGCCATCCCCTCACACCAAAGGGTTACCAGAGCATCCAGTAAACAAAAATCTTCCCACAACAATTGCTATACACAACACCTTTCAGATTTTACAAGATCAAGACGGGGTTCACAGTTGGATGTCTCATCTAAGTCTGGTGCCACTTCTAAAATGGAATATGAGGAGGATGGGGTGCAGAGGTTTTGAGCACCAAGAAAAGGCAGAGGAACAGGAAAAAGAAAATAATAATCTGTCTTGGCAACATTAAACCTAGTCTTCCTAAATGCCTGCAGCATGAAACACTATAAGAAGAGATTGGCATGTTTGAATTATTGCAGGTGTTTAGGAGCAGATATTATTTTTGCAAGAGACTAGGTTTAATACTTTGCAGGATGTGGCTCAAGCAAAAAAACTGGATGGGTGGTCCTTCATTTTGGTCTTATGGAACAGATGTAGCTGATGGCCTAGAAATCGTGTTTAATCACACACAAGTCCAAGTTTTAAGGTTGGTGGATTTAATGCCAGGAGGGTGCTACTTTTGACTGTGTTTTTAAAGGTTTTCTTTGTGCTTAATAAACACATATGTACCACAGGTGAAAACTGCATGAATAGACTTATTTAATTTAGTAAAACCTTTCTCTTTACTAAAAACATACTATATGGGGAAGGGATTTAATTGTCACTTGGACCTTAAAGTCCGGATCTGTACAGAGAAACATATGGTGATACACATGCATTTCAGGAAGTTATCAGAACAACAGCTTTGAAAGATGCATATAGGAACTTTATAACGATGCAAGGTCCACTTACAAGAGAAGTACTTATTCTTCCCATATTGATTATTTTTTTTCCAAAGTTTTGTCCCAAATAGTTTTGTTTTAAAAATGATGTGAAGTTTCTGATCATATGGCCTTAATCTGTAAGGTAGGCCTCTCATCAGTCCCACCTAGATTTCCAGCAGTTACTAACAGGTGGAAATTAAACTCCATCCTTTTGAATCAACCAGAAATAAAAATAAACTCTTAAATTTTCTAATTATTAGAAGTCTGTAGCTGAAATGTACGATGATTGGGCTTCATGGCGGAAGACACTAAACATGAAATTAAACAATTTTGTTACTTTAGGGAAAACTAAAAGTAATGATGATTACCTGAAATACCTGGGCTATAGAAATCAATATTATCATTTAATGTCATTATCAAATGCTTCTGATGTTAAAATACAAGACCAAATGGAACTTATAAAGAATAAAATGAAATAGTACCAGTATGACAGGGCGGTCTCTTTGAAGGCTGAAATGCAATTTGGTTTACAGAAGACACCTCTGCTGATCTCTTTTCTGCCTGCAGAAAACTAATGGATGGTTTATGGGATGAGACAGGACAATTAAAACATACTGATATTGAAATGTTAGAGATTGTACAAAAGGTTTTAAATTCACAACATGGTACTAAATTTAGTACAGATGTGCATTGGGAAGATGTTATAACCTTCGACCCACCAGGAATTAAAAATAGTCAAGCTACTGAACTTGAGCACCCTATCACTATAGAAGAAGAAAGAAATATCATTATTAAAGTTAGGAGTCTCACCTTTTGAGGATGGTCTTACTAATGAATTTTATAAACATTTGTCGGAAGATTTGAGTGAAATATTGTGTAATTTATATAGTGAAATATTACATACAGGAAACATTTCAAAAACATTTTCTGTTGCCATTATTATCTTTCTATACAAAAGGGACATAGACAAGATTTAGGTAATTGGAGGCCAATTAGTCTTCTAACAACGACTATAACATTTTAGCAACCATGTTATGTCACAGACTCAGAAAATAGCTTCATCAGTGATTCATCTTGTGCAGTCCTGTTCCATACCAAACAGAAATATACAACAAAACCTAGCCTTCTTAAGAAATGTGTGTGAATTTGGGAAGCAGATAAAATATCTGGATACCTGATAGCTTTGGATCAAACTGAGGTATTTGATAAGATAGCTCATGATTTCCAACATATGGTCTTAATACGCAATCCCAAAACAATTTAGGGCATGGATACAAATTTTATATCAGGGGGCTTTAATATACCCTACAAGTGAATGGACTTTTTGAAATGGTTTATATATCAAACAGGGGTGAGAAAGGGATGCCCACTCAGTCCTCTGCTATATACTTTGTATTAGACCCAGAAATTAGGATGATAATGCAGGACAGCGATATTTGGGAATTACACCATCAGTAGAAATAACACCTCAAAAGATAGCTGTATATGCATGCATATCTGTTTAACCATAAGATTAAGGAATCTAGTTTAAAACCATGCAGGTACTAGATCAATACGCTAAACTTGCTGGGGCAGAGGTAAACTATAATAAGAGCTTGGGAGTATATTTGGGTAAAGGTCCTTTTCCCCACCATGGGACAAATAAAATATCCAACACAACCATTAAACATTTAGGTTGCCACTTTGGCAATGGAGATCTTGCTTATTTAAATTGGGAGGAGAAAGTGTTAATAGGGAAAGAAAGGTAAATCAATTCAAGTCATGGTCTTTGTCAAAACGAAGAGAGTTCTGATTATTAAAAGTTCCTGCTTCCAATTTTGTATATTAGCTCTATTTTCCCCATCCTTAACATTTGAAACAAGGCTTTTAAGTTGCTTCTTCCAGATGGTATGGGGAGCCACTTGAATCCTGTGAAAAGAGATTTCATGTATTTAAAACTTAAACAAGGAGGGCTAGGAATGATCCACCCCATAGCTTTTACCTTTCTTTTTTACACTCAAATTTTGGGAAAAGAAATGGACTAATAAACATCCCTGGGAGGACTGGACAATGGCTTTATTCCAGCCTTTTTGCAGAAATGTGGACAGATATTCCTAGACGTACTGCCTCTTTACAAATTCCAGATTTTGCCATTCTCGGCTATCAAGAAATTAAAATTATGGAGGACGACAAAATCACAGAAAATCTACAAAGGAAATCACTGTATGTGGAATAATGGAGCAAAATTTTGCAGTGTAGGTAGATTTTCTGAAGTGTTTACCTACAAAATTAGGTATGCACTTAAAATATTGACTGATAAAAGAATTCCAGTGGCAATGGGATGTGCAGTGGTTAAGTTGTCACAGAAAACTAGGGGTTAAGGAAATCTTAAACATAAACCAGTATTGGAACAACAGTGTGTTAGACCAGAGTGTTTAGGATTAGAAAAACAATGGAGCATTTTTTTTTCACTTGTACATATACCAGATTATTTTGGGAAGATTTGGCCACTAGAAGACAGTGGAGGCCAGTTCAGCATGTAACTGATGAATGTCTGATTCTGGGGATTATACTGTTTTTTTCTTCAAGGTATCACCCAAGTACTCTAAACTTGATATTTGCATGTATTAATTATTTGTGGCAGGCAAGATGCCGTATTCCTTGCAACACATCAGTACACTAATGATAATTTTAATTAAACAAATTGAGAAATCTATTCTTATATAGAAAGAAAAGAACAGACATGTTTTGAAGCCAGAAATTATCAGTTTATGTGGAGAAATATAGCTTAGATTAGATAAATGATACGCAAAATGTTTATTCATATGAGTTAAGATCTTAATGCAATATGTCATTTTTGTGCTCCTGATGTAATATCTTGTTTTTTTGTTTTATTATTTATGTCATTTAACCTGAGTAATGATGTATTTTTTTGTACAGTCTTATTGTTTTCACACTGATGTTATGGTTTTCTCAATAAATAATTCCTACTCTTTTTGAGAAGTGCCATGATCTATAACATCCACCTGAACTGGCAAATGGGACCTTGGTTTAACGTCTCATCTGAAAGAAGGCACTTCAGAGTGCAGCACCCACCTCATGCTGCACTGCAGTGTCAATATTGGGATATTAATCCAAGTCCCAGTTGTGGGGATAGAACCAAAGCATTTTGATCTCCGGCCTCAGAGGTGAGTGAGCTATCTGCTGAGCCACTGACACTGACATATATATAGCTTTCTTTCCATTACTGTGTCTGGTGATGTTATTGGATGCATGGGGTATTTGCAGGGGTTTGTCAATTGCTTGAGATTCCATTATTGGGTCCTGTTGTGTAACATGCCATTGCTATGGTTGTGTGTGTGACATTTTCTAGGTTTTACACTGCTGTCTGCTCTTGGGGTCACATTCAGGGATATACTTGTTACATGTCTCAGGCACAGCCGGCTCCCCTCTGCACTGTGTGTTTCTGTGGGTGTTTGCACTGCCTGACTGCTTGATATTTTCAGAGCTGTCTTATTTGCTATAGTCTGTGCTGTATTATTTCCTTGGCTATTTTGCACTGCACCTCTAGCCCAGTTTGCCTGGCTTCCTTAGCATGCTATAGTCAGCAGGTTTAGCACGAGACTATCCCTTTGAATATAGTGGGCTATTGGTTGCAGGTTAATTTATCATGCCGGTAGTGCTAATTTTGCCCGGGGAAAAGTTTTGAATATCTGGCCCCTTATATACAGTACATTTGGTAAGTCTCCATTGCATTTTTCTAATGTTCCAATCTGCCTCTTACATGCGAGTGACCAAAACTATGAGCAGCAGTCCAGATGCAGCCTAACCAATTATCTATATAAAGGCATAAGAACATCCTTATGTCTGCAACAAATGTTTATTTTAAATTGTCCAGGATTCTAAATGCTTTGTTACTGATTTGCTTATTTTGTAAGGAGAGACATGTCAGTCTGCATAATAACCCCTAGGTGCCTTTCCTGTGTTATGCTAGCGAAAAGAGTTTTACTCAAATAATATTGTTTCTAAGATTTTGTTTACCATAATGCATAATGCAGTATTGATCTTTATTGAAATCCATTCCCAAAGTATCAGCCCAGTTTTGTATTTTGTCAAGGTTTTCTTGTATTTTGACATGTCCACATCAGTTAATGCTGGTCCCCCTACTTTTGTGTCATCAGGAAACTTAGTTATGTTACTTTTAATTCCAATGTAAACTCAGGTATGTATGGAGTAAATAAGGTAGGTCCCTTAATCTGAACCATATGACACACTGTGGAGGGGTTGTTGGCTAACAGATGGACCAGAGACCGAACTTCAAGTTCAATACACAATCTCTGTGTGATGTTTATTCAAAATGCAGCAGATTACCTTCAGCAATGGCACATCCTTCTTCAGTACATAATTTTGTAGCAACAGACTATGCAAGTCTTTCTTCTACACTTAGCCAGCAAATACTGACTCACTGATCTCTGATCTAACTTATCTGTTAAGATTTAGCCTCCCTATGTGTTCCTTGTTTGCTTGAGTGGTGGAGCTCAATAAAAAAAACAAGCTAAAGACAAAGAACCTTAGTATAAGCACTGAAACAAGGGTTAACCCAAAGGGCATTGACAATAAGCCAAGTTCTAAAGAAACACAGCATCACACATACTTCCATAATGCAAAGCATCATGGGATATGTGCAAATCACCATGACATTTCAGACTTGTTCAACTTACAGCAATTTATATGCATTTCAAACAGCACAACAAATTTAATTTTATAACACAGTCCCTAGTAACTTTTTACCTTTATCAAAAACACCTAGTGCCATGGTATTTCAACATTAACAGGTTTCATACACATAAGGTATATACATCAATGTATTTTATGACATAGTGCCATTGCATACTAAATCCAACAATGAGGAACACAGCCTGTTGTTTTATATCAGCTCGAGGTCACAACAATGACCTCCTGTATGAGGACCTGAGAGGAAAAGGAAAATTAAAGAGGACACTATAACATAGTCAACAAGTGAAGTGGTGCCTCATAGGGTGGCCAACCTTATGGACTTGAAATTGTAAAGAATAGATTAGGCTAAGAAATAGAAGAACTGTTGCAACAGATTTAAGAAAATGTCAATCCTCAAGAGTGGCAGGCACTCCCGTCACACATGCCACTGTAACTTTAATGATATTAGATAGAGAATGTTCTATTCTACAACCTGAGTCCTCCCTTCAGCCATTCTCCAATCCACTTTGCCAGCCTGGTATCCAATCCCATCCCCTAACTTCCCTATCAACCTCCCATGTGGCACTTGATCAAAGACCTTAGTAAAATCTAGATAAATTACATCACTCGGGATATTAAAATCCAGTAGCTCACTAATTGTCTCATAGAACATGATTAGATTTGTAAAACATGATCTTTTCTCACAAATCCATATTGAGGTTAGTCTATATTCCGTCTCTGGTCATTTCATCTGTGATATGATCCTTCAATATTCTTTCCATTATTTTACCCAGTACTGGTGTTAGGCTAATAGGTCTATAGTTTGAAGGTTGACCCTTACTACCCTTCTTATAGATTGGTATCACAAAGGCATGCTTCCAATCTGCTGTATTTCTCCCTTCAAAAGGACAATATAGATGTATTGCACACAGGTCTACAGATGTACTCAGCTCTATTCTACAGCAAATAGGGGCTTAAGTTATCACTCCCAGGTGATTTATATTGGTCTAATTTCTTGACTTACTCTCTTATCCTGTTAACTGTAAAAATATCCTCAGCCCTAATGTATGTATTTGCAGTATGCTCAGTTCACGTATCCATGTCAATATCCATACTGAAGACAGAGGCAAAGTAGTCATTAAGTACATTAGCAATATTTTTGGATGTATTGGCTGTACTACCATTGTGTATTAATGGGCCAATGGAGGAGCATTTTCCTTCAATCTGTTTATGTAACCATAGAATTGTTTGGTAGTTTTTGAATTTCTTGCCAAATAATGCTCATAGGTTCTCTTATCCCTTCTTATGGCATGCTCACATTTTAACTATTTCTTTATACCTGATATTATTTGTTTCACTGTTTTCCTCTGTCCACAACTTATACAACTGTTTTTTTCCTTTCCAACAATTTACTTACTTTGGTATTCGTCCATTTGGGTTTTATCCTTCTGTTATTGTATTTGGTTTCAGTTGGGATCCATTTATGTTCTAGGATCTGTATTTTGTCTTAAGTATATCTCACTTTTCATTAACTGACTTATTTAGAAACTCTGCCTCCCAATACCACAATGCCATATCTTTTATTGTGTCTGAATAATTTCCTGCATTGTAATTGTACTGTATGTGATTTTGAATTTTTCAGCTCTAAAGTCTAGATTAATCTTAATCATAGCATAATCACTTGATTCTAATGGCTTCTAGTTTTCACACTTGGTGTTTTATCCTTTTATATTTGTTATCACTAAGTCTAATATTTTATTTCCTCTAATTTGTTATACCACCATTTGTTCCAATCTATATTAGTTTATTTTATCTATCAACTCATTTTCAAATATACCATTTGTTGTATCAGTTGTCCAGTCTATATGGTCAAAATTAAAATCACCCACACCTATTTACAAAGTGCAATAAGCACTCCAGCATGTTGGTTTGGCTCGATAACCACCCTTTCAGGGACTGTATCACCCCTTTCAGTGGCATCGGGCTTCACTACGCCCTGGCCAGGCTGCTCTCTGAGCCTAACCCACAGCCTGTCATATCTTTTTGCTTGTTTTCCTCCCAATTTGGTATGAAATGGCTGCTGCCATGATTTAAGTTAGGACTCTGACAAGCATCACTTATACACTCAGTTAGCTTAAGCAGTTCACTTTACCTCTCAGTGCTTAAACCACCCCAGCTGTAAAATGGGCAAAAGCAGGACAGCACTGAAAATGAGCATATGCATTTTACAATAGGATCCCCTAAATAAATTAAATGGAAGACATATGCAAAGATATCTCTGCACTGATGGCAGCTGCAGATGGGACAAATAATGTACCTCATTTACTCATATAAAACACTTTTCATGGTCCTTGTAATGTTGAGGAACCCTGCACACCTTCATTTGCCAATAAATATATTTTGCTAAAGAAATAACTAAACTACCTTATTGAAAAGCCGAGGTATTCTGTGACCTGAACTTCAGTAAAGCTTATTTGGTGCCGCATGAGAAGTTGCTTCTCAAATTAAAGGTTAGAGTGCTACATAAAATGTTATATAACGAACTAACAGGTCAGTAGAAGATAATAAGTATTAATTATTTTTCAGCCTGTTTATTAACTATTGACTAGCAGCACTTAAAAATACACATTATACAAATAATCTTCTGTATTATATAGGTAAGTATTAGAGAAATCTATCATCAGACCCAACATTTCAAGGTCATGTCCATCAATCACTGAGAAAATAAAATGTTCTCATGTGCTTCAGATATTAATAAAATGCCATTTGCTACACAAGTGCTGTTCATTTGCAAGTATTAATCTAATGCCCAAAATAGCTTTTCACACCTATTCTCCAGTTCACTGCTTCCAATTTCTTTGAATAGTATTGTGGCAGGGTAACAAACTGAACAGTTTCTTGGGGAGCACTCACAGGGTAAACACTACAGACATCATTTTATTTTAAATGAAAACTGCTTTACTTCATCAAATACAACAAAATGAAAAGATAATTTGCATTCAGCTTTACATATCTTTCTTAGTTTAACATTTCTAGAGCTCTTCAAAACCAATAGCAAAACCTCTTATTTTTGTTCCTATGGTTCACTCCTCCCTCCTTTAATGGGTTTAGCTGTTGCTTGTTAACACTACCCTTCCAACACTCCTTGTCCTCCTGAGGGACAGCCACCAATTAGAGTATGCATAGCACTGAGGCCTTAAAGGGCCAACAGTAAAGCAAGAAGGGTTTGGTTATAATTCCCTCCTGGTCCCTGCCAAATCATGTGCTGCTCTGGGGTTGTGATGGGGTTGATGGGTGTTGGAAGAATGACAGCTATATCCTTTGTCATATACCACCCCCTCAGAGCCATGCCCATGGCATACTAGGTAAGGGCCACTAGAGACCCAGCCTCCCTAAAATAAAATCTGCATTGCCATGTTGGGCATCTGTCCTGTAGTTTACATCTAAGGAAAATGTCTGTAGCACTAAAGAACATCTAGTGACATGGGCATTGGTATCCTGCATGTCACATAACCATTTGTGGTGGTGGTGGGGGGATGATCAGTGTTTAGGTGATTTCTCCATCCCAGCAAGCAGTAACGTGAGGTACCACCATCCGCTTTATTGCCAGACACAGTTTTTCAGGGTGGCATAGCACTGTTTATGGGGAAAATGTTTGCAAAATATATATAGGATGGGTGAATCTGTTCCTCAAAGTCCTGTGATAAAATTGTCCCCAGCCCCACCTCAGAAGTACCGTGTACAAAAAAGGGAAAACTGGAATTAAGGCTTTGTACAACTGTCCCTCACACAGCACATTTTAATGGACTGAAATACTGTACAATGATCAGATGACCAACAGACGTTATCCTTGGCAGTCTTCTTAGTAGGGTCAGTCAGTAGGGCAACATGGGTTGAGAATTCTTGAATAAATATAGAAACATAACATAGAAAGATAAGATGTGTCAGCAGATAAGGCCTGCTTGGCCCATCCAGTCTGTCCATTTTATCACTTGTTTTTTCTTCATTTTATGCTGTAGACCTCACTTGTTCTATGGTGCCATCTATTCCCTCCCTTTCTTATTTGTACAATTCTCTTGTGCCTGTCCCAGGTATTTTGAACCCCTCCACTGTTTTGCACCTTCTACTTCTGCTGGAAGGTTGTTCTAGGGATCCACCACCCTTTCCATGAAGAAGTGTTTCCTCACCCTCCAGCTTCATAGCATGGCTCCTTGTTCTAGAGAACCTTTTTCTCAGAATCCCCCTCCCATACTTTATTAACCTCAGTTAGGTATTTATTTTATTTATTTAGCTTTTGTTGACCAGGTAAGTGCACTAGACAAATCCTGTCTATTTTCAGGCACAACCGGGGAGGATACAGATGAATGCCAACTGACCTTGAACCAGATTAAGCTGTTGGTGGTATTTTTTAGTGAATGGGAAATTTGGCCAGGACACAGTTCCCCTACTCTTTTCGAGAAGTGCCATGGGATCTTTAACATCCACCTGAACTACCACCAATCCAGACAGATGGGACCTCGGTTTAACGTCTCATCCGAAGACAAGGTCTCTATCATATCCCCATTTCACTCCTTTCTTCCAGGGTATATGTGTTTAGCTCCTTTAGCCTCTCTTCATAGGGCTTTTGATACAGACCCTGCACCATTTTGGTAGCCCTTCTCTGGACCACTTCCACTCTATATCCTTTCTGAGATGTGGTCTCCAGAACTGGACACAGTACTCAGGTGAGGTGTTACCAGCAATCTATATAGGGGTAGCACCACCTCCCTCTTCCTGCTGGCAGTACTCCTTCCTTTGCACCCAAGCATCCCACTTACCTTCCAACTGCTTTGTAACACTGCCTGGCCACCCTTAGGTCATCCAATAGGATCACTCCCAGGTCTCTTTCCTGTTTAGCCTTTGTCAGTTTCAGTCCACCTACTTTATACTCTGCTCCTGGGTTTCTATGGCCAAGTGCATTATTTTGCACTTTTTGCAGGAAAACCCAGCTGCCAGCATAGATCACTACTCCAATCTTTTCAGATCCCTACCCATCTTTTCTACCCCCTTAGTGTCCAGTCTGTTGCATATCTTGGTGTCATCCACAAAGAGGCAGACCTTTCCTTCCAGTTCCTATGCTATGTCACTTATAAAGACATTGAAGAGGATCAGTCCCAGTACTGATCCCTGAGGTACCCCACTGGTCATCCTCCCTTCCCCAGAGCTTACTCCACATACCACTACCCTCTTTAACCTGTCCACTAACCATTTTTTAATCCAGTCTTCCACCTTATTACCCAACCCAAGCTCTCCAGGTTGCTTATCAGTCTCCTATGTGGGACAGTGTTGAAAGCCATGATGAAATCTAGGTAGGCCACATCGACTGCCCTCCTGATCCAACTCCATTGTCACCCAGTCAAAAATCTATACAATTTGTTTGGCATGATCTTCCCAATGTGAATCCATGCTGCCTTGGATCCTGTAATCTGCTGGATACAAGATATTCCACAATCCTTCCTTTAGTAGTGTGTCCATTAACTACCCACCACCATGTCAGGCTGACTGGTCTATAATTTCCTCTCCTCCCTTTTACCACTTTTTGTGAAGTGGCACTACCACTGTCCTTCTCCAGTCCCTAGGACCACACACTGGTCTTCAGTGATCTGTTAAACATGAAGTGTCATAGGTGCAGCTGGTACTCTCTGAGCTCCAACAGCACCTTGGATCTATCCCATCCGACCTAATAGCTCTATCCACCTTCAGGATAGTGAGTGCTTTTGGACTTTCTCCCAGAAAATGGACTGGTGTCCACAGTCCTCCCTCAAAGCTTCTGGTGCCTTTTTGAGGACACTCCCTTCTCTCCTCCTTTTGCTGTGAATACTGTGCTAAAGTATTTGTTCAAGATATTTGCCTTTTCTTGATCCTCTTCTTACAGTCCCTCCACCTTTAACCATACAATCCCCTATTGGTCTTCCTTTTCTTGCTAACATACCTAAAAATGTCTTGTCCTTTTTGATACTCCCTGAGCTACTTTTTCCTCACTTTGTGCCTTTGCATTCTTTTTTGCTTTGCTTGCATCCTTTTGTTTTACTAGATACTCTTCCATCCTCTCTCTGGGTCCCCTTATACTTTCTGAATGCAGTTTGTTTAACCATTACTTTTATGCTACCTCTTTGACAACTGTAGTGGTCTCCTCTTTCTTTTACTTTTGCTTACCTGCTTGACACGGAGGTTTGTTGCTCCAATATGCCCTCTTTTAGTTTGGCCCAATTTTCCTCCACCCTCCAGTTCCTCTTACCCTGCCAGGTTATTCCTGAGGCATTCACCCATCTTTTTAAAATCAGCCCTTCTGAAGTCCAGGACTCGCTGTTGTGTGCTTCAATTCTGCAGCAGTTCTTATGTTGAACCATACTGTATGATGATCACTGGTTCCCAGATGGCTTCCATAAATTTGCACTAATATCCTCTATTTCCAAGAAAGGAAATACCCTGCTTCATTGTGGTTAGGAGGGGCAGTCAGATAGGGTCTTTACTTTGATGATAACTGTGTATACATGGCCATTCCCAACCATATGTCTCAGATATTTTGTTTCCTGTGACTAGCGTGCACTTTGCAGCATTGGCCGAGGGACCTACCTCCTGTGAGATTGAAGTACAATGGCCAAATCAGCAGGTGGCTGTTCAAATCCAGGCTAAGTATGATAAAATCATCCAGGGATGCTGCTGGTACAGCCCACGGGATGGGGATTGGGGTCCATTATTCACTGAAATGTGGCTGGGCCTCCATGCACTCTGAAGGAAGCATTGTATATTGACATAGGCTAAATGGGAAGACAAGGTTGTTTTCTCATGGGACTTGGGAATTAATTGATTTCTATTCCCTGGGTCAGATCCAGGGTATTGATTTAATAGGCCTTCTCATTTGGTCCAAAAGTTTGTCTCTCCTGGCATGGATTCACTATGAATCCTGACAGTCAGTGTCCTGAACTCCATAAGCCCAAGTTCAGGAGACTGACTGTCGAGAACTGACAGGGTCTTAGTGCAGTGGGGGCAAGCCCCAGACCCTCCATAACTAAAATAACCAACTCAGAGGAAGCCGGACCTCTAAGTAGGTTAAAACATTACAGGGCAACAACAGTGTGAACAAAAATGTTTCCTCCAGGAAACAGAACCTGGGTTGAGCGCATGCTGGCTGAGCTGCTAGTGGCCTAGCCCCATACCTCTCAACTGTATCACATTACGAGGAACGTTCTCATTTTGCTTCACAAGCTCCCTGTTCCACATTGTGAGGACTTGTTCCACATTCAAAGTCAATATTTTAAAGCAAAATCCATAGTAAATGATGCAAAAATATAATATTCAATTAATAACAGACTTTCTGAACATAAATGCAACATGTTAACAGTGTTTTGAGCTTCTTAGGTAAAGATTTGAGTAAGTGTTCCACATTTTGCCCATTTGTTCCACATTCTGACAGGCAGTGTTCCACATTTGGGGACAAAAGGTTGAGAGGTATGCCCAGCCCTCCATGCCATGGGACCAGCTCAGCCAGCCTCTGCATTTTCTCCATCCTTGTGGTGCCTGACTAGGGATGAGTGGCTGCCGTCACATCCGCTACCTTGTCCCTGTCGGCACCAACTTCCCTTCTGTTGGGCAGGTGTGTGTTTGCTGCCAAACTCAGGATCCTGTATGTCAGGATTCTGAGTGTCAGCATTAGGAAATACTCCCTGGGATAAGCATACATCAAAATGGATGCAGTATTAACTTTCTGGAAGTCTATTCAAAACTGGGTGGTCCCATCTGGATTTTGGATTATCACAATAGGTATACCATTCTCTCTGGGAGTCCTCAATGGCTCCAAGTCAAACATAGACTGAATTTCCTCTCATAATGTCTCTCAGATTACATCTGGTAGTCTGTATGGTTGCTGGTGTATCTGGACACCTAGTTCTATGTGGAGCTGGATCACATGTGCTCATCCTGGCTTTGGGGAGAATACATCCTAAAATTCTCTGTCAGCCTCTGGGCATCTTGCTTTTGAGTCAAGATGACCAGGTCATCCACTGGAATGGTGCATGGTTCCTTTAGAATTTTGGGGCCTATGTCCAAATATCCATCCTCAATGTCCTCATCTGTTACCTAACTTGGAAACCCTTAAGGGTCTTCTGAGTCACTTTGCAATACCTCCCTGTCTTTCCAGGGTTACAACAAATTAGCATGGTAAATTTGTTTTCTTTTTCCTGTCCAGTTGTATGTCTTCATGCAACCCCCACAAAGAGGGGATTACCTTAGAATATCTCCTGTGCCCCCTTTGCCCTCTTCCTAGAATTGCTGCAGCCCTGGTGTTTTTATACTCTTGAACCTGGGCTAACATCCAGTTTGGGCCTCATCCATGTAAATAACTGTATGTCCATAGCTCCCAAGTGAATGTGTGAGCTGGCCTTTGCTCTGTAGCTTTGGGAGCTCTGTGTCTGTATAGGTATCCATGACCACTGCTGGGTCCGAAAGGCTTGTGCTCGTGATCAGCCAGGAGTGCTCATTCAAATTCCACTCTTGCACTGGATAATAGTGTAGAGGATCCCAATTAAATGTTGTCAATGTTTACTTTTAAAACTGAACTGACTGTCTATAAAATGGACTTTAATATTGAACATTTTGCTTACTGCTTTTGGCTGCCATCTTGTTACTTTGACCTTTTGTTTCAGTCAATCAGAACTTAAAGAATCCAAAAGGTCCTTAGCTATGGTTTTCTGGGAAGCATAGAGGACTGTGTGTTTGTGTGTGTGGCACCTTCTAAATGGCCAGTTAGAAAGCCAGAACTGTGACTGACAGCCTCATTAGCTAATCTGATTACAATATTGTGTTTCCTCAGTCAGAGAGGGCGGTTGAACTGGGCAGTTGCCAGAATTCTGAAGCAGAGGGAGCTTCTCTGTGTGTCTTTCAGCTCACACCTGGGCTTACCAGCTAAGCCAAACTGGCCTTTCAGCCTGAAAGTTCCAGAGACTGACTTTGTAAGCCCAAGTTGAAATTGTCTAAGTGAGGTAATCCAGAGTGAAACTGCAACTGGGATCTGAACCTGCCAAAGCATGTTCTCTGAGCAAGAGTTTCAGAGACTGTGTCCTGGTTCCAGAGGTGAACATTCCAGAGAAAGTGATTTGTGTCCTCAGCAAATGGTAGGAGACAGCATCCTGAGCCATAAGCCTATCTTCAGAGACTGTACCCTGAGTCCAGAGAAAGCTGCTTTAGAGACTGTATCCTGCATCCCATATCTGCACCTTCTTCCAGACCAGTTCAGGGAGTCAGCCCTAGAAAACATGTATTGCTAGTTGTGGCCACCTCAGGGGTTATGCCCAGACATGGGGTGAGATATGCTGGCAGGGACCCTTTGTGCTAGTCCTGCTCCAGAAGTCAGAAGACTGAATTGGAGGCTCTGGAAGTTCAGGCCTGCCCATGGGAGCCAACTCCTCTCTACACTTCAGAGACTGAGGTACAAAAGAACTGTGAGCAACATCATGGCTTGCCCTGCAACAAATGTTCCAGTTGCTTTTGAATGTGCTGCAGGCCATCAGGCCTGGGATTACAAATACCAATGTGCATGAAAGTTCCACCATTTGTTCTTTAATGTTCATTCATGACAGCATGGGTAAAAATTAAAACCAATTGGTTGTTTATGTGCACCAATGCCGGCCAAACAGCTGCAACGTGCCAGACCTGCAACGGTTCAAGTCTGGGTACCCAGTGAAGTTAACTGGGACTGTCTAGTTTGATTATTAAATACTTTTGTAAATGTCCTTGCAAACCAAAAGTAATTCAATTAACTCAACCTTTACTTGCATTCCTTTGTTCCCACAACTCCCTCAATAAAAGATGTTTGTTTTATTCTAACACTGTCCATGAGCATATTATTACAGCATGCAAGCTTACTGTGTTTAACCGCAAAGTGCATCATGTTGCTGTTAACTGTTATCCACAGGTATCTGGGGGTTTTGCAATAGCCAGAACCCATTTCATAAGTGCAGCCAGTATGAGCATATTATTAGCTATCAGCATTAATTGTCTAATGTTAGTCTATTTATATTTATGTGAGTTAATCCATGTGTGGGACCACTGGGCGAGGAAGTAGGTAGGTACAGTATCCAAAGGGTTATACTAGCTTGTCAACTGACCCACTTATCTTTTACTCTGGGTGGAGGCACCACTCTAATTATCTATCTTATGGTAACAAAACCCTTTTTTCATCAGTAACAGAGCCCAGGCCCCTCAACCTGTATTGTGGTCATCAGGCAGGTAGTAGCCCACTGGTACATGGCACCTGATTTACATTCATACCTGCCATTAAGCCAGGTGTTTACTCTCAGAGCTAGGCAGCAGAAGGAGTACTCTGTCACTGGGCTTGAACTTCCAGCGTTTGGCCTAGTTATTGTCCCTTGCCTAGGTTTTCTGTGTTGTTACTAGATTTTTGTTGGCAAATTTGACAGCCATGTCCAGTATTTTTCTCATTTGTAATACATAGCTTGTTTAAAGACTTGTGCATTCAAAATAAATTCACATTTTTGGATAATGGGGACATTTTAGAAATAAAACCTACTTAGACCAGATAGGTTGTACCAGAATAAAATGGATTCCAGAATCTTGCTAGAAGATTTAATGAAGCTATTACCCTGAATTTAAACTGAATATGGGGGTGCAGAGCAGGTGAGTTCTTCCAAAGGGACCAACCATCTGGTACTTTAACTACTAAAAATTTTAAAACTTTCACTGCTCTATGTAAATTGCCATGTCATGTTTGTTTTATATCTAATTTCTGTGACATGGAACCCTTGTAAAGGAGTCTCTGACTCAAAGGTACTTTTCAAATCCTCAATAAATAAATATGGAAAGGACTACTAATAAATGCAAAAAGCATGGTAAAAATGGATGAACTCAGTCGCTTTTTAAAATCCCAGGACATACACATTTGTGCTATAACAGAAACCTGGTGGGACAGAGTAGACACCTGGTACCAAAATATTAAGGGTACAATCTCTATGCAAACTCAAGGAAACACAGGATGGGGAGGAGTAGCCATTTATATCCAAGAAAATATTCAGTCCAAAGAAATCAAGATTAACCACACAAAGTTAGAACAAATTTGGTTGAAAATATCCCCATTAATAAACCCAAAATCATATTGGGGTAATCTACAGACCACCATCAATATCAAGGAGGAAGACCTCCTACTTTTAAAACAACTACAGGAGTTAGACCCTGCAGATAGGTTGCTAATTATGGGAGATTTAAATCTTCTGGTATTGACTAGAAAAACCTGAAAGGGACTAATAAAACAGAGAATACTTACATCAAGGTTTTGATCATATAGGTCTAGGGCAGAAAGCTGAAGAAACCACAAGAGGTAGGAATACACTAGACCTGATTTTAATCACCATGGGTGACACAATATTTGGATGTATACATTTGCTCCTAATAGCAACAGTGACCACAAACAGTACACTTTGGAATAAGGGAAGTATGTGTCAAGCTGACAGGTAACACTACAGTTTTGAACCTTGGGACGGCAGACTTTGTACAAATGAAGGCCAGTATGGCAGAGTGGGACTGGGAAAATGCTTTTCAAAATACGTCGCTAAACACAATGTGGGACTTCTTTTGTAAAAAGCTAGATGAGGCAATCTGTAAGTACATACCCTATAAAACTAAATATAGTACAAAGGAAGATCACCTAATAGGATGACTCCTAGGATTAAAGGATTACTAAAAAGGAAACATAAACTCTTTTAAGCATTAAAAATAAAAACAGTGAATCAGGATGGCTGGTCTATAGAGAACTAGTAAAAAGGTGAAAAGGAGATCAAAAAGCTAAATTGGGTTTGACTAAGATTAGCTATCAAAATTAAAGACAACTACAAGGCATTTTATGCACACATACATAAAACAAAAAGGGGAAATAACTCGGTGGGCCCACTTAAAAATCAAGGATGGCGACATTATATCAGAACCAAAACAGGTAACCCGATATAAAGAATGTATATTTCTCATCAGTATTCAACCCTAAATCTTGCACTGACTCAACAAATAACAAAAGAGCAAGTAATGCTACACCAGTATGTATAGACTTTAGGGATGTGGAGGATAGGTTAAAAATGTCAACCCAAATAAATCTCCAGGGCCAGATGGGATACACCCTAAAATAATCAGGGAATTAAGCACTGAGTAGGCTCCACCGTAGCCCATATTTTCCTAACATCCTTGCATCAAGTGGACATAGTAGACTCATGGAGGGTGGCCACAGTTATTCCTTGTCATAAAAAGGCACAAGGTCAGATCCAGCGAACTTTCGACCAGTTAGTTTAACAGCTGTCCTATCTAAAATACTTGAGGCATTTTGAAAGATCATATCTGCAACTCTTTAGAAAAGAAACCTACTAGATAAATCACAACATGGGTTCACAAAGGGCAGATCTTACCAGACTAATATGCTACATTTTATGATAGGGTTAACAGGGCCTTGAACATGAGGGATTCAGTAGACGTGTTTTTAGACTTTTGAAAGCTTTTGATAAGCTTCCGCATGCTGAGTTAGTGAATGTTCTCTGTAATATAGGGCTGCATAACAACATAGTTAAGTGAATATAGTCATGGCTCAACAACAGAAAACAAAGGGTTTGTATAAAAGGACACTTCTCAGACTGGGCCAGTGTGACAAGTGGGATGCCCCAGGGTTCTGTGCTGAGTCCTTCTTCATTTAATATTTACAACTCCTCTATCGAATATAATCATGAAAACATCTGGTTAGCAAATTTGTGGCCGACTGTAGATTAGAAGCCATAATTAGGAACCAAAAGATGCTGTCACTCTCCAGAAAGCCCTAGATTACATACAAGGATGGGTCACTAAATACAAACTAGCCCTAAATCAGGACAAATGCATGAAATGCACATGGGAAGAAACACCCAAATAACTTATACAAATAAAATAGACTTTAAAATAAGGTCAGAAGAAAATATTTGAGCATCATGATATCACAGGATCTATCATTCAAGTCCCATTGTAAGAACATAGTCCAGAAAGGGAATAGGACATTGAACTGCATATTTAGGCATATTGAGAGTAGGAGTAGGGAGGTATTGGTTCCACACTATTCTTCCCTGGTAAGACTAATTCTTGAGTATGGGCTGAAGTTTTGTCACCCTACAGAAAAGGTGACATCCAAATGATAGAGATGGTACAGAAGTGGGCAACTAAGGGTATTGAGGGCCTTAAAATATGAACTATGAGGTTAGATTAAGGAACTGATATGTTCACCCTGGAATACAAGAGAACAAGAGGGACATGTATTTGTTGCATAAAGCATAGTCTGATAATGAGCTATGGGGCATCCTGGGGCTACAAAGCAGGGAACAGTCATAGGCCACTGGCTTACCCTCTCCAGCTGAAAAACAGAAAATATAATCTGATGAGAAGCAATATGTAGTATAATCAGAGAGTAATCCCTGTATGGAACAAACTCTCCTTGAGGTGGTAGCTAGCACTTCCACAGACCAATTCAAAAACATGGATATGCATTTCAGAGGTAGCAAATAGACAGTAATCAATAAGAATGAGAGCACTATGGACGAAAGTCTATACATAGCTCTGTATAGCCTATGAATCTATTGGTGCATGCTAGGTGGACTATATGTCCATTCTTCCCACATCTCTTGTACAGGATTCAGCATCCCTTGACATTTTCACCCGTACAACAGTTCAAGGGTCAGAACCCAGTGGATGACTGTAGCACCTCTTAAATGTCAAACATTAAACAGGGCAACGATTCATCTCAGTATTTTACCTCACTTTACATTACTTCCCAAAAAGTGTGCACAAGGTAACTGGTGCTCAAACAGTCAAACTGACAGCAGACAAGTCCAAAAGACTGAGCACACACAATTTTTCAAGTACCACTGAGGCTCTCAGTAATGCTAAAATATACTTTATTACATATAAAATGACATGAACGCCTGATGCATTTCTGAAGTTCCTTTCAGGGCAACTGGGGATACAGATGGTAAGCAACTGAAATCGAACCAGATTAAGCTGTTGGTGGTATTTTAGCAAATGGGAGAAATTTGGCCAGGACACTGGGATCTTTAGCACCCAGCTGAACTACCACCAATCCAGGCAGATGGGACCTCAGTTTAATGTCTCATCCGAAAGACGGCACCTCAGAAGTCCAGCACCCCTCATGCTGCACTACAGTGTCAGTATTGGAATATTGACCCAAGTGCCAGGTGTGGGAACTGAACCCACAGCCCTCTGATCTCTCAGCCTCAGAGGCAAGTGTGTTATATACTAAGCCACTGACACTGTTATGGATCACTGTTGCACTTTGTTTTGCTGAGTTGCACATGTTTATACTCGTTGTCATGGTGAAGAATCATTTTTGATCAATCAATGATTTTGAAAGATCCATTAGTGATGTCACTGTGACATCATCATTTGTCTGTATATAATGGTGTTGATTTTGTTGTGTTTTAGGCTTTGAAAAAGATTTTATAATCCTAAATGTGTCAGGCATTCATGTAGTTTCATATGTAATAAAATATATTTTAGCATTACTGAGAGGCTCAGTAGCACTTGCAAAATGGGTGTGCATGTGCCAGTCTTTTGGACTTGTTTACCTCAGTTTACATGAATTTACACAACATACCATTTACCTATTTAAGTGTTCCACTAAGCTGTCAGTCTTGGGATGATACACTGATGTCCACATGGACTTAACCTGATCATGATGCTTACTGCTTGCCTCAATACTGCTCCTCATGTGTTATTATGTAATTATGTATTTTTATGCTGTTAACTCATACCTCTGTATTGTTCAAGTAGTAGTATTGTCACTCTTTGTATCATAAGGATTGTTTTCTCCAGTACCCTCCCCAGGGCGCACCTGGAATTGAGCAGTACTCTGCTCAGTGTGACCCTCCAGTTAAAACTTTTACATAAATATATAAATAAATAAACCTTCTGTAAAGCACACACTTCCCTCATAGGTTCTGACATAAAGTTGGTTTCTTAATCAGTTAGGATCTCCTTCAGCAACCCAATTTGGTAAAACATTTTAAGCAACTCTTTGGTCACTGACTATGCTGATATGGAATGTAAGAGCTTAGCCTTGGGTAGCCAGTGGAGTAATTCATTAAAACAATTATATACTGACATCCAGTGTCCCACCAGATCAACCCCAATTTTTCAAACAGGGTGTCCCTGTTATGGGTACAGAGGTCAATGGGGCCTTTTATACTTCCTGGGGCCACCAACTGACATTCGGCAGGGAGCATAAAAATCTGCAACTTCCTTCCATATACCCCACCAAAAGAACTAGGCAAGTATGAGCTCCTCAGTTCTTTTCCTGCCCAAATGACCTATGATAGGTATGGTACTGGCCAGCCTCAGAACTTCCACTCTTTCAGACCTTTCAACCATTGACTGATAATGTAAAGTCACAGTTTGTTTCTTGGGTTCTACTCTGTACAAAATATCACCTTTCAGTTCAGACCATGGAAAACTTTGTGCTTTCATTCATCTCCCACTTTTCCATTTACACAGCTACAATATGTTCTGGCAGGCATTTCTGAGACCCTTGTCAAACCTTTGTTCAGAAATGATGTTGGCTGGGTCTTGAACTATGTCTGATCTGACCTCATGAGGTACCTTGCGGTCTCCTGTAGATGTGGATACCATTTTCTCATGTGAATCACCTCTTACTTTCCTTGAACACATGTCCTTGTAGTCCATATGCACTGCAATTTCACATAGAGGCCTCTTCTTTTCTCCCTCTGTTTCTTAGGCTTTCCTTCTGGGTCAAACAGTTCAGAGTCAGTAAAGGGAAATATGTGTTCTACCCTCTCTGTGTGGACTACTGTGAGCATACACTTTCAGTACTGTTTTGCAGGATGGTAGGAAAACCTTCCCAATCTCAGTCCCTGATTACTGATCAAGGTAAGGTTTTAGCATTCCCACCATTACTATTTCTGCCCATTTTGCCTATCTTTAACAATACTGGGACTTTCAGGTATGTGTGAGCATCCCCATGCACGCAAGCAATGTTTATTGGATCTCTTCACTGACCTAGGTTGAATCCTTCCACAGATTTCATCCTTCCACAGATTCCTTAAATAATGTCTGCCTACAGTCTGAATCCACCAGAGCCATAACTGTTTGGTTCCCCACTTGCACCAGAATTCTACATGGCTTTTTCACCGGGGCTCATGTGTAACTATACATTCAGTAAAGTCACAGTCCATGCGATTACTAAACTTACTAGTATGTACCACTTTACCACAATAAAACAAACAACATTATGTCTCTCCATCAGGGTCACAAGAGAGTACAGTTTTGGGACTGGGGGTATTATATGAGGCTGTGGGCTAAATCCTTTTGGAGTGGAGTAGTCAGTAATATTTCATCACTTGATCACTTACCCATACCAGTATGTTTTGTTCCCATCCCCAAAGTCCTTTCTCACCTTTTCTGCAGGGCATATTCCCAAAAGTTTGCCATCCGAGGTTCATCATAGGTTCTGTTTGTCTAAGCAGTCTCTGGTCTTTCAGCCTCCAAGTAATATTCCATGATTTTCACTGCTGTGGAGAGCAGCCAAGTCTTGTCATTTTGTGCCAGTATCTAGGAATGTGTTCCAGCCTTGAAACCCAAGGTGCAAAAGTTCCATCAGTAACTCTCTTTCATTATTCCAGCCCAAATTAAGATTAACTTTACCTGATTATAGTTAGAACTGGGTGGAAGCTTCAATTTTGTAATTTGTGGAAATGTTGCAAAATGTCACAAATTTCATGGGATTTTCTGGAATTTTGGCTTTGGCAAAACTAAAATCTTCAAATGTGTTTGGTGAATTTTTCCCTGTTCACCAAACTTTTCTGACTGAATTGTGGAATAACACACATGAACTGCTGAATGACAGTTCTGAAGAATTTCGTTCACAGTTTAATACATCAATCTGCAATACATGTAATCATTTTGCAGTTCGTTGATGAGTTTGAGAATTTATTTCCACAGTATAATACATTAATATACAATTCATACATTAATTCTGCAGTTCAGTGACTCCTGAACTGCAGAATGATATATAAATTACGCAATGTATGCAAGCTTGTTGGCAAATTTATTCATGGCACAAAGACTAATATTTACAATTCATATACTTTAGTTTTCATAATTCAAAATTGACATCCAAATTTAATTTTAGTTTTCTTGTTCCGCCTCTGTCATTCTTCTGGTCGTGTCTTCCATCTTCCTTTCAGGGCCCAGACACTGTGAATCTGGCCCCTTTTCACACCAGAACCAGGCCAGTTCCCATTACCCAGGCTTTGCCCACCACTTGAATCAGCTCCTGGACCCATCCCCTCCCTGCTTTTACCACCACGACTGGGGTCTTTGTCCCCAGCCCATGTCTACCCCTACCCCATTCCTACCCCCGCTTCCCTCCTTTTCTTTCTTCCACTGCCCCTCCTCCAGCTAGTGATGGACGGAGGGCTCCCTGCGGGCTAGTATGTAAGTCCTTTTGGCTATCTGGGTCACTAGGTCCCCAATAGGCTGTAGGAACAGACACATCCCAAACTCCAACAGGTGGGCGCCATCCAACCTGTACACTGCAGGCTGGTCGAAGAGATGTTTCTGTGCTGCGATATACTCTCATCTCTATTATCCACTTGGCCACCCTCCTGTTTAAACCCTTTCTAACTTTTTGATCAGCGGATGTCCCTCGTCCCCTGCATACCCTCCAGGAAGTGATTTTAGACCAGCCGATTATCACCCTCAGCCACTGCCCCTTATCTTTCTAAGTCTCCCATAATGTTCTGCCCTAATGCCTCCCATGGCAGGCTCCTTAGATCGTTGCCCCAGGTGTATGATGATGAAATCTGGGGTGCCCCACTGTAGTTTTAACTCTTCCATTAAAGGCATGAATTTTGCCCATTTCATCACTCTGATGCCTTTCCATAGCACCCTAGTGTGCTCTGTGTTGTATCTCAGCTCCGCTCCTCTGGAGGTGACAACTGCAAACCTTTCAGCCCAATATATGAAAGAGTGCCCCACTATCCAGATCTTTCTCTTGGAACCTGCCATGGAAACAAAATAAACTGTGTGAGTTGTTTGCGTTATTTCCTCACATACCTCCTGTAGCAGTTGGACCTCCAGCGCACCACCCTTTGTACATCCGCTTCTGCAGCCTTTTTCTGCTGCCTCTGTGGCTGCCCCAATCCCGAAATGAATGTGGGGCAACTTGCTGAATCTTCTCCCAGGAATGCTATCGTCTTTTCAGGACTGCCCCATCTGACACCCTGTGACCAGGGAACCATTCCCATGTTGGGATAGTACCCCGGCCCTCCCCAAAACCTCCTATATTCCTTTAATGCACACACAGCGCGGCTGGCCAACTGGGATCGTGCCAGCGACATTTGGGTCCCCCTCCCCTTGATCCATCTTGGACCTGGCCAAGGTGATGACTACCTTGTCCTATCCCCACTGGACTGCCTCCTGCTGTAACACCTGCCCAGCAGTCTGACTTTCTCGGGCCACCACTTCCCCACTCAGAATCTGCCTGCTGACATAACTGTAGACACTGCCCAGAACAGCAACCCTTCTTGTGTTGATGTGCATATTTTATGGCTGGCCCCTAAGACCCTTACCAGCAAATCTCCCTTATGGGTTGTCTCCCGTCCACCTTGGCCTGCTGGCCCCGCTGCCAGCCTGCCACCTTGCACTTTATTGTCCTGTCAGCCCCTACATCAGGCCATCCTTTGTCCTGGCATACCCAACTGATACCAGCCAAGTGTACCACCATCATCACATAGGCCATCCCTTCATCCCACGCCCACCACAAACCTCTTTACCTGTTTCCCCAAGGCTGGTTTGGCCCCATCCCACCCATGTTTCCTTCTAAAATCTTGAAACCTTGCCCAACCTGCCTCATATGCCCTCAATGTTTGCTGCCCAGACCCCGACCGGTGCCTGGCTGTGACCTCAACTTCCCACATCTGGTTGGGTATCCTGGTCCTGTGTGGTGCTGCCTAAGGAATCAGCTCCTGAAACCTGTCGAGCTGTAAGCAGGAAAGACTGTCAGCCTCCTCTGCTTCTTCAAACCCTCAATGTGCTGCACTTTGAAAGATATGTTCAACTGTAGTCTCAACAAGACCAGTCGTCTGAGTAGCCATCCACCATCTCTGTCTTTCCCTTGTCTATTAATGACTTCTACTACCCCTTTATTATCACACCAAAATAAAATGCACTTTCCCTGCATCCTATGTCTCCATACCTCCAGAGCCACCCATATCGGGAAAATCTCCAAGAATGTGATATCTTTCAACCATGCCTTTTCACCCCAGGATGCTGGCCAAGGCTCTGACATTCAATCCCTTTGAAAATATGCCCCATTCCCAGGGCCCTGATGCATCCATGAATAGCTCAGATCCACACTCCTTTCCCATTCCTCCTGCCAACATGTCACCCCATTGTAGCCTTGAGAAACTCCTCCCATACCTGTAGGTCCTCCCACACCCCTGTGGCACATCCACCCAATGTAGCGGCAGCCGGGCCTTCCCCGTTGCCCTCCCAGCCTTCTTGTGACAGCCCATCCTGGGCTGATGCCTGTAGGCAAAATTAAGGTGCCCTAGCAGTTGCTGTATCTATACCAGTGGCATCTTCTGCTGCCCACCACCTAGTTGAGTAGGCCCCTAAGGCATGCCACCTTGTTTCCTGTTAGCCAAAACAGCCTTCTTCTGTGTCCACTTCTTTGCCCCAAAATTCCAATTTTTGGGCGGGGCCTCATCTTGCCCTGTGCCAGTGGTATCCCCACCTGCCGGCACATAGCTCTCAAAATCCCTTAACATCACCTTGTGCCTCGGCCTTGGATTCCCCGATGAGGAGGAATCATTCAGGTAGTGCACCACTCTCCTGTGCCCATAATGGGCCCTGAGCACCATTGTACCCAGGTGCTAAATGTTTCAAAAGTGGAACATGCCACCAAGCACCCATGGGCATGGACTTGTCAAAATATGTGCCCCTTGGAACTGAAAACCTAACAGGTCCCAATCTCGGGCGGACTGGTAACAGCCAAAAAGCTGCCTCTATGTCCGTCTTGACCAGCCATGCCCCATCAATCACCCTGATCAACCCTACCACCTGCTTCAGTGAGGCATCGATACCACCCTAAGGTGGTGGGTATGCCCTCATTCACTGAGTAGCCCTTCAGGTAGGATAAGTGATGTATCAAGCAGAATTCCCCTGCCACCTTTTTGGGTACAATCCCCAGCAGGTACACCTGGAAATGCTCACATGATGGACCCCCAGTGGGCAGTTCACTCTGCCCACCCTTATTTCCTTCTCGATCTTGGCCCCACTATTCCTCTTTCCCCTGCACTGACCCTAGGTTTGTGGCCCACATCTGAATTCGCTCTCCTTTAAAACCCCTTTGAAACCTGCCCTGAGCAGTTCTGCTACCACCCTGTTCAGGTAGTCTGTGGTCCATTCCTTCACCACCACCCAGACAATGGGAGTGTCGCCAGTACATAACCCCATCGCCCTCTTTGCATTCTCTCTAGCGCCATCCCTGGGATTATAGTGCTGCCTTGCTGCCCACCCCTCAGCCCTGCCCTGTCCCCTGGGCATCCTGAAGGATTGATCATGGTACTGCCCCCATGTTGTCCCCCTCTGTCCGTTTCCTTGCCAGAAGCTGAGACCAGGTATAATACCCGCACTTGGAGTAGCGTGTCATCATTTACAATTGCCCCACATGCATGTGGCCTTATTGTAGCCCCAACATGCCCTGGCTAGTGTGGTGGCCGCAGCCTTCTTTGCTTGCTCCCCGTTCGCTCCCTCCCTGGATAACGTCCTTACCCATAATTCTGAGTGGGTGCAGTCCCAGCTCAAATCCTTTAGCTGCCATTCTCTTCCGAATGCCTCATCATACTTTAACCACCCATACCCAACTTTTACCTTATACGCATCCCTGATAATGGACATGCATGTCAGCAGGGGATGGCTAGCTCCATGTTTCTCCAGCACCAGCGCTGTATATGATGAAACCACCTTGCCAGCTGTCAGTGATCTTCCATTTGTATTTTGCCTCCTCCATCTTGTGGCCCACCACTGCTAGGGACACTGCCATTTCTAACTTCCCCACTGACACCTTCTGCTCGTACCTCGGGCCGTGTCCTTGTCCACCAGCCCAAAATGTCCACATACTCCTCCTTCCAGATCTTTTTCTTTTATGGATACTGGGACATGGTCCCTACTGAGCATCCCTGGTGGGATTTTGTTGCCCTTTGGCCTCCCCTCCCTTTTCAGCCTCCTCCCTTGCTCTTCAGGGCCTGCACAGCCGCCTCCATTTTCTCCAACCCTCGTCACCCATATCCCCAGGAGTCCTTCCAAATACTCTTTAGCCCATTTTCATCCGAGATCCTTGCTATTTTACCACCATCCGGGTTCCGCCATCTGGCTGTGGTGCAGGCAATGGCACCTAGGATCAGTATGGGCTGTGGCGCCTCCCGTCTGGGTCTCTTGCTCCTGCTCCCCTGCCGGGCTGCTCTCTCACTCCTTCCATTTCTTCATGGCCTCCTCCTCTGACTTCCATTGCTTTGCCGCCTCCACTAGCTCTGACATTTGCCCCATCAGCTTAGACACCTCCTGCATCAATTTTTGCTGGACAGTTGGGCTCGCTTAGGTGCCATGCTGCATCCTATATCACTGTGTCCGGGAGGGAAAAACACTTATTCAACCCATTGCTTGTACCTTCAACAACATGAAAAACACATGCCCCCATTGTACTACCTGGAGACCTGGGGGAATCGAACTGTGTCCCGGGTCCCCTTCCCTGCTGTGTGATGGAGCCTCAGCCACTCCCCACAGGGATGGCTTATGAAGAAAAAGCTCTCTGTCGGGCCAATCATAATGCTGGCTCCTACCCTGGTTGTACCTGAGTCTTTTGAGGCTCCTCGCCCTGGAGTATCTCTCCCTCCACTCAAAATGCACTGCCAGCTCTCCAGGGCCATCATCCCCATGCCTGGCGGCTGTTAAGCCTGGGCCTGCCAAAATTCTTAGAGCCCTCTGAGCTCAATGCTTCTACACCTGCCAATAGTGGAGTTCTCCACCCTTACCACCATGAGGTGGCTGGAGGCCCTCGGCCCCTCCGTCCTGCACGTAGGGCCAAGAACTCCACCTGTTTGGCAGGCCTTGTGACAATGGGGAGACTTCCCCAAAAACACCTTTGCAAGCATCTAGCAAAAAAAAAACTCCAGTTTTTCTGCATGGTCTTAGGTTCCATTGCACCATCTGTAACCATGGTGAGAAGAAGTCTAGCCCCCTTAGGCACGCGCAGACCACATGGCCTCAGCCTCCTCTCCCCTTGCCAAAATCTTGCCGTTCTGTGAGCCCCACTCTTTAATTCCCCAATGGTTCCACCAGTTTTCTGGCCTCTTAATGGCCTTTTTGTTGTTGATTTGCTTTTGCCCCATTCGATGGGAAACCTCACTCACCCAAAACTCGTGGCCTCCTGGGCCTTGCCAAACCAAAACACTCATTGGTGGACTCCATGTCCCCTGTGGCCTTCCAAGACTGCTGCGTGAGGCAGAACATCTGCTTCTTTTATCTATATATATATATGTTTCTTTCTTTTGCCTAGACCCTGCGGTGGTAGCAATTCTCAAAACTCTCCTTGGAGTCGATGCTCGGGTCTGCTCTCCACTGCATACCCAACTGCATTTGTATCTCACCTCCCATCCTCCCATCCGATCCACAGCTTCCCCTGCCCACCCTAGAAAGGCTCGCGCCAACTCCTTAACACCAAGGAGAACATGCAGAGCCTCCCTGCTACACAAACAAAACTCCGGTCATTTCAAACATTTGCAAGGGCCCCCAACAAGAAACACCAGGCGTCAGGCGTTCCACAAAAAACATGTGGCATCCCTTCCTGCAGGATGCACTGCCTTCTCACCGATAACTAGCCTACAAGTGAAACCCACTTTCCTTTACCAGTGTCCAATCCAACCTTGCCACTGCCAAAGAGGGTGTTTTTTTTTTTTTTACAGCTGCTCTGCCTCCGTGCTGCCGCTCATCAACTTGTACAAACCAGGCTCTCCACCACAGATGCTGTCCTTGTCCTGGGAGCCCATTTTCAGCATTCTCCTTCGCTGCTTAATTTCAAAACCGCCCTTCTTCCAAATGGCTGGTACCTCTACTCATCCCATGCCATCTGGTTTTGAAGCTCTTTTAAAAAAATGTTCCTCCTACCCCAAGGCATTGCCCCAAAGCTCAAGTCACCCTGCTTTGCCCTTGCAAACTACATGAACTGCTGCCCATAGGGTAGGCCCCACCATGTGTTGCAAATGACTGCAAACCCAGATTCGCCTTAACTGCCACGATGGTAGCCCACCAGCCTTCCGCTCTTTTAGCCATCTTAGCATGCATGTGGCTTTTAACTTAATTCTCTCTGTGGCTCAATCAACCTAATAAGCTAAACCTAAACAAATTATTACACTTAATCTCTTGCAGCCTGATGCCAGGCAACAGTTGTTGTTATCTGTGTTCATTACCAAACATCAAAACAAAACCTTGTCTCTCAGACAATGTGGCCAAAAAATGGCCTAGCTGTGTTCTTCCTCAAAACTCACTCACAAACTTACTGGAAACCAAACTGTAATGCCTTTATAGTAACATATTATCCTCCTTATTTCACTGTAAACTGAGAGGCAACCAAAGCCAACTGAGACAATCGTTTTGACCACATGGCTACAGGCCTAGTAGTTCTTTGTGCCTTTCCTGACTTGCCAAATGATGTGCTGAGTTTTGCTTAAAAAATTCCCAGCAAAGAGGCCATTCTGCCTGAGACCTGGTCTAATATACCCCTAATAGGCCCCAAGTTAGGACCCCTTTGGGCTCCACCTCAGCCAATCCCTGAGGCTCTGGCTTGACCTTGTCATTTTACCCTTACTTGTCTGGTTATGTCACCCGCCCTTCTCCCTCCAATCCCCACCCCTCTTCAACTCCCCATCCTAATCACATCTTCCTGGTAGAGGATCACTAGACAACCTGGCTTGCCTTTCATTGGCAATCCCCATTATTATTTCTGCCCATTTGCCTACCTTTAACAATACTGGGGCTTTTAGGTATGTGTGAGCATCCCCATGCACGCAAGCAATGTTTATTGGATCTCTCCACTGACCTAGGTTGGATCCTTCCACAGATTCCATCCTTCCACCAATTCCTTAAATAATGTTTGCCTACAGTCTGAATCCACTAGAGCCATAACTGTTTAGTTCCCCACTTGCACCAGAATTTTACATGGCTTTTTCACTGGGGCCCATGTGTAACTATGCATTCAGCAAAGTCACAGTCCATGCGATTACAAAACTTACTAGTATGTACCACTTTACCACAATAAAACAAACAACATTATGTCTCTCCATCAGGGTCACAGAGAGTACAGTTTTGGGACTGAGGGTATTATATGAGGCTATGGGGCTAAATCCTTTTGGAGTGGAGGAGTGAATATTTCATCACTTGGTCACTTACCCATGCCAGTATGTTTTGTTCCCATCCCCAAAGTCCTTTCTCACCTTTTCTGCAAGACATACTCCCAAAAGTTTGCCACCGAGGTTCATCATCGGTTCTGTTCTTCTAAGCAGTCTCTGGTCTTTCAGCCTCCAAGTAATGTTCCATGACTTTCACTGTTGTGGCGAGAGTGGTATGTTCATGGTGCTTACCCAGTCATGTACTCAGTCTGGTAAAACGTTTCAGTGCTGCCCAGTACAACAAACCCATAATCTCCTCTTTGGTGCATATCTCTGGATTTAACCACCTCATAGCCAAGTCTTGTAATTTTTGTGCTAGCATCTAGGAATGTTTTCCAGCCTTGAAACCCAAGGTGCAAAAGTCCCATCAGTAACTCCCTTTGTTATTCCAGCCCAAGAGAAGATTAGCTTTATCTGATTATAGTTAGAACTTAGTGGAACCTGCAGTTTTGTAATTCATGGAAATGTTGCAAAATGTCACAAATTTCATGGGATTTTCTGGAATTTTGGCTTTGGCAAAATTAGAGTCTTCCAAATGTGTTTGGTGAATTTTTGCCCTGTTCACCAAACTGTTCTGACTGAATTGAGGAATAACTCACATGAACTGCTGAATGACAGTTCTGAAGAATTTCATTCCACAGTTTAATACATCAGTCTGCAATACATGTAATCATCTTGCAGTTCAGTGATGAGTTCTGAGGAATTTATTTTCACAGTATAATACATTAATACACAATTCATACATTAATTCTGCAGTTCAGTGACTCACTGAACTGCTGAATGAATTATAAATTGCAGATTAATGTACAAGTATTAAAGTGTGGAAATAAATTTGGCAGAACTGTTCACTCAGGTATGATGCAATGCGAGTAGTTCAACTTCTCATGGTGAGGCAGTAGCACTGGCAAACCTGATCACCTGTTTTGTATTATAGAACACCACCAATCACCCAGTCCATACATTATAACCTCTTCATGGTAATCTAGTGCTTTAACCCCCATCACCTGGTTCTTACTATAACCTCTTTCTAGTGTTTAGTGGCACCCCACCCCACAATCACCCATCCTGGGAATGTAGCGTATCTCTCTGGTGTCTAGTGACACCCCCACCACCATTCAAATGTCAGGCTCATGTTCCTAGACTATCCCTGGTATTCAGTGGTATCTCCACCCCTGACTGCCAATCAACTAATGGGACAGAACACATTGACAATAATGTAGACCCTACCTGCCTGCCTGCTCTCAGGACACCTCTCATTCACCCCTTACCTGGGTCACTGTGGATGATCCAGGAATCCTGATTACAGTAACTGGCACAGCCCTCCTCTCACCACCTTGGCTGGCCACCATATGAGTTGACAATGTGCATGCATACATCCCTGGTGGCCCTGCTAAAGGTGGGTGAATGGGAGGTGTCCTGAAAGTGAGTGGGGTTGGTGGGGCCACTGGACAGCTAATATCTGCCAGCTCATCAGTTGGAAGATAGAGGCGGGGCACCACTGGACGCCAGGGACAGTCTAGGGAACATGGCACAGGCATTTGGATAGTGTGGGGTATACTACATTCCTGGGACTGGTGATCAGGGAAGGATGGTGCCATTAGATACCTGGGAGTGGTGTTACATTATACAGGACAGGTGATGGATGTAGGGGTGCCACTAGATACCAAGGAGAGGTTTTAATGTACATACCAGGTGATCAGAGGGAGGGCAGTGCCACTAGACACCAAGAAGAGGTGTTCTGTATATGGAATAGGTGATCTGGGGCGCCACTAGACAACCAGGAGAGGTGTTACAATATACAGTTCTAGTGATCAGGGTTGGGCACCTCTACCTGTAGATACCAGGAAGAGTTTACAATGTACGGACTAGATGATTGGGGTAGGGTGCCACTAGGCCCGGAGCATGCATCCTTGTTGCCATACCAGTGATTGTGAACAGGCAACTGCAGTGCAGCTGTCCTGCCATCTGTGGGTGGGGCATAGACCTAGTGCCCAGTTAAGTCAAGGTTTTCTTAGACAGCAAATGTATTTATTTATTTAGTTTTTATTGACCAGTTAGGTGCACTAGACAAAAACATTGCCTATTTTCCATTGTGGTTGCAGATAGAGAAATCATTTTGTATCTCAGCCGGAATAGATATAAGGCATTACCATACCTTCCCTTTAATAGGGTTCCAAAACAACTTAAAAACACTCCCATTACAAGAACCCTTCAGATCCACAAACAACTAAGTAATACTATAAGGGATTCCATGGAGAAAGACACTTCACAGTGTATTTTGGGCAACCCTAATTTTAAAATTGGGGAAGATAATTAATCAAATGTTTTGGGCTGGGGTAACAGGAAAAAGGTTATAGACCTAAGAGAGAACTATAGATTATTAACCTTTCCAGACATAAGGGCTAAATATAATTTGCCTGTAACTTTCTGTTTTAAGTACCTCCAGATTTCCAGGTCCTATTAAGGCATTTTGGTAGTGGTTTATGGGATCATTATCTGTCTGGACCGAATCTCAGCACGTTGCAAAACAAGGCCTAACTCACATTTAATCTCCTATTACTATAAAGAGCTGCGTAAACAATTACAGACCTGGATGGTACTCCCATTATACTTGGGACAGGACTCTGCCCCAACTACCGAAGGTCCCGTCAGTGGTCACAAATTTGGAAAAGATTATATAAGGATATCAGGTGGTATCATTACAGATTGCTTCAATTTCAGGTAATACAGGGTTTATATTACACTCCTGTTAAACTTTGTAGAATGAGTAAGCTCCAGGTGGACTTATGTACTAGATGTGAGAAGCGGCAGGGTACATTGTTCTACATTTTGTGGGACTGTGATAAAGCCTTTCCTCTTGGGAAAGTATTAGGTCTAGGCTTAACCCACTGCTGGGACTGCAAAATGCCTTCCAACCAGAAATTTGCATCTTGGGGACTCAGGTAATACCCTTATTGGAAACCAAAGGAAACATATGACATTAATTTCCTTATGTGCCAAGAAGGTGATACTATGACATTAGCTAAATCAACAGATTCCCACATACACAGAATGGCATCGAGAAATCCTTTGCTCTGCAAGCAGAATATACCATAGCAAGCTATTCCAAAACTAGTAAAATATATCAGAGGGTTTGGGCCCCTCTACATACCCTGTTATGTATCTAGCATCCCTGTATCAGTACTGTGGAATAGGCCTTAAATACCTGGTGTAATCTGGAAGCAGTGGCTGTTCTCCTGGCTTTCACTACTCCCGCTTGGTTTTCTTTTTTCCCTTTTTCTTCCTTTTTTTCATGGTGGTAAGGAGAGGAGGATGGGGGAGGGAGGGGGTGGGAGGAGGGGGGTGGGTGGGTTACTGGTTTTCCTTTGCTAGTTATCTTTTTTACACCATTAAGTCCCGAACAGCAGCATATCTTACTCCTCTTTTTATGGCGCCAAATACTGGCTATGGTTTTGTAATAAAGGGATAAGGGTTCAGGTTGTTGCTGTTGAGTATTATGTCATGTTATGTAATGGTGTTCTGGACTTGTTTGCTTTATGGTAAACTTAAAAAGCTTATTAAATATGAAAAAAAAAACATTGCCTATTGTCAGGCACGACCGGAAGAGTTACAGACAATAAATGAACAGCATTATAAGGACACAATAAATACATTACCATCAATGTGGGCAGGCAAAATCCAGGTGTAACATGAGACAAAGAGCAGCACAAAGAGATGTCAGAAATAAGAATACAACTACATAAGTGCAAATTGTCATGTGGTAAAATGATAAAGCCAAGGTAAGTATGAATACAATGGCTCAATTACACATGTACTTATCAATAGACAGGAGGAACTTACAAGTTCATTCTTAAAAACCTGGTGAGACTGAGATATAACATTAGGGTGCCATTACCACCATCACAAACCCCTCATTTGCATAGGTGCAGCACAATGTTAGCACCTGGAACTAAAAAGTGGTTTAGTGTGTGCTACAGAGGCCTCTGAATATAGATCTCACCACAAAAATGGTCACAAACCAGATAGCATGGGTGCAAACCCATTTGTGGTGGCTCTAATTTTGAATATCTAGCCCTGGTGTTGTTGGTCTCTGTGCTTGCTATTGCCCTTGCTGATCCATCTAGTCCCTGTGTATCTTGGACTGTTGTGCTTGCTGTTCTGCCAGCCATTTCAGAGTGTTGTCTAAGTCCATTTGACCTCTATTTTGACATGGGGAGTTTGATCCCATGGCATAGCCAACTGCATGTGACAGGGTAGCAAACCAGGCAGCTTCTCAGGAACTCTCACAGAAAGAACCCTCCAGACACCAATATATTTTTAATGACAAACTGCTTTACTTCAGCAAAAACAAAACATTTCACAAAAGACCTTGCATTTAGCTTTAACAACTTTCTTATTTCAGTCTCTCCGAATCTCTCTCAAAACCAAAACCATAAATATTTTTCCCCTTGTTCACCTTCCCTTTATAGTATATGGTTAACCTTGTTTCTACATGGATTTCAGCAACTGCTGAAAACTTGTTTATGAAGTACAGTTCAAGGTCAAATATATTTGTTGTACTATGATGTGACATCACATCGATAGTACAACTTTAACCTTGACCTGCCACCTGATTGGCTCAGCCGAGCATCGATTTAAAAATTAAAACAAACATGGTGGCGCAATTTAGCGAGTGACGGGCAGTGGAGCCACTGATTTTTGATTTAGAATCGGGACAAAGAGACCAATACGTGGCTCCTTCGGAAAAATCTATTTTTTTAACTTTTAAAACTAAGCGGTGCGAGAAGTGAAAGTCTGAGGGATAGATTGAGCGAAGTGCCAGCAGCGGAATGGGAGTGAACAGGAGCACCAGTAGAAACGGAGCAGCACCCACAGCAAGTAACTTCAGAAATAAAATAATAAAACCAAATGAAAGGTAGTTATATACTATACAAAACCAGTGGATAGCTGAACATCCACAACTAAAACTAACGTTTCCTTCTTGGGCAGTTGATGACATCAAGGAGACCTCTCTGGCTTCGCCTCGAGGTCTCTATGATGTCATCAACTCCCTCGAAGAAACACAGCCTTGTTGTGATGTTCATCCATCCACTATTCTATATGTTGTGCTCAGGTGTTGCTTGTTAACATTCCCACGCCAACACTTTTCCTTCTCCTGAGAAACAGCCAGCAATTAGAGCATGCTGAACATGGAGGTCTTAAAGGGCCAACTCTAAAGCAAGAGGGTGTGATTTACATTCCTCACAGCCCCTTCAAAACCGATGCTGTTGCAGGTTTGTGATTTGGTTGACTGTTGTGGGAGCATGACAGACATATACTCCACCAAGTTTGAATCAACAGTTAAAAGTCATAAACTATGGGATGCTGTGCATTTCTTGGCATTTTATATAAGCTTTATTGTGTGATACCTATATAAACCACCCATGCTCCATGGTTTATGTGGTATCATACACCTCAGATGTTAAAACAATTCAGACTGTACAATACTCCACAGATTATTCTACATGTAATGAATGACTTCCTTACAGAATGGTATCAAGTAATTTGTGGTGTTCCATAAAGATCATTAAAAATGGGTTGTAAATTTCTCAGTCTCTTATTGGCTGAGTCCTTTGCTGATGTGGTCATTTATCTGGCAACAGAGAATGGAGAATAACAAGTCCCACTTCCAGGTGCCATATTACAATCTGGTATCCCTGTGCCAGGTTAGAATTAAACAAAATTCAGTTCAAAACAGCTGCCATTTTTCTCTTGCTTAGCAGAGTTCGGATCCACTGCTGCTTAGTGATGCAATGCCCTCAACTGTAATACTTTCTACAATTCAGTAAAACACAACCTACTCTCACGCACCCAACTAAAAACAAGTAGTCTTTGTGAAACACCACCCACTGTATTAAACCAGTCCCTGTCCTCCAGCCAGCTACCCACCAACCTGCTACTCTACTGCCACAAGCCAGCAGCATGTCTCCATCTGTGGGACAATAATCTAAAAAGCACTGCTGCTTTCATGAGTCAGCAGTACACAATAGACCTGTCTCAGCTGAGCAATAATGTATTTTACCTTGCATGCAGAAGATAAACAGACACATTTAATTTTTTAGTTTTTGTTCACGGGTGGGTGGCGTAAACAGACACATTTTATTTATTTCATTTTTGTTTACCAGGTAGGTGCACTAGCCATAACAATGACTATTTTCAGGCATGACCCAATTTGGGCCACTCAAATGCAAATGGAGGGAGTCACAGCTCAGATCTTGTAGTATGACACATCTGCTACTTACCTTCGTGAACTGAACTCACTAGCTGACACTGCTCACGCCATGTTTCTCATGCCAATCACAGCCACAACAGATCCCAAAGTAAAGATGTAAGAAAACATAATTTAAAAATGTCTACTAGGAAAGGGCATGCAGCACATGTTAGTGCCAGCACCTTAGTATGCTCTGCCATCCTGTAGGTTGTGGTTGGGAGGCAGTAGACAATGGAATTAATTTAATAACAAAAAGAAAAAAAGAATAACTGGCAAGTTATCTGGATGGGGGTGGGGACTTTGATAGTTCCAAAATGGACTACTGCCAAGCATCGGGAGGGAGGGAGTGACAGTTCCAAAAATGGGGCAGGGGTTAAAGAAAACACTCTGCATTAAAGGAAACTATGCAGTGCCCTCTACTGGCAAATTATACCAGTAGAGGGACTATTTTACCAATAAAACCATTTTAAATAGGTTTGTATTTATTTTTTTCATTTTAATATTTTAAAATAGTACATAAAAATGCCATGTGGAAGCCATTTTCTAAGCACAATAATACCCTCCAGGGTGGGTCATATATGGCTATACCAGACCTTCCAGTGGCGATAAGGCCCTCTGCCAGTGGTATTGAGCCTCATTGCACCCCGTGAGAAGCCCAGTTGCCAGATCTTTGACCAGGTCTCCAATATGCCCAGATCCTCCCTAAGTTCCATTATCCCTTCTTCCATGTCCAGCCTTCTGTAGCTCTTTATGTCATCTCTGAAGAGGTAGAACTTTCTGATTTCTTCCCTATGTCACCAATGAATACATTGAAAAGGACCAGGCTCATCACCGACCCCCTGAGGTACTCCACTTGTTACTTCCTCACCTCCATTAATCACTACCTTTTGTGTTCTTCCCTCAAATGGGATGGGGGGTGACAGTTCAGAAACGAACCACTATGAGACCTGATGGCTTACACCAGAGGATTCCACCAAGTTGCCAATCTTCCCCCACTCCCTAAGTTCATTGTCTTTTGACCAGCCTCCTGTGGGATTGAGTCAAAGGCCTTAATGAAATCCAAGTATGCCTTATCTACTGCCTGTCCCTATCTGCTGTCCTGGTCACCCAGACAAAGAAGTCAATCAGATTTATCTGGCGAGACCTTCCCTTCATGAAACCATGCTGGCTGTGGTCCTCTTGCCATTTCCCCAGGAGTCCACCAGCTGCTTTCTTAGTAAAGATTCCATACATTTCCACTACAGAGGTCAAGCTGACTGATCTACAGTTTCTTGTCTCATCCTTCCTTCCTCTCTTGTGTAGAGGGACCACGTTCCCTTTTCCTCTACTCTCCAAGGACCACCCCCATGGCCAGTGTGTGCTGAATATGTCTGCAAGCAGCCTTGCTATCACTTCTTCTTCCTCCTTGGCATTCTCGGTGTAACAGATCCTATAAATGTATTTACTTTCAACCCTGTAAGCTTTTCAGCACCATTTCTCCATTAATTTGACCATGCTACTTGATCCCATGCGCTCCTCCTTCCCTCTTAACCTCAGATTCAGGTAGTAGCCCATCCTTCTATCCAGGAAATACAGAACAAAAGTATTTGTTCTGTATCTCTCTTTCCTGACCCTCCTCCCATTCTTCCTCAGTCTTCAGTCTCACAATACCCCCATTTACCTTATGCTTTTCCTAGATATACCTGAAAATGTTTTCCCCCTTGCTTCACTCCTTTGACAATGAGAGTTCCATCTCCACCTTGGCCTCACTCACCTTCCTGCTGGCTACCTTTGCTACCTCCAGGTCTGGGCTCTAGGGACTTCATCCTATGATCCTTCTGGCTCCCTGATATTTTTAAGAATGCCCTCCTTTTGGCACTTACTGCACCCTGTCTTTACTTTGGCCCTGAACCACATTAGGACCCCTTACCCATGTTCCCTTGGTACCTTTGTAACTGAGCTTTTTGATGTTTCTGTCATTGCTTTTTTTTTATCTGTGGACAGGAACAGTGGACATGGAGTCAGTACTGGCATTTAAGGAGCTGTAAGCCTGGAAAATGTAAGTTTTCCAAGAGAATCACCAGGTGACCTTGGTAGCAGTGTGGAAGGGTATTATTATAATATGGTACATGGCTGCACAGCTTGCACTTTTTTCTCATCCCTTCTTATAAAGCAGGGTGGGAGCGGAGTGGGCATAATGGACCAAGAATTTCTTCTGACCTTAAATTACTATATATGTTCTAACAATGTTGACACAGGCAGGGCAGGCAGGCTGACAGGCAGGTACTGTAGTACAGTATTGCAGTAGTATTTATAACGAGGCTATCAAGAAGTTTCTGTTACTGTATGTTTGATGCAACTCATTGTCACTAACATAGAAAATGTATTTCTGAATTGGCTACTTTCTGAAAGGCTAAAGGGTATACACATAATATAAATCCACTTAAAAACACAAAACAATTTTTTCGTAATATCTTCTTTTTTAATTTTGGCACAACAGAGTTGATGGCTCTTAGTTTTCACTGGTTGCAGTGCTAGCTAAATGCTGAGAAACAGAATTTGTAGGCAGAAAAGGACCAGTAGTCCAGTCTAGTCTTTCTATTTTCCCTATTACTACACCTTTACCCTATTCAGTTTCAGGAGTCCCTCTCTCCTCCCTTTCTTCTACATATGCTTGTGTGCCCAGTCCACACATGCTTGAAGCGCACCAGTCATTGCCCACCACCACCTCTTCTGGCAGACTGTTCCAGGTATCCACTGCTTTTCTGTGAGAAAGTATTTCCCTCACATCCTTTTAAACTTCCTCTTCAAGCTTCTTGCATGTCCTCGAGTTCCGGTGCTCTTCCTCTTCCTCTTCTGAAAAAGACTCCCTCATGCCTTGCTCACCAGTAGAGGTATGTACAGGTTTCAATAATGGCCCCTCGCCTGTCTTCAAGTGGTTTCTTGTGCAGCCCCTCTACCATTTGGTAGCTCTCCTCTGGACTGCTTTCTCCCTGCTGCTGTCCTTGCAGAGGTACAGCCTCAAAACTAGACACAGTACTCTGGGTGGGCACTCACTACTGAGAAGTAACTCACTTGTGGTGGTAACACCACATACCTTTTACAGCTAGAAATCCCCTCCCTGTGCGCCCCAGCATCCAACTGGCCCTGCCTACTCCTTGTCGCACTGCAGATTTTGTGACCTGTTTTCACAGTGCTTCTATGCTCAGTGTTGGAGGAGAAATATTTTTATTCAAGTGACAGGTGATAATTTGTTGGACACAGGCTGATTGGTAGTGAAGAAATGAAGTTAAGCTGCCCCTTTGCAGCTGCAGCATTAATAATGAAAGTGAACTTTATGTTGTTTTGCTGAAATACATGCTCTCTTGTATCCTGCTGTGCCTCACTCTGTGGAATAGATTATAGCTGTCAGTCAAAAAACATCAAAAGATCACTTTCATCATTCTGCAGCAGCTGAAAAAAGATGGAAACTGACTTCATTTATTTACTTATCTAGCAGACTCTGTCCAGAAAATTAGCACTTGTCACTGTGAATAAAAGTATTTCTTGGTCCCCACATTGAATATAGAAACGCTGTGAAAACAGCTCACCAAACTTGTAAAAAGCAACAAAAATGTAGGAAAATAAACCAGAAAGAGTACAATAACAGCATAAATGTTCTAGTCAATCCTACACTAGTGCTGGGGTAACTGAAGTTTCGCCTCAACCAGACATAGGAATTTCAAAAAAATTCGCTGATTTCTGCCTGACATGGCATGAGTCATTCCTGCTCTGAGAAAATCATGGAAAATGTGGTGATCTGCCAATTGCTGTAGAATTCTGCTGAAAATGACAAAATTCTGTTGCTTCCACAGTTTTTCAGCAGAATGTTTCTACAAATTAAAAAAAATGCACTTCACATTAAGGAAAACTGCACTGAACCTGAAAGTCATTGGGCCCTATTCACAAAGGTGGATGCCGGCTTGTGTCAAGCCTGCATCCATCCTGGCGCTGCACCTACCACTTCAGTGAACCGTGCACCCAATTCACAAAGGTCACATGCATCTGTGACACTTCACACCATTTATGGTGGCTTGATAGGCATGTGGCGCAAATCCTGTAATATGGGTGGCAGCGATAGACCAGTGAAAAGCTGGTCTAACATTGGGCCGGGGCGCACTAACTGTGAATCCTGACTTTTGCTGGGGACTGTCGCAAATCCCTACATGCCATGTGTTTGGTGCACCCAGGGCTTGCACAAGTCCAAACGTTATGTGAATTGGGCCCACTGTCTCCTGCAGAAGTTGCATTTCAAAAACTGGTTCCAGTCCTGTTTTATTCCATCTATACTGGATTTTAATTAACACAGAAGCTGTTTTTCTACATTCCATTGCAAAATGGTGTGATGTACTTTATGTCCCTCCCAACCACAGAGTTTTGTAGTACAACAGGGTAATTGTGCTGACAATGGACAAGCTGAGTAAGGATATAAACTACATCATACAGTTCTAAAATGGTACTTACTTCCTGTATGTAAATCAGAAACACCCACTAGGGTAACTAAAATCCAGTTTGAGATGAAGCAGTAACTCAACTGTAACCAGTATTTAAAATCTGCTTCTGCAGGAGAAAGTGACTTACAATACAGGTTTGGTGCAGTTCTTTAAAAACTCAAGGTTTATGTAGCAATAACACACAACAGTGCGTGGATTATGCTCTGATAAATGCATGCCTGTTGTGTAGGGTATGTGGCTGCAGGCCATGTGCCTATTGCTCCTAGAAGTGCATTTATCAGAGCATAACCCACACTTTGAGTGTGTCATTGTGCTTATAAAATGGGAATATGTTGAGAAATATGAGTTTTGGAAAAATAACAATAATTGAAAGTTTTCTTTTTGAAGTAAAATAGTCCCTTGCTTAATTGTCAGTCAATTGAAAGGGAGCTGATTTTCCATTCTCCTCGCTGCTTGTGTATTTTGTGCTACTTTCTTTAGTCAGAACTGAATTTCCAAGTTGTTTCTCAGTTTTGTCTCCCACTCAGCAGTCCTTTCATTCATAGCTGACTTCCCTGACAGACCCTGGCAGGTCCCTAGGTTGCCAGCAAGTGCAAAAGTTTCTTGTGGTCTAGCCAGCAGCATGCCTCTATTTGTGGTTGTGATTTTAAAGAAAATACCAGCATTCTCATACAAGCATGCGTCAGGTGGAAATTTAGACAGCTTGGTCAGCTGAGTAGGTTTTAAAGGCGAGTGAGTGGCTCAGGAGGTACAACAATGAGAATTTATAACAAAAACCTTTGCAGTTTCAACTGCTTACTTTTCCTGCTTTGCATTACATGGAGGCCAACGGTACCAAAAACAAAATTTTAGGGTTACTGCATGTAATGTGGGCATAGGAAGGGTACTTGTTGTTTTCTGTGGTATAAGCTAAAAAGGCACACACCTGGCAAGAGCTGTCAGCCAATCAGGTTCCTTTACTGTCTCTACCCATTGTATAATTAAGCAATAATGCGACAGGGTGTGGTATATCATGAGATATCGTCACGCCTCGGGTGGTTGGGCACGAGGCCACAGGCTGAGTGCATCCAACTGGCTCTGAGAAGTGACGATATCTCATGATATACCACACCCTGGAGTGCATTATTGCTATTATGTACTGGATTACAAAATTGTGTAAATAATAAACTGTAAAAATAAAATATATAAAAAGCTTTCTAAGGGTAGTGTAGGAGTACTGTTTAACAAAATAGTTATATTAAGGCTGCAGTCAGCAGGTGGCTATTGTAGAGCTGGTAGTAGGTAGTGTAGGGATGTCTTCCTAGGTGTTCTGCTGCCTCCTCTCCTACATGCAGCCTAAAAGAAAACAAAATAGTATGCTTCTGGGGTCTGCTCGTTAGTTTATGCTGTGTTCTCCGCTTTTGTTTTAAACTGCTACTGAACTGTACCATGATTGTTTAATTGGAGACTGCCCACGACATGGACTGCAACTGCTCAAGGTGATGGAAGTTTTTTCTCCTGATGTCTGTGTTAGTCAGATTTAATCCAGAGAGATGGTAAGCCATCGTGGTTTATATTAGTGATCTTGAAGATTCTCGAGGAGCGGGTTGCAGATTTCTGTTAACTGCTGTTTGGCACGAGGCAGCATGTTGTGGTGGGTAAATGTGTATTTATGGCGTGAAACACCAATGTCAGGAGTGCTGCAGTAGTTGGTGCTCTGAAAGGAAGCAGGGTGAAAGATGTTTTTCTTTTTAGAGAGTGGGCGACATGTAAGGGGGACAGTTGTGAGGATTTCAGTTTCTTTTTAATAGCAGCCGATTGAGGTTTGACTCACCGGGAAGCAGAGCATTATGCTGGGGTGAGGAGGCTGGTGGCGGAGGTTTTCTGAAGCCGTGATGATGTGGCCGAAATCATCACGGCTTTAAAAACTTCTCGGCCAATCAGCTTCCTCCTTTACGATCCATAGTTCATAATTTAAAATAAATCACAGTAGATTTTATGTAATTCACTGTAAAATTCCACCAAGCTTTTTAGAACAGAACTGGGTTGCACCAAAGTTCCATCACTGAAATTTTGCATTCTGTACCGCCTATCCAGTATTATAAAATGACAGGGTAAAACCATGTAATATGATTGGTTCTTATTTATGTGTAAATATGGTTTACACATGGTTAAAAAGTACTGTTCAGCAGTGAAGAGTCTGCAACACAGATCAATGGGCTTTTGGAACACAATCATTTCAGTTAGCCCCTACAGCCAGAACTGATCTTCCACCACAAACATGGCTGCTACCTTTACACTGTGAAAAAACTTCAACTGGGCCCTAAAATAAAATTACCTTAAATAAAAATAAAACAAATTAATTAAATGTTGTTGCCCTGATTATTACACTCTTCTTACATACATAAACAAATTAGAAACAATGAATATTGATTATAGTTTTCACTTCAACTGTTTCTTTGCTGACAGTGAAAAATCCCCTTCTATCTTTACCTGCTTATCAGGGAACTCTCTTCTTCTTGCTATGATAGTGAGATGACTGAGTCTCTGTCTGTAACAAAGGCATTTGTTGTCTGTGTGTACAGTGTGTTGAGAGAAACATTCTGCCAGTGGAACTGAGCAGAATTTTGAATCCATGTATTCCATGGTAAACATTCCAAGATAGGCATTCCATATCTTGAATGTGGAGAACAAGTGATAAAAAAACAGGAAGAAGAAAGTAGCAATAATACAATGACATCATCAATCACATCACTAGCAGTGGGTAGAAGGACTATTTTATCACAAATGCACACAAATAAATCTATTTTTTCGACATATAAACATGCTTTTCCCAATAGTCAAAGTAAAAAAAAAAAAAGATTGGATTTTATAAGCACAACAGCACTCAGCGTGTGGAACTATATTTTACAGCATGGCCTAGCAGCTGAAGTCACTCAGCCTTCGGCCTCATGCCTTACTACTCCTCTGGTCCTGCTGTAAAATATGGTTTACACTCACCCTTCATGCCTTAATGCTTACTTAATCACTTAGGTTTCACTATTACAGTCTAAAATTGTTTTTCTAACAAAATCTATTAGCTCGTAAAACAACTGTTTCTCTTTATCTTACATAAGTGCTATTTTCAGTGTTCCAGTGTGCATACCGATGAAAACTGACCTGGAGACATCTCAGAAATAGCAGCCCTGTTCTTTACAATTATGTGTGCAAGCACCAGAGTCTTGGAGCCATTTTCATGTTCGTGTGTACGCACAGTGGAAAGCAAACATCTTGTTACAGTTAAGCCATTTCAGAGGTATGCCACTGTCAGGTCCAACGCAGCTCAAGCTGCAGTAGGCTCGGCAGGGACTGATCATGATACAAGTCACTGAATGCTGGGTGGAAACATCTCATAGTTCAAAGGATTGAAGCACTCCTATGAGAGAGCTCTTTGGTTCTTTCAAGAATGAGAAGCTTCTGCCCAGCAAGGAATTGAGCTGATCATACATTTTCATTAAACACCAAACCCACTCCCTTTGCATGTTCTCTCACCTTCTGTTCCTGGACCATTTGTGCTGTCATTATGACCACTTCTGTCAGCAACAGGGATCTTATCAGAATGGGTTCATCAGGCAGCTTTGCGTCCTTCTCAGCAGCCCAGCAGCTGTGCTCAAAGGTGGTGGGGCAGATGAGCACCTGGAACAGTGCAGGCATGTATAGTGCACTGCAGGGTGCACATTTACTCTTGTGCTACTGCCTGATACACTTACACTTCCCCAAAGAGTGCATTCACTAGTTTTTCTTAAAAGCAAAGTACAGAAAGCTGAGTCTGTAAACTGAAATTTAGTGGGCTTATGCGGCAGCAGTACCTGGCTTTTGTGCAGCTTTCTTTGCAAAGCTAGGATCGGCCTGTCTTTTAGATGCTCTGGGATACCTGGTTCTGGCCACTGCTCCTCACACTTTTGTATGTTCTGTTGTTTGACTGCACCAAGACCTCAGCCTGTGACTCTAGGCTAAAGCAAGTACATTAAGATTGATGCAATTATGTAAGGGGAGTTGGTTAAAGATGTAAATCTCCTCCTGGGCTGCATCTATACACACTGCCATGATTACCACAATAGCAATTAGCCAGGCATGATACAAAGGTCTGGGATGGGGTTCTGATTGAGTCTGGGAACCAGAGAGGAGGGAGATGAGTGACAGCTGTGACACTGCTAGTGAGTGCTCTAGATGTTTTACCAATTTTGTTCAAGTTGGTTTGTTGGAACCTTTTGCCAAATTGTAATCTTACCTGGGAATTGAGTATGTGGGTTCCTCTGACCATGCCATAAAGAGTTATGCTGGCATTGTGGCCCTTGCTGCATTTTGACAGGTGGTTTGGAAAAGAAATGAATTAACTATGGGAAGCAGGACAGATGCTAGGGTATCTCAAGTGATATATTTGTCTGATATACAGTACAAGAAAGCCAACAAATCTAGATAAACAAGGGTAGGTGAAGACTCCTGAAATAAGACTGAATAAAAAGAGAAAGCTTTACTTTTGAGTTTATATAAATATCAATGTTACTCCAAAGCACATTTCCATGAAGAAGAGTGGGTGGTATAGGAAAGGTGATAGAAGGAGAAGTTTAAATAGTGCAAATAAACACATAAACACCCACTTAATTGTGCTTTGCCCTTGAGTTGCTAGTGTACTGTGTTAATAATTATGCAGCAATCAAAGAGTTACACCCCACCTACTATTTTTAAAATTCAAGGTCACAATCTACAAAAACGTTATGTGTGAACCTCTTCATCCTGCTCATGACAATTTCACTATTATAACTCATGTTATTAGCTAATTGTACACTCTGTGCAATATGGGTCCAAAACTATACAGTAAATACCAGCAAGCAAACATTCTGCACTGACACATGCTTATCATCCAGTTTTGTAACAAAACGGAACTTGTGTGATACCTTGAATTGTCCATGGAATATTAAAGCATTATAAAATGGCATGTAAAATCATGTAATCTGATTGGCTTTTATTTATGTTAAAATACGGTTTACACATGGGCAAAGAAAAGGACTGCTCAGCAGTGAAAAGTCTGCAACACAGATCAATGGGCATTTGGAACACAGGCATTTCAGTTAGCCCTCTACTGCCAGAGCTGATCTTCCACCACAAACATGATTGCTACCTTTACACTGTGAAAAACTTCAGTTGGGCCTAAAAATAAAACTACCTTAAATAAAAAATAAAATTAATTAAATGAATTAAATGCTGCTGCCTGATTATCACACTCCTTACATACATAAACAAATACGTAAACAAATTTGAACCAATAAGTATTGTTTATAGTTTTCACTAAAACTGTTTCTTTGCTGACAGTCAAAACCCTTTCTATCTTTAACTGCTTATCAGGGAATGCTCTTCTTCTTACCTGACAGTGAGATAACTGTGTCTCTAGCTGTAACAAAGGCCTTTGTTGTCTGTGTGTACAGTGTGTGGAGAGAAACATTCTGCCAGTGAAACTGAGCAGAATTTTGAATCCATGTATTCTGCGGTAAACATTCCATGATAAACATTCCATATCTTGAATGTGGGGAACAACAGAGAAAAAAACAGGAAGAAGAAAGTAGGCAATGATACAATGACATCATCAATGACATCACTTGCAGTGGGCGGAAGGATTATTTTATCTGAAATGCACAAAGTAAATGTATTTTTCTACATATAGAAATGCTTTTCACAATAGTCAAAAGTAAAAAAAGGAGTCAATTTATAAGCACAACTAGGCACTCAGCGGTGTGTGTAAACCATATTTTGCAGCACAGCCAGTGGCTGAAGTCACTCGCCATTGGCTTCATGCCTTACTACACCCCTGGCGTGTTGTATAATATGGTTTAAACACACCCCTTGTGCCTTATTGCTTACTTACTAGTCAGGAACCAGTCAGTTTACTATTATTCATTCAAGAGTTTTTCAGTTTCTTGAATTTTACATATCATCCCTACTGACCCTAAAAGGGTTTTATTGTTCAACGTGATCCCAGAAATCATAAGTCATAGTTAGAGTAATACAAAAATCTCCTGGGCAGTCATAGAAAACCTTGGAAGTATAAATAGGTATGATGCCTTTTAAGGATAAAAGCAAATTAATCCATCAAGATAAAGTAATTTTTTATTGTTAGGTAGGATGATCCATATAAAAATGTTTATTAAATTACTGAGTATTTTCAGAAATCTTTATTTAAAAAGAAAGTGCTGTGGCACAATGCAGTACATGCTGTGCGTTTATTGTGCACTGAGGTAACAAAAAGGTAAAGGTGCAGCCACACCTTATAAGTGGCCAGCAATCTCTGAAGGCTGCAGGCAGCACTATGTTATACAACATGGTCTCTAAATCCAGTAACCTGATGAGTTGGCTGAGGTCTTTACCCAGGGTAAACCCTAGCATAACCACCAGGTAATGTTCCAGCAATCCTCAGGCACCCACTGCCCGCTAAAAAATAATTGGCTCTTTTTTCAGCTCCATTAAGCTACCATATTTAATTCCTACTCATTACTGTTACAACTCACTAACTATCCAAGACACAAATCCTTCCTTTAAAAACTCCCAAACCCAGTTTCCATGGCAGAAACAAAACATTTCTTTCTTTTAATCTTTTTCATTGAATTTCAATTTCTGCTCCATGACCGCTTGTACCCACCTCACCTGTTTCACTGTTTTACTAGCAGCTCCATACCAACACTCCACACATGATCGTAGTTTAGCTCAATAATTCTAAACACACGGTGTCCAACATGTTACCTAAATGCTGATGTCTGACTGCTTAAAACAAAACAAAAAGCAAAATATATCCCAAGCAAAACCTCTCAGCCACAGTGACCCTGGAACCAAACATTCAACTACAGGAGCACAGCTGTTCAGCACTGCACTATGCTGTCTCACCAAGCAATAACTAAAGTGCCACTAGAACTCGCACTAGATTCTCCCTTAAAAAAAACTTAAACAGAAACATCACAGCATGTTTCTGAGAGTAAATGATGGTGGTGGTGGGGGGACCATAACCTGCTAGCAACAAGTGTGTGTGTGTGTGTGTCTGTGTGTGCACATGCACGCCGCACGTGCTGGGGGACTTTAACAAGGCATTATATAATATAGAGAGGAAGGATTTTTTAACAAATTAAATATTTTATTTTGTTTTAATTCTTTACTTATATCTGATTGTATGATCAAAGTAATAGCTCCAGGGTGTAGGTTATGGTGGGATTTGCCCACTTCTGGTGTGATTAAGCCACTTGGCTGTGGCCACATGACCGAGCCACACCAGCTGTGGGTCACTCCCACCACAACCCACACCTGCTATGGATTATTGTGTAAATAGTCTACTTCTCAGCCACAGTGATATATTCAATTTCTCCTCACAACACAAGCTTAAACATTTGGATCACCACCATAGTCATTTAAAATATCCTTAACTGCATGTACCACAAACTTAAACTACCAGATTGTGGCTAATACATTGCTACCATTATAATGTCAATCATTGTCTGCCCCACTCAGATGACTTTTGATAAACCGCACCTTTGAAATGGGTTCAGGCGACTGTGTGACCATTTGTAGGACATGCTAAAATGGAGGATGACAAACACCTCTAATATTCTGAATACAGTTTGTGCAGTTTCAGTTTGCTCCAGTATAGAGACTTTAATAATGTACCCACTGTATTTTTTAAAGAAATGGCACTGGAGAAACAGTGTATGAAGTCTCCATTGCACCTATTAGCATTAATTCTGATCTGTTGATAAATAGAGGGCTACTGTTTCTCTTGCCATCAGTTCCTCTCATTTCATAGGAACTACTTTAATCACTCAAATTTAAAAACAAATTAGGAAATAAAAGAAGACGGTACAGTGATGAGCTGTAACTACACATCTCAACTCTACTATATAATGTCTGAAGACAAATAAGGGTTTTGCCTCTAATGCTGTAAATCCTTCATGTTTTACAGGCTCAAAAAGGTATCATAAACATAAAACTGAAATACATTTTATTATAAAATATTGTTAACAGTGACAGATTTAAATGGCAACCTGCTTCTTACATTTGCATGGTGTGTTTAGTGTCATTTGGCTCCAAAATTATAGTCTTTTCTCTCCTGCCTGCAAATTTATGATTCTATCTTGCAATAATTTGTACTTTTTACCCTTTTAACAAAATATAAATGTTTTATGGGCACGTCAAAGTACAAAACAATGGGACTGTGTAAATTTGCATTGTTCGCAGGTGTTTGATTTGCAAGGTCCCTAGAGGCATTGCTCACACAAATGGAGCAGGCATGGTTAAGATAATCTTCAAGACAGGGCCAATCTTATATAAATGGAGGTGCCAAATATTGGTTAACATGATGCAATGTAATAATTAGGAAAACAGAAACAACATGTGGTGGGATCTCTGTCCAGACTGGCTTGGTAATGAGAGATGCTTATAGCATCCAGTCAATCTATAATCGGGACTAGAAACCAGTTTGCTCTTGAAATACTATTATGTATCAGGGGCTCAACCTACTGTGCAAACTGGGATTACAGATGAACAGAATAAGCAGAACAACCTACTTCTTTATACAATTAAAACTGAGAAATGCCTCTGAATGAAATTTCTTTAGTGTGACTTTGTCAATTCTGATTTTCACCTGCAGAAACTTAAGTATAATATTTTCTCAGACATATTTCAGCATGTTCAGTATTTCATATCTTTTATAGATTCCTCTCCTCTTTAATATTGATGAAATCTGCATGAAACTAGGTCCTTTAACCATTAGAACTCATCGCCCCTACAGATTTTCCCCTCTTGCATCCATAATCTTGTCTTGTGATATAATAGCATGTTGCCATCATAATAACTGTGAAGTTATAAGCATAGTATTATAACATCAAGTGGGGAGTAAGTAGGAACAGATGAACTGTAAAGGAACAACGATCCTGTCTTCATACATATGGGCACAGGGTCTAAATCTCGACTAAACAACAGCATGGGTCAAAACCGTGCAAGAACAACATTGAAAACAAAACTTGCACCCACCAAAACAATGAGAACTACAATATCTCCACAGGCAATAACCAGCCACACTATGTGTTCATGGAGGGCTTTGCCACCCACAACCCCGTTAAGGGGTTCTCCCTGAACCCTCCCCAGCTAAATATAATCATCTCTGGGGGAGGCAACCCAGGGACGGGAAGGAACCATGGGGAGGGAGGGAGGAATCCTTGGGGAAGGGAGGTGGAACCAAGCCCTGAGTCAGGAGGCAGAAGACAAATGAAACTAAGTGCCAGCAATGAAAAAAATTATCTGCTGTGGGGCTCAAACCCATGTGCAACCTCATCCCACCAACTTCCACTGCCTGTGCCCTACCCTCCATGGCATGACAGCTTTTCAGCAGCAAAAGGAGGAGGAGGAGTAGCTCTTTACATAAGGGAAGGAATCAAAGCAACAGAGCAAAAGGGTAAACAGGAGGAGAAGAAGCACTGTGGGTACATTTGAGACTGGCAATGGCACCGCAATCTGCACAGGGTTAGATACAGACCCCTTCTCAGGGGAGGAAATGGACAAGGAAATGATAGAAAGTATACTTAGAATGGCAGAAAAGGGAGATATTGCTGATGGGTGATCTGAATATGCCAGATGTTAACTGGAGTGCAGTTGCAACAGCCACTTGAAGAGTGGGTTATGCTAGATGCTCTACAGGGGCATGCCTTAGACAACTAGTATTGGAGCCCACTCAAGAGGAAGCAATCTTAGACCTGGTTCTCTCAAATGGAGATGAAGAGAGGATCACAGATGTAGAAGTGGGTAGCCATCTGAGAACCAGCGACCATCGAACAGTATAGTTCACAATAAACACAGCAATAGAGTCAAGCCATACAAGACAAAGGTACTGGATTTTAGGAGCACTGACTTTGTCAAATGGGTGAGTGCCTAAGGAATGCACTAGCAAATGGGCAGGAGGAGGGGTGGAAGAACAATGGGGAATAATAAAAACTGCCATCACAGAGGTAACAAGCCTTTGTGTGAAGCAAATAAACAAAACGAAATGATGTAAAAACCACTATGGTTCTCAAAGGAAGTGGCAGTGAAGGTTCAAGAGAAAATAAAGCATTCAGGAAGTACAAGGAATCAGTGAAGGAGCAGGACAGAGAACTGTATCAGTTAAAGCAAAAGGAAGCTGGGAAGGCAGTCAGAACAGCAAAGGCCCAAACCGAGGAAAAGATAGCCAACTCAGTTAAGAAGGGGATAAAACCTTTTATAGGTACATCAGAGGCGAAGGAAGACCAAGGGAGGGATAGTGAGGCTTAATAAAGAGGAGGGAGGGTGGGCAGAGGTGACTGTGAAAAGGCAGAGATACTAAACAAATATTTTTGCTCAGTATTTACAAAGGAAGAGGGAAGGTACCTAAAAAAACAGTAGAAACACTCTGGATACAGAAGTTGATACCAGCCCATTTACAGAAGAAAGGGTTCTGAAAGAACTCTTAAAACTGAAGGTGGACAAAGCAATGGGACCTGATGGGATTCCTCCCATAATTCTAAAAGAACTAAGGTAGAACTAGTGACACCACTGACTACCCTCTTTAACAAATCATGGGAGGATGGGGTGGTACCGCAGGACTGGAGGAGGGCAGATGTGATTCCCTTCACAAAAGTGGGAGCAAGACAGAAGCAGGAAACTATAGACCTGTTAGTTTAACCTCAGTGGTAGGTAAAATGATGGAATCACTTCTGAAGGAAAGAATTGTCAGTGTCTAGAGGCCAGAGGGCACAGGACCCAAGCAGCATGGATTCTCAGTGGGAAGGTCATGGCAGACAAATCTGATAGATTTCTTTGACTGGGTGACCAAAGTAGTAGATCAGGGAGGGGCTGTGGACATGGCCTACCTAGACTTTAGCAAGGCATTTGACACAGTCCCACACAAAATTAATATACAAGTTAGCCAGCCTGGGAGTGGGTCCCAAGATGACAGCCTGGGTAAAGTGGCTGGAGAATAGGACACAGAGGTAATAGTAAATGGAGTCCACTCTGAAGAAGGTTACTAGTTGGGTACCGGAGTTCAGTGTTAGGACCGGTCCTCTTCAATGTTTTTGTAAGTGACATTGCAGAGGACTGGAAGGAAAGTATGTCTCTTTGCAGATGACACAAAGATCTGCAACAGAGTTGATGCACAAGGTGGGGTGGAAAGGATGAGAAGGACTTGGCAAGGTTAGAGGAATGGTCAAATGTTTGGCAGCTTAGATTCAATGCTAAGAAGTGCAAGGTAATGCACCTGGGAAACAAAAACCCAGGGAAGAGTACACAATGGGGTGAGATACTAACAACAACAAAATGGAAAGGGACCTGGGGGTAGTCATATCAGATGACCTAAAGGTGGGCAAGCAATGGAGAGGGCAGCAAGGAGGGCTGGGGGATACTGGGATGCATAGGGAGAGGCATCACCAGTAGAAAACAGGAGTTATCCTCTGTACAGACAGCTGGTGAGACCCCATCTGGAGTACTGCGTGCAGTTCTGGAGACCCAATCTCCAGAAAGACATAGACAGGATGGAAGCTGTCCAGAGGAGGGACTAAAAATGGTGCAGGGTCTGCACCAGAAGGCATATGAAGAGAGACTTAAGGAGCTTAATATGTATAGTCCGAGGAAAGGAGGAGAGGGGGACATGATAGAAACTTTCAAGTACCTCAAGGAATCAACAAAGTCCAAGAGGTAGCATCTTTCAAAAAGAGGTGTGCAAGAACAAGGGGCACAATTGAAGATAGAGGGGGCAGCTCAGGTTAATTTAAAGAATATTTTTCACAGAGGTTGTGGATGCATGGGCAGCCTTCTGGAGGAGGTTGTGAGTCAAAACAGTGGTGGAATTCAAGCATGCATGGGACAGTCATAAGGCAATTCTAGGGGGTGGGGTAGGAAGAAGTAGGCTGATGGTTAACTAGGATCTGCAGCTTATCCATTAGGTAGGGAAATGGGGACTGGGTGGGCCAAGCAGTCCTTATCTGCCGTCAAATTCTATGTTTCATATTTCTATGTTTCGATGTTACCCTGCAGCAGAGTCTTTCTTCCTGTTCCCAAACAGCTACAGGGATAGTGCTACATGCAATTATGCCCTCATAGCTGTCTTTGTTTCGACATCCTGACATTGTGGTTTTCAACCACACTGCTATTCATGCAACATTTTAACCTGGTGCCATGGATATGAACTCTAATAAATAATAGAGAGAAGAAACACAGAGCTAAATTGAAATATAAACAGAGTTGTGTCAAAATATTGTGTTTCTGAACATTCTCCTAGAGGTATTGGCTGCAGTTTAATACTTTCATCATGGCATGGAGACAGAAAACCCTTATTTACTTTCATTAGTGGGATGAGGAAGATGAAAGAGGCATAAAAAGTTATAGAAAGGAGAACTGTGGGTGGTTGAGGATGAGGGAAGGCAAACATTATTGAATGAATACTTCAGCTCAGTATTCATGGTCGGAGGAGGGGCCCTTCTGGAGTGCTCAACTAAGCTAAGGGAGGAGAACATGCAGATCTAAGAAATGGAGAAAATGTTAATGGAAGGGAGCAGGGTACTCAAAATGCTGAAGGAGGTTAAAGTCAACAAGGTACAGGAACCAGACGGGCTCCACCCCAGGGTGCAAAAGAAGTAGGGGCATTGTTGAAACTACTGGCAGATCTATTTAACTGATCTCTGGGTAGAAGGGTGGTCCTGAAAGACTGGAGAGCATCAGAGGTGCAGCAGTTAGTTTTCAAGGGTGGGGACAAGGCAGAACTGGAGAACTATAGGACAATTAGTATTACCTCTACTGTAGGGAAGATCTTCAAGTCTATCATCTTAGAACAGATAGTGGAATTTGTTAAAGCTAATGACTGACAAGATAAATAGCAGCACATCTTGTCAAGGGAGGTCATATCAGATGAACCTCAGTAACTTCTTCAACACAGTGTCTCAGGCAGTGGACAAGGGCTAGCTGTGAATGTTCTCATTTGAATCTGATTTCAGATTATTGACAAATTGCAACACATGCTTGAAGTTGATTGCAAAGACAATAAATACTAAAATATATCACTAATAAAATTTACCATAAACAGTATCATAGTATTGTTCATGACTAGGATATGGATCATTATACATAAATAGAAAACCAAAAATACAAGAGAGCAACTAAAGCACCAAATTCAAAAGATGAAGAAATTACAATAGCAGGACTGTAAGGTACAAGGTATCTAAGACCATTTTCTTTAGGGCCCAAAGGAAAGGACTTAACTTTATTATGATTGTTGTTATTGACTTTGTTGACCAGGTAAGCATACTAGACAGAGATTGCATATATTTTCAGGTACATCCCAAGAGGTTACAAGACAAAGAAAATACAATACAGTGCCAGGAGATAACAAGATAAGCAATACAATACATTACAATATAATATGATACAGTATTGGAGAACAACAGTACATGGAGCAACATGGTACTGTATAAGATACAAAAATACAGAGAAATACATAATCAAACATTGTCAAGGAAGAGTAATATCAACATAGTATATGATACAAAATATACAAAGCAATTCATAATCAAACTCAGGAAACATTGGGAAGAGTGCATACCAGTTGCTCCAGCTCTGGCAGTTCTGAAAGTAAGACTAACAGCCAAGGTTGCTGGCCTTGTGGCATGGAGGGTTGAGGCACTGTGCCTCACCTGCTACCACACTGGTGACCTAGGTTTGGGAACGGACTTGGGTTACTAGGGGTGGGCTGGGAGAGAAGGATTGAGCATCCAGAAGACTGTTCTCCTACTCTGGGGAGGGAGATATGGATCCAAACACATGTCTGGCCTCTAGCTGAGGCTGAGGGTCAGGCAGCCAGGGACTGCAACATGGGAATGGAGCAATGGCAGCCTCTGATGTCCTACACACAGGAAGCATGAATGGGTATGTCTAGATGGCATTGCATGTCTGTTCCTCCAAGGAGAAAAAGTGGACAAAAATGGCTAGGTGCAGAGCAGGATGACACCACTCTATTACAGGCTCTGCACTGGACTACAGGGACCTTCCTGGAAACCAGATTCATTTCATCAGCATAAGCCACTGACCCTCACCATGGGTGGTAAGCCATGGGGAAGTACCAGGATTGAGATAAGTCCCTGGGATGCCAGGTAACAGGGATGGGGGGCAGTCAGAAAGATATCCTGCACCAGAAATGGAGGAGGAGTAAACAGATAAACCAACAACCAAAAAAAAAGACTGACAGCCTAGGCAAGTGAACATAAGATCTACCTGTAGGAATTATGTGCAGATGCGGTCAGAATTAACCCTAAGGTGAGCATAGGGACCTTCTAAATTGAGAGTGGTGGAGGATCAATGGATTGAGAATAACAAGACATAGCAGGCTTGTGCAGAAGCTGAGGGACCTAGAAATCAGGTTAACTTATCCAACTGGATAAGAAACAGGCTGAGGAAGAGAACACATTGGGTGTTGGTAAATTGGACTCACTCAGTGGTCAGGAAGGTGATAAGTGGAGTGCCATAGGTTTGGTCCTTTGACGGTACTCTTCAGTTGTTTATCTATGACATAGGAGAGGCATGTAGGGAAAGATTAGCTAATTCACAGATGACACAAAAATATATGACAGGGTGGAACTGGATCAGGGATTTGGGGACTGAGAAGAGACCAGCAGAGGCTGGAAAAATGTTCCAAGCTCAAATTCAGTGGAAAAAATGCATGGTTATGCTCATTTCCAAATACAACCACAAAAAGAGTATTAGATAGGAGATGTCAACCTGAGCAAAACAATGGAGGAAAGGAGCACTGTGATTATCATTAGCAAAACCCTCAAGACATGAGACCACTACAATAAGACATACAGCATAGTTAAGTAATAATCCATGACAGGGTGTTGGTTATGGTGAGATTTACCTCATGCCTGGTGTGGTTTCATCACAAGGCTGCAGGCTGAGTAACTTGACTACACCAGAAGTGGATAAATCCATTATAACTAGAGATGCAGCAAATTTAAAATCCTCCGGTGAAGTGAACGCAAGTGGCCATTTCATTGCACACTTCACTACATGGAGTGCCCTATAGGAAAGGCTCACTGCCTTTGTTATTATTACTTCACATTGTCATTTCACCTTAAAAGAAGTAAGGCAGAGTGACAACAATACTGGCAGCATCCCACCCACACAGTCACCAGAATGAATGTGCATCCCCAAAGTGCTACTGTCTTGTGTCCAGAAAACTCCCAGTGCTGATGAAGTGAAATGAGAGTGTAACAAGAAATGCAAAGTCTCCCAGAATTATTGGTGCACTTAGTCATGCATGCAGTGGTCAGGTCACACACAAGTCACCAAATTAATGTGCATCCCCAATATGCTACTGTCTTGTGTCCAGAAAATTCCCAGTGCTGATAAAGTAAAATGAGAGCGTAACAAGAAATGCAGTCTCCAGAATTAATGGTGCCATGCAAATGCACAGACAGATTAAGATTGCTGCACACTCAAGGGATGCATAAAAGGCACAACACCACTAACCAGTGCTCACAAGTCACAAATCTAAATCTGGAAATGAATACAATTTTCCAGTTGGGGATTAATGCATGGCAGTAACAATCCACTACCAGTAAAGATACCACAAAGCAGTATAAAAATTCATACAGGTGTGATGGAAAGCAGGATCACACTGCTGCAATTACTCTGTAACACAATAAAAGGTGTCTGATTTAATGACACGCAACACACACACTCACATGCACACTCAGGTAATGCATAGCAAACTGAAAACCTTTAGTAATATTTAACCAAATGTTTTAAACAGTCAAATTATACACTGCTGCACCACAACAATCAGCTAAAAATGTCAAGAATTACTGAAAATATTACAGTGTGTACATTAACACAGTTATACAAGAAAAATATAACCAAAACAGAAAGGCTGCCTTTTCTCCCAGTTAATTTTCCTACACCACAAATATGCCCCTCCCCAAAGCACACTTCACAGTACACTGACTGACTGTTCTAAATTAACATTCAAAATCCACACACAACAGTAAACACTCGATGATATGAGCACAGAAGAGTTTCCTACAATTGATGTACTAAATTTTGAGCAAAAAATATTACTCAAATGGCATTTTAAACAGCTTCTAGAGGTTTTGAATTGCAGAACTCTGACAGCCAACTGTCTCCAGCTACCACTGCACACACACACACTACCCAGGCCAGAAATTAGGCTGTGCCGAACAATCTAGAGCCCATGTGACCTGCAATCCCATGAATAACTGCAGAATTTCATTTGAGCTCAATTACAGGGTGAAGTGAGGTGAATTACATTGATTTCAATGTACGTCACCTTAAAATTGTTTGTTTGTTGAATTTTGTTGACCCGTAAGCCCACTGGGCCTAAAAGTCCCTTTTTCAGTGTGACCGGGTACAGATGGTAAGCAATTGAATTTGAACCAGATTAAGCTGTTGGTGGTTTTTTAGTGAATGAGGGAATTTGGCCAGGACACCGGGAAATTCTACTCTTTTCGATAAGTGCCATGGGATCTTTAACATCCACCTGAACTACCACCAATCCAGGCAGATAGGACCCTGGTTTAACGTCTCATCCGAAAGATGGCACAGCAGAAGTGCAGCACCCTCTCATGCTGCACTACAGTGTCAGTATTGGATATTAACCCAAGTGCCAGATGTGGGAACTGAACCCACAGCGCCTAATCTCCGGCCTCAGAGGCGGAGTGTGCTACCTACTGAGCCACTGACAATTAGTGGAGAAGTGGTTTGGGGAAGGCAGAATAACACAAAGTCATCGGTTTCAATGGACTTTGATTCCTCGTTATGAAGCAAAGTACTCGCTTCACATTGTGGACTTCTCCATGGTTCCACATTACTCAGTGAATCAATTCACTGAGCAAATTGGGACCACTTGCCCACCACTACTTACAGTGCTGTAACTCACATGCAGTATGGGAAGGAATGAATGTCTATGGCTGTACTTCCTCAAGAGCTGTAGCACAAAACTCCACAACTTAAAATGCTTATTAATGAGTACAATGGTGGAGTGGTGAAGCCTAGAGATACTACAAAACATGCTTACAATACATCCAAGTAACTATTCAAAAATGAGAGTTGTGATTTGTGACGTGATCATGAATCGTGATTTATGACTGCATTTGTGACCGTGATGATGAAGAACATGATTTGTATCACGAGTGACTTGTGATGATGGTCCTGACCTAAAAACATATATTAATGAGTACAATGTTCTTGCAGAATTATGAACCACACCTGTCCAGTACTCTGAAGGGAAGCTAAAGCAACTGTGACTTAAGTTACAGATGGAGATCTGGCCCTAAAGAGATGCAAATGCACAGACAGATTGAGATTGCGCTGCATACTGAAAAGAGGCAGACACAAAGGCACAACACCTAACCAGTGCTCACCATCAGAATTCAAATCTGGAAAAGAATACCTTTTCCAGTTGGGGCGGCTGTGGGTTGCAGTGTACTGCACTGCTGCAGTAACAGTCACTAGTACTAGTACCAGTAAAGACACCACAAATAAGTACAAAATCACACAGCTGCAGTGGATAGCAGGTTCACATTGCTGAAATTATTATGTGGCACAATAAACAAGTCAGAAGAGGGAGGTAATAATCCTGTTTTACAGGACATTGGTTAGGCCCCATCTGGAGTACTGCATGCAGTACTGGAGGCCATACCTTCACAAGGACATTAACCAAATTGAGGCAGTCCAGAGAAGGTCAACCAAAATGGTGCATGGACTGCATCAGAAAACATATGGACAGATTAACTAAGCTCAATATGTATACCCTAGAGTAAAGGAGCGAGAGAGGTGATGAGATTGAAACATTCAAACATCTTAAGGGCATTAACAAGGTGAAAGAGTCTAACATGTTTCTATATAAGAAAAACAGTAGGACAAGAGGATGCAGCATGAGATTAGAGGGAGGCTGATTAAGGGTAATGTGAGGAAGTTTTTTTCTCAGAAAGGGTGGTGGATGCATGGAATGGCCTACCTCAGGAAGTTGTGGATATGAATACAGTACAGGGCTTCAAACAGGCATGGGATAGGCATAAGGGGCAATTCAGATGAGTATGAATAGATAGGCCATTGACAGAGCAAAGGCCAATGGCACATTCATAAGGTAGAAAAGAAATGGGCAGACTGGATGGGCCTTGTAGTCTTTATCTGCCATCAACTTCTATGTTTCTATGTAAAAGGTGTCTGATTTGATGACACGTGTCACAAACATACACAAACACTACGTAATGCATAGCAAATCAAAAACTTCAGTAATATAACCACATATTTTAATCAAACTAAAATTATGCACTGCTGCACCACAGCAATCAGCAAAACAATGGCAAGAATTATTGCAAATATTACTGTGTGTACATTAACACAGTTGTACAAGAAAACTATCACCAAAACAGAAAACACTGTCTTTTCTTTAAGTTAATCTACCTACACCACAGATATGCCCCTCCCCATAGCACACTTACACTGTCTCTCAATACATAGACTGAATGTTGTATATTAACATTCAAAATCCACACACAAACAATAAGCGCCAATGATATGAGCACAGGAGGGTTTCCTATAATTGATGAACTAAAGTTTCAGCAAAAAAATTATTCAAAAGGCTTAACAGCTTTTAGAAGGTTTGAATCACAGAGAGCTCTCAAAGAAGATTGTCTCCTACATCTTCCTACACACACTACCCCAAACTGACGCTATGCAGAACAATCTAGAGTCCATGTGACCTGAAATCCCATGAATCACTGCAAATCCACATTTGAGTTGAAAACAAGGCAAAGTACATTGTTTTCAATGTACTTCACCTTAAGAATTGGTGGAGTAGTGGTTTGGGAAGACGGAGTACCATGAAGTCATTGTTTTCAATGGACTTCACATTACCCATTATAATGCTAAGTACTTACTTGCGTTATGGAGCACTCCATGAATTTGCTCTTCACTCCGTAAATCACTTCGTCAGAAATCACTGAGAGCTTAATTGGGCACTTCATATCTTGATTATAACCCACATCTTGGAGGTTATTGTGATCATACAATGAGGTGTAATAAAAGAATTATAAAAAGTTATTAAAAATGTTTAATTTATTATTTTAAAGATTTTTAAATTTATTTTGTTAATTTCCTTCCTCATTACATAATGTCTTGTTACTATGCAGATTGTGGTTCAAGTTGTCTGGCCTCTCCACCCTTCTGATAGCACATTTCATCCACACACACACGACAAACACTGTTAATGCTCTTTTGTTTTAAGAGACAGCCAGGTGAGACTTGTGAGTGGCTCAGTGCTGTGAGTCATCACCGGTATTGGTGGTAAGGAGCAGCCTTTGAGTAGCTGAGAATACAGATTGTGAGGTACAAGCTAATGAAGAAGATTTTCTCTTTTTGTTAGAGGTAATGGGTGTGCACTGGGTGTTGTAAGTGTGTCACAAAGACTGGACTGTTTAGCGATACTGGTACTGAGGTGCAAAGGAATGAGAGCAGGCAGAGTCGCTGATAGAAGGGATGGAGTAAAGATAGACCCATGGCCAGACTTTGAGCCACAATCTCATTTTGAATTTTGTGGCACTGAAGGTGAAATGATTAAGTTATGGATTGTGTGGTGGTACCGCTTGTGGTTTCTGGGTATTGGAAATAATTTTTTCCATAGTGCTAGCTGTAGAGATAGTGTCTCCATTTGTGGAGAGAAGAGCTTAGTGGAAACAGAATGGCAGAATTTTATTTTCATTTTGACAGGGTGGAAAGGTTTTTTTTCTTTTATAAACTGGTTCTCTGGCTACTGGATCTTCACCTGTGGTTACTGTAGGATTTACCCATGGTAAACAGCCTAGTAAGCCAATCAGATTTATCTGAATGTAGACCCATTCTATAATTCTCATTAAACTGTCATGCCTGTGAGTTGCTTCTGCATTTCTCAATGAGGTGCATTAGTATTACTGCATCTGTCAAAAAGCCTTACAAATTCTTTTGACTAAGAGTTGACACACATTTTGCATTGAATTGTATTAGTAATGCAAATGCATTCTGTTTAAGTTACGGAAACTTTGCTGGCCTTGTGGTGCTGAGGGTTGAGGCACTGGATGCCACACCTTGTGCCATGCTGGTGACCTGGGTCTGGAAGCAGACTAGGGCCATTGGGGGTCAGCAAGGGAGGAGGGATTGAGCATCTGGAGGACTGCTCTCCCTTCTCACTGGGGTGGGTAGTGGGCTGCATCATTCTTCAGTGACCCCTGATAGAGATCGAGGCCCTGCAGTGCCGCAGTGAGGTGGAGCAGAAGCAGACAACAGCACGCCAGTGCACAGATATAATTGCATGTCTGCACTCCAGGGGAAACACAAGCAGAAAACACCGTAGGGAGATGGGAGGTGACAGAGGCCTCAGGAGACAAAGCCCACATCCTGAGGCCAGGCCATCCTTCTACCTGGCTCTCTGAACCCCTCAACCTGACCCAGTACTGACCTCTAATTTCAGAAAGGCTGCCAGGTAGGTGAGGTGCACCTCCCTGGGGGGTGATCCATGGACTGAAAGGTTACTTGGGTTTGGGGAGAGGGTGCTAGCAATTGTACTTCCTGGAAGAAGGTGGTTTCAGGCAGGAAGCAAAGGCCATGGTTGAGTGGGCACCCTGAGAGATGCCCTGATCCCCTGGTGAATAAATAGAATCTACAAAAAATTACAAAAACTTTTGAGCTGGTTATGTTGAAAACAATGCAATGTGAGTTGCCAGTGAATTTCAAAGTTTAAAAAACAATGCTAACCCAACTGAATGGCAAAAAGTGTAATGCAAAGTATACTGTATGCTAAGGCCAGCAGAAGGGTGTTACTGCATCAGCAGAGGCTTCACCAGTAGGAAGCAGGAGGTGATTCTGCCCCCTATAGAACTCTGTAGGGCCACATCTAGAGTACTGTATGGTGTGCAGTTTTGACTGTCATCTTAAAGGAAAACTAAAGTCAAAAATTACAAAACATGCATTGTACAGAGTGTTTTGTATGAGTACTCTAGTAAATCCTTCCTTTTTGTTAAAATTAGTTTTTTCTGAATTTGCTTGCTGTTTGTGTGGCCCCTGGGGATCTCCATATTAGCATGTTTAATGGCGGTTCTTGTTCCTATAATGCCTCCTGTCTCGTTTCACAGTGATGCGTCCAGGACCATTAATTCAACAGCAGCTGTTTTTTGTCCTCAACTTTACAGTAACAGAGCTGTGATGTTAATTAACTCTCCTTGTGCAGGAGCTCTAATGAAGGCTTCATTTGCAGATGGCAATTGCCTGAGGGATAATTGAGTGGGCTATCCTGTAAAGAAACTACTAGAGTCTTCATTAATTAATTATAGCATTTGTGACCTTGGTGATTAGTGTGCTTTTCTAATGGTTGTGTGTAGTTTGATAAAATGAAAAGCTTTTAAAACAAAACATTCACTTTGATGGCTAGACCTAGACACATATCTAGAAAACAGAACATTTGGATTAGACTGAGTTATTAGCTAAAGACAGAATATCAGGCTTCTAATGGTTATTACCTCTGAATCAATGGTCCTGGGTGCACCACCGCCACATGGGACAGGAGGCATTGAGGAACAAGAAAAGCCATAACAAATGCTAGCACGTAGTCCTCATGGCATAAAACCAGCAAGCAAATTTAGACCAAGGTCCTTTCAGAAAATGAAGGAAGGACTTACTAGGAGTACACCTACAAATCAAAACACTCTGCACAACAAATTTCTTTTGGTAAATTTTGACTTTAGTTCCCTTTAGAGAGAATAAGATTGCCTAGAAACAGTGCAATGGAGGGCCACCAAGGTGACACATATCATATGGGGAAGGCCTAATAACTAAGGTGGAACAGACTGAACTTTTACTTGTTTGAGTTCAGAAATGGAAGGTAAGCTATGTTTTAAATTTTAAGTCACCTCAAGGGGATCCACAGGGCAGATTGTCAGAAATTATTCAAATGTCCCAAATAAATCATCACTAGGGTGTATGGATACAAACTGGCTGAGGGTAAGTTCAAGAGAGATGTGAGGAAATAGGTCTTTCAAGAGATTGTGGTACACACATGAAATAATTTGTGAAGGGACGTGGTTGAGGCAGTGAGGGTAGAGGATTCAAGGTGGAATGGGACAGGTACAGTGTAAGAAGTTACTGTAATAGCAATGCCAGTAAGGGTTGGATAGGAAAAAGCTACCAAATAGACTGAGCTGCTAATAAGGGTCTCAAATGATACCTGCTTAGTGATAGGCTGGAGTAGATTAGTAGGACCAGCTCAGACTGCATGGTCCTTTGATAGCTTTCCGCCTATAATTGTTTCTATGTTTTCTATGTTTCTATGGCAACTCTTGTGCTTTTGACTTGATGGCATCAATTTAATCCAACAAAGTAGATATACTAAATAACATTTGGACTATCCTGATGTGAATAATTGTAAATAAATAACAATAAAGAAATACATTTTGCATATTCAATTTTATGTTTGGTAGTGTGGCAGCAACTGGAGACCAATGCTATAGAATAATGTGTTTGTCTACAAGTCTTCTCCTTGTACAGGTTACAGTATAAAAACATAATGTATGCCAAAATACCAACTGAATTGGAAAATCACAATTAAATGCTATTGTTCAAGAACGGTGTTTGAACAATTATTTTAAGGCAATGTGATCCAGTTGTAGGAACCCATAATCTCTAACCATGAGCCTCAAGTTTATACAGAGAAACATAGACTTTGTTGGCACAGAAAGACCATTTGTCCATTTAGACTGCACTATTTTGCTTTGTTTCTCTTCCTTTCCCTGAACCTATTGTCTAGTGCACTGCAGACTGTTGAAATAATTGCCTTTACTTGTACACTGTTTATTTTGAGTCAACATATTAGAATAGTATGAATTTCTGTTTTAAATTCTGAATTTACAGCAGTTTCTCTGTGTCTGCATCATCCTTTCAATGGGGACAGTGGAAGGACAGATTAATTTCAAGGGGTAAAACAAGGGATATCCCTCATAAGCAGTGACAGTTGAAAGGATTGTATCACCATTCATTCACCATGTAACTATTTCATAAACACTTAGTATAATACAAGTACACTTGCAAAAATGCCAACTAACCTTATGAGGTATTATTTATGTACTTGTCCTTTTTTACTTCTTCTTTCATGGCACCTATGTAATAGAATTTTGCTGCTATAAAGATGGCACAGGAGCTCTGTTCACACAACACTGAGTGAACGGTAAAGGTTGAGTATCTTATTATAACAGTACTTTACTTTCTCTGTATGCCTGACAGAGAGCTTCTCAGATACAGAAACCAGTTACAGAAAACCACTGCTTGTGCTGTCACCTGTACCACAGCTAACAAGGAACAAACTGGCTGTCACTCATTGGACATGGTGAGCACATCCGTGAGAACAGTACTGTGAGCATGGCCTCACTGATGATGTCAAGTGAAGCCCAAGTCATTTTTTTAACTGACGTCATAAAGACTCAGGCTTCAGTACACTGAAACCATAATTGACTGTAAACCTGAACTGCGGGCAACAGAAGCAGGTAGGAGACAACATTAAACATACCATAAAAAAAGATCTGACATGCCATCTTTGACTTATACAACAAAGTAGGAGCTAAAACAATGAAAGTCATTTGATTAAAAATATAAGCTTACAGTGAACACATGCTCTTTAATGTATTTTTCTGTCTGTTCCTTCTCTCTGTTTCTACAGTATGACTGTTGAGCAATATGGGGTTTCTTGCATTTAAAAATGTCACATTGTATTTGACTTATTTAGGCTAATGACTGCCTTGGGGAAAAATGAATGCATGCATACAGACAAAGCTTATCCAACCAGAGTTCGTGTGCATGCGTGAGTTATGCATGCACACTGCACTCCAGTGGCCATATTGGATATGGTGGACAGTGCCGTGTTCTGGCCATTGAACAAAGTAGTGTGGTGGATATGCATCTGCCTCCACTACCAGTACTCCAAAGAAAAAGGAGCGGATGGTATCCAGTCAGCTCCTTTTCTCAATGATCCCAAAACAGCTGCAGGGCTCAGCCCACTGCAGCCATAAAAATAAAGCATGGCCCACAAAGAAAACTTTTTATACCCCCACAGCGTAAGATTCCATTACAAACCACTATGGGGTACAACTGGTAACTTCTGCCAGCTGAATTCAGGAGGAATTAGGATTCTGCCTATGTGAAACTTGGGAAAATGTCCATGAACTGTTGCAAGACTCATTGATACTGGGCATGTATGGCAAATTTCAGGTGCATACTTGTAAAATCAGCAGAGCTAGAAACATCATTTTCTGAGAATTTTCACAAAATTCACAAATAATTAAACTGTGAAATTATGAACCCCTGTACAGTAACTCAACATTTACTTAACCAAATCTCTCCACATCTGGCAGTTTCTAAGACTTGGTTAAGAAGGTTATCATGCAAATTGTCATTTTCTATCTCCAACGTGGTCAAGTTATAAGCAGATAACCTTTTTCTCAGAACATTAAAAAATAATAATAAATTGCCTGACTTTCAGCATATCAACAAGTATGCATGATGATTTTGGGCATCTACAGGGTAGCTGCAAAATAGCTGAGGCATGACCATTTTGTTAAATTCACAGAATTTTGTAAAAATTCCATGAAAGTGGAATTTTGTGATTTCACTCAGCCTTAAAAACCACTTGACCGTCTGTCTCATAGTTTATGTGTTATCACACACAGTGGTGTTCAAGAAAATGCATTACACACTGTTGCTCATATAAAAATTGTTATACACTGTTGCTCATATACAAGGCCCTGGAATTCTGTGGTTCTGCGGTTTGGAATTTGCAGAGAATTTGCATCATGCCGCAGAATATATATAGTGCCGCATAATTCATTGTTTTGGTGAATTTTCATATAAATACACTGTTTTTCCATAGTGTCAGGCTTTCTTTCCCACCTCGCTTATCCTGAAGCCCTCCTCTATGCTCAGCATGTGATGTCATTGATGACATCACATCATATTAAGCCAATGACAGGACTGCATTCAGCCACAGAAATGAATAAATCATGCCGCAGAAATCAGAAAATGCTGCCTCAGAAGTCAAGGAGCCCTGCCGCAGAAATCAGAGACTTCTGTCAGAGAACACCAGGTGCCCTGCTCATATATTATTCTTTATATGGTGTCTTTATTTATTTAGTTTCTAGGAAAGTACCTGTGAGCCAAAGGCTCTTTTACAGAGGTTCCACATCATAACAAACAGCAATGGTACAAATACAGTGGTTCCACATCAAACAATCTGCAAAGGGTACAAATTACAATAATGGAGCCATGTTACATACAGGGTAAAGATATCACACAAAAAATACTAATACAAAACAAAAATACACAATCAGGTTCATTTGGTACAGTTATACAATTATGCAGGTATAAATAGTTGCATTTGGGTGAAGATATCACTCAGTAGTATACAGGTTCTAGGTCACGTGGCCCAGTTATGAAAATAATACAGTTAACAAGATAGGTTGTTTTAGGAAGCAGGGTGAGTATCAGACTAACAATTAAGTAAATAGGCAGACTCCTGTCTAGGTAGCCAGAACACATTAGAGCAACAATTCTATTATCTGAAATGCTACTAAGAATAGACAGCAGGGAGGACCATGCTACCAGGGAGAGGTGTGAAGCAGAGTCCCAGGAACCCAAAGGGGGTGGAAGACTTATCAGGGGGGAGGAGATAGTACAAAAGTAAACAGAGGAGGGAAACTTCTCAGGGTAGGCAAAGGGAGGGAGATACAGGAGAGGAGGAAGGGCTAGGGGTGGAGGAGCGAGATAGGGAGAGGGAGAGAGAGAGGGGGAGGAGATGGAAGAGTGAGGGGAGGGGGAAAACCAGGGAAAGTGGGAGTGGGGTGGGGGAAGGGGAGAAACTAAGGCAGAAGAAGACAGGGAAAGGTAAACAGGGAAGGAGAGGGAGGTGGGATAAGGAGGATCACTGGGAAGCAGGGCAGATGGAGATGGGAGATTAGGGAAATGAGAGAGAAGGAGGGGGAGCCAAGGGGTAGAACAGAAAGTAGGAAGAGTAGGGTACCAAATCCAGGGTTAATACGTCAGTAGGCTGATAGGGAAGAGTAGATGGGGTAGGGGGACAGGTCCCACCTAGTTAGCTAAGCTCTCCTAAAAAATACATTGAAAACAGTTATGAAAAGGTCTAACTAGAAAAGACTAAATATGTATGAAGTTTATTCAAAGTTACATATATCTATATATTTTATTTTAAGTTTTTGCTGCCTTATCTGTCCTGACTGCCCCTTCTGACCAGTCCCTCTGTCCCCATCACCCGCTTCACTGGGGCTTACCTTCTCTCCATTGTCTTCTGCCATAGGACTATGGGGGAGCACAGTCACAAAAGCGGGGCATATGAGGGATTAGGCCTTCTACCTGTGGTCAGGATTTTCTCCACCTTGTATTCACCCCAAGCCCACTTTGTGTGCAATAGTTGTGATGTGTAAGCTCCCTTGTGGAGATGCCCCAGCATCCTGCATTTGGGGTCTCTCTCCTGTGTGATCTCACTGCAGTGCCAGCCAGACACCTCAGGTGGCAGACAAACAACAGGACACACTCACCTCCCTCTCAGTGGGAGGGAGCTGTCCTAGGGATGCTCAATCCTCCTCTGTTCCATCCCTGAATCCAGGTCACCAGCATGGCTGAAGATGAGGCACCCAGCACCTCAGCCATCCATGCCACTGGGCTGTCTCAAAGTTATATTTTAATAAAATTTATTTTTTATCTAAGATTTAGGATTTTAGTAAAAGCACAAAGGTAAGATAAATTTGGACATCTGTTTTCTTTTGGGAAAGTGTTTTGTTTTCTGTGGTGTGGGAGTATGGCTTTTAAAAGAACTTGTTAAACAAAATTTCCAAAACTTGTGCATGTTTTCAGGTGCTGCAACATATTTGAAATCAGGTTTGTAAAGGAAAACTGTATGCAGATAATTATTAGGGATTGCATCAGAATATTGTAACAGCTTTAGATTCCTGTGAATTCTCAAGAGCCACTGGACAGCCACTTTTCTGCCCAAAAAATGTTTTAAAAATTGTAAGGAGCAACATGAGAATAAATGAGAAACAGTTTTATAAATTGAGGGCCACTGTAAATGGGCACTTCAAATTTAAGATTATAATATGAAGGAAGGATTTTTCTTTAAATAATGTTTTAATAAATAACATTAAAAAAATATTGACACAGACATCTATTACTTAAGTAAACGGACCTCAGAAGTTATTTGACAGAAATGCTACAAAATCTATCCTTCATTTAACCTGAGACACTGGAGAAAATACATGCAGGTGCAAGCCATAATCAAACTGATTGTTCCTGCCCCCATGCTTCCACCAGCAGCACAAACAGTATTGGTCTCTCATACCAGCAAGAAAGGAAGCATGCTCACATCTGGCCTGCCACATTGGCTAGTGCTCAGCATAGGCTTGCAAGTGATAGTGCATTTATAGTTGGTCCACGCATGATATTTACACCCCACTGAACCACCAAACCACTGGGGATTCAGGGAAAGCTAGGAATAGCATGAAACCCAGGGTCAGACAGGAGTACCAAGCACTCACAGAGGAACTGCCTTTGGGGCCCACTTGAAATTCATGGCAGCATGGGAAAAAGGCATCACTCCTTATCCAAAGCTAATATGGTTGCTTATTATCTGTCTGTTCTCCTTACAGAGTCAACATATTTCTTTCAATTTACTATTTCTGTAAATAAGTATTACTTATTCCTACATTTATTGTAATTACTATTTGTCATACTCTTACCTGTCCCTGTGGCCTTGTTGTCATATTTCCAGTGTCATTTCATTGTGTTCCTTCCTTTTCCTGACCCAACAAAAGTTCCTCGCTACTCAAAGGGGCCCACTTTGCCTGGGGCCCACCAGCGGTTTCCCATTTGCCTGGAGGCCAGCCTGAATATGATGACACCAAAAACTGTGGTACAATTTAAATAAACCTGTAACTGAAGAAAAAGGATTGTATTGTAGGGGCAAAGTTTGGATCTGGAATATTGGCCCTATTCATGGTTATAGGAGATTTTTCTCATTAGATATCAGACCCCTGCAGGCCAAAATAAAGGCCTATACAAGCTTGACTATCACCTCACATAGGCTGGACCTAACACAAGCTCTTTATAGTATTGTAAGACTCTGATCATGGACTTCCAAAATACCTCAGTGACATGAATGGGGCTGGTATGGGTGCTGATTATGCCCTCATGTTGTCCTACAAAACCAATGAAGCACAACTGGATGATCAAATTTATATCCTTCTGCTTAGAATAAAAGACTCCTTCCTATAGAAACATAGAAACATAGACTTTGACGGCACATAAGGACTGCCTGGCCCATCTAGTCTGCCCATTTCCTACCTACAGGATAGGCCGTAGATCCTAGTTAACCAACGCCTATTTCTTCCTACACACCCCACAAGAATTGCCTTATGTCTGTCCCATGCATTCTTGAATTCTCCCACAGTTTTTAGACCCCACAACCTCCTCAGGAAGGCTGTTCCATGAATCCACTACCCTCTATGTGAAATAATACTTCCTCACATTGCCCTGAACCTCCCCACCTCTATCTTTAAATTGTGTCCCTTGTTCTTGCACATCTCTTTTCTGAAAGATGCTACCCTCTTGGACTTTGTTGATTCCACTGAGGTACTTAAAAGTTTCTATCATGTCCCCCTCTCCTTCTTTCCTCATGGTATACATATTAAGCTCCTTTAGTCTCTCCTCATACGGCTTCTTTCAGACCCTGCACCATTTTAGTTGCCCTCCTCTGGACTGCCTCTATCCTGTCTATGTCCTTGTGGAGATGGGGTCTCCAGAACTGGACGCAGTACTCAGATGGGGTCTCACCAACTGTCTGTACAGAGGGATAACAACTTCCTGTTTTCTGCTGCTGATGCCTCTCCTATGCATTCCAGTATACCCCAGCCCTCCCTACTGCCTTCTCACATTGCTTGCTAACCTTAAGGTCATCTGATATGATTACCCCAGGTCCCTTCCTTTTTGTTGTTGTTAACTACCCCCCATTGTGTATTCTTCCCTGTGTTCTTGTTTCCCAGGTACATTATTTTGCACTTCTTTGCATTGAATCCTAGCTACCATACTTCTGACCATCCTCCAACCTTGCCAAGTCCCTCTCATCCTTTCCACGCCTCCTTGTGTATCAACCCTGTTGCAGATCTTTGTGTCATCTGCAAAAGGCATACTTTTCCTTCCAGTCCCTCTGCAATTCACTGATGAAGACATTAAAAGACTGGACCCAATACTGAACCTCCGGTACCCCACTAGTAACCCCTCTTTCTTCAGATTGACTCATTTACAATTACCTTCTGTGTCCTGTTGTGCAGCCAATGTTTTACCCAGGCTACTACCCTGGGACCCACTACCAGGCTGGTTAATTTGACTATTAATCTTTTGTGAGGTACTGTGTCAAATGCCTTGCTAAAGTCTAGGTAGACCATGTCCACAGCCCTCCCTGGTCTACCACTTTGGTCACCCAGTCAAAGAAATCTATTAGATCTGTCTGACATGACCTTCCCTCTATGAACCCATGCTGCCTTGGGTCCCAGCCCACTGGCCCTAAGTACTCAACTATTCTTTCCTTCAGAAGTGACTCCATCACTTTCCCTACCACAGAGGTCAGACTGACAGGTCTGTAGTTTCCTGCCTCTGTCTTGGTCCCACTTTTATGAAGGGAATCACATCCGCCTTCCTCCAGTCCTCGGTACCACACCATCCTCCCATGATTTATTAAAAGAGTAGCCAGTGGTTTCACTAGTTCCTCCCTTAATTCTTTTAGAATTCTGGGGTGAATTCCATCAGGCCCCGTTGCTTTATCACCTTCAGTTTAGGAGTTCTTGTATGACCTTTCTTCTGTGAAAGGACTGGGATTGACCCCCCTATCAAAGTGATTCTGTTAATTGGATTAGGCACTTCCCTCCTCTTTTGTGAATACTGAGAAGAAATATTCGTTCAGCATCCTGCTTTTTCACTGTCCCCTCTGCCCACCCACCGTTCATTCTATTCAGCCTCACTATCCCCCTTTGTCTTTCTTGCTTGCTGATGTACCTAAAAGGTTTTATCCCCCTTCTTAACTGAGTTGGCTATCTTTTCCTCAGTTTGGGTCTTTGCTATTCTGACTTCCCTCCCTGCTTCCTTCTGCCTTAACTGGTACAGCTCTCTGTCCTGCTCCTTCTGTGTTTCCTTATACTTCCGAATGCTATCTTTTTCCTGACTTTCACAGCCACCTCTTTTGAGAACCATAGTGGCTTTTCTTTCATTTTGATTTGTTTATTTGCTTCACACAAAGGCTTGTTGCCTCTGTGATGGCAGTTTTGAAAATTCCCCATTGTTGCTCCACACCTCCTTCTAGCCTGTTTGCTAGTGCTTTTCTGAGGCACTCTCCCATCTTGCCAAAGTCAGCCCTCCTAAAGTCCAGTACCCTCACTTTTGTATGGCTTGACTCTGTAGCTGAGTTTAATGTGAACCACACTGTTTGATGGTCACTTGTTCCCAGATGGCAACCCACTTCTAGATCTGAGATCCTCTCCTGCCCCGTTTGAGAATTCGAGATCTAAATTGCTCCCTCATGAGTGGTTCCGAAACTAACTGTCTGAGGCCTACCACCTGTAGGGCATCAAGAATGGCCCTGCTTTTGGATCGGCTGCAGCAAATGTGCTCCAGTTAACATCTGGAATATTCAGGTCTCCCATCAACAGTATCTCCTTTCTCTGCCATTCTAAGAATGCCTTTATCATATCCTTGTCCATTCCCTCCTGACATGGGGTCTGTACACAACCCCTGTGCGGATTGTGGTGCCCTTTCCAGTCTCCAAGGTGACCCACAGTGCCTCCTCTCCTCCCTGTTTACTCTTTTGTTCAGTTGCTTTTATCCCTTCCTTTACATAGAGAGCTACCCTCCCTCTTCTCCCTGCTCTCTCTCCCAGGTTATGTACCTGGTATGTTAACATCCCAGTCATGGTTCTCTGTGTACCATGTTTCTGTGACTGCTACGATATCCAGGCATCCCTCTTCCATCAAGGCCACCAGCTAAGGGAGCTTGTTGCCCAGACTACGGGCATTGGTACTCATTACCTCCATTTCCTGATGGCCTTACTCCTTTTGCCTCATCCTGTCCTTCTTGCCTTTGTCACTTTCTCCATTTACCCCTGCCCTCTCCCTATCGACACCCTCTATGTTGGTGTTTCACGGACTTACTACCATGATTTTTGGGGAGGCTAGGATTTCTCTGCTCCTTTCCAGTGCCTCCCCTTGGCTAGTTTAAATGCTTGCCAATGTAGCATTTAAACCTATCACCTAGGATCCTGGTTCCCCTCCTGGACAGATGCAGCCCATCATGCCAACATGAGGCTTGCATCACTCCAGGTGGACCCCAGTCTAATGAAGCCAAATCTTTGAGCTCCACACCAGTTTTCAACCACTGATTGAATCCCATGGTGCGGAACACCTAGCCTCCTCCTATGCCATAGATGGGCAGCACCTCCGAGAAGGTTACTGTGTGTGCTACTTGTCTAAGGCCCTTCTCCAATTCCACAAACTCTTCCTGCACTTCTGTAATCCTTTCTTAGCCAGGTCATTTGTCCCTAGGTGGACAATGACATCCTGCTCCCTCCCTGTGCAGCTGCTCCAGCAATCCTGAGGATTTGCTCCCTGTCCCTCAAGCCATGGCGCCCAGGCAGGCACCTTACCTCCTCTCCCTTCCTCCCCAGTTCTACCTTCCTAACAAGGAGTCCCCTCCAGGAGTTGTTTCCTTCTCCTGCGGGGTCTCCTGCCACCTCCTCTGGGTCTCCTTGTGGAGGTTCCCAGCATCCTCCTTGGTCTCCACCGGGTGCCTCCATGAGGAACCACACTTTGCCAGAATGGCATAGGAATTGTGGAGAGGTACAACTGGAGGATGTGCCTCTGTTCCACCACCTCACCCTCCCTGAGCCCACTGTGATCCAACCTCTCCTCTTTCTTGGCAACCTCTGAGGCAACGGCAGTGGCACTGGTGGTCCCTGGATGGAAGAGGAGTCCCACAAATCCTGGCCAACTCAGCCTGGAGATGAGCAACCTCCTCCCTCAGCCCAGAGGTGCCTGCAGATGGGACAACACCACATCCTCCAGAACGTCTCCTGGAAGATTGCTGTTCCACAGCCATTGTACTGCACCACTCCAATCATGTCTTATTTCTGGCCCCTTAACTGTTTGCAATCCTTACTCTTTCCTCTGTTTTTTTTCTCTCTCCTTACTTTCTGCCCGTGTGACCTTTAAGCTCCTGATTGTCCTGTTCTGAGACAAGAATATCCTATATCTCTCAGTAGACCCCTTACTTGCTCAGAGGTAGACCTCCAGCAGCTAGAGGGGCTGGAGAGCTACTCTTGCCCTTCTAGGATGGTGGGTCTTTGGTGGCTCTGTGATCACTCACTTCCTGCTTCCAAACAGGAAGTTCCTGTTGTCAGTCAAATCCTGTGCCTATAAAAGTAGAACTAGCTTTGGGTGGAGGGGAGGGAAGGAGAGCAATATAGTCCCAGTAGAGAAGTCCAGTCACACAGCAGTCCTTTCTCCTGGTGTCTTCTGCCAGCTATTACTATATATATATATATATATATATTCCTATGCTTAGCATAAGCAGGGCTGAGAACTGCATAAGTGGCTTGAGGTGCATTAGAACTGCTTGAGCCACACACTAAAGACCTAGAAACTAGAATGTTTTGGAATTGTTTTGAAAACATAGAACCTCAGAAATTTACATACAGAAAAGGACTTGATGTATTTAGCCTGTCCAGTTCCTACTGTAACTAAGTCCCCACCAATCTACCATTGACAGTTCCTATGTGAAATCTCTGGCTTGTAATGGTGTCCCATTTCCCTATTACTGTACCTCTGCCATTTTCACCAATCCCTGTGCCTATGCCACCAACTCTTGAAACTTGTAATAATCTTTGAGGCAGAATAGTGTAGTGGTTAAGGGCACTTAGCTGCAAACCTGGGGACCTGGGTTTGAATCCCATCAGCCCAACTTGCACACTGTGTGACCTGAATAAGTCACTTAACTTCCTCGTGTTCCCAGGTTGCCCTTAGAAACAAGTTCTGGCTTAGTGTGCCTTTCCTGGTAAAACAATTTCCCTTCCCTTACATCTTAACACTAAACAGCTCCTCTGACAGATGGTTCCACTTCATCAGCTATTTTTTTATTCTTAAATTTTCTGACTATAGTACTTATGTTCCTGGGAATCCCCATCATTTTGTCCTCGGTCCCTGATGGCCGTTCCTTCCATTGGTCTCCCAGCCCCATTCCTGCCACAGCTCAACCCCAGCTACCCCACAGCTACCCCCATGGTGGGGCAGCGGGATCCCCAACCCACCTACACTAGGATTTGGTACCAGAGGTGTATTGCTGCTAGTCGTGGGGGTAGCCTGCAGGGACAGACCATCATGAAGCACACCAGGACCATTTTCCACCTAATTTTAGATCCCTCAAGCTGAGGATGTGAATGATGCCCAAGGAGCAAACGCATGCTCCCGTATGAGTTCCTCCGAATGTCTGCCTCGGCTTCCCTATTGTAGCCTTCAGTGTCTGTAGCTCCCAGCCACTGCTAGAAGCAAGTAATGCACTGAGAGCTGGTATCCCCTCCCCAGAGAAGGAGAGCAGTCCAAAGGATGCTCGATCCTTCTCCTCCTGCCAGCGCCTGTGGCCTGTGTGTCGTTTTGAACACGGGTCACTGGCATGGTGAGGTAAGGCATCCAGCGCCTCAGTCCTCAGCACCACTGGGCCAGCTCCCTTCATTTTATAATGTTAATTTTCCTGTAATTGGCCTGACTTTATTTTAAACAAGTTACCTTACAAGGTTTATAAATTATTTCTTTTCTCCTGATAATGCTTCTGATTGGGGCTGGGTTGGATAGCTGTTTTTAAAATTGGCAGCTCTTTATATTTCATCCCCTTGTGTACTTTATTTAATTTTTCACTCATTCTCAACAATTTCCTGTGGCTCAAATGTGCTACAAGTTTTACCTGTGCCCAAGAAGGACCATGCTGCTTGTGTTGATCATTTTGTCCTATCTCAAAATTGAACCAAATTAGTAAACGTCTTGAAAAATTGTGGCTGAGCAAATGAATGATTACTTGGAGAAATATGAAGTTTTTGTCACCAGCAGCATGGTTTTTGAAAGGGTTTGAGATGCAGACAGCCTTGGTCAGGTTCATGGACTCAGTTCTCAGTGGTATGGAGAATGGTCTCTTCAATGAGGCCATGTTCTTGGATCTGACCAAGGTTTTTGTTCTTATTGATCATAAAACAGTCTGTGTTAGGTTAAAATCTCTAGGTTTTTCACCTGTTATTTCTTGGTTTGAAGATTATTTAGCTGATCAATCTCAGTTTGTTGCAATTTATTCTGTGTTGTCTAGCATGAATAGACTTGACAGGGTGTACCCCAGGGGTACATTTGGACACTTTTATTTACTTTATTTGTTAATTCCTCCTTCTGTTATTAAAATTTTCAATCTTTGCTTTATGCTGATGATCTTTTCTTTTCTTCAGCTAAATAAAAATCTAAATTGATTAAAGATCTTCACTTTGATTTTTTCTTATTCATAATTGTTTTCTGAAAATCTTATGTTAAATGAAAGGAAGACAACAGCTATGATTTTGGTGCATATGCTAAGTTGATTGGTTGTCATTGGTGACTTAACTGAACAAGAAACTCAAGTCAAATATCTTGGTGTTATTTTAGATCCTTTGCATTCTTTTTTCTGACCACATTAAATTTGTTTGCAGCAATATTAATAAAAAAAATTGGGATTTTGTATAGCTGAATATTTTTTCTCTTGAATTTCATAAAGCCATAGCTATTGGTTCCTCGTGCTCCATTTTGACTATGTATTTAATCTTTTTTATCTTGGTCTTACTGAGGTTCAGAATCTTCTTTTTGTTGTCTTTTTTTTTTGCAGTTAATCTTTTTATTGAAGTATTTTAAAAGATAAACAAACAACAAGTACACCCTATAACAATACTATATAAGGTTATATAAATGAAAACTAAGTAGCATAACATCTAACAACGGAGGAAAAATAGACTATTCAATGGTAATATAATAATTATGGGTTAACGACCTAAACTAGACAGTTACAATATTATAATGAAAAAAAAAGGCTTAGCACTACATAATATAGAGTAAAATAGAAGAAGTAGAAGGTGAAAGAGGAGATATGAATAGTCATAGTTGTACATTACTACAATGTATATATCGTTAGAGTGCTACTAAAGCTTATATAGAAAAGATTAAGAATAACAAGAGAAGAAGAGAGCAAAGAGAAAGAGATATCAAGTAAGTAGAGAAAAGTGAGACCACAATCTGAGGTAATGGAGGATAACAATAAGAGGAGAGAGAGATATTATATAAAGTATTTCAATCCATACTTTAAGTGCCAGAATGGCTAGATGAATCAAATATTTAAAATATTCCTGCCAACATTTATTATACATGTTGAGTCGGTCGAGAGAAATGTTGTCATACGATCCAGGAAGGCATACTGAGATAAATGATTAAGAATATCAGGAAGAGTGGGGATTATATTAGATCTCCAATACATAAGTATACTGCATTTAGCTAGAAGAAAAGTATGGTTAACCATCTGTTCAAGGATTGGGAATATTATAGGGATGAGGGTCAAACATACCAAGTATACAGTGTTTGGGATCTAATACAAGGGGTTGACCAGTCATTTCATTGCAAATATATGAATATGATGCCAAAATTTTCGTATGGAGGACAATCCCATAAAATATGAAGTAAACGCCATTAGGTGAGTTACATCGCCAGCAGTTGTCATTATCCATTAATCCCATTTTATGCAATACAGTTGGGGTCCTATACCATAAATGAAGAATTTTAGTCTGAATGAGCGAGCTACATTTATCCTTAAAAGATTTGTGGCAAGAAAGCCAGCACCTATGCCATTGCTCATTTGTAATGTTACAGTGTAACAAGTTGCTCCATTTGTTTTTGCACTAATGGACTGGTTCGTAGTGATTCTCTAATAACTTTATAGATGACACTATTCAATTTACATGTTGTTTTATCCATTTGGAGATGATTTTTGTTGTCTTTAACATTTGCCATTTTGTTTTATTGGTTTCTGTACATACTCACGCTTTCAATTATATTCTAGCTTGACTGGTTATCTCCAATTCATTGTATACAGTATTTTTGGTAGTTTGATTTTTAAAAATGTTTTTTGTTCTATTTCTCTCCCTTTTGATCTTCTCTTAATTAGAGATTTATTACCTTGTTTGAGATCTGCCAATGGGGTTGTTCTTAATGAAGGATTTTGTGCAACTAGAGTTGGATTAAGTACTTTTTCTGCATCTGCTCCATATTTTTGGAATAGTTTACCTGACTACTAATGTCTTGTTGCCCTTACAAATTTTGAAAAAGTGTTTAAAGTAATCTTTAACTGATTTATGTATCTATAATTGTTATTGAATGGTTATGTCTTTGAATGTTCTGTACTGTATGATCTGTCTGAGTGGAGCCTGAAAAGGATCCTCGGTCCATGCTCTTGCCTGGTTAACAAATAACATAAATAAATCACAGTTCTGTGAAGAAGAACTTCCTCAATTCCTCTTAGATTTCCTCTACTAGTTTATAGTCATGGCTCCATGTAATGGACTCCTCATTATGCATGAACAGTTGCCGTAGTCTACACAGTTTATTACCCTCAACTACTTGAAGACTTAACTTATATCCCCTTCTCTGTCCTGGCCTTTTGTTATCCATGTTGTCAGTGGTCCCTGTACAGGGACACCTCAAGGTGTTGTTATGACATTGACACTTTAAAAGTGTATATGATGAAATCAGACAATCTTTTCTTATATGTTGATCCCTATCATCCATGTATCATATCAGTCAACATCCTCCAGAACAATTCAGTACAGTCCTTGTCCTTCTTTTATGTGTGCTTTCTAGGTACAGTTTCATCAAGGACATGAAGGGCAGGATTACATATCTTTTACTTAGAAAGAGCTTTACCAAGATGCATTTTAGTATCCTGCTAGCTTTCTCAAATGCCTTTTTCATTGGACTGAGGTCTTAAGGCTGCCACTTATTATAATTTCCAGGACCTTTTCATCTGATGTCCATTTTAGTCTTAACTCTCCATCCAGTGTTCAGTTTTGGGTTTCAAAACCTTGCAAGTTTTATATAAACTTTAAGTTGCCAAATCTTGTGCCAGTGTTCCATTTTCTCCAGATCCCTTTTCTGTAGCTTTACTCCATCCACACAGTCCACTCTGCCAAACATGTGAGTGTCATCTAGTGGAAAGACACATACCTTGCCCTTGGATCTCTTCTCCAATGTCTCAAAGAAACAAAATGAAGACTAACATATTAAGGACCCGTCCTGGTGGCAGCCTGGTAATCACCTGCCTGTCCATTGCACTTTGGTCTATGCTGCCACACTGCATAGGGCCACATCTAGGTTTAGCAATGACAGTGGCACTTCAACCCCCAGGAGAAGCCCCTTGGCATGGATGATCTGAGTCTTCCCTGCTGTCCCCACTCCTTCCATGCTTAAGGCATGGTTTTGAGTCACCAGTGTGCAACAGTGGTGCCTTACCACTCAGTGGTAAAAGAAGAATTAGTAATAAAAGAAAAGCTTACAGTAGTTATACAGGATGTAGAGGATCTGGATCAGGTGAGGTAGGTGTGGAAAGATCAAATTATTATCAACTGTGGTTGTAGTAGGTTGGGAACTAAGTATAGCTTAGATTGTAAACCAAAAAGAATTTTAAGGAAAACCTGACAAAATTTTCTGTAAAAATGTTATCTTCCAAATGTTATGAACACAAACCTGAGATTTTTACAGTAGCATATCATAATGATGAATCTGAGGACGTGTCTTTTCAAAGAGTTGTGACGGATGCAAAAGCAAGTTGCATTACTTTTGCTGCACCTGTGCTTGCTTCTGGATTGGTGACACAGTAATGCAACTATTATGCAAAGTGCTGTAATATGACTCAGCCACAATTACACCATAAATGTGGCTGAGTCATAATTGCGCCACTTTTGGTCATAGTTCTGTCACTAATCTGGACACAAGTACAGATGCAGCAAAAGTGACACAGCATGCTGTTGTGTCTGTTGCAACCTTTTGGAAATACAGGCCAATGTGTTTATATTATAGAATTATGTGTCTGTCATATGATTAACTGAGTCACTGTATAGTATACAGGATTCCAATGATACAAGTGAAGGAATACTTGTATTTTGTATGTATGGGAAAGATAGAATTGAGAGGAAAGGAAGAAATGTAATGTTGTGGTGGCAAAGGATGGGTTATGATTGGAATTGTAAGATGGAGAAAGAAAAGCAGGAAGCACTAATGTCTTTTAGAAAACATCTTGGAATTACATTCCTATCTTGAGGATGTTATCCATCATCTCCCAGGATTCAATCAGTTTGTGCTTAACAAAGTAAATTCTCCACCTTCAAATTTTAAAATATACAGTAGGTTTCCTTATTCAGATATGGATGCAGGCCCACCAGTGCAGCAGTAGTGCTACCACTTGTGGTGCCGACAACCCAAGGTTGGGAGTAACCATGAGAGTCAGAGGGTTGGCCAGGGGTATGGACTGCTCTCTTCCTCTGGAGAGGAGGATCTGTGGTTTATGTTAACTTGACCCTACAGCAGAAGGCTGGGGGTTGGTACACTGACACTGCACAATGGGGGCAGAGGCAGGGCTGACACCCAGTGTGTTGCACATGGAGTGTGCACAGCATCTCCATTGGTGTCATTGCACAATACCTCTGCTGTGCTGGGGAGAAATGGAAAAGGGCCAGGTACACTGGCCATCCCATGGCTCTGCACTGGCATTCAGGACTCTGTCTCCTGCACTGGTTCCATTCTTTGTCAGGTGGAAATACACCATTGGACCCTTCTACAGGAGGGCCAAGCCATGGGGATGCTTGGGCCGAGGCCCACACCAGATCTGTGGTTCTGGTGATGTGGCATTCCCCAGTCTAACACCACCATGGGGGTAAGCTGTGGAGGATGACTGGGAGAGGAGGTAAGTCCCTGAATGCTGATAGTGGTTGGGGAGGTCAGTGGAGCTCTCTGCCACACCATGGTGGGGTGCAAAAATATGGCAATGATGGATGTTTTTAGAGCTATGTGATGTACAGAAAATGTGCATTATGGAGTACAACTTGCAGAGTTTTTAGTTTAGTGGAGTGCACAGTACATAGACAAAATCACAATTTGCATACTTTGTAGAACAGAAAGCCACAAAGTTTGGATCTTCACAAAACTGAGTACAGCCAGCACTTCATAAAGTTTTTGCAAGCTTTTGTAAAAAGAAACAATACATCAGAAAAAACACCAGTACAAAGTAACCCAATTTGCAGGAAGTTTGACCATGACTTTTAAATTGACTGTATGTATAGTGATCTTAAATAGATTGCCAAACTGCTAGTTTACAGTCCTTCTACTGTATTACTTAGTCCAGACTGTGGACAAACCAACAAGAGATGGCAGTATATGGGATCAAATTTTGATGAATATGTCCAGTTTGTATGAGAAACCTAAAGTGTTATGCCCCATCAGATTAGCTGATCATAAGCTGGTGTAGTACAAACCTTTCCTGCTTTCCCTTCATTTCATAAAGGTAATATGATTATTGATTATAATACCAAATACAGAGCCTCAGAAACTTTTGATTGGTTTGCAAATTTGCAGAAGGACAGTGCCTTCCAGTATATTCATTTCTATCTAGATTAATAGAAGATGAATAGAATAATTTTAGCAATCAAATCTAAAATGTTGGCTAATTCAAAAACCAAGGTATATAGTCAAGTTAACAAATGCAATGATGGATTGATCATTCCATAGTTTAAGAAGCTAGTTTGGAGAACTAGTGCAGTATTGCTAGAGAGTGGAGTATGTAGTATAGAGTAAGATGGCCACTGAGCTGGCTGGTGCATCTGGTCTGTTCTATGGAACTGATGACTCTTACTAGCTGTCCTTTTAAGTTTTTATGCCCAACACAAAATATGGGTAGATTAGGCTATGTTTAGTAAATTACTTTGTTCAGAGAATTAGGTGAGGTATTATTTTTATTTTTAGTTTAGTCCTTCACAGTGTGGTTCTGGTGCTGCATTCTACTAGGAACTGCAACTCATTGTGCTAAATATATCATTGCCCTTGCCTGTTTTAGGGATGTAGGGAGTGTTTGTTGAAAACTCTCTTCCAGTTCTCAGAGTTCGGTGAGTAAAGTACTACACATTTTATTAGCTGAGGTAGGTACTGTCTGAGGATGCTTCTGATTTCCTTCCTCCTCCAGCTGGTGTTATTGTTGATTAGTGCCAACAGTGCATGTACTGAAGAAACAAGAAGTGCTATTAACCCCCCCCACCTCTCCAAGAGTCGGGTGTTGTGGACACAGCTGGATCACTGACGCCTATATTGAGAGATCACAAAGCAGTGGATACTATTTGAGGAGCCACGGAATGTACTGTAGTAAGAAGACTGGTGACTTTCAAGGAGGAGGAATGTTTGCAAGTCGAGGAGCATTCACTTGCAGCAGGTAAACTGCTGCCAGTATAAGCTTTATTTTTGCTCTCTCTAGGAGCCCCAGTGTGAAAGTGGGCAAAGGAAAGACATGCTGGAGGAGTTATCTAGCAGGTCTTGGGTGACATCTTTCTCAGCATTGAGGTTGGAGGAGTACAGTGAGTCATTGTCCCTCCCATTCTCCTATAGTTGCCTGAACATCCTAGAGGCCTGGTGTGAGCAGGCTGATATCAGCTTAAGTCAGTTTATGGCTTGCTCCTCTTTCTCAGCAATCAGCATATCCTGCCTTAGTATTTTGTTTCAGCACTATACCTTGTCATTACCCACTCAGTATCAGAGAGAGAGTCAAACAGATTTTGGATGTTATATTATTAAAATTGATTGGTTCATAGTACATTTTAAACAATAATTGTGGTACTTTTCTGGACTTTGTGAACTGGTCATTTAAGCAGATTTTAAATAGTTTCAGTTTGTTCTGGATGAGTGAGTGAGTGATTAAGAATATATTTTTATAGATTGATTGAGGAGTGAGTATGGGTTAGGGAGGAGGTTTTATTGTGACTGGGTATATTGTTAATTTTAGGCTTATGCTTTATTTAGTTAGTGAGGTGTTCTGGTCAGGTGGCCCTGGCACACTTCTACTCCCAGAACTGCTCCATCTGCTGCATCCATTTTAGCCTGGCCTCTTCAAAGGCAGTCTTGTACCACTGCTGAAACTGGCAATTTTGGAAAGTGGTTCACCAGGTGATGGCATCATCTGGGGTGGGAGCTGGGGACAGTAGGATTGAGAGTTTCAGGCTGAGCAGGTACCCTGCATTTAGAATGGTCCTGAAGCAGGGTCCTCCTGCCATGCCATGACCTGATCCTGCAGGAGCACACTAGGAGCTGGTAGTAGAATGGCTGTCTGCTCTTGGCTCCTCCCCTCATCGCATGTCTTGCAGTGCTAGGTCTCTGAGGAATAAAACAGTTGTGGTGTTCTATTTCATCACAAATTTTACTGGGCATATAGTTGCCCATATGGAAAAGATCAATATTTGTAATATCTGAAATATATCCTTGTATCCCCAAATATGTTTCAAACATGTCAGATACATTGCCCTTTTCAGATGTATTAAGACATATTCTAGATGTTCGAGAATGATTCAAGATGTATCATATTTGGGAAACATATATATATATAGATAGATAGATATTTGAAATATATTTGCTATACTATTTCAAAATTCAAGTTTTTGTTCTTTCAGTGTTATGCCTTTGAATAAAATCAAAATACTTGTGTGCATACACATTATTGCAGTTTCTACATATTTTGCATTTTAGCTGAACATTTATTTTGAATCTATCCATCATATATATTCTAAGTTACTTATACTTTTCATTTTTGGTTTACCTTGTAAGATGTTAAATACATGAAAAATACAAAATGTATTCATAACATAGTTTTAAATTATACTCACATGGAAAATAACTATGCTGTATTTTGTTAATATGTTGACTACATCTGAGTATGCCTAACTATATCACATATTTCAGATATCTGTGCATTTTTCCACTTGTATTTTAGATATTTGCAGAATTCAATGAGAAATGTCTTATACTTGGCATTGATATACTAAATGAATATGTTTTGTTATACTATCAGGAAAATACTTTGTATACTTTTAAAGTTTTCATGGACTCTAATGAAAAATTATTATAGTTTTATGCAAGTGTAATTTTACTGAAATTTCTACAATAAGTGTATGTTAGCAAACTGTATTTTCAATGTATTAGAGATGTATTTTCTGTGATATATTTATATATGTTAAAATGGGTTTGGCCTGATATACATCTGCAAATTATCTGTAATATCTGAATTATTTATCATATATATATATATATATATATATATATATATATATTTATAAAATGGGTAGGAAAAATCAATCAATAATAGCATACCTGATTGGATAAAACACATCACATGACCGTGCGTATATCAGGCGCCACCACACACCTGAACTTTTACCCCTCCAAAACAATTTTGACATTTTGTAAGATAGATAAACCACTCTGAGGTGTGCGGTCGCACTCTGATATATGCACTTTGGGCGGTTGACGATTCGCGCTTTTTTCTGGACTGTGTGTATACAGTGTACACCAAGGCATGCATACAGTATATCAGAGCAGAACTGCACACCTCAGAGTAGTATATCTATTACATATATATATATATATATATATATATATATATATATTGCAAACAACTTCATTAATGCACCAGTTAGGGTCAAGTGACAAAAGTAGGGACATGTGGCATTAGCAGTACATCAGGGGTGGGGTGTGCCTTGGGGTGCTCAAGCCTAAAGGCTTACTCATTCCATCTGTAAATAAGGTCAGATGTATAGAGTGTACTAGAATGGGGTGAGCGTTAGGCTTGAGTATCCTAAAGCACACCCCACACCTGATGTGCTGCCTGGGGGAATGTAAGGGTTGTAAACCCTAATGCCACATTTCCCTACTTTTGTTGCTTTGACCCTAACTGGTGTATTAACAAATCTTTTGCAATTTATTTCCTACTTTTGAAACAGTACAGTATAATCATATCCCTATTTTGTTGTGGGAGTCCAGGGTCCTTTTGACCCTGTGTACCCATGCATTTTTGGGTCGTAATTGAACCCCAGTAGTGCCAAGAGGCATGAGGTGAAGCTGAGTGCCTTGTGAACTTTGGCTTAGATTAATAACGATAGATATTATGTGTTGTTAGTTTTCTTGCTTGTGTTAATTTTACTTATAATGTTATTAATTGTTGTGTAGCTGATTTCCTGCACCTACTCTGTTTGTGACCCTCTCCTCTTCTGCCCCTCAGGTCACAGCTGGATTACTTTATCTCTGCTTGCCTGCCTGGATTAAATAAATGCAAATACATGAATAAATGCATAAAATACAAAGGTAGCTCAACCCTGGAGTGCCTTAATGTTTTAAAAATTGTTTTTATTTTTCAACGTTAATGATTTTATGGTTTAAATTCTAATTAGTTTCTTGTACATAAGAGTTGCCAGAACTGTTTAGAATGCATGTCAGCAAATCAGAATAATAAATATAATTCATATGACCACAGTATTTAGTTCAGAAACATAAATATGTGTTATTATATATAAATACATATTTATTTATGTATGTATGTATAGAGAGAATACGTGATAGGTATGTATGGTATACAAGAAAATGGACCCACAAGGAGGTAATTAACTAATAAAGTCAGGATCCCCAAGTGGCACCCCCTACCTTCTGATCCCATATATATTTTGAACACATTGGTGTCCAGTGGTACCCCTCCCCCACACACACACACTCAGATTCCCATATATGCTTAATCTAATACTGCACCAATTAGGAACAGCTCATTGGTGTCTAATGGTAAGTTGTAATAATAGCAATGCCTAAACAACAAATCAATAATAGTGAAAACCACAACAGCGAACAGCAAATAATAACACAATACAATGGCACCTCATAGAGAATCATAATAGCTAAATAGCTCAAATAGTGAAAAGCAATTATTGCACTGGAGAACACAAATCAAATGCCTTACTTAGATTTTACTTAGAGTAACATTATCAATACATTCATCACCTTCCTCTTCCTATGTAAACTTCCTGTTCCTGTTGTGCTACAAGACAACCTGTCCTGCTGTATCCTGGCAACCTAGCAACCTGTTTGCAGCCTGTTTGCAATTAGTGTTCTCAGCAAGTTTCTCCACTATTTAACAGGCCAGTAATCACTGCCTCTTTACCTGTGGAGTTCCTGAATTGCTGCTGAGTTGCTGCTGACTTGCTGAGGTGGAGGAGGGTTTCTATGCTATAGCACTAGAGTTTGTGACCAGCCAGCAGGGTAAGCCAGTAGTGCTTTATAATGGCTACCTGTATAGAAAGGATAAGGCCACTGTAGAAAAGGTAGACTGGGGTGTACAGATGCACACAAATTCAAATGCCTTGCCAGACTACACACTGTGGCAGTTGGAGTTTCTGCAGAAATAAAACAAAATAATCATGTGGCAGATGCTGGAGAAGTAGGAGCTAGGAAGGTTGTGGTGGATATTCATGACCATGCATGCACAACAGTTGAGCGTACATCTCAGGTTGTAGTCGAGTGCCTGCCACTGCCCTGAATCAGTAAGTGGTAGGCTGCCAGGCATATGCCTCATAGAAGCGCACAGAGCAGAGTATACATCAAACTGAAGGGTTGTCCTGCTACACCATCTCCTGTCGAAGATCTCATTATCTCAAATAAATTTTCTGTACTGGGGTCTGGGGAGAGGTTCCTTATATATGACAGGGGTAAGGAAAAGGATAGGATACTAATTTTTGCAACAGAGGGACATTTGAAGCTTTGGAGGGACAGTGAGGACTGGATGTTAGATGGAACATTCAAATCTCGCCTCACTTTTCAACCAGCTCTACACAGTTCGTGCTTGGCGCTCTGAAACTGTTATCTCTGCTGTTTACGTATAATGTGCTCTAGAAATCTATCTCATATGAGCGAGTATTTTCCCAGTTGTAAACACTGTGCGAAGGTGTGAATCCTGCTAATGCCATAATGGACTTTGAAAGGACATCCTGGGAGGCATTTATAAGTGTTTTCCACATCCATAAGTGAGGGCTGTTTTTCACTTTGCACAGGCTGTGTGGTGCAAGATACAGACATGTGCTGAAGTGGAAAGGATGTACTGCAATGATCCAGATTTTGCTTTACACCTAAGGATGCTATTGGCATTGGCATTTCTTCCCCAAATGATGCTGTGAAGGCCTGTGGGGAGCTAAGAAATGTAGTTCTTCATTGCCAATGAAGAAATACTACAACCAGTCCTTGACTATTTTGTGGATACATGGCTGGGGAGGCCAAGAGGTCGGTCTGGCAGGAGACATGCTACATTTCCAGTGCTTCCATGGAATTGTCATGCAGCTACTACTCTTAGCCTGTCACACATGAGCAACACAGTGGAGAGATGGCACGGGTCTTTAACTCCACCTTGGAGCATGCCATCCCAGCATTTGGAGATTGATAGATTGCCTATCAGAAGAACAGAGATTGAATGAGCTGAAGTAGGAGCAACTGATCTCAGGTGTAGCTACTGCAGGCACCAAGAGAAAGTACAAAGACCTGAACAAGCATAGCAGGACTTGTTCCTGAGTATGAGAAGAGGACAACATATGACTATTTCAAATGTGAATTAACCTGAGGAATAAAGTTAAGGGCATGAAGAGGCATGAAGATTTAAACTGCTGAACACAGTAAAGAACAAAGTTAAGTGCAAGAAGAGGCATGAATATTTAAGCTGCTGAACACAGTAAAGGACAAGTAAAGTAATGTGCATGAAGAGTCATGAAGATTTTACCTGCTGAATGCAATAAAGGAAATATAAAAATTAAATGCAGCCATAAAGGTTGCCTGGCTTTGCCAGTTTTGTTTTGTTTTAGTTCAAACTTCATGATTTTGAAGTTTTCTGTTTCAGTTATATTATATGTTGCACTGGCTGCTATAGTAAACTGAAACTGGAAGCATAAAGCTGGGTAAGTGCTGGGGGTAATCTTATTAGTTGCACCACTTCCCGCTGCGTGCTGTACTACTCATAGTCGGGTTATGAATAAAGTTGCCGTCGGGTCCGCGGTTGTGGTTGGTTTGCAGATCAGCATCACAGCAGAAGATGATACAGGTATGTATCATTATTTGCACAGTGGCTCTACTCCATATCCTTGTAAAAACAAACACTGTGGCTCAAGACAGCTGAAAATTGGAGCTCCGCTACAACAGAGTCTAATGCAAGCAATAAAGAAAGCATGAGCTCTGTTTGTCAGAAGAACAGTCTAAAAATTAGGACACACTAAAAGCAGTTTAGTCTGTCCCAATTTTGTGGACTGTTCTTCATTGACAACTGGAGCCGCATTTTCTTTTTATTGCTTGCACCACATATCCTTCCTCTGTGTTGCCTCTGATCTGGGATGTGTAGTAGGTTATGGCACCCACAATATGCTGTGTGGTCTGGGTCATCTGCAGGTCGGGAGCAAAGATTTGTGGTTCACTTCTGTAAGCCTGCATACATCCACCCCTAGCATTAGGTCACTTGTTCTGTTGCCTGTTGCCTTCAGTCCAATTATGACAGTGGTGCTATTTTCACAAATTCCCTATTTTTAAAGAGGCCCTTTGTGCAGGTGCTAAATGTGGATTAGCTGAAATGCACTTGCTATTAAATCAGTCGCGATTAAGTTTTCAAGATTTTAACATAGAACCATCTAGTGGAACTCCCCCCACACCCTCCCATGTCCCCGTTAGTCTGAAAAATTAGAAACCCGTACATTGCTGTCTTTATTTTTTGAACTTGTTAAAAGAAATCCACAGCTTGCAGCATAACCACCTACTTGACCTCAACTGTTACCCCAGCTCGCGCCTCCCTACACCTTCCTACCCTCTCTCACATACCATATGTATTCACAGTGTGAATCCACTCTCTGATCAAAGACACATCTTGCTGCTGTAACCAGTGACTGCTGTATGATAAGTAAGGTAACTGCGGTCAAAATTGAACCACAGTTATCTTATCTGTCGCACAGCAGTCACCAGTTTCAACAGCAAGATGTATCTTTGATAGAGAGGATCTTCACACTGTGGCATGTGGGGTGAGGGTGTGTGGAAAGGTGTAAGGTGTGCAGAGAGCTGGGTGTACAGTGGGAGGTAGGTGGAGAGGTTGCAGGTGCGAGCAGTGGTGGACTTTTTAACAGGTTTAACAAACCTAAAGACATCGATGGACAGTTCTAATTTATAGATTACCAGGGACATTGGAGGTGTGGTGGGGGTACCCACTAGCCACCAATGCCATAATAACATTAAGAAGGACATGGAGGGTGGGGTACCACAGAACACCAATGAGATGTGCCTAACTAGTGCAGTATTTTATTTATTTATTTATTGATTGAAAAGTTTCACCAGGAAGGCACACTGAGCAAAACAAGTTGCTTGTCTCGGTGCGTCCTGGGGATGAGGGTAACTGGAATAAAAATAACAATATAATTTTGACAGTGATACAATAATACATAAAAAACAATGATACAATCATACATCACCATAGAAATGTATACAGTGCAAAAGAACAGAAGTGCTTTTGTATATACAGATATATATATATATATATATATATATATATATATATATATACAGAATATGAGAATGCATTCATCTGGTGTCAAAGAATAGTGCAATAGTGAGATATTGAAAAGTTATGAGAATGAGGGAACCATCAAGTGCTACTAATATAAATTAAGTGCAGTTTAAACATTTGTGGGAGAACTAGAACAGATAGTTATGCTGGACTATTTTGAATCACAATTTTAGACAAAAGAATAATTAGGTGGAATGCCTTAGGATGCAGGGTTACAAATGTAGTAGGTAGGGAGGTACAGTATGAGGACAGAAAGAGGACAACAGGCAGATTAACATAAGAGTAGTGCAGCATTACTGCTAACGTGTAGATAGAGGAGGTTGAGTAGCTTAGGAGCAGGTACAAAGTGGAGAGAAGTTGTGAAGGATGAGGAGATGGAGTGAGGTGAAGAGAGTGCCTTATTTGAAGGGGTAAGGAGTTCCAAAGTTTGGGGAACCAGTATGAGAATGCTGCCTGCCCTACTGAGGTAGTTCAGTGAGGAACTGCCAGAGTGTGAGAGTCACTGGATCTAAGAGAGCAGAAGGAAGGTGGAGGAATGGATAAAGAGGAGAGGTAGGATAGAAGCGGCGGAACCAAAATTTGGGGATGAATTTAGCACAGTGGTAGGCGTCAGTTTGAAAGGGAGGAAATGAAAGAGAGTGATAGAGGTCACAGTGATGAGTGATGGAGGAGGTCCAAAGCAAAGAGACAGAAAGCATTGAACGGTGTCCAACCTGGTCAAGAAGTCTTGGGAGCAGCACTATAGACTATGTCACAGTAGTCAAAAATAGGAAATATCATTTTCTGGATGAGTTCATGCCTTGCCATTAGAGGTAGGCTACTGCAGTTCCTGTAAGGGTGTCAAGCTTGGAGTGCAGCTTTTTCAGGATGGCATCCACATGAATAAAGAAAGAGGTGCGGTCAAGCCACACACCAAGGTAGCTAAATGAGGAGGTGTCCTCAAGAGGTAGTCCCATCGGTGTGGACGAGTAAGGAGGAAACCTAGAGGAGTCTCTGCCTAGTGCCAAAGGATATGGAGATGGTCTTCTTGGCATTAAGAAAGAGTTGATGTGAGCTTAGCCAGCGCCGAACATTATTGTATTATTTTAAACATATATAGAATCGGGTGGGGGTACCACTGGACACCAGTGTGAAAATAAATATGTGAATTGGAGGGTGGTGGGTGCCACTAGACACCAGGGATATACAATAGGGAGATGGGAGTTAGGGGCAGTGTCACTGAGCACCAATAGTATTTTAAAATAAAGGGGATGGTACAGTTAAAAGAAATCCTTTTTGCAATGAGGATTCCTTTCTCTGAATCCTTTGCCATATTTGTGGAAAAGGAATCCTTTTTGAATCCTTTTGCAAATCCTTTGCCGTGACTTTCGAGATGATTCCTTTTCACGAATCCTTTTTACGTTCTTGAGAAAAAGGAATACATCTTCAGAAGAAAGGATTTTGGAATTAGTTTTTCTTTTCAAAATCCTTTTCATAGAATCATAGAATCTTGATGGAAGAAAGATTCTCAGGTCCATCTAGTTTGCCCTCTTCCACCTTTATTTATTCCACCCCTTCTGGTGGCCTCCTTCCTGCTCTCGCTCAGACCCTTGTGTCTGTCCCATGCAATCTTGAATTCCAACACTGTTCCAGCCCCACCACTTCCTCTGGCAGCCTGTTCCATGCCTCCACCACCCTTTCCATTAAGAACTGTCCCTCACATTGCCTCTGAATCTCCCCTCTGCAACCTAAGCTATGCTCCTGGTTACCACACCATCCTTCCTTAGGAGTAGACTCCCTGTCTTCACCTTGTTGATCCCGTAACATATTTGAAAGTTGCAATCATGTCCCTCTATCCCTTCTAGTTTCCAAGGAGATCAGCCCAGTTCCCATCATCTGCTTGTATGGTTTGCCCTGCATATCCTGCACCATCTTAGTTGCCCTTCTCTGAACCCCTCAATCTTGTCTATGTCCTTATGCAGATGTAACCTCCAGAACTGGACTCCATACTCCAGGTGTGGTCTCACCATGGCTTTGTAGAGGGCATCAGCACCTCTCTCCGTCTGCTAGTGATACTGCTGCCAAGACATGCCAGCATCCCATTGGCTTTTCCCACTGCCCTACTGGACTGTTTTCCCACCTTGAGGTTACTAGATACTGTTACTCCTAAATCCTTCTCATGCTCCGTAACTCTGATGTCCCTAATGTGTATCCTGCTTTTGGGTTCTTGTGCCCCAGGTGCATCACTGCACACTTTTGACATTTAATTTTAGCTGCCATGTCTCCACCTATCCTTCCAAAGTCCTGAAGTCATGTCTCATGTCCTCCAACCCCCATGGTGTCCACCCTATTGCAGATCTTTGTATCGTGGTCAAAAAGCCCACCCATCCTCTTAGTCTCTCAGCTATGTCACTAATGTAGATGTTGAAAAGGATAGCACCCAGTACTGACAACTGTGGTACCCCACTTTCACCCACCCCATCCCAGAGTAAACCCATTAACTGCCACTCTCTGTCTTCTATCTGCCAACCATTTTATACCCACCTTGTTATTTTGTCACCTACCCTGCACGTTCCAGCTTGTTCACTAGCCTTCTGTGGGGAACCATGTTGAAGGCCTTGCTGAAATCCAGATAGGCCATGTCCATCACCCCAACTGGCCAATTACCTGTGTCACCCAGTCAAAGAATTCAATTAGGTTTGTTTGGCATGACTCCCTTTCATAAAGCCATGCTGTCTATCATCCAGTAGTCCGCCATCCTCCAGGTAGTCTATCACCCTCTCTTGATGAGTCCCTCCATGACTTTCCCCACCACTGAGGTGAGGCTGACTGGGTGGTAGTTCTCTTTCATTTCCCTGCTGCCCCCTTATGCAGCAGCACCACATTCACTCTCCTCCAGTCCTCTGGCACCTTCCTGAATCCAGAGACAGGTTTAACAACCTTGTCAGTGTGGCTGCCAACTCTTCCCCAGCTACGGATCACCCTGTGTGTAGCTCATCTAGCACCATGGTCTTATCCTCCCGCAACCTGCCTATTTCCTCCATAACTCTCTCTACACTGAAAGGACTTGGGTCTACCCCTTTGTCCCCCTCCCCCTAAGCTCTGGCTCCCTGCACTCCCCTGCTCTGGAAAAACTGAGCAAAAGTACTTATTTAGCTCTTCTGCTTTTTCACCATCCTCTTTGAATTTTGCCCACCCTCCCCTCAGCCTTGCAATTGCCTGCCTAGCCTTCCTCCTGTCCCCACATATCTTAAAAATGTTTTGTCTCCTCTTTTGGCCCATTCAGCTGTTCTCTCCTCTGTCTCTGCCTTTGCCCTCCTTATTTCCTTCCTCACTAGTCTCCTCTTCCCCTATAAGCCTCCCTGTCCTCTTCTTTCTACATTAGCTTATATTTCCTGAAAGCCCTCCTCCTGTCCCCTACTACCACTGCAACCTCCAATGTGAACCAAGTAGTATCCTCCTTCTTGTTCCCTTCCTTACCCACGTTATGCACATTTCCATTGCTTTCTGCATGTGGTCCCTTATAAAGTCCCATAGTTCCTCCACATCATCTATTCCTCTGTACCTACCATTTCCTCCCTCATTAGCCATCTCATCCTGTCAAAGTTTGTGCTCTTGAAGTCTAAAACTGTTGTGTTTATATGTCTTACCTCCTCCCTCCTGCTCTAATCTAGAACCTAACCATCTTGTGGTTGCTGTTGCCCAGTGCATCTCCCTTCCACCTCCTCCACACTTTTCCCATTTGTTAAGACCAAATCCAGCAGATTGTTGCCCCTCATCAGATCCCTGACCAATTGCTGTAGGAATGCTCCCTGCAGCACTTCCACATCCTTGATTTAAAAATATGTATACCTTGCAAGGGTTAAACTGCACTGAGAGAAAGTGGTATTTCTAACATTGGTTCCTAGTTGCATAATTAGCAACACTAGAGAAAAGGAGCGTGTGTGGCTGTAAGGAAATTCCTCAGACACTTTGACCAGTGAGCCTGTAGCTTAATGGTTAGAGTGCTGGAACAACATACCAGAGATCTGAGGTTTGAATCCCAGTAGGCCACACTTTTCTTTTCTCATTTCCATCCTTGATTTAAAAAATGCAGCACTTCCAGAAATTCCCTGCTTCTGTCTGAAGTGGCCTCTGGGATGGACCAATCCACATCTGGGAGGTTTAGGTCCCCCACTAGAATTGTTTATCCTTTGAGAGCCATCCTTTTGATTGCTTGCACCATTTGAATGTCCTCTTTTCCCTCTGTGGTCTGTATACTACCCTAACCTTAGGGATTCCCTGTCCTTTTGCTCAGTGTGACTCATAGGAGTTCAGTCACCCTCACATCCTCATGCCCCTACATAGCCTTGATCTCATCCTTGATGTATAGAGCCACCACTCCCCTTTCTGTCTTCTCTGTCCTTTCTAAACAGTCTGCACCAGGATTGTCATCTCCCATGTGTGGAATTCCATCCTCCACATCTCAATGATTGCAACTAAGTCCAGTCCTCATTCTGTATGATGGTTTCTAAGTCCACCATCTTGTTTGCTAGGCTCCTAGCATTCAATACTAAATCCTCCACCAAAGTACCCCCACCCCTGCCCATGGGTGACTCGGAACCCGATATGTTAGCCTTACCTCAGGGGAGCCCTAAAGCCCCATTTTTTCTGATGTCTGGTGTGGCAATCCTAAATCCCCCCTTCCTGTTTAGTTTAAATTATATGTTTTGTCTATGTACTCCCCATTCTACACTTCAGTACAGCTGCACCTTTTCGTGAGCCGATAAGAAAATGTATTTGTGAAAAAGGAACTTACCGAGTCCGAAAAAGATTTAATTAAAGAAAAATGTTCCAGGCCCACGGGAGGTACTAAAATTATAGAATGAAACTCATCAACTCCTGATGAGCAAGATACATGTTTGGATGTCTGTAGAAAACATCACTATACAGAGTTATGACAGTCTGTTGTGTGGAAAGCGAAAACAAGATGGCAGCTTGCAAAAAGGATTTTTTCTTTTAAAAAGTTGGCCCCTCACAAAAGAATCCTTTTGTGTGAGACCACATTTCTTTCTCGTTTCAGGAAGCTATGTTGGAGAGTGATATTCCCTTTGAAAATAATGGGAACTTCAAACTTAAATAACTTTGCAGCAGATTAATATTTTTTCACTAAACCAATGCAAAGGCAGTTCTGTGACACAAGCTCTTGGTACCATGAACATTTAACACCAAAATTCCACACCATCTGGGTGCAAGGAGATGAAGAAGAAACTGTGAAAAGGGCAATGTTAATGTTTTTGCACTATCTGTATCCCAGAATCCACATCCGACCAAAACTAAACTTGGCATGCCAGGAGAGCTACCACATATGACATCTTATGACAACTTTTGTGCAAAACCATTGAATGGGTGCAAAGTTATCAAAGTGCAAAATTTGAGGTTTATCATTAAAGTGCATACTCTACCCTAACTATAGTTAGGGTTCATTTATCACTTCTATATTAAACTTGAAGTTTTGCACTTTAATAACTTCACAACCATTCAACAATGTGTCTGAAATTTAGCATGCTCCATCAGGGGCCAAAGATTTCTTAATGAGGCAAGTTTCATTTCAGTCGGATGTGTGGGTGTGAAGATACGGACTGTCAAAATATGTAAATTACAATTTGTTGTCAAATTCCATGTCAAACCACTGCACAAATACTGTGTGGAATTTCAGTCTGAACTTTTAGGGTACAGTATATAGGTCATAGGTCATAGTGGTGCCTTTTGATAGTTTGGTGAAAAATGTTAATCCATTCAAAAGTTATTAAATTTCTAAATTTTCCATTATTTTCAATGAAAAAGTTAGATGAGAGCCTTGAATCATAATTATGTGTTGCAAACAGGTAATCCTGTTTTGCAAAGGGTAATCCTTGTGTTGTAAATGGAAATCCTTTTTGTGCTGCCAACATCTTATTTTCAGTTAGCGGTGGCAACAAAATGAAATACAAAAACAGAGGCCTTTAGTGAAACCAATGGTTGTATTTACCTAATCGGTGCCCATACAGTCTGATCCTGGGTTTAGTTTTTCATCAGTGAGTCAGAAATGCATTTTCTTAGCATGCCAAAATCTTTTTCACAAGTTGTGAAAAGGAATAATGAAACAGGATCCTTTTCCGCAATTTACTGAAAATGATATGTTCCTTTGCTACAAATTGCAAAAAGCAACGCCAGGAAAGGATTCTGAGCCATGGACAAGTTCTTTTTGCAAATTGTGAAAAGGAACAATGGAAAAGGAACACAATTTGCAAAAAGGATTTTGGCACCTCAAGAAACCACATTTCTCTGTCTAAAGACAGGTATAATTCTTGGTAGTCTAGTGGTCCCCCACAATGCCCAATCATCTCCTCTTATTCTACAAAATATTCCTGGTAGTCTAGTGGTGCACCCCTCCCCGATCACTGTCTCCAATTGAAAAATATTCTATGGTAGTCTTGTGGTCTTGCACCCTCCCCAGTTGCTGATCACTGTCCTGGAATTGAAAACAATATACCCTGGTAGTGTAGTGGTCCTATCCCCTCCCTGATCCTTGATTGCCTTGTCAGTATTGTTGTTTTACAAACTTCTCTGGTAGTCTAGTGGTCTCTCCCCATCCTCAAACCCTGTCCCTTGAAATAATAAAACATATCCCTGGTTGTCTAGTGGACCCCCACCCTCTCAGGTACTGACCCACCATCCTGCTCCCCAACCCAAATCCCAGCCAGTGACCAGCACAGCCTCCTCTCACCACCGTGGCTGGCCACCAACTGAGCTGTGAATGAGTATGCACTGTTTACAGACATACCAAACTATACTCTATTTAGGAAAGACAGGGAGGAAAAAAAGGGTGAGTGGTGGCTCTGTGTATCAGGATGGGCATAACGGCAACAGAGGTCAGGGATTGCAGGGAGGGGCAGAGGCCCTGTAGGTCACCCTGGAGATCAGTAATGGCACTGCTGTCCACACTGGAGTGATCTACAGACCTCCAGCACAGGTTGAAGAGTTGTACTGGTTTCTAGTAGAAGCCATACATAGGATGGCAACTAGAGGGAGGTGCTGTTGAATGTTGATTGGAGCATCCAAGCTGCAGCCACAGCCAGGAGCAGGTACATCCTGGACTCCGCAGGACCAGGCCTCGGCAGCTAGTGGTAGAGCCTACCCATGAGGGGTGATATTGGACCTGGTACTCACCAACAGGGAAAGAGTTGCAGATGTCCTGGTGAGTGGCCACCTGGGGTCCAGTGATCACTGTACATTATGGTTCAAAATGAGAACAGGAGCAAAGTCAACTCACTCAAAAGTGAGGGTCCTGACTTCAGGAGGGCAGACTTTGCAGAGATGGGAGAATGTCTCATGAAAGCCCAGGCAGGGAGGAAGACTGGGGAGGGGCTGAGAAATAGTGGGAGAATCTAAAGGGAGCCATGGGGAGGCTACAAACCTCTGTGTTAAGCAGATAAAAATAAGAGAAATGAAAACCACTATGGTTATCTAAGGAAGTGGCAGGGATAGTAAGAGCAAAAAGATAGTATTCAGGTAGTATAAGGAAACAGAGAGAGAGGACAGGGTAGTGTATCTGGAATAGCAGAGGGAGGCAGGAAAGTGGTCAGGAACACAAATGCACAGAGGAAAAAGAGCCCATGCAGTAAAGAAAGGGGACAAGACATTTTACAGGTATGTCAGTGAAAGGAGAAAGACCGGAGGTGGGACTGTAAGGCTAAAGGGGAAGGTGGGAGTCTGCGGAGAAGGACCTGGAAAAGGCAGTAATCCTAACAAATACTTTTCTTCAGTGTTCACAAAAGCAGGCAAAAGTGATGGATCACAGTTAAGTGACAAGAACATTAATAGAAAGGAGGTGGATACTGGTCCATTTTCAGAAGAAAGAGTCCTAAAGGAACTTGCAAAACTGAAAGTGGATGAGGTAATGGTGCCAGATGGGATACATCTGAAAATATTAAAGGGCTTAGAGAGGTGCTGGCAACACCACTAACAGCCCTGTTCAACAGATCACTGGAAACAGGATTGGTTCCAAGGACTGGAGGAGGGCAAGTATAGTCACTCTACACAAAAGTGGGAGCAGGGAGGGGCCGGGCAACTACAGGCCTGTCAGCCTAACCTTGCGGTGGGTAAATTAATGGAATCACGGAAAAAGAAAGAATCGTGGAACATCTTCAATCCAGTGGATCTCAGGATCTGAGGCAGCATGGATTCATGGTGTGAAGGTCATGTCAAATGAATCTGTTTGATTTATTTGACTGGGTGACCAGGGAACTGGATCAGGGGGAATGGTGGATGTGGCCTACCTGGATTTCAGCAAAGCCTTCAACACCATTTTACATAGGAGGCTTGTGAACAAGCTGGGCAGCATTGGGGTGGGTCACAAGATGGTGAACTGGGTTATAAATTGGTTGAGTGATAGAACACAGAGGGTGGTGGTAAATGGAGTGCAGTCCGAGGAAGGAGGATAACCAGCGAGGTGCCATATGGATCAGTTCTGGGAAAGTCCTCTTCAATGTCTTCATAAGTCACATTACAGATGGGCTGGAAGGAAGGTATGCCTCTTTGCAGATGACAGCAATATCTGCAACAGTGTGGACATGCCAGGAGGAGTGGAAAAATGAAAAGGGACCTACTGTACGTAAGCTTGAGGAGTGGTCAAGGTGTGGCAGCTAGATTCAATGCATAGAAGTGCAAAATCATGCATCTGGGACATAGAAACCCTGAAGATGAATACATGATGGGGGAGAGGTACTGCTGCCATCACAGAGGAGAGGGACCTGGAGGTAATCATATCCGATGACCTAAATGTGTTCAAACAATGTGGCAAGGCTGTATGGAGAGCCAGTGGATATGGGGTGTATAGGGAGAGTATACCAGCACAAAAAAAAGGGCGGGATACCACTGTACAAAACCATCGGTGAGACCTCATCTGAGTACTATATTCCAGTTCTGGAGGCCACATATCCAGAAAGACATAGACAGAGCAGTGGTGGTTCAGAGGAGGGCAACAAAAAATTGTGTAAGGGCCGCAACAAAGTTCTATGGGGAGAGACTTGTGGATCTCAATATGTATACCGTGGAGGAAAGGAGGAGGAGAGGGGGATACTACTGAGACCTTCACATACCTAAAGGCATAAATAAGGTACAGAAGGGCAGCATCCTTCAGAATAAAAAGTGTTCAAGAACAAGGGGACATAATATGAAGCTGGAAGTGGGGAGACTCAGGGTTAACATGAGGAAGTAATTTTTCATGGAAAAGGTGGTGGATGCATGGAACAGCCTCCCAAGTGGAGGTGGTGGGGCAAAATGGCAGTGGAATTCAGACAGGCATGGGATTAGGGAGATCACGTGATGCAGAGTGCTGAGTAGAAGCTCCTCCACTAAGCTCCTGCCTCCCGAATATAAATTTGCCTTTTTAATCATTAAAACCTATCTAATTCCTCTGCCTACAATTCTCCCATTGTTTAAGCATCCTGTGCTCCACTTTTGGGAGTCAGTGCGGTAGATGGAGGCTTATATGAAGAAAGTCCCACAGAAACATACCTCCCGCCACTCCTGAAAAGGCCTCAAAGAAATCCCGAGCCTCGAGTGGCCCAGATAAGCGGATCCTTCGTGTCAAGCTGGGAACAAGATCCTTTAACACTTAATAAGTTCTTGGAAGAATTTAAACCATTTTGAGAAGAGATGAAAGATATGGCGACTGATTTGAAATCTCTCTCAGAAAATTGGATGAAGTTTCTCTCATGGTCTCTGACAATACTGCTCGAATAGTCTCAATGGAGAGGAAGCTGGAAAGCCTAGATCCTGAACTGCTGTCACGAGACAGAAACTATCTCGTTTAGAGGCTAAGCTTGAAGATTTGGAGGGCCGTGACAGTAGAAATAATGTTGTAATACTCGGGCTCCCAGAAGGGGAAGAGGGCCAGCATGCTGTAGTTTTTGTACAGAAGCTGGTGGACCAGGTTGCTGGTCCTCTCCTTTCAGTCAGTGTACATGATAGAGCGTGCTCATCGCTCCTCGCGCCAAAGCCCCACCTGATGCTCCCCCATCCCATTATCTGCCACTTCCTGAATTATTTGGAAAAGCAGCATTTTCTGCAGAAAGTCAAGGCCTTAAAAGAAGTTCGTTGGGAGAAAGCAAAGTTGAGAATTGCACAAGACCTCCCTGGTTCGAGTCCGTCTGAGCGGAAGCGTTTCACCCTATTGTATCTAAAATTATTGCGGCGAGGTTTAAAATTCAGGATGGGGTACCCAGCCAGGTTACAAGTCTCAGTAAATGGTTCCTGGTTTAATTTTGAAGATCCTGAAGGTGCGTTGTCAAGTCTTTTTTTTTTTTTTTTTTTTTATACTTACTATTTATGCCTCCTTCTCACTGCCCCCTTCTCACTGCTCCAGGAACCTCTCTTCAGGGATCCCAGGTCGTGCACCCCATAATTCCACCGGGTACCTCCATTACGGGTACCAGCTGCCTGCCCCATCCTGTGGTTTACCCCAGGCGGAGGAGAGGGTCTCCACTTACCCTCTCTCACACCTCAAGTATGCGCCGGGAGGTCAGCTGGCCCCATCTCAAGAGCCCGTTACGGGTTATCTTGGGACGACTGGGTCCCATCTACCGGAACCTGGGCAGGTATTTCTGTTTTTCTCCCAGCCGCAGGACGTCTGCCTGCTGTTGGGGCCAAGAGGCAACGATGTCAGAACGTGCTGACGCTCCAGCTCCCGGCAGACGCCCTCCCTCCCTTACTATGCTGTCTTCGCTGCACCTCCACCTGTGGTCACCCAGGTGGTGGTATCGCAGCGGACCTGCATCCCACCCACCCGGAGAAGGAGAGCAGCCCATGGGCACTCAATCCTTCTCCCCAGCCGGCCCTCCAGCCGCCTGGTCTATTCCCAACCGGTCGCTGGCGTCTGAGCAGTAACCCTACCGTTGCGCTGATGGGCCGCCCCGTAGTCAAGTCTTAAATCTATGCTGCCAGATTTGTTCCAGATGACCTGAGAGTGCCTCTGGAGTATCGGGATTCATCGAGATCTGCTGTTGGAGCCGATATTCGTTTTCCTTATGGAGAAAGCATTTTCCACTAACTGAGATTAGACTTGTTTGTTTTCATTTGGATCTGAGTTACCCGATAGGGCCTAACTGTTATCATTTCCATGCCCTGGCTGCCTGGTGTTAATTTTGTTTCAGGCGAAACACTTTCGGTTCTGGTGATGGCTCACTCAGGAGTGCAATGTGGAGTTTATTACACATTTACTTGTTGGGTGTTGCATATGGGGAAAGTTTTGGGTTGTTGGCTTTTTGACTAGTTTTTATGTTTTAGTTTGTCAGGCTCTGGAGCAGTTTCGGCTTTCCTTGCCTTTTGCCATACCTGTTGGTCTGGGAGATAACCACAGAGGCGTGGCTCGCCTAGTTAATATCGCCTGGGTGGTCTCAGATTCAGAAGGATCTCTCTCAGTTTTTGTGTGCTACTCCAGCTTTGCAGGGGGTACTTTGAGTTAGGGGCTGGCAACCCCTGGGTAGTCACATTTGTGACTTTCTCTTTTCAGGGTCTCGTTTCAGTTGTTATCTAGTTTCTCGTTTATCGTTCTCAGCTCACGATTGGAGTTATCCCTCATTATTAGTTTTCCCTCTGGTCCTGGTCTTGGTGCAGTTTTCTAATGGGGACAGGCAACTTCTAACTCTGATTCTGGTGTTATGTGACTACCTGTCATATTCACGTTTTTGATAGCTTGTGTCATTTCCCTAGCCCTATTGGATTCACTACCATGTGTCCATAGGCTCTGGAAGCTCGAGACCGCTCTTTAGGTATTAAGGGCCTGCCAAATCTGCTCGTAATTTACATTTGTATCTAGAGATATAAGTGGGTTCTCATCAGCAGAGGATAATTCGGGGGCAGGAGAGGAGGAAATGACCCAGTGCTATGCTAAACATTGCTTGTGACAAATTGTGGGGTTGGGAGGGTGGGAGGTACAGGTTTGTGTTGGGGGTGGGGTGTACAGGGGGTTTAAAATTGGGCTATTGATGGGGGGTTAGGGTGGCGGGAGGGCCTTACAGCAGCAACTGGTAGGGTTAGATTACATATTATATACCCTGAGCGCAGGGCCAAATTTATTAAACCTAATAGTTATTATCAGGTGGCTAAGGAAGTGACTTTTCAATGTGGAACATGAAGGATCATGAAAAAATCTAAACAATATCAGGTTCTCAAACATTTAAGTCTTTACGCTCACAGATAACTTTTTACATGAATTACATTTATTAGAAGTGGAAGCTTCACAGTTGAGGAGACAACAGGTGGGGATGGTGTATGAGGCCCAAGGCTCCACCAATAGTTAGGGGTCATGCTTATTATTAACAGGGGCATTCCCTTTGTCTCTACACAAGTTATCAAGGATCCCGAGGTAGGTTTGTTTTAGTTAAGGTACTCTCTGGTCAGTCCCATTGCTACTTGGCAGTATATATGGTCCTAATGTGGATGATCCTGGGTACTTTATGAGACTTAGAAACATAGAAACATAGACTTTGATGGCAGATAAGGATCACTTGGCCCACCCAGTCTGCCCATTTCCCTACCTATTGGATAAGCTGCAGATTCTAGTTAACCAACAGCCTACTTCCTGCAACCCCACTATAATTGCCTTATGTCTGTCCCATGCATGTTTGAATTCCCCACTGTTTTAGACCCACAACCTCTCCAGGAAGGCGGTTCCATGCGTCCACCACTCTCCATGAAAAAGAATTTCCTCACATTACCCCTGAGCGTTCCCCTCTAACTTTAAATTGTGCCCCTTGTTCTTGCACATCTCTTTTCTGAAAGATGCCACCCTTCTGGACTTTGTTGATTCCTTGAGGTACTTAAAAGTTTCTATCATGTCCCCCGTCCCTCCTTTCATCAAGGGTATACATATTAAGCTCTCTCAGTCTCTCTTCATATGGTTTCTAATGTAGACCATGCACCATTTTAGTTGCCCTCCTCTGGACTGCTTCCATCCTGAATATGTCCTTGTGTAGATGAGGTCTACAAAACTGCACACAGTACTCCAGATGGGGTCTCACCAACTGTCTGTACAGAGGGATAACCACTTCCTTTTTCTACTTGTGATGCCCCTCCTATGCATCCAAGTATCCCCTGGCTTTCATTACTGACTTCTCACATTGCTTACCCACCTTTAGGTCATCTGATATGAATACACCCAGATCTCTTTCCATTATTGCTGTCGTTAGTACCTCCCTGCTATTGTGTACTCTTCTGCTGGATTTTATTTCCAGGTGCATTACTTTGCACTTCTTTGCATTGAATCTAAGTTGCCATATGTCTGACCATTCCTCCAACCTTGCCAAGTCCCTTCTCATCTTTTCTACCCCCTTGTGTATCAACTCTGTTACAGATCTTTGTGTCATCCATAAAGAGGCATACCTTTCCTTCCAGACCCTCCATAATGTCACCTATAAAGATGTTAAAGAGGACTGGACCCAGTACTGAGCCCTGAGGTACTCCACTAGTAACCCCCTTTCTTCAGAATGTGTTCCATTCACTATTACCTTCTGTGTCCTGTTGTGCAGCCAGTTTGCTACCCAGGCTACCACCCTGGGACCCACTCCCAGGCTGGCTAACTTGATTATTAATCTTTTGTGTGGGACTTGTAAATGTAATCCTGCCTTTGCTTCCTATAAGGATTATTTTGGGAGGTGACTTTAATCAAGTCATAGATTCTAATCTCAGCAGGTCAGGTAGTGGATCGAGAGGATTTCTCCAGGCCAGAGGACTCTCAGAGACCTATTGGATCAATGCTGGCTCTGTGATGTCTGGCGCGTCTTATACCCGTACTCCAAGGAGTTTACCTATAGGTCATTGGCTTATGGCTGCAGTCCCGCATCGATTACATTTTTATTTCTCAGGCTCTCTTGTCTGAGGTTAGGACTTCATCGATCCAACCTGGTCCAGTCTCCGACCATTCATTGGTGCTATGTAAACTGCCATTCCAGGATTTTTCAAACAGGGAAACAAGATGGAAACTTAATGACCAATTGCTTAAAGATTCTAAATACTGTAAGCTTATAAGGGAACAAATTGAGACCTTTCTTGTCCAACCCTTTAGACAGTGCAAAACTGGATATCATATGGGGGCCTTTAAGGCCTACATGAGAGGATTCTTATTAGTATGGCGGTGACTAGGAAAGGGCCAGAGAGAAGGAACTATTATCATTACTATCCCAAATTCGAGCACTCAAAATTAATATTTTGGCTAATACTCCAGAAGAAGACAGGAGAGCTCCTATTGCTGAGAGATAGATATTTAGAGTTGCTCTGGAAAAGGCAGAATTAGCTATCATATGTACCAGAGCTAGTTATACTGATCAGGGAGAGAAGGTGGGCGCCTATTGGCACTCTGTATCAAGCAACAGAATCTGCGAAATTCATCCCTCCAATTAGGGCATCAGCTGATGGGTCTCCTACTGAGATAGTTCAAGAATTTGCTTTATACTACAAAACACTGTACAGTAACATGGAGCACCCTCCATTCCTGAGAGTGTGGAGAAGTATCTGATGGACTCCCATTTGCCCTCCTCTCAGCACATCACAAAGACTCTCTAGTCTCTCTTATATCACAGGAGGAAATTGCTGAGGTAATTAACAGATTACCTTCAGATAAAGCTCCTGGTCCTGATGGATTCTCTTCCCTTTTACGAGGCGTTTGAGATCTCTTACTACCAGTACTTAATCGATTATTCCAACACATTCTTTCTGGGGCAGAGGTTGATTCTCACCTCTTTGAGGCCTTGATTGTACTTCTTCCAAACCAGACAAAGATCCAGAGCTTGTCCAAAGATATAGACCTATATCTCTCCTAAATCAAGACATCAAAATTCTTTCAAAGATTTTAGCTAATAGGTTAACTGTTGTACTCCCTGAGTTAATAGGCACGAATCAGGTAGGATTTATGAAAGGAGCTCATCAGCGGACCACCTCCATTACATTATCTCATGTCTTCTCGGTTACCAGAGATGCTGAGTTCCCTACAGGCCTGGTCTCTCTGGATGCCGAGAAGGCATTCGATCGGTAAACTGGAGCTTTTTGTTCAAAGTTTTGAGTGCCTTCAAATTCCTCTTGTATTTATATCTTGGGTGGCTGCACTATATAAAACCCTACAGCAACAATTGCGGCAGATGGGGCTTTCTAATTCCTTCCCACTCCATTCAGGGACTAGGCAGGGCTGCCCCTATCGTTTTGTTATTCAATTTATATTTGGAACCTCTCATTCAAAATATTCTCAAAAGTATCTCTATACAAGGCATTTGGGTTGGCGCCATGAAATTAAAGTCACCGCGTATGCAGATGACTTGTTGATACATCTGTCCCACCGGTATCATCTGTACCGGCCCTACTTAATGAAATAGCTCAATTTAGTGAGCTATCTAATTACATGCCAATGCCAGTAAATCCTTATTTTTTCCATTAAACCACAAGGTATTTAAGAACGATATTAGTCCCTTAGGTTTATGCTGGACTCCCAGATCATTTAAGTATTTGTGCATTAAGCTATCCCATAACACCTTAACATGGTTTAAGGATAACCTCGACTCCTCTCACAGCTTATTATTCATGACCTTGACAGATGGTCTAAACGTCCCATATCATTATGGGGTAGGATTTATATAATCAAGATGAATGTTTTCCTAAAATTTTTACCCTTATCTCTTCTCAATACTCCTCTATGCTGGTTTAAAAATTACATGGTATATTCACTAGATTTATCTGGCGGATAAATATCCCAGTTTGGCCTATTACAAACTAGCTGCTCCAAAATTTGAGGGGGGCTCTGGATTCCCCACATGGCTATATATTATTGGGCCAGTCACTTAGTAAAATGTTTGAGATGGGTATCCCCGGCCCTGAAAAGGAACAACGGTATGGCTTAGGGTCGAATTAGATGCAATTAAAGCTAAGAACCTGGACCCCAACTCTATTTTACCTTAAAATATCACAGATACGTATAGCTGATTGTCCCACAGTAGGTATCTCATTAAGAGTATACGCACAGTTATGCCCATTTCTACATTATTCCTCCCAGACTGACTTAGCTCAGTCCATTTGGAACTCCCATCCTTCACTATTAACAAGATGCAGATTTCAATAAATGGTTGCCCCAACTGGGAGATGGAAAACTGTACTCTTGGTGGATGATGAGGGGCACTGGTTGTCCCCAGGTGATATTGCTAAAAATTTCTCATCCCAGTCTCCTCTCACTTCAAAGTTATGCAGTTAAGACACCTACTTACAATAGCCTTGGAGAATATTTCCTCTTCCCAGATGGTTTCAGCCCTGATACCTGAGGTCTCCTCACTTACTGGTTCTCCAGGTGCTGTATCTAAATTATACAGAGTGTTGTTTCATAAAAGATTTGGGGACTCTTTTGGACCTACTAGATTCTGGAACTCGCTTCTTCCTCAGTACCAGTTGGATTGGCAATCTCTATGGAGATCTTGCCATAAATATGCTTCTCAAGACAGACTGTGCCGCATGCAATATCATATATTACATAATATGTATTGTACTCTTGTTAAATTAACGAAATGGGGTTTTCAAATTCTAGTACTTGCACTAAGTGTATGCGGGAAGAAGGAACACTTCTTCATATGTTCTGGTCCTGTCCAAAGTTTCCCTTTTATGGAACTCAATCAAGATGTCTCTGGATCCCCTATTGGGCCTTCAGGAGTATTTCATTCCCGATATATGTCTGTTAGGGGATATGTCCTCTATCAGGGTCAAAGTTAGGAAATTTCATATTTCCATGATTGCCCTATCTGTTAAGAAACTTATCTTATGTCATTGGAAAAGACAAATCCACCCCATCTTTCCAAGAGTGGTTGCACAAAATTCTGGCTAATCTTGAACAGAAAAGGTGATTGCAAGTCTTCACAACAGACTTGCAGTTTATAACAAAATATGGGATCCCCTCCACTCCCTAATTTCATTGTCCCATTTGTTATTCGTCATATCTTAAATTTTCTCACAGGTCCTCTGGGAATGAGCATTGCACCTAGGGGTTATACGGAGTAGTTGCTGCTGTAAGGGGGATGGGTGGGGGGTGGGTTGGGCAGTTTCATTTCACAAGTGGTTGTGTCATATTTTGCTGCTGTAACTCCCGTTATATTGGGAAATGTATTAATAAAGTTTAAATTAAAAAAAAAAAGAAAGGCATGGGATTGGCATAGCGAACCCTAGTGGCAGGAAAGAGAGGGTAAAAATGGGATCCACAATAGGTCATCGACAAAATATTTGTGGAATGACCCGACAAGCGAAATCAACAGGTCGACTGCATTTGCAGTCAACTGCGATTATAGAAGCAGCAAGTGTTTTCTTCAGAATTGCCCCCAAACCCCCACTCATGGGGCTGAGCCCCAAACCCCCCACTTAGGATCCTCCACTCCGAATCGGAGCTGAGTCGGGGGTGCAGGACCCCTACAGACAGTGCCGGGTGCCAGCGGATTCCCTACTAGCGACATGGTGCTGTTGTTGCTGTAGGGAACACCGCTGTCAACATGTCGATGTCGGGATGTATACCATGTAAATGGAGGTAGGAATATGGGCAGACTGGGTGCACCAAATCATTCTTATCTGCCATCAGTTTCTATGTTTCTATTTAGTGCCTTAACATTCCAGCACCACCGGCTGACACATTTAACCTTCCTTTTTAGGGAAAATTATTGAGAAGCTGGTGGCAGAGCAAATGGAGGTTTATCTTGAGAATTTTAACATCTATGAGCTGCTACAATTGTGTTTCAGACTTTGCCTTAGAATGGAGACCCTGCTTGTCAAGGTGATTAGAAACATAGAAACATAGACTTTGACGGCAGATAAGGACCGCTTGGCCCATCTAGTCTGCCCATTTCCCTACCAGGATAGGCCGTAGATCCTAGTTAACCAACAGCCTATTTCTTCCTACCCCCACAAGAATTGCCTTATGTCTGTCCCATGCATTCTTGAACTCTCCCACAGTTTTAGACCCCACAACCTCCTCAGAAAGGCTGTTCCATGCATCTACTACCCTCTGTGAAATAATACTTCCTCACATTGCCCTGAACCGCCTCCTTCTATCTTTAAATTGTGTCCCCTTGTTCTTGCAAGTCTCTTTTCTGAAAGATGCTACCCTCTTGGAATTTGTTGATTCCACTGAGGTACTAAAGTTTCTATCATGTCCCCTTCTCCTTCTTTCCTCACGGTATACATATTAAGCTCCTTTAGTCTCTCCTCATACAGCTTCTCTTGCAGACCCTGCACCATTTTAGTTGCCCTCCTCTGGACTACCTCTATCCTGTCTATGTCCTTGCGGAGATGGGGTCTCCAGAACTGGACACAGTACTCCAGATGGGGTCTCACCAACTGTCTGTACAGAGGGATAACAACTTCCTGTTTTCTGCTGCTGATGCCTCTCCCTATACATCCCAGTATACCCCCAGCCCTCCCTACTGCCTTCTCACATTGCTTGCTAACCTTAAGGTCATCTGATATGATTACCCCAGGTCCCTTTCCTTTTTGTTGTTGTTACTACCTCCCACCCATTGTGTATTCTTCCCTGGGTTCTTGTTTCCAAGGTGCATTATTTTGCACTTCTTTGCATTGAATCCTAGCTGCCATACTTCTGACCATTCCTCCAACCTTGCCAAGTCCCTTTTCATCCTTTCCACGCCTCCTTGTGTATCAACCCTGTTGCAGATCTTTGTATCATCTGCAAAAGGCATACTTTTCCTTCCAGTCCCTCTGCAATGTCACTGATAAGACATTAAAAGGACTGGACCAATACTGAACCCTGCGGTACCCCACTAGTAACCTCTCTTTCTTCAGAGTGGACTCCATTTACAATTACCTTCTGTGTCCTGTTGTGCAGCCAATGTTTTACCCAGGCTACTACCCTGGGACCCAATCCCAGGCTGGTTAATTTGACTATTAATCTTTTGTGAGGTACTGTGTCAAATGCCTTGCTAAAGTCTAGGTAGGCCATGTCCACAGCCCTCCCTGGTCTACTACTTTGGTCACCCAGTCAAAGAAATCTATTAGATTCGTCTGACATGACCTTCCTCTGTGAATCCATGCTGCCTTGGGTCCTGTGCTCCACTGGCCTCTAGGTACTCAACTATTCTTTCCTTCAGAAGTGACTCCATCACTTTCCCTACCACAGAGGTCAGACTGACAGGTCTGTAGTTTCCTGCCTCTGTCTTGGTCCCACTTTTGTGAAGGGAATCACATCCGCCTTCCTCCAGTCCTCGGGTACCACACCATCCTCCATGATTTATTAAAAGAGTAGCCAGTGGTTTCACTAGTTCCTTCCTTAATTCTTTTAGAATTCTGGGGTGAATTCCATCAGGACCCATTGCTTTGTCCACCTTCAGTTTTAGGAGTTCTTGCAGAACCCTTTCTTCTGTGAAAGGACTGGGATCGACCCCCTATCAAGAGTGCTTCTGTTAATTGGATTAGGCACTTTCCCTCCTCTTTTGTGAATACTGAGCAGAAATATTCGTTCAGTATCCCTGCTTTTCACTGTTCCCTCTGCCCACCCACCATTCATTCTATTCAGCCTCGCTATCCCTCCCTTTGTCTTTCTACGCTCACTGATGTACCTATAAAGGTTTTATCCTCCTTCTTAACTGAGTTGGCTATCTTTTCCTCAGTTTGGGCCTTTGCTATTCTGACTTCCCTCCCTGCTTCCTTCTGCCTTAACTGGTACAGCTGTCTGTCCTGCTCCTTTTGTGTTTCCTTATACTTCGGAATGCTATCTTTTTCTTCCTGACTTTCACAGCCACCTCTTTTGAGAACCATAGTGGCTTTTTCTTTCGTTTTGATTTGTTTATTTGCTTCACACAAGGCTTGTTGCCTCTGTGATGGCAGTTTGAAAATTCCCATTGTTGCTCCACCTCCTTCTAGCCTGTTTGCTAGTGCTTTTCTGAGGCACTCTCCCATCTTGCCAAAGTCAGCTCTCCTAAAGTCCAGTACCCTCACTTTTGTATGGCTTGACTCTGTAGCTGAGTTTAACATGAACCACACTGTTTGATGGTCATTTGTCCCAGATGGCAACCCACTTCTAGATCTGAGATCCTCTCACTGCTCCCGTTTGGATCTGACGTCTAAGATTGCTCCCTCACAGTGGGTTCCAAAACTAGCTGTCTAATGCCTGCCACCTGAAGGGCATCAAGAATGGCCCTGCTCTTGGATGTGGCTGTTTGATGAACTTCTCTTAGTAAGTGACATGGAGGAGTGCTCCATTGTCATTCTCCTACATCTCTTGTTAGCATTTGACAATGTCAACCATGTCATTTTGATAGAGCACCTTAGGGAATACAGGGCACCTGCTGGAACAACTTTAATGTGGTTTGAGTTAGGGTTGTCAGAACTCAGTGATGTTCTGGGTTATGGCTCTGGTCTAGAACTTTTCAAATGTTTCTAGTTTTTTTTATCTTCTTTAGACCTCAAACTTGTTTGTGTATAGTACTGAGAGGATGACAAAAGAGTTACTGAGAGGAGAAAAAATGACTACAAAGAGACTTGCCTTCACAGCACAGCAGTATATATTCTGTTTCACTGCACATGCAGAAAAGGAACAAAACACTGTGTGGCATTGAAAATGCAAAAGTCACAACTGATGTGTTGTAGTCTGGCACAGCTGCACATTCGATATGTGTATATGAGCAGCACATTTTCATATAATTTCTCTAAAACATTTTAAAATGTATCTCTCGGTAGCTTGTCTTCCAGATTGGCATTTATTGTTTTGAAATGTCTGAACAGAAAATATTTTATATAGCATTTAGAACCACTAATACTGGGCTGGCTGGTAGGTTACGCTTGCCATCAGACAACCCAGGTTAGCGTCCCAAAGCCTGGAGCGTCTGTGATGGCCGACACAGGGGGGGTTCAGGTGTCCACTGGACACCTCCCACCTCGGGAAGGGAGGGCACTTCCTTCTGCCACACGACTGCCCTCTGGTGACCCAAGAGGAGGGGTTTGTCATGCGGGAAGAAAAGAAGTGGTCCCTTTGGGGTGGTCTTATGTCGGCACATACCCAGTCGTCTGGCAGTTGATGTAGGGCATCACATGACCAGAGTGTGGTCATCAGAGGAGCACTGAAGGTGTGGTAGGGTTCACAATGAACCTTCTGATGAACCTGATAGGCATCTCACCAAGGCCACCTCTCAGGACCATGCCCTGGGTGAGGAGGAAGAGAATAAAGTCCCCAGCCGCTCTGGGCAGATGAAGCCGCCCTGCCCTCCACGGCAGGATCTCCTCAACTTCTCCCTCACCTCGCCGGCTCTACCCCACAGGTGCCAACTGTCAAGTGAAGTATGTTCCTCCTGGTTTGAGGGGACCAGGGGTCCTGCTCATGGGGATAAGCTGTGGATTACATTCAGGTACCTGGAAGGTTGTTGAGCAAAGGCTGGTGATGGACTGGATTATTTATTTATTTATTTATGAAATTTTGATGACTGGGAAGACCCACTGAGCCCGAAGTTCACTTTTCAGGGGTGACCGGAGAGACATTACATGGAGAGATACAGGCAGTGACAAGGTAACAGTGTACGTGCAGGTTCAATTAATACAGTTTTTGTCATAAATGCAGGCAATAATGGGATTCCATCCATTAAGGTATGGCACAACCCAGGAATATTGGTGAATTACCGATATAAAGACTAGTTCTGTTCCACGTTTGTGCAAGTGAGGTGATTAGCATAGGTGGGGGCGGATTGTCAGGTGCCCTGACATCGACAAGTGCTGGCCACAAGTAGGTGCACCTTGAGCCTGGTACAGAAGTTCATGAGAGAGGGACTTCTGTACCACTGGTGAAGTTTGTTCCACAGGTAGGGGGCTTTGACAGAGAAAGAATTGCCACCGCATGGTTCCTGACCCTGGGGTTTTCCAGCAGAGCCCTCCCTGAGGTTCTCAGGGTCCAAGGGTTGTGTTTGGAGGAAATGGCAGTGGAGAGGCTGGGTGGAGCCCCGGGCTGCATAGCTCATACACTAGGCAGAGGAGGATATTGTAGGCATGCTTCAAAAGTAGGCACTGTAGTTTGGCTAATGTATCATAGTGGTGACTTCTGGAGTGATCCTGTGTAGCGAACCGTGCTACCTTGTTGTATAGGATCTGCAGCTGGTGGACCTCCAACTTTGCCATACCCTGTATTTAAGGGGCAGCATAGGTCAGTGTGGGGAGCAGGACGCTGGAGGTAATGGACAGCCTGGCTTCAGGTATGAGCTGGTCCTTGATGCGATACAGGATGCCAAGTTTCCTGTGGATAGTCTTGGTGACTTGTTCCATGTGGTTTTTGTAGGTGAGACCTTGGTCAGGCTTAAGCCCTAAGTATTTTTTTGTGTTATTTCTTTTCGCTCTACACACTACCATGCCAGCCACTCCTTCGGGCTTACCAAGGAAGCTTCTGACCCATCCTGTCCCCCGATCCCCGTTCTCAGATAGCAGCCTCCTCGGGGTGACCCGATATAACCCTTCTCTGAGTGGGTCCCGCTCCTCTGAGGGGAAGGCATCGACCTGGGCAGGGGCAGACCAGTGCAACGTCTTAGCCCCAAGGTACTGCTGAGGCAGATGATCGTACGGGCATTGATGGCCTCGGAGATCCAGCTGGCCATCATCAGCATAACATGGAGCCTTTTTCCATTTTTCTGGTTACACTTACCCTTGACGCTGTTGTGCAGTCTCTTGGTCTCCACCAGAGGCCACTTCCACCCGCGTCCATCCCTAACCCACCCCAGGAGAGAGAGCAGTCCTGTGGATGCTCAATCCTCTCCTACCCTGCCAGCCCCAGTGTCCCGAGTCCATTCCCGAACCTGGGTCACCTCGTGGGTTGAGGTAAGTCGCCAGTGCCTCATCCCTCTACACCACGGGCTGGCAGCCCTAAGTATTTTAAGGAGAGCACAACTTCAATGCTGGTCCTTACAAGAGTTTTGAGCTGAAGGGAGTTGGTCCTGTCTTGGCCCAGGGTCTGGGCCCAAACAGCATGGCTTTTTGTTTTGCCTGCTTTCAAGACCATTCTGTTTGTATTTGCCAGTTCTCCAGTGACGTTAGGTCAGTTTGGAGTAAGGGCCAGAGCCTCCAGCTTATCCGAGGTGGTAGATGACTTTGCCATCCGCATGTTATGCGACTGAGCTATTCCCGCGTGGAGGTTTGAGGTCATTAGTATACTTGAGAATAGTAAGGGGGCCAAGGATTGAGCCCTGTGGTACTTCCTCTTTTAGGGGTAGCAGGTCAGATAGCACCCCTTCCAGCGGAGTCTCTGGGAGCGGCCAGATAAATAGCTCTCGAATCACTTGAGAGCCAGTGGGTCTAAGCCTATCTTTTCATTTTAACTAGCAGGAGGTTGTGGTTGACAAGGTCAAAATCCTTGGACAGGTCAATGAATACTGCACTGGAGGGAGTCCCTTGTCCATGGCATTGAGTCGTCTGTCGTGAGGTTCGTGAGGGCAGTGTCTGTGCCATGGTTAGTTCAAAACTGTGCTGGGAGGAGGCCAATAGTTGGTGAGTCTCCAGGTAGTCACGGAGTTGGCAATATATGAGCCTTTCCTGCAGTTTAGCAAGCAGACCGAGCAGGGAAATTGGCCTGTAGTTGCTCATCTGCTCCTGGAAGCCGCTCTTGTGGACAAGAACCACGTTTGCCTGTTTCCATTGGTGTGGAATGGTTCCCTCAAGCAGGGATCTATTTATGAGCCAGGTCAAGGGTCTGGAGAGGGTTTGGGCTCCATTCTTGAGGAGCCTTGGGTTAATTCCATCAGGTCCTCCTGGGCTTTGATTTTCAGGGCCCTTAGGAGAGTCTGTACCTCTTTAGTCCTGACCAGCCTTAGGCATGGGAGTAATTTTGGTGTCAAGGTTGGGGGACAACCTCACTTTCAACCAGCCTTGGATCATGGGTACTGTACTACATACCAAAATGTAAACTATATATGGGAAAAATACTAATTTTTCTATCAACATACCTTTGAAAGGTAATATACTGGAGTTGCATTCTAGGCTAACCATATGCCCCCCAACAAGCCAGAGCCAGCAGTCCCCTACCACTACCAAAGCAGGCAATAGTCAGGCTCAGGTGGCACACAGGAGGACGCCAGACAGCAGATGGCAAAGCTCAGCATTTAAAATCAAACAGTGACTGTAGACACTAGCAGTACAGTACAGTACAGTAGACAGGACCAACACAGCATAGCAGACCAACTACCAAAAGCATGAAGAGAATTTCTGGCCAAAAGGCATATGGTATCGGTCTTTGTGGCTCAATACCTTATGTCAGTGTGAGCTAATTGGTGCCAAAAGAAAACATTTTTACTCACTCTTTGAAGTAAATGAAGGATCGTGGCTGGCTGCCAGCTGATCCTTCAAGCTTCTTAGTATGTGTTCTGCCCCCACGATCAGTGCTTTTGGCTGTGAGCAGCAGGGAGAGCACAGGAGATCTATACAAGTTTATGGGTTGTCTTTTAATAACAGTTTTATGAAGATTTAAATAGTCTGAGAGGTCAATGAAGCCACCGCTCTACTAATCGGGTCCATATTAGAAGATCAGTGCCTTTCATTGCTCTCTCAGACTGCTTCATTCTTCATGAACTATTTTAAAAGACACCATACATCTCGTGTAGGGCCGTGGAGGAGCGCCTTACTTAGGAAGCTGGAAGAGATTAACTGGCAGTGGCTATGGAACCAGCTAAGATCCCATTGTTTGTTTAAAAATTAGTAAATAATGTTTTTTTATTTTTATTTATTTGGTAATTCGGATACAACCTTTGAGTATACAGTCTTTACAAAGGTTCCATATCAGGATGTAAAACAGCAGAGACATAACAAAACTTGACATTTAACACAAAACATAAGATTGCTATGTAATACAGAATATAACTAAATAATACATTTGATTAACCTAGACAACTAAAATTAAACAGTGGGAGGAGATTCCCAATGAGCAACATATGGCTTAGCTGCCCCAGTGAAGCCTGTCAGGTTAGTATCGGAAAGGATAGGAGAAAGAAAGGGGAAGAGTGCAAATGGGGCTAGAGTAGGAGAGAGAGAGAGGGACTGGGAGAAGGAGAATATTTAATTTAATTTTATTTTTTTTTTTAGTTGTTTAACCAGGTACAGCACACTAAGCTGGAAGCTTTTTACAGGAGCAACCTGGGAGCACAAGGAGGTTAAGTGACTTGCTCAGGGTCACACAGTATGCAAGTGGAAGCTATGGGATTCAAACCAGGTCTGGTCTGCTGGATGTCACCAGATTTGCAGCTCAGAGCCTTAGACCACTGCGCTATACTGCCTCAAGGAGGCATGCCCATGATCTCAAGGAGAATATTTAGGGAAGAGTGGGTAGAAAGGGAGGTGTTGGAGGTATGGAGGAGTGAGTTAGAGGAGCTTGAGAGGGGGTGGCAAGGGATGGCAGGTGGGGGTCCAGGGTAGGTAAAACAGTAGAAAAGCTTAGACAGACAAGGTGGGGGTATCCAGGTTGAGGATATGGACTTGGGTAAGAGAGTCAGAGGTGTTTAAGGCGGGCATCCAGGTTGAAGATATTGGATTCAGGTAAGGCAGTCACAGACTTTTGAGTTCAGCAGGTATTGCTTCAGTTCTCTTTTAAAGGACTGAACATTTGTTGTATTGAGAGCTGCAGCAGGGATCTCATTTAGCCATGCTGCAGCTCTCAAGACAACAAATGTTCGGTCCTTTAAAAGAGAACTGAAGCAATACCCTAAACTCAAATGCTCAGTGACTGCCTTACCTGAATCCATATCTTCAACCTGGATACCCATGCTTAAACACCTCTGACTCCCTTACCTGAGTCCATATCCTCAACCTGGATACATTCCCTCATCTGTCTGAACTTTTCAACCGTTTTATTTGGCACAGGTTGGCTCATGCTGGCATAAGGTATTGGGCTATGATACTTTATGCCAGAAAAAATTCATTTAAACAGAAATGTCACCACCTACCCTTGCCTTCTTGCAGACTACTGGCAGTTTTGTGCTATTTTACTGAATGCTGACTGTGCTGGTTACAATCTACTGGGTTTGCAGAATTTAAAGAACCATTGTCCCAGTGACTTCAGACACAACAGTAATCTGCCTTGCAAATCATAATAACGCAGCCAGCCATGACCCCCCACTGACTACAGCAGCACCAGCAGTTGCAGACAGGACGTCATCAGTCCTCCTGCCTCCCAGTCCCATCCCAGTTGCCCCATCATAATAACGCAGCCAGCCATGACCCACCCACTACAGCAGCACTAGCAGTTGCAGACAGGCCTTCATCAGTCCTCCTGTCTCCCAGTCCCATCCCAGTTGCCCCATCATAATAACGCAGCCAGCCATGACCACCCACTACAGCAGCACTAGCAGTTGCAGACAGGCCTTCATCAGTCTTCCTGCCTCCCAGTCCCATCCCAGTTCTCCCATCATCATAACTCAGCCAGCCCTGAGCCCCTCCCTTAGCAGCCCAGTCGCAGACTGTCATCACCACCCCTCCTCACCCACTGCACTGCAGCAGCACCAACCAGCAGTCTGACCAGTGAGTCATCAGACCACCTGCCTCCCAGTTCACACCCAAATCCCCCAGCCCCCCATTCAAAATAATAAGTTAGTCAACCACCCCATCCACTGCCCTACAACACCATTAGCAATCACATCAGTGACATCACAGACCATTCAGTCCTCCACTCATCCCCTGGCTGCCTCCTCTCAGTCACAGACTAAGTCCCCTGGCTCCCAGTTTAACTTGCAGCAGCAGATGTACGTGGGGAAGGGTAGTATACTGCATACACTTACCTACTTCTTCTGAGGTGCAGCAATGCCAGCAACCAGCAGCTTCTCCATGTTCACACAAGCTGTCTGTGCCTCTCAACTAGTCTGTGAAGCACTGAAGTCTGAAGAAATTAGCTTGGACCTCTTTTCTGACTTTAACAGCCCTCACCCGTAACCCAAAACAAAAAGCCGACAGTCACTTGACTTGAGTCTGACTCACTGAACCCCTTAAAATTATTACTGCCTCAGAGACATGTTGATGTAGACAGTCCAGTCGACACTTGACAGTTACACAATACTAACACACCGACCCCATTAGGCCTGTACCATTGGTACCACCAAGCTGTTGTCTGCCTCCTCTCAGTCCCGACTCCGTCCGATCACTGGTACTGCTAGCCTCTCTGTGATGGAGGGATCTGTTTTAGTAGATGCAGTGGCAGTTGGACCGCAAACGAATGACAAGGCGAGGACCAGGCAGCCACACAAATGAAGCACCACACTAGCCAAGTTACCCTCCGCACCACAGAAAGCAAGGATTGTGATGCTCGCTCTGCTCATCGACAACACTCGCCTCCTCACACAAGCACACGCACGCTATAGCAGACAGTCTCCGCCCACTCCTTATTGGACCTCATGATTGGTTAGGCAGGAAGGCTACTTGCTTCTGCGCTGGCGCAAGATCGGATACAGTTTGTAAGCTGAAGACAAAGTTCACAGAACTCAAAAACAAAGACTTTTTTTCGAGTTCTGTGTGAAAGTTACTCCCTACTGTCGGTGAAATGGTTATGTTGCTCCTGTCCCTCCGGCTGTCCTCCTTGTTCCGCCGCTCGCCAAATTCAGTTAAGGCTGCGCCAGCTTCAGTTGCATGAAAGCAAGCAATGCTGCATAATTACTGGCTATTAGTACCAGGGCTGATTTTGATTATTTTAAATTAAATTAAATATTGGGGAACAAATGTGGTAATGGTAAAATTGGGGGACATATGCCCCGTCCCCACCTATAATTACGCCCTGTCCTAATGTGAAATAAAAGTCGCTGTAATTTTGGGGTTCAGCCTTGTCAGGAGCCGGGTGTGGGGGGTATTCGACCTTATATATGTCAAGGTTAGTGAAGTGAAGGCTGAGGGCTGTGGCAATTGTGGGCCATCACTCGCCATCTTACCATTAACTTCCATAGGGCCAGGTTCAGCCTTGGTGTTTCCTCTGATTTGGGATATCACGTGGGGGGAGGGCTTGGGCAGTTGGAGGGAAGTCCCGCAGCTGGTGAGGTGAAATGAAGACAAAACAGAAAGTAACACACACACAAAAAGAACCACAAAACTGAAAACCCACTGGTGATCTAGTTCTAAATTAGAACTCAAACTCCTCGGTTCTAAAATATTTCTAATCTCTTTAGAACTAGTTCTGACAACCATAATTTGAGTCTGACCTGACTGGCTGGTTGCAACAGGTTTTTGATAGAACTTTTGTTATGGCCAGTTCTGGTCCAGCTGTAATGTTCCCCAGGATTCGATTCCATCCCCATGCTGTTTGCAGTATATATGCTGCCACTGGGGCAGATTATCAGAGAGTACACAGTGAGGTTTCACTGCTACCCACATGATACTCAGCTGTACATGTCCTCTACATCAGATGGATGAGAGGCAGTCACTGTGCTAAAGAATTGTCTAAAAGAAATTTCCAGTCGGATGGCCTCCAGCAGACTGAGTCTCAATCCGCCAAGACAGAGTTGTTGTTGGTGGAGTCGGTTCTTTGAGGGTTGGCTAGAAGATATGATGCTGTCAGAATTCCATCTCTAAATGGCACACACCTGACAGCTCTGGATAGGGTCAGAAATGTTTGAGTCATTGTGGATTTACAGCTGACACCCACTGGTATATCAGGTGTCGGCTGTTGTCTGCAACTGATTTTTTCAGTTAAGGAATATCTCAGTGATCAGACCCTACCTAGTGCAAGAGTATCTGATGACCCTAGTACATGCCTTTGTGACCATGAGAATGGATGGCTGTAATGCTTTATACCTAGGGCTATCGGGATTTTGGTGCATGGCCTGCAGCTAGTGCAGAATGCCACGGTAAGGTTGGTGGTTGGTGTGTCATATAAAGATCATATTACATGTATGCTGCAGCAGCTGCACAGGCTACCAGTTCTGTGGTGTGCCTGTTTTAAAACTGCTTTGATAGCATATACAAATCATGCCTGGTTCGGGGCCTGCCTACCTGTGGCCTGGTATCCTCCAAGCTAGAGATGTGGTGAAGTTTTAATTTGCCGGCAAAGTTGCCATAAAGTGGCAAAATTCACATGAGAGCTCATAAGGTTTTCAGACCTCAGCAACTTTGTCTTTGCCCAAACTGAGATGTTTTGCCACAAAGTTCAAAGTTTTTGCTATAAAGTGCATAATTTAGCTGCAAAGTACAGAATTTCACCCTCAAAATTCCACACTTAGCAGCAAACTCACACTTTGCAGATCGATCTGCACTCCATGAATTGTGTGAAATTTGCAAATTAATTTGTGGAGCATTTTTTCCCTAACTTTGCCCATTTCTACTCCAGCTGCTCTCTGCTCCACCAAGGAGTTGATGCTAGCCATCCCAAGATTCTTTATGATACAGTCAAGTGATAAAGTGATAAGACGTTCTCAGTGGTGGCACCTGCAATTTTGGAACTCCTTTCCATTCCATCTTTGAAGTTCTCTCTTGGTGGAGGTGTTTAAATGGGGCTTGAAAAGCCATCAGTTTGAATTAGGGTATGAATCTGACAATTGCTGGATTAGTACCTCTGTATTTTAATGTATTTGAGTTTTGTGATGTTGCTGTTTTATGATTTTATGTTGAGAACCATGAGCCCCTGGGAAAGGGCACTATATAAATAAAATCACCTTTCCTTGCCTAGTACTGAAATTAATATTTAGTTTTAAAATACTTACCTATTACTTATTACATGTCAGTGGCTCAGCAGGTAGCACACTCACCTCTGAGACTGGGAGATTAGAAGGCTGTGGGTTCTTGCCCACACCAGGCACTTAGGTTAATATCTGAATACTGACACTGCAGAGCAGCATGAGGGGTGCTGCACTTCTGAGGTGCCGTCTTTCGGATGAGATGTTAAACTCAGGTCCCAGCCACCTGGATTGGTGGTAGTTCAGGTGGATATTAAAGATCCCATGGCACTTCTCGAAAAGAGTAGAGGAAATTTTTATTAAGACACAAAAACAGATACAGCTAAGTTACCAAAAGCATCTGTAGCATACAGTAATAGATACACACAACCCAAAGCGAAGGAAAAATAAAACAGTGAGAAACAATCAATAAGGTACTATAGTAGTAAACAGAAAAACAGCCACCCAGCACATTTATCAAAAAATCCCCACAAAATTTGGCTCTTCATATGGCCAGGAGTCCGATAATGACGAGCGTTACCCAACAATCCACTCCCAGCCATAAACGCAGACTGTTTGTCTCCCCAGTGTATGTAATTCATATTGGTAGATTTTATCCAATTCCAGTTGTACTGACGTAACATATCCCAAACAGTCACTTCTTTCTGTTGCAACACTCTGAAGACAACGAGCATGCCAGATCAGATCACCCACTTCAGACATGCAAAATACCCAAACTGTACTCCTCTGCCACTTCTGCCATTCCACCCCAATCACCCCAATAACAAAACCTCATATGTCATCTGCGCAAATAGAGGCTCACTCCATAATGCAGCCAAAGAGGACCAAAAGCCTTGTATACAGGCACATTCAAAAATAAATGCTGTATAATTTCTACATGACCCATACATGCCCCTACTAAACAGATACGGTCTGTCAATGTTTTATGCTTTTGGTTTCCTTTAACATTTAAACGTTGATGACCACATAACCAAACCATAGCCTGCATTTTTAAAGGAATTCTCAGTTCAACAAAGCTATCCAATAACAGTAGACAATCAGATTGGGCTGAAATATGAAATACTGGGTCTTCCAGATAACTGTGTGCAAGAATCATTTTATAAAACTGTTTTCTGTCAGTGTCCATAAACCAATGGAGCACTATTTTCCAATCTCACATATTTTAAAGTGGTCTGTACATAAGTGGCAAACATTTATCCGAACGTGCCACTTGCCCCTCCCCATGCTGCCAAAAAGGGTCTCCCAATATTTCATACTATCAAAGCCAAACCCAGTATTCACCAACAACAGTGGATGGATATTACTGTAAAAAATTACTAAAGAGATAAACCAATGGCTGTATCATGTCCAGTCCACCCTTTTCCTTGCCCTGTAAGTGTGAACACACTTTACAGGATTTAAACGACTACTCCATAAAACAAAAGAAAAGTCCCATTATTTTAGCATGCATATGAAAAGGAACAGGATAAATATGGAGACACATAAAAAAATAGGTAATATATATGCTTTCAACAAATAGATCCATTTTTCCTTGTCATTTCCAGGATTTCAAGAAATAACTTCCCTATGTGCCTCATCATATGCCACATCCCAATTCATCTGTTCAGCCCACCTAGTGCCAAACCATAAACCCAACAACTTAAGTTCCTGATGTTCAATCTGAATAGGAAAATGGTCTGGAACAGAAATCCCCAGAGGCAATAATCAACTTTTAGATAGATTGAGTGTAAGTCCTGTACTAACATGCATATCTGCCAAAAACCCAAGCACTTTTGCCCTGATTCAAGATCCTGAACAATAACCATGCAATCATCAGCATAAGCAGATACTTTGGGATATGTTCTTCCAAGCCTATCACAAACAGGTCGTATCTCAGTAGAAGTTTCTATAAGCCGTAACAGAGGATCAATAGCAAAGACATACAAGAGAGGGCTTAATGGACAACCCTGCCTCACACCATTTTGTAGCTGAACAGAAAATCCCAAATAACCATTCAGCAGTGGAATCATTAATGCCCATTCATATAAACGCTGGAGGACATTGACAAAATCACGTAACACCCCATACAATAAAAGAGTGTCCCATAAATGACCATGAAGCACTGCATCAAAAGCAGTTTCTTGATCCAAGGACAGCACAAATCCTTCCAATTGCATATTTAAACTTTATTCAACAAGTTCTTGAATGAAAATCAAATTCTGTTGAATTTTCCGTTTTGGTACTGCACAAGTCTGATGTGGTATAACAACATAATGTTCTACTTGTGCCAATCGAGAAGTCAGAACTTTAGTAAAAATCTTATAATCTGAATTTAATAGACTTAAAGGTTTCAAGTTCCTAGGTATTTGTAGGTCACCCTTTTGTATAAAAAGTCATAACACCATCTTGTATACTGGAGGTAAACTCCTCCATCCACTATCTCCTGAAACACTATCCTTAAGACAGCAACTAATTCACTTTGAAAAATGTATAAAATTCATTAGAAATCCCATCAATCCAGGGAAGTACAGGCTGATAGATAAGCTATCGCCACCTGAACTTCCTCGTCTGTAATTGGTCTCAGTAAAGCATCAACTCCAGCAACAGGGATCTTAGGTAATGAGCCACATTCAAAGGGACAGACCTCTGATATGTACTATATAAATGTTCCGACATTACCTGATGCATACCAGACTGGGTATCTCGTACTATCCCATCATGACCAACCAAAGACCTCATGGTTAATTTCTGAACACCTGGTAATTCTACTTCATAAGCGATAACCAACTCCTTCCGTCCTGCGTAACAAATTGTTGACACTTTGCTGCCTCTCCTCCCTCTGTTTATGAAAGTCACACATTTGGTCTTTAAGCAGCTGCAGTTGAACCAGGTTATCATCACCTGCATCCCAAGCATGTGATAAAATTTTCAAGTATTTCACCTTAAATGTAAATAATGCAAATATCGTGAGTTAGCAAAAACACCTGATGTCTCCTTCAAGAAGTCTCTTAAATCCCTCTTCGTATCCTTCCACCATGCTTCCCAAGTTTACAGGACCTCCTTGTGAATGAGCTTGCTCAATGGAGTTTTCCTGCAATAAACTTGAAATAGAACTGAAACTTGAAGTATATAAAAAAAACATCCTGCCGAACTGTCAAAATATCCTTACCCTTGTTGTGCCTCTACCTGCTGTAGTATAGAAGCATTAAATTTCCAATAACTTCTACCAAAAGAAACTTTATGCTCTAAACCGATTGTAGCCTGAACCTGCACATGATCAGAGGTCTCCAAAGGAATAATGGTAACAGCAGTACTAGGCAACCGATCAGAAACAAACCAAATCAATACAAGTAGAGAGCTTACCTTTAAAAAGGTGTGAGCAGGTGTTTGGTCTACAAGATCATAAACATCACGTAAGCCTGTAGTAGTTAAAATTATACGCAATGCATTGGTATCACTATAAATGTTTTGCATCTGACGTCCCCAATCTCGAGGCAACAAACCACAATTAAAATCACCCCCACAATATCAACTTAGTAGCGAAGAAAAGGTTCTATGAGATGAAACAAGGCCACTCTGTCTGCCTTAGTTTGAGGTGCATAAATATTGATCAAGTGATCGCCAAACCACTAATAACCACATCCACAAGCAGAACCCTACCCGTGAAAGGTCCAATACTTTCAGAATTCATATTGGCAAATCAAAAACAAAATACCCATGCCAGAGCATGGGGCATTTTCTACTGACCATAAAGAAGGCCCCCTCCAATCTTTCTTTGCCTGATCCATGTCAGATATAGTATGCAATCTGGTATCCTGCACAAAAGTAACATGACTCAAAGTATGATGTATGCTTGCAAAAGTAATAGAACGCTTCTGGAAATTATGAATGCTATTGACATTCACAGTAGAGATAAGCATAGAAGACAGCATGAAAAGGGAAATAAAAGTGGCAGAAAACAAAACCAAATATCCCAGATCATTTCCTTTTTTCCATTTTGGGCTTAGGCTTGTCAACTAACCATGGCCCAACAGGGGCCTCTAGTACTGAATATGCCACTGAGGAGTTATCAGCTCACCACCCCTCCCTTCAGGTACATCCATTAGAACATCAAAAGGATTATGTACTATGAGGTCCTCTACAATAGTAGTCCCTTTATGTGTTGTCTAGACCAAGTAACCCTCTGAAAGGGTAAGTCTTCTACTGTGAGGCAGGGGCATCTCCATTGCTAATTTGTCTTTAACCAAAACAGTCAGAATCAAGAGTGTCTTTCTGTAAGACTATTTTTCCAAATCATGTCCAGAAGAGGAATGTCCCAAATCCTGGAGGACTTCATCTTCTACTGCAGTCTGAAAACCATCTTGCACTGGCATCGAAAGTTCTTGAACAGTATCCTGAACTTCTCAGTTACTACAACAGAATCAGACTGTGGATCCAACACTGGGGCTACTGCAAGGACCAGAGCTGCACCATCCATTCATTAAATTACTGGCCTTCATTTTTTCTTTTTGTGCTGTGGCAACATAAACATCATGTTCAGCCCTAATGGAATGATCTACTTGATTATGAGAGGCTCAGGAACAGTTTCAAAATAGTGACCTTTTCGTCACAGAGATTACATTTCAGGGTTGCCTGCAGTGTGCACCTGTGTGCCCAAGATCACCACAAAGGCCACATTTCTGTTTCTCACAGACGTTACTTAGATGACCAAGTTCCCCACATTTATAGCAGGTCCTAGGCTGACCCAGGTAAAATATCTCACCCGGTCCCTCCCAAAAAAGAAATAATTGGGTACATGCTGAATATTACCCTGGTCTTGTTTAAGCATAACCTTATACTTCCAACCCCAGTCCATAAATGTTCTTTATCCAATATAGGGTCTGGGTAGCCTGTCACTGAACAGTGTTGTTTCAACCAATATGTGATATCAGCTACATTTACTCCCTCATTCCAAAAGAGTACAGTGATAGTTTTGGACAGAGGTTTAGACAGGGGTATAGCTAGAAATAGCCACCATACGGGCCCAGATTTAAGCAAATTATGCTGTTTCCAAAACTGCTCAAGTCCATTAGCATGCTTGAAACTGATATCATAGATGGTGTGTCCAGGCATAAGAATGAGAGCATAAATCTCATAGCCATAAAATGTCATGTTGTTTTGAGCAAAGCCCTACCCACAAACAATCTATCAGGCACAGCCGAAGCATCACCCTTGAATTTCAAACAAACCGCATTTTGTCTCATTGCTGGCTCAGAGAAATTTCGAGCAGAGGAAAAGTTTGTCCCTTACCCCAGCATACCAAACATTAGGGACAACAGATGGCATGTCAGTGGAATCCCAGGAAATCCCAAGTCTTTAGACACAGAGGAAACTAACTGTACTGGCTGCTGAACAGGGGTCTGTACTCGGCGAGGCAAGGTATCAGGGGATGGTGGGGGGAATCAGGATTTGAAACACATAAGTCATCTTCCCCTTCCAGTCTTTTAATATCAGACAAAAGGTCCCTTGCTCAGCTGTGGTAGGTGTTCCTTGTGCAAACTATTTCTGACCTAGGGTTAGCTGGGAAGCAGATGCTCCAACACCAGACTAGTAGATAAACTTGGGTGCTCAGGAGAAGCATTAACCATATCAAAACCAGGGCTGTTGGCATCCCAGCCAGAACCATCCGCCTTCTTACCCACCCTGCTGCTTCCAAAGATTGCACAACCTAGGCTGCGGTGGCGTGCAAGGATGGAGCCCACTCCTAGCAACAGACTGTGGTGCACAAGCAACCTCAGCTCCTGCTATCTGACCGTGTTCAGTTACAACGCAGGTCAGCAGAAACAGGTGTTAGGGAACCCCCTATGGAAGCACCCACCTGCAAAGGGTTAGAATCTGGCAGAGGAGGGACCAACGGATCTCAGCAGTAATGTCGGACATAAGGAGAGAACAACAGTGTTGGGAGTCTAAAATCTGACCACCGGCAAGGAGATGGCTTGCTTTGCAATTGCCACCCCCAGTCCCAGTTACACATCCATATCAGTCGCACTGTCCGGTACCTGATTCTTCAAAAAACTGCCACAGAGTTCAATACCGAATTAGGAGGTCTTTTGGTATCCAAAGCAGTCATCGGACCAAATCCTTGTCCTTAAGCGCCACCTCCAAAGCAGCACGGTTACAAACGTCCGACGCCAAAACCAGCTCGGATACGCACACACAGCAGAGCCACCAGTTCCTGTCTCCGGCAGCAAACCCACGTTCTTCAGTAGCAATTAGCTGATGGATATTCTACTCCAGTGCTGCTTACCCATTCACCACTGACAGCTTCATGAAAAAATCCAAGCCAGGTAGGGAAGATACATCCATTACATCAGCTGCAGAATTGGCCTGACAAGGGTCAGAGACCAGGGAATAGGCCTGTTGCCCGGCCCCTGCACAACTGTCCTCCAAAGTCACAGGCAAACTGGCCATAGCAGCACCAGCCACAGCACCATCTACCTCAGAGTAGGGATTTTCCGGTGCACTGGCCAAATTTCCCCATTCACTAAAATAACCAACAGCTTAATCTGGTTCAAAGTCAGTTGGCATTCATCAGTATCCCCTCCCTGGGTCGTGCCTGAAAATAGGAAGGATTTGTCTAGTGCACTAACCCTGTCAACAAAAACTTAATAAAATAAATAAATAAAATATCAAAAGTGTTTTTCTTTCCCCTTTGATAATTGGAACATTTTCTACTTGACAATACGTGGTGTGGTGTGATATGTAGAATGGTACTCTAACAGGAGGGTCCTGTTCTTCCTCATACATCATCAGCCTTGTAACGTCACTGCATGTGACATCTAAAGTGACCATGAACACCATGACTTGATACCAGATCAGACACACGTGATATCACAATTAGTGAGTCCACAATACTCTGAGGTCTGAAGAGAAATACTGTAGAACCACAGCGGTACCAACTAGATGCAACACAGTAATGCTACTGTATATCACAAAATGCTGCAGTTATGTTGCAGGAACAGTATAATTCAATAGCAATTACGCTCTTTTTACTGCAGTGTTTTGTGACATGTCACTTGCTGCAAGTTGCTACATTGCATTGGCTAATTCCACTGTAATACATGACAGTATCTAGGTTATATAATGCTATTTATGAAATGAGTAGAGAAACGCTGCATCCTGCAAGAGCCACCCCAGAGAAAAGGTGCTCAAGAACAAGGGGACATGCTATGAAGCTGGAAGGGGAGATTCAAGAGAGATGTGAGGAATTACTTCTTCAGAAAGAGTGATGGATTCCTGAAACAGCCTTCCAGCGGAGGTGGTGGGGGCAAAAACAGAAGTGGGGTTCAACAGTGCATGAGATAAGCACAAGGGAATCACAGTGGAAAAGAAGGGAGAGGAGAAAGACCTGTAGTTCGGTACAGTCTGCAGTAATAGTGTAGGTAGGGAGAAATGGGCAAACTGGATGGTCTAAGCGGTCCTTATCTTCCATGAAATTATATATTTCTATGTTTCAGGCATGCATTCATAGATCAACAACCCTGCGGGTGGCACTTTTCTGGCAACCACGATGCAGTTCATCCCACATATCCATACCTGCCAGAAACATCTGAAAAAAAAGGCAGCCATGTTAGCACTGTAAAAAAAACAAACAAAAAAAACACTTAACACCACAATTGCTCCAACACATAAAAACATTTTTTTATAGTTTTGAATCACTCTCCATCCTTACACCACAGCTAAAAACACTACATTGCAGTGTATAATATTTTAAACCATAATCTTACCTTTTTTAACTTCTTGTAGGCCTGTAATCCACAATTATTGTGCTCATTGTGGGCTTGTGGCTCAGTCCAGCAGCCCACCCACCAGCCATAAGCCCCATCACCCACGGTCCACTCAGCTGCCGGCATACCTGGCTTTTGACTTGGTCTGTAGTTAAATACAACCCCCGCACACACACTTCACAACCCCCAAAATTGGCCCTTTAAAATCCAAACTGTTAGTGCACCTTTGTTGCACACAGTATGTGTGACTGCAACAAATAAACCTAATGCTACCAGGCTAATGCCCCCACCTCTTCTATTCCAGGACTTATTCCCTCCACCCTGTACCATAACACCTCTGACTCAATTTGTAACAAGCACTTCTCTTTATTCCTACTCTCCACCCCTCCAACAATTCCTACCACCTATCTATTTCAACAAAACCCTCTGGTGGCTCCTTTCACTAAATCTCCTATCCCTACACCTTCCACCCGCCTACCCCCAGGACTGTCTCCCCCATAATTCACCAACATAACCCCTCAGGGTGTTTCTCCTCCTGACCTCTTACTCCCTCACTGACATAACCCCATATCCCAGGGCTGATTCCTTCCAAACATTTCACAACCCCTGGTACACAACAGCATGGGGTCATTGTCTAAGACATAATGCGCATGGTGCAATTCTTCTGCGACGATTTATTCCATGAGGCATATGTCTTTGTTAATGTGGGGCTTTGCCCCCCACATACCCCCTCACAGGGAATAGACTTCCGGACCCCCACTAAAAGATTCTCAACTCTGGGGGTCCAACTTGGGGATCGCACAAGTCTGGGTTCACCATAATGCTGTATGCTATTAAGTGTGTGACATTATGACCCAGTAGGGTACAACAACTCCTCTATGCTTTGCAATCCTCCTCTGGGGATGGGAAATATGCCCCCCAGAGGCAGTTTCTTTTTCCTGCTATACTGTTTTAACCTTTTGCATATTAAGTTGGAACAATGGAACCATATGCAATTGTAAATCACTTTGTACTTCTTGTATGTCAGATGTTTATTCAAAACAATTAAAATTGTTATTTCTGACTGTTTATACCACTGAATATTGGCTATTCTCGTAAACTGCATCCTTAGCATCAAACCTTTGTAAATGAGTTGTCTAGCTCAAAGGTCTTTAATCCAAGATTTCAATAAATAAATAACTAAAACACACTCACACTTCCTGTCATGCACACCAACATCAGGAAAATAAAGATTTCTTTTTAAATGGGAACATGCTTGTGCTACTATCACTAGCACTGACAGTTTAGCACTGCAACCTAAACCAAAATCTCTCCCATCCAAAAGTGATTGCAAACTGTAAGTTTCTTGCTTCTTCAGCGCACTTCAGGAATCAGAAAGTCTGTTTCTATTGGAACAAAGAACAGCTCTCCTCCTCTGATTGCGACTGGACTATTTGCCTTTTATGGCCCAGTCACACAGTCAAAGGTTCGCGCCTGTTCACTAATTGGCCGCCTCCTTCCTGAGTCGCCGCTTGCAAAATTGTGGCTGATGTGGACCCGTATGCATTGCCTGTCCTCGCCAGCAAGAGCTTTCCTTGTCGATCACCAATGTGATCCCATCTTCTCCCACTGCCGATGTAGCCCCAGAATGCCTGCCCAGACCACTTCCAGCGACAAGCCCGGTCTGGAAAGAACAGCTCTTCTCCCCTGATTGGAACTGGGCTAATCGTTGCTATAGATATTAAAAAGGATGGGTCCCAGCACCAACCCCTGGGGCACACCACTGCCACCCTGGAATGCACCCTATTTGCCTTACTACCACCCTCTGGTTTCAGTCTTTGAACCAGTTCTCCACCCACCTTGTTATTTTCTTCGTTCCACTCCTAAGCCTTCCAGCTCATTTACCAGCCTTCTATGTGGCAAAGTGTCAAAGGCATTGCTGAAATCTGGGTAGGCCACATCCTCCTCCATCCACCTTCCTTGTTACCCAGTCAAAAACTCAGTTAAGTTTGTTGGGCACAACCTGTCTCCCATAAACCAAACTGCCTAGGGTCCTGGAGGCAGTATAGCACATTGGGTAAAGGCTCTGAGCTACAGATCTGAGACCTGGGTTTGAATCCAACAGCCGTCTAAGTGCATACTGTGTGATTCTGAGCAAGTTACTTAACTTCTTTGTGCTCCAGGTTGCATCTGGAAACAAGCTTCAGATTAGTGTGCTACTCCTGGTTAAACAATGTTCCCTTCCCCACTTTCCTATAGACCATTGACAACCAGGTGTTCCACTATTCTTTCCTTCAGCAGTATTTCCATTATTTTTCCCACTGTTGTGGTCAGGCTGACCAGTATGTAGTTCCTGCATCCTCCCTGTTAACACTTTTGTATAGTGAGACCACATCAGCCGCTTCTCCAATCCTGGGCATGTCACCCGATCACAAAGATAGGGTGAACAGGGTAGTCGGAGGCCCTACTAACACCTCCCTAGCTCCCTCAGTGTCCAGGGTGCATCTATCTGGCCTATAGCCTTATTGCTGCCAGTTCCATGAGGATCCTTTCTTTTGCAAAGGGAGCTGTGTCCTTTTCTATGATCTCTCCATCCTTATTAATGCTGGCCCATTTTCTGCCCTTCCTTTGTAAAACCGAACAGAAGTATTTGCTCAGTATTTCTGCTTTTGGCGGTCATCTTACCTCCCTCCATCCACCCTTTTCAGACACTCAGTATCTCCCTTGCCTTCCTTTTCTCCCTGACGTACCTGCATGTAAAAGGTTTTGTCCTCCTTACCACAATATCCACTGGCTTTCTTGTGTCAAGGATCCCACATTAGTGTGGGTCTGGTGCCAATGTGCACTTTGCATGTGGAAACATTTTGGTTTGCCTGCTGTGTGCTGTAGTGTAGTGGATTATGATGACTGATTTTGCTGGATTCTGCACTGACAGCTTCATTTACAGCAGATCCTGGAGTTCTTTGCGGTGGGAGATTGTCCTACAGTGCATGTTAAGAGTTTATATAGGCTCTCAGCTTTGGTTTACTGGCCCCACTGAACTCCCTGAGCTAAGTTATGTCACAGACTGACTTATGCTCTGGAGAAGAGCAGAAGTGGAAAACATCTGATAAGAGATTGTGTAGGCTCAAATGTGCACTGCAGGCTATTGGAACTTCTATTGCCTGTTGCCAGCTGCAGGGAGTTCTGGGACTGGTTGTGTCTGCGTATATCTGCCTAGAGATGGTCACAGTTGGCCTGCTGTGGTGTGCTATACTGCAATGGATAGTAGTTGCAAATTCCAAATCGGTTCAGGGGGAACTTAGAGGAAGGATTAGGAGTACTTCTTCACTGAGAGGGTGGTGGACAACTGAATGGGCTGCTGAGAGAAATGGTGGGAGGGTTCACGAGGGCATGGGATAAGCACAGAGGGCAACTGGCATGGGGGACTACAGAAAAGGCCTAGTGGATATCTAGGCAAACTGGGCAGACTAGGTGGGCTTGAGGTCCCTTTCTGCCATCACACACCTGTGTTCCTGTGTATTCTACAGGCAGATTGGGAAAGGGAGGGGATCCACTACACCACCAGGAAGCATTCATTGTGCCTTGAATATCTGTTCCTTGGTGTCTTATCCTACGCTGTGTTGGTTGATGTGTGAGCAACATGACAACCCACCCGCAAAAAGATCAGTTCTAGGGGCATGGGCAAGGAGTCCTCATCCTCCCTCCCCAACCATGACATCCCCTGAGTGACCGAGTCCATTCTAAAAGCCAGGTTGATGGTGTGGTACAGGTCTGTATCTCCCCCAACCCACTCTTTTATTTTAACCTCTACAGAGCCTTCCCAACTGACCCAGCTGATCAGTATTTTTATTTTTCATACTGACCAATTGTCCCTTTTATATCTACAGGTCTGACAGGACATTGACTGAGAGTAGGAGGACACTGACCATATGTATCAGATAAGTATTTTTTGTTTACTCTACATTGTTTGTCATATAATAGTTCAGAACGAGCTGCAGATCCTTTGTGAGCCCATTGTTGTTCTTGTTTTACAGGTACAAATGGCTGCTATGGGAGGCACTGGGTTGAGCTGTACCTTGTGCTTTAGAAAGGAGACTATGGGCTGGGGGTATGGGATGGGCATCAAGGTTGGGAACTCCTGGGAACACCACACAACCAATTTGCCAAGACTCGTGAGGCTCAAACCCTGTTTTTCATTTTCTTCCTTTGTGGGCTTTGCATTCTAATGCCTGCATTAATGTAGTGTTATTGTTTTGCAACATGTACTGTCTGTGTCGGTGTGTGTGTGCAATAACCCACTGTAGGGTGTGCAGTCACGCTCTGATATACGCATTCACGTTGGTTTGTGTTGTTGCACATGAGGCTGCAGGTCAGTGCATCAACCACCCAAGCCGTGTGTATATCACTGTGCTTCCACACACCACACAGTGGGTATCTATCTTATAAAATGGCAAAATTGTTTTGAGAGGAGTAAAGTGCAGGTGTGTGGTTGCACTACGATATACACACAGTCACCTAATGGTGTTTGTCCAATGTGATTGATAATCCCATTATAGAGATATGTATGTATATATATATATATATATATATATATATATATATATATATATATATATATAGAGAGAGAGAGAGAGATACACACAGACACGCTCACACACACACACACACACACACACACACACACACACACACATATATACATATACACACACACACTTCACTCGAACAGCCCCTTGATACCGAAAATAATTTTCCACACCGTGCATGTGCTCCCAGTCCAAGAGGCTCTCTCTCTCTTTTGAAGATAAACCTGGAAATACTGGTGTGGACCTGCATATCAGGAGTCTCCCATACCATTTTCTGCAAACCAGAACAATTGTTGGTCATTCCTTTACCTAAATGTCCACCCCTTCCTTGTGACTTTGAGTCAAACATGGGTAACAAACTTTAGTACCTCCTATAAACATAGCCCCCAAGATCTCCATCTTCTTTGAATTCACAGACGACTTTCTCACTCAGGAACCCTTAATCAAAGCTTCTCTGCTGAGGTTGCAGATACCTGCAGATGAATACTGTTTTGTTTTTGTTGAATTTTATACAACGCCATCTTTAATGCAGCCTAATACACTGGAACAGAACTACAACACTGCTGACAGGAGTGCTACAAAATCACACTGCACACTGAAGTGCACTACAGGTGTTGATGCAGTGATAATTAACATAATTTGCACACACTGAAAAGCAATGCAACATCTGCTTCAGGCAGTGTTGAAAACACTGTTAATCGTAGTACTTTGCAGTGTGATTACAGTGCTAATTAACATAATTCACACACACTGAAAAAGCAATGCAACACTGCTTAAGGCAGTGTTGCTGACAGAACACTGCTTCAGGCAGTGTTGATGACAAAACACTGCTAACTGCGTAGTACTTTGCAGTGTGATTACAGTGCTAATTAACATAATTCGCAAGCCTGTATCAGCACTGCATGTACACCGAAAGAGACCTGAAGATGCACTGATTAAACACTGATGGACTGCATTACGAAATGAAGTGTGCAGGAAGTGTACACTGCTACTGTAACACTGAAATAACACCATATAGTGACTATTTGAACACTTCACTTCCTCTGTAAACTCCAAAACCAGAATTTTCATTTGCATCTGTGTCTGAGCTAGCTGCAGCACAGTCAGACCTGAGGGCAAAACAGTGAGGTTAGTGAGAGACAGAGAAAGAGAGAGCAAAGTGAACTGCTTTCACTATAACAAGGATTTAAGCAATATACCATGAGAAGGTGTGGGTGATAGCAGGATTTACCCATACTTGGTGTGGTGGCTTGCCTCACAAGGCACAGCCGAGTGGGGAAATCACACCAGGCCTGGGTAAATCCTGCCATCACCCACACCCTCAAGTGGCATATTGCAATTATACAATGTGCCCTTTTTTGTCACAAAAAGTAAAGATGAGTTTTTTTCCTGCACTTTATGTTATTTTTATTGAGTTTATTGGTGCCCAAGAAAAATAGTCCTCAGTTGCTAAGTTTCCTTATAGAGCACTGGCTCTGCTATGGCAGATTGTGTGCATGCACGGTAGATTTGATTGCTGCCACACCATAAAACACTTGTTCACCCATCTTGTCTCGCTTCTCGGCCGGAAACAAAGTACAGGTTTTTTTTGTCTGTAGTCTGCTTCGGTTCCCAGGAGAGGGCCTGAGGTGAGTTCTAAAACACTGTTTTGCTTGCTGTGTGGGTATTGCAAGTGTTTGTACAGTTACTGCTTTTCGTTTAGATAAGAGGCGCAGGGAGTTTTGGGTTTTGTCAAGCACAGTTTGTTTGAAACTCCCACTTAACATCATAGTGCCAGTCAGTTTGGAGGTTTTCTGTTTCGGGAGGGCTTGGAGTGATTTCTGGGGTTTCCTTATGTGGCTGACTGGCGCTGGTACTTTTTACCACTGGGTGATGACACAATTTACACATTGTAAATCATGCCAGCCAGCCAATCAGGAGCCAATATTTTTAACCCATTGTATAATCTGGGATTAGATCTTGTTTGACCACCCACTCTTACAGCTGTAGGTGTGTGGTCAAAGAGCTCAATCAAAACCAAAGTAAGAAAAGGGAAAAATACAATTGTGAAGCACTTCTGTCCTTGACATTTAGATTGGCTCATCTAACATCTGTCAGTGGCAGCGCAGCATCAGTGCTAAAATACAAATAAAATAATTATTAAAATAACTTTACAGATATCAAGGACCAACTGGCAGCTATGATATCTACTCCAACACAGGCTCATTCATACAATACATCCTTCCTTATAGTCAGTTGGGGGCAGTGAAAGTGTGGTGACAGTGGAAGAGAAAGACACAAAAGTGCCCTCTACTGATTTCTGGTGACATCACTGAGCAAGATGGTGGCTTGACGTTCTTGTTCTGCCTGTGTACCCTGAATTATTCCTCCTACAATTGTTTCTGCACCTATGTTTGATTACTGTTGTCGAAGGAAGGACATTCATTTATATGGGCAAGTCTAAAAACAGAGATTGCTGACTTATGCCCTCTGACCCTTGAGAGGGCATAAAGAGCCCCCCACTAGTCCAAGCCAAAACCACGATCAGTGGTTTGCCAGTTCTTAACTTTGCAGTAAAACAAGCAATTTTACTCAGAGTTTGCGAAAAGGACAAATAGCCTACAAGGGGCATAGGATCAGGCTAGATAGAAATTATTCTCCAGAGCTGGTATCAAAACAGAGAGACTTATGCCCCAGTCCTTGAGCCTCAAACAGCACAAGCTCAAATGTAGTGCTCCATACCCTGCCCAACTTAAAGTTTTTTCCTGGATGGGGTGAAATTATTCAAGACCTAGACTCTGCCTTGCAAGAACTAAAGTCTTGAAATCCATGGGACTTGAGAAGGACATGGATTTCTCTGATTCTCATGAAAAAGAGAACTCCAGAAGGATGCCTGATTGAAAGTCTCCAGCCGGTAAAACAGATTGGAGCAGGCTATAGATGAAGTGAAGGCATTGCTGTAAACATTTCAGAGGGAGGATCCAGCATGATTGTTTATTCCATGCAATAATTTGGGCACTTGCTGCTTGCATATTCCTTATTTTTAAGCAGCATATCTGCTGAGGATAGACATTAGATGCTTTTGATACTGTACAATTTGCTAACGGACTGTGTTTAGACTTTCTACCTTCATATATATGGGTGTCCTACTTTCTTTTTACTCATGCACTTCTTTCTGTAATCTGAGTTGAAATTCTTTCTTTTAGAATTGTTTTACTTTAGACCACCTGATGACCTATTTATCGGTCAAACAATATAGTTTGCAGCAAGCCTTGGTGGGAGTATAATTATTGTTTTAAGGAGGAGCACCTGGAGTTTATGCTACCATTTTTGGAAGATTCAAAAGGATTTGGCATACTTGTCTCTTTATTTCTTTCAAACGGGCTGCTTAATAATGGACTCTCCAGTTTTCGGGTTTTATAACATAATGTTGTTATAGAATACTGGCACAGACCCTGTCACACCTTTGTTCCTTTTTATTGTGAGGCAGGGACATTCTTGTAAGTTTAGAGCAGAATGCCCAATGGGGGACTGTTGATTTGGCTCACAATTGTTCTTTTCTTTCTTACAGTTATCTCTAAAATCCTCTTCTGGGTTTTTGTATCTTTAATTTTTCTGAACAGATAAAGGAGACTGACCCTTGGCAATGTAAAAACTCAGAGTTGGTTGTGTGTACTTCCCCTAAGGTGGCAGTTGCCGCCTCCCTTCTTTCATATCCTCCCTTGCTAGCCTCCTTCATACTTAGAGGTGATCTTAATGTCGTTTGGCTGCATTCCAACTCTTCCAAGTTAATTATGGTCCTGGCTGATTCAAATCTGAGTCAATTGATAGGAGAACCTACTGCTCTAACAGAAGGTGGGTAACCACACCTTATTAGACTGGGTGGTCACATATTGTGCCCCAAAGATAAAATCAGTAAGGGTACTCTGGCAGCATAAGTGCCCACTCACCTCTCTCTGAGTGTGGCATAATAATTTCTAACCCCCACCCAAAATCATCACTCTATGGGACATGTCCAAATTTGACATCAACACCTTTGTGAATACCATCAGGAAACAGACTGAGATCCAATAAACACCCTACCGGATGTAAACTCAGCACTGGACTATTTCGTGGTGAAATTTAGTAATATTGTTGACCAACACATCCCATTAAAGAGGTGCTGGGCAAAAGGTGTAAAGCTCCGTGGCTTACTAAGGAATTGAGGCAGCCATGTGCTCTCGCAATAAATCATAGAAGACTTATAAGGCTAGTGGATCACCCACTGACTGTATGACTTATAGGCAACTAAGAAACAACTGCAAGAACTCAATCCAAAAGCAAAATGGCTCCACTTCAAGAGACTCCAGACTGAGCATCTCAGTAATCGAAAAGAATTCTGGAGGCAGGTTAACTCCCTTTAAAGGGTAATCCTCTGAGACTCCCAGTTCCTTGATGCCCAGGGGTTCACTCTCACTGAGCCCACTGTCCCCACTCCTCCATCGCCTCTGGCTTTCATGAGTTATTCACCAATCTGGATAGGTACACATCACTATATTCTAGCCTGACCACCCCCAACTTGACCCCAGGCCATCAATTGATACTATGGACCTCCCTGCCTTCCACCTGAAGCTCACAACCCTTGAGGGCTCGCTGTCTCCTCAAGAATCTGAAGGCCAACATCTCACTTGGCCATGACACTCTAGAACCTAAATTCCTTAAGATGGGGCCGATGCCTTGCCCGCCCTGTTCGAGATTTATTTACTTGATCCTTCCTCACCGGCACTGTCTCTAAAGTATGAAAAGTTGCAATAGTGGTACCCGTCCATAAGGGAGGTCCCAACGACAGTGGAAACTCCCTGGCCTATCACTATATTTTGTTCCCTAGCTAAAATACAAGAGAGGATAATTTATGACCACCTGCAGGATTATCTTGACCTTCACAATCTACTCTCAATCTCTCAGCATGGGTTTAGGAAAACCACAGTACACTAACAGTTCTGATAAAAGTCACCTCTGACATTTTCCGTGAAATGAACAATGGTCGTACCACTGAGCAATTTTCATAGACCTAACCAAGACTTTGACTTGGTCAACCATGGCCTTCTATTGCAACAGCTGCAAGTCCTTGGCCTTGATGCCAGTGCTCTGGCCTGGACAAAAGCTACCTTTATGGCGCACCCAAAAGTAAAATGGGCAGGCTCTAATCTGATCCGAGGACCATTACCTGTTGTGTCCCCAGGGCTCCATATTGGGCCCATTACTTTTTCTTTGTTCATGAATGACCACCCCAATAATAGTGGTTGGGCCTCTGTTCACCTATATACAGATGATGCCATCATCTACCGTTCTTCTCGATGTGGTGTGGCTTAATTCCTGCTAACCTTTGACTTCCACACCCTTGAGGACTGGTTCCATCAGAGGCAGCTTATCCTCAATACTAAAAAAACAAACAGCATGTTGTTCTCCAACTCATCCACTCCAACTCTCCCCCACCATAGCTGCTCTCTCATGCACTGGGGATGCACTCAAAACTGTTAGGTCTTTTTAAATACTTAGGAGTCACCTTAGATCCCTCACTTACCCTGGATGTGCATGTTACTGCCCTCACCAATACTATAAATGAAAAATTGGTGTCCTGTACCATATCAGAGTCTTTCTTACATTGACCTCCTGCCGCAAAATTGCAGATGCCATGCTCCTGCCCCTACTTATGTATGGAGCACCGTTACTCCTCTGTACTATCGAATCCTACTCTCTAGCCTATTACAGGCCTACCATAGAACTGGCAGGTTTGCTCTAGGGACCAGTGCCCGGCATCATCCCTGAGATGTCCTGTCAGCCTTAGTCTAGCTACCCAATAATCAAAATTACGTTATGCCACCCTGAGCTTTATTTACAAGCTTGTCCATTGCTTCACTCCTCCATGCCTTGATGGTATTGTTCAACATCGTGTCCCCAACGTGCCCTCAGATCCCCTCCTTTTCCCTCCTATCAGTACCAAACTTATGATTCTCAGTGACATGGTGATCATTTGTTTTCTCAGCTGTGTCCCTGGAATTCCCTCCTCCTTCTATACTGGCCTGTACCTCCCTCTCAATTTCAAAGCTCGCTGTTATCCCTCCTAACTGCCCCACCTTGCTCCTGCTTCTGCTGACTACTGACTCCTGTCTTTCTGTCTATTCATACTGTGCCTCTACTAATCAAATCTTTCCACTCTCTTTATCGTCTTATCTCTGAAAAAAAACTGCAAATGATGTCTGTAGGTTTAGGTTTTGTTTGGTGTTCGATACATTGCTTGTTTTGCCTTGCTGTATGGAAATATTATACTCTTCTGTTGTATAACTTCTCCTTGTCAAATTTCTTGTACTAATGCCTGCACTGTCAATGTAATATGCTTCCCAGGTTGCCCTGAAAAAGGGACTGTCTTGTCTCAGAGGGCCTACCCGTTACCAAAAATTCAATAAATAAATAGGAGGGCAGCATTGGTCTATATTTGTATTTGCATTGCTTCTATGCTGCTTGTCCCATCTAATCTTTCAGGTGTTAATATTTCTATTGAATATTTTATCTGCTTCAAGATTTATATGCTGAAGAGGATGGGGGCAGGAATAGTTATATAGATTCATAGATTTTGTCAGCAGATAAGGACCGCCAGGCAATTCTACCATGCCGGTTTGACATTCTGGTCTACATGATTCCTGTGTCTCCTGGTCCTGTTTTTTATCAGGGCTTCACCCCCATCTTTTGGATTCTCAACCCAATTGGAGTTGATTTGGGGTGGGGTGCAAGACCGGGAGACAGCATGACCCTGTCTCAGGCACACCAATACAGCGACCTGTCAGCAAAGTGTCAATTTTGTCACAGGTGTGTATTTCACTGTGTTGGTGTCACTGTAAGGGTGGCATACCACACCAGGCCCATCCAGTCTGCCCATTCATGCTAGCTCAAAAAAGCGACCAGTGACCCTTATTGATCATTGGCTTAGCTTTTTCTTCCTACCTCTATTATTTCTTTTTCTGTTCCATGCATGTTTAAAACCCACCACAGTATGGGCTGCCACCACCTCCTGGGGCAGGCTGTTCCATGCATCTACCATTCTTTCCGTGAAGAACTTCCTATCTTATGTCATGTCCTCTTGTCCTGGCACTACTGCTGAGTTGAAATATGTTGTCCCTTCAACGTTGTTTATGCCTTTGAGGTCCCATTCCCAGGCTGCCTAGCTTGTTGACCAGTCTCCTTTGTGGAACTGTGTCAAAGGCTTTGCTGAAGTCGAGGTAGGCAATGTCTACTGCCCCACCTTGGTCTACCGCTTTTGTCACCCAGTCAAAGAAATTTATCAGATTTGTTTAACAGATCATCCTGCAGAGAACTCATGTTGCCTGGGATCCACCAGTCCATTGGCTACCAGGTGTTCCACAATTCTTTCCTTGAAGAGTGTCTCTATTATCTTTCTGACTACAAAGGTTAGACTAACTGGCCTGTAGTTCCCCCTTCTTCCCTACTACTGCTCTTGTGAAGATGGACACCGTTTGCCCTTCTCCAGTCCTCTGGGACCACCCAGTGTCTAAGGACTTGCTGAACAGGGCTACCAGTTCATACCTCAGCTACTTTAGGACCCTGGGATGTATGTCATCTAGACCAATGGCTTTGTTGACCTTTAACTTTGCCAGTTCCTCTAGGGCCCTCTCTCTGTGAATGGACTGGCGTTTACCTCCATATGTTTAACTCCCCTGAAGTCCAGCGGTGGGCCTTGCCCATCCCTTCCACAGTAAAGACTGAACAGAAATATTCATTAGGATCATTGCTTTTCCCCTGTCTCCTTCCACTATCTCCTCCCTGGCCCTCTAAGCTTTGCTATTCCCTCCTTTGCCTTCCTTTTCTTGCTGATGTACCAGAAAAATGCCTTGCCTCCATTTGTGTTTTAGCACTCCTTACTGTCTTTCCTGCCACTCTCAGGCACTTATGGTACCTCTCCTTGTCCTCCTCACTTTGTGTCTCTTTATATTCCTGAAGGCTAGCCTCTAGTCTCTTACTTTTTCTGCCACCCCTTGGAGAACCAAAGAGGCTTTCATATACTTTTACTCATGTCTGTAGACTTGATGCATTGTTCTCTTATCCCCACTATAGCCTCTTTGATGTGTACCCATGTCTCCTCCAGGTTTCTGCCTACCCCTCTTATTTACAGGGCTTCCTTTAGCTGTAGTCCCATTCTGGTCAAGTCCACCCTTCTAAAGTCTAAGACTCTTGTATTCATATGGGTTGACTGGATCCCTGTGTCCACCCTAGAACCACAACATATTGGTTGCTGGACCCTAACTGTCCTTCTACCCTAAGATCTGATACCCTGTCCTCATTGGTCAGCATCAGATCTAGGATTGCTCAGTCCCTGGTAGGTTCCTGAATGAGCTGTGTAAGGCCAGCCCCTCAGGGAGTCCACAAAGTCTTGTGTCCTCACTGAAGCCCCTGCAGGAATGGACCAGTCCACTTCAAGCATGTTATAGTCACCCATTAGCAGTACCTCCCTTTGCTGCCATGTCATGCATGTTTTTCAGCAGCAGCTTGTCAATTTCCTTGGCCTGAGCCAGGGTCTGTAAAAGAACCCAGTGTGTATGGCAGTTCCATAGCCTGGCTTGAGGGTGACCCATATTTCCTTTGGTTGCTCATGCCTGTTTAGAACTTCACTGACCCTTTCTCTGATGTACAGGGCAACCCTCATCCCTTTTCCTTCCTATTTTTTCTGAATAGGGCATAACCTGGTACACTTATGTCCCAGCTGTGATTGCTGGTGTACCATGTTTTGGTTATTGCTACTATGCCAAGATCAGCATCCGTCATTATTGCCACCAGGTCAGGGACCCTGTTCCCTAGACTGCGAGCATTTGTGTACATGATCTTCCATGAAGAACAGCATTTTTGTTCCTTCTTTATGCATGCTCCCTGTTTCATTCTACTTTTCCCAAAGAGTTTTATGTTTTGCCTCTTATAAATTACACTACTGGATGCTTGTGGTCCAGGTCCAACTATTGGTGATATTATTATGTCCTGGCGCAGCCTATCCTTCCCTGCATATCCACCCTGGGTTGACATACTGGTCCTGCTCTATGTGTGCACTAACCTAAGGGGATGAGCTGCCTGAATCTCCCTGCACCTGACAGCCCCCCAGTGGCTGAGTTTAAATGCTTCTGCAGGAAGCATAAACCTCTCATTTAGGACAGCCGTGCTCTCCACAGAAGGATGCAGGCCATCCTTCTTGTAGAGGCATGCATCCTCCCAGGTAGCACCCAGTCCCTAATGTAGCCAGAGTTGATGCCCCTTGCACCAGTCATTCAACCATTTTATTGAAGGTGCTGATGCAGTGGCTCCTTTCCCTCTCCTTCCCTTAACTGGTAGCAACTCTGAGAATGTTACAGAGTTGGCCACTCCCAAGCTCCTTCCAACTCCTAAAATTCTCCTGAACCTCCTCCAGAATCACCTTTTCTTTGGTTAGGTTGTTTGTCCCCAGATGGACAATGACGCCCCCAGCCACGGCCTTTGCGATTCTCTGGGTCTGCTCTCTCCTCCTCTGAGCCATGCCTCCTGGGAGGCACATGACCTCTCTCTCTCCCCCGATGTATGATCCTTTATCCATACCCCGAACTATTCAGTCCCTCACCAGGAGAATCTTCCTTCTTCCCTGGGGTTCTCTGACCCCTCCCTGTGCCCCCTTCCAGCGGGTCTGCCCATCCCCTGGTCACAACCCTGGGTCCCTTTCAGGGATATCCACCTCCTTGAGAACGTTGTATCTGTTCCTTAGTTGAACTGGGTTGGAGGGTGCCTGATCGCCACCTTCCTTAACCACTCTGAGCCCACCATAGTCCATCCAGGCCTTTGTCTGAGTAATCTCTGTGGTAGTGGCTGGTATTGTGGTGGTCCCTGGGTGGGGGCAGAAGGCCCCAGTGCTCCTGCCAACTGTGCTTGGAGCATGGCAATCTCCTCCTCAACCCAGAGAGGTGCCAACAAATAATGCAGCACCACAGTTCCCAGTAAGTGCTCCTGAACACTGCTGCTCTGTACCCACTGCATTGCACCACTCCTTGCATCATCCTTCATACTCTTAATATGGTACTACCTCCTTCTGTTGTTGTTTTTTAAACCTACTTTACTCTCTCCCTATCACAGAATTTCTTTATCTAAATCCATAAAATGTTTATGGGTCCTGGTTTACCCTGAGTAGCTCAATCCGCCAGAGAAATCAATGACACACTCAGAAGCCTCTGACCCTCAAATCCTGTCCTTGACTCATCAGATAGTTTTCCTGGAGTAGAATACACACTTCTGTGCTGCTGAGGGATGGCTTAGTCCCTCTTTATGCCCCTCCACTCAGCTGCCCCTACTATTCACTGTTCCTTGCTCCTCTCACTTAGATTCAACAAGGCATTTAACAATGTGTGGAGGTGGGGGTTGGGAGGGTTAGCAAAAATACCAGCAAACACTTGCTCACTGAAAATACTACTAACCAGTATCTAACTGGAAGCACCAAGTTTTCTTATCAGCGAGAATGCGAACTCCCCACAGCGACAGCAAACTACTGATGCAGGTATTTGTGCTGCCTCTTAAATGGGTGGTTTCTGTGAGGCTGTGCCCCACCCCTATGTAGGGGAGCTCTGCCACCACACCCCTGGACTCTAGGATTCCAACTCCAGGTCGGATTTGGTCCTGGGAGGGGTGGAACACTAGAGGCGAAACACAGAAAAAGGACCATTACCGCGAATGTCGCCATAATGGTCTATTTCCGTGTTTCGCTGTTGGGGTGTCAACGAAAAGTGGTGATATATAGCTAACCTAAATACCAGCAAACAAAAAATAGGTCACTAAATGTTACCTCAGCCCCAGAAAAGAAAATAGAACAGTATAGTGAATTAAACAGCAAGTTAAACAGTAGAAAACAACACTTCCTTCTTTCACCTGTGGTTTCTTGTTCCTATTTAGTACTACAGTACTAATAATTTTCATCTGCTTAGTTGTTTTCATTGAGGAGCATTTAACCTCTGTTAACTTTTCATCTTAAACAACACCGCTTGCAATAATTTCTGGTGAGAGCAAATACTATTTTAAAGACGAGGACCCGGAGCCCACGTTAATATTCTCCTGGGGACTGGTAACATATTTAGTATAATTATTTTGTTTCTTTGACATGGAGTGTCCAAAGTTGATTACTTAGTTTTGGGAGTTTTGAAACCTACTATTACTTTGGAACATGGCCATGGGATCCCGCACCCCTTTGTTCCTTTTAGTGTAAAACAGGGACATTCTTGGAAATTTTGAATAAAACACCTGAGGGACTGCTTCTTTAAGTCATACTTTTATTTTTATTTCACTTCATTATAGTTTTTTCTTTTTTGTTAGAATCCTTTTCTGGGCTCTTTATGTTTATTATTTCACTGAACGAACTTAGGAGGGCAGTGTTGGTACATACTTTTATTTACTCTGTTTCCTCCTGCTTTTCCCTTTGGACCATTTTTTTCAGGGTCAATATTGGCATAATATATTTTATGAGTTGCTGAGGGAAAGGTATGGGAATAGTTTAAAAGTATTACTATTTACTTTCATATGTGTGTGGTTGTTTTCAAGGAGGAGAGTCTTATTTAAGACTAGGGTTATAAGGTCCTTTTAACAACTGTAGGTTTCAATAGTATTTTCTCCAGAGTTGTCTGTTTATATAATCCCAGTCTGCCTTGGATTGTTAGGATATTAAACTTTCAACTGAGTTTTTAATTTTTGAAGTTTTCTCTCAGGGTGGGGATTTACTGCTGTCAATAAAGAAAACCTCATATTCCCACATTGATAATGCAGACCCAACTGGTATAATTATTTGATTCTAATCTTATTCCTATTTGGCCACCAATGTGGATCATTTGTGTTGATTAATTTTATATTTTCAGACTGAGCAGTTTAGAATATATTTTTTCAAGTGGGTGACTGGTTTGGTCTATTTGGGTTAAGTGTTTGGATATTTTGATTATTTATACAAAGGGTGATGTAAAATAATACTCTCACTGCAGTTACATTTTTTCTCCTGTCTTTTTTTTTCTTTCTTTCTTTCTTCTTTTGTTTTCTGTCTTTTCCTATTTTCTTCTTTAAGTGTGATGGGAACAAGGTCTGCTTAACTATAATTATAATATTCTCTTATTATTTAGTGGTCTTCATATTGTTGTTACAAGGTATTCTGCTAATTTCCTCTATTGTTGAAAGGTGGTCAGATTTGTTAATCTTTCTACAATCTACAGGGAGTAGTTTCTAATATGGGTGACTGTGGCAACTTAATTACTTGGGCCTTTTGTTACTTGTTTTATTGTGTCTTGCCCGGAAGATTTTTTTTTTTTTCTTTTTGGGGTAAGGGCCAAGGACTCTAATGTTGCTGCTGAAGTCAGTAACTCAGAGGGCAGTGCATTGGAGGTGTTTACACAAGTTTACATCCCCTTCTAGTCACTGTTGTCCCTCCAGGGTGGGAGAGTTGTTCCTCTGTGAAGAACCTATATGGTTCTTGTAGGTCTTTTTCCATCATCAGGGACCTTTTTTTTATTTAGGGAGACCTACATTTGTACCAGGAGGTACTGGCCCTAAGAGGCCGGGGAGTTGGTGTTTTTGTTTTTCCTTGTGTTGGTTTTTTTGGGGTTAGGAACTTGACTAATAGTGGATGTAGATGTTCTTTTGTGGTAGTATCAAGCAAGTTCCAGCTCCTATATGGCTCAGAGAGCTTATACTGTAGCTTTCTATTTTTCAATGTTTACTGTTATATCTGGAGGGATAGTATTTATGAGTCTGTTAAATTTCTTCCTGCTTGATGGGTGGGTGGGGGGTTGTTTAAGTCTAACTTGTTAGCCACGCAGGTACTTTTTGGTCTTTTGATATTCAGTTATATTATTTCAGTTCCCATGGAAGTTTAACTGTTTGTTTTTAAATATGAAAGGTATCCATAATGTTGTAAAGCAAGCCAGGATCATTCAAGAACATAGCCGGCATAGGTGTGACATGTTTTTGTTTTTTTTTTACTAGAAACTCAACTGTCTGCTGAGGAACATCTTAAACTTTGGAGGTCCTGTGGGTAAGGTCTTTCGCCACTCATCCATCAGCTAAAAAGCTGGCACAGTTATATTGTTAAGGAAGGGACTCCCATTCTGTTTGTCACAGCTGTCAACAGATCCAGGGGTAGATATGTAGTGGCTTCAGGTACTTTGCAGGGCAATCCTATTAATTTAGTCTTAGTCTATGCCCCAACCCTCCCTCCAAATAATTATTTTGACAATTCTTTGCTCCATTGTCTAAACTTCTGGAAGGCTGGATGGTTTGTGCATGGGATTGGAACTGTGTTGTGCAACCTCAATTGGACAGGGCCCTGACCCTCAGAAAAGTGAAGGGTGCAATCTAGATTATTATGAATCTTACTTTGTGAGAGGAGTTTAGGTGATCTCTGGCATCAGCAAAATCCATCCTCCAGCATTTATACTTTTTATTCACCAGCCTCAGACTCATATGCTCTACCTAGACCAATTTTATGTCCAACAAAATGGGTTTCAATGTTTAAGCAGATTATTGTTCATCCAAGCTCTTTCTTATCAAACTTTATCTGTGGGAAATTGGCAATGGAACACACAAAGAGAAATGGTCTTTGGTGCCTCAATGTTGGGTTGTTGCATGACAATATTTTTCTTTCTCAAACCAAAAGGTGATCCAACATTATTTAGCTGAAAATGTTGGGAAGGGTTTCCTCTGAAGCTTGTTCAGGATGGCCTAAAAGCAGTAGTCCATGGGCATATGATCTCTTATGCTCTTTACATAAGGCGCACTGGTGGTTGTCCGTGCATTAGAGACTCGATTAACCAAGTTGGAGAAAAATATCAGCAGTCACTGGAACCCCAACTAGTTCAGCGGATGTGGAAACTGAGGAAGAGATTAATAAACTGGATTTTCATAGGGTAGAAAACTCTCTTTGCTTCACAAATCAAAAATAATATGAGGGGAATACAGCATGAAGGCTTCTATCAATGAGATTATGAAAACAGGAAGTAGATAGGTAGGTTCCTCATATTATTTATGATAGTCCTTCCATGAAAACCATACTGACTTGCAATTAATACTTAGGATTTTCAAGATTACTACACCCACTTATACACTAAAGAACAGGAGCTGGAGCATACAATCAGAGTGACTAGCTTTTTAAATGAAATTTTCATTCCTCTCTACCCATTTTCAGAGGGATAGTTAGGATGCCCTTTTTCAGATGTTGAATTTCATGTAGTAATTCATTCTCTGAAATCTGGCAAGGCCAGATGGTTTCCTCCTAAATTTTGTAAGATTATTGCTTCCTTTGTTAACTCAGATTTGTAATTTAGCCTATGAGCCCAGAGCCTTTCTAGACACACGGAATGATGTGATTATTTCTATCTTAACAAAATCTGAAAGTAACCAACACGGTGTGCTAACTTTCATCTTATTTCTTACTTAAATTATGACTTAAAAATTTCATTTAAGCTATTGGACTCAGTTTACAAAATGTAGATCCATATCTGATCCACATGGATCAGATTGGGTTTATTCCTGACAGACATTTTCAGGATAATGTAAGGAAGCTATTGAACATCTTCTCTGCATCTCAGATGTGACCTAAGAATTGGATAGGTGCAGTAGTGTTGATAGATGCCAAGAAGGCGTTTGATCATTTAGACTGGCATTTTTGATGGCCAGGCTATCTAAATTTCAATTTGGACAGACATTTTTAATTGGCTTTGGAACTTGTATACACAACCCCAGGTACAAGTCTGAGTTAATGGTTTATTATCTTCTAGGTTTGGAATAGAGCACAGTACTAGATAGGGTGCCCACTTTCTCCCTTTTATTTGCATGAACCACTGGTGGCTTTCATTAGACAATCGGAGGATTACTGTATCAAGGTATTTCATTAGTGTGTGTAGATTTGTGAGTTTCCTTGTATGCTAAATATGCTTTGTTGTATTTAGAGAACCCTCCCAAACCCTTCCAGTGGTTAAGACCCTATTGACTCGTTATGGTCAGATTTCGATTCAAAGTTAATGAGACAAAGATGAAAATTCTGTTGTTAGAGTCTCCCCAGAGGGTTCCTTTGTACTACTTGTGAGTTTAAACAGTTCTCCCAGGGATTACGGTACTAAGGTATTTAGATACCTTGGGAATTTTCCACTCTTTTGAAACTAACTATGTTAAATTACTGAAGGATATTTAAGCGGATTGTTCCCAATGGAAGGAGCTTCCATTGTCAGTGTCAGGAAGAGTGAAAACTATCTGAATGAATATTCTTCCCATTTTGTATTTATCTTCTCAACTCTCCCATTATCAGTTCCAGTCGCTTTTGATATTGGATCTAGAAATACCCCTTCTCTTTAGGATTTGGGTTTTGGGATTGCCTCCTCCGATGGTGAAAGGTAAAGGAGATAAATATTTATTTTACATTTGGTAGCTGCAGTCCTCAAGACTATTATGCAATTATGGCTTACCCTGACAATACCCTGTGGGGATATGTGGTTACATAACTGCGAGAGTGTTTCAACTATGGAATGGGTGACAGATTGACTTAGGTTGCAGAAAGATTGGTTTTGTAGCAGATGGTTACCCTTCTTTCCACTTTCTTGTGGAAAGAGAAGGGCTGAGCATAGTGGATATCCTGGCTCCGACAATTAATTAAGTGTATTAATATAGGTAACTGAAATAATTGACTTTTTAAGATTTGGACGTTAGTTACAGTTTAATGCTTCTTGACCAGGCACTTACACTTGTATAATTTTTCTTGAGGATTAGTATTGCTGGTTTGAAAGCATTAAATAAAGTTTAATTTCAAAAAGTGCCCCTACTGGTACACACATACACACACACACACACACACACATATTTTATCAGAAAAACTAAGCCAACAATTTATGTTAAAATCTTTTTATTTCAATTTGTCTAATTTTGTTTTATAAGACATTTTTTTTCTCTAACCCATTTTATAACTGCAGTAAGCCACTTTGTGGTGTGGATTGTGTGTCTGATAAAAACACTCTCCATGTGCTGAAAACACTTGGCATATAGCCAAGTGCTTCACTATGCAGCTTAGCTAGTGCATTTATTAGACAACAACCTGCACACTGTCATGGCTTACTGCTTACTTATATCACACCTAATACTATCAGGTAGAAAATCAAAACCATCTAAAGAACAAAAGGAAAAAGCAAAATCAGTTTAGTAATAAAAGTTGTACCTGAATATTTTTTAAAGATTATTATTTTCTGCTGTTTTTAATGCAACTAGCAATTTAAGAGAAAAGTCATGCAAGACTGGATAACAGACATTATAGAGATGTATAGTAATATAAGCAAAGTAAACCAGGTGAACACAACTTTAAAGGTGATAGGAAACAGTTTTTAGACCTCTAGATGCTGTCTAGTTCTTTTATTGACTACCCACTATTCTGATATGTTTTTGACCTTTTTGTTAATTTAATAATGTTGCCTTTGTAACTACCCTGAATGCCTCTGTGCTCAACAGTTGTTGCTTTCTGTTTCCATACTGCTGAACATTCTATGACATCAAAAATACCCACTCCAGGCCATTCAGATGAACAGCATGGAATGGGAGTTTCTAATGTCATAGAATGTCTTAGGAATGTAAAAATCAAGAGCAGTAGCTGGTGAGGAGAGTGGAACTCAATGTAGATCTGAAGGTACCCCAAAGCTAGATTATTTATTCATCAAAAAATCATCAAAGCATATCGGAATACATAACTGCCATGGAAAAGAAGACAGAAGGGCAGTTAACTAGGTACAAATGATTTCCTATCTCCTTTAAGAAGGAAGTGCAGTACTTCAGGAAAAACTAGAGTGAGCATGTAAGTGGGCCACCACTGGCATGTTAACTTTGTTTTTACACTGAATTCAGCTTATCCTCTGAGTGTTTATGAGCAGCACTGTGTTAGCTCTGGTGTTGGGATTACCATTTTTTGTGAGATGGAGAAACTAGTAAATATTGCATCTAGAAACTGTTTAGTGAGAGTGAAGTATTATTTGTGTGATAATGTGGCTGTGAATCTAAATGCACCTGGAATTTATTATTTATTTCAAAAGTTTCACCAGGAAAACATGATGAGCTAAACAGCTTGGGTCCAATTTTCAAAGCTCCCAGAATGGAGCAAGGGTCTGCACCACAAGGAACTGTAAAGTGCCTCTTGCACCAAAAGAGTCCCTGGGAGCAATTCTCAAATGCAGCCTGTGTCACCTGATGGCTGTGTGCACCAAAATGGGTGTGCACCATCCCTGGGGCACAAAATGGGCTGCAGCATGGTGCTAAGTGGCTTGCAGCAGGTAAAGGCTGCCACATCCCCAAATTCAGGATTCTCAAAACTCTCCCAGATGGCATAGTTCTAAGTACCTTAGAAAAGCCATGGCTGGTCTAAGGGTATCTAGAAATTTTCCCTTTGGGAGGATTTAGCAACCTGGGCCTACATGCCTCATTCCTCCTCCCCAGCCCCTATCCCCTTTGTGGAAAATCATCAGTTCCTAGTGGTCTGCTGGACCCTCATCTCTGATCCTTATTATTATAAGCATCGAGTCCCTGGTGGTCTAGCAGACCACTGCCCTTATCTGCCTGAATACTATGATATCCTTTCACTTGTGGTCTAGCAGATCCCCACTGTATCCCAAACAGCCAATAGATATATGTATGTGTTATTCCATAGTGGTCTAATGGACCCCACCTCTAATCCCTGCAGGCAGTCCTGCACCACATCACACCATCTCCCATCCCTGAGTCACTGACTGGCACAATCCTCCACTCACCACCACTGCCAGGCATCTACTGAACTGCAAAGAGTGTGTACTGCATACAATACATGCTCAGTGATTGACAGCTCAATTACTGAGTGCATACAGTATACAGAATGTGTCCCTTGCTTCAGTCAGTGGCTGGCTGTGGTGGTGAGTGGTGGGCTATGCCAGTTGCTGGCTTGGGAATGGTGGGCAGGGTGGCAGGGCACTGCCTGCCAGGGTGGAGGTCCCACTAGACCACCAGGGAATAATATTTATATTAATTATATGGGCTGTTCAGGGATTTGATGGAGGGGTCCTCTAGATTACCAAGGAATAATATATTTTATCTATATCTATAGCTATATCTACATCTATCTATCTATCTATCTATCTATCTATCTATCTATCTATCTGTATATATATATATATATATATATATATATATATATATATATAATATGATGTTCAGGATGGGGTGGTCCACTAGACCACCAGGGAAAGGATATTATAGTATTCAGGCAGATCAGGAGGGGGATCTGCTAGACCACCAGGAACCTGATGCTTATAATGATAAGGTGATTGGGGATGGGGGTCTGCTAGACCACCAGGGAATGAATATATTAGTATTAAGGCAGACTGGGATGGGGGTCTGCTTGACCACCAGGGACCTGCATATTGTAATGATAAGGAGAGCGGGCCACGGGGATCTCCTAGACCACCAGGGATGTGATCACTATGTATACCATGAGGATAGGGCTGGGAGTATCCACTAGCCACCTAGAATGTCTTAGAGTGGTGCACAGCTACCTATAGCTTGCAGCAACCAATCCAGATGTGCCATCTGTTTGGTACATGGCCACAGTTGCCCAAGCTGCAGCACTTTGCTGCTGGGAACCTACACAATGGAGAATCGGTGCAGGGTCCATAGTACACCTGCAATGGCACAAGTTTTCCTTTAAAGTGGCTTGCACAAAGTTTTGAGAATTAGGCCCCTTGTTTCCACCTGTGTCCTGCATGAAGGGATGAGGAGAGTGGGATTTAAGTTACATCAATAAAGTTACAATAATAATAACAGTGATAAAAAGTACATGGTAGACAATTAAGAGGAAGCACAGTGTTTAAGTAGTGCAAAACATAGCCTATCAGTAGCAAAAGTTCAACAAAGTGCAACTGGCAGCAAAATGAGGGAGGGATGGAAGGAGATTGTGACTACAATAGGTACAAGCCCAGAAGGGATTGTGGACAGATAAATCAGGACAGTAGGGAGAGGGAGTATTATGGAGGGAGGGAAGTGGGACTGGTTATATGCGGATCGCCAAGGCAGAAAGGATGTGCAACAGCATCAGTGCTAGTTTTGTAAGGTCTCTTGTGATTTATACAACCTCAGTATCTCTACTGTATCATCTTTAATCTGACTGTTCCAGCAATGTGTTTGGTTTCTTGTGAGGTAGCAGCTGAAAAATTGTCTTGAATTAAGAAAGGATCAGGTAGCGAAGCAGCAAAGTTAAACTTTGATGGCAAAGTTGCCGTGAAGTGGCCAAAATTTGCCTTCATATAGTCTGCATTGCCCTAATCAACTTCAACTTCAATAAAAGTGGCCAATTTAACCACAAAGTAACCACTTTGTAGGAAAATTTTGATCACTTTGTTGGTGAATTTGCCACATTGCTTTTTTGAAGTACAAACTTTGCAACTTTGCACTTCACTAACTTTGGGAAGTTTGTGAACTACTTTGCAAAGAAATTTTGTCAAATTCACCCATCTTTAGTGTCTCATTCTGAACAGTGCCCAGGGTGGAAACAAAGGGTGACACTCTACATTTGCACCTACCATTAGGTAGCTTATCAAATGCTACTCTGCAGGAAGACAAAGTTCTATGTGATTGGAAGGATGAGAAGTAATTCCATCGCCTAAAAATCAGTGGTCAAAGATATACTGTAGAGGCTGTTTTAAGCCCGTGGCTTTCACTTCTTAATTACAAAACTCGAGGAACAGTTAATTTTAAAACTGATTTCTGATTGCACAAGGAGATAAAATTAATCAGAATTTATATGGCAATATCAGGAAATGTTCAAGTAGCCACTTACATTGTATAGTGCTAATTCATGAGTTATATCTGAAAAATGAAGAAGATCTGGCTTCTGTGGTTGCCATGATAAACTGTAGTAAAACATTTGGGGCTCGATTTTAGAAGGTGGACACAGGGCTTGCGTCATGCCCGCATCCACCACAAAGTTTGACACAGCTGCGCCAAGCACCTGGATGCAACACAGTCCAATTTAGTTGGGCTGACACAGTTCGACACTTCACCCAGTTCTGATAGCTTGTGCCAAAGGTTTGGCGTGCCCATAATAGGTACTCCCACTGCCGCGAAATATATGCCAGGATAGTAGCAGTAACTGCTGCATCACTGCACAGCTTCCAGAATCAGGCTTGCCACATGGTCACCACTTGTGGCAAACCCCACTACTGCAAGTTCATTGCAGTGATGCAGCCTCTTGAAAATCAGGCCCTTACTCACACTGATCACACAATATTGGTAAAACAATGCTTACTTTAGCAGTTCAGCTAGCCTTCATCGTGCAGGGTTTCTCACTTCTAAATCACATGGTACAGAGAATGAGGTTTAGAGTAGCTAGTTTCTAGTAGTTGGCTGTGAATGAAGAGGTACAACAGGGTATTAAAGTAGGACACCTTGTATGCATTATTATGATAAATGATAATTCCTTATTATGATTAATTATGTACAGATAGTTCCTTATTTGTATGAACAGCACTACTGTTTACAGCTGCCACAGGAAACATAACGCTGGCTCCATAGAGAATGATTTAGCTTAGATCACCAGTGTTCCAAAAATAATAATATGAGAATGAATTAAGTAAGAAAAATGTGAACATTCTCAATGACATTCAGTAAGAGTCACATTAAAAAATTGCAGTTGGAACCAAAGCTCCTAACAGCAAAAAACACAGTAAAACTCACGCTGAGCCACAATTTCAAACCTCATTAAATGAGGTCCACACATTGAGGAATTTTGTGGGCAAATAAAAGAATAATTATATTGAATTTTTAGGTTTTGAAAATAGTCATTCTAAGGAACAGAGAACTATTTTATTTGCTTATTTAAAATTGGTAACTGGGAAATGAGCCAAGGCTCATTTTCCAGGTGCAACCATGGATAGGGAGGAGAGTATAATATACAGTGTACACGGCATCAATAAAATGGTTCAAAGTAAAGTGAAAAAGTGCACAAGTTAACATGGTAAAGTGCAATCACAATAACAGGAGCAACACAATGGAGCAATGAGTAGCTTTGATATGCAAATAAAGTGACCAGAGCACATAGAAAAATGTTAGTGCAGTGGTTGTTGGGAGGAGACTAATTCAGGGAGAGTACAAACCAGTGAGGGCCCAACAGCAGGAAAGTTAAGAGCCCCATGGGAAGGTCAAGTAGAACACTGGCAGGAGCAGGAGGGGAGGAGAGGAGTTTTGCTGCAAAGGGAGAGAGGAGGAGAGATGGAGAGAGAAGGGAGTAGGTTCCAGAGGGAGGAACAGTGATAGGAGAAGGCTGACTGCCCAGCAGAGGCATGAGGGGTGAGAAGGAGAAGATATGAGGATCCTTTGAATACATGGAGCATGAGGCAGGGAAGATGGGAGGGAGGAGAGATGATGGATATGATGGTAGAGACACAAACCAGTATTTGTAGATGAAGAAGGTGAAATGGGACTGGTGACATGAAAGTAGGGTGAGGATGGATGGGAGGGGTAGAGGTGCAGAAGTGAGATGAGGAGGGAAGATAGTAGCAAAGCAACAAATGTAGTTGCAGAGGGTATCCAGCTTGGTGAGGGAAGAGGAGGGGTAGCCAGACCACATCCACATAGTCAAAAACTGGGAGAACCATTTTGATACCCAGTTCCCAGCTAACCTGGTGAGACAAGCAGTCTTTGTTATGGAACAAGGCACCAAGTTTGAGGCAGATCTTGAAGTGTATGACAGATGTGGAAAGTGGAGTCAGGCCTACTATATAGTCACACATGAAGGTATTTGAAATAAATAAAAACACTCTGAGGGGCGACATCCAGGGTGGTGAAGATGGGGAGGTGGTAGAGCATGGCCAGTTCCTGGTTAATGCCAAAGGTCATGGACTTTGTTTTAGTGTTGACCTGAATTAGCCAGAATAGAACCAGTGCAGGACATTGTGTAAATCTTACTGGAACGAACCTTCTACTCCCATGGTTGAGGACTGGAGGTGCAGATAACTGTGTCATCTGCATACATATACATATGGATATGCAAGCTGGTACAGGCAGAAAGGAGGCTCTTCTGGAAAATAAAGAAGAAGATGGGACCTAGAATTGGACCCTATGGGACCCCAGCTTAAACAGGAAGAGGAGGTGACTGAATGCCTGTAGCAACTGTTAACAGCCCCGAGGTAGGAATGAAACCAGTCAACAGAGGGAGATGAGATGTTGGCAGAGCTCAGCTTGCCTAGGAGGAGTGGGTAGGTCACAGAATCAATGCTTTGGCCAGATCAATGAAAACAGCCACCAAGATGTGTCCCTGGTCCATCCCAGTGAAGATGTAGTCAATGACCTGTAGCAGGGAGGAGCTGGTGGAGAGATGTTTCCAAAGACCTGACTAGAAAGGGAGAGGAAGTTGGCACAGTAGAGGAAGTCAGCAAGCCTGTAGAAGACAAGTTTCTCTTGCAGTTTTGCAAGAGAAGAGAGGAGTGAAGAGACGGAAGTTGCCATGGAGGAGAGGCCACCTCCTTTATGAAGGGGAGAACTTTGGCAATCTTTCATTACTGAGGAACAGTACAGAGGGAGAAGGAGAGGTGAGGGGAAAGGAGATGATGGCAGGAGCTAAAATATGGAGAGTTTAGGGTCCATCCCATCAGTGCTTGAGTTACATAGGTTGACAAGAATGGGCAGAGGGTTCCTGAGTAGTAGCAAGGGTGAAGTGAAACACCATGGAAGGGTGGGGTAGAGAGGAAGGTGAAGAAAGGAGAGATGAGCTAAGATGGGGATTGGAGGCACAAGTAGTAAAGAAGTTGAAGTGAGCAGCAACAAAAGGAGAGTCAGAGACAGTTGAACCAATAAGCATGAGGACTGGGGAGCAGACTGGGAAGGTGAGTCAAAGAGTGGATCACCTTCCAAAATTTGGTAGGAGAGTTAAGGTTATTCAAGTAGTTGACTTCAAATGAAGGATTTCAGACAACCTTCATGCATGAATTTCTGGTCACTGTAGGAAAGGAGGTAAGGCAGGAAAAGGTTAATTTGAAGTGGCCCAAGCTAGATCACAGGACTTGCATAGATCAGTAAGTTCTGGAGTAATCATTGGGTTGTGGGAAGATTTTGCTGTACTCTTTCGGGGGAGGCATGTTGGTCCCTGACAGAAATAAATTTGGTATAGAACAGGGGAGGTCCACGTTAATGTCATGGGTGGAGAGGATGGGGTCCAGTCAGTTGCAGCAAGATAATTTAGGAGATCATTAATGTTAAGCAACTGGAGGGACCTAGGCTAGATGTATTTTGGGAAGGAGAAAGGGCAATGGACTTTCCTGACACAGAAAGCCATGCAGTGGGCACTGAGGCATCTGGCAGAATACATGCTGCAACAATTCGGTAAGTGTAGGAGGAGAGAATCCAGTCCAGGAGTGTGTGATTAGGGAGTTAGGCAAGAGTCCAGCAAAGTTTTACCTCGCCCTTGAATATAATGTAGTGATCAACTTCGCATTCTCGCAGCATATTTACGCAAGTTTCCATTCAATGGTAAAGTTCACCTTTTTATCAACTTTTGCTTTCCAAACTTTGGGTTAACTTCGGTTACATTGTGAGAAGGTAAAGTTTGTGAGAAACTGACCGCAAATCACATGTCTGACTTTCTGCAGGTCGGTTCCACCAAGTCGCTTTGACTAGAAACTTGTCAAGGACGTTACAGCAACACTACTTTGCCGATGGCGCATCATATCACCATGGCAAGGTGTCAACAGACCTGCCAGTGCTGGACACTTCTACTGTTTGTGGGTACTTTCACCCCCTGCACCCCCAGAATTATGGATTTCATCTCTGGGGAGCAGATGTCGAGAAGAGCTGCCAACACCAGCAGTCAGTGCATCAGCGCTTCATTAGCATAACCTGTTTGACACTGTGGTTGTCGAACCAGTTGTGTTGCTGTGGGGTTCATTGTTGCAACAGCATCGCTGTTACAATGGTATACACTACAGGTCACATAATGGGGAAGGCAGAAGGAAGCAAGCAGGAAGCCAGTGAATTAGTTTCACTTTGAATTTCGCTTGCTACAGCAGGAGCTGTGTAGCTTAGTGTGCTAGTCAAAACTAGTAAAAGAAAGAGTGTTCTGCTTTTCATCCTTTTCTTTCCTCCAGATTCCTGAGTTTATTTTAAACCAGTTTAATCCCTAGTACACTGGTGGAAACTGAAGACTGAAAAAAACCCAGTGTTGCACCAAAAAGTTGAAGTGGTGGATTCCTGATCATGATGACCATGAAGAATGTGATTCATCGTGATGTGACATGAGTCATGAACTTGGACCTAGCAACATTTCTCAGAGCACCAGAAACTGGATGGAACTCAGCTTCCACAAACAGTTGCCATTGAAAATGTGAAATATCTATGGCTGCAGTATGGCAGAAATGTTATTACCATTATCCAGAGCCTGGAGAATAGGGATACTATCATGTTTGAATTTTATAGTTATTTTGATAATTTTGAAACTATTTTGGGGTAAGGTACAAGGTAAATCCAAGTGATGTATTATAGAAAGTGATATTATAACCTAATGTTCCAACACCTAAACTGCCTGACTCAGAAACACATATATAACATTATAAATGGTACAGTGTTTGCGCTGAGATTATAGCTACTGGATTAAGTAGAGCTGGCTTGTTGTGAGGACAAAGATTCAAGTCCATCTGCTACTAGGGCATCCTATGGAATGTGAACACTAACAGAAGAATTGTACCAGACCAAGGCTCTTGAGTGACATAACATGATAACTTGGTGTCCTGATTCATGATGAAACCAAAGATTAAAAAAACAGAGTTGCACCAAAAAAGTTGAAGTGGTGTGATTCATGATCATGATGACCATGAAGAATATAATTCATCATGACGTGACGTGATGTGACTTATGAACTTGGTACCGTCAGACTTCTCAGAGCACCAGAAACTGGATGGAACTGAGCTCCACAAACAGTTGCCATTGAAAATTTGAAATACCTACAGCCGCACTTCATTGAACTGCCTGACTCAAACACACATATACTACTATAAATGGTACAATGTTCATGTTGATATTATAGCTACTGGATTAAATAGAGCCGACTTATTGTGAGGACAAAGATTCTAGTACATCTGCTAGTAGAGCATCCTACAGAACATGAACACCAACAGAAGCATTGTACTGGACCAAGGCTTTTGAGTGACATGACATGATAACTGGATGTCCTGATTCATGATGAAACTGATTATTAAAAAACAGGACTGCACCAAAAAAGTTGAAATGGTGTGATTTGTGATTGTGATGACCATGAAGAATGTGATTCGCCATGACATGAGTGTGATGTAAGCCATGAACTTAGCACTGGCAGCACTTCTCTCAGAGCACCACCCACTGCTACTCTGACCACTACTGGAACATTCAAAGTCATCCTCCTCATGCCAGTAGTAATTCTCTGGTGCTAATTCACAACTTTTACCTACATGGCAACTTGCTGTTATTTGACAACTGGCTGGCAGATTTTATTTCAGACAGACACTCAGAATTTATTTCACACAGCACCTATGCTAAGGGTGATGCTGCAGGCACTGCTGCTACCCACACAGGTATTCATTCACAAATCTGGACTGTCATATACGGTATAGGCTGCCGCCCATTGGCTCTTGCTCTGCACCAATGGGCGTGCAGCCCCCGATCAGTCGGTGGCGCGCAGGCGGTGGGATGCTGCCGCCCGCCAGCTGCTGGGGAGCGGGTGGTGGGGCTTCATGGGTGGGTGAGGTGGGGGACACTAGCCACCAGGGCTATGTTCGGGGTTTGTTCAACATATACATCCCACTATAGGGATGTGCCTCTGGACCACCAGGGATGAATTCGCAGGAGGGGTTTATTAAACAACCACTGCCCACGATCTGGCTTTTCAGTCCACTGGACCACCAGGGATACGTTCGGGGGAGCCACATTGCTGCCCGTGATCGGGCTGGTGGGGAGGGATAAACTATGCCCGCAATCAGGCCAGTGGGGGTGGTGGGGGGACTTACAGTTGGCTGCCCGTGATCGGGCTGCAGGGGAGCACAGGGACTGGGTTGGGGGCCAGCCACAGGTGGCAGTTGCTGTATTGTGCCCTGCAATGCAGCAGCTCACCTGTGGGTAGCCCTCAACAAAGCCTTTTTTGGCTCAAAGTTGTGCAGGCGCAGGTTGGGGATTGCATGCACAACTCTGTACAGCCCTGCTGAATATCGGGCTGTGCAGTTTATGCATGGTCCCCCCAGTTCAGCACTGCATTCATTTGCATTGCGCTGTTGCTCAGCATGTTTTCTGTATGCAACTGCCTCCTGCTGAATATGGCAGAATGGAGCAAGTTTGGACTTGGCAAGAGGCGCAACCCTATTGCGCATGGCACAACCCTTTTGGAATATCTGGGCCCTTGTGTTCCTTGATCCGCTCCCAAACTAGTGAATCTTATTTCAACATAATAGATCCACCTCATGCCCCTCCACTTATAAAAAGGTGGGCTGGATCTTTAGGAGCTTCTTGGGTGGAAGGGGTTGGATCTTACTTCCCCAAAAACAATGCTGCCTCCACTACTCAGGTTTTAGTTCTTGTATCACCCATTTAAGAAAGAAAGAAAGTAGTACCTGCAACCACTGACTAATATGAAAGCATATTTATTTGAGGGTGGAAAACATTTCTTGGAGGAGGTAAGGCGGAGGAGACTATTTACACCTTCAGTCAGTTCCACGGACAGAAAACATGACATCACTCCTTTTGTACATGCAAAACTTCTGTAGGCTCTGCCCACAGTAGTAAAAGCATGCTAAAGGCTATGCAAAACGACACAAGCAGGACTAGGGCAGATTAACAAAACTGTAGATCAGACATTGTAATAATAAGTAGCCAAACTGAGATTATCAGAAGTATAGTAATATGAAAAGCATGCAGCAAAGATTCTTGACGTGAAGCAAATTAACAAATGACTAGGAGACTAGCAGGCAAACAAATAAGGTGGTACTAATCCAACAGTCACGAACTTAGATAGAGAAGTCCCAAGAGCTCAGCATGGCTAGTGTAGGAAGATGAGAACAAAACTTAGTTACAAGAGAAGTCCAGCGGAGGTTTTCAGGTGGAAGACCAGGAGGCCCACGTGACTGGCAGATGGCTCACCCACAGAGGCTCCTCTTTTGTGCCCTTTGTGCTGCAGCCCTTAGAACTCCAGTATGCAACAGAGAGGACTGCTGGGGGGTGGGTGGGGGCATCTCCATTAAGAGGGTTTGGCAGTCAAGAAGAACAAAACAAGGCAGCTCCTTGTTGGTCTGAGGAGAGAGGGTATGGCTTTGATCAGATTCAGCTATTGATTGGTGGCATCAGGAAATGGAAGGGTTGCTGTAGCTGTGGAGATTTTTTCTAGCTTGCAGGGCTGGAGGGGTCCAGTGATGTGCAGCTGTTCAGGCATGAAATCAGCAGGAGTCCCAAGGTGTGGAGCAGGGCAAGGGCAGCTCGATTCTGAAGTGCTCTCTCGACTCCGGCATTGAGGCTTAAGGTGATGGCAGTGAGTTACAGTTTATATACCAACTATTGTTGGAATATGAACATTAGTATGATAAAAAAAAAATAGTCTAGTATGGTATTTGATGTCATTCAAGAATTAAGCAAATCAATTTGAGTCACTACAGAAGTGAGCAAATAGATTAATTAGGAACAGTCCATCTTACATGCCAGGTTGGAGTATTTAAAGCATCAGTACTAGTTAACCAGGAAGTGTATATCACTTCTAAAGAGTTTTGCATTCCTGGTAATTTAAAACTTCTGATTTTACTTTTGTCATTTCTGTTTTCTGATATTTGTTTCCTTGATTTTTATTACATTTATAATGTTGTGTGGATCCACAGGAAATATGGCAGCACCACATAATGTTCTGTTTTTACCCTTTGTTTATATTACTTGTTCCTATAAACACTCAGCACACCAAACAAGATAACCAATGAGAGAACGATAAAACCTTCTTCCTCAGAATCTAATAATAGGTAGTAGACCCAGAGGTCAGAGAGGTCAGTAGATCCCTCACTTTTGTTGCTGGAGGGTCAGACAATGAATTTTGATCACCATGTTTCAATCAGTGGAGGAACATTAAAGGTAAGTAGTGGAAGTTCTCCAGTGACAGCAGGAGGGTACTTTTAAACCTTTTGGTACTCAACATACATTGAAAATCCAGGCAACCAAAATTATGCTTTTTAGAAAACCTCTATGGAATACTTTGTTTATTGTTGCTTGAGTTGCACTGCAACTGTACAGCTATTTTTGGCTTCCTATCACCTCACAAACCTTTTCAAAAGCTACAATTCTTTACTCTGTTCCTCCCCTCACTAGAAGGTCTGAGTTTTGTTATCTGTAGTCCACTTGTCCCTTCTCCACCCTGGCTATATGTATGCCTCAGTAAAGATTGCCTTCTGTATATAGTTGATATTACAATCTGCAAGGTAAATGGACATACCTGAGGTAGAGAAGTTAGATTATTTCTCAGGCCTTTTGTCACATCTTTCTCTTTTCTGTAATGTATGTATTATTTTCACTAGGCTCCCCTCTATTTGGGGGCAACCTTACATTGGCTTATTAATCTCCGATCCAAGGACTGTAAGATGGACATTATCTTAAGTCATACGTTTTAAAGTTTTCAGCCAATGGAGGAATATTTTATAATTCCATTCACTGCCCATACTAAATGTTGCGGTATGGGAGTCAGATCTGATGTGCAATACTCTGCCTCTATGTGTGTGTTCTGTCCAAGAATAATAATAATAAAATGTTAAACAACAAAACAATTCTTTACTCTGTTCTGTTTTAATTATCATGAGTAACCCATGTATTTCTGTTAATAAATGATAGCTTATTCATCAAAATGTGGATTTAGTTTTGCTGTATTGGTCCTTATAAGAACAGATCAAAAGCAAATGGTTTGATAAACCATTATCATTATCAAACCATTTGCTTCTGTATCTGTTCATCAAAATGTGTGGATTATTCAGATTATAAAAGCTAGGTAGGTTAACTAAGTATATTTAAGAAAGACATTGTTTTCCCAGCACTCTGGACTGAGGTGTTCTGTACAGTTCTGATCCCTCACTTTTGATACTCTCCTTGACCACTGAGCCCAATATGGTGCCTTGGCAAGGGTTTGTAGCTAAACTGTCAGAAAATGAAAAAAATAAATATAAAGAAAACCACAAAATGAAAGCAAAGTATTAAAGGCTTGTTAGTTGTGGGACTTGTCGGTCACAAAAATCGTTAAAAAATATTTTATTAACTAGTACTGCTTTTAAACCTTGATTTGTGAAATAAGTGAAGGTTTACTGTATATGAGAACTTGTTTCAGTCTATCTAGCTCCCTAGTGACAAATTGTGTGGATTGATCTGGTCTAACCTGTAAATGAGGCACGAAAGAAGAAATAAGAAATGGGCAATTAAATTAAAAAATACATCCAGGACAAAATGTCAGCCGGCCTGGTGGCGCTGAGGTTGAGGCGCTGGATGCACACGTGCCACACACTGGTGACCCAGGTCTGCACGCCGAGCCCAGGTTGCCAGGTGTCGGTAGGGGAGGGATAGGATTGAGGTCCAAAGGACTGCTTTCCTATCCCGTGGAGGGATCCAGGGTTCCTCTGCAGCAGCCCCCGTGATGACTGGGGCACTGCAGAGCTGGTGCAGCAAGGGAAGTGCAGTGGATGTCAGCATGTTGTGTGCTGGCGTCCATGTCATGTCCGTACCTGGGACTTACAATGAGAAGGAAAAACAGCAGCATCACTCACTGCAGCTTGATGGCGCAGCTTCCCAAGCCTGAAGGTGGCCGGGGTGACCAGACACACCGTATTGAATCCTAGCCTGGCATGGGGACCAAGGGGTGCCTTCTCATGGGTTCAGCAGCATATACCAGCTGGTTGTGTGAGGCACCCAGGGGTGGCTGTCGGGAAGTGGAGCGTGCTGTATGTAGGGCAGAGTGGTGTCTGCACAAGAGAATAAATAAAGTGGAGACTAAAAAAAATGACATTTCTTCAGCAGTTGACAAATTAGCTTACCTGATAAATAGTATAGATCACAGTGCTGTCCACCAGTTTCAAGTGCACTGTGCGAAATGTGAGTTTACTGCATGACAAATGGCAATAATTAACATGGATTGCACTGATTCCTGTGGTATCCTGCACAGTATCACAGTAAACACTAAGAGCACTTGATCCTGGTGAACAGCACTGTGATTTGACAATTGGGTCTTACCCACAGTGATTGCATTGTGGTGTTGTATTTCCTTTGCCAACAATTTCTGGGCAAAAAGTTTCTTAAGTCACTATCTTAATGAAGGTACCACAGGTTCTATGTGGTTGGTTTGTTATGACTATGCAATTCATGGAGCAGAACTGATGTGTAATATTTGTTTGGTTATATTTTTCTAGCATGTATGTGATGTGAGTTATGTACTGTACAAAGTTTAATTATGTTTGATTAGAGCTTGTAGTATACATTTGATATTTACTTAAGAATAAATTATTCATTAAATTTTTGTACTGTGTATTTCTTTCATTTAAATTACACAGCTGTCTACCAGAATCAAGTGCTTTGTGTGAAATTAAAGTTTACTACATGACAAATCAGAGTAATTAACACTGGATTACACTGAGTTCCTGCAGCCTTGCCTTTTGGTCAATAGCTCCTCCAGTTGATATTATCACTGGGCCTCACTAGAGGTGTGAAAACAAATTTCCCCACTGGAATTTCTGTGAAAGTCAGAAATTAGCCTCTGTGAGGTTCAGAAATTATTTTCTCAACTTTCACAGAACTTGGACTAATAACTGTGGATTATTTAATGAACTGTGTATTTTGTTAAGATTGTACAGAAAAGTTTCGAATTAGATTGGCCAGATTATCTTGAAAATCGGAAACAATTTTGCAGATTAATGTGTAAATATCTGCTGCCACACTCAGTATGGTAACATTTTGACTCCACACATCAGAGAATCTGTGCATATTATTGTAAGTATTGTAATGCTTTTATAAACCTGCAGTTGCAGGTTTATGCGGGTTTACATTTTTATGCATGTCCGTGATAAAATAATTCCATTGTTTCTAAAGAGTATCCCAATGGAATGGCAGAAGATTGTCCAACCATGGAAAATAAAATCTGCAGACATTCCGCAAAATTGCACATTCAGCAGTTCTTGTTTGGTGTGGATGTGGATGGACTGGAGAGATAGATAGCTGAGAGAGAAACAGGATGAGAAATAGAAAGACAGACTAATTACAGTGTTAGACAGAGATTGAAGTGTATTTTATTTTGAAGTTTTTCAGTACCTTTTAAATACCTATAGGATATAAAGAACTTGGGCCAGATATTCAAACCTTGCGCCCAGTGCAAATCCATAGCACTGAAATAGCACTAAATTTGTGCTGGACTGCAATATTCAAAATCCCTTTAGTGCCATCACTGTGATTGTGTCAATGCTAAAAGTTAATGTATGCAGGGGAGGGAGGTAGGGAAGTGGCCATGAATGCCAGTGCACTGGCATGTTCAAAATAGTAGAACAGCGCTACAGGTTGTTGTACCACTGGTAGTGTGGCACCAAATACCATCTGCAAATAGCATGCAATAAGTGGCAGTGGAACCCAAAGTAATCCAAATGTAACTTCTAATTACCACCAGGGTCCAATCCTGGTAGTCTAGTGCACCCCTGCCAGCCCACTTTTATTGCAGATGGGGTGCCCAATCCTCTGTTGGCATTATGATTTCTCCTGAACTCATGTGGCACACTGGGAGCCCACCCAATGTGCCCAAAAGTTAATTTATTTTTCATTAATTGCCTTGTCCCACAGGGTGCCTGATTCCCTTGTTGGCAGCATGTATGTATCCCACCAACTAATGTAGCACACTGGGACCCCACCTAGTGTGCCCAAAAGTTAATGCATTTTTATTCATTGCCTTGCTGACAGGGGCCAACTCCTGTCGGCTGCATGTATCCCTCCAACTCATGTGGTACAGTGGAATCCACCTCAGTGTGCCCACATTTAGTTAGTTATTGTCTGTTCCTGTAAATAAAGAAAATTGTCCCCAATGTGTTTTTGTTTTTGTAACCTGAAAAAGAAAAAGGTCCCTCATCATCTCCCAGTCCCTCCCCATCCCACCCCCTCCCACTAAGCACCCACCTCCTACACCTCCCATTTACCACATTCTTACCTCCAGAGATCTGCACTGTCATCTTCTGAGGACTGGGACACGTCTGCACTCTTCAAAGCCGAACACAAAATGAAAAATCAAAAGGTAAGCACCGTGTAAGGCTATCAAAGGAGGTTTCAACTTATGATGATATCTCAGCCATTTTTAGGAATTTGTACCTCAAATTTAACATGGGATTCTCAGAAACCCACCTCAGAACACTGTCACTGTAATTTCATTACTTGGTCCTGAAAGGTGATTTTTGGTCACTGCATGGAATCACCTTTCAGGACTGATGAACAAAACAACAGTGCCACTGTTCATGAGGTGGGGCCCAAAAGCCCATGTTGCAAATTTGGATAAATAATCCAAAAATGATTGCTTTATGAGTGTGCATTGCACAGTTCTACGCACGTTCGTACTTTTGCCACTTTGTAATATTTTCACCCCACAGTTTCAACATTACCATCTTTTTACATCTCCTCATGAACAGTACAGCTGTCATTTCTCACAACCTGTCCAAAACATGTTTTTGCATCCATGGTCAGAATGGTGGTGGCTGGCTAGAATCAACATTCGAGACAAAATCACAGTGCAACTTGTTCATGAAGGAGGTCCCAAATAACCCATGCTGACAATTTGGTGAAAAATTCCAAAAATGACAGAGTTACAAGTGTGTGTTGAGCAGCTTCTACGCATGCTCGTCACTTAGCCATTTTTTTGTGTTTTCACTTCAGATTTTCAGCATTACCATTTTCACACCACCTCATGAATAATACAGCTGTAATTTTTCAAATCCTGCCAAAAATGTTTTTCTGCACCTGTGGTACAAAATGGCATTACAATTGCACAGAATTATATTTCCACAGGGATTTGAAGGTTTTCTGTACTTGATACATGCGTGAGGTGATAAGAAGGTTATGTTGAACATTTGGGTTGAAAATTTTTCAGATGGCACAGTCATGACTATTTGTTGTGATTTTGCTATGCTTGCTCCATAACTTTATGTGGCAGTGCAGGGCCAGAGACCCTGTATTTCCACAGCTAGATACATACAGTATGTGCATCTGTGAAGGATGGGAGCACACGGTCCTGGACCCTGAACTCCCGCTGTAACATGTGGATAATTGTACTATTTGGTTGGAGAGATGGGAGTACAGGGTCTGAAGGACCCCTCCCACAACAAAATGAGGATACAATTATGCTATCTGAAAAGAGGAAATTCATTGCAAAAAACTCCATTAATGCATCAGTGAGGTAAATACTATAGCGACAAAAACAGGAAATGAGGTATTAGGGTTTCCAACCCTAATGCCCCCACCCAGGTTCCACCTACCACACCTCCACCCCACCACTCTCCACATACCAGCAGGCTTCTGGGTGTGCGTTGGGAATGTCGGTTTAACTTTCACCCCATTCTCCTGTATTGTACTACTTCAGCTTGTTTACACATGGAATGGGTGTGAGAGTTAGATAGACCAGATGCCTGTTGGTGTGTTGATGGTGGATGGCTAGGTGGTGGTGGGGACCTTGGCTAAGTGTTAGGCTTGGAACCCTAACACCTCATTTCCCTGCTTTTGTCACTATATTATTCACCCTAACTGATGCACTAATGGATTTTTGCAATGAGTATATATATATATTTATAGATAGATAGATAGATACAGTTATACAGTTCTCTCAGTGTCCCTCAGTACAGGGACATCCTTCAGTGTTCCTCTTACTATAGGCCTGACCTGCATTAATCCTCCTGGGAACAGTGGTGCATACACAGAGACTGTACTGTACATCCAGACTTTCAAGCAGGGAGTTATTTTATTCTATGGTGCTACATAACTCTCTACCCTGTGTATGTAAGTAATGGTTTCCATTGTGTCCTGAGTTTGTGTCTCCATGTTTGCAGATGTGCCTCTCATTATGGGGATCAGTGCCCATCTTTGTTCCACATTCAGGTGTCTGTGTCCATCATTCCAGTGCTGACTGGGTAGGGAGATATGCACTGCGTTGCCTGCCAACAACCATGGCCTGCAGCTAACAAACTGTTTCTCAAGGCAGGCATACAGGTGGAGCTGTGTGCACATCACGGCCTGTGGTATTTAGCTTGTACATCCAGTCTGACCTACAGGTGGAGCTGTGGGCACCGTCCAGCTTACTGGTTTTGACCTGTAGTTCAGTCTGATCTACGGGTGGGCTATGCACCATGGAATAGCACCAGGCAATCTTCATGCTAATGTATGCTAAGCAGGCTTTAATGAAATGCTAATGTGGCTGTTTGCACTTATGGATTGCCCTAAGTAGGCATATTTAGTAGGAACTTTGAATATAGCAAACTTTGCTCCTGGCTAATGTGTTTGTAATTGTGCAGCGGGTTAGCCACAGGCAATCCTCTCAATAGCATAGCACAGTTCTGCAGTGTGTGGCCTGCATTATTGTTTGCAGTTGTTGTGTAACACTTTTTTATGTTTTTATTTTAGTCTTTGGTAACTGGGTAAGGCCCACTAGGCACAAGTGCCTATTTTCAGGGGTGACCTGGGAACACTGGGCAGTTAAGTGACTTGCTCAGAGTCACACAGTATACAAGTGGAGGTTGTGAGAATCAAACTCAGGTCTGGGCTGCTGGATGTACCATGATCGTTTCAAACCTCGTTCCTCTAACCTCTAGGCTATACTGCTATTGCTCCTCGCATTACTGTCCATCAGCTTCAGTTCTACCTTTCTCCACCTGCGCCACTGAGCTGCTGTTGCATTTGCACTTCCCTGTCGCTATATTTAGAGCTGCCTTATTTCCCAGGTATTTTAGCACTGCACTCCCAGCCCTGTTTGCACAACTTCCTTTGCATGCTACATTCAGCAGGTTTAGCCCAGGCTATTCCTTTGAATATAGCTACTACTGGTTCAGGGCTAATTTAGCTCACCATGCAGTGCTAATTAAGCCCAGGGCTGAGTTTTGAATATCTGCCCTTTGTATTTTAGTTTTAAGTTAAGCTATCATTTCAAAAATGGCATCAACACCAGCAGCAGTGGGTAGAACTGATAGCCTTGAGGATGAGGAGCAGTGGGGCAGCAAGAGCAGTACAGTGAGGTGGTGGGTCAGTAGCAGCAGAAGGGTCGGGGTGGTGCCACCTGCACAAGCAGTGTAGCCTAATGGAGACCAGCTGGCCCCTTCATCTGCCACCACCAGCCATAGGAAGCTGGCACCCTCCTTTTCACACAAGGAGTTGGTGCTGTTGGTAGAGAGGTCACACAGAAACAAATAAACATAGAATTTGACGGCAGATAAGGACCACTTGACCCACCCAGTCTGCCCATTTCCTACCTAGCTAATGGATAAGCTGCAGATCCTACTTAACCAACAGCCTACTTCTTCCTGTCCCCACCCCTAGAATTGCCTTATGACTGTCCCATGCATTCATGAATTCCACCACTGTTTTTGACTCCACAACCTCCTCCGGCAAGGCCGCCTCCATGCATCCATATTAACCCTCTCTGTGAAAAATACTGCCTACATTACTTCTGAACCGCCCATCTTCAAATTGTTCCCCTTTGTTCTTGCAAACTCTTTTCTGAAAACACTACCCACTTGGACTTTGTTGATTCCCTTGAGGTACTTGAAAGTTTCTATTATGTCCCCCTCTCCTCCCTCCTTTCCTCGAGGCTATACATATTAAGCTCCTCAAGTCTCTCTTCATATGTCTTCCAGTGCAGACCCTGCACCATTTTAGTTGCCCTCCTCTGGACTGCTCCATCCTGTTTATGTCTTTGCGGAGATTGGGTCTCCAGAACTGCACACAGTACTCCAGATTGGGTCTCACCAACTGTATGCACAGAGGATAACAACTTCCTGTTTTCTACTGATGATGCCTCTCCCTATGCATCCCAGTATCCCCCAGCCCTCCTTACTGTCCTCTCACATTGCTTGCCCACCTTTAGGTCATCTGATATGACTACCTCCAGGTCCCGTTCCATTTTGTTGTTGTTAGTATCTCACCCCCATTGTGTTCTCTTCCCTGGGTTTTTGTTTCCCAGGTGCATTCGCGACTTCTTAGCACTTGAATCTAAACTGCCACACATTTGACTATCCCTCCAACCTTGCCACGCCCCTTCTCATCCTTTCCACCCCACCTTGTGTATCAACTCTGTTGTAGGTCTTTGTGTCATCTGCAAAGAGACATACTCTTCCTTCCAGTCCCTCTGCAATGTCGCTTATAAAAACATTGAAGAGGACTGGTCCTAGTACTGAACCCTGCAGTACCCACTAGTAATCCCCTTTCTTCAGAGTTGACTCCATTTACTATTACCCTCTGTGCCCTGTTCTCCAGCCAGTTCTTTACCCAGGCTACCATCTTGGGACCCACTTCCAGGCTGGCTAACTTGTATATTAATCTTTGTGTGGGACTGTGTCAAATGCCGCTGCTAAAGTCTAGGTAGGCCATGTCCACTGCCCTCCCTGATTTACTGCTTTGGTCACTCAAAAATCTATTAGATTCATCTGCATGACCTTCCTGCTGTGAATCCATGCTGCTTTGGGTCCTGTGCCCCTCTGGCCTCTAGGTTCTCAACAATTCTTTCCTTCAGAAGTGATTCTATCATTTTCCTATCACTGAGGTTAAACTAACAGGTCTGTCGTTTCCTGCTTCTGCCCTGCTCCCACTTTCGTGAGCGGAATCACATCTGCCCTCCTCCAGTCCTCAGGTACCACGCATCCTCCCATGATTTGCTAAAGAGGGTAGTCAATGGTGTCACTACTTCTACCCTTAGTTCTTTAGAATTCTGGGATGAATCCCATTAGGCCCATTGATTTGTCCACCTTCAGTTTTAAGAGTTCTTTCAGAACCCTTTCTTCTGTAAATGGGCTGGTATCAACTCCTGTATCCAGAGTGTTTCTATTGTTTGGGTTAGGTATCTCTCTCTTCATTTGTGAATACTGAGCAAAATATGTGTTTAGTATCTCTGCCTTTTCAGTCACCCTCTGCCCATCCCCTCCCCTTTATTAAGTCTCACTATCCCTCCCTTGGTCTTCCTTCGCTCCCTGATGTACCTATAAAAGGTTTTACCCCATCTTAACTGAGTTGGCTATCTTTTCCTCGGTTTGGGCCTTTGCTGTTCTGACTGCCTTCCCAGCTTCCTTTTGCTTTAACTGATACAATTCTCTTCCTGCTCCTTCTGTGATTCCTTGTACTTCCTGAATGCTTTCTTTTTCTGTCGAACCTTCCCTGCCACCTCATTTGAGAACCATAGTGGTTTCTTACATCATTTTGTTTTGTTTATTTGCTTCACACAAAGGCTTGTTGCCTCTGTGATGGCAGTTTTGATTTTCCCCATTGTTTTCCACCCTCCTTCCTGCCCATTTGCTAGTGCATTCCTTAGGCACCCACCCATTTTGGCAAAGTCATTCCTTCTAAAGTCCAGTACTTTTGCCTTTTGTATGGCTTGACTCTAGCCAGCCATGTCACCAAATTATATGGGTACAAGAGACTGCCCTCAAGGAGCAAGAGAAATTGTGGTCTCCATCAAATCAACAATGGACAAAGAGAGAGATGGTCATTCCTAGAACTATCGCCAATTGAAGCACAAATGGGATGACATGCAGCAAGAGGTCACTGATGTTTTGGAGCACTCAGAGGTGCCACCACCATTGATGATGGATGAGGCAAGAAAATGAAGAGGAGGTGGAGAAAGAGGCCTCAGGAGGATCTGATCCATCTCCCTGCCAAACGATGTGGGCAGATTAGGACCACAGCACCAGTGAGTATACTAACTACTTGATCCTTCAAAGTTATTTTCATCATTCAGTTTTGGAATTACTCTTCATTATCTTTGTGACTGTGAGTTAAGGTGGCCCATAAAGAGGCATTTGTTAAATACAGGCCCACTTCCTATTGCAACTATATACTGTTTTTCACTGACGGGTGATGTATGACCTTAAGTACCAGGGGTAGGGCTACTGCTGAGTTATGTGTCACTGGTGCCAAGGCCTAGTAAGCAACCCACCCTCTTAGGCCCATAATTCCAGCACTGGGTGTCATAAATATTTCTAAAATGATAACAGTTACCCTGATACACTACATGTAATGTTGTCATACACTATTAGGAAAATGTTAATAACAGAAGTAGTTCTGTGTTTGTTACCATGACCATCCACGTTGTGATGGCATACAGGGTGGATGGCAACTGATATGACCTGATTTGTACAATCCCTCTGTGAAAGTGACTGTGTGTGTGTGTGTGTGTGTGTGTGTGTGTGTGTATCACATCATGGTTGCGCTTTGTCTGTGTTGGCATCCAGTTGCATGGGCATGCTACACAGGTGCATGAACTAAGAGGATATGGCATATGTTTTGGATTGCTTTCCTTACAATTGGTTGTCATTGTTCAACCTTTGATAATCATTTCACGTTGTTAACATGTGTTGAATCACACTGCAATTTTCTGCATTGCAGCTGTCTCCATTTTGCCTATCTTTCAATTGTTGTGTATGTCATGGTGATGCCTACATCTGCATCCTCATCTGGACGATTCAGTGTGAGTGATCAGTGTACTGTACAGGCCATTGCTCCTTACATCCCTGTATGGCTGCCACAACACCCTGTAGCAGGGAGGGAGTAATTCCATCTTGCACTGCATGTGTGTGCTGTACTGTGTGCATCTTGAGTCCCAATCCAAACACTTTGAACCATCATGACACTCTGTGGCCATATGCATCACAGCACCAGTAATTCAAATAGTAGATGACCATTTTCTTTGGTGTATTCCATAATGTGTATTCTCCGACCTCCCTTGGAATTATTTGTGGTGATCTGTGGTTAATTATTATGACACTTGACCTTCCCACAGGATGTGGAATGTGATAATTACTGGTGTTATAATGTTATGTATTCCATCCACAAACAGTGACTTCATGTATTCCTCTCTATTTGGAACAGGTGCCTCAGTCGGTGATGAAGCCACTACCACCACCCCTAGCACCAGTGCGGATGGAGCAGGAGGACCGAGAGGGAGCAGTGGGAGCCTGTGTCTAGTAAGCAATGTCTAGATTATTGGAAGATATAATTTACTGATAACGAAATGAATGGAAAGACTGCCATCTTTGGTACTGCACCACAATAATCCACAGAACCTGGCCTTCACCTCAGCACCACAATCAATAAGCAGCAGTATGAAATGTTTTGATCTGCTGCTTTGTAGTGAGGTTGAAGTGCTTCTAAGTAACATCTGGCTTGACTCCCAACCCCTACCCCATCCCATCCTGTTGCTAGTGATATTCTAAAGTCGCCTTGTGTAAACCATAATGACATAATGCATTTGAAAGGACACCTCCATTGCAACCCATGCATCATGGTGGTTGCAGCTGGGTGGTGGATCATGTCATCGTTATAGTGTGTGAGTGGAGCTCTGCATCATTGTGAGCAGGCAGGGGATGTCATCAGCTGACCACCATGTGTATATGATCCTATATGTAACCAGTTTACAACTTGGCATAAAGACCAGATGACAATTGGTAAAACTGGTGCCTTTGCACTGTGGTGCCAGTTACCAATTTGTGCCTGCCGCTCTATGGTCGATGATGGATGGAGTAACACTAACCATGTCCAGTGTCATACCACTCTTCGGAGGAGTGGCATAGCCTTGACCACCCCAGTTTAATGTAATCTTTTGAATTATTACTTGTTATTACCGTGTCAATGTCACTACACTACAGCATTCCAGTAGGCAGGCACTGCTGGTATGCATTTGATGTGTCCATGCCCCCTACTGGAGTGGAGTGTGACTTGTAATCTGAAGAATGTAGAACACTGATAGGTTACTTGGTATGGTGGGGATGCCATGGGCTGTTCACTGCCTGCAGAGTCAAGTTCAAGTTTATTGGTCAGCAACATCGCCATTACAAATAAATAATTAAATAAATAAAAGAAAAACAGTTAAAAATGAAAAGTATTCTGAGTACAGAATGACATAAAAACTTATTACACATTAAAATGCTATCAGCTTATTTCATAAAAGTGATTATGTTCTTATAGTAATGTGAATAATAAAATCATTTAAAACTTATAGAATCCACAGCAGAGAGTTTAACCTTTACAGTAGTGCCCCAAGGTTGATAGGTGCCTGGTTATTCAGGGGGATAGTTTATACAGACAGGTAATGTTCATTAAATTATACCAGATGGTACATTTTCTGGCATTCATTGGTTAGTTATGAGTGATCATCATGCAGTTTTGATTAGGACTTGTTGGGATTACATCTATGATTATTCTTTATGCTCTGCTTTTTAATAGTCAGTTCAGATTTATCCAGTCAAATTAAGCCTTCTCTGATCAATTATTTTGAGGAGCGAGACCACGGAGCTCAGAATTACAGGATCAGTGCTTGTAAATATATATGTCAGTAATTCGTTGGCTGGCAGGATTGTGATTTGAGTACATTGCCCAACCAGATGGCCCTATGTTTCTCATAGAGGGGCATAAATCACTATGTGCATTAGGTTATCCCTCCCAAGCCATACTTGCATTATATTCCTTGTTCTTTTCCCTAGATATAAACAAGTTTTTTGTTACTCTCAAATACCTCAAAGCGGAACCTAGTAAAAGGGTCCTTCCACGGGGAGTGTAGGATATGGAGGTATCTTTCAAACTTGTGTTCTTTTTGTTATTTGATAACCATGGACATGCTTTAGATAGTCGGCAGGACTCTAAGTCTTTTGGACAACATTGTCTTTAATTTTATAATTTATTATTGTTTTGATGTACTCAATGGGGAGCCTTAGACAATCAGTAACTATATGTAGAAGCTCATATGGTTTAATGAGTTCTTCCAATACCACCATACTGGAAAGTATTGTTAAAATGAGGGTAAAGGATGGCCTCTTCAAACACACTGCAGAGTCACAGCACAGTGGTCAAACTGTGGCAGTGAAATAGAAGGGCCATCACAGGGCATCAGGTACGTATCTGCAGACTGCAGACTGCAACTACTCAGCAGAATCTATTTTAAGTTGTTATGGTGAGAGAAGTAGCAATGCCAATGGCAACTTGTCATCATTGGCAGGGTGAAGGCAGAGAACACTTTAATAAGGATTGCAAATAATGTTTTAACAGTAGAACACTATGTATTTCTATGTTTTTATGTATTTTGATAGCCAGCATGGTAAGAAAGGGGGATACTTTCCAGTACTGCAGTGCACACATGGGTACTTTTACACCTGTGTGTTCCCCATGGGAGTGGACAGTACATTGGGGATGATTATGTTGCTTAATGCAGGCAGGCCACATGCTGATTGTGAGTGGAGGCCAGGCAAGAATTAAATCCTGTTATGCTGAAGGCATGATGCATAGTCAAGTTAGTCATCAGCAATGTAACCACTTGTAAACCCTGTACAATTGTATCAATCAATTTGTGCTATGTACTGCAATAAAATGTTTGACAGGAGCACTTTATTCATTGTTGATACATGCATCATTATGATCAACAATGTCTGTCATAGTATTATATCAATATTCTATCATTAGTTGCCCCAGCCAAGTGGTTTAAGGCTGTGAGCTGCAAATCTGAAGACTGTGGTTTGAATCCACAGCTTCCACTGCATACTCTCACTGTATGACCGTGAGCAGGTCAGTTAACTTCATTGTGCTCCTCACAGGTCGCACCTGGAACTACCCCCATGGTGGACCATGAATACTGGCTAGTGGCTATGTCTGTTTATTCCGTATCATATGCTATAAATATAAGTCATGATAATCTCTAACAAACACTACCACATGTCATACTGACTCCAGAGTACAGGTGGGCAAAGTGACCAAAATGCGCTCGGTGAAGCAATTTACTGAGTAATCTTGGGAATCGTCAAAGTAATCTGCAACACGAAGCGGAGTACTTCACACATATGAGGACAGTGAAGTCCATTGAAACAATGTCTTCACAGCTTACTCTGCCTTTCCCCAACCAGTTCTGCACCAATTTTAATGTGAAGTACATAGAAATCAATGAGGTTAGCTAGTGACTGGTCTCCCATCAAAACCGCTTTGAACATTGATTCTGCCCTTGACCATTTTGTCGACACTTTCAACACTGCCTGCAACGGTATGCACCCGTAAGCAAACAAAGAATTAAAGGGGTTGACACATTTGGATATCACAAGCCCTGCTGGACCAGATGCGCAAATGTGACAATCTATGGTACATTGCGCTGGATACTAGTAAACCTACTGATAGGCAGCACTACCAAGAAGTGCGCAATTAATGTACTTGAGTATTCATAAGGAAAAGTCTGAGTACTACCAAACCTTGCTCACTGCCACATGGGGCTCAGGCAGCAAGTTCTGGGACTCTGTCAAAGGGCTCAGTGGCAAAGCCTCCACTGCACCTCCTCCCAACTCAGGGCCAATGGGTCTAACACCACAGACCCTGCCCTGATTGCAGATACATTTAATGACTCCTACTCCAACCTTACTGGTGTTCTCCCCACAACCTCTCTCCCCACCCCCAGCACTGCATTGCACCCTCTCCACCCCATTCCACTTTGAAGCAATATCTCAGTGTGAAGCTGCCCTTCTTCTACTCTAGGCCCTCAGCAAATCATGTTTCAGCAGTGATACACTAGACCTTAAACTGCTTAGACTCACCTTCAACGAAGTCTCCCTCCACCATGCTTCTGAACCACTCCCTATCAATGGGCCAGTTTCCTCTAAATGGAAATTTGCCCTCATCACACTATCCCTAAAAGCAGTGACTGCACCCTTCCTGAGAACTACCGCCCATCTCAATCCTGCCTCCCCTCAAAACCCTGGAAAAATTATGGCCGCCCAGCTAACAGCCTACCTCTCCAAATATAGCCTCCTGTGTCCTGAACAGCATGGCTTCCGCCATAACCAGATACTGCTACAGCCCTCTTGGAATTTACAAACACCTTCCACACATCTCTGGACACTGGCCACACTGCTGGTGCTGTTTTCATAGAACTTTCTAAGGTGTTTGATACAGTGCACCACACACTACTCCTGGATTCCCTCACACATATAGGCCTGTCCATAGAAACTACTGGCTGGTTTGCCAACTATCTGTCTGAGAGAACCCAGACAGCCAGGATTGCCCCTACCCTGTCTTCCCCTCCAAGTCAGGTCAGGGGTCCCACAGGGCTCTATTCTTGTCCCCTACTTTTCTCCCTGTTCCTCAATTCCCTGCCCAAGGCTTGCTTTTGGAAACTACTACTCTATGTGGACAATGCCATCCTCTACAGCTCCCACACTGATCCCACAGCCTCCACTCGGCGCTCCAGAAATTTTTCACAGAAGCTGAATCCTGGTTCATTCAACATAGGCTAGTCTTAAATTACAAAACAACAAAATCCATGGTGTTTGCACACCACCAAAACAAGACGTAGGACAACCCCTGCTCATACTGAACTCCTAAATGACCCCCTGAGCAGGTTACCTCATTCAAATACCTAGGTATCACCTAAACTTTGGGCTCAACTACCATGACCACATCCAGTACTGAGCACTGCTGTCAATGTGTGTATTAGTCTACTTCACTGGTACAAGTACCGCCTTCCACCAGAAGCTCTCCACCTAGCTGTCTCTGCATCTATACTATCACTCATAGACTATGGAATCATCATCTATGGGGCAGCTGACAACACGTACCTAAACAAAATTAGATTGGCCCTTTATAAGGCCTGTAGACTTGCTACTGGCTGTGCCAGACTCACACATATCTGCACCCTTTACACCTCAACCAACTGGCTAAACTTTGACAGAAGGCTCAAATATCAGGCCTGCCTCTTCGCTAAAAAATAACAGCAGGGCTACTCCCACCTGCTCTCCCCACTCCAGGCACCATTGTCCACCCGCCTCACTCGGCAGTCAGCGACAACCCACTTCAGGGTACCTCACTGCAAGATCACTTTGGGTCAAAGAACTTTTAGGTAGCTGGCCCCTAGCTGGCTTAACTCACTCCCAAACTCCCTCCTCACAGAACCCAAACTTGGTCAGTTCAAGTCCCAAGGAAGAGACCTAATCACTCATGACTCAGTCTGTGACTGCCCTTGATTTTGACCTACCCATCCCCCCATGACTATGGACTTAACTCTGGTCCAGCTGCCCCTGGGCATGCCTGTATTTTGACAATGGACACCTCAGTCCAGCCTAGGCCTGCAAATAACCACCAGGGAATGGCTAGCTCCACTGCCCTGCAGTGTATGTTTTGTTACCTGCTACCATCTGCACTATGTACCTATGTTTGGCATCAGTTTGTAACTCTGTATAACAAGCTGCTTTACTGTGTTGTCTGTAACCATTTCTGTAGTTACTGTGTCTTTTGCTGCTATTGTCCCTGATGTCTCTGTTTTCAATGGACGTGGAACCTTTGTAAAGGAATCTTTGACTCAAGATGTTATGCAAGCAATAAGACACAATGAGGTGTGGGTTACATGCTGATAAGAGACGCCTGGGGTGTACTAAGGCATGAGGTGCTTGCACCGAGGTGCCTTATGCGCGTGCTCTTATCAGCACGTAACCCCACACCTCGGAGGTCTTATTGCGCTTATAAGTCTTATTGCGCTTATAAAATGGGCCTCAGTAAACAAATTTATATATTAAAAATTTCATAAGGATATATAAGAAAAATTTAAAAAATGATTTTGTCATTTGAAAAAAAATCGTCCTCTTTATGTGTTGGAATGGAGGTTTGCATTAAAAGTTAGCAGTGGTGACTGGTGTTTGTTTGTGTTTTACTGTCCACAGAAATACAGACAGACATAGAAATACCCCAAAGCAAGTTTATTTTGTTTTAATATTTTATTCATTTGAACATGGAATTGTACTTTCATGCAGTTAGCGGCAAGTGGGACTGACCGAAGTCCGTTATGGGTTTTGCATTAACTGTCTCCTCCCCGATATATACAGAGAGCATTTATTTTGCTCATTTTATTTTATTTTGTTGTCATATTTCATTTTTTTCCATTGATGTGGATTGTTTGCCTGACTGGGACCGGCGTGTTCCTCAACTGACCGCCCGTACATCGTGATTTCCTGGTCACGGTCAGGCTCATGGGTTATTTCTTCATTTCAAAACAATGTTTTTACTATTAATATGCCTTTTGTTACTTACTTGTCGGCTGTTGCAGTTGGATTTAAAGGATAGTACAGCAGGAGAAAGGGGCTCGATGCCAGAAACGTCGAGTAGTGGGAGCGAGAGTTGGAGCTGTGTGGAACAAATGTATCAGACTGTGAGTGAAAATAAAACTGTTTAGGGAGTTGTGCAGGAAGGGTGACATTAAATAGACACAGTGTTAGGTGGCCTGTGCAGTGGATTTGTGAATATGTTGGCGTTGTGATTTACCACTGTTGAGGTAGTTCTGCATGAGAGCTGCTGTCGAATAGTTGATTGTGAAGCATATAGCTTTTGTTTACTGTGGCTAATGGGCAGTGGTACAATGTTGTTATGTGGCTGCAGGGTGAAGGTTAGTGCCGGTTGACCAGGATATCATTTGATAAGGACACGGGTCTGAGGCGTTTTAACCAATCAGATTCATTCAATTTAAATGACCATTTTATAACTGATATTATCACTAAATAAATGAATAAATAAATAAAAAAGACGGTGGTTAACAGCCTCCAACTCACTCCACATCAAGCTCAAATGGGTCTGTGTGGCGGGTAGTTGGACATGGTTACCACCGTAACCTGCTGCAGGTGTGGTGGTAGAGCAGCCGTTTGATCCATGGCCCTACCGCTTCACACCACCATGCACAGATGGATGCCATGCTGCCCCACTTCCCCAGCAGGGCCAGCATGTGCATTACTGCCCTGTTCTGCAACCTTGGCCTGCTGCTGTACATGGTGGTGGTTGTACAGGTGGGTGTGCTGACCACCTGGCCAAGGTGAGCTCCTTTGGGCCATGGTACACCTCCACACCACACAGATTACATTTCACTACACTGCTATCCCCAGGCATTGTAGTAAAAATCCCACACTAATGAGGTGGAGGAGGACCAGGCCGGGGAGCCCAGGTGTTGGAGCCAGGAGCTGCTGCTGCAGTGAAACTCTCTTTCAAGCATGATTCACTTCCTGCCTGAAGCATGTGACCTAGACTTGTAAGCCATGTGATGCGTGTGGGCTGCCTGAATTTCTCTCCTGCCTTAAGGTGGGGTGAGCAATGCAAAATCATTATCACCATTATCACAAGGCAAAGTGGTGTAGTAGTGCTTTTAATGGGCACTTCGCTTAGCCATAGGTAACATGAAGTGGTCTACTTGCATCTTCTTTACTGGTGGAATTTAACTTTACTGTATCTCTACACATAGCCTGTTTTCCTACTACAAGGAGAAAGTGAAACTCTCTTCAAGCATGAGTCTCTTTCTGCCTGCCTGCCTGAAGCATGTGACCTACACTGTGTAAACCATGTGATGTGTGTGGGCTGACTGTGAAGTCTCACTCCAACTTAAAGTGGAATAAGGCAGAGTGCACAACGCAAAGTCATAATTACAATGCAAAGTGAGGGTTTTAAATGGGCATTTCACGTAATGGGATGGTAAAGCAAGTAGGCCACTTCACATCCAATTCAGGGTGGAATTTAACTTTGCTGCATCTTTACTCCAGAGTATAATACTGTACAAAGTCTACTTATGGGGTCCTTCAGGAGGAGAGATAGATTCATGCCACATATGTTGCCCTCATAGCCTGCTTAGTAGTCTACATAAGTAGTGGTCCACCTAAGCACATGCATCATATGAGGCTCTGGTTTCTCCACTACTGAATGTGGTCAAGTGACTAGTCAGTCGTCCCAGGCTGGAAAAGAGTGGTTGTGCTCTGTGAGGGTAGCATTCCCTTGTCAGACAGACAGATTCCCAATTCCCATCCCATAAGGATAATATACATGGTGCACTGCAGTCTGCAAAGTAAGTGATGTTTTGAAGTACATATGTGGAGGTGTTAAAAAATATATGAACTTAAGAGGGGGAATTTCAATGCATGGTACACTGCCTGACAGAGACAGTGGCTGCTGGTCTGATGTGATGGTGGGGTCAGCCTAAAGAACATGTAGAACATGTAGCTGTGGAACCATTGGTTAAAGCAGCAGTAGTAGTTAAGCAAAAAATTTCATCCTACTGTTTTTCAGCAGTAATATATTCTGACAATCTTGCAATCTTCATTTGGGTGTTTTAAATTCAATCAGGTATATTTGTAAGACCATGTTTAATTGTAACTGTTGCAGTTTGCAGTGATCTACAATAATGATGATAGTAACGCAACTTTCAAAATTATTCTCCGAGAGATCACGCACTAACTGCACCTACCCACTCACTCAACTATTTATAATACATATATGTCAAGGTGTTGCCAGCACATGTTTTTTTTCTTGCTGTACTTTTATCCTCCTTGGCATACCTGTCTGCTCCCTTTCTTCCTGGCAGCTCTGCTGGGATTCTAGCCACTGTCCATTCTCCTGCACTCCAATTAGGGTCTGCCTTGTCCCTGTGGCTTACCCCCCCACAGTGGGGTGGTGGGAGCCCCAACTCACCCACCACGACACGGATCCAGATCAGGTGCATCCCAGAGCCGGAGATCTTGAACAGCCATCAAGCTGCTCTATGAGGATGGCATCTTTTCTCCTGTTTTTACTTCCTGAAGCTGGGAGTGTGCAATGACACTAGCAGAGGGCACATGCATCCACATGCGCTCCCTCCAGGCATCTGCTCCCAGCTCCTCCTAACAACTTGCATGGTGCTCTGTCCCTAGCCTCTGCCGGGGGCGAATGGGCACTGACAGTGAGCCCCCCTCCCTGGAGAAGGAGAGCAGTCTGTCAGATGCTCAATCCTTCTTCTTCCTTGCTGACCTCTGATGGCCCGTGCTCGCTCCCGAACATGGTCACGGGCGTGGAAAGTGAGGTAAGGCGTCCAGTGCCTCAACCTTCAGAGCCACAGGCCCGGCCTCCAGCACATGTTTTGATGACAAACAGCACAACACCACTCTGTTCTGCTTACATGTATAATGGTGGACATGGCAAATGAATAGTAATGATTAAGAACTTCAGATTCCTCTATCTTGCATCTGGAATAACATAAAGCAAAAAGAAACTCAGATCTATTGAGATTTTGTTTGACCTAACTTATGTAAATGTTTGTTAACTAATACTGTTGCTTTAAATATCAGCTTTCATACTCGTGGTCCATACTTCCCAAATGGTCCTATCCTGCAAGGGATGTTTTAGGGGTTGTTACATCCATATCAGGGACCAATGAGACTAGCCTAGGTGAGTGACGTAGGTGTGTCCATCTGCATAATTTCAGGTAGGGTACAGTAAGATTACAGTGAGAAGTACTGTACTGCAATTACTTAAGATTTGTATTTTGACACTAACTTGCACTGTTCAGTCTCCTGAAACTCCATATTTCATTATATTCAACAGAAACAACAGACACAGTGCAGAACCACCACCACAGCCACAGACACTAGGCAGTAGCGGTAGAAAAAAGTACCTATGCCATGCATTGTCTTGAAAAACTGCAGTGGGAGCTGGAGAAATGGCACAGTCGCTACTCCTGTACAGCCGCCACCCCAGAAAGATATCAAAGGACCAGCAGCAGTAACCCCTGTAGCTGCAGTGCCAGCAGTAGAACACGGTGGCAGCACCGCCAACAACCTTGTAGCCATCCAGTGCATCAGTGATGATGATATCTGTTCCATGCGAATGGATATCTGAAAACTAAAGAAAAGGTGGCCTGTCAAAGAGTAAACAGGGAGGAGAGGAGGCACTGTGGGTCACCTTGGAGACTGGAAAGGGCACCACAATCCGCACAGGGGTTGTGTACAGACCCCATGTCAGGGGAAGGAATGGACAAGGATATGATGGAAGGCATTCTTAGAATGGCAGAGAAAGGGGAGATACTGTTGATGGGAGACCTGAATATGCCAGATGTTAACTGGAGTACATTTGCTGCAGCCACATCCAAGAGCAGGGCCATTCTTGATGCTCTACAGGTGGCAGGCATTAGACAGCTAGTTTGGAACCCACTCGTGAGGGAGCAATCTTAGACCTCATACTCTCAAACAGGGGCAGTGAGAGGATCTCAGATCTAGAAGTGGGTTGCCATCTGGGGACAAGTGACCATCAAACAGTGTGGTTCACGTTAAACTCAGCTACAAGAGTCAAGCCATACAAAAGTGAGGGTACTGGACTTTAGGAGGGCTGACTTTGTAAGATAGGCCTCAGAAAAGCACTAGCAAACAGGCTAGAAGGAGGTGTGGAGCAACAATGGGGAATTATGAAACTGCTATCACAGAGGCAACAAGCCTTTGTGTGAAGCAAATAAACAAATCAAAATGAAAGAAAAAGCCACTATGGTTCTCAAGAGAGGTGGCTGTGAAAGTCAGGAAGAAAAAGATAGCATTCCAGAAGTATAAGGAAACACAGAAGAACAGGACAGAGATCTGTACCAGTTAAGGCAGAAAGAAGCAGGAGGGAAGTCAGAATAGCAAAGGCCCAAACTGAGAAAAGATAGCCAACTCAGTTAAGAAGGGGATAAAACCTTTTATAGGTACATCAGCGAGCGAAAAGACAAAGGGAGGATAGTGAGGCTGAATAGAATGAGCGGTGGGCAGAGGGGACAGTGAAAAGCAGGAATACTGGAACTAATATTTCTGCTCAGTATTCACAAAAGAGGAGGGGAAGTGCCTAATCCAATTAACAGAAGCACTCTTGATAGGGGTCAATCCCAGTCCTTTCACAGAAGAAAGGTTCTGCAAGAACTCCTAAAACTGAAGGTGGACAAAGCAATGGGTCCTGATGGAATTCACCCCAGAATTCTAAAAGAATTAAGGAAGGAACTAGTGAAACCACTGGCTACTCTTTTTAATAAATCATAGGAGGATGGTGTGGTACCCGAGGACTGGAGGAAGGTGGATGTGATTCCCTTCAAAAAAAATGGGACCAAGACAGAGGCAGGAAACTATAGACCTGTCAGTCTGACCTCTGTGGTAGGGAAAGTGATGGAGTCACTTCTGAAGGAAAGAATAGTTGAGTACCTAGAGGTCAGTGGTGCACAGGATCCAAGGCAGCATGGGTTCACAGCGGAAGGTCATGTCAGAGCCAGATCTAATAGATTTCTTTGACTGGGTGACCAAAGTAGTAGACCAGGAGGGCTGTGGACATGGCCTACTTAGACTTTAGCAAGGCATTGACACAGTCACACACAAAAGATTATTAGTCAAATTAACCAGCCTGGGAGTGGGTTACAGGGTGGTAACCTAGATAAAACATTGGTGGACAACAGGACACAGAAGGTAATTGTAAATGGAGTCCCTCTGAAGAAAGAGCGGTTACTAGTGGGGTACCGCGGAGTTCAGTATTGGGTCCAGTCCTTTTAATGTCTTCATCAGTGACATTGCAGAGGACTGGAAGGAAAAGAGTATGCCTTTTGCAGATGACACAAAGATCTGCAACAGGGTTGATACACAAGGAGGCGTGGAAAGGATAAAAGGGACTTGGCAAGGTTGGAGGAATGGTCAGACGTATGGCAGCTAGGATTCAATGCAAAAAGTGCAAAATAATGCACCTGGGAAACAAGAACACAGGGAAGAATACACAATGGGTGGAGGTAGTAACAACAACAAAACAGGAAAGGGACCTGGGTAATCATATCAGATGACCTTAAGGTTAGCAAGCAATGTGAAAAGGCAGTAGGGAGGGCCGGGGTATACTGGGATGTATAGGGAGAGGCATCAGCAGCAGAAAACAGGAAGTTGTTATCCCTCTGTACAGACAGTTGGTGAGACCCCATCTGGAATACTGTGTCCAGTTCTGGAGACCCCATCTCCATAAGGACAAAGACAGGATAGAGGCAGTCCAGAGGAAGGCAACTAAAATGGTTCAGGGTCTGCAAGAGAAGCCATATGAGGAGAGACTAAAGGATTAATATGTATACCCTTGAGGAAAGAAGGAGAGGGACATGATAGAAACTTTCAAGTACTTCAAGGAATCAACAAAGTCCAAGAGGGTAGCATCTTTCAGAAAAGAGACTTGCAGAACAAGGGACACAATTTAAAAGATAGAAGGAGGCGGTTCAGGGGCAATGTGGTAAGTATTATTTCACAGAGAGGGTAGTGGATGCATGGAACAGCCTTCCTGAGGAAGTGTGAGGTCTAAAACTGTGGGAGAATTCAAGAATGCATGGGACAGACAAAAGGCAATTCTTGTGGGGGCAGGAAGATATAGGCTGTTGGTTAACTCGGATCTGCGGCCTATCCTGTAGGTAGGGAAATGGGCAGACTAGATGGACCTAGCGGTCCTTATCTGCCGTCAAAGTCTATGTTTCTATGTTTCTTTCTGGAGGCCAAGATGGATGCAGGTTTTGAACGCCTGATCAGCTCTTTAAGAGAGCACCACACCAGGAAGTTGAGGCACAAGCCAGCTGCTTCCAGCACTGGCCTATTACGCCAGAAGATGCTGAGTGACTTTTGGACTTTCGAATTGAAAAGTGTATATAGTTGACTTTTTGGCCAGTTGTATGTAAACAGTTATTAGTTAGTTCTAGAGATCATTTTATCATTGTTGTCATTGTTGTTGACTTGCTGTTGTAATTGCACAAAGTTTACTTACAACAATGTTTTGCTATTTCTTCCTTCACAAACTGTGAAGGTTTGCAAAGTTTAATGAGAATATCTGAGTGCAGGTCAGGGTTCAGCCATAATCTTTTGGCAGTATCCAGAAAGAGAACTTGATTCTACCTCTCCAGTCCCCAAATAAATGGAGATGTGATGTGTCAAAGTAGATAGCATGACAGTCAGAGTTCTGGATCCATAGCAATAACTACTCTATTCTTGTTCTTTTGATGTTGCACTTGATGTAAACAAATCTTCCACAGCATATCAGTATGATTGGCATATCATCCCTTCCATCAGTGTAGCAGAAATATGTAATAAACTCAACAATCACAGTACTCTGGTCATGACATGCAGTGTCCTGATATGCTCAGATCATCTTGTGAGGCCACATAGTCACACTGTTCTGTGTCATGGTGTAGCTCCTGTTGTTCTTCTGCAGAACTTGGATTTATTTTTCATCTGAATTTGCAGTCCAAAATCAACTATTGCTAGTAGTTCTACATGTAAATGTCACTGTTAACAACACTGTGCATAGCAGCTTACATAACTATTATGGTAAGGTTGTTTCACTGAGAGGCACATCAACACTTGCATACAACTCACATAGACCCCTATGGCAGTGACACAGTTATGCCAACTTTCTGGATGGTACAGTGATCTTGACAGAGCTGGCTTTGTTCATGGCTTTACAGTTGTTTCTTGAAAGAGGGTAAATTTGTCACCCAAGTGATGTGAATGACACAATATCAAGATTAATTATGCAGACAGTGCAAGACGCAATACATGTTCTCATCTCATCTCATCTCATCACTGAGTCTTGTTGGTATGAAATTTGAAAAGGGACGTGAGGTGATATGTTGCTGTGTGAAAGATGTGACGGGTGACTTTGTGGGTATTGTTTAACATGGTGGTGTCTTGATCTTCATGCTTGTAACAGGTATAGCCACGTAGGTCAATGCTTTTATTCTCAAGTCCCAACAGAAGTCAATTTTGGTCATCATCATTGCCATTATGTGGTACAACAGAGTTTTTAGGGAGTTTGCCTGTGCGGTGGCCAACTGGAAAACTTGTAAACACAACAGTTGTGGGACAAGAACAGTGTCCGCAGCAATTTTATGGTTTGTCTATTTTTTGTTGGGGGGGCTGAACAGCAGCCAACTGGGAAACTGGTAAACACTGCAGTTTTATAAACTACAGAAACGCATGTAATCTCAGAGTGAATTTCAGCATTAATCATGATGTAGTAATAATTTGCATATCACCAACTCTTTTGTAACACAGCAGTTGATAACTTATGCAATGCAAACACTGACTCCAGGTGCCCTGCTTCTTTGTTCTGATAATGTAACTGTTGACACAAACAGGTATCAGGGTACCTCACAGAACAATTTCTGTTCACACCACAAACATGACACATCTTGAGTCTCCTACGCAAGAGAACTCAAACCCCTCATCTCTGTCTTCATCAGATGGCACTGTCACACTCTCCTCCTCCTCCTCCTCTGACGAGGTCCTGCTCATTGCCTTCATTAGCAGGATCATGGAATCTTACTATTGCTGACACAATGTACTGCTTGGGAGGAAAAATGCGTTCATTTTTACAAAGTTAGATACTCAACATTCCAATCAGAAAGATGGCTTCAGCGGTCAGTCACAATAGCACCTGCAGTGCTGAAAACCCTTTCTGAGCTTACACTGGCATAAGGACAGGTGAGGTTCTCAATGGTGATAGCTGTAAGCACAGGACAGATTTCCAGTTTGCTTTGCCAATAGTCCAGGGGCTCATCATCAATGCTTAAATGCTGTGGGTCATCCATAAATGACTGCACCATATGGCATGCAGACAGCTGAAGATCTGTGTTGCCTCCAGTGGCTAGGGGCATAGAGACACCAATGTCCTTCAGCATGGGACCAGAGGGATTGTGGTGCCAGTGGTACACATGATGATGAGGGTGAGGGTGCACACACTGTACTGGTGAAGGAGAAGGCTACTGAGTAAGAGGCTGTTGCTGCTTCAGGTTTCTGTACTGTGACCGATTTCTTCACCCTTAGCTCTGAGTGAGTAATTCAGTTTTGGACCTTGCCATGCTGGATGACCACACAGTGATCAAGATCAGCCTTCCACCTGGAAGAAGTGCCATCATGCCATGTTTGTACCTGGGACCTAGCAGGTTGCTAGAATGATAGCTTCTGAGTTATTAATGTGAATGACCTGGAATCATCATTACACAGCTGCATGATGCAGTCACACAGCTCTACTCCAACAGAGTCTGCAATCACTTCAAAATGCTCCCCACATTGACCAATGCCTAGTGGAGCACATGCAGCAATGGTATCACCTGGTTCAAACATGCATTTTCTGTACTCATAACCTTTGTTGCATGTTTACGTGGATGGAGGACTTGAATAACACTGTCCATCAAAAATCATTGGGATGGACTCAGAGACATGACTGCCTGTGCTTCCCAATCACACATGTGCATTATAATAATAGTTAACTTTATTTATAAGAAGCACAATTCACATGTATCAAAGTGCTTGTACAGTACTAAAGCATGTTAAAATCCATAAATATTTAAAATACTGAAGCTGGGCAACAGTATTCAGTTATTAATACTCTAAAAAGCAAGCTGCAATGGGTGAATTTTCAGTGCTGACTTAAAGCTCCTCACAGTCAGGCACTTCCGTGCCGACAGGTAGAATTCCATATGATTGAGGCTGCAAAAGAAAATGCTCAAGCCCCCAGATCTTCAAGAAAACCCTGGGAATCTCTAGCAATCTCCTGGTGGAACAGAGTGGTTGGGGAGGCAGTAGGGCATAGAAGCTTTGCAGGAAACTCAGTCTGAGTCTGTGTAGGGCTTTATAGGTCAACAAGCTGAACTTTAAGGTGATCCAGCACTGAACTGGCAGCCAGTGCCTCTGCGCAGCAGAGGTGTGACATGGCTAGATCGAGAATGCCCAGTCAGCAGCCTGGCTGCCATGTTCTGCACCAGCTGCAGGTGGTGGTTATCAACCCTGGTAGCCCTAGGTAAAGGGTGTTGCAGTAATCAAGGCAGGAGGTCTCAAAGGTGTGGACCAGTGTTGGAAGGATACCAGATGGAACTAGGTGCTTAATCCAGGCAATATTCCTCAGATGGTAAATGAGATCTTGGCAACAGACGCCACCTGAGATTTCAGAGTCAGTCCCTCATCAAAATAACACCCAGACTCCGCACCTGTTCAGGTCATTAGCTGGCTACCTTTGAGCAAAAGCCCAGAGGCATGCTCGGCCGAGGACCCATCTACCCAATAACCTGGATCCACAAGCAATACTCAGTCTTGCCAGGATTCAGCTTCAACCTGTTGGCACTCATCCAGTCCTGGATCTTGGAGAGACAGTTGTTAAACAACAAACTGCTCCATCCTGATCAGGTACAGAGGATATGTATAGCTGAATATCATCTTCATAGCAGTGAAAACGCAGTCCATACCACCTTACAATGTCCCCAATGGCAGCATATACACCACAAACAACATGGGTGACAACACAGAGCCCTGAAGGACCCTCATGGCAGGGAGAATGTTCAGAGGAATAAATCCCAACACTACTCTCTGAAACCTACCAGGAAGAACATTGAAACAATCTGAGGACTGTCCCTGACAATCCACAGATCACCTGCATGTGCTCTAGTAGCACAACACGGTCCACAGTGTCAAATGCTGGAGAGAGATCAAAGAGGACTAAGATGGAATGGCTCCTCCGATCTCGCTAACAGAAAGACATTAAGCACCTGAACAAGGGTAGTCTCAGTGCTGTGTCTCTTCCTAAATCCTGACTAGAGAGGATCATAGATGTCATGGATGGGAAGATTGTCATCCAGCTGCAGTGCAACCACATTCTCAATAACCTTACCCATGAAGGGCAGGTTAGAGACAGGTCTGTAGTTGGTGAGACAATCCAGGTTGAGAGAAGATTTTTAAGGAGGAGTCACCACTGCCTCCTTCAGGGATTCAGGAAACTCACCTGTCTGAGCGAACACTGGACTATCTTAACCAGGACCCAGCTGATGACCTCAACACACCCACAAAGAGGCGAGTTGGGCCGGGTCCAAACTATAGCAAGGGCCACATACTCTGGATGATCCTCATGACATACATGATTGCCACCTGATCAAAAACTGACCAACCAGACCGAGGCATCAGGACCTCCCACCGATCACCATCACACTCATTGGAGTGGACTGTGCTGATCTCTGATCTGATGTCAGCAACCTTATCTGAAAAAGAAGCAAGCAAACTCGTCAAACTTCTCCTGTGACAAGGCTCTCTGAAACTGCAGACAGGCTGGATTGCACAGTCTGTCCACAGTTCGAAAGAGCTGAGCTAGTCAGTTCCGTGCAGCGGTAATCTCTCCGACAGGAACTCTGCCTTCTTACGGAGATCGCTGATTGATAGACCATGTAGTGAGCCATCAATCTAAGTCTGTTGGCATCAAGGCCAGATTTCTGCCAGTGATGCTGCATCATTCACCCACTTTCCTCATCTCCCCAAGGTCCCATAGAAACCAGGGAGACTGAGGGTGAAGGGAGGTGAACATGGACAGGAGCAATATAATCCAGAGCCACCACCACTGCCTTATTATAGGTCTGCAGAAGGTTGTCTGGACCCATGATTGCACCTAGAAGTCCAGCTAGGTCCAGCACCACCATCAGGCCCTCTGGGACCATGCCCTTAATGGGCAACACTGGACCATCTCCAAAGGGGCAGGCTTATAGGGGGTGCCTGGAATTGAACCTGATAGTGTAATGGTCAGACCATCTGACAAGTTCCACCACCAAGTTGGTAAACTCCATTCCCAGTAGGAAGACCAGTTCCAGTAAATGACCAGAATTATGGGTCACAGAGGTAATCAACTGTGTGAAGCCCAACAAATTTATCAGTTGGAGGAAGTTCTGACCAAAATGCTAGAGTTCATCATCGACCCAGGCATTGAAGTCACCCAGCACCCTCACTCAGGGGACTTCAATACCATGTCAATAACAAAGTTCAAGACTTCCTACAAAGATTGCTTCCTGTCCCTGGGTGGACAGTAGATGAGAAGAATTTTGCACCCCACACCTGTTCCCAAGATACATTCAAAGGATCCAGTCTCCTGACTGAAACATCTACCAGGACTAATTCTGTCCTAAAGCAGATGGCTTCACCCCACCCCTACAATCCAACCTCAGGCGGCGATCACCAAGAACCCGGCTGAAATAGCTAACTCAAGAACTGGGCTGGTATTTCATCCAGCCAGGTCTCAGTGATGCAAGACAGATCTGATTGTCCAACAAGATCGGCAATTTCTGCCATCTTGTTTTAATGGACCTGGCATTGCACAACACCACCCGGGTAGGCTGAGACTCTGAGGCCAACTGAGGCATCTGCCCACTCATGATGGAGCCCTTGGGTATGGGGACAAGACAGGGAGGACCCCTCTTAGTCTCCATTTTGCCTCTGGGAGTCTTCTCATCTCCATGACCCCAATCTGGCTGCCTAGCTCCCCACCTCTGAGGTCCCAGGCCCTCCCCTTACACCTCTTTCCAACAATCCCCAATGCCCGACAACAAACATAAATGTCAGCAGACAATGGTGGACAATTAAAGAGATGGAGGCCCCAGAGCTCCAGGGGGAGTAGCCTGACCAGGGAGCCACCTGCCAGCACATATTCTCCAGCCACCCGTAATAATGATCCCACAGTTACAACTAACAAAACTATAAAAACTAAGAAGCTAAAATTAACAATACCCCCAACCTTCCACAATCAAACTAAAATCCCAACCAATTTGGTCCCAAGAGTCCAAATTTAAAGCAGATGAAAAAACAGCATCAGAATACAAGAAGCATGCCAAAGCTTCCAAAACATGTCTTAGGGCAGGTGAGGCTCCCACCCTCACCCAGTCCTTACAATCTGAGGATCAAAATTATATCTTGTGCTGTTCATATAACCTCTCAAGCATATACAGTGTGGAATTCCATTGGGTTGGCACATCAAGCTTCAAGCAGTGCTGTGGTACATTATTGGCCTTTATAGGACCTGAGCTCTGCCCTAGCCAGTGCAGAGTGACTGAAATGGCTGCAAATTTTGTGACTGGCAGCCAACATGGTACTCACTGCTTCATTCTCCAGAAAGGACCTCACAATGAGATTCAACACATGAGCAGAGCAGGGGACATGATAAAAGCAGCCATCAGAGCTTGCTTTGATGGCATTCTGGGCATTGTCACTCACTGGCAATATACTGTATGCAGCCTTGAATCCATGCGGATTTAGCCACTGTCTAATGGCCTCATTAATATGGGTGAGAATTCTCTCAGATGTATGTGACCCATGCATACTCTGTATACTCAATGTAGTATGCTGTTGACCACCACTAATTGCTACCAGTAGTCAGGGGACAAGTAGATGAGGACAGGGTGCAAGGCATATACCTGAGGAAATAGGCCCAGTATGCAGTAATGCATATATAACTAACACCCGATGACAGGCCACTGGTCCAGATGTCGATGGTGAGGTGAATGCTGGCTACTGCAGAGTGGGACAGAACATGTGACACCGTGTATGCATGATCATTATACATTGCTGGAAGAACCTTAGTGCTGAAATAAGTTTGAGTGAGCACTTTATATTTAGGTGTAGCCTTCTCCATAAGTTCTCTGAAACCCTAATTCTTGACAAATGAGAATGGCAAAAGGTCTATTGGAAGCATCTTGGCAACAGCCATGTTCAGCTCTCTTGTCACTGGGTGTTTCCAATGTTATTTGGTGTGCTTGGTTAATGCCAATTTGATATCTGGCTGCTTAAACCTCACAGTGTGCTGAACTGTGGGAGTGTTCTTGCTCTCCCACACAAATGAGTGCACACTGACATGTTGGATTTTCTTGTGCACAGCAGATGGGGACAGGGACAGAGGTGTGGGTGAAATTGTTTTCTTGGGATGCTCCTGCTGCTGCTGTTTATTCCCATATCCCACTTTTGGCAATTGCTGTCCCTTTACCCTGACAGGCTGCTGCTTGTGGAGTGACATAAAAGGATTGCCTTGCCCCTACCACTGAGATCTGTGGTTGCTGATTGTGAAGGAGTGGCTGCCAAATCGGGCTCTAATACTGGGTCATCATTGCCTCACCTCAACCGCTCATCACTAGTACCCTCAATGCTTTCTTGACATTTCCACTGGTGACAGTAAGGGCTGATTGCACCTCCCTCCTCTTCCTCACTAGCCTTCTCTGCCACATGAACAGTGGCACTAACAGGATGTTCGCTCCAGGAGGTTCTTGCTTCTCATATACCTTTGAAGCTGTCTATGCTATTGCTCCTTCTCTGCTCCCCCACAGTAACTGGACCTACACCACCCTTACTGTCATCATCTCTGATAAAGCCTGCCACTGGACCCAAACCTCCTTGCTGTCAGTCCCTCGCAGCTCCTGAATTATATCCTGGTTCTCCTGTGACTGAGACTGCTCACTATATTCCTGCACCCCTGAGACCATAGAGACTCAGACAGTAGTGCGGCAACATCCATGGCAGTCTTTTACACTCTTTGAAAGATGAGCAACAGCTGCACTGGAAGTAGTAGTACTGCACTGTGTTCCAAAGAAGCTGGAAGCTTTGAGTCCCCTGTAGCTGACACTGGCACAGTATGTGGACGGCTGGTTTACTGCACTCAAGAACTTGCAGCACCAGAAACAGTGCTGCTCCTACTACCACCTTCCCCAGTACCCCTGTCCACCTCCTCGTGACATCCTTGTGAGTGATCCCGTACCAATGGCACTTTTCCATGTCCTCCATGCATTCCCTTGCCTTTGTCTGACATGTTGTACTTTCTGTGCTTCACTAAAGCCTTAAATACCAGCAAGTATTCAAAACAATGTAGCGCTAATACAGACTGCAGAACACAGAGACTATCACAACATATGATATAATTAAAAGATCAACAAAACTGCTGAAATATCTTTGCCCCAGCACTCCAAGTACAGATACCAGCACTGTATTTCTTCTCCTGATCAAAAAAGTGGCAGATTGTCACTCAGAAAGCCTGTTCTGTGGAGCAGAACAAATGAGACTCTTCCCTCTTCAGAAAACTCTTCAGAAGTGAGTAGCTACACAGTGAGAAATGTGTGCTATCACCTGATGCCTTCCCTCTGCACCCCATGTGACTGCAAAGCTAAAAAGCATTTGAGTAGAGCTACATGTGGTGTAATTTGACCTTCATGAATTTCTGTGCTGAACCATGGAATTTTTTGTATACCAATCGAATTAAAAAGAATATAATTCTTTAAGTCTTTAAAGACTCAGTTAGGGTTGAAATGGCAAATCTCTGGTGTGGTTTTTCTGGCCCAGGAGGGCTGTTCTTGTTGTATTTGGTAAATAAATGAAGCAAATTGTTTGAACTACAAATTCCTGGACTCTTCATTTTCATGGACGTAAATGCCCTGGGTAAGTGCTGTGACAGTTGTTTTGTTTTGTCAGTGGAAAATAGGTTTTGGTAAAATAATAAAGTTGTAAGCAGGCAGGTATGCTCAAAATTCAACGGTACCTATAGTTCAGCATTCACCATGTCAACAGACATACTTTGCATACCTTTAATCTATCCAAAAATTCTCCATCATTGAAAACCCTTTTATAATGTATGGTGAAATGTTGTTGTTATCGCTAAAAATCCAGCCTTTTACAATGTAGCTGTAACCTTGATGTGATGTTATGATGTTGTTATACCATAGTGGGTAGGTCACATTGATGATATAACAACATAGAATGCATTCACGCATGTGCGATATTCTAACCTGGAGTTCATGAACTGGCCGCAGCAGTGAAAGCTGGACCCAGAACAGAGCAGCAGTGATTTAGAAAAACTTTAAAGTAAGGGTCCTACTGCTCTTTCTTCTTTTTATGTGGACCATACAATAATGTATGGTCAGTAATTGCAACAAAGCTGTGTACCCACCTCAAGGTTGCCAAGGTGACCAAAACCTCTATAACTTCACTCTTGAGGTTTAAACTGTTGCCATGGCAACCTCACAATAGCTATACATGCTTGCCAAGTAGAAGGAAGTGGGAAGGCAGTTAGAATATCAAATGCCAAATCAAGGAAAAGACAATGGGGCCTGACCCAGGATTCACCAGAGAATTCTGAAAGAACTAAGGGAGAACTAGTGACACCACTGACTACCCTTTTAGAAAAATCATGGAAGGATAATGTGCTACCTGAGGACTGGAGGAAGGTGGATGTGATTCCCTGCACAATACTGGGAGCAAGGCAGAGGCAGGAAACTACAGACCTGTTAGTTTGACCTCAGTGGTAGGGAAATGATGGAATCACTTCTGAAAGAAAGAATTGTTCTGTACTTAGAGGTCAGTGGGCACAGGACCAAAGGCAGCATGGATTCACAGTGTGAAGGTAACGCCAGATGAAACTAATAGATCTCTTTGATTGGGTGACCAAAGTAGTAGACCAGGGGGGGGCTGTGGACATGGCCTACCTATACTTTAACAAGGCATTTGACACAGTCCCACACAAAGATTAATAAACAAGTTAACCAGCCTGGGAGTGGGTCCCAGGGTGGTAGTCTAAATACAAAATTGGCTGGACAACAGGGCTTGAGGTAATAGTAAATGGAGTCCACTCCAAAGAAAGGGGGTTATTAGCAGGGTACCGCAGGGTTCAGTAGTTAGCCAGTCCTCTTTATTGTCTTTTAAAGTGACATTGCAGAGGGACTGGAAGGAAAAGTATGCCTGTTTGCAGATGGTAAAAGATATGCAACAGAGTTGTTACACAAGGGGTTGGAGAGGATGAGAAGGGACTTGTCAAAGTTGGAGGAATGGACAAAAGTATGGCAGCTTAGATTCAATGCTAAGAATGTGCAAAGCAATGCACCTGGGAAACAAAAACCCAGTGGAAGAGAGTACACAATGGGGGTCAGACAGTTGGTGAGACCCGTCTGAGAGTACTGCATGCAGTTCTGGAGGCCCCATCTCCACAGGACACAGACAGGACAGAGGCAGTCCTGAGGAGGGCAACTAAATGGTGCAGGGTCTGCAACAGACGCCATATGAAGAGATACTAAAGAAGTTTAATATATATACCCTTGAGGAAAGGAGGAGTGGGGCATGACAGACACTTTTAAGTACCTCAAAGGAATCAACAAAGTCCAAGAGGGAGCATCTTTCAGAAAAAGAGATATGCAAGAGCAAGGAGGCACAGTTTGAAGATAGAGGGGACAGCTCAGGGGCAATGTGAGGAAGTATTTTTCACAGACAGAGTAGTGGATGCATGGAATGGCCTTCCTGAGGTGGTTGTAGGGTCAAAAATGTGGGAGAATTCAAGAATGCATGAGACAGACATAAGGCAATTATAGTGGGGGGGTAGGAGGAAGTAGGCTGTTGGTTAACTAGGATCTGCAGCTTATCAATAGGTAGAAACATGGGCAGACTGGGTGGGCCAAGGAGTCCTTATCTGCCATCAAAGCCTATATTTCTATGTTACCAGTCGGTGACCATACATTATCCCTCTCTTCTCTCTCTCTCTCTCTCTCTTTTCTCTCACTTGGATCAGAGGGACCATGAAATCAACAGTGCAAAAAGTGTCTGTTGTAGAAGAGTTGCATTTGGTAGTCTGACTAAACTTACCACTCATTAATCTGCTAAATGCTATCATACAATTGCATGCTTGCAAATCATTATATACATAGTAGTCTTAGGGCTCAATCCACAAAAAGAACAATAACATAAGAACTTACCGTAACAGTAGATCTTTGAGGGAATCTCAGTCATCAGATTACACCATAGGAAGTTCACCATTGGTGAAGGGAATTCCGCGTGGAAGATTTTCAGCAGTACAACTGGGGCCTCCCACACGCTGATATCTGTCGATGTCATCAGCCTTATAAGGCATGAGCTGGCCCTCTCCCTCCTCAGTTCTTTCCCCTGGAGACTAAGGGAACCATGCTCATGCCATGGGGCCCAAGGTGAGAAAGAGGTGCCCAGGCCCATATGGAAAGGCTGGATACATTAGACAGTCAGTTCCTAGACAGGAGCCCCAAAAAGGGGATGGTGGGAGGAAAGCAGACCTGAGGACTAAGATCCCCTGAAGACCTACTGTGACAGTAAGTTCTTACATAACTGCTTTGTCTTTTGGGAGTATTTCACTCATCAGCTTACACCATAGGAACGAGTCCCAAGCAATTACAGGTGCAAAAGACAGTTTGGGAGGAGGGCCTCCATAAACCTAAGAAAGGATGCCCTGCAACACGGTTCTGCCAAATCCTGCATGGGCTCTAGAGGCAATGTCCAGACTGTAGTGCTTGGGGAAATTATGGATGGTACTCCAGGTTGCAGCCGACAGATGTCAGTGGCTGAGGCCCTTGAAACAAGCCACAGAGGTAGCCATGCCCTTTGTGGAATGAGCTTTGACAGCACCAGGCAAATCCTTGCCATGCTTGTTGTAGCAGAACACAATGCAATTTGCTAACCATTTGGATAAACATTGCCTAGAAACTGAAATGCCCTCTACCTGGGGCAAAGGAAACAAACAACTGCTTTGACTTTCTGCATTCCTTGTTGAAAGCAAGTAGTATGTCATTGTTCTGCACACATCTAATGTATGGAGCAATGCTTCCCTGGATTGGTATGCTCAGGAAAATAAACAGGAAGGTGGATAAATTGGTTGAGTATAAACTCTGAAACCATCTTAGGGAGAAACTTAGGATTTATGCACAAAGGCACCCTGTCTTTGTAAAAATCAAATAAGGCTCCTTACACCAGAGGGCTTAAAGCTCTGAGATCTTCAAGCATAAGTAATAGTAACTAAAAATAGTGCTTTCCAAGAGAGAAAGCACAAATCACAAGTGGCTATAGGCTAAAAAGGAGACAGGGTCAATCTCTTCAAAACAAAATTCAGATCCCAAGCCGGATAGGAGAATGGATTGGGGTTTCAGATGCAGAATGCTTCTTAGAAAGGTACATGAGAAAGGTACGTGAGCTGAGCAATCATGCGGTCACCCATGGGCACATGAAAGAAATAACATTTAAAGTGCAGTTTGAGGGAGGAGAACTGAGACCTGAGTCAGCCAGAGAGATCAGGTAGTCCAGGATGTGTTTTTCCGGGCAGGTGACAGGGTCTAAACTATGTTTGGCAGCCAAATGGCAAACTGCTTCCACTTCATGACATAAGTCGCTCCAGTAGAAGGCTTCTGAGTGTCCACTAGGACCCCAGCCACTCTGTTAGAGACCCTGAACCTGGCAATGGATATGTACTCAGGAGCCAAGCATGCAGGTGGAGGGACCTGAAGTTGGGATGGACCAGGCTCCCTCAGCCTGTGTCAGCAGGTTCTGCAAAGTGGGAGAGGGACTGAAGATTCCTCTGCCAGCTACTGGAGCAGAGGAAAGCATATTTTTTGAGGCCAGAATGGAGCTACCAAGATCATGCTGGTCCCCTGCAACTTGATTAGCACCTCTGTAGTAGAGGAAATGGAGGGAAGGCTTAAAGAAACCTCCTGCTCCAGGAAAGGGACAATGCATCTCACCAGAAAATTCCAGGCCCCGGATCTAGTGGGCAGAAACTGGGCAGTTTGCATTGAATGGGCTGCAACAAGGTCCAACTCTGACAACTCCATCTGTTGAATGAGTCTTCTGCAATGGATGAGAGGAGCGCCCATTCATGCATGCTGGACTCAGTCCTGCCTAGACTGTCCTCTAGAGTGTTTAACATGCCTGGCACATGAACTGCAGAGAGTTTCAGATCAGGATATGGTGGCCAGTACCACAGTCACATGGCCTCCTCAAAGGGGGTATGAATGTGTCCCCCACTTGTTAATGTAGTATACTATGCTTAGATTGTCCGACTGCACCAGCTGTGGACCTGGAGCGAGGTGTTCTGAAAGGCTGCATGGCATAGAGCACTGCCCTCATCTCCAGCACATTGATATGCACAGAGGTTTCCCATCAGACTAAGAGCTCTGGTCTGGAAGGGACACAGGTGTGTCCTCAACCCAGGCCTGAGGCATCCATGGTTTGGATCTGCTGTGTCAAGGAGATCTGGAATGGGTCATCTTGGAGCAAATTCAAGGAGTCCATCCACCACTGCAGCACCTTGCTGACTGAGGAAGAGATCAGGACTGGTTGATCTAACTCATCTGTGAATGGTCCCATTTCACCTGGAGGGTCCACTGTAGAATGTGCATATGAAATCTGGCCAGTGACACAGTGGGATGGCAGCTGCCATCATGCCCAGCAATCTGAGGTACATCCTGGCAGGAATTTAGCGATCTTGAATGACTTCCTGAGCTTGGGCCATAGGTCACTCTGCCCTGTTTTGAGCAGAAGACCCTTACTCCTAAAATCCAGAACCACCTCAATATACAGTAGGATCTGGGTGGTACAGAACTGACTTGGGTAGATTATCCATGATGCTCAGGAGTGGAAGAGCTGGAGAGTTCGCCCAGAGTAAGAAAAGATGTTCCCTGACAGAGCCTTTAGGAGCCAGTCATCTAGATAAGGGAAAACATACAGTACATCTCTTCTGAGAGCTGCTGCTACCACTGCTAAACACTTGTTAAACACTTGCAGCACAGAAGACAATCCAAAGGGTGGCTCTTTGAACTGATAAAGCTCACCCTGAAAGGCAAAATGGGTAAAATTCTTGAGAGGATGAAAGACTGAGATGTGTAGGTAGGTGTCCTGAATGTCCAGTGAGCAGAGCCAGTGTCCTGTTTTGAGAAGGGACATCAGGCTTGGCAAAGTTCCCATCCAGAACTTTTGTATTGGACAAACAGATTGAGGTCCTTTAGGTCTAAGATGGGCCTCAGATCAACGGTTTTTGGGGACCAGGAAAATCTGGAATAAAACCCTTGCTTCTCTGGTGCCTGGGCACTGGCTTGATGGACTGCTTACACAGAAGGGACTGTACTTCCTCCTGGAGAACAGACATGTGAGCTGGTGGATAACATAAGGGCTGAGGAGGGGTTTCTGGAAGTTGCTCGATGAGCTCCAGGGTGTGCCCCTTCCTATGATCTGCAGAATCCATGCATCTGAAATTATGGTTCTCCATTGATTCAGATGGAGGGAGAACTGATCTCCACCACTGTCTCCCGGTCAAGGACTGGAAGAGGTGGGGTCTGGCAAGGAGTCAAGCAGAGTTGGAGCCAGCCACAGGGGCTGGTCCCTCACTTCTAGGGCACTTGGCAGCTGCTCCAGCACTGGAGGTGGTGGGCAAGGCAGCCTGGGCTCTGCACTTCCTTGGGGCTGAGGAGCTGTACCGGGATTATTGTTCATTTTGAGAAAGGGAGGTAATTTCTACCATTTGTCTGGGTGTGGTAGAGGTAGTGGACAGATTTGAGGGCCCTGACCAATGATTGCAGCTACAGATATTGCTAAATTTTATTTGCCAGTGAATCCTGGCAAAATCATGAAATTTGCCCAGCGTAACATTTTGCAAAACTAAGCCCTTATGGCAAATTTTGCTGTCAGTTTCACTGGTAAGTTTTGCTTTCACTGGAAAATTTTGCCTTGTGGTACTATCAGGTGAAATTAGGGAAAATGGCTTGTCACATGACTTACTGTCTGCAGCAGATTACAGCTCACATGGTGACTACACACATGCAGGAAGGTACTGAATCTGCTTCCTTTCCTAGAGCTTGCAGGCAGAGGTGGTAGTCACTCTGAGTGCAGCAGAAAAACTTTACAAAAGCAGTTTAGCTTGTGTTATTGTGTATTGTTCCCAGATTCTTTAGTTTAAAAAGTTAATCCCTCTTTGTTAGCTCATTTTCTGTTGATATTTTCTATCTTTAAGTTTATAGTGTGTGTGTGTGTGTGTGTGTGTGTGCTTGACTCCTTACTCTCTCACTTTCTTTTTCATTTTTTAGTTTTCTGTTAAGAAATATTTTCTTTTAATATGGATGAGAAAGGTAGGGCAAGGGGGACTGGGCAGAAGGCAGGAATGGGATCTAGTGTTCACCTTACAGGTGGGCATCTCTGTCAGGAAGACAGCCCCCAGCAGAAGCATGTGCCCCTGCCCCCAGCAGCAGGAGCCCATTGCCCCCAGAGGCAGCAGGTTCCCCACCCCCAGCAGCAGAAACACCTTACTCCCCAGCAGCATTTTCCCACCCCTCATCAAGGGCAGGATGTTGAGACCCCACCAGGACATCAGCTGGTGCCCCCCAGCAGGCAGGTCTTATTTTATGACAAAGACTGGAGATGACAGTAATGTCATCTGCAACCTTTGTATCAGGAATGTTTGGTGGAAAGCAAGGGTCACACCTTGGGACTGGTGGGAAAAGCAGCCAGCTGCAGCACCACCACCCTGCAGAGTGGCTCTAAAAGCAGCCGGAGTTGGCAACAGCAGGAGGCAGCAGTAAGTTGGCAGCAGCAGGAGGCAGCAGTAGTGGTGGTGATGACCAAGGGAAGGGGCCAGCAGGAGGAAGGCAGTTGGCGCCAGCCTAGGGGGCACCGCACTGGGTCCAGTAGGACACAGCAGCTGCAGGAGGCAGCAGGACCATCCAGTGATGCAACCCACACCCACCAGCACTGCTATCATGATGCTGATTCTCACAGCCTGCAGCAGCCCCAGTTCAGGTCAGCAGCAGCATCACCACTGGCAGCCATAAGCCATGAGGTGGACACTGTGCACACTCAGGTGCAAGGTGTCAGGTAGAACATGGACCATTTCTGCCAGGAGGTCAGATGGTACCTCAAAAAATAATGGAGGACAAACATAATGTGTTGGAACTCCTGGCGGAGCTGTGTTGTGGGTGGTGGTGGTGGCACTGGTGGCAGTGCATAATCAGGTCCAAGGTCCGGCGCCATGTAAGTTTTGATGGCCCAGAGGCAGCTCAGCAACTATTTTTTCTTTTCTTTTCTTCTGCTTTGTTACTGTCACTTTTCCTCTGCAGCCCCTGAACATAAGAAAAAAAGTAAAAAAAAAGATCATTACTGTCCTCTTCCTCATCTATATCCTCTTGTTTCTTTTTCTTGTCCAGTGGTTTTGCATGTTATTTGCTATGTAATGTCTATGCTCCCTCCTTTCCCCTCTCATATGAATACCCCTGCCCTGATCCTGCATGTCCCCCTGTCATATGTTACTGTCAGTCACTGTAGTACTGTACCCATACAATGTACCTTTCTTCTTGTTTTATGTTATTCCTACTTTACATGTTTCCCTCCTATCCACAAATGTCAAGTATTATAATTTGTTCAATGAACAACATTTTTTACCAAAGCTATGTGATGTTGTGTGGGCTCGTGGCAGTTGTTTTGGTGTGTGCAGCATCAGTCTGGATATGTAGACAACAATCATAGACACATAAGCACTTTTATTGTGGAGTTAAACATAAATATGTTTTTGTGCTTAACAACACCTGTCCCCTGGCCTTACACCCAAAATGTTAACTTTGTGTCCCTCCCCTTCAGTCATGATGATGTTTATAGTGCCCCCACCACTGCCAGTCCAAAATGTGCACTTGGGACACAGTTTAACACAGCATCTTGCTGCCATGCTGTTCAGAGCAGGCACGTGAATATGAGAAATATGACAGGAAAAAGTAGGATGAAATTGAGACATGAATCTGCTCTCAGTCATGATGTTATATAGTGCCTGCCACCACCTGGACAAATAAAATGCTGTTTTGTCCACTGTTTACAAAGGATTTCAAACTGAATCTTGTTGCTGCTAGTGCAGAACAGGCCGTACAGGTCCAGTAATGTTACATATAAATGTTACATAAAACTGAGACAGAAATCTGCTCTCAGTCATGATCTTATATAGTACCCTGCCACCACCCAGACAGAAAAATACTATTTTGTCCACTGTTTACTAAGGTTTCAGGCTGAATCTTGTTCACTAGAGCACAACCGGTGGTACAAGTCCAGAAATGCTACATGAAAAATGTTATATAAAACTAAGATAGAAATCTGCTCTCAGTCATGATGTTATATAGTACCCCACCACCCGGACAGAAAAATACTATTTTGTCCACTGTTTACTAAGAGTTTCTGGCTGGATCTTGTTGTCAGCTAGTAGAACAGGCCGCATAAGTCCAGAAATGCTACAAGAGAAATGTTACATAACATTGAGACAGAAATGTGGTCTCAGTCCAGAAGTTTTATAAAGTCCCCCACCTCCCAGACCAAAAATACTGTTTTGTCCACCGCTACAAATGATTTCAGGACGAATCTTGTTGCCATTAGCTGTTGGTTGTGCAGAGCAGGCCTTATACAGTAAGTCCAGAAAATCACATGATAAAACTGTGAGAGGGGTGTGGCTTAGCAACTAAAAGAGCAGATGCTTATCAGCTAGGCTCCTGGGAGAAACTGAACTTTTTGAATTTTAAACCTTCTTTGGGCTTTCTCATACTATTTCGGTTGAGCAGTCTATCTTCAACCTCACTGCAACTAAATATGGGAAACAGAAAAGCTCCACGACATCTCAGGACTTCTTTAAACCAAAAGTCAGCTAGCAGCAGGATGTTAGGCCACCTCAACTAGCTGAAGAAGCTGCAGGGTGTGACCGCATGGAAAAGGAGAGGTGACCTTACAAACATTAAATATGAATATAGCCCACTTAATATGAGCTGTCCAGGACATTGATAAAAATTGATGGCCTTACACTGGTGGCTTCCTCGAAACTAGAATGGGTGGTGTTAAAAGTTGATACAACAGGCTGAGGGTTCAGCGGAAAAGCCACTGATGCCACGACTAAACTTATAAAGCAAAATGCAGTGATGAGGCAATGACTGGAACATCTTGAGAATCAGGCCCGAGAAAGAAATATTCTGGTGATCAGGCTCCCAGAGGATGCAGAGGGTGAGGTCTCCAGGATTTTGCTGCTACTTTCCTCCCCAAGTTGTTGGGGCTATTGGAAGCAGACCATACCATCTCTATTGAGAAGGCTTTTGGATTTCTTCTCACCGGGCGTGGTACATCTACAGCTCCTCACACTTTCCTCATTGTTTGCACCAGAGTGGGATACTGTGATCATGCGCATGTCTTTGGCACAAAGAATGCTCCACCTGCGGTATGGTGAGTCGGAAATATGAATGTTCCCAGACTTGTCCTATAGCACCTGAATTCATAAGAAGGCTTTTGACCAGATCCAGAGCTCGTTAGAATGACTAAGAATACAACATCAATTGTTAATGCCCACTAAACTTAGGGTGGTTTGGAATGGACGATTTATCTTTTAATGAACTTGCAGATGTTGATAAACTGGTGCAGCTCACAGAGACAGAAATGGCTGAGGGAGAGGAAGAGGGTCGGAGGGCACGGGTCCAGACTGAATGTCTTTAGGACACTGCTAAAATAAATATCAGACTGTAGGACTTCATTGTACCATTAAGAGATCATTTTGGTGGTGTATTTGCTGAGTCTGATAATAGTCCTACAATAGTACTGCTCATCAAAGTTTATATAGGATTGATTTAATGTTCTTCATATGTTATCTGAGCAGTATTAAGGATGGGGACTCATTTTATTTTGGTAAAATGGCTACGGATTATAGCACATTGCTCCTCTTATGGCCTTCTGTCGTTTAGTGGTAGAAGGCATTATATTCCTTAAGGCCTTTATACCCTTGTTAATGGGCTGAGATACTGTTTTATAATTATGGGTTTCTCCTGGGTAATTGTAATGCCTCAGTACTGGATACTGGTGACTATTGGGGATGATGGGGTATAATACCCAAATGGAAAACAGGAATACATGTATAAAGATTTGGTGTCAACTCATCCCTGCCTTCACTCTGTGTTGTATGCCTTTGGGAATAATATATAGTATTATATCTTCTTTGGGTAATTTCCTTATGCTGTAACACCGGAAGGGGAATGTTTTATCCTGTGTTAAATATATGTGATGATTTACACTTATTACTGTACCACCTTCCAGGATAAATGCTTGTAGCTTTATCTTTACTGTACAAACTAAGAAATAAATGATACAAAAAACTGTGAGAGAAGGGAGATACAATTATTGTGGGAATTATGAAATCACCAAAGGGTGCCACGCTAAGAAAATTAATTCCTCCTGCCAAATGGTGTTGCTAGTTGCACAGTTGCACTTTCTTCCTCCTGCTGTTGGTTTCTCAATTGAATGATAAATGTAGAATTATCATTTCCCAATGCTGCTGTCCTGTTTGGCTATGTTGACTCTGTGGTTGAAACTTGTGAGTGTGGAGGGAATGAGATTTTGGGGTCCTGTAGCTTGCTGCCTGCTGCATTGACTAGTTGCCAACTTGCCATGAGAAGTAATGTTTTGGCTGGTTGATGGATCATCCAGGGTCCATACCTGCTGCTGCTGCACGTAACTATCTGTCTGTATTTTTTCTGTGCAAGAGAATGGTGTTGGTGGGTTGGTATTGTTATGCGCTTGAGTTCTAATATGTTTGCACTGCTTTTCTATTATTTTTCAGTTTGCTGAGGATTACATCATCTGCAAGGCGGGATTCAGATCTGGGATGTTGGAATGCACCACACCTCCCAATGCAGATGGTAAGTATTTTAATTTTTCATTACTAGGGTATGTTACTGTAGTCCAGATATCTGAATTTGATAGTAATTGTGTTCTTTTTGCTTTTGTCAACATTCAGGAATTCTGGTGATGTTACCTCCCACTCCTGCTGCTGCTGCTGCTCAAGATGTGGGAGATTCATTTACTTGTAGAATGGTTCCGTTTCACAGACAGTCCCTGAGGTAAGTATTTCTTTAGTTTGTATAGTCTTCGTGATGGTCGGGTGGGTGGTGGCCAGGGAGGGTGGGGAACTTTTAACAATCCTCAAAATTTGTTCTTGTTTTTATCTTATTTTCAGGTACGCAGTACTGTTAGGGAATGTGAAATCTGGATGCGGCTGCAGTGCCCCACATGTTTCTTGTGGGGCAATTTCCATAGTTTAATTACATTCACAGGCTATGGTAAGTATATACTGTATATATTTTTTTTTCTTCTTCTAATTTGCTTTACAACACCAGGTTTGCAGATGGATGATTATTCGCTGTTTCCTGGCATAGTTTCTACTTAGGTAATTTTCCTCCAGTGAGTTTTCATCCCATATCTGTGTGGTGGCTACATCCAGGCCTGCAGGTGCTGGTGTGTGAAGACAGAGAGGTTGCTTTGTCTGCAGCGTAGGCCACTGATTTCATTAATGAGTAAACACAAACAGCAAATCCAGGAGGAAGTATATGTGTAAATGGATGGTGGAGAAGATGTTTAGTAATTAGGTGGAGGGAGCTAATGTCTTGTCTAATCATTTGAGGTGGCAAACTGCAATAATTATGAAAATTTAGAAGTCAAGCCATGGGCAGCAAACACCTCCTCGTAGGAACCATCACAGTTTATGTACAAGTACTATAGATGGTAGTACTTTATATTTAACCTTTTTGGTGGAATTGGATGTTGTTAAGCCTTTTTATGATTGCTTTGTAATTAATGACTCACATCACTAAAGATGGCCGTCATTCACCATTTTGCAAATTCTGTTCAACTGGTGTTAATGGTTGAATGGGCATGTTACATTCATACTCTACTTGCACTAGGAGGGTTCTTTAACATGTCATGGATAGTAAGCTGCAGAAAATATTTATTTTCTGCATAGAGTGCATGGGCGTGTCAGGTGGCAGGAGTGGACTGGAGGGCAGGGTGGCATGTGCCAGCATGTGCACTTTTAAGGAGGTCAAGACAACATATCTTGCTTTAAGATGGGGTTAGTCAAAAAGAAAAGTAAATGTGTATCTTGATATTTTTGGCAGTGACACATTATAATTGTAATCATGCAAAATATTTATGGTTATGGTAATTAGACTGCTGCTTTATATAGGGTGGGGACCAAACAACAGTTTAGGGCAAAGGGTAATCAAATGAAATTGATTAACACTGCAGCAGATAACACTACCATAGGAAATACAATAATAGATAAAATAATTTATAATACTATATTGAGCTGAAAGTGGTGGTGATGGTGGTGGGGTTCCTTGGGCTTCAAGCAACTTCAGCCTTGTTCAGCTTCCACTGTCACATCCTCCAAAAGCAGCCTCACAGTCTTCAAGACTGGAGTTGTCACCAGGTGGAAATTCTCTCAGCATTGCTGCTTCATCCACCATGCCACTGGTGGATGCCTTAGTAGAGGGATTGTCATCATCATCATCATCATCACTGAGACACAGTTCATGTGGAAACACCATTGACATCATTGTCTTATGTGGAATGTGCCTTTCATTCATTTTGATGTATGTTAGCATGGTCACATTCTTGGGTAACAAATTGGTCCTACGTTCATGCAAATGGCCCCAGCCAAACTAAACACTCATTCCACACTGACACTGGATTGTAGGCAGCTCAGGTATTTCACAACAACCGATGTTAGTGCTGGCCACTCAGTCAGTTTGCTGCTCCAGTACTGTACTGGCTCATTAGTAATAGCAAGGTGCGTTGTGTCTTCCAGGTACTGTAGGCCTCCACCATTCATTCTGCTCCCTAATTCCAGCTGCCTCATCTGTCTCCTCCTCCTTTTCTTCCATATCTTCCACTCTCACCTGATAGAGAACATCCCAAATGGGTTGCTTGCAGCTGCACTTGGCCCATTTTCTCAGACTGGGTTGCCTGTGAGCTGCTGGTGGTGGTAGCAACACCTGTTTTCTCTGCAGTGCATCCTTATGTGCCTTTTTCATCTGTGCAGCAGATACCCATCTAAAGAGGTTCTCTTTAACTTTTGCACTCATTGATGACCTCCTTCAGTTATAGAAGGCAGGCCACATTTGTAGCATGGATCAAGCATGGTAGCGATTGCAAATTCATCTGAATTTACAATGACAGATATATGGGTATTCATGTCCAGCATGCTGAGCATATGATCCATTAGATTACAATTGCTATGATCTGTACTTGCCTCCATCTGGTGTCGGACAATAACCAGTGTCAGCCTCAGCACAGGTATGATGGGTATGGATTGACTTATACAAGCAGTGTCCCCACTCACTGCCTGTGTAGCATGCTTGAATAGATGGAGAATTGTATTGGCTCATCCATTTGGTGCCACTGCTCTGTTGTTAGAGTGATGGACACTCCAGCACTGTCAAGGGTGGTGCACCAGCAGGTATTCTGAAACAGCCTTAAACTGTTCATACAGCTGATCAATCATGTACAGCATGGAGTTCCACCTGTTCTCAACATCAAGTTTCATACAGTGCTGAGGCAGATGGTTATTGCACTGTAGCTTACGCAGATGGTCACAGGCCTTTGCAAAATGGGCAAAGTGTACACAGATGCAACAGGCAACAGTCACAGTTTCTTTAACGTCCACATGGTTTGAAACTGCCTCACATCAAGATTAAGGCAGTGTGCCAGGCAGGACACCGAAAAACACCATCACTAATGCACTTCACTACATTGGAGCCATTATCATTTGCGATGAATCCTGCTGAGTGACTGTGCATGTAGCCACCATCAATCTCAGTTCCAGCTGAACATCAAGCATTTTCTGACCGATGAGAACCAGTAACACTTCGCATACTCAGGGTTGCATGCTGCTGAATTCCAGAAATGTTGCTACCACCACAATTTTGCTTCAGGCAGGTTTTGCAGGCCAAAAGCAACTACCACCTCAGGTACCTGCACCAGTGTGCCATTATGTAGACACAAGCTTGCTGCTGTTTGTCCGCTAGTACACATATTCATGCTAAGATGGATATATTCTGATGCACTATGCGTCATTGCATGTCTTATGATGTCAAGCAACTCTACTGTATAGGTCTGCACAGACACACTTAGAGAAATAGGTTTGCACGGATCCTGCCACTTGTGACAGGCACAGCCCATCAACCTGCAGAATCCAGTATTCTCCATGAATGAGAATGGCAACAGATTGATGGCCAGCATTTCAGCAGTGGCGATTTAACTCACATGAGCAGCATGATTTTGGGGCTTTTGTGTGCTGCTCAAGGATGAGTCTTCAGACTGGTCTGCATCCTCGGGCTGTTCGACCAGAACATTCTAATTATGGCACCAATGTTGTTCTTTTAGGGGTAACATTGACTTCTGTGGCTGTGCAGACCACATAAAAACAGTTATTTTGATTGATTTTGGGTGTGCTGGTGTACTTTTCTGACTCAAGGGACTGGGAGAGGCACCTCCACTGCTATGCCCACTACTTCGAGAGAGCAAAGGATTGCTCATCCTCCTCCTCCACCTACCCACTCTGCCCTCCCTCCTCCTGCTGTATTGAACTGCTCTCAGTTACATTTAACTTGCTGAGGAAGATCCCACCAACAGCTCTGGCATCCTTCTGGTGTTGCTGCCATCTCAGTGGGTGCTTGCTTTTCAGGTGGGCATGTTGGCCACCGGTGCCTATGTGGCTTCCTTTTTCCTCAACTAACACATGCTTGTAAACAGTTGACATATCACTATGATCTCATCACCTGGATCAGCACATAAAAGTCCCAAACTAGGGACTTTTGACCTCTGGACTTAACATGCTGCTGGTGGGACTGAGAGAGCTGATAAACAGGTGGAAGTTCATGCTTTTTGGCTGCTTTAATCATTTCCATATGACTACTTTTGGGAGGGGATGACTTGATTGCTTGGTGACAGTCTGACCCATGGGCTGTGCATGTAAATGGCCTATATCTCCCTTGACCATGATCATCCTAGTTATTATCATCAGCACCGATGCTGATGATGTCCTCATCCTCCTCCCCCTCCCTATCACTGTCTTCTTGCACTTGGCATCTTTTTCTTTCTCTCGACCATCTCCTCTGGGATGACTACTCATATCTCCAGATTATCAGACTCTGGCTGAACACTATCACCACCACCATCTCCAGCAGGAATAGGCCCTGGGACAGTCACACTGACAGACTTATTACCCTCTTCCTGGACCACTGTTCCTGCGCTGGTGTCAGTGTCTCCTTCTTCTTCCTGGCATCCCCACCAGCATGGATGCAACAGTTTCTGCCATAAAAACTGAGACACAGGAATGCCAGTATCTTTGAATAGCCTTTCCTGTTACTTGCTCGAAGCACCACAAGAGACCACAGAAGACACTGATGCAGACAAGTGTGCTTTGGGGAACTGGAACTGAAGTTGTACTCTCCTCAACAGACTTCTTAGCTGCCTCATCCCCCAGTACGTTTTCCTGTACTGGACCATCTCTTTCAGGCATTTTTATATGCTGCTTCAAAGCTTTGCCTTTCTCTAGGAGTATAACAAGAAAGGATGTGTTACATACTGTGTGAATAACACCTCAGACCTGCAGTACTAGCTTCCTTCCAAGTCCAAACACAATCAGGACAGGTAGCAGCACTCTGTACAACTAATACCATATGGTAGCCTATTTTAGTAAAAGCAAAAGGTAACTTTTTTCTTTCCCAAACAGGAATTAAAGCAACACAGGGAAGGGCACAGGTAACCTACTTTAAATACAGATCACCTGTGTCTGGACAACTGAAGTACTGTAATGTGTTAGTACTTACTACCACAAGTTTTTGTTATATAAAGGCAGAGACAACCATATAACATTGACAAACAAAGGCACCTACGACAATATGGATGGGCTCAGCAATCTCTTGACAACTACTATATTAATATATAGTTTTTATACTACGCTGGTCAGGCAGTAAACAATGCTGTAACAGGGAAAGGGTAAGCAAAGTCAACTGAAACAGGAACAGTGCAATGCAGAGGCAAGCTCCAGCAATACAGCACAGGGAACTAATTTACCAAAGCAGTGAAACTGCATATGGACATCTTCAAGTGATCAACTAAAAGTATTTAAGTTTCCATACAAAAAATAGAGAACTTTGCTTTTAACAGTTTAAGTGACAGTTACAGCAAACAGAACTGACCACTGAACAAAAATCAAAAATAAAACAAGGGATCAGCACTGTGTGTTCAAAACTTTACAATTCACAACTAAAAGCAGAAGAATGGTACTGTATATAACGAGGCTAACAGGAGAAGGAACTCTCAGACAGGAGAAACTTTTCAGAGAAAGAAAAAATACTTGCCAAGATATAAGGAAATTAATACAAATAAGTAGAACACCAACACAAATATAAATGCTTAAAATAAATAACTGTAAATCACTCTCAATTTGTGAGAATTTGTAAAAGGCTAAAATAGCCTGCACTGGTTTTACACACCTACCCTACCCACTCAACTCCTTCACAGACACAGACAAAACTAAAAACTAATTAAACTAAGTATTATGCAAAATCCACAAAATTAGAAAATGTTCCCTAGCAGCACTAGGTTCCACCTCGAACACACCGTTGGGACTCGCCTGGTCATTAGGTGCCAAGTCCTGATTTCATTGTCCTCTCTTTTGTGGGGACTGTAATTCCCATGCTCCACTTTTCTAATTATTCTAACTGTGGGGGGCAGACCGGGGAGGTGATGGCAAATTTCCCTTGTGGTGAACTACTGATGTGTGTATCCCGACGGGTGCCCTGATGGCGGAAGGGGAAAATGCATATGTGGGAGCAATTAGCTCTCAAAACAAGTTTTAAAGAGATTTCAAAGGTTTTATTGGCTATGATGCACCACAGCAGACTGCTGTCCAACTCAACAGGCAATAGAGTGTGCTGTAAACATCCTGCATGTGATATTTGACCTATATACTCACAATGCATTGCAAATTTCTCCTTTGGTGCATAATTGTGCCAGAGAAATCAAAAGGTACTACAGCAAAATTTTTACCACAAGGCGAAATTTAAACATGGATGAGTGAAAATTGCTCAGTCAAAGCACATTATGTGAAATTTCGTAGTTACACAAAATGGTAATCCTAGGTGAAATAAGATTTCCCAAGAAGAAAAATTTCATGAAATTCTGCAAAATATTTTGCCTGGCACAATTTTTCAATTTCACACAACACTACTTGCAGATCTTTAATAATGTTCAAGTTAACAGGCCCAAACAGCTTGATGCTATAAAGGGGGCATTAAGAATGTTTTGCTGAACTTCAGCCACAAAACCAGATATTCTCAGCCAGGAATGTTTATGTAGGCATATACCTGTGGCCTCTGCCCTGGCAATGTTGTCAGCCATGTCATTCAGGGCTCTGAGGAGATGTTTATTAACATCCTCAGCAGCTTGAAGTGACTGAAGCAGTTCCTGCTTTTGAGTACCGTCTGGAAGGGCCTGGTAGCTGTCTTGCCTTCTTCCAATTGGGCATATCGGTACATTATCATGTGTGACAGGTAGTTTGCAATCCTCAAACCTAAACTAGAGGAGGCATATACCCTTTACCCCAGAGGTCAATTCTGTGAGATTCTTTATCTAAGGGAAGGGAACTAAGATGCTTAGGCACCTTAGACCTGCCATGGGCTGTCTTGATGATCACTGAATCTGTCTCAGGCCAGGCAGCATAACAGGGGAATCTTGAGGGCATGATAAGGTTTGTCTGCCCTGTGAGGCATAGCTGGCACCATGCCTGGTCTGTACCAGGCTGCCGTGGCTGCATTCCTTAATGCTGTTAAGATTGAAGGCATGAGTTTTGGGGTAGATTCACAGGAAGTGCACCAAGTCTTTCCTGGTGGCATCCCTCTTCCTCAGTGTGGAAGCCCATGGTCGAGGACAGCCCTTCATCACGTTAAAAAATCTGGCATCTTCAGGAGGATATATAGGTGTATGCATCACTGAACTCACTGACAGAGGAAGCAGTGGACCTGTCAGAGACAAGGATTTCTTCCTTTTTTCTTCCTCATCATAATGAAGAATGAGGTCTGGATGGTACTCCTCCTCAATGTCGTCCTCCTCTAGATCCGAGTCTGGCATCTGTTGCACTGCCAATGGCCTAATTGGGGGCTTCCTGTGGCCAATGAGTAGGCATTGATGATGAAGCTGCCATTTGTGGTGTCAGTGAAGAGGGCCTAAGGGTACCCAGCTGCTGCACAATAACATTGGTAAATTTAACCAGAATTTCATTTAGGTTGACAGTGTTCATCAAGAGAGGAGAGTTCAATGACACAGATATCAGTAACCCATCAACTGGGCCCTGGGAACCTGAGGAGCCTGTAGCCTGAGTAGGACAAGGCAGGTCTTGACTGAGAGCCATTGATGATGAGCCTGTCATTGATGAAGGAGGGGCCAATGACCCAAAGATCGATGGCTGACTGCCCTGAGAATTGGGCGTGAATACTTTTGGTATGGGTTTGGTGCAGAGGCCTGTACAGCAGATTTTTTCTTTGGTGCAGCTGCAGCCAATGAAACTCCCAAGAAGAATGGGAAGTCAACAGCAAACGATATCAATGCCAGGGGAGTGTCACAATCTCGGTCTTTTTCTGTGACTTTTCCCAAGGACTCATTTTGGGCCTTGGAGGCCTGGGAGCTTGAAGATCTGGTAGGTGACTGAGATGCAGGGACCGTGGAGGACCTCTGCATGTGACTGACTACCAACTGATCCATCAGGAAATGTTTGAGAGCTTTGTTGTGTTGTCTAAGGGTTGTTTGATTAAACTTCTGGCAGAGGTCACAGTTGGAAAGGTCATGATCAGGCCAAAGACCGGGAGGAACAGCGAGGGAGCAGTCGGGAAAGGCGCAGCCAATCTCCTGCAACTCCACCCCACAGCACCTCAGTTGAGCGCCGAGTCGCTCCACCAGCGGGCGGTCGGCTGCACCTTAGCTGAACCAGGGAACCACGAGGTCAGGAGGAACAGCGAGGGAACAGTCGGGAAAGGTGCAGCCAATCAGTAAGCGAAGCTCCTCCAGGCACAGCAGCCGATTGGCTCTCCTGCCCCATTGACTTACACTGGCTCAGCCTGCATTGCGAAATCTGTGTGGGACTTGATTTTGCTTTTCACTCTTCCCTGTTCTTCTGCAAAATCCCCAAAGAGTTGCTTCCAACTTGCTGAGGCATCTGTAGAGGAATCTGTTGTTGCTTTTGTTTGAATTCTGCTGGATCCTGTTAGCAGCAGTGGGCCAGAAGCAGAGGCGCTACTCTCCTTCTATTTTAACTGTGTAAATTACCTAAAAGTGCTGTTTTCCACTATTGTATTGCAAGGAAACTGCCATTTTGCTGCTCTTTACTGTAATTACAGCTCCTTTTGCATGTGTAGGTGGGCTAGATGCTGAGGTGCCACAGCACCCCCCACAGTCCTTTGTAGTGCAGATTTAGTCAGTGACGCTCAGAATGCTTGATACTGCCTTTATTAACTGCTGCACCTTCCTCTGTCTCTCTCCAGCCTGCAACTCCCACCCCACAGCATCCAGCTGAGCGCGGGGGCTTCGCTCCACCAGTGGGCGGTTGGCGCACCTTAGTCAACCAGGGAACCACGGTACAGGAGGAATGGCGAGTAGTCGGAAAGGCGCAAAATTTTTGCCCACCCGCTTCTTCCCTCTTGTGTGTTAATTTATAGGCATCTTCCCGCCAAATCTCTTCCCCGCCTCAGCATTTTTCTAAACCAACAGAGAGTCACACCAGCTTGCTGATCCAACCAATCAGCAACTTCACTACTCCCCACAGCCAACTACCAATATTTCTTTCAGAATGGGGAGCTTACTTCGATACTCCTTTCACTATCAGCCATAGGGTTCCATAAAGAAGATGTCCCTGTCATACAATTTAGAGTGGTCCATCCGCCCAGTCTCTGAACCATCCCCTTGGCTGACACTCAAACCCTCATATATGATCTACCATTGCTGCATCGACTACAGTGGTATAATCACCATAAAGAGACACATACCACCACACATGTATTTCAGCCAAGGCTCCACTGCTGGATATATAGATCCCCTAAGCCTAGTCGTCAAACTGCTACTTGGTATCCCACACACTTCCTTAAAACCACAGGGAGCACCTCAAAAAGAGTGGCAACAGAATAAAAGACGGAGGACCAAAGACAGCCCCTCTCCCTATCACTGGCAGCCCTCATGAAACTATCTGCTCTTTCTATTGCTCTGTATTGATAATGTGGAAATCAACCCTGGACCTCTTGAAAGTATCACTCTCCATCAGACCTAACCTCAATTAAAGACCTCAGTTTCCTGCATATTAATGTATGCAGTCTGTTGAAAAAATTTATGTTGATACAAGCCTGGGTTGCCCATACCTTGCCAGACTTTCTCGTGGTAACTGAGACATGGCTCAAACCCACCACAGCGGACAGGGATGTTAACCTACCTAAATGTCAGCTATTCAGAGCTGATCGCTAAACAAGGGAGGTGGAGTAGCCATATATGCAAAAGCTGGTATAGCTGTATCCTGTACTGCTGCAACATCTATGCCCAAGGAGTTTGAATGCCTATCTCTAAAAGTCTATCTCCCAATACAGCAGCTTTTCAACTAATTGGATGCTACAGACCCCCTCTGCTGAACACAAGCTCTTATCTCACCTGGGAACCTGGTCAAGCCCAGCACTGAAGAAGTCATTATTCTAGGTGACCTGAATTTCAACTGGCTCACCCAGGCAGCTACACCTCTGGTATCATTCTGTGACACCTATGGGCTCACACAGTTAATTAATGAACCAACAAGAATAAATGCAAGGAATAGTAGTAACAGCACACTACTTGATATCATGCTAGTGAGTAAACCACATCTATTCACACACGCTGGAGTGCTCCTATGCGATATAAGTGATCACTGCCCCACCGCAGGGGTAAGATCCACCAGCCTAACAACAAATCCTGCAAAATTCCTCATGAGGAGATCCAAGAAAACATCAATATTGAAGGATATCTGCATGATCTAGCTTACTCTCCACACTGGCAAAGTTTTATCTTGCACATTCTGTAGAAAAGCTCAGCAGGTGCTAAATAGCATTATAATAAATACCCTTAACACCCATGCCCCAATCTCTAGTATCCGAATAAAAAACAAATCCTGTCTCTGGTTTTCAGCTGACCTCAAAGCTGCACTGCTGGAGAGAGACAAACTCTGGAAAGTGGCAAGAAAAACTAAGAATGCAAATGACTGGATGATTTTAGGAAAGCCAGGAATAGATGCACCAGGAAAGTTAGGGATGCAAAGGCTGCCTTCTACCTGGCCGAGCTCGACTCCTCTACCATAATCCTGCTAGGTTTTGGGTCACCATCAAGGGTATGATGGGACAGGACGCTAACAACCCCTTCCAACTCAACTACACAATAGTTACGGCCCTATCATTGGCAAATGGAAATCCTGGACGCATTCAACAACCACTTCACAATGGCTGGCCTTGCCTTGACACCTCCCCAGCTAACCTGCTGAGGGACCAATTAAGCTCCCACTACATTGGTGATCAAAGAGTTGACTCTTCCTTTAGCTTCAAACCTATACTGTTGAAACAAGTTGAAGATCTATTATGGCATCTGGATACCAAAAAAGTGCAGGAGCAGACTTTCTGGACCCCTTCTTTCTAAAGATTTCATGCCATGTACTTGCATTCCCCTAACACACCTATTTAACCTTTCCTAAACTCTGGCTCTATTCCCACACTGTGGAAGACAGCCCAAGTGGTCCCCTTCTAAAATCAGGGGACCTTATGGATCTTAATAATTACAGGCCCATTTCCATTCTACCTGTGCTATCCAAGATGCTGGAGAAATTAGTGAGTAATCAGCTAAGGGAATATCTTGACAATGCTAACCTATTAAATCCAGCTCAATCTGGATTCAGGGCCAAACATAGCACTATCACTGCATTAGCCAAGGTCACAAATGACTGGCAAACCGAATTGGATAAAAAGAATAATGTCTGTGCAGTATTCCTGGACCTGTGCAAAGCATTCGATACTGTGGACCATGAGCTGCTACTCTAATCCCTGCACTCCCTTGGCCTAGATCCACCTCCCTTAAGTGGTTCAGATGCTACCTCTCCGGTAGGTCACAGCAGGTAAAAGCTGAAGGTGACCTATCCCCATTAAGACCACTGTCAAGAGGAGTCCCCCAAGGCTCTATTCTGGGTCCTATCCTTTTGCCATTTATATAAATAACATTGATTCAACCCTTACCAAGTCCTCAGTACACCTCTTTGTTGATGACACTGTTCTGTATGTCAGCAACCCTTCGCCTACAGTTGCTCATGAAATCTTACAAACAGAATTCTCCTTGTTACAACATCAGCTACTGAGAAAAGCTTTGGCTAAATGCAAAGAAAACTAAAGCAATGATGTTCACAACTCAAAACTCCACCAGCACATCCTCTTCAATCACTCTCCCAGCTATGCACTATACTTGAGAAAATCTGGAGTATGTTGAAAACTTCAAATACCTAGGTGTGTGGATTGACAACAGACTCAACTTCACTCATCATCTAGAAGAACTGTTAAAAGCTTCGCAAAGGCTTGGCCTCCTCTATAGATTAAAACCCTTCCTTAACAGAGACTCAAAGATGAGGTTAGTTCAGGCCATCTTTCTATCAGTTATTGACTATGCAGACTTCCTTTATAGTCACTGCCCCATCGCCTACCTTCACAAGTTGGATACCTTATATCATAGAGCAATAAGGTTCATTACAGATCTGCCATATAATACCCACTATTGCTCTCTTTTATGACTCAGTTGAATGGGTTTCCCTTCATATCAGGAGGAGCAGAAATGCAGCTCTATGGATTTACAGAGCTTTATCAAAAAACTCCCAAACTATATCCTGGACTGCTTCAACCAGACCACCCTAGCTCCTGTGCCCTAAGAAGACAATATCATCCTGCTCAAATTGCCCAAAGTCAACACCAGACTAGGGAGAGCAGCAATCAGCTATTCTCTAGCTATAGCATGGAACACCCTACAAAATCCCTAAAACTGTCCATTATCATTCCATTTGCATCCTTTAAACAGCATTGTACAGCCTTCTTCACAGAGAAATGCAGTTGCTACCGCTAGAGCTAGAATAGTCATCCTACAAATCTGGCTTCCAATCATATATGGCATATTCCTTCAGATCAGACACCCCCAGCTTATGGCACCCAATAATATCTTCACCATCCTAGTATTCATTATGTTGTGTGTCTGTCATGGCCCCATTGGGATATGTATGTACTGTATACTGTAGATATTAGCTTAACCTTCCTTTAACTGAGTTTTAACATGTGAATTCACTGTACATTATTGTGTTATAAACATTATTTTTCTCTGTATGTATAACTGTCTTATAAAGCATATGATGTATTTGCTGTGTATCAACTATTGAACCTTGACGTTATCAGGTCCATCTTGTAAATGAGCCTTGCTCAATGATGTTCACTGAATAAATAAAGATTTGATTGATTGATTGATTGATTGATTGAAAGACAGCAGACACAAAGACAGTGTTCGTCTGTAGAGGCAATCTTCTTTCCACAGTGGCAGTGATGGAAGAGAGAAGTTGAAGGATTAACTTTGACATAAACAAGTTGTAGGAATCTCTTTAGAAAAAGAAATTCTGGAAAATAATTTAGAAAAGCCATAGGTGAAAAACATGCGAATACTGTAACGGAGCTTCCACAGAGACCCATGTGAGTGAGTCAACAGTGGAAAGAATTGAAGAGGAATGGGGCTGCTCACACCTTGTAGGGTTGATGATGTCGCAGATGTTGATGGTGTGGGTGCCCCAGTTGTACTGTTGAAAATCTTCCATGTGGATTCCCTTTCACCGATGGTGAAGTTTCTACTGTGTAACCTAATGACTGAGATACCTCAAGAAGATATGCATTTCCATCTGGACCTATGGTACGAACTATTTTGTGGATAGGGCTCTTGAAAAGTGAATCAATGTCTAAAATGGTGGTGAAGCATAGAACTTTAGCACAATGCATCTGCTCACTCTATAACATTTCTGCTGATAGGGTTCCATGTCTGGATTTCTTGCAAATAGCTGGTTTCACACTTGAACCATTACATTAAAACACAGTGTCACTGCTATAGAATCAACATAGACATTCAGTATTATTTTATTTATTTATTTAAAAGTTTCACTAGGAAAGGCACACTGATCTAAAACAGCTCATTTCCAGATGTGTCTTTGGGGAAGGGAATGTGAGTTCACATGAATTTACAACAGAGTCAGATACAATGAAACATAACTATGTACAGCAGTTAAATAAATATGTAAACAACAATGTACAGTAATTGGGTACATGGATTGCACCAAGCAGAAGACAGATAAATACTGAGCCAACAGTGAGAACACCATATGGCCAATCCCAACAACAGTGATATTTAGATAAAACGGGTATGTACACCAACACCAGGCTGGATTGTGGACAACATTTTGAAGGGGAGGGAGAGGATGGAGAAACCAGTGTACAGAAGCAAAAAAGGGGTGAAGTCATAAGAAAAGAGAGGAGTGACTGGTTGGAGGAGAGTGAAGTCATAGAGGAAGAGTACAGAAGGAGGGAAAAGGATTATGAGAGGCAAATGAGGGGAATGGGGTGGGAAAAGGAGTGGTTAGGGGTGGAAGGACAGAAGGAAGGAAGTGGGTGGATTCAGTTGCAGTTACAGGTGTTGGAGGAGAACCTCTGCAGTATGGAGGACAGAGAGATGGAGAGGGGCAGAGCAGATTGGGGTGGAATGGAGTTCCAAAGCTTAGGAAGTGGCCAACTGAAGAGGTCCTGTGGGGAACTGCATGGGAGGGGAGTGGGGAGCAGAGGGCATAGGAGTTCAGGGGGCAGCGAGTTGGTAGAGGACAGGTATGAAGGGAGAGGGAAATAAACCAATACTTGGCAATAAATGAGAAACAGTGTGCCTTATGACTTGCTTCAAAGGAAGAAAAGGAGAGGGACATCTAGACAGTACAGTGATAAGTATGGGGGAGGGCGGTCTGTAATGATGAGAATTTGCAGACATAAATGCTGCCTTCCAGTCTTTTTTCCATTTCACTTTTAAGATTGTGCAGAATCTCACATCTTTCTTCAGCAATCCAACTGTTGATCTCCAGCTGAGTTATTGATTTGTGAAAACACCAATGATATAAAGTACTGCAAGAAAAATGTAGCATTCTGCCTCTGTAAGTTCCACATTTTTTCTAAAACCATTTTCATGTTCTGATATAAATTTCCAGGTGACTGAATGACATCCATCTAGAGTCTGTCTGATGAAGTATGATTTATTAGAAAGCCAGCCTTGTAGGAGCTTACTTACTGCTAGTAAGAAAGAATGCCAGAAAACTGGCAAACAACACAACATGTTCTTCCTTTCCAGCTCAACAAAATGAACATTCCTTTATGCTCTGTACATTTTTGGCAGAGATGGAAAACTTTATTGTATAACTTAACCACTAAGTTTTCTACATGAGATCTGACAAAAGCCTTGCTTATGTTCCAGAATCAGTTATGAATTATGTGAAACAGACACTCATAAGATATAAGATGGGAAACCTTTGATATCAGCATTTGGGAATCTGAAAGATGATTTCTGTAATTCAAAGAGGCATTGTTTGCTGCATATTGCACAGTTACTGTCATGTTTTCTACTTTTATTCCTTTGCTGGTAAAAAATCATCAATAATGGAATTTTCACTTTCTTTTGGTCTTGATGCAACTACAGCAGTTTCCATTAAATGCCATTTTAGAGGCCAAAATACTGAAAAGCAACATGAAATAGCTTGCATTAGAAAATGAGTTTCACTTTTCTTGCACTCTGATTAGCTGAGCTCCTTGGCAGGCTGGGCATTTATAAAAGAACAGATCCTGGGTAAAACAAGACTCAGTATCATGCAACCTTACCACCCAAAAAAATGACTGCCACATAGAACTGTTAAAACTAGTAGTGCTCACCTTTTTATTCTGGCTTAGCGAGCAAGAGATGGTCTGCCTGCACAGAACAAGTCAGCAATCATACAAGAAGTAATTTTGAACCCATAATTCTACATAATTTTTATAAGTTTTTTTCATATTGGATTTGAATGTCTCGCTTAGCCATTCAGCAATCAGGTACTAATGCATGATAACTACCACCGGCCACACAGCTGCTCTCTTGTTCTCAAAAGCTCGCCTGAACTGAATGGCTCCCTGTCACTTTCATGCATTACCCAGCACTCAGTAAGGCAAATCCCTACTATATACCGTCATCCCAGACATCACTGTCCAAATGTCACATACAGCTGCATTACCATTCATGTCACAGCTGTGTCATATAAAAATACTTTTAAAATCAACTGAACTCAACCTAAACCTTACTGCTTCTCATGATCGGTGGATGGAAGGATGGGGTGGATTTGAACAACACATAAGAAAAGTAGCTGTGGAGTCATGTGATGCTCGGCGACTGACTCTTTATGTTATTAAAACTCCAGTTCACAGCTTTATTTTCTATATAACAGCTTGTCAAACTTCTTAACTGTTTGTGCTCCCATTGGTAATGTGAGATGGCAGCTAAAATGGAAATTAATGAAGAAACTGATGTGGTGCATCACTCACCTCCTACAACGTCGGAGAATGGCAAAGTCCCAAAACAGCAGAAAGCTACAACCGAGTCAGATACTTACTCAAAGACTTCCACCTTACCAGTTCAGGTGTTTCTTCAATAAATTATTCCTCTATGAGATTCCATTATATGCTTAACAGACAATATGCATTCTATCCACCCTGATCTAGAGGAACCAACTTGTAGGGTCAGTGACACTGAAACATGCATCAGTTCTGAAGAGGACTGAAAGGAGATGACTGACCTACCTTAACATTGCTGCGCCAACAGCTGCACAAACTAGATCTTAAAGTCATATATCAAGAAGGACACAGCCAACATAACAATTTGGTTATTCTGGGTCTCAGAAAAATCAGAAGGGAAGGATGTTTTAGGCTTTGTGCAACTTTTGTGACCAGATTACAGGTCCTTCTCCAAATGACTTGCAATACATTGTAGAGAGAGAGCTCACAGAGTGCTCCGGCCAGTGCCTGCTAAACGAGACAAGCCTAGGCCATTAACATTCAGGGTACTCAATTTCCTGGATAACCAACATGTCCTCTAACAAGTGAGGAATCTATCTTGGGAGGGCACAAAAATATCAGTATATCAGGATCTTCCCTTATGAGACCCGCCAGTGCCAAGCTCACTTTTGACCCATCTTTAATTAAACTGACAGCAGCTGGTATTAAATGCAAGCTAAATACCTGGATCACCTACAAATATTCCAGGATGGTGCTCAGAAGTCTTTTGAGTCTGTTGAACAGATGAGATTCAAACTAACGATCCATTTGCCTGATTTTTCAAGCCTGCCTCTTAAAGTCTTGTCAGCTGCTAGGTTAGCACCATTTCCCTTCCTAGCACTAGCACCGTGAGTTACAGGGCAGCAATTATTTCTTTTTGTGGAGCAGTGCTTATTATACTATGATGGTTAAGGCTGAACTTTTACAGTACATTGATGCTGTTTCTTGATGGTCATGGCCAATTTGCCTAAGGATCTCTACCTTTGGGACACACTTAAGATAATCAGGGTGCTACTCATTATCCTGCTCCCAGTTCATGGCTCAGTCAGAGCCCCTCTGGAGGAAGTAATTTAGCCATTTGGTCATGGGGGCTTTCTACATTTCAGCTAAGTCATCTCTGATTTTATTACAGCTACTCTGCTGGGGCCAATCTTTGAAATAATATTTTTCTTCTGATTGAAGGCCATATCTATTTTCCTTTCGGCAGAGCATTATTTGCTTTGGTGTCTACTGTGGTAACCTGCATTTCTGCAGTTAAGCAATAATGAATGATGGGTTACGTTAATGATGTAGTTGATCACCCCTGGAGCATAATGTGGCATGAGGCATGATTAAATTGAACACTAATGTAATCCCCAGAGTTCATTATAGCTATTATTATTATTTGGTTACAAATAGCTTTTGTTTTAAATATTATATTACTAATCTATTTACAATTTTGGAAGAAATTAACATAAAATAGTCCTTACGCCATTTTAATTTTGTATATTAAATCTGCATTTGCTATTGTCAGATTAATTGCTGATACATAATTAATTTACACATTTAGCAGGACTGAAGAGGAAAGGCTGTCCTTCTTGTCACACCCCTCCACCCCACCAATGCTGACATTTTCAGACCGGCCATTTTCAGTTTAGTTGACTCCTGTTCAGATCATTCTTTAATCATCTGCAGGAGTCTGTTATCGCTATTTGAAATGACAGTCAGTGGCCAAATACTGACTCATTTTCAAAGGTGGAGTTCACTATTTAGAAAACAAAACACACAAAAAATAGCTAACTAGTTGTTTATTTACTATACTGCTTCAGGCAACAGCTACTACTGACAGCTCTCCATAGTGTTACTGTGTCTTTCTAAACTGTGACAGAATGCTAGCTGCATTTAAAATTGTCTTTGTAGAGCAGTTCTTACAAAGGCAAAATGGGACAATGGTCTGTCTTTTCATTTCAATATTCCTGTGATACTAAACAACTAAGTTAGACATTTATTTTAGGAGACTACTTTTTCTTATTTAAGTACACATACACATTTATCTAATAAGCGTGTTATGGTTGACTTACTTTCCGCTACATTATTCACTTCAAGCTGCAGCATTGCATTATGCACCACCGCACAGCATGCCTTCTAACAGAGCAGCCTCACTGCTTCATATCTGCTGCCTGTTTGTGGCATTCTTGTTACTTTTTAACCAGTTTATTTTGTTGTAAAGAAACTTCAACACTACTTCCACCTCGACTCCCTCCCATGTGCACACAGTTCTAATGATTAGGACTCTGCTCAGATGCTACCATAAAATATAATCATCTCTGCTAATGTATGGTAAAGCAGTTCTTGTTGCTGAATCTATGGGCTCATCTACATCACTGTCACATGAGACAGGATGCATTGTACAATAGGTACCAGAAAGGCAATAAACTTAGCAGAGATGGAGATTCCTAGGGGTCATAAATGGCCATAAAGCTAGCAGGCTAATTTAGGAAAACCTCCTGATAGCAGACAGAGGGAAGGACACTAGGACTTCACACACAGATCAAAACACTCTGCACAACATATGTTTTTACAAATTCTGGGTGTACTACTCTTTTAACTCATGAGTGGTATTTATTTTATTTTCAGCAGAGAGTTATCCGCTTTTGGAGCATATGGTGGCAAACTGTTTTTGTAGTCATTATTAAGACTTTATTGTCAAGATCTGCTATTTACTTTCCAGGTTTTCAGGATTTCTCTGCTTTAAGTTTCTTTTGAAACCACCAGACTTTGGACAGACATAAACTTTCAACTTAGTTTTTTTTTTTTTTAGCCTTTTATTTTTTTATTTTTTAATGCAATATACTTAGAATTTCTTCAGGAGGACACATTTTACATTTTTCAATAGTATTCTCCTCCTTCCTTGGAACTGTTATATTTGAATGTGCAGAGGTTATTCTTTTCCAGATTTTGGCTGTGATTAATTTAATACTTGTAATATTTTACTGCCATCTATTGGACTTATATTAATGTTAGCGGTGCAAAGTTTATTCTGGAAATCAGGTTTTATTTATTTTTTAATTTTTACCCTTTTGTTTCTCTCTCTCTTTTCTTGTCATAGCTTTTAATATTTGTGTTTATTTTGTTAGGGTATGGACTGAGTATGAACTTGCCATTTTTATTATGGCTTTTATAGATGGGGAGAAGTGATGTTGGGGACAAGGTGTTCATTACCCTTTCTCCTTTTTCTGCCACCTATGGTTATTTTTATGGGATCCTTCTTTTCATTTTTTCCTTGCCGTGTCTTACTTTTATACTTTTCTTAGTTATTTTGTCTTACCTCTTTTATGTTCCCTTACTATGTTCTATGTTTTGTCTCTTTTTCTTCTGGGTGATTGAGGATCCTTTTGTTTTTTTTTACATTCTTCCTGTTTATATTTTCATGGGGATTATTTTATTCTTGTTCATTTTTTCCTTGAAATGTTTCTCCTTGTTTTTACTTATTCTTTTTCCCCTTAGGTCTCTAAGGGCTTAGGGGAGGGACCCACTATTTGTGGAGGGTCATTTGGGATGTGTCACGGACCTATTAGGATAAGAGTAGGGTCATGGGTACCCAGAATCTTGTACATAGTTTTATTGGGGCAATGTATGTTGGGTCTGTTTCATCTTGCTTGGGATTTTGTTATATGAGTGGGGGCTGATTGACTGTTTTGAGCTTTTGGACATTTGCTGGTTTATTGATTTTGGGAGAACTGAGTATAAGAGGAGGAGTGATGCTCATCCAGACTCATCTTCCTTGATTCTGCTGCCTGCTGTTGTGATTATACTCTGTCATTATTTCTAGGTATTATATGTACATTTCATGGAATGTTAAAGGCACTCAGGAGGTCCACAACAGATACATGATTTTAAGACACCTGAAACAATTAGGGGCCAACTTTGGTTTTATTCAAGAATCACACTTGGTGAGGGATAAGGTTAATGTCTCTTGTTGTGCCTTGGAGGGTTCTATTTTCAGAGCAGGCAATAGCTCCTACAGGAATGGTGTTTGTATTCTAATTCATATATGCCTTTCTTTCCAAGTGCTTACTGAACACTGGGATGCAGAGGGGCGCTATGTTTTCTACATGGGAGGATGGATACTTATGAAGTCCTACTAGGCTCAGTATATGGGCCTACCTTAGGCACTCCTCTTTCTCCACAGATTTATCAAGATTACTAGTGCCTTACTGTCACCTTACCATGGTTATTGGGGACTGGACAAATCTAAGTTCGTGAGAAGGGGTTTGCCACCAGCTCAATGTAACCTCAGGGAATTTATAGACTCCTTAGGCCTCATTGATCCATGGCTTGTTTTACACCCTCTGACCATACTTACACTTTCATCACCCCCCATAACTCCTTCTCAGATAGATTCTTTCTTTTGCTTTCACAGGAACAGCTGTCTGGGGTGGGATGGTGTGACATTAGAGAAATGGTAATTTCAGACTATGCTCCGATTTGTTCAATTGCTGGACTCAAGGGGACAGTGATAGAGATTTTGTGTGGTGCCTTAACATCCAAATACTACAGGATCCCCAGATAGTTAATACCTGCATCAGCTTTTAACCCTTTTCTTTGAGACTAATTCCAATTCTGGGGTCCCTCTTGGTGTTCTGTGGGAACGGTGAAGGCAGAGCTAAGAATGGAGTGTATTCTCTTGGCTACTAAGAGAGTTAAGGAATGCTGGAAACAATTGCAAAACCTTTTGACACAAATTGGGACTCTTGAAGCAGGTTTATCTTCTTAGACACTGGAATATGTCTAGCTGTCCTTAAATTCTCTTAGACATAAATATTGCTCTCTCCTGAATGAAAAAGCAGAGATAGCTATCCCTCAGCACTAAATATAAGTATTTGGAACTAGAAGAACATGCAAGCAAGTTTTTAGCATTGTGATTACAGCAACAGACCAGATCAAGGATGGTTAGTGGGTTATACCAAATAGGTACTAACAAGTTAGAGACTCAGCCTTGTGACATTGTCAGAATTTTTCCAACAATGCTATGCAGACTTATATTCTGTCTCTCCAAATCTGTCTAATGAACCCAATTCAATAGCTCAATTTCTTCAAAGTGTGGATCTGCCCCATCACTTGGATGAACAAAGCCAACAATTGTGTGGTGTCATTATAGCTGTGACAGTGGCTATCTCATCTATTTCTATAAATCAGGCTCTGGGACTGGATGGATTCTCGCTAACTTCTACAAAACTTTCTCTCATGAACTTACCCCAGTTTTAATCTCTACTTTTAACTTTTTGTTTGAGAATGGGCTCATATATATCTTACTTAATAGAGCTTCTATTATTTTATTGCCCAAACCTGGGAAAGATGGGAATTTACCTTCTAGTTGTCACCTGATTTCTTTAATTAATACCAATTTCAAAATGGTGGCAAAGATTCTTGCCACTCATTGGAACAGAGTTTGTATGGGCCTCATTGTGCCAGAACAAGCCAGATTTATGAAAGGAGACACTCTATTGACCACACTAGGAAGATTTTTCATCTACTCACTGCCTCCGAGGAGACTGGGGCACCTGCTGTCCTGGTCTCCTTGGATGCAGAGAAGGTATTTGATGGACTGTCATGGTCCTATCTCATCTCTGTACTTAAAGCTTAAATGTTCATGAAGATTATGTTATGGGCTTACTTATGACATAGTCAGCCCTGGCCACTGCCCCATGCAACGGTGTTCTTTCTTCTCCATTTTCCATATTAGCTGGTACCCACCTTCTGGGTCTACTGACTCCAAAACCCATGAGGTGCACACTCGCTTGTCAAACTCCAGCTTGCTTGAGACTCCTAGTGTATGGACTAACCTGGGAAAAGGTATTTCACTTACACTGCCTGTTACCACTGAAAGTCCCTGAAACATAACTAATGTCACTCTATTGAAGGATTCAAGGTAGGGCCAAAGGTTTATATTTTGAATGCTGTCATTGTAGCTGCCATCACTGAATCCATATCTATCCTTGCACCTGATGTATAGTTCACCATTTTAAGCTAAAAGTGTTCTTATAACTATTTGTTAGGGTTCTATGTCAATTATGCACAAAACTTTTAAGTGAGGTCAATTACAGTGTGGACTTTTTAGCATGATCAGTTTTGACATAGGCATTTTTCAGTGTTACTGTTTTCAGCATGAAACAGCCAGTTATAAGAACCTGAACTATACAAAGAGAGGGCTCAGCTGAAAATGTATAAGTGCCCACTAAGGTGTTGCCAGCTTTCTCCCTTTAGTGGTTTCCAAAGGTATACAATGTGGAAAAGGAAGAGGATCAGGTAGACAGATGTGAGAGTGCCTTTATGCTGATAAAGTCCAGTTTTGCAAATACTGTAATGAAAATGTTGTCTGCCTGCCAACCCATATTGGGCTTGAGATGCTCAAAAGGGAGGATGCCATGCTCATCTAGAAATGGGAAAATATCAGGCAAGCCCGATTGATCCCACTTTTCGCACATGGCATCAATCAGGGCCAGTAGAAATTCTATCTCAGTTGATAACAACCATAAAAAGTAGAAAATATGAGAAAGGGAAGGGCTCAAAGACTATACCACATTCACAGTGTGTGAACTGTGAGTTTACTAAAATCAACAAGACAATTATGATCCATCAAACTACTGAATAGGAGTTTCCATGTAAAACAGATGGTTAATTACAAATTAGAGGGCTCAGCGGAAAATGTGTTTTTGGACTGTTTACGATAGGTATTTCTTCTTGAACAGTAAATTACAACCTGTCCTGTTAAAACTTTGAATGTTTTTAATCAAACTATTTTTTTGTGACTAATGCCATGATGTCGGAGTTCTCCCACTGTCTGCAGTTGTAGCAGTTTCGTGCTTTCACATGAAGAAACAAAACAACATGCCTGACAGCAAATAATTCACTTTATACAATATAGCAATTCCTTCATTCCTACTCATTAACCCAGTCCATGTAAACATGAGGTATGCTGCAGCATTATGCGATAAAATTGTTGTGCTCTGTATTATACTGATAGTGGTAATGCTTTTGCTCACTTTGATGTGCTGAGTTCCTTACGCTGTAATGTTTTGCTTGAATTGACATGATACCTTTGTTAGCCTATTAAGCTCACTATTCACAGTCTATATCTTGCTGCTGCTAAAGTGTATCTAATGTTTGTAACTAATTTTTTCCTGTGCATTAGTATGTTGTCTCATGCCTTCTCGATTTCCTACTTCTGTACTGTGTAATTTACTATGACTTGAACTGCCTGTTAGCACTGTATATAACTAAATCTGGGTTGCTCCTGAAAAGAGATTCTTGTCTCATTGGGTTCACCGGTTATCAAAATGCCATAAATAAATTTATTTATTTATTTAGTTTTGTTTACCAGGTAAGTGCTCTAGCCATAAAAATGACTATTTTCAGACATGACCTGGGAGGTTACAATAGAAACAGTACAAAATACAAAATCAGGAATATGGAGGTAATATAAACAATACAAAACCAGGATATAGAGGTATAGGGAGCATATAATACACCAATACACAATGAATTACAGAAACAATATCAGATCACCAACAATTAGTAAAGACCATTTACGCTAAGAGTTATAAGGCAAAATTCAAGTACTAGGTACATCAATTAATGAATAAAAAGGGAGAGAATTATATGAAGAGGTAAGGGAGAAACATTTAGAAATGAAAAAACATCAAATGAGGGACAGGGCTGGTCCAAAATTGAAATCCATATACAGAACAGTACAATAGCTGAAATAAAAGTAAGCTAAGGAGAGGAAACAGGAGTAACATTGCCAGTAGCAGGGCAGGAACACATTAGGGTTCAAAGCAGCAGAGAAACAGTAAGAAAGGCATGGAGGAAGCAGTACAGGATAAGTGCAGATAAGGAAGAAGATAGGATAAAAGGGATGAGGAAGATGGTGGCAGTACTGGCAAAGTAAACAGAGTAATTTGGGTGAGCAGGGCAGGGTACAGACTATTGTGAGAATTAGGAATAGGAAAAGGAGAAAAGTCAGAATGCAGGAGTGCGCTAAGGAGTATTAAAATGCACACAAGTGGCCAATTTGAATGGGAATTGAAGATATTCTTTTTAAAGATTGCATGAGTCAACAAATAAAGATGGCAATAGGGAGAGTGTTCCAGTGTATAGGTGACATGGAGAAGGCACAGGAACACTTTATAGTTTACACCTAGGCATACATAGAACAGATTTGTCAACAGAGAGAAGTCAATAGGAGGAAGATTGGTGGAGGAGCATTGAGGCAAGAGACAGAGGGGTTTGTGATCTAATAACATTATCTGACAGGGAGCAAAGGGAGTAATATCTAAGTACAGAGTGGGGAACCAGTTTAGATCAGCATAAAGATGGTAGTAATAGTTACGCTTGAGAGGATGAAGAGGCATATCGACAAATAATATTGTAAGTAGTGTCCCACATGTGAAGAGTAGACTTCTGCACCTTAGCATACTGTAGTTAGTAACACTGTAGGTGAGTTCCTGTAGCAGAATGTCTTTGGTAATGGCCTTTCTGGTGGAAGGGCTTAGGACATAATTAGTTTTCTAGACAATCCCTAATTTAGAGTTGACAGATTTACAGGAGGCCTGGATATGGAGATCAAAATTTAACGACTAGTTCAGTAGAATGCCAAGGTATTTAAAAGAATTCACAGTACCTATTAGGGAGCCATCTGAGCAGGATACCTTGAGCCGATCTTTGGCAGGATTTAAGTTTGATGCAGAGCCAAAGAGCATGGTCTTGCTTTGCCCACATTGAGAACAAGCTTATGCACATAGAGCCAGACCTGAATATTTAGGAAGGCAGAGGAATGATTGCCAGTTTTGTCCGATAGACATTTGGGGCTGGTATACAGGATGAGGTCGCCAGTGTAGAGGAAGGATGAGCAGGAGCTGATGTCACTGTTGATGTTATTGATAAAGATAGTCAAGAGGAGGGGCCCAGAATAGAACCCTGGGGACTCCAATGTTAATGGTTGCAGAGTCAGAAAGGGCAGAGTTAAATTTGACAACTTGCATACTATTTGTTAAGTTATTGAACCATGCAACTACAGGAGGGGAAACCCATAGACTGAAGCATGGAAAGGAGCAGAGGGAGGTCTACAAGATCAAAAGCCTTCATAAGATCAATAAAGACAGCACCTGTTAGAAGGCAGGAATCCACTGCAAAGAGATTGTCATTGGTGAATTTAAATAAGGCTGTAGAAGTGCTGTGACCCATGTGGAAACCACGTTGTTTGTCAGAGAGGAGGTTGTATTTAAGTAGATAGTCAATTGTTTGTGAGGCCACCAGCCTTTTGAGTATTTAACTCAGGACAGAGAGAATGGCGATGGGCGGCAGTTTGAAATATCTTTAAAATCACTTTTTGAAGACTGGGGTAACTCAAATGATTTTCCAAATGTCGGGGACTTGGCTATGATGCAGAGACAGAGTAAAGATTCTTGCCAAGGGAGAGGTAATAAAAGGAACAGCAAGTTTTAAGAGCCTAGGTTCAAGACCATCAGAGCCAATGCTTGTGCTATCAGAGATAACATTAAGAAGTTTAGGCTCAAGACCATTGAAGCCTATGCTAGTGCTATCAGAGATAGCATTAAGGAAGTTCAGTACCTCAAGCCTATTACAGCTTTGAAACAAAACAAAAAATAAATAAATAAAACCCATCGGGTTGCCCCTCTCTCTTATCTTTTCAATCTGTATCTAAAACATCTCTTACTAAGATTAAAAGCCAATCCTGAGATATGAGGTATATCTATTGGGAATGTAGAGTATACATTTTCAGCACATGCTGATGACATTCTTTGCATTTATCGCATCCCATTACCTCCCTGCCCATGGCTCTTTCTGAAATTGAATGTTTTGACTGTATTACACTTTATAAACATAATCTTAGTAAGACCAAGGTTCTTCCTTTAAGTACTTTCATTGATACACTTTTGTTTTGTTCCTTGATTTACAATGGGAATCTAAGGCTCTCCCATACCTGGGTATTTTTGTTTCCTAAAAGATTTACTACCTTACTTAAAATCAACATAGATCCTTTATTGCAAAATATTTCCAAAGATTTGCACCACTGGACTGTGCATCCCTCTCCTTCTAGGCAGGACTAATGTAACTAAAATGAACATGCTTCCCCATCTTCTATATCCCATGGGACTGCTTAAAGAGAGACACTTGTCAGCCTTTGGGTCAGTTTTAAAGTGCTTGTAAAATGTGTATGTAGTAAGCGCTCTCAATGTAAAATACATATTGTTAGAGATATAGTATTAGAGTACAAATATTTGTGATTTTGTAAAAATTATATTTTATTTGACCAGACTGAAATGGGTGGTGCACTCCACCAGTGGAAATTATGCAGAGTTGTGGGTGAACTGGTTCATGAACAGTTCATTATTTTAGTTACAGATTCAAAAGGGTTGTGGCTCTTACTGTTTCATGTTGGAATTGCACAAATACATTCCCCATTGAATAGTGAGTAAACTATTTATTTTATTTTAAAAGTTGAAGCCATAACCTGGGCATGCACATTACTGTAAAACCTAATGAGTATGTCTGGAGTTACAACTTCAACTTTAAATACAAGTAAAATGGATTACAGTGCTTGTTTTTCAATGGAAATGTATTTGTGCCATTCTACAATATGAACGATATGAGCCACAACCCGTTTTGAATATGCAACCAAAAATACCAAACTCATTCATCAACAAGTTCCTCACTTCTGCACGCCATTTCCATCCTTGGAGGCTTGTCACCCACATTATGGTTGTGTCATATAAAATATTGTGTGTACAAAATCACAGATATTTACCACTCGTGTGCACATCTCTGGGAATATATATATTTTACACTGGGAGTGCTTGCTTGCATACACATTTTCACAAGCACTTTAAAACTGACCCCAAAAGCTAACAGTGTTTTTTGCTCATATGTAGTTTATCTGTCTCCAAGCTAATCTTTTAAATTTTTATAGAAAGAAGGAGTTGCTAGAAGAGCGCACCAGAAAACTTATGTTTCCTGTTAATTTGAGGTGTTCGATTACCTAGTTTTTTTCTATATGATTTGGGGCTTCATGGTTCTAAATATTTTCTAGTGGGGCAGCCCTGTTACTGATACCCATTCCCTTTTTGTGCCTCAGTGGCTCACATTGGACAGAGATCTATCTGGTCGAGTCAATATACAACCTCACCCATTTCTTTCTGCTGCACCCAAATCTATTCTCCAGTGCTTAAAACCATGCCTGCTTATTGGTCTTCTAGAGCCCATGTTCAGCTTTGTAGGTATCTTTGATTTGCTGTTAAGTCCTGTCACACTCAACCACTTTTGGCAGTCCTAATTTTAAGATATCTCAGAAACCCATTCCATACACTTTTCTTCCATTATCTCCTTCCACGCCTGTATTGGCTCTACTACAAGGGATCGGAGTCAGATTTTGTGACTTTTTAAACATGGTTCAGATTACCTACCCAATCCTTTTTCAAATACTTGCAACTCATCAGCTTGGTCTCATTTCACCTTGGTCCCCCATGGCCAGACTCTTGTTCCCAACACCTGGCTGAAATGACTGGATAGCCTCCTCTCAGCATGCTATCTCCTGGTTATACCAATTATATCAGTCCTTGACCCCACCAAAGCCTCAGGTATTGCTTACTACTGGCAAAACGTCAGTCATTAGATTCAGGATCAAAGTAGTGGATGATGGTTTGGGAAGACATATACAAAATTATCAAGTAAGACCACTACTAACAATTGTCCTTTAAAATATTACACAATATATACTTCACTCCAGTCAGGCTTCATAGGATGGGGTGGCAGGCACAAGCAATATGCTCCAGGTGTCAACAAAAGGAGGGCACGATTTTCATATTTTGTGGCAATGTGACAAGGCGGTGCCTTTTGGTCAACTGTTAGTACCCATTTAGAGCCCTCCTTTGAGTTGACTCTTATTCACCCCTGAAATTTGTATTTTGGGCTGGTATCATGATATTCCTTTACTTTTCAATGGTATTATATAGCCCTTATTGCCACAGCAGCCAAAATGGCTTTAGTTAGACACCTCAGTACCATCATGGTTGGAACTGCATAAGGAGCTCCTCAGCACCTTGAACTTTAGACTACATATTACTAATGTAAGCAAAAGCATTTTAAATTCTATGCAAAATGGGTCCCTTTGTATGCATGGCTCCTTACTGTTTAACTATGGTATTGTATTACGCTTGGTAACTTTTTTTTTCTTATAATTTTCTATAGAACTCATTTTGGCCCACGGGTTTATTATATTATTGCCTTTTTTTTCTTTCCTTTTTTTGGAAGGACTCTTTTTACATTACTTTCTCTTCACTGATTTGCAGAAGAGCAGCATAACTGGGTTGGAGGGATGGGGTGTTATTGGGGTTCAATTGATGGTTGCTCCCGGTTCTTCCTTTTCTTGCTTTTTCTTATTTGTCTGTTTTATTTTGGTTATTTACTGTGCTGTTTTGTTGTTAATATTTGTTAGTGTTATTGTACTTTTTAAAAATTTAATAAAGTTTATTTAACAAAAAGTAGCTATGTAATGAGGGAGGAAGGAAAGTGGCTCACAAAATACCAGTCTCTCACAAACAGCAGCACCCTGTACTAGCAGTACCAGTAGACAAACTAGTTTACAATAAAATAATTTTTGTTATCAATTGTTACTCAGTTTTAAGTGATTTATTTTATTTTATTATGTATCTTACTAAAATTTAAGGAAAGGCCAAATTTCCAACTGCAACAAAATCCTCCAGAGTGGGTGGTAAGGGCTATAATTCCTTCTACCAGAGTGGTATTAGGCCTCATTTACACCCCTGGTTGAGCTAGTATAGCCCATTACTACCCACCCTGTATGGTATTATTGCTTTTTAATAAATGGATTTGCAAAATAGTATCCTAAAGCATACAAAAATTGTGGAACTATCACTGCTGCACAAGTGATAATACCATCAATTCAGACTGATAATAGTATTGTTCAGGGTCTGTAACACTACTGTTTGGAACTCTGAATGATACTATTATCACTAAAACTGAACAGCGCAAGTGCAAGACTCTCCTACAGCAGGTTATGTCAATCAAAAACAGCGTCCTCCAGATATAAAATGCGGCTAATCATTGACCGCTTTCTCTGGTGGGCACAACACTTTCAGAAACATGGTGGCCATCTCTGCTTAGCAAGACTGTTTCGCCTCTACTGGACATTTCCCAGTTTTCTTTCTTTCAACTCCTCCAAAAGTGCAAATATCTGGTTGATCCTGCATTCCCCAAGGATGTAAAAAGGTTGATGTCCTACCAAATTAAAAGAAACACTGTGTGTACTATAGCCTGTTCATGTGGGGAGGCAGGAATGAGACAGTGCGATGGTTGACCAGGGCTGAGAGAGTCCTTCACTGAAGTGGCTGATTCCCATTATAAAATGAAGAAAAACAAAAATAAAATTGGATCTGTATAATAAAAAAATGGAACGTTAGAGAACAATAGCCTGAGACGTAGTGATGCTTATTGGCTTCCCTGAAGTGTGCCAAATCCTGAATTGAAGGAGGCAGTGGAAGTCGCACTCAGATCATTTTTTCTTTGGAACCTTCCTTTCCTGAGTCAATATTTCGCCCTCATGCAATCTGAAAGTGCTAGAGGAAAGAGAATCTGGAGCAAGGTACATAATTATTACGTTCTAACTCTCTCGGAAAGAAATAAGATTCTACAAATGGCCAGGTATAAGAAGTGTATTCTTTATGAGGGTACTGATTCATCTCTTTCTGGATTTTTGCTTACAGACACAGTGACACAGTGAAGATGGAAAGGTTCCTACCTGCTTTGTCTGAATTCAAAGAGGTGGAGTGCCTGCTGTGCTATTAGCACCAGCTTGTTTGAGAATATAATTCCAGGGAAAGTTTTATTTTTTGAGGACCAGGATGCTGCAGGATCATTTTTCAAAGTAACATTAAATTGCCGAAGATCTTGATTTGGATTTTGAACAAGAGGAGATGGATGTCATGGGATATCATACAATTTGAAATTTATTTTTGACTCAGTTGAGGACTGAAGTGATGGGACTCGAAAAATACTTTAATGCTTTGGATTACATTTTTCTTTTCTCTGTGATTATATGTTGGGATGTAAATGCTTGGAGCACACATGATTTCTTATTTTTTCTTGTTACTTTTAAGTATTCTTGATTAGTATTATATTATAGAGTCTTGTTATACCCTCAAAAATGGATGCTTTATTTAAGCTATAATTCTAAGGATTATCCTATTTCTGAATGTTTCTCTCTTGTTTCTCTTTCTGAATTTAAATGAATTTAAATGAATTTGTCTTTAAGAAAAAAAAAAAAAAATATAAAAAAAAAAAATAACAAATAGCTCAGTGTGCATTACAAGTAATTCCATCTCGAGAGTTCTGGGGACATGGGAACCTCTTGAGCTTCATGCTTGAGGTTTCCATGCTCAGAACCTTTCAATTGAATTACTTCCTTGTAATGCACACTAATCCATCTATTATTCTATTTTTAATTAGGTAATCACAAATCATGACATGTATTCTCTTTGGGGGGGGAGAGCAGGTGGAAGAAATGGAGACTCCACAAAACAGAATTTCCAGATAAGAAATGACCCATTCTGCAGTGTCTCATATCCTTCCATTTGGACAGTTAATAAGTGGGACCTAGCAAGCACAGAACCTCAAGCCTGATTGAGATCACTATCAGGGATATACTGCATGGTTGAACCTCTAATAGTATGCTGTCCACAGCACTGGTTACCCTGGTACCAATTTATCCCTGCCCAATGGCCTCTTGCTGAAGAGCCTCCTGATTTTCTGTTGAGCATTACCAAATGATGTTCAAGGACAGGAGATTAGAGGGCATGTGTTTGAAATCATAGGCATAAAGACAGACTTCGTGGAGAGTCATTATATGGCCTGCCAGGAGCAATCTGGACAGAGAGGAAGAAATACTTTCTTACCTCTCCAGCAGAGAGAAACTGACCTGCCACACTTTTCCACACTGTGTGCAGTCTTTACATCCTCACTGTATGTGTGCAAGGAACCCAATTCCCTTGAAAAGTGTAAACAGTTTAATATATTCTTCTTGACCAAGATGATCAACATCCAGGACTGCATTTTCACCACTGCCAGGATTATTAACATCAAAGACAGAGCTTAGTGGGCACTTTGGGGAGAGTTAAGCCCTGGTCTAGATTATGCCTGTTGGATAATAAAAGTGCCCACAAGGTGCTCATATGGCTGCAAAGCAACATTTCTAGACTAACCCTTGCTCTTATGATCTGAACTTGTTGATTATGGCTGTATTAGAAGCTATATTGCTGCCCTTGTGGGAATCGTTAGTGCCTCTCTGGGAGACGGTCACCTACCATCCACTACTATTACATTTCTGCTGATATAAAAGCCCCAGGATCAAGCATAGAATCAATATGGGTTAAAAGTGTCCTGCTAGATTTTAAACCAATTTTTTTGTACATGTTGTTGCCTCCAGATAGAGTTTGTCAAATACATATGCAGCTGATGGTGGATATTAGCAAGGCGACAGAACCATATGATGTAATGGTTGAGGATCATTTCAACTTGCCAGAAATCAGAAACACCAATCAGCTGCAGGGGGAGCAAAGACAATCTTCGATATTGTCAAAGAAAAGTGAACTGAACAACATGTGACAACCCCATTCAGGGAAATAATATTTTGGTTTTACCTACATTAGCCCATCTTTATCATTAAAAGGTTACTCCGGTCATGAGACAATAGGTAGCAATGACTATAACATGGTTCAATATTCACTTTTATCACAAAAAGACTATTTAGAGGGGAACAGCTGAATTTTAACTATTACAAAAGGCAGAGAGGAACACAGTTAGACTGGAACTGAGAACATGAATTTGGGTTGATGATCTGAAAGTGAGGGCACTGGATACCATGTGGGAAAAGTTCAAAGATAACATTTGTTAGTTCAGAGACAAATATGTTCCAAGGAATGATAAGTGTAATAGTAAGGAAGGAGGCCATTATACGCCTCATTTAAGGAATGCAAACTAGTAAATGCCACTGTAAGTCAAAAGCTTAAAAATAAAGACATGGGGTCACAGGTACTGTAGATTAGGATGGATACAGAAAGATACTGAAACAATATAAGAACTGAATAAGGAAAGAGCAAAAGAAAATTGAATTATATCTGTCCATCAATAAGAGGAGAGAGGAGTTTTATACTGTAGCTATATTAACTCTGCCAAGTCTACATGTAGAGCTGTATGTCCCATTGTTAAGGGAGATTTGTAAATTATAAATGAACAGGCAATGTGTGAAGAATTCAGTATGTAATGTGTGTACACTGAGTACAGATGTCTGAAGTTGGAAAGCTCTGTTCTGTGTATTAATTCTTGATTTCCTCATTTTGCAGAGTTAATCTACAGTGTGAAGTCCAATTGCACAAAACTGGCAGCTCCACCAAATGCAGTTTGGCACCTCTGCCAGCAGAGTTTGGCACAGGAGGATTGTTCAAAGTAACACACCCCCTGTCAATCACTGGCCTGATTTTCCCTCGTGTCCAGTTGTCTCCACCTCCTGATTGCTGGCCCAGTCTTTCTCTGGTGTCTAGATTCCCCACGCCAATCACCAGCCAATGTTGATAACACTTTCCCTGGTATCTAGTGGTCTCTCCCAAGTCGATCGCTGGCCCGATGTAAAAAAAAAAAAGACACTTTCATGGGTGTCTAGTGGTTCCCTCTCCATTGCTGCTCACCGGTCTGATGTTAATTATGAGTTAACATGTTCCCTGGTGTCTAGTGGTCCTTCTCCCACCCGATCTTCATTGACAGCTCAGTCCATGGCCAGCTGTTGTGGAGAGTGGAAGGCTGTGCCAGTCGCTGGGGGTACGGGATGCACCCCTCAAATTTATAGGTGGAGTGTCATGTTTCTGTATTTTCCATTGTATTTATGGTAGTTTGCATTGTGCCGTGTGTCGCTTGGCCGGGTGTCACTCTACAGGATGTTGCTTCTATGTTGTCCCTGTAGAGGCCTTTCGGTTATTTTCTGATGAACCAGCTTGGTGGAATCCTCTCCATACTCCTCCAACACTCCTCTGACTGTGATGCCCAGCATCATGCTCCATCATGACTAAAGCTAAGTCACAACTAGTTGTAAGGCTTGAGACTTGGCATCACTTGGCACCACTGTTTTCAAATACTAAAATATACATTACCTACAGGTTGTTAAAGAGTCAGCAGGTGGCATTGTACTGAAACATTGCTGTACATTAATGTGCTTCCATAAATCATCAAGTCACTAAGCTTTAGTAGTTATCTGGCATATTGTAAGAATTCAGACTTCTGCACATTAATGTCCATGACTATTCTTCATGGTTTGTCACTCAAGACAGTGACTTGTCACTTGGCAAAACTATTCTTTACTATGGAGCCTCCTATGAATACTACCTTATTGCCATGTTACCTAGCCTTTACCTTCCTCTATAACAGCAACACAAGAGTAAGACTGGGCAAAATGGAAGGAAAAGTATGCCTTTTGCAGATGACACAAAGATCTGCAACAGGGTTGATACACAAGGAGGCGGAAAGGATGAAAAGGGACTTGCAAGGTTGGAGGAATGGTCAGACGTATGGCAGTTAGGATTCAATGCAAAAAGTGCAAATAATGCACCTGGGAAACAAGAACCAGGGGAAGAATACACAATGGGTGGGGAGGTAGTAACAACAACAAAACAGGAAAGGGACCTGGGGTAATCATATCAGATGACCTTAAGGTTAGCAAGCAATGTGAGAAGGCAGTAGGGGGGCCAGGGGTATACTGGGATGTATAGGGAGAGGCATCAGCAGCAGAAAACAGGAAGTTGTTATCCCTGTGTACAGACAGTTGGTGAGACCCCATCTGGAATACTGTGTCCAGTTCTGGAGACCCCATCTCCGCAAGGACATAGACAGGATAGAGGCAGTCCAGAGGAGGGCAACTAAAATGGTGCAGGGTCTGCAAGAGAAGCCGTATGAGGAGAGACTAAAGGAGCTTAATATGTATACCCTTGAGGAAAGAAGGGAGGGGGACATGATAGAAACTTTCAAGTACCTCAAGGGAATCAACAAAGTCCAAGAGGGTAGCATCTTTCAGAAAAGAGACTTGCAAGAACAAGGGGACACAATTTAAAGATAGAAGGAGGGCGGTTCAGGGCAATGTGAGGAAGTATTATTTCACAGAGAGGGTAGTGGATGCATGGAACAGCCTTCCTGAGGAAGTTGTGAGGTCTAAAACTGTGGGAGAATTCAAGAATGCATGGACAGACATAAGGCAATTCTTGTGGGGGCAGGAAGATATAGGCTGTTGGTTAACTAGGATCTGCGGCCTATCCTGTAGGTAGGGAAATGGGCAGACTAGATGGGCCTAGCAGTCCCTTATCTGCCATCAAAGTCTATGTTTCTATGTTTCTATGTATTGACATTGTTTTGACTGATGTATCACAACATTCCACAATTTCACACAGCCTCAAGAAAGTCAACTTTAATTATTTATTTTGGAATCTGTGTCTGCTTATATCTTGGCCATCTTTTGAGCAACAGATTAGAGAGTTGACACACACGGCCTCATTTTTTCCATATTGATTTTTCTCCCAGGCAGCAGTTGTCTCTCAGGGATATACCATGTTCACAGGGATATATCCTGATCATGCTGAACCCAACAATCATTCAGTTGGCTACTTTGTTTTTCTCCAGTACTTTTCTCTCCCATCTCTCCGGTGGGGGTAGTGCTTCTGACAGCCTTGCACAGCCACAACTTCCCCTGCAGCAAGAGCAAGTTCTCTGGCCCAGTCACAAGGGTCACTGAGTGAGTGGAACCCACTGCCTGCTCCTTCCAAATGAGATGCACTGTCAAATGGCAGCTGTCTCAGCCATGGCCTGCATCCTGACATGCCTTCCTGGCTCACTTCGAACCCAGGTTGTCGGCAAGGCAGTGCAATGCTCAGTTAGTGTGCATGGGGGTGGCCTCAAACCTTAATTTTAAGGTCAATGAACCCAAAATTGGTGATATTCCATTCCTAGTTTTAGAGTTGCAGGGACTTAAATTCTGCTGTTTACATAATGGCAGATTGTAATTTTATATTTCAAATGTTTGGAAGCTTATAACTCAGTCATCTGTAAATATAGAGACATGAAGCTTGGCATACTCCTGTACTGACTATATTACAATCATTATACCAAATGTGGTTCAATGTGGACACACAGTACTTGTTAAATTAGATGGAAATAACTGAAATCTCAATTCTGGTGAAATTTCATGAAATGCCACAGAGGCAAAATCAGAATTTCACCAGAATTTTGCTTAACAGAAGATAAATATACCCCAGCTCTAATTACTAACCTTCTAAGTTTTTATGAGTCTATGATCAAGAAACTGGACGGATGACACCCTGTAGATATCATTCTATTAGATATCAGTAATGCATTTGATTTGATCTGAAATATATCTGTTATTAAAGAACTAATTTGTATTGGTTGTCACAGTTATTTGCTTGGTAAAACTCTGGCTTCATGGAAGGGTATGGAGAGTCACATAAATAATTATGAATCATTAGAGAGTAAAATGATGAGTGAAGCACTACAGGGCTCAGTTTTGGGTTCAGTTTTGCTTCAAATCTACAGTGGAGCTCCCAGAATGCAATAATGTACTGCAGCACTCTGCAGCAGAGTTACTAGAAAAAAGACCATTTTAATAGCAGTTAATACCTTTTATCATGCTGTAATCTGAGACACTGAGTCACATTCTGGCAGGCTGTCCTTTATATAAGTGATCTCAGCACAGCACTAGATATTCAAAGGTGATGTGCCCAGTATAACTGAAATTGTGCTGACGCATCCCCAAGAATGCCTCCTGGGCCATTTTCAAAAGAACAGGTGTGCCACACAACTCTGGATGTGCCACAGCACAAAGATAATGTATGCAGTGCATCTGGAGGAGGTGTTCCCATGCATATCTGTCACATTGTGATATTCAGCCAAGATGTGCAGCACAGCTGCCCACACAACTCGAGATGTGCTGCACAAAATTAGGCGTATGAAAACATGCCTAACTGCTAGTCACCCACAGGCAGGATGCTGTACTGCACAGCGCAACACAGCAGTCATCAGCCCCGGATGGCTAGCCCCCAATCCCCAATTGTACATACACAGATCCAAACCCCATTCCCTGGTAGTCTAGTGGCCCCTCCCATACCTGACTCTGAAGTAATAAAACATATTTTACCCTGATATTCCCTGGTAGTCTAGTGGTTTCCTTCCCATCCCTGATAGTGATATAATAGTATTCAATCCCTGTATCCCTGGTAGTCCAGTGGTACCCGCCTCCTATCACAGAATACATATCTCGACATACACCTTTTACGAACATACGAACATACGTAAATTTGCCAGCAGATAAAGGCCTCCGAGGTCTATCAGTCTGCTCTTCGAATGTGCAGCTAGCACCCTTATCTCTGCAGCTGCCCTCCCTTCCACCCTTCCCTTCATTAACCCTCCCCTTGTCCTGTCCCATCCTCGCTTGAAGCAGTCCACTGTTCTACTGCATACCACTTCTGCAGGTAGCGATTCCACCCAGCCACCACCCTTCTGTAAAAAAGTGTCTCCTCATCTCCCTCCTGAACCTTCCTGCTCCAGTCTCATATCATGGCCCCTGGTGGCCCTCCTCCCTTACTTTGAACAGCCCCTCTGTACCTGTCTTGTTTATTCCTTTCATGTATTTAAGTTGTTTCAATCATGTCCCCTGTCTCTCCTCTCCTCCAGTGAGTACATGTTCAACTCCTTCAACCTCTCTCATATGATAAGTCCCCCAGACCCTTGATCATCTTTGTAGCCCTAAGCCTGCACTCCCTCCAGTAACTTAATGTCCTTTTCAGATCTGGACATGGGAGCTGCATGAGTACTCCAGGTGTGGTCACAACTAATGACCTATACAGTGGCAGAATCACCTCCTCCTCCTCCTTGAGGATATACCCTTGCAATACAACCCAGCATTTTGTTGGCCTTGCAGCTGCCTTCCACACTGTGCCGAGTTGTTCATTGACCCTGTGATGAGCACACCCAGATCCTTCTCCTCCTCTGTCTGGGCTAGCTGCACTCCCCTAGCTGGTAAGTCCTCCTTGGGTTCTTCATCCCAAATGCATCACCTTGCACTTTTTGGCATTAAAGCCCAGTTGCCAGGTGTCTGACCAGGTTTCAAGCTTTGCCAGATCATCCTGCAACCCTGCCATCCCCTAGGTCATCCACCACCGCTACTAACCTTTGTACCATTATCAGCAAACAGACTGATCTTGCTCTTTGATGTCCTATGATATGTCTGCAATGAATATCCCAAACAACACTGGTCCTAACACTGACGCCCTGTGGGACACCACTCGTCACTGCCCTTGGGTGTGAGAGCTCCACCCACCACCACCTCTGTTGCCTTCCCTGCAGCCAGTTTCCTACCCATCTCACCAGCACTGCACCTGTCCCTGTGCCTACTAACTTCCTTCCCAGCCTTCCATGTGGCACTGAGTCGAATGCCTTACTGGAAGTCCAGATACAGGACATCCACTGCATGTCCCCGTCCAGTTGCCCAGTTGTACCCAGTCATAGAACCCGACCAGGTTGGTTTGGCAGGATCGGCCACGTATGAAGCCATGCTGTCTGCTGTCCTGTAGTCCTTTGGCCTCTAGGAGGGCCACCAGCCTCTCCTTCAGGATAGTCTCCATTAGCTTACCCACGATGGATGTGGAGGCTCACTGGTCTGTAGTTTCCCGGTTCATCCTTGGGGCCACTCTTGGCAGGAGGGGCACCACATGACCATCCTCCAGTCCTAGGTACACACGAATGTAGTGAGGCATTAAATGCGTCTGCAAGGTCCTGCAAGGACCTCTGCCAGCTTCAGTACCCTGGGGTGGATGCCATCTGGGCCTGGTGCCTTGTCCACCCTCAGTGCCTTCAAACCCTCTCAACTCTGTCCTCCATGGATTTCCCATCTGTCACCACTTCCCCCTCGTCTGCTATTTCACCCCATCTTGGGTGTCACCCCCCTCTTCTCTTTAGTAAATACTGAGCAGAAGTACTCATTTAGTGCTTCCGCCTTATCATACACCCTGCTTCCACCCAACCCCTCCTTCCTAATCCTTACTATGGTCCTTGGCTCCTTTTCTCCCTGATGTACTTAAGCAGTCCTTCCCCTTCAATGCCTTGTGCCAGCCTGAGTTCCGAGATGCCTTTCCCCTTACTGCCCTTGTCACCTTCGATTCTGTCATACCTCTGTCCTCCCCTCTCCTGTTTTCTTGTATTTCCTAAAGGCAGCTTTTCTTCCTTACCTTTTCCATGACCTCCTTGCTTAACCAGCTCGGTTTTTAGCTCTAGCCTTCTTGCTCTGGGCTTTGCAGCAGGTTTTGTTGCCTCACTATCCCACATTTTTATGAGCTCCCATCTCTGGTTAGTATCCATATCAGATTGAATTCTGGCCAGGCACTTTTACCACTTCCCCCATCCTCCCAAAGTCAGCCTCCTGAAGTCCGTTATGCTAACTCTTGTGCCAGACTCCACTCCTTCCTTGCTCATATCCAATGTGGAGCCATACTGAGTGGTGGTCACTCCCGACAGCTGTTCCTCCACTGTAAGTTCTTCAAAAGTCCCCATTTGCCAGCACAAGGTCAAGGTATTCCCTAACCTGGTTGGTTCACTGACCATTTGCAGGGAAGCTGTCCTGAAGGCATCCAGCAGTACCTGTCCCTTCTTTTCCTGGTTGTTGGGGTGCTCCAGTCCACTTCTGCATGTTGAAGTCCCCACAATCACCACACTACCCTTTCTGCAGGTCCTCCTGATCTGTCCCGCTAGTTCCCTGTCTAACTCCTCCATCTGAGATGGTGGCCTGTACACACTCCCATTCTAAGACTCCTTATTCTTGGAATCCTGGATTTTGCACCCAAAGTGACTCTGTACTGCCTCCTCCCTTCCTCCCTCACACTTCAGTCCTTCCTTCATATAGTGCCACCCCTCCTTTTCCCAGTCACCCTGTCCCTAATGAACAACTCTGTACCCGGTACAGACAGGTCCCAGTCATTATATTGGGTGGCCCATGTTTCCATGATGGTTGCATGTCCTCTCCTCTGCCATGAGAACCTGCAACTGCAGTTTTCTCCCAGGCTCTTAGCATTAAGGGTAACCACCTTCCACCCTTTTCCCCTCCTCCCATCCTGCCTCCTTCTAGCATCACCAACAGTACTCTGCCATTTGTCCTTTGTCACTGTTATGGGGGGTGGCTCATGATTTCCCAACCTGTGGTCCTGCATATCTCTTCCTCATCCGCCCCCACCCTAGTTTAAACCCAAACTTCCTATATTCTTCCATCCCTGCTTCAACACTTTCTTTCCTTCCTCACCAAGTGTAGTCTGTCTTGGTACAGAGACACTGTCCTCCAGGTCCCTCCCCACCCCCAACAGCCCATACCCTTTAGCACAACACCAGGTTTTAGCCATCTGTTAAATTCCTCTATTTCAGCTTTTGTTGTGCTTGGCTTTTTGCACCGGTGCACTGGAAAAAGTTACTGATCTTCCTGCCCTCACATAATTGTGCTAGTTCTCAAACCTCCTCTGGATCATATCCACTGTCTTGTCAGCCAGGTCGTTTGTCCAAGATGTATAATTAAATGAGCTTGTCCTACCCATCTAGCGTATTTCTAGAACAGATTGTCCCACCCTTCCGCTGTCATTCCTGGTAAGGTTTCCACCTAAATGCGACTATGCCTCTCCGCCTTGCTACTCCCACCAACTCCTCTTAGTATTGAGTCCCCAGCACTAAGATTCCACCCTCTTACTCCCTGCTTGCTTTCATCTCCCTCCCTCATTTCCAGCTCCTCTTCTTCCTCCTGCATTATTATGCCCTTTACCCCTGTTGCAGTTCTCCAGGAACTTCCCCCGCCTCCAGTTTGGTCCAGGCATTTATCAATTACTCCCACTCTTACACCTTGAATCCTCCTTGTAGTGTAGTGGACCACCAACCAGCTACCTACTGAGAGACCCTCACCCCACCCTGCTCCTCTGTTCTAGCATGGCATTGAGCCAGCAGGAAGCACAACCCACCTGCACACCACCACAGCTGTTTGTTTACTGAGCTGTCACAGAATGACAGCTTACAGAAAGTGTTACAATACCATTGGTTGATAGTCGACCAATGGACTCGATAGTGTATTGTAATTTTCATTCACAACATTGCCAATGTTGTGAATGAAAGCTAGTAATCACTGTAAGCCCATTTGCTGGCCAAGGCACCTAGCTTCACCTGAGCTCTTTCCTTCTAAGACTGCTTGAAAGGCAGAGTAGAGAAACTTACCAGAGCAAGGGAAAAGATTTATGACTTATTTTGGCTAAGCAGATTTACTGTGTGGTGTTGTTTTTATTTTTACTCACAGGATTGCTACTGTTTGTTGTTAACATTCATTGCTTTATTTTTCTGATTCAAATTGTTGTTGCTGGTATACCTTCTTCTGCATTATTACAAGGTGTGCCTACAGGTGGTGTAACAGATTACTGCTGTAATCTTCTGATTCAAATTGTCTTTACAAGGTATATCTTCTGTTACTGCTTTATTTTCTCTCTAGCAAAGTGTTTCTTACAGGATATATCTTCTGAAATTATTATAGGTGGTGCTTTACAGGTTTTACGGTTTTATCTAACATTAGGATAAGCTTTCAGGGTTACTGCATTTGTTGTTGACTGATTGTTTCTGCCTTACCTCCTTGTTCTTCATCCATGGTTCTTCTTTTTCAGTAAGGGAAGGACCCAGCCACCCATCCTCATCCTCAACCACCCCACACTACACTCCTTTTATAGGATACCACAGTTGTGACATTTCCTGTGGCAGAGCAGGAAGGGGCAGATCAGTGGGACCTCCACAAGGTGAGCTCATTTACAGTGGCACTAGTAATTTAATTTGTTATAACAAGTTAAACAAAAACAAAACACAATCAAACCATTACTTGCATTTTTTTCTCTTTTTTCCTTCTCATTACTCGACTAGGTTATAAACCCAGCAACTTATCTGGAATGGATATCACTAACTGCAGGTACTGTGGAACAATTTTCAGAAGGACAGTCTTACAGGATTTAGGACACTGTCCTACATGCTGGGCCTTTGAGATCTTAGGGCTCAGCTCCAGGCAGCATGGGCAGAGATTGCACACCTCAAATTTCACATTCAAGAGGAAATACATTATAAGAACCACCCACCATTTCCCCAGCATCCAACAAAAAACCTCAACCACAGAGGGTAGTTGGTCCAGGAGGTTGGCAGGTGGTTAGGAGGGGCAAATCGGTGCCTCATCACTCTCTGCTCTCCAACATGTTACCACCAAAACCATATAAACACTACAAACAGGTATCTGCCTCTATCTCTGAAATCAAACAAAGAGGCAGAAGACACTGCAGAGCAGGACACTGCAGCACAGGAGCTAGCACAACAAAACTCACCCAAATCAGGAACCAAAACAAAAAACAAAAAGGAAATCCAAAAACTCTGATCATAGGGGACTCCATGATCTGGGAGTTGATACCCATCTCCAGCCAAGGGTAATGGTCAGATGTCTCCCAGGTACATCAGCATGAAGAAACACTGACCGGATTGCTAAAATTGTTCACAAAGCAGGAGAAAACATTGATGTCCTAGTACACATAGGGACTAATGATCTCGCCAGCTGGTCAGTTGTGAGACCAAGGAACACCTGACCAGGCTGGGTGACAAACTATCATCCATTTCATCTGGCATCTCCTTCTCTGAGATCCTGCCAGTCTGGGAAAGGGGAGCAGATGGACGGAAGGTCAGAGAAGGGGAGATAGGGGAGCTAAACACGGCTCAAGGGCTGGTGCCAGGAAAAGGACACAGATTTGTAGGAACTGGCAACAGTTCTGGGAGTGAAAGTTCTTAATTTGATGGACTGCATCTGACTAAGGAGGAGTTGCATTGGGGCAGAAGTTTGACGTCTTGCAGAATATTTAAACTAGCAAATTGGGAGAGGGTGCAGCATCCCATAAGTCGAATGGGAAGAACACCCCCAGCTAGTGGTCAAACAGGATTCAGCATGTTTGCAGTTCATTTGCATCACCAGGTAAGAAAAAGGTTTGTTTTCCACGATGCACAGGGTAATGCCAAACCTCACCCAACAACTAACACACCAAAATCTGGGCTAATGGAAAATCATGTACACAAATGCTCACAGCCTGGGAAATAAGATCCCAGACCTGCAGGCAATAATGTCAGAGGCTAAACTGGACATAGTAGCATTAGTGAGACGTGGTTTACCAGTAACCACACTTGGGAGACTTCAGTACCTGGCAATGTATTGTTCAGAAGAGACCGAGGTGCAAAAATGGGGGAGGAGGGCCTGTATGTCAATGAAAATATCAAATCTACAGAAATTCAGAATATACATAAGGAGCCAGAAGAACTGTGGGTCACCCTGAAACAGGAAATGGGACAGCCATAAGAAGTGGGGTTGTCTACAGGCCCCCGACCAAGGGAGGACATAGACACATTACTGTTAGAAGATATACAAAACATGACAGCTAAAGGGAAGGTTCTGATAATGGGAGACTTCAACATGCCGGATACAGATTGGTCAATACCAGCAGGAACATCTGCCAGAACTAGACACATAGTGGATTCCCTGCAGGTGGAGGGCCTCAAACAACTGGTAGCAGCAACCCACAAGAGACAGGACTATCCTAGATCTAGTACTGACTAACAGGAAGGGATCACAGATCTCCAAGTAGAAGGTCACCTGGGGCCAGTGACCATCACATGGTATGGTTCAATTTGGCTACTACATCTAAATCATCCCATTCCAAAGCGAAAATATGGGACTTCAGAGGAGCTGACTTTGATAGATGGCCAACAGAGTTAAGCTAGCCCTGGCAAAAAGAAACACAGGTGAGGGGTACAGGCAAGTGGGCAAGAATTAAGGATGCAATACTTGAAGCAACATCCCATTGTGTTAGACAGAAAAGGAAGTGCAAAGAAGAAGGAAACCACTTTGGTTCTCAAATACAGTAGCAGAAAAGGTCAGAGTCAAAGGCTGGCCTTCAGGAAATATAAGGAACACAGCGGGATGAAGATAGGAGGCATACCAAACTGCCCTAAGGGAAGCAGGGAAGGCAGTAAAGCAGGCAAAGTCCCAAACTGAGGAAACACTAGCACGAACAGTAAAAGAAGGTGACAAGACTTTCTATAGATACATTAGTGAAAGGAAAAGTCCAGAGGGGTATTGCTAAGCTTAATGGAGAAAAGGGAGCATGTGAGGAGGAGGACCCTGTAAAGCCATCTATCCTAAATAGATACTTTTGCTCAGTATTTACTGAAGAGAAGGTAGGGCAGGGCCCACAGCTCAGCATCATGGACACAGGGGGAGGGAGGTGAGCACTACTCCCTTCACAAAAGAAAGGTCCTACAAGAGCTTGCTAAGCTCAGGGTGGATAAGGCAATGGGACCTGATGGCATACCACCCCAGGGTACTTAGGAGCTAAAGGTGGAACTAGCAGAGCCATTGGCAGAACTGTTTAGTGAGTCTCTGAGCACAGGAGAGGTCCCAGAATACTGGAGAAGGGCTCATGTGATCCCGCTCCACAAGAGTGGTAGCAGAGAGGAGGCAGGGAACTACAGACCAGTCAGTCTTACCTCAGTAGTGGGCAAGATTATGGAGGAACTCCTTAAGGAAAGGATAGTGCAACACCTGGAATCCATAGGGGCACAGGATCCAAGACAGCATGGGTTTACAAAAGGAAGGTCCGTCAAACTAATCTCATAGATTTCTTTCACTGGGTCACCAGAGTGGTGGACCAAGTGGGAGCAGTTGATGTCACCTACCTTGACTTCAGCAAAGCTTTTGACACTGTTCCACATAGAAGATTGATAAATAAGCTGGGTAGGCTCCGGGTGGTCAGAAGTTGGTCAACTGGGTGGCAAACTGGTTGACGGGCAGAAAACAGAGAGTGGTGGTAAATGGTATACAGTCAGAAGAGATGCAAGTCACAAGTGGGTACCTCAGGATCAGTCCTGGGGCCAGTCCTTCAACATCTTCATTAGTGACCTTGCAGATGGACTAGAGGGTAAGGCTTGTCTGTTTGCAGATGACACCAAGATCTGCAACAGAGTAGATGATCCAGATGGGGTGGGCAGAATGAGAAGAGATCTGGATAAACTAGCAAAATGGTCAGAAGAGTGGCAACTGGGTTTAATGCAAAGAAGTGCAAGATCATGCACATAGGGAAGAGAAACCTGAAGCCACCTATAGGCTGGGAGGAGTTGCTAGCAGTCACAAAGGAAGAAAGAGACTTGGGCATCATCATCACTGAGGACCTGAAATCATCCAAGCAGACCTCTAAAGCAGTAGGTAAGGCTAGGGGTGTTAGGGTGAATAGTAGGGTATCACAAGTCATAAGAGGGAGGTAATAATCCTCTTACAAGACACCGGTTAGGCCCCATTTGGAGTACTGCGTGCAGTATTGGAGGCCACACCTTCACAAGGACATTAACCAAATTGAGGCAGTCCAGAGAAGGACAACCAAATGGTGCAGGGACTGCATCAGAAGACATATGAGGACTGATTAACAGAGCTCAATATGTATACCCTTGAGCAAAGGAGGGAGAGAGTGATATGATCGAGGCATTCAAACACCTTAAGGGCATTAACAAGGTGAAAGAGTCTAACATGTTTAAATATAAGAAAAATAGCAGGACAAGAGGACACAACATGAGATTAGAGGGGTCGATTAAGGGGAATGTGAGGAAATTCTTTTCATAGAAAGGGTGGTGGATGCATGGAATGGCTTACCTCAAGAAGTGGTGGCTATGAATACAGTGCAGGGCTTCAAACAGGCATGGGATAGGCATAAAGGAGCAATACAAATGAGTATGAATAGAATGGGCCACTGACAGAGCAAAAGCCGATGGCACATTTATATGGTAGAAAAGAAATGGGCAGACTGGATGGGCCCTTGTCGGTCCTTATCCGTCAACTTCTATGTTTCTATTTGTCGACTATGTCAACCAAAGATATTGTTATGCGTACTGTTAGCTGTCATTCTGTGAGAGCTCAGTCAGTGGGCAGCCATGGCAGTGTGTGGGTGGGTTTGCCTGCGCAGCTTGATGGCCATGCTGGGATGAGGGAGCAGGGTGGGGTGAGGGTCCCTAAGTGGGTGGGGGTCCACTAGACTACTAGGAGGGTTTGGGTGTATGTTTTGACCACAGTCAGGGTTCAGGGATGGAGGAGGGTACCACTAGACTGCCAGGGCAATACTGGGATAAAATAAGTTTTATTACTTCATGGTCGGTACAGGAGGGGGACCACAGGATTACTAGGAGATGTGGAGTGTTTTGTTTACACTGCATTTGTAGGGTGCCTGGTGCATTCTACTGGGCACATCTCCACCATGCACATACAAACGAGCTATAATGATTGTAAATGGCCCATTTGCACTGTACATGCATAATGGCCCCATTTGCATATGTCGGTCTGACTATCTGAATTTGTGCTCAAGCGCATCCCCAGTATGTGCTGTGCATCCCCATTCAAGGTATTCAGACCATGCGGGGATGCGCTGGTGCATCCTCGTGGCCCCATTTGCGCTGCCCTCATCTTTTACTATATTCAGATGGGATGCGCATTGCACATCTTGTTTGAATATTGCAATTTTGCACTCTGGTGCAACTCAGTTGAGTGGAGCAACCACTTATGCCCTTTCTGGGTGCAGTCTGAATATGGGCCATACAGTACAGTATATGATGTTGCTATTGATCCTTTGTTCTGGATGTTCTGTTTAAGTTATGTAAAGAATTTGATCAACTCAGACACTTAAATCAAATTTAAATGAATAAAGAGGTCAGGAACACGGATGCATCCTAGTGCCCACTTTTATTAATATTTTTATAAATGTTATTCCTACGTCAACTAAATGAGACCAATTTTCATATGTTAAAAGTAGCAGGATTCCAATCGTCATCTGGCACACACTGATGATGTTGTTTTATTTTCTGTATCGAGTTGGGCATACAGTGTCAATTAACCCTGTTTAATGATTTGTACACACAAAATTATTTAAAAATGATTCTTACTAAAACACAAATGGTTATCTTTGGTGATAAAAGAGAAACCACCAGGCTTTACAATGGCTCCATCCTGTTAGAGATGATTAATTATTACAATTAGTAATGTTGTACCTCTCACAATTCATACGCCATTCTGGTGGGTGGTTCCTCTATGGAGGTTCAAGCAGTGAAGACCAAGGAGGATGTTGGGAACCTCCAAAGGAGACCTACAGGAGGGTGTACGGGACCCCACAGAGGAAACAACTCCTAGTGGGGACTCCAGTTGTTAGAGAGGATAGAACTGGAGGAGGAGTGGAGAAGGAGGTAAAGTGCCTTCCCTGTGCCATGGCTTGAGGACAGGAGTGAATCATCATTGCTAGAGCAGCAGCACAGGAGAGAGAGCTGGACATCATTGTCCACCTAGGGACAAATGACCTAGCTGGGAATGGGATCAGAGCAGTGCAGGAGAAGTTTGTGGAGTTGGGGATGGGCCTCAGACAAGTAGCACACGGTAACCTTCTCAGAGGGCTGTCTGTCTATGGCATGGGTGAGGCTAGGGTGCTCTGCAGCATAGGATTCAATGAATGGTTGAAAAACTGGTGAAGAGCTCAGGGTTTTGGGTTCATTGGGGACTGGGGGTCCACCTGGAGGATACAGGCCTATTCTGGTGTGATGGTCTGATCTGCGCAGGAGGGAACGAGGATCCTAGGTGATAGGTTTAAATGCTTCATTGGGAAGCATTTAAACCAGCCAAGGGGGAGGAACTGAAAAGGAACAGAAATCCCAGCCTTCCTCACAAAACAGGGTAGTTAGTAAGGTAAACAACAAGGTAGAGAAGTCAATAGGAGAAGGAGGGGTAAGTTGAGAAAAAGGCAAAGCCAGTAAGGACAGGGATGGGGCTAAATGGGGTAAGCCATAATAAAATGGAGGGCAATGAGTACCAAAGCCTGTAGTCGGGGTAACAAGCTCCCTGAGCTAGTGGCCTTGATAGAAGAGGGGCACCTGGATAGTGTGGCAGTCATAGAAACATGGTACACAGAGAACCATGACTGGGATGTCAGCATATCAGGTACACAATCTACAGGAGGTACAGGGAGGGTAAAAAGGAGGAGGAGGCTCTCTATATAAGGGAAGGAATCAAGGCAGTGGAACAAAAGGGTAAACAGGGAGGAGAGGAGGCACTGTGGGTCACCCTGGAGAAAGGAAATGGTACCACAATGTGCACAGGGGTTGTATACAGACCCCTATCTCAGGGAGGAATGGACAAGAAAATGACAGAAGGCATCTTAAGATGGCAGAAAAGGGAAGATATAGTTGATGGGGACTTGAATACTTTTTTTTTGACCGGTAAGTGCACTAGACAAATCCTGACTATTTTCAGGCACGCACCCGGGAGAGGGATACAGATGAATGCCAACTGACCTTGAACCAGATTAATATGCCAGATGTTAACTGGAGCACCTTTGCTGCAGCCACATCCAAGAGCAGGTCATTCTCGATTCTCTGAGGGGCATGCCTCAGACAGCTAGTGGTGGAACCCACTAGGGCAGGAGCAATCTTAGGCCTGGTACTGTCAAGTGAGGATGGAGACAGGATCTCAGATTTGAAGTGGGTAGCCATGTGGGAGCAAGTGACCACCAAACAGTGTGGTTCATAATAAACAAAGCTAGCATCAAGCCATACAAAAGCAAGAATATTGGACTTTAGGAGGGCTCACTTTGGGAAAATGGAGAGTGCCTCAGAAAAGCACTAGCAAATGGGCAAGAAGTAGGGTGGAGGAACAATGGGAAAAATCAAAACAGCCATCACAGAGGCAACAAGCCTTTGTGTGAAGCAAATCAACAAAGCAAAATGAAGGAAAAACCACTGTGGTTCTCAAAAAGGTGGCGAGAAGGTTAGGAAGAAAAGATAGCATTCTGGAAGTATAAGGAAACACAGAAAGAGCAGGACAGAGAACTGTACCAGCTAAAGCAGAAAGAAGTGGGGAAGGCAGTCAGAATAGCAAAGGCCCAAACCAAGGAAAGATAGCCAACCTAGTTCGAAGGGATAAAACCTTTACAGGTACATTAGGGAGCGGACAAAGACCAAGGGAGGGATAGTGAGGCTTAATAAAGTGCAGGTGTGGTGGGCTGAGGTGGCAGTGAAAAGCAGGATACTGAATGAATACTTGCTAAGTATTCACAAAAGAAGAGGAGGGGATGTACCTAAACCAATTAATAGAAGCACTCTGGATTGGGGTGTTGATACCAATCCATTCACAGAAGAAAGGGTCCTGAAAGAACTCTCAAAACTGAAGGTGGACAAAGCAATGGGGTCTGATGAGATTCACCCCAGAATTCTAAAAAACTAAGGAGAGAACTAGTGACACCACTGACTACCCTTTTAACAAATCATGAGAGGATGGTGTAGTACTTGAGGACTGGAATAGGGTGGATGCGATTCCCTTCACAAAAGTGGAGCAAAGCAGAGGCAAGAAACTACAGACCTGTTAGTTTGACCTCAGTGGCAGGGAAATGATAGAATCACTTCTGAAAGAATTGTTGAGCACCTAGAAGCCAGCAGGGCACAGGACCCAAGGCAGCATGGATCCACAGCGGGAAGGTCATGTTAGATGAATCTAATAGATTTCTTTGACTGGGTAACCAAAGTAGTAGACCAGGAAGGGCTGTGACATGGCCTGTCTAGACTTTAGCAAGGCATTTGACACAGTCCTACACAGAAGATTAATAAACAAATTAGTCAGCCTGGGACTGGGTCCTTGGGTGGTGGCCTGTGTAAGTTTGGCTATACAACAGGACACAAAGGATAACAGTAAACTGAGTCCACCCAAAGAAAGGGGGTTACTAGCAGGGTACACAGGTTCAGTACTGATCGGGTCCTTTAATGTCTTTATAAGTGGCATTGTGAAGGGACTAGAAGGAAAAGTATACCTCTTGCAGATGACACAAAGATCTGCAACAGGGCTGATACACAAGGGAGGTGGAAAGGATGAGAAGGGACTTGGCAAGGTAAGAGGAATGATCGAAGTATGGCAGTTAGATTATGCAAAGAGGTGCAAAAGTAATGCACCTGTGAAAAGAACCCAAGGGAAGAGTACACAATGGGGAGGAGGTACTAACAACAACAAAATGGAAAGCGACCTGAGGGTAGTCATATCAGATGACCTAAGGTAGGCAAGCAATGTGAGAAGACAGTAAGGAGGGCTGGGGAGGGATACTGGGATGCATAGGGAGAGGCACCACCAGTAGAAAACAGGAAGTTGTTATCCTCTGTACAGACAATGGGTGAGACCACATCTGAGTACTGCATGCAGTTCTGGAGACCCCATCTCTGCAGAACATTGACAGGATGGAGGCAGTCAAGCAGGGCAACTAAAATGGTTCAAGGTTTGCACCAGAAGCCATATGAAGAGAGACTAAAGGAACTTAATATGTGTACCCTCGAGGAAAGGAGAGAGGGTGGACATGATAGAAACTTTCAAGTACCTCAAGGGACTTAACAAAGTCCAAGAGGGTAACATCTTCGGAAAAAAAGATGTGCAAGAACAAGGGTCACAATTTGTAGATAGAGGAACAGCTCAGGGGCAATGTGAGGAAGTACTTTTTCACAGAGAGGCAGTGGAGGCATGGAGCAGCCTTCCTGAGGAGGTTGTGGGGTCAAAAACAGTGGGAAATTCAAGAATGCATGGGGCATACATAGGCAATTCTGGTGGGCAACAGGAAGAAGAAGAAGAAGGCTGTTGGTTAACTAGGATCTACAGCCTATCCATTTGGTAGGAAATGGGCAGATTGTGTGGGCCAAGCGGTCCTTATCTGCCATCAAAGTCTATGTTTCACGTTATAATTATCTTGAGAGCAGAGTTAATTCAATAGGCAGGTGGAAATTTCATATCGGTCTTCTGAAACTCAAAATTATCAAAACAATCACAGCTTTTAATAAATTTAATAAAGGTGTAATATTAAATGTTCTTCGGGTTATCTCCGTCATCATGTTACACTGTACTAACCTCACCATCAGTGAACAGGGAAATCCACATGGAAGATTTTCAGCAGTACAACTGGGCCCACCCACACCGTTGACATCAGCCCACGTCACCAACCCTATAAAGGTGCAGGTGGGCCTGCACCTTCTCATTTCTTCCCGCTGTTGACTTGCTAGAACAATCTCCATGGAAGAGCTCTTGCAGTGTTCATGCCTTTTTGCGGCCTATGATCTTTTTTAAATCTCTACAATCCTCACAAATCTCTTTTCAGAGATTTATTCTGTTTTTTTTTCTGTCAGAGTTAAACCTTCACCTTTCTCTTCCATCACTGCTGCTGCAGAAAAAGATTGGCTCCAACAGTGAACACTCTGTGTGTGTTTGCTGTCTTGGGCCTGATCATGACGCCTCAAACTGTGAACTCTTCCAACAGTTTAACCAAACCACTCTTAGGTGACACAGAAAGACTCTCCATACCGTCACAGAACTGCAGGTAGCCAGCTCTGAGCCAGGGTCCTCCGGGATGTCAGCCAGCCAGTCACCCTCCAGGTCAAAGAGCTCCAAGGCCTCCCAGGCAGTGTCAGTGGCTCAGCAGGTTGCACACGTGCCTCTGAGGTTGGAAGATCAGAAGGCCGTGGGTTCTATCCCACACCAGGCACTTGGGTTAAATCCCAATACTGACACTGTAGTGCAGCATGAGGAGTTGCTGCACTCCTGAGGTGCCATCTTTCAGATGAGACATTAAACTGAGGTCCCACCTGCCTGTTCTGGTGGTTTTCAGGTGGACGTTAAAGATCCTATGCCACTTCTCGAAAAGAGTAGGGGAATAGTTTAATGTAACAAAAACAAAGTATACAGGCATGTTCACATTACATACATAAAGAAAAATGAGTTGAATTTTTTCAACTTACAAGGATAATCCAAAAAAAAGCCATATATGTACCAACAATGGTTTGTCTTAAGAAAAATAAATAGGAAAGGAAAAACCAAACTAGTTTGCTGTCTAAATAAAGCAAAAAGAAAACAGTGTCCAGTGTCCTAACCCAAAACTTTAAGGCAACTTTAACTGGAATCCTATACATAAAAACGCTCCTCCTGTTTATTCTATCCAATATATACCTCTCCATAACCTTTACAGACTTCTACTCCCATTTGCTTGACTTCATTCTGGAAAATCGCATCTAGGTCTACTTGTACTTTAAAAATAACATCATTTAGAGAAATGTCAGTATCCCTTAAGAAGGACTGACAACATGTCTGCCATATTACCCACTTTAAACATGCACAAAAACATAAACCATACTTATGTCTCATTTCAACCAAACAGTAGTAAGTTGACCTAGTAACATTTCATAAGTCATAGACCTAAAGCAAATAGTCTTCACATGTTAGCAAGCATTTGCCATAAAGGATGTGGAAGTACAGTCGAAAAACAAATGTTGCATAGTTTCCAATTGGTTGTTGCACTTCACGCGAAGCACATCCAGTCTTCCATATCTTTATGTCTGAGGTTAGCTCTCACATTCAGTTTACCATGCCCACAAAGCCACATGACATTTTCATTTTTCATGGGATCCTTTTTCTAGCATGGCAGCTAGTATATATTTAACCTTTACTTAAGTGCCTACAACAAACACTGGATCCTCAGAATAACATCATAAGAAATTCAGCATAAAACTGTTCGCTCTATAGTCTGAAACCACCATAAATCTATATTCCAAAGTCTGATATATTTGAATGTGTTTTGGACATATGGGGCTATTTTTTTTCTCCAACAACCGTTTCTCCACCCCCATGCTGTGAAAAATTGTGTTTGCCAATATGTAAGGTCTTAGACCAGAAGGTAATATCCCTGAAGGAGTGGTCTGCTATTAGTATAAAGTTTACAAATTTTATAAGCAATACAATTTGCACACTGGATGGGCCTGGCAGTCCTTATCTGTGACAATTTCTATGTATCTATGTATCTAGGTATAAAAGAATATACTAAAAAAGAACACAAAAGGGTGAATCGTATTAAGACCCCTTCTTGCCAGGGTCTATACATATGATTTTGCTTTATCGTGTTGAGCCTACTTCCCAAACTAGCTGAAAGAAAATAACAATTTTAGTATGCATGTCAAAATGCAGGAAAATATGTGCTATATGCAGAAATATTGGCACTATAAAGGTCCTAAGCAAAAAAACCCTTCTACTTGGTCATGTTCCAAGCTTTCGATTTTACATCTTTTGTTGTGCAATATCCATTCTTCTGTTCCAGTTCAAGTGTGCCGCATCCTCTGTTCCAAAGTATACACCTAAGATCTTAACTTCCCTTGCTGGATCAGGATATTATAATGAGGTGGAACATCTGAGTTCCCTACTACTGCAGCCACACTTTTAGCTCTGTTAATACCCATCCCTGTCAAGGGTGACTGCTCTCCCAAAAATTCAAGGCCATGGTCCTTGAATTTAAGTCTGCTACAATGAAAACACAATCATCCGCATATGCAGATACCTTTCTAAAGCTGATACCTGCCTGATTGGTGAGTTGTTTGACCTGTGGGTCTGCCTCGATAGCCCTTAATAAAGGATCTAAACTAAAACACATATAATAATGGGCTAGGGGCAGCACTGACATACACCTTTTAAGGTACATAGCTGGCCCTAAATGTCCATTTACCAATGGTCATCTGGGTCTCTAAATATAGGACTTTAAGCAGAAATAAATCCTTCTGGGATCCCATACACCTATAATACTTGCCATAGATAATCATGCCTGACAGAGTCAAGGTAGCTCTTGAGCAATAGAGAAGTTAGCCATCTAGTTTTTCTAGTCCTTGTGCAATAATCTCCCTTATAAACATTAAATTATGTGCAAATTTCAGTCCCAGAATTGAACATGTTTGAGAGTCTGAGATTAGTGTCTGTGCCACCTGTGGCAGTCAAAAGTAATTATATTAGCCAAAATCTTATAATCTGAGTTGAGAAGGCTTATGGGCCTACAGTTTTCATGTCTGTGTGGTCACTCGCTCTATAAAGAAAAATATCACCCCTCACACATACTAATACTTAAAGTATTTTTCCTGTAATTTCCAAGAAAATGTCATAGCATCAGGGTGAGTTTATCCAAATATTGTTTATAAAACATGTTAGGTATCACGTCTAGGCCAGGCGCTGTGTTTATAGATAGGGACTTAGTTCTTTGTTTAATTTCCTGTACAGGAATTGGTTCATCCAAAGCTTGTACTTCCAGTTCAGTTAAACTAGGGGATGTGAATTTGTCAACAGAGTAGTACACGTGTGCCCTCCTTGAAATTTGTGCCACATGTTTTGGACAATAGTTCATAAGGAATTCATGTCAGTAGCTAATGTACCATCTGGCTTTTGTAAAGCCATCATTACTCTGTGTTTTAATCATTAGAGTCATTATCATAAGGAGTGACATGAAACCTAGTCCGTGTCCCAAACTTTTGCTCCATTTGTAGCAAGCACTCCCTGTCATATTGGAAAGAAAACATTTTTCCTTCACTTTTTAAGCTGTATAGTCAGATCTGCCCCTTTCCTCATCTGTGTAAGGAGCTGTAGAAATGAACCTCCATTTCAAATACTGATAGTAATTTGATCTTGTTACTTTATGGGAAACCTGCAGCATAAGCTGTTTAAGGTCATGTTTCATATCCTTCCACCAATCGAGAGGTTATCATACAGAAATCTAACCGAGCTCAAACATTAAAAGGTCCTCTATCTCAAGCTGAATGTGGTCATCCTGTAATAAAGAAGCATTCATCTGCCAATAACCCCAACAGCCTACACATAACTAGCCATAGCAACAGAGACCCACACCTTGTGATCTGTGGTCTCAAAGATATGATCTTGGCAACAGAAGTAGGGGTCCTATCAGGGACAAATCAAAATCTAAATGTGAAGAGAGGGACCTTATAAAAGCATGACTAGGCTGTGCCCTAAGATGTCATATATATCTTTATACCCCAAATGGAGCAAAAATCGTATAAGCAAATTAGTGTTGCAATATACCTTGTCAGATTTCCTCCCCAGTCACTCTTGGCTAAGTCACAGTTAAAATCTCCTCCCCATAGTGTCAATTTTGAGTTATGCAAAAAGGCTTTAATTGAAGTAATAATTTCATTCTTTCTGATTTAAGCTGCGGTGCATATATATTAATTAACAATAAGGGTTTGTGATTTAGGTAACATCCACCACCATATCCCTCCCTGGACAAACATCCACTAGTTTCATCACTCTAACCTCTTGCCTAAAAATAAAATACCCAAACCAGAACAGAGTTCCTCCCTCACAGACCACAAAGACTGACCTCATCTCCATTCCTTCCTAGCATGGTTACTTTCCAGAATGGTATACAGCCTGGTATCTTGTAAAAACACCACATCACATTGTAGACCTTGTCAAATCGAAAAGGTAACCTGCCATCTAGTTGCAGCCTTTATACTACTCACATTGCATGTGAGAACATTAACTGCAGCCATAAGAAGAAAAAGGGGAGTAAAAACATAACATTTTAAATAACCAAGAAACCACTAGTGCATTTTCTTTTCTTTGTCTGCTTGGGCTTCCCTGGTTTGGTAATCTCCATGGATGGATCCACCTGAGAAGAGGCCACGAGGAGACATCTAATTTTTCCTCAGATGAGGCCCAGTCCTGATTTTGTAATACTGCATACTGGTTTTGAACCACTGTGGGTTCAGATTCTTCAGGGATTTTCTGTGGTACAGGAGTGGTTGCTCTGCTCTTTGATCTTGTAACCATTTTAAATCCAGTCTCCACAGACCCTGTCGGAGGAGCATAACTTTTCTCATGAGTCTGTTGTTGACTTAGTTGGTGCTACAGGGCATCTTCCGCATTGCTGTATCACCTCAGGTTCCTCCTGAGATGTTGCATCCACATTAGGCTTCACTGGATCTTGTTCAGTGGTACCCATTTGCACAGTATGGGAAGGTACTGTAGGCTTGAGGGCTGGGGAGGTCAGTGCCTGATGTTCATTTCATGTAGACTCCATCTGACATGCAGCATTACTTGGCCTTTGTGGGCTACTATGCACAGGTTCTGTAATTAACTTCAGTCTTTCTTTTGGGCAGCTGTGACATATACATCCTCTCAGCTCACATGACCTGGTCATGGCTTTTATGAGATGCCCAGGAGCATGTATGAAATGTGTGGCCTTTGTTCTTCACTCAAATTACATCTCATGAGGTTGGGGCACTGTGCACTGATATACCCTATTTTATTTATTTATTTCAGTTTGGGATTACCACCTGAGCCAATGGCTCATTTACAAAGGTTCAAGTCAAACATATTATAGAACAAAATAAAATGCAACAACAGTATATACACAGAAATACACTGGAATACAAAAGATAGCTTATTTCACAGTTTCATAGGTTACATAGAAAACAATTGTTCTTAATTGTCAAGTTACACTTTGTTACAGATTGTCTTGAAATGTACAATGAAATTTCACCATCTGTCCTACATACAGTATATAGACAGGCATTTCAAGTCTGTTCCTGAAGTAAGCTGCCCTGTGCTGGTGCTCAGGCCAGCAGAAGGATTTCAGGAACTCATGCTTGGGTAGAATAGGCCACCAAAGAAGGCTTTGTTGAAGATGTGCTTGAGTGGCAGCCTGTGAGAGCTTTGTCATTGGAAGTGGAGGGTCAGTGGCAAGGGATAGGGATGGGGAGGAATAGGAACCTATAATCCTGCAAAGTCCACATCTTTGTTTCTTGCATGCATTACTTAGGTGTCCTGTGTCCACATTAAAAGCATGCACAGGGTTGGCCAGGATAGAAGACCACACCCCTGTCCCAGACCAGAAAAAACAGTTAGGATGATGCTGGGTTTCATTGTTCATTTGCTTTAATGTGACTTTGAACCTCCAATCTCCTGTACAAAAATGTTCATCATCTAATATAGGTTCAGGGTACCCAATCACAATACATTTTGCTTAAGCCAGAAGGTAATGACTGTGACGCTAACTCCTTCATTTTGAAATAGTACCATGACCCGTTTCAAGGCAGGATTTGTCAGGGTACAGCCACAAATGGTTGCCAATGGGGTGTGTTTTCAGCAGTTGCTATTGCTTCCAGAAGCGCTCTAACACTGCAGAATGTTTAAAACTAATATCAGAGTATTCCCAGGCATATGTATGAGGGCATATACCTCACAGGCATAGCTTTTCATGCTATCTTTGATTAATGTGTTCCCAACATAATGGTGACCAGGCAGCTCAGGTGAACAGCCTCTGTATTTTAACCACACAGCATTTCGCCTTTTAGCTGGTTCAGATGTGAGTTTGCAGACTCAGGGAACAGTCTCTCCTAACATTGGAGGTCCAAACATATACTGGTGGTGCTGGAGCAGCAGCTGCCCCCCAAGTCCATCCCCATCAATAGGTGGCTCACCCAGATTCCTTTCATCAGAACTTCAAAGTCCATAGGTTCTGAGGGACCCTATGCATTTGTAGCACCAGGTTCCTCTATGACCCATATGGTGTGCAACAAGTTACTTGGGTTGGTTTTGTTCACAATGCTATCACCCTCTTGCCCTGTTCCTCCTATTTATTTATTTATGTATGTATGTAAGAATGTATGTCTTTATTAACCGGGTAAGTGTGCTGATCCAATGTAATGTTTTCAGACACGACCGGGCCACAAATAGCACCAATAGTTCAACAGCCATACATTTATATAGACAGTAGTAGCTATTACACAGTGATGAACAATAGACAAAGGTCAAAACATGAGTCAAACATGTCTGTTCAAAACCTTAATATGAGGTCAAGGTATAGGGGTACAATGTAAATTGAGCTGAGGCAGTGGTAACAACTCAGATTACAGAGGATAAGTGGTACAAAAATAACAAACAGTAACTTTTATAATTAGAAGCAAACCATCCATTCCTCCTGAACTGGCTGACAGATTAACAGACAGACTTTATAAGAAGACCTTGTATGTCAAGGAGAAAGGAAACCAGAGACAACTAGGAGGTCAAGATGGGATAGGATAGAGATACATAGCATCTGGGGCAGTTTGTGGGAACTACTTGTTGTCCAGGACACAGTTGCATGGGGATTCAGATAGGAGCCAGGCTCTTGGGTTCATTTTGAAGAACAGGTGGGAGGGGAAGCTAATAGGCAGTAGTAGACTGTTCCATAGAGTGGGGGCAGAGACTGAGAAAGCTTTCATTCCCATTAAAGTGGAGACACATGGTACTTCCAGGGGCTGGACTGAGGATATCCTGAGGGAACCTGGAGGCAGTCCTGTGAGTCAGCAATGGGGAACAGGGGGACATCTGGTTGCACCTGGTGCATTGTTCACAACACAGCCATAGCATACTCAATGCGACCTTGCAGAGGCAGCCACCCAGGGACTGGGAGAGTGAACAATGGTGAGTGGAGTAGGAGGCTTGAAGAACAAAATGACAGATGGAGTTGTAAGTTGTGATTAGTCGAGAACGTAGGGTGGAGGACACAGAGGAATAGATAGGGGAGCAGTAGTCAAGAAGGGGCAACAGATTACCTTGTGCAATAGCAAGACGAGCTTCAAGGGACACAAGATGCTTAATGGTAAGCAGCACCTAGTTTTGGTGTATTTTCTGTACAGTGTTGTTTTTGTGGTCAGAGAAGGTTAGTGAGGGTCAAGGGTAACACCTAGGTACTTGAAAGAAAGGACATTTTCGAGAGGGTTCCGCTGGGGTACATACTTGGAGGGAGGAAGAGGTTTTAGTGACCTTGGCAAGGAAAGGTTTTGAGCTGAAGAGTATAGCCTTTGTCTTATTTTCATTGACTAGGAGCCTAGTGGAGAGGAAACAATGATGTGCAGAGCAAAGTTATGTGAGAGGCAGATGAGATGGAATTAAGTGACTTATCGCTGTGATAGAGGACTAAGTCATCTGCATAAAGAAGGCGTGACAGTTTAGGCTGTCAGCAGGAGAGCATTGATAAACATGGAAAAAGTAGCAGGCCAAGTATAGAACCCTTGGGGACTCCTGTATGGATAGGTAGGGTAACAGAAAAGTCTTTACCTATTTGGACAGCCTGAGATCTGGCAGAAACATAACTGTAGAACCACTCCATAGAATCAGGCAGCCAAACTGAAGTATTGTGGAATGTAGAAGATGGTGGTCAACAAGGTCAAAGGCCTAGATAGGTCCAGAAACACTGCTCCAGTGGCCTTGCCCTTATCCATACTTGTTAGGATATAATCAGAGAGAGGGCTAGTGCAGAGGAGGTACTGTGATGCTTCTGGAAACCATGCTGGAGAGGTACATAGGAGGTTATTTTTCTGTAAATGTTCCAATAGCTGGTGGTGGATGATTTTCCAATAATTTGCTGAGGTGTGGGAGGAGTGAGATGGGTCTGTAGTTTGTGGGAGAGGGATCACCTACCTTGAAGACAGGTACCATGTGTGCAACTTTCCATGCATCAGGTACAGTGGATGATGAGAGGCCAGGTTAAATATGAAAGTAAGTGGTTTAACAATAGCTGGGGAGATAATCTTGAGAAAATGGGGTAGAGCCATCACTGCCGTGGCTGCCTCTGTCTGGTAAACTCTTTAGGAGCTTAGTAGTGACTCTGCCCAATGGCTCTGAAATAGAAAGGGGTGGCAGGGAGTCATTTAAAGCATTGGGGACTCGGTCTGGTTGCTTCTTTAGGTTGGGGAAGGCTGAGGGGAAGCTTATTGAGGTAAGAGGAGAGGTCAGTGAACATTTTATTGAAGGTATCTGCAATCATAACCAGGTCAGAGACAAGGCCCAAGGGGCTGAGAGTTGAGAGATCTGCTTATTTTCCTTTGGGTTTAGGAGTGACCCTAAGGAGGCCCAGAAAGTACAAGGATTATTAAGGGAAGCTTGTTGCTAGCCACGGTACAATGTACACTTTAGGAAATATGCCACCTGTTGGTAGGAATTGCACAGTTTTCTATGCACATTCCAGAGTTGTGAGAGGGATGATTTAAAGGCTCTCCATTTATGATCCCTGTCCTTCATTTGTGCCAGGAATTCCTTTGATAGCCAATGGTTTCTGCCCCCATCCTCCGGGTTGTGAGGGGAAATGTTTGTCCTGCAGTTTTCGGAGGGTAGCAGAGAGAGAAGCAACTGCAGCTGAAACATCCTTGTGCAGATAGAGATCGTACCAGTTAATAGCTTCTGCATCCCTAAGGACAGGTGCAAGATCAGGGCAGTTGAAATTTCTAAACAAGTATTTAGATGGAGGATGATTTGCTTTGGAGCTCAAAACAATGTATGTTGGGGTATGGTCACTAATAGAGTTGGACATAGTGCCTGCCTGGAGGATCATGTCTACTCGGTTTGGGCAATCCAGTCAATTGTGGTGTGGTTTAAGGACCAGGAGTTGTGCCTTGTTGGGGAGGAAAGGACTTGGTCCAAGAGATGCGTTTTAGTAAGTTCACGTACTCAGGCTGAGGAGCACCTAACCAATTGAGGTTAAAATCACTGAGAATGGGCCAGCCCTGTGATGCTGATGGTTAATAATAATAATACATTTATTTATATGGCACCTTATCTATTGCCAAGGTGCCTAACAATATAAAAATAACAAGATCATACAACATCAAACAATTCAGTTCAGTTAAAATCACATAACAATAAATCAATAACAAACTTTCAGTTGGCTAAGAAGGCTTGTTGTCACATTAAAGTTTTTAAGCCCTGCTTAAATCCCTCCACAGTTGTGCACTCCTGTAACCGACCGGGTAGAGAATTCCAAAGGGTGGGGCTGCATAAACAAAAGCTCTTGTACCATATGATTTCAAATTCACCCTTGGAATCTCTAACAACCCCTAGTCAGCTGAGCAGAATGATCGACCAGGGCAGTAGGGGACCAGAAGCACTTTCAGATAGTCTCGGCCCTGTCCATGTAGGGCTTTGAAAGTCAGTAAACTGACTTTAAGGTGATCCGCCACTGTTCTGGCAGCCAGTGCAGTTCACGCAGCACCAAAGTAATATGACATGATTGAGCAGATCTTGTTAGAAGCTGGACCGCCGTGTTCTGCACCAGCTGCAAGTGACGATTTCAACCCCAGAAAGCCCTAGATAAAGGGAGTTGCAGTAATCCAAGCACGAGGACACAAAGGCATGGACCAAGGTAGGAAGGTCATCAGGCGAAACCAAGATGCCTAATCCTGGTGATATTCCTAAGATGATAAAAGGATGTTTTGGTGACAGCCGACACCTGAGAATGTAGGGTCAGTCCATCATCAAAAACTACCCCGGTTATACACCCATTCAGAGGTCAGGAGTGAGATATCGCCAAGAAAAATTCCAGAGAGTGCACCAACACCTGGCCATCCTATCTGATGACCGGGTCCACAACCAGTACCTCAGTCTTTTCCAGAGTTCAACTTCAGCCAACTGGACTCCATCCATTCCTGGATTTCTTTTAGGCAGTTAAAGACCGAAGCTCCATCCTGGTTGGGTGCAAAAGAAAGGCAGAGCTAGGTATCATCTGCATAGCAGTGAAACCTCAGCCCATACCTTCTTACAATGTCTCTGAGGTAGCATATACATTGTGAACAACATGGGTGACAACACTGAACCCTGAGGCACCCCACAAGACAGAGGAATTGGGCCTGAAGAATGAACACCAGACACAACTCTCTGTGTTCTACCCATGAAAAAAGATGTAAACTATCTGAGGACTGTCCCCGACAGTCTACAGATATGCCTCAGGAGCCCTATCACCATGTGGTCCATGGTGTCAAAAGCTGAAGAGAGATCCAGAAGAACCAAGATGGTATGGTTCTTGGATCTCTCGCCATCAGGAGATCATTGAGCACCGAACCAGCGCTGTATCGGTTACTATGTCTCTTACAAAAACCAGATTGGAGTGGTTCATAAATGGTCAAATGGTCCTTCAGTTGAGCTACCACTACTTTCTCAATCACCTTCCTACAAAGGGAAGGTTAGAGATAGTTTGTAGTTTGCATTGCAGTCGGGGGCCAAGGTAGCTTTCTTCAAGAATGGTGTCACCACCGCCTCTTTTAGACAGCTAGGAAACTCTCCAATTTCAAGGAGCACCAGACTATCTGCATAAGGACCAGACCGATGACATCAATACAACCCAAAATTAGGGAAGTTGGTCTAGGGTCCAAACTACAGCACGTAGGGCACACACTCTGGATAATCCTCATGATATCCATGAACTCCAGTCGACTGAAGGTACTCCAGGAAAACTGAGGTACAGTGACCTCATACTGATCAAAAACAACTCCTGTAGAGTGTGCTGGCTGAAGTGTCGCCTGATGTCAGCCACCTTATCTCTGAAATCGAGCAAGCTCGCCGCGCACTCTAATTCTTGGAAAAGCTTTCCGAGCGTGAAGACAGGCTAGGTTGCACAGTCTGTCCACAGTTCGAAAAAGCTGAGCTGGCCAATTCTGAGCAGCTGCAATCTCCCTGGACAGGAATTCTGCCTTCTTACAGGTGATTGCAGATTGATGAGACTTGATAATGATCCATCAATCTAAGGTGGTGGGCATCAAGGGCGGACTTTCGCCAGCAACGCTCTAACCTTCGCCCTAGTCTCCGCATCTCCCTCAAAGTCCCATCAAATCAAGGGAACCTGGGGCAAGGGAGAGAGGTGAACACAGACTAGATCAATGAAGTACAGAGCTATCGAAACAGCTAAATTATATGCGATACAAGGGTTTCTGGATCATTGCTTGCGCAGAGTGATGAGAGGTCAAGTGCGCGCTGGATATTGGAACTTATATCCCATAAAGGGTGGTACCTAACCATCTCCACAGGGGTAGGCCTATGAGGGGGTGCTAAAACTAAACCCCATGGTGTAATAATCAGACCACCCAACTGGTTCCACCCCAAGTCAGATGTTTTGATCCCTAGGAGAAAGATTCACGAGAAAGTGTCCGTGTTTGAGTAGCAGTGAAAACCACTTGTGTAAGGCTCTGAGATGTCATTAACTGGAGGAAGTGTTGACCAAATTAGAGTTCATCATCAGCCCAAGCACTGAAGTCACCCAGAACCATCAGTCTGGGTGACTCAAACACCATGTCGACGACAAAGTCCACCACTTCCTGAAAGAATCGTTTTCATCACCAGGTGGACGGTAGATGAAGGCAATTCGATAGCCTACACCTGCTACAGCGGCACACTCAAAAGACTCAACCTCCTCAACTAGTACCCTTGTGAGGTTAAGTTTGGTCTTGAAACAGACCTCAATCCCCCGCAAACCAATCTTGGGCGGTGTATCACGCAGTACCCAGCTGAGTCATAGTCTCCAAAATTGGGCCAGAATTGTTATCCAGCCAGATCTTGGTAATGCATGCCAGGTCCACTGTTCAACAAGGTCTGCAATAATTGCAGCCTTTGTTCTAAATGGACCTGGCATTGCACAACACCACCCAAGTTGGATGAACCTCCTTGGCCACCCAGGCCACCTGCCTACCACAGTCAGTAGTGCCCTTGGGTATGTGCACCAGACATGGCAAACAACGGTCTGGATTCAATTTTGCCCCAGGGCATCTTCTGGATCTACCACCCAACTCGGTGACCCCCTTGTTCATCCTCCATTTTTATGACCCCCACCCCCTCCTCCCTACGCTGGAGGCACTAGATGCCACACCTTGTGCTACACCAGTGACAGGGGTTGGGAGTGAGCCTGAGTCATCGGGGTCAGCAGGGAAGGGAGGATTGAGCATCCATAGAATGCTCTTCTCTCTCTGGGGAGGGATCCAGGAATGCCCAATGCAACAGTGGCCCCAGTGGAAGCTGGAGGGATGTGTGCACATCCGGGCACAAAAGTAGAGGGGCGGAGTTGTGGCGGGCATCTCGAGACACCATTGCATGACCAAACTCCTCCAGTAGGGGTGCAGAAAACAGAGTCAACAACAATAAAATAAATCACAGAGAATGATGGTTTCTCTGGAACGAGAGGGACCACCTAAGCCATCAAGGAAGTTAATTAGACCTGGGATGCCTCCTGTGGGGGTTATAACAGCACCAAGATGTATTTTTGGGATCCACCCAGGATAATCTCAGCCAGGAGCCATTCACTTGGGGAGGAGGGATTAGAGCAGTTGATGGAGGTGGCAGAGATATGGTCTCGAACATACAGTGCAACTCCTCCACCCTGCTTTCTTCCTGGTCTGTCAGACAAAGGAGAGAGTAACCAGGGAGTTTATAGGCAGCATCAGTGTGGTAAGGTTTTAACCAGGTCTCAGAAGGCCCTAGCACATGAGGCTGATACAGGGACACCAAGCCTCAAGCTCTGGGAGCCTCCCTACAGGCCTCCTCGCGATTTCCAGGACAAGATTAAGAACTGCTGGTGACAGAGCTTTTAGTGTCACCAGCTCTGTCCTCATGGAATTCAATTCCTCCAGCTGTAAGGAGGCCCTTCAGTTGAAGTATTGAAATCCCACCTCAAGATCTGTTTGTTCAATCAGGCATTTCCAGACACTGTCCTTTAATTGATAAGTTCTGAATTATGTTATCAGTTTTGCAGGCAGCTGTTCTCCTCTCTGTTATAGCCTGCTATTTTATTATACCTCATTTAAGTTTATTATATAGTTTGTTTCATATTTATTCTAGTAACTTTTAATTACATATTTTGCATTTGAAGTCTACATTGCCGAGACCTTAAAATAAAATTTGACTTGCCATGCCTGTTACCTGCCCAGGCATGATTTCTGAAGCAACATCTTTACAAGGGGCCTTATTGTGTACAAGCAATACTTTTGTGGCCAAGGTTGTGCAGAACTGTCTGAGGTGCCTGGGTAGTTTGCACCCCAGCCCTTCCCATCAAGGGATTTTGTCCACCCCACTTTTTCCAGGGCCTCAATAGCCACAGAGGGTACAAAGCTAGTTGCTGTGTCTGCAATAGTGGCAGTATTAGTGCCTCTTCTTGAGTCAGAAAATGAGCCTTAGCAGTGCTCCAGTTTTTATAGCATGTTCCCCACCAATTGCTTTTCTACTATTTTTCTTTAAAGCCCCTCCTGCCACTCCGATAGTGAATTTGGCCTGAGAAGTCTCAACAGTTGCCACACCTCTGTATTTTACCTTTCCCTGAAATGGGGGGTCCCAGAACTCTGCCATTCCACTTATTTCTGGATTGTTCCCAGTCCTGCTCTGACCAACTTGTGCAGTATAAACTGCTGCCCGCAACTTCTTTACTTTGTACAGTACCTTTAGGTTCAGAGGCTTTCTCATGTCCTGAATCAGTTATTTGCATCTCCTTCTCCTTTTCAGATGTTTTGTTGGCCTCGGCTACCATTACCTTCTCTTCTGTTCTGGCTACCTGCCAGTCTGTTCTAACCACATTACCACACCAGAATTCGGTCTCAAGCTGTGTCTAGCTAGGTAACAACGCTCCTCTTCCTGCAGCAACTGCTGCAATTCCTCAAAACAGGAGTAGATGTTAAAGTTCCTTCCTTACCAATGAGCCCCTCAGACTCCATCACCGAAGCTTCTCCACATTTAGGAACCAACACATTATTTTCTATTTCCTCCAGTTTTTTGCTCAGAGGGACATCCGTCTCCATCAGCTCTGGGCAGGGAGGGTACCTGCTCCCCAGCCCCTCCTGCGTCCTCGCAGCTTGCTCTTCATGGAGAACTGGCCATCCACCCCAGTAGCAGTGCCCTCTACCAATGAGTGTGGGAATTTTATTGAGAAAATACAATAAAGATTACATCACAGCATCATACACAAAGCTGCAATCTTATTAAACATCTTGCATTGTTCATAAAGGATAATGTATAGCACACACATTTTTCATAGTGAGTCTCTTATACAATGTAGATATCCTGCATAAATATATGGTCCACTCATCTCAAAAAAATGATTTAAGTTGTTCTATAATCTTTCTACTTTCCCTGTCCTTTACTTTGCTTTATCATTACATTTAACTTGTAAAATTGCATTCTACATTTGAGTAATCAACATAAGGTTTGAAACCTGTAATTGTTGTGTAAGAAACTTGTATCTAGCCTGCCATAAGTAATATTTAATCACAGAAAAATAACATTTAGAGAACTAGGATGGAAATGTCTCCATATCCCATTATAATCTCTGAACATCAAAGTATTATAATTTGTTCTACTAATGAATGGCCACTCCACTTAGAGGCCATAAATCCCAAAATTGTCTCATATTTGTACATGTTAAAAGAAATGCTGCATAGACTGTTCTAAAGGTCCACATTCTAACCTTGGACATAACCTTTCTTGAACAGCTTTGTGTTTCATGTGCCCTCTAACCCTAATTTCCCATGAGAACATAGCCATAGAACATCTCACATATGTGTGGGTATTTTCATTTAATGTAATTAAAGCTTGGGTTATACCAGTGGGAGTGCATTCTGGAAAATTAAAATCACTTTAAAGGCCTTAGTCATGATATGCCCATATATCTTCTTCCTACTTTTGTTCTGGATATTATTTTCTGTATCTTCCACTGTCTCAATTTCTTTACAGAAACTACTGCCTAATTAAGAACATTATAAATGGCTACGCTTTTGAGTGCTAATGATGCCCATTTTTTTTGTAGTACATCTTAAATGAGTTAGTAATCCATTCCTGCCAGGGTACAGGCATCATCCATCCCATTTCAAGGTATGAGCAATAAAAAAAAATGCAAAAAAAAAACTAAGGGATTAGTCAGATTTAATCCTCCCTCTTTATATGACACGTATGTAAAATCAGTGTTCTACAGGTTCAAATGACTACCTGGCAACATTTGAAAGAAACAGCTAAAAGTCTTACCTCTGAATGTGCTGGGTGTATATATGAAACTCAGTTAGGTGAATATAGGTATTATTATTTTTTATGATCATAACCCTTTTCTTCTTTCCTGTTTTCCAGGCTTTCTATATCCATACCTTGGATTCACAAATTCCTAATTGTTTTCCCAATTTAGGGTAGGTAGGTCCCCATCTCAAACCATATTCCCCAAATCTTCTTAGGATTTGACAAAATATTAATTCCAGCTATATTATCTGTTACTTCTTGTATCTCCCCAACTGGAAGTCCAGTGCTCTTATCAAGGTTCAATCTAGCCCCTGACACCTCTGTAAAATTCTATATTATCTGTAATGTATGCTCCCCTGATCTTGTGTCTTTAACAAATAAGCAAATATCATCTACATGAGGCAGATATCTTAACCTGGTTCAGCTCACTCTGGGGGATAACCCTATTATCATATTGTCCCACTTGATCTGTCTAATTAAAGGGTCTAAGGCAGATGTATATAGTAAGGGACTTAAAGGGCATCCTGTCTAATCCCCACTTTTAAGGGCATGGTTCCCTAAGTATCCATTTACAGATGGCACAAAACATCCCCGTATATAACCCTTTGAATCCAGTTAACCATAGTCTGTGGAATTCCATAATGTGATAAAACTTGCAATAAATATGTATGTCTTACTCTGTTGAAAGCTTTTGACTGGTCGAAAGACAGTATACAGCCTATCAATTTACTATTCTTATTTCATTCAAAAGTTCCCTTAATAAAAACAGATTATGCTGTATCACCCTATTAGGAATGGCAAAGGTTTGAGCTGGATTGATAAGCTGATCTGCTATGTTCTTCAATCTATTAATAATAACTTTGAAAGAATTTTATAATCGGTACTCATAAGAGTTATGGACCTCCAGTTACTAATGTCATATTTATCTAATTTTTTATAAGTATAAGTAATAATAGTTTTTCCAAAATCTGGAAAGGTTTCCCACTTCCCAGTATATAATGATGATGTACTGGTGCTAATAATGTACTTATTTCACTGGAGAATTATTTGTAAAATTCACTTGTCAGTCTGCCTAGCCCAGGAGATGTCCCATTTGTTTGTGTTTTATTGATATCACTGATTTCAGTTTCTGTTATAGGTTGTACCAGACTTGCTTTAACATCTATGTCTAGACTAGGCAGAGTTACTGTTAAACATTCTAATAGATATTTCCCTCAATCTTGACACTAAAAGGTTGATTTTAAAGACTGTTGGGTTACCACTGGGGTTTGCCCTATGGGGACCTGGAGGCTCTGGAAAGATGGTCTAGAAAGTGGAAGCTGAGGTTCAATGCAGGAAATGCAGGTACTGCACCTGGGGCCAGAAACCTGAGCCAATTGTACACCCTGGGGAATGCTACAAGTCTTGATGGCTGAGAGGACCCTGGGGTGGTGATGGATGTCGAGATGAACAACTCGGAGACTTGTAGGAGGGCAGCAGCCAAGGCCAACAGGATGCTGGGATGCATCGCTAGGGATCACCTCCAGAAGGAGGGAGTGATACTCCCTCTGTATAACTACTTGGTGAGGCTACACCTCGAGTACTGCATGCTGTTTTAGGCCACACTTAAAGAGGGACATTAAACTCCTGGAGAGGGTCCAGAGGAGGGCAACCAAAATGATTTGGGGCTTGGGGGACAGGACCTATGGGGAGAGGCTTGAAGAGCTAAATATGTACACATTGGAAGAGAGAAGGGACCTGGGGCACATTATAGAGGTCTTTAGGTACATGAAGGGGGTAAATAGGGAGGAGCAGTTAGGGTGCTTTGAAGGAAGGAGGAGGGGCAACTAAAGGGCATGGGTGGAAGCTGGAGGGAGAAGATTCAGGGAGAAAGGAGGAGGTGCTACTTCACTGAGAGGGTGGTGGAGCCATGGAATCGCTGCCCAGGAGGCTAGTGGAGGCAGAGATGGTGGGGGTGGGACAGGTACAGGGGAAGGGTTCTGGAAGCAAAATCCAGTGCAGCAAGGATATCCCGAACTGGGAAGGGAGAAGTCAGAGAGGCGGGCGGCAGCAGGTCAGCTCCCAGAGTGGGGGCTGACCAAGCGGCAGAACACAAAAGACCGTTAGGCCTATTCTGCTGGCATTTTAGTATGTTAGTATATTCAGCATTTCACAGATTGATGTAACTACAGTATTATCAGCTGTACATAGACTGGTCATTAGTGTTACTTCCAACCTTTGTTTGCATGCCATGTAAAAATCTGATGCAGGCTGCTTAATGGTTCCAAGTGTCATTTCCATCGCCAAAGATTTGGCCCTACTCTATTGGTAATTATGCATTTGCTTTTTGATTTCCATCATTTGTGTCTTGTATTTCCCTAAATCACTAGGAGGAAAAGACAATAATTTATAAAACTGGTCCCTACAGTCTAAATATTTTATTTATTTGGTGTTGGCTTTTCTTCCCATAATTCATAAAAGTGGATTTTAATTCTACTTTTGTATCCACCAACATTCCCATAATTTATCATATAAGATCATTGTTGACTGTCTAGCCCACAGTGTTTATAGTATTTTCTTATATAGCTGTCGTGTTCTAGGACCAAAGCATTCATCTTCCATCTTTGTGGCTTATAGATGAACCTCAGGGGACAGTAGCTAAACTAAGTGTGCTTGAAAGAATGTTATGGTCAGAAACTTCACTAGGCTTACCTCTACTCTTATAGCAGTTAAGTGTTGGGAAGTAAATATATAATATAATCAATACAAGTGGTATAAGTCTGCCTTTGATATATATGCCCTGGATCTTTCTGTAGCTGCCTAAAGGTGTCTTTCAAACTTGCTGTAGTTATAATTTGTTTCAACATATGTGAATCACAATACATTTTGGGGATTATCTCCTTAAAATGTTTCATCTGAACTGCAATTAAAATCTCCCCTCCCCAAATCACATGCCTCCTGGTGTGCAAATAGGGTTGAATCAATTCAAATAATTTACTTCTTGGTGTTTTGACTGTGGAACATAGATATTTATAAGACATAAAGAAGTCCCTATAATTGCAATCCAATAAAGAGCCCTCCCTGGTGAAATATCTGTCACTCTTATGATATTGAAGGACTGCCCTTTAAACAAACCCTAATACTGTCCGCTAAGTCAGTACCAAAGATCCAAAGGATGGCCCCCATATTTTGCTTCTTTTAACCAGGTTGTACTTTGAAAATAGTGTTGAGCCTGGTTTGCTGTATAAAACAAATATCTTGTGCAAGCTAGAACAGAAAAGTTAGCACCACTAATCTTCTCTTATATTTTTTATACTGCAGGTGTTAAAAGCTATTTTTTAAGGTAGCCATCTACAAAGGTTTATAAAATCAAGAAATTCATTCATTTTGTTTCTGTGCCTTTTTTTATTTTTCTCCCTTTTTATGTTGTCTTGCTGCGTGCATGCAACATGTTAATAGTAGTAGGAGATTAGTAGGAGAAATACGGAGGTGTGTCAGTTTTGGCGAATGCAGGGCATGTTTAGAAGGTCGTCACTCATTCACCAGTTGCAAGCATGCTAACGATGACACAAGTGTTTTGCAGTGCCACCAACTTGAAACAATTTTGCCACTGCAATCAGAGCTCATCATTCAACAGCACGATGACATGCCTCCGCCAAGTGCTTTGCCTGGTGTAACATTTCAATAAACATGGTGGCGGCTCCACCTTCTGCCTTTGCAGTCCTAGAAAGCCAACTTTGGGAGTGCCCAATCCCCTGTTGGCATGTCTAAACCCCTCCAAGATTGTATGGCACACTGGGAAGCCCACCCAGTGTGCCCCTGTTCTGAAGCCGACCAGGTAGGCATTTTCCTGCCCCACACCCCATTGTGAGTCATACTGGGAGACCATCCCAGTGTGGCAAACATCACACTCCAAAAGGCATGGGGCACACTTGGAGCCACCCAGTGTCCCCAACATTGTTTCATACACCTGAAAAGAAAATGGTCCGTGCTGTTCATTTTGTTTTGAACCTGAAACAAGCGAAGCGGTCCCTTTGACTGGCAGGCCCGCTCCCCAACCCGTACCCACCCTCTGTGCAACCCCTCCCCACACCTGATACCTCTGGAGTTCCGGCACTACAATCTATGGTGGAGGCGGGAACACGTCTGCACTCTTCAAAGCCGACCGTTAACTGAAGAAATGCCAGTAAGCTGTATAATGGCATCAATTGGGGAGGTTTCAACATTGGTAGCTATCTCAGCCAATTTTTGACTTTTGACTCCAAATTTTCAACATGGAGTTCTTGGGATGCCACCTCATGAAATCAGTCACTGTCATTTCATTAATCAGCCCGAAGAGGTGAGTTTGCAGTCACTGCACAGAATCACCTTCGGGACGATAATGAAATGACATTCCATTGTACGATTAGGGCCTCCCAAAAGCCTATGTTGCAAATTTGTTGAAAAAATTAAAAAAAAAGATTGTGTTCCAGATTCCATGCATGCTAGTAACTTCGAGAATTTTTAATATTTTCACTCCAGATTTTTAACATTGCTATTTTCACACCTCCTATGAACAGTAAAGCTGGCATTTTTCACATCTTGCCTGAAAATGTGTTTCACACATATGGCACACAATGGCGTTGTTGCTGTGGGAAATCAATGTTCAGGACAGATTAAGAAAATGACAGTGACGCTGTTTATGACAAGGTCTCAAAATGCCTATGTTGAAAATTTGGTGAAAAATTCAAAAAAATTAATGTGTTGTGGCGTGCATTGCACAGTTTCCATGCACACTCGTAACTTTGAGATTTTTAATATTTTCACTTCAGATTTTCAACATTGCCATTTCTTCACATCTCCTTATGAACAGTATAGCTGTCATTTTCACATCCTGCTCGAAATGTGTTTTCACACATCTGGCACACAATGGCATGGTCACTGTGGGAAATCAACATTCAGGACACATTAACAAAATCACAGTGCCACTGTTCATCAACGGAGGTCCCAAAATGCCTATGTTGAAATTCGGTTTAAAAATCCCCAAAATAATTGTGTTACAGGCATCTGTTGTCCAGTTACTACGCACACTCGTGACTTCACCAATTTTCCATATTTTCCTCCAGATTTTCAACATTACCATTTTTTTACACCTCCTCATGAAAAGTACAGCTGTAATTTTCACATCCTGCCCAAAATGTGTTTTCACACCTGTGGCACCAATTGGTGCAGTCGCTGTGCAGAATCACCTTTCTGCCAATGAACTGATAGTGCCACTGTTCATGAGGTGCAGTCACAAAGACCATGTTGAAAATTTGGAGTGAAAATAAACAACAAACACCTGGAACATTAGGGTGGCCAACTGAAATGCCCCAATCTGTAGAGATTGACAGGCATCAGGGGTGCAAATTGTAATTTTCAGTTGTAATGCTCACACTATTCCACCCCAGCCTGCAACCACTGACAGGCATCGAGGTGTGCCTTGGACTGTTCGTCCCCAATGTTACCTGATTCTCCTATAGTGCACCCATCTTAGTGTATTTCCTTATGGAATGGGGTGAGCATAAGGCCCAAACACCCAAGGCACAATGTGACACTTGTCAGTGTCTGCAGGGTAGGGTGAGGTGAAATGGCTTGAGTGTTATGGCCGATGACCCAAAGGCACATCCCAGTGTCTGTCAGTCTCTGCAGGATGGGGTGGGGTTGGCATCAGTTCAATACTTCACTGCCATTCCCATTATACATCTCTAACTCCTGCACTACCAGTGTCAATGCCAGCAAGACAACATTCAGCACTGACAAATGCTTGTTTTGTTTGCTTCTGCTAACACCTTTTTCCTTCCTCCTCTAATTCAGATACTATTTCAGATCTATTTGAGACATCAGATTCTAGATCTGAGTCCCCATTCTTTTGCAATGGTGTATAAGAATTCTGTAAAGGTATAGCAAAGGATGTAGCCATAGTCTTTACATTAGCTCTGGAGACTCTTCAAGTGACCTGAATAAGGTTTTCCTATGGTGGAGGCATTTCCTGGGATACGAGATAGGCTCTGTGTCTTCTATCTGGGAAAGATCTGAAGCTTATGTAGAAGGTCCACCTTTGAAGTTTCTGGAATAGTGGGGGTGGTGGAGAGGAAGGAGGAGGTCCAGAAATATTTGTTCCTCCTGAAAGTTCTCTGAATTTTCTTCCCTAAGAGCACTGTTCTGATTTGGTGCCTGTCCTGTTCTGTGGTAGTCTCCCCTGTGACATAGTCCTAGATGGGGTGGGTGATTTTCTTTTATCCTGAGCTTTTTGCACTAAGTTATTCTGGTCCCATCCTTCAGTTCTATTTCTCTGGGCCGGGACATTGATGGAAGGCATGGCCTTGTTCATCACATAAGCTGCATTTAAACATATTTTCACATTATGTGCTGGCATGCCCCAACCCCCACACATAAGGAGCATTTCAGTTTATCACATGTACTGCCCCATACTGATAACATGCTTTTGGTTGTCCAGCATAGAAAATTACCCGTCTTTGCCTAAGAAAACTGTTAGGCAAATGTATAACTTCAGAGTTTGTCTGGTGTAATTTAACCTTAAACCTCCAGCTCCTGTTCAAATTCCCTCAGTGTTAATTTTTGATTCAGGTTGGCCCAAGATATCACATCTATTTTATAGCCAAAAATACATATCTCAAACCTTCACTCCTTCATTCCTAAACATGATTGTAATATTTCTAATTTGGGGTGTTTGTCAAAGGAATTGCACGAAAGGCATTCGTAGGGTGTTTTCTTTATGGCATTATATCTTATCCAAAACCTTTCTAACCCCTGGTTTGTCTTGAAGCTACCATCAAATGTGTCCTCCCCAGACACATGGATGAAAGCATAAATGTCAATTGCTGTAAAATGTAAAGACTCTTTTAAATGATTTTTAGCTACATATATTCTGTCTGGGTGTACCTCTAGCCCAAACCTGTATTTCAAAGATACAGCATTCTTTCTAGGTGCCTATTCCAGCTTGTTTTAAACAATTCAGAAAAGGTAGCACCCTTACACTTCTAGTAACCTCATTAGTCTTTGAAGGCTGTAAAGCAAAAGTTATTTGTTAAAGTTTGCTGTCTATTTTCAGTTTTTATTTCTGACCAAGCATCAGATGAAATCCCGGGCTGTTTTTAAACAAGTACCTTATTTTGATATATTAAAATAATTTCTTTGTCCATTGAAGTTGCATAGTTCATTCCTGTAGCGAAATCTCCGTTGCAGGCCTGTTTACTTCTGAAGTTATCCTGTGCAATTGTGAGCAGTCCCAGACCATGTCGGGATCCAGTTCCTTGTATCATCTTGCGTCCATCCAGCATTTGTGAGTGCCTATTCTGTACTCCAATTTTCATCTGGAAAGCTACCTTTGCACTCATTCCAGGTAAAGCAAATTGTTTTCGGAGCTGTTGCAAAACAGTCTCTGTAGCAGGTTTCCAACTTGGCACCTTGTCATCACTCAGCATCTGATTGTCAGAGTTGGCTGTCTCCTGTCTGCGGGATAGCAGCACTGTTGCTCACATTACTGCACAGACCAGATTGATTTTCAGCAGGCTCAACTTCAGGTGTCATTTCTTCATTTCTAGCCAGTGTCTCCTCAGCAAACATGCCTGTCTTTGTTGTTAATTCCTCCATGAGCACGTTTTGCAGTGTCACCCTTTGTGAGAATGCGTTCACCTCATCCAAGAAATTCAGCACTTCTTTATCCTATTTAGCATTTGAGCTGAGTTAGAGGACCGAACCCCAGCCTGCCAAACATCCACCTCCATCTCCTTTCCAGCATGGAGTCCTCCATCTCAGCAGAGCACACCAGCAGCGCCCCCTGCCAAGACTAGGGGAGTTTTTATTGTAACTCACATAGTATATAATACACAATTTGAAATCAGGATAGCATGACAAGAACATTAATTAAGTAAACATGAAATGAATAATGTACAGCAATCTTTGTAAACAACACAAAAAATGGAAAGAGATAGGAAGATAAAGGAAAGAGGAAAATAAAAGGGAGGGAAAGGGGAAGGATAAAACCTAGAACATATATGAGTCTAATATACTTACAAGGGGAAAGAAAAAAATATTATTAAGAGGGCTGCAATCACCCACATCATATGTACACCATCAGCTATAACACAATGAAGAACCTTATTAACAAAGAAAAAGGAAAGGGAAAAAAGAAATCATAAAGGGTTACTTCAACAAAATTTGTTAACACAAAGTTCCTACCAAGTTATTATACTTTTATTTAAATTTAATAAAAATATTAAACCCTTTCTACTATCTATATACTTTTAAGGAGGAATGTGCAGCCATATCTTGTAAATAAGCCTGACCCATAGCTTGTTCAACCAAAGCGCTTAGTACTATATGAGGCATCTTTTTTGTTGCAGTACACCCTGACATAGTGCTTGCCATAGATAATATATAAGAAAACATTTAAAAAGTTGAAGAACCTAAATCATAAAAAGTCCCCTAAAGGCCTCATCCCCAGAACTAGGATCTCATAGGACAATTGGGATAACCATTTCATTTTCCATTTGAGTGCTAGAAAATCCCATAATGGCTTAGAATAAGTGCAGTGCAACAAAAATGGTCCATAGTTTCAGGTGTGTTAATGCATTCTAAATAGGGCAGTTTCTTTCTTCAACAGCCTTATGCTTGCATTCCCTCTAATGTTTAATTTGCTATATACAGCCAACCATAGGGTCTCCCACATTTGGGGGAGGATTCTTTCATTTGTTAATAGTGAAGAACCTTTGAATTGTTACTCTCTAAACAATTCTTAAAGCAAGGGTCCTTAGGATATATTATGCCCAAAACAGAGTTACAAAGGTCAGCCACCTTCCTCTGCCAAATCTGTTGTTTGGACAAACTCCATTTGTGTAATTCTTGTATAATGGGTTTAAAATAATCCAGGACCAAAAGATGGCTACTCAGTTTTGGGCAACCACAGTCCATTCCATAAAATACTTATATAATACCTTCAAAACCCATTTATAGTGTATTCTGTCAGTCGGAGTTAAGCCACATTTTACAGTTTGGAGTAAAAAATTGTGAAAGAAGGTGACTGGATCAATCATTCCCAAATCTCCCTGAACCCTTGGTAAGTATGTAAAGCAACATTTGATGGGATTCAATTTGTTACCCCATAATAATTGAAAGAACAAACTATATATTTTAGTTTCCAAAGTACTAGGGGAGGGTAAATCATTGCCAAATTGTAGTTTTGGAACAATTATTTTTTTAAATCTGAATCCTTTTTAATTTTGACATTTTCCAATGCCTCCATCTTTGAATCTTTTTTCTATATTTGACATCCCTATTTCCCAATTAGCCAGTGGTAAATTATGAGGCACAAATGCTATTCCCAAAATTTTAAGGGGTTAGAAGATATCCTAATTCCTTCAATTTGAACAGGAGGTGGGTATCCTTATCCAATATAAAGACCTTGGCATTTATCAAGGTTGAGCTTTGCACTGGAGATGTAAGCATACTTCTCCATTACTCTAAGAAAATATGGTAATTGCTTATGATTGGAAAAAACAGACAAATGTCATCAAATGCGCTTGTATCAGAGGGCAATCCTTGGAATCAGTATCATTTAAACCATCCCACAAAAGAGTTTTGAGTGACTATTAGAATTAAGGGGTCCAATGTGAATAGAGTAGGGACTCAAGGGACACCCTTGTTGAACCTCTGTAGAAACCTGAAACCCATCCACTACTACCCTGTTAATCACAGAGTATACAATGGCTTTGTTATATAATAATTTAATATAAGCCCTAATCATTTAGGGATCATAAAATTCTAAAATGGCAAATGGATAAGTATGAGAGACCGTATGAAGGCCTTGGCTTGGTCCACGGAGATGAGACATTCTGAGATGCGATTTATGGAAAGGTGTTCGATAAGGTCTCTAACAATCATTAGGGCTTGCTGAATATTTTTCCTGGGAACCCACAGTATTGTGCGGGGAAATAACTAACCTAGCATAATGATTAATTCTATTGTTTAGGATACAAGCTAATAATTTGTAATCCATATTTAAGATTCGTTATTGGTCTCCAGTTACTAATCGTGATTTCTTGTCTGTTTTATAAAAAAAAAAAAAAAAAAGGAGGCCTTCTGAAAAGTAAGGTCTGATTGCATTTTGAGTTAAGAAATATTGATAGACCTGTAGGACCTGTAGGACACAATTAGACAGTATTTCTAGAAAGGATTCTAGTAAGATTTGTAAAATTCTCCGAGGAGACCATCTAGCCTTGGAGATGTACCGAGCTTTAGGGATTTTATGGCCAATTCAATCTCATCCTTACCAGTTGCTTTTTCATCACAACTGCATCTTCTGGTACTGTTGGAATAATTATGGACTCTAAATAAATGTGACATTTCTATATCTAAATATTTCTATATCTGCGGGTTTTAGAAGGGTTATGGGATTTCATAAATTATTCTATGATTTGATGGAGTCCCTCAGTTGTATCTGTTACCTGACCTGAGGGATCAATCAGGCCTTTATATTAACTGAATTGTGTAGTTCCTTAAATGCTATATAAGGGTCACTCACAGGGGTCCTTTGTATTCCTGACTGTAAGCATTATATTAATAGAACTGGCCCTGTCATATTAGTACTGTTGCATTTCTTCTTTAATGACCTTTATTTGGGAAGTATAATCATCTCTAGAAGTAGTTTCTAGAGAATATAGTTTCTGTAGTTGATAGCGAAGAGATAAATATTTGAACATTTCTCATTTTCCTTTGTTTCCCATGTTTTATTAACCAGTTTTTAAAATCTTTCTTCAAATCCTCCCACTATTCACTAAATCTGTGCAGAGAAACATTACAGATTCCAGTGCTTTAATCAGGTCCCTCTGCTTGCAGGAATTTGCTGACCAGGATAAGGGAACCTGGTCCATCCCAATTTGAGGTCTCTACATCTGCATGCTTGGCTCCTGAGGACATAGCCATCACCAGGTTTGGTGTCTCTAGCAGGGTGGCAGACAACCTAGTGGCTGCTTGAAAACCCTCCACTTATGCCATGAAGTGGAAACAATTTGCCATCTGAGCTGCCAAATGTTCCATTGGCCCCTTTACCTTCCCAGTGAATCATGTCCTGAACTACCTGATCTCTTTAACTCGGTCCTCCGGTATTTCCTCCCTCAAGATCCACCTCTCAGCTATTTCTGCCTTCCAAGAGCCCATGGTGACCACACTATTGCTCAGCTGGATGTCTCCCATACCTTCCTCTGTGGCATCCTACATCTGAAACCCCTAATCTGTTCTTCTGTCCCAGCCTGGGACTTGAAATTTATTTTGGAAGGTTTACCCTGTCTCCTTTTGAGCTAATTGTGACTTGCAATTTGTGCTTTCTCTCTGGAATGTTCTCCTTTTAGTTGCAATTACTTCTGCTTGAAGTATTTCAGAGCTTCAGACCCTCTGCTGCAAGGAGCCTTATTTGATTTTCCACAAAGACAGGGTATCTTTGCACACAAGGTGGCTTCTGAGTTCACTCTTAATCATTCTATCCACCTTCTTGTTTATTTTCCTGAGCTGCCAATTCGGGGAAGCACAGCTCCATACTCTAGATGAGCACAGACAAGGTCCAGAATAGGAGCCCCAAAAAGGGGATGGTGGGAGGAATAGACCCAATGAGTGAGATCCTCAAAGATCTACTATTTTGGTAAGTTCTTACATAACTGTTCTTTCTGTTAAGGGACCCATTACAACATTACATGTAAATATCACTTCTGTCTTGTATGTTTCAGTGATTTGAGGTGAAGGAAACTCTGATGTTCAGGGAGGTCCCTATCAAATCTATATAGAAATTTATTGAAAATCCCTGCTGTGTATAACATTGCATATTAAGGGCTGAATTAGATTTGGTAGTACTACCAAAGGGTATATACCAAGCATTAGCTATGAAGAAAATCAGACTATTCAAACCCAGGATTTACTCTTACATGGATGAACATTATTAAATATGTTATCTACCCAGCAAATCTAGGTCATATAGTAACTGATTGTCTTATCTTCGTAACAGCAATATAAAATATTAGTCAGGTAGGAGTCAGAGATATTGTGGCACAACATGACCTGACTCTTCAGACAGATTACAAACTACATTCTTGGTATGGAAAATTGAAAACTATATTCACAAGAGACCCTTATTTAGATGTCATAACTGATCCATTGGATTGTGCTCTGTTAACTCATTTTCATTTAGAAATGGAAAATGGAAATCACATGTTCTACAAATGAAAAAGAGGTCCTGTTTCACAAAACAGTAACTGTAACATGAATAGCCCAGATAATTAAAAACATGTTACTCTAATCTGCCCTCTGTTTAAGAATACAGTATCGCCAAATAAACTGTACAGGCTTTGAGGGACAACCGCTTCTAACGGACATTTCACCAGTGCCAAATGCCATTTCCTATATTGCCCAATAGAAAAAGCACCCTTTAAGCAGACCTGTAGCTCCATATGTAGCGGCTGCCAAATACAGTAGTACATTATCTTGTTTTACTGACAGCTAAACGAGGTGATAAGTTTCAGTCACACCTGTAGCACCGTATGTGAAACCCTAAAACCCTAAAGAGCTGCTAACATTCTATACTTTCACTTGCAGTTAAATCCCTGCCTGCTTGCACTTTCAGTGACTGAGACTGGGCATTGTATTGGCAGCCTGTCTGGTCCTGATGCAGCTTACGACTTGCAGCTAAATCAGTGCTGCTTGCGACTTGAGGCTATTCCTCACCTGTGCCTGCTCACAGTGCCACTTGTGACTTGAGGCAAATTCAGCCAAGAAGAGCTGCATACTTTATCCCTCACCCATGCCTGTTCGCTCTCTCTCACCATTCATTGCACTGCTTGGTAGCTGTTGCTGCAGGTTCAAAGTATAGGTACAAATTTTACAGAGACACAGAGAGAGAAATGAATAGTCTTTTGCATGACAAAGGCAACCCATGAAAGCTCACAGATTCACAGTTCCTGGCAGCTCTACTCCACTTACTGTGATGATTCCAGTTAGGTGCACTACTGTTTCTCCCTCGGTGTGCACAACTTACACCCTGTGCAGCTTGCAACTTGCGGTGAATTCACAGTGCTACTTGCAACTCTGCGGAATTCAGCCAAGAAGAGCTGCATACTATTCCTCACCCATGCCTGATTGCACTCTCACCCCACTCCTGTTGCTGTTCAGATGAGGGATACACTGAGACCAGGCACAGGACTGAGATCTGAGCTCTGACGATGTACTGGACGTCACTTGTATGCAGGGTATGTCAAAATGGTATTGCCATGTAGCAGAGATTTTGAGAGTGTTATGCAATGGAGAGAGAACCAATTCATCATCTTCCAGTGGAGACAATTTAGAATTTGAAGATTCTTGTATGAGAACCTTACCTAACCAGCAACAGTGACTTGGGAAAGACTCTTTAACTACACCTGCTAAAGGGACAGGTAATCCCTGCCTTGGGAAGTTCAGGAGAGGGTTAATTTTGATATAAATTTGCTTTGGGTAATACTGCTGTAGTTTTGGATGATAAAACATATACCTTATGTCCAGTATAAAAGCAAAGAAAAAAGGAAACAAACTAAATCAAAGAATTCTGCAGAAAATAAAGTGAAAAGTCTCCATGTAACTAAGGTCCTCATCTCTCCAACCTGTTTTATGATATTTTTGACAAAGGGGCAAAGGAAAGTTCAGTATTTATGGCTTCTATATCAAAATTCAGAAGATCTCAGAACAGGGATGGGAGGGAACTACAAACTGGATAAAGGGACGAGAAGAATGCTAATATGCCAGATGAAACACCTAATGAGAATGAAGAAAGGAAACTTTGTTAAAAGAAATGAAACAAGGGGTTTCCTTAGTTAATTGAGCTGTTTCTTCATTATCAAGTAAACTTTCAGAAGCTGTGGAGAAATTTGAGGGACTGGCTTTACGAACTGCAGAATGTGAGGAACATTTGGGAAAATGGAAGATATTATACCTGGACTTAGAATGTGAAAAAAGGTAGTAAAGAGCTGGAATTGTTAAAAGTTAAATTAGAAGATTTGGAAACCAGATCTCGGTGAGAAAATTTAAAGACTGGGGCCTGCCAAAGGGTTAGAAGGCTTAGACCCATTATCCTATTGTGAAGAGCTCTTGACTACAGCTATGGGCTTCAATATCCCTTGCAAAAATTGAATTGGACAGGGCCCACAGAGCTTTTGGTTTTAGGAAAGATCAAGTTAGACCAAGATTTTGTATGTCAAAACTTTAAAATGCCAGGATAGGGAGAAAATCCTTTCAAAAACAAGGATAGACAGGAGCTTACATTATAGGGGTATGAAACTGCAGATTTACCCAGATATTCCCCAACAGTCTTACAAAAGAAAAACTTCAATAACATTAGGAATAGACTTAGGAAAGAAGGTATTTAGTTCACAATGTTATATCCTGCTAAACTTAGGGTGAAATTGGATGGCAGAATGGTGTTTTTCTTTCCCTGAAGGAGGTAGAAATGGTCCTAGCCTCTAGAATAAAAATCCTAATACCCCAGAACATGAATCCAGTACCAAACATCTTATAATAAAGAAGGGTATAGGTTAGGTTTGGATGGTTTGTTGAGGAAACCTGGGGTGGAGAGAGGAGAAAACGTTTTGGGCAAGGGAAAACAAATATGTTGTACAGATAGCCCTATTGGAGAGGCTGAAAGGAGTTCTTCATTTTTCACTTTCTGACGCTCAGTGGGGGTGGATAAGAGATGTCCATTTGATTTTAGGATGTCCAAAAGGAGGGGAAGGGTCTTATTTCAGGATATTCTTTTTTTTTTTTGGTTTGTTTGTTTTTTCTTGAAAATAGGACATAAAAAAGAAAACAAGGAAAAACAAAGTGTGGGTGCAATAGTTTATTGATTTTGTGGACTTCCTGGATTGGCATTTTGTCTATTCTTGGGGCCGCTAACAAAATGGGGAACAACTTTTTTTATATATTTTTCTCCTTTTTCATTCTGCTACAGTAAAACTACAAAATATAAATACAATAGGGTGCTAATAATAAATTTTATGGGTCCTTTCAGAGGCATTAACCACACTGTTAGAGAAGGAATAAATAAACACATCGAGGTACAAACAAGAAAGGGTTTAATACTTTTTTAATGATGGATCTTAATGTGTTGTCATGGAACTTGAATGGGGCAAGGGATAGAGCTAAAATTAGAAAGATAATTAAATTGCCAATAAGAGGGGTATAAATTGCTTACTGCTTCAAGAAACACATTTCACAAGCACAGATGCACGTTTTTGGAAATAAGTTTAAAGCTACAGACTATTTCACAACTTATTCTGCCTCGCTAGAGGGTGGCTATATATATGAAAAAGCATTTAGATTATAAACTTTGTAAATCAAAGATAGATCAAAAGGGCTGGTTTGTAATATTAGAAATTCTATTTTTGGGCATGAAATTCATTTTGGCTTCTATATATGCTCCAAATATTGAAGATCCAGGTTTTTCAGATCTTATGTTGGAAATAGTTCAAATAGACTCATCACTCATTATTGGCAGGGATTTTAATTTAACTCTTCATTATTTGGACAGAGCTCCTTCTGCATTAGATAGAAAGAAAAGGGCATTGACTTTATTAAAACAAATTATGAAGGACCAGCACCTTCAAGATCCATTTAGGGCCCTTTTTCCAACATTAAATAAGTTTTCACATTTTCAAAAGTTCATAATACTTTTCTCAGGTTGGATTTTACTTTAATCTCTCAGTCTTTGATTAAAGATGTGGTATATATAACATACAAGCCTATTAGGGTTTCAGATCATGCACCAGTTTGGTTAAAACTTAAGATTTCTACAACACCCCTTTACCCATGTATAAATGGTTTATGGATAATTCTATGTGGCATTTTCCAGGATTTATAGAAAAATAAAACAGGAAATAGAATGATATTGGGAAATTAATATATCTCAAGAACAAAATCTTTTGATGGTCTGAGATTCAATGAAAGCTTATATAATGGGTTGGATTGCAGCACAGGTAGGGGTAAGAAAAAATCTTGGGCATTACAGGTAGGGAGGTTAGAACAGGAATTACTGTTAGCTCAAGAGGAGCATGCATTTAGTAGATCAGAACAAACGGTAACTAAAATGATGATAGTTAGGGACAAATTTGAAAAATTATTACAGGAACAGGTGGATATTAAAACATATCGAGTAAGGGCTAAATATTATTATGAAGGGGATCTTCCGGAAAACTTTTAGCTTACTAACTTAGAAATGATGTGAAAAACTCAATTTCAGAAATAAGGGATGAAAAACAAGTCTTAACAACAGAACAAGGAATTAATGAGACTTTTACAGTTTTATAAAAAATGATAAACCCTAAGAAGTATACAGATAACACTTTAATTAGAGAATATTTAGGAGCATTAGACTACCACAATGGTCTGAACAGGAGATGGAAGGGTTAAATAAAGAACTAACAGAAGAAGAAATTATAGCAATAATTAGAAATTCCTCAAATGGAAAGAGCCTGGGCCTGATGACCTACCTTTGAATATTATAAATTCTTGGTGGACATATTGGCTCCAAAAGCAAGGAGTTTTTCATATATAAATACGAATAAAAATTGCCACCATCCTTTGACCAAGCAGATATCATATTAATTCAAAAAAGGGAAGGCTGTGGATAACTGTGGCTCTTATCGCCCTGTATCATTGTTAAATAGTGATTATAAAATCTATACAAAGATTTTGTCCAAAGATTATCAAAGATTATGGGTAGAGTTATACACACAGATCAAATCGGGTTTATGGAAAATCGGAGGTTATGCCATCATATTAGAAGGGCAATTAATTTGATTTAGGCATATGCAGGAACGGACACTGTATCTCTCTCATTAGATGCAGAGAAAGCATTCAACAGAGTGCCATGGCCATTCCTGTTTGAAACCCTGAAATGTTTGGGATGGTTGGAAATTTTTGGACCAGATGAAGTTAATTTATAAAAAACCACAAGCAAGAGTTAAGACAAATAGAAATTACTCATAATTTTTCAGTTATTTAGAGGGACTAGGCAAGGGTGTCCACTTTCCCATTATTATTTGCTTTGTTTTGGAGCGTTGCCATCAAGATTAAGTCTTTGGAGTCTACATTGTGTATATTGTTAGAGAGGTGTTTAACAGTATAATGCTTTATGCAGATGACATTCTGCTTACAATAAAAATCCAGTAAGAAATTATTTATTATTATTAGGTTATTGCAGGACTTCGGAGAGGTTTCTGGATACCAGGTGAATTGGGACAAAATGGAAGCTCTGTATCTTGGAACTATCCTACATATAAATAACTGTCAGTTCTTATCAATAAATAAAGAAAATATAAAATATTTAGGAGTACATCTAACTCAGAATATGAATAAAATAATACAGTTGAATTATGACCCATTAATAGCTGCTCTTAAAAAAGACCTTGATAAATGACAATATCTTCCATTAGCATTAAAAGGTAGAGTGAGCATTCTTAAGATGAATGTTTTACCTAGATTATTATTTTTGTTTCTGATCATTCCAATAGTATTGAAATAATCTTTTTTTTATAAAATTAGATAGAATAGTAGAGGTTTTCCTTGGCAAGGAAAACGTCCTAGAATAACCTTTGAAAATTATATTTGCATCAAACTAAGGAGGCTGAATTGTCCAAATTTTCATTTTTATTATGTAGTAGCTCAATTGGAGAGAGTCTATCATTGGTTTCATAAATAAGACAACCCTCTAGTGGCTGGATTGGCAGTAGAACAGAAAGCTCTTGGGGGTTTAGACTTAGTAAATATTCTTACTGTTTTTTTTTCAGAATGATTAAATGTTGGAGACAACCAAGTCAATCAAATATGCTTGGTCTAAGGTTCTAAAATATATGAATTTTCAAAATAGACTATCTAAATTAACTCAATGTTTAATAATAAACTATGTTTGCCTTGAGGGAATGATAATACTTATCAATTGTGGTATTTTGGGAATGGACCAAGCTCTATCAGGGATTTCATATATGTACTGTAGATTCAATTAAAACATTTAATCAGTTAAAATGGAGTTTGATCTATTAGATAGACATATATGGCACTATCTACAAGTTGAGTTATATCTTTAAAAAATTAAAACTTCTTTAGGATAGAAGGAATATTATTAGAAGATTTTTTCAGGGATTTGGATTTGAATAAACATTTATTGTCCAGGCTTTATGCTACTTTGAGTGGGAGTTAATATCTCCTGACCTCTTTCTTGGAGCTGCATGGGAAAGGAATTGTCGTACCTATTCCTGATCATGACTGGATCCAGATTAGTAATTTGGAGGCTTTGTGTATAAAGAACAATAAACTTTTCAAATTCACTTCAGTACACCCATAGGACTTATTTGACCCTAGTAGGCTACATAAAATGGCAAATAATGTATCTTTATTCTGTCAAAGATGTACCAAGATCAAAGGCACTTTGATTCACATGATGTGGGATTGTGATAAGATATAAAGTTATTGGGAGAATATAAAACAGCTATGGGAATAGCAATTATGACACTCCTTGACCCAGGAATTATTATATTTGGATACCAGATATATCAGAGGGATAATAGGAAGTATCAGAAGAGTCTTCTGAACACAGCTTTAACTGTGGCAAAGAAAGTATTGTTGCAGCATTGGAAGGACCCAGAGCCTCAGATTATAAAGAGTGGGCTGCTCAAATGTTAGATAGTAGCAAGGTTGATAAAACATTGTACTTTTGGAGGATAAAAAGGAAAAGTATAATTTGATTTGGACACCCTTTATAATTTGTTTGGAAAATAAGGAGTAATAGGGAAATTAATTTGGTGGGGAAAGTTGGCTATGATGAAGAGATAAGACTTCAGGAGTGGAAACAATGACTGAAGCCCCACGTTCTGAGCCAACAACAAAACAAATAAGGTTAAACACTTTATAATCTGTTTTAAATACCATTTATGCAAATAGATTATATTTTTCTTTTTCTTTTATGTATATGTTAGTATAATATCTGTGTATTGCAAGTATGTATGCCAGTCAAATAAACAACTTGATAATGAGGATGATGACCACCTCATCAAAGGTATCTTGAATGGGTAAAGAAATATGCAGATGATACCAAATTTGGATGCCGATCGACTCTCTGGAGGATCAAAGACATACAGAAAATATAAGCATAATAGGTTAATTGGTGAGAAAATGGGGTGGGGTGCAATTTAATATTGATAAATGTAATGTATTATATATGGGTTCAAAGAAAATAAGGGCTAAATACTACATAAAAGGAAGAGTCCTAAAACCAGGCAAGAGGAAGAGATCTCAGGATAACTGTGTCCAGTGATTTTAAACGTTCAAAACAGTGGGAAATGGACTTTAAAAAGTAAGGTTCTCAACAGTGCTTACCATAACTTTGCAAGTAGAAATTAAAAGGTTGTGAAGGCCTTATATAGGACATACATAGAACCCATTTAGATATTAAGTCACAGTTTTGGGCACCATCAGGGAGGTAATGTCAGCTGTGTTGACAGGCTATAGAGGAAAGCTACTAAGCTTATATGGGGCTAAAAATTAATCTACCCTGAGCAGCTGAAGACAATAGGTATCTTCAGCCTCAGGTGGAGAAAGATTAGAAATGAGGCAACATTATATGGAACTTAAATGTGCATCAAAGCTACACACTGGACATTCATTTAGAAAAAAAGGTATGTTTGAATATGGAATGAACCAGAGAAATTAGTGGGTGATGAGGCAAAATAGCAGTTTTAATCTGGGTAAGATAACTGCTTCAGCTCCCCACGCGGTCGGTTGGCACACAGCCAGCCACTGGCCGAGACCAGGACTCCGCCTGCAGCTCCTTGGAAGCTGCCTGCCCTTGAATGGGGCTGCTTCAGCTCCCTCACGTCAGTCAACACCCAGCCAGCCACCGACTGAGATGAGGATGCCCGCCTACAGCTCCTGGAAGCTGCCTGCCCCTGAGCAGGGCTGCTTCAGCTGCCCCACGGTCAGTTGGCACCCAGCCAGCCACTGACCAAGACCAGGGCACCTGCTGTAGCTCCTTGGAAGCTGCCTGCCCTAGAATGGGGCTGCTTCAACTCCCCACGGTCGGTCGGCACCCTGCCAGCCACCGACTGAGACCAGGACGCCCACCTGCAACTCCTTGGAAGCTGCCTCCCTTGAATGGGGCTGCTTCAGCTCCCCCACGGTGAGTCGGCACCCAGCCAGCCACTGACCCAGACCAGGACACCTGCCTGCAGCTCCTTGGAAGCTGCCTGCCCTGAACAGGGCTGCTTCAGCTCCCCCACGGTCTGTCGGCACCCTGCCAGCCACAGACCAGGACGCCCACCTGCATCTCCTTGGAAGCTCGTGCCCTTGACTGGGGCTACTTCAGCTCCCCATGGTCGGTCAGCACCCAGCCAGCCACCTACCGAGACCAGGATGTCCACCTGCAGCTCCTTGAAAGCTGCCTGCCCTTGAATGGGGCTGCTTCAGCTGCTCCACAGTCGGTCGGCACCCAGCCAGCCACCTACCGAGACTAGGACGCCTGCCTGCAGCTCCTTGGAAGGCACGTGGACAAAGCAGCCAATTGAACACGGGCGCCAGCAACCGGGCCTCTGATTGGCCAGGACTTTCCTGCTTGCCACCTGGCACTTTTTACAACTAGATTTAGTTGCAACTAAGCAAAATTCAAGTGTCTAACAGAAGTTTTTCAACTGTATTAGCTGGATTGTAATTTCTACTACTGTTTCAAAGTGCTTACAGCTCTTCTGTTTCCTTGCTCTGCACCCCCATCCAAGCACTCTACCTTGGTGCCATAAAGTCGAACTCTCCTTGTCCTGCTAAACTGCTCAATCTAAACCTATCCTACCTCTATGCTATTTAAACCCTGCTATTTTTCTTCTCTCCAGCTGCCTGCCCTTGAGCAGGGCTGCTTCAGCTCACCATGGTAGGTCAGCACCCAGCCAGCCACCGACCGAGACCAGGACACCCACCTGCAGCTCCTTGGAAGGTACGGTGACAGTGCAGCCAATCGGAACATGGGGGCTTCCAGCAAACCTGCTCTGATTGGCCAGGACTTCCCCCTGCTTTTGCCACCTTGGTGCTTTTACAAATAGGTTTAGTTGCAACTACAAAATTCAAGTGTCTAATAGAAGTTTTTGGGGGCTAGTTTTCCATTGCAGGTTATACAGACCTGCCACTAGAGGATTCTTGTTCTTTCATTTAAAAAAGTCTACCCTCTTAAAATCACAGTTGCTTTACTTGCTATATACCTTCATTCCTGCCCTCTAGATCCTCTCGAACCCAGTAAGACTTCCCTTAACCACCAGGACTGCTGAGAGCCATGCCATTGGCCCCACGGTATCTGTACCTCACCCCTGATTGGACGCTCTCTTGCATCCTGCTCGTGGATTGGCTCTTGAGCCAGCTAAAACTTTGCTCTGCTCAAAGCTGCTGTGTCCATTAATTTCTACAGCAAGCAGCCAAAATTTTACACCTGCCCCCTCCGACCTTAACTTCATAGACCTTCCTTCATGCCCCCTGGTAGCTCCGCCCCCACTCGTGCTCCATTGGGTACCTGTTTTGGGTCTCCCCAATCTTTTAGTCACCACCTCCCACTCCCTGGCTGCCTGGCCTTCCTGGCTATATCCTCACTTCCCACTGATCCAGCTACTGCTTTCCACCCCTTCTCCTAGTCCTGCCAGCCTGTTTGAACCCCTCCTCCACCTACCCCAAATCCTACCTTAATCATGTGACTCCACCACTCTCTACCCCTATTCTATTTCTCCTTGCCTGTCTTCCTCCCCTACTGCATGCCCCAAAAGCCTACTCTTCCTCTCTCCCCACAGCTTCCACATTCCTACATCCTTCCTCCATATAGGCACACTGCACACTGGTCACTGTCCCTTGCTAGGGTCCATCCTACCACCATGAAACTGTCCTACACCCACACTGGTCCTAGCCTCCACTCTGGTCCCCCTGTCACGCTTACCCTCACCCACTATTGTATGCTCAGCAATTTCCCGAGATGCTAGCAGGTGAAAGTGTTCCCTTAAAGAAATATGCTGCAGCTCCTTGAGGCTACTCCTCCTCCTCCTAATGCTGGCAGGCAATGTGCACCCAAATCCTGTCCCATTCTGCTCTAAAGCCACTAATCTGAGCAAGCCTTTGGGTGCTCTCTCATTCATATCAATCAACATTTGCAGCCTCCTTCCTAAAATGGATGCCCTACAGGCCTTCACCAGCCAACACTGCCCTGACATCCTGGAAGTTGTCAAAACCTGGCTCACGCCATCAGTACTGGACCATGCAATTAGCCTTCCAGCTACAACGCCTTTAGGCTGGATCGCCTCTCAAAAGAGGCAGGGGCTGCATTCTCTACCTAAAAGACTCCTTACAGGGCACCACATCATTACTCACTCCAACACACAACTGCTCAGATACTGCCAGTGAGAATCCTCCTCAGAGCCCAGAACAAAACCCTCACTGCTGCCACCATCTACATCCCTCCCAAAGAACAGGGAACTGGTCTAACAGCTGTTCTTGACTTTGTAAAGTCACTCCCACTGGACACTGAATCCATCATCCTAGGCGACTTCAACATCAACTGGCCTCGGCCGATGCTGTGCACACAGGATACCATTGCTGCGGTGAACCTCACACAAATAGTTGATTCACCAACCAGGAAAACTTACAGGACCGGCACCAGCACTCTTGGTCTTGATCCTTACCAGTCACCCATCATGGATATCTAACACTAATGTCCTCCTGACTCTCTCAGCTACCACTTCCCTGTTAGCTGCACTGATCAAATAAATTCCTCAAACCACCACCAAAACTATCACCAGCAGAGTTCTACTCTGTGGTCACCTTCCTCGACTCAAATACTACCTCCTCCATCAAGACTGGTCCCTTATCTTCAATGCAACCAACGTCAACACTGCCCTTGACCACTTACAAACATCTTCACTGTGGCCTGTGACACGAATGCTCCTACTAAGAAACACAAAGTCAAATCACTCAGTAACCTTGGCTCACAGGTGACCTCCTCAGGATGCTAAAACAAGAGACCACCTATGGGAGCTAGCCAGAAACTCTGGAAGGCAAAACGACATCCTAAACTACAAACATACCTGCAATGACTGCACCAAACCATCTGCCAAACAAAGTCCGCCTACTATAAGCATGCCCTCACAAACTCCTGGGGCAATGGTCAGGAATTCTGGAAGAACATAAAGGAACTCACCAGGAATCCACCCAAACCCTCCCATCAATACTCAACATCAACAGAACCACAACCCTCAACCCAAAATCCATTGTGGATACCTTTAACAAAGCCTTTACTGACCTCAGCGCTGTCCTACCCCAAGACTACTTCAAAGATGGTGAAGCCCCTCTGTCCACAATGAACTACCCCCACCAGCTCCCCCACTTCTACTTCAAAGCAGTCAAGGCTCACCAAGTATGCAAATATGTTACCAAAGCCCTTGGTAAATCAAGATTCAGTAATGACTTCTTGATCTCAAAATCTTGTCTCTCACACTTGATGAAGTGCTTAGTCCTCTGACCAGAATTTTCAACCTCTCCCTCAGCCTTAGCCAGTTCCCAGACAGATGGAAATCTGCCACTGTCACCCCAATCTATAAAAGTGGTGACAAAACTGCTATGATAACTACAGACCTATCTCCCTACTACCCCCAATCTCCAAGGCACTAGAACGCATCATCTTGGACTGGCTCACAGAATACCTGGATATGTACAACATCCTGTGCAAGCAACAACACGGGTTCCATAAAAGTCACAGCACTTCCACAGCCCTACTTAAATTCAACCGCACAATCCACAACGCACTTGACCGCAACCACTACACTCAATCTACATTGACTTAACTAAAGCCTTCAATACCATCAATCACCGCCTCCTGCTTGTCCAGCTTCAGAACACTGGGCTGTCAACTGACCCATTGACTGGTTTAAGAGCTACCTTGAAGAACGGTCCCAAACATTAAGAATCACTGATACACTCTCAGACCCTAGACCGGGTCTGCTCGGAGTCCCCAGGGCTCCATTTGGGACCCTCTCTTCAGCCTATTCTTAAACTCACTATCAGACAGCTGCCCAGAACAAATAATTCTCCCGATGAAGCTGTGATCCTCACCTCGGACCCTGATCCAATCCAATTACAAAATAAACTTCAGTGGGCCTTCTCCTCTATTGAAGCCTGGTTCCTAAATCATAAACTGCTTCTCAATCAGAAAAAACAAGTCTATGGTCTTCTGCAGCCTCCACAACAAAATAAACATCTCCACCTCGCCATTGCAACCGAACAAGGAGCCATCCTAGAGCAAACACAATCGTTCAACTACCTTGGCATCACCCTTGATCCCCACCTCTCATACACTGCCCATATCAGCAATGTTGCAAAGTCTGCCAGTGTGAGGTTAGGCATAATATTCTGGCACAGAAAACACCTAACCCCAGAAACACTATCAGTGGCCATCCAAAGCTCCATCGCCGGTATCATAGACTATGGTCTTATCATATATGGGTCTGCAACTACCACTGCTCCTCACACATATCACAACCTCCTTGAATAAGGCCTGTCATCTTATCACTGGCTCACATCGCTGTACACACATGTGACCTTTATTCTCAATCTGATGGCTTCAACTGGACAAACGATAAAATACCAAACCTGCATCACAGCCAAAAAATTATAATGGGGCTTGCCCCACCTGGTGTGTCTGTGCCCTCCTTGCCTCAGACATAGAACGCCACTACAAGAAGATCCAATCCCCAGCTACTACATATCCCATGATGTTGCACAACCCAAGGACAAAGATCATTCACCTATCAGGCATCCAACTGGCTCAACTCTTGGCAGTGACATAGCGATCGCCTCCAACACTGGCCTCTTCATGTCCAAGCTGTGCCTCTCACTGTTTGTATCCTGCGATTGCCTGTCTTAACATTTCCATCATTCCAGCTGCACATGCCCCAGAACCCAGCACTTACAATCAGTCTTTTGCACCCCTAGCACCTTACCTGTCATATTCCTTCAACAAGGACCCTGGCTGCACTGTCTCCCACCCTCAACCACCTCCCCTGTATCTCCACTTCTGCCCTGCCCCAACCACCTCTCATACTCCCTTACTCCTGCACATCCTTCTCCCTCGATCTCCTACCCTCACTTCCCCACCCACCACCTCCTTCCTTGTCTTGCTCATAGCTCAAGTCTTTGTACTGGTTATTACATGTCTGTAAGTCAATGATTATATGTTTGTAACTATTTCAATTTTCAATTCTAATTTTTATTGTTCAGCAAAGCTAATACAATTTATAACTTATAATCAAAACACATAAAATACAATTGTTCCTTAGACATATAATTGGCTACTTATGAACATTTGAAAAAATCTTAAGAATATAAACTTTCACAGCTAAAGAAATGTTGTTAATAAAACTTTGCTACATTTTGTAAAACAATTTTCTCAGTACAGGTAAAGAGGTATTCAATGATCTCATCTGAAGAAAGTTTGAGACCACTGAGTATAGAGCCCAACCATTTTCTTCTGTTTTGTTCAAAAGAGGACATAATAAGATGACATGTTTCAGGTCATCTTTACATAATTTGCCACATTTGCAGAAGGAGACATAACATTATTTCTTTTCTGTCTATGTAGAATAAACTGTGCATTATAACTTTCTGTTCTGAATCTCGAATATGCTCTCCTAATTTTGGGCACGTTAAATATGTTAAATATTGCTCATAACCCCAAAGACCTTTAAAACGTTTATAATCATTATGTAATTTAGTCTGAGCTAATTTAGAAAATGTTAGAGTCTAGATCTCATATTCTGCATTTAATTGTTGAAACAATCTCATCCCAAGACTTTATATGTATATCATAAAGAGTATGACCCAAACCCAGTGGGAACATGATTTTCCTAATTAATTTTTGGAAGCATGTACAAAACCCAGCTCTTCCATTTTTATCTCCTCCTCAAGGCACTTTTTGGGCAATCGATGATCCTGTAGTAAAAGTTGTTACAAAACAGAATTTGTCTTTTCTTTATTAAGGAACTCAGAGAATATTGACTTAGTTCCAATCTAAGAATACAATTAGAAGTTCCTGGAGGTAACATAAGAATATGTCGATATAATTTATTAAGTAAGGTATCCAATGGGTTAATATTAGCAAATCCCTCATACTTCTCCTCCATACATTATGCTAGTTTTAATTTTTGTATTTAATACTTTAAAACCCTTTATCGAGGACTTCCCATTTAGCATGAAATATTTTAAATGCATTCATGGCAGACAATGTCCTATTTTTGATGTGTTCTATATGTTTGATCCAATTTAAATTATAAGAAAACGTATTCCCAAATAATCATAAGTTTTAACTATCTCTAATTTTTCTCCTTTATTACAAATTTTGGATCATATCTGGGAGAATTTCCAAAGATCAAAATTTTAGTTTTATTTAAATTTACATTTGCTTTCTCTCCTGCAAAGAGTATCAAAACACTTCATTTTCCTTCTAAGTCCCAATGCAGTGGTGGATAATAGGACCAAATCATCTGCATATGCTAAACTGTCAATTCTACTTTCATTGATTTTGGTGCATGGAATTCTGTGTTTTAATTTCAAGTAGAATAGTGTTTAAATAGATATTAAACAGAGTAGGTGCTAATATACAACCTTGTTCAACCCTCGTATTAGTCCAGAATGCCCCAGTATGTGACCATATTGATTATATTGAATCTTGCCCAAGTTTATTCATGTAGCCTCATAATAATATCCAAAAGTGTTTTTCTAGACCAAGTTTTTCCAGTGTGGTCCAAAGTATTTTCCTACTAATACTAACAAAGGCTACTGAAAATCTACAAAACAACAATATAATTTTGATTTACGATTTTTGTATATTTCCATGCTAAATGATGTAAAACATAACAATGATGGATTGTGGACCTATTTCTTCTGAATCCATTTTGTGCCTCATCCAAAATTGAATTTTCTTCTAGCCAGGATAACAGTCTACCAAGGATAATTTTTGAAAAACATTTTGGGACACATCGATGAGGCTAATGGGTCTATACATCTTTGGATCTTTTACGTGACCCTTTTAAAATTGGAAATATAATACTACTGGCTCAGCTCTGAGGATATCTTGAATTCTGGACAAAACCATTGTACATTAAATAGAGAAGTGGAATCCACCATTCTTTGAACGATTTATAGACATCTCCAATAATTTTATCTGGCCCTGGTGCTTATTGGACTTTAGGAATTTATTGAGTTAAGTATTTCTAATTCTGTAATCAAAATTGGGTTGGAAAATTTGCCTCATATTTTATATTTATTTCCTCTTCATCTTCATCTTTTGTGAAAAATAACTTGAAATATACAATCCAAGATTGCTGTGTAATACTGACTTTCTATTTTCTCCTGGTATTTATTAAACTTTGTGCTACTATTTTCCAGAATTGTTTACTATTTCTTTCAATGACCGCTATTCTTAATTTTTCCCATAAAAGGAAAGAGTTTTATTTTTTCTTCTTCTAAAACTTTCTTATAAATCTCCTTTCTTTACTCAAATTCTGATAATCCATTTTATTTTTATTAGTAATCTTCCTGTGTTGTCTTAATTTTTAGAAAAATTTGCTTTTGCTTTTTACATCTTTGATTAAACCATGATTTGGTATAGTTTAAACTTTCTTTTTTGATTATTTTAGTTTCTTAGAAAGTGCTCAATTTTGTTTGAATATTTTCCCAGATATCATAAATGTCAGAATTAGCTTTGTTTTGGGAGGAGATTGCGTTATTTCTCCAGAGTATAATATTTCTTGCAATTGATTCTGATAGATTGGGTTCCATCTTATTCTTTTTCATTAAGTAATTCCACATATTCAACAATATTCCCGTCTCTTGAGTTGTTTTTATAAAATTGTTATCTATAGTAAGTTTACAAAGGAAGGTGAGAGGATTCTGAACGCCAATAATTTCCAATTGATGAGTTATTTTATTCCCCAAGATTTGCCCATATCAAATCAGGAATAGAGGATCCCAAGGGCCCCTAAAGGTCAATTTTCCCATTCTGTCCCCACTAGTTCTTCCATTCAGAATACAAAATTCCTACTGGCCAATGCTATTAATAATTCTCACCCCTATGGTTGAATATTTTCTCTAGTGTAGATCTTAATGAAGTCAATCTGGGGTTGATTGCTTCCAGAGCTCCTGCTAAAGATGAATATAGACCTCTGAGATTCCCTCCTTTATTCTTGCATTGAAATCTCCCAAGATGAAAATGTGCCAGTTTCTTCTGTTTCACTAATAGTATTTAGTTGTAATTTAAGGTTTGAGATATAGGATCCTCCATTTCTGTAGATTTGGATTCTGGGGAAAGTAAACATTACACAATATTATTTTCTGGGAATCCTTAGCCAGTTCAAGAGTTAGAATATTATAGGTCTTAAGTAGATAGTTCTTTATCTTCAAGTTTAAACTAGTCTTTATCAATAATATTAGACCCCCTTATATCTACCAAATTTCTTTTCTCTAGATGCTGGGAAACTATAAGGTGCAAAGCCGGAAATCTGGGAGTAACTCTTCCATACACCAAGTCTCTTGAAGGGCAATTATGTCAAATGATTCCAAGAAAATAACTACCTCAGGGTCCATAACTTCAGATGGAAACCTTCAATATTCCAAGACAAGATGGTTAGTTTTCCTCTTTATGACTGAAGCTGTTCCTCCGCTTGGTATAACAGATTCTAAATGTCATTCTGGATCCAAATTTATCAAAGTTTCAACAACATTTGGGTCCCTCCAATTCTCAAGGTCTATAAGGGATAATCTATATCCTTTTCATCTTTCCTGATGGAATCCTCCTTCATTTCTACTCATTTCAGTTGGATAAGTAATATATATCCCCAATTTGTCTAAACTTTCTGTCAGATCCATAAGAATTTTGGCCTTTTCTGGATTTTTAAAAATACAATCGATTTGACTAGAACTGGTTGTGTTTTTGTAAACCTTGATATAATCTACCATGTTCTTAGATATTTTGGATCCAGAAATTCTTGAGAGGAAGGAGAGCAGTTCTTCCTTATGCCAGCATCAGAGTCATATTGGGTTGTCTCCATCCAAATATGACCACTGTTCTGCATAGCCAACTCTCATTTTGTTTTTTCCCATATTTATCAATTATTTCAATTATCTTGCTATTTCTCTGCACTTGTTCCTTTCCTTCTTATCTTTTAGGACTTATTCTCATAGGGAATGTTTCAGTGAGATTACAACATTTTTGAGATCCCTATATCCATTGTTGTCTAATTTATATTCTAAACAAGTATTTTTAGGAACTAAAGAGGTAACTTAATTGAGATTCCTTTTCCTCCAGAAGCATATTTTTTCCATTATCAATTTAGCTATTTCTTAGTTTCACAGTATAGTAAAACTGTATCATAAATGCCATATTTGGTGGTCTCAGAATGACTATCTCTTCCTTCACTAATGATGGTATAATCTCTAACATATATAAAACCCTCTCCTTTAGATCCTCTTGGTCTCTGTTAAGGGTCTTAAAATCCAGATATTTCAATCAGATATTCCATAACTCTTCTATTTCCCATCTATTGACTTAATCAGAGATTTTATTGCCTAAGGTTGTTCAATCTTGTTATCAATAGCCATACCAGAAGCCCTTGTTGACATCATAAAGCTGGAGACATCCTCATAAGTGAGGTTGAACTTTTCCTTTACTTCTATTTCATTTGTTTTTTCCCTATCTTCAGTTAGATCTATTCCAGTATTTCCATTAGTCTTATTATATACTGGCAAAATTTCCCTTTCTTTGCTTCCTTAATATAGTGTTCTGTGATCTTACCTTTCTTCTGTTGTTCTTTTCCCAATTTTGCTTTTCCCATTTTTAAATGCTGATGGAGTACTACTTTTACTTTATCTGTTACCTTATCTGATGTTTTCATCTGACAAAAGGATAAACTGTTTTGTTTAAATTTAATGGTGATGGCAATGAATCCTGGATTCTCTGTTCTCCATTTTTTAATTTTTGGTGTCGAATTCTTTTCACTTATAGTCTCCTCTTGTATTTTAATATTTTATTGAAATTTTGTATAAGAGCTCGGTTATAGAATATATCTGCTCTAATAATGGACAGTTCTTCTTTCAAAACTAGAATATTCTTTAACACAGTAATGTCTGCATAATACTTGTTTTTAAGTATTTCCAGCATTTGTTTTGATAATGAAGAACCAGCCAAAAATTTCTACTATTATAAGTGAAATCTTTTCTTGCTCAGTAAATCCATTCTGTGAAGTGTCCTAATTTCTGAAGAACAAACTTCAGAGCCCTGATTAACCATAGAGTGTCCCCATTTTGTTCAGCCATTTTTGAGTCCTTCTATAGTGGAACTCAGTTCTTGAATTATCCCTTTAACTCTTTATTACCTTTATTCCTTTATACAGTTCATCCATGTTAGAAGGATGCAAGGATGGTCCTTCAGACCTTAGGTCAGTATCATTTTTAGTTCTTGTAGTAAGATAACTTTCCATGTAAGAGGGCTTAAGGGAATCATCAGTAGAAGGGCTATAATTGAATGGTTAGAGTTGTTATTTCTACAACCTTCTCCACTTTCTTTCTGAAAAAGTTTCTATGCATAATTATTAAAAGAGATTTCTTCTGAAGGTAGTTTTGAGCGTACTCATTATACACCCTTTCTGGGGAATAATAATCTTTCCTTAATTTACTAGCTTCATCTATTTGTAATGAAGTGGTGCATTTTGAGTAGAAAGATAGCTAGGCCTCCTTTCTTATCAGCCCATATTTCTGTAATTTTCAACTGCCTTTTGTTTATAGTACTGTCAATGTGAATTTCATCCTGCTTTACAGACATATTTTTTGAATTAGATATCAAATTTACTAATTTAGGCTGTAGGCTAACTTTTTCCCTTGTATAACAGATTTTCTCCTTTATGGGTATCTTTGACTTTAAATCTTTGGGAGCTGTTTTATTTTTGGGCCCAAGGTACTTCCAAAGCCAATTCCTTCAATTCCTCTTAACTTCAATGTCAGGATAAGTTCCCCAAGTATCAAACTACCTTTTCCACTTCTAGTCTGGACCATAATAAAGGAGAAAAAGAGAGAGAAAAAACTCTTAAATGTTAACTTAAATACACTTACAAACAATCTTTATTGATAAAAATATATAGGTTAGCTAATTCCAAATCCCAGAAGTCAATAGGCTGGAGATGTAATGATCAGAAAAAACTCCAAAAGCTTCAACTTCTACTCCAACTCCAGGAAATTCCAATACTGAGCTAATAAAAGCAAATGTCGATGTCAATGGCAATTTCATGTATACCACTAGAGAGGCTTTCAGAAACCTTTGTATTCTTGTTGTAATGAATCACTGGGATAAGTGCAGAGGCTTTATCAAAGCATTGAGATCGTAGTATCTTGTAATAACTTTAAGTTTCCTTTAAGTCCCCTTTTATAATGACCATAAAATGGCACCGTAAGCAGTAAAAAGCTTCTTGCACAGGTGCACCTCTTGTCCTCTTGTCCTTCTCTGCACAAAAAGGACAAAGAGAGAAAGCTAATGGGGCTGACAAAGAAATGGCTTAATTAAAATAGCAAAGTAGCAATATTAAATACAGTTAACACAAATTGTAATTTGTAAAAGTTAAACCAAGATATGTGTCATAAAGAAATACCATGAAAATCTATGCTAGTATTTAAAATAAATCCTTAAAACCCTATTTACTAACAAATAAATAACCTATACGTATACTGAAAAGTTATAATGGAATACCTAAGTACTCACTTTAAAATTTTAGTAAAAATCCAAGAGCTCTCAAAGGTTTAACACCTTTATCAACTTCCAATAGAGAGATTCCAAGAGCCAACCAGTCACTCAGGTGGAGTCCTGAAACCATTTTGTTTTTAGAAGAACACCTTCCCTTCACAGTGTCAACACACAACGCATCAAGGCTTATGCTTGATAGCGCCACCAAACTGCTTTTTCTAATAAAGAATAAACAAGGGGTACCCTGTATTTGTAGGCTTAAGTAAGAATGCTAGTCTACTTCAAACAAATCGCTACAGTCTCCTTTATTTGCAATCTCACATTGTACCAAGTGAACTGAGTAAGTGCCAAGCAGAGAATAGCCGTTAACACTCAGTACAAATATACTCAAGGTAATTATGAGCAAAGCAGCTAGTCAAATAGTCTGCTTATGCTAATCAATTACCAATGAATCACCTAAGCAAAACAGCAAACAGCGGACATTCTCCTTGGCTGGCTGATGGCAATCCGAATCTGTCATTAATTTCTCATTAATCAGTGATAATTTAATGGGTGTTACTGATAATTTTGAATTAGAAAATAGATCGTGTAAATAAACTGATCAAATTTTAACTTAACTTAATCCTATTTCTATTGTATTTGATTATGTGCAAGTAGAGCCAATTAGACCGAGATCAAGTGCTTGGTTTTAAACAATGTCATAATTTGGACAATTTACATAAATTGCCCAATTAACTCTCGAATTGCACGAGAGAGCCCTCCGTGCTTTCCGTTCTACTAACTTCTAATCTGCTCAACAATTAAACCAGAATCAAAGTAAAGAGTGAGAGAACTAATTTAAATATATCTCAATAGATAACCAAATCAACCACCACGTGTGTTCTACATCAAACATCACAGTACCGCAGCACTGGGCCTCCAATTACAAAAACACTTACTAAGGTGTAAAAGAAAATGCAAAAGCTAAAATATAATCATTCAAACCAATGTGTTTTAAAACAAACTCAAAACCAAGGTCTCCACCTTTAGCCCTAGTTTAAACCCTTGTATTTTGACTAAAAATAACTAATAAGACCATGCTAACATAGCTTGCAATAAATCGAATAGCAATATTTAGCTGAGTTGTGCAATGGATTTTATTTAAGAATAGTTTAACAAATAGTTTAAAATATTTCTAATCCTCTCCGCCATGGCAGAGTTCTCCGTTATATGCTTATACAATAAACTTTATGACTTGTTATAGTTTATACATTTTAAATTTCTGAAAAGTTAACTAAAAGCGGACTAATGTCAAACACAGATGGCACAGATGAATGGAGGGAAACTTTGATTACAGACTCCACGTAGTTTAGCCTCCAATATCAAATTTATACAAAACACAGAACTTGCTGAGAATGCCAGTCCTCCGCAGGACCGCCTCCTACTACCCCTCCTCCAGTACGGCTCCCCACCGGACTCTTGACACCGGACAGAGAGAGAGGACTTCAGCAGGTCTGTTTTAAATCTGCAGCACAAGTTACACTGAAAGGGCACCAGAATTAAAGTGCTACTATCGCTTCTCACTGCTCTATAAATTATAAATTATAAATTATTCAGACTTCGTATTAGTGTAAACCTTTTCCGAGCTCTACACAGGCAACGGTGGCATACCTGCTATAGAGCAGTGGCGAGCGCTTTTGGTGCTCCAGCTGGAGTGCTCCTCCTCAGCCTCTCTAGCGTGACAGCTGTGCAGTCAGGATTCAATCAATCAGTCCCACCAGCCTCAGCTCAATCCTCTCTCCACGCAGGAATATACAAGCAATACGACCTGAAGCTGTAACTAAAATGATGACTGTTGCACACGCTGACTTGGAACCTTGTAAAAGAGCCTGCTCAAAGGTATTGTAATCCTAGATTGAAATAAATAAATAAATAAATAAATAATAAAATATTGTGAGGTACTACAACAGCAGTCCAGATGGGCTTCATAGCCTCCTTCTGCCCAATAGACTGTATTGTAAACCTTGAAAGAGTCAGTGGTGACTCAGGTCCTGTTTCAAGAAGGTGACATTAGATCCTGATAACTTCACAAATTATCACACGGTCTCCACCCTTCCTTTACTAGTTGTTGAGAAAGTGGATGCAGCTGGTGGTTCTCCTTGAGGATAATCACATCTTTGAGCCATTACAGTCTGGTTTAAGCAATCATCATAGCACTAAGACAGCATTTTCAGAGTGTGTAATGATCTCCACTTGGTGAGGGATCAAGAAAGTTTCCATTAGCAGGTGAAGTTTCCGATTACTCCCAGTTGTGGGCTCTGAACTTTTTTCTTTAAAATGTCTTTTCACTTATAATCCACCCCAACTCACTCTGCAAATAACAGCCACCCCTCCTACCAGCTACAGCAGACCTTAAGAATTATTGGTCCTCACCGAGTCAACCTCTAACACCCACCTTTCTCTTCCCCAAAGGTTCCTATGTTTAACTTGACAATAGGCTGGCTTGGCATAATAATTCATTCCCTACACATGCAATGTAATACACAGTAATTGTAATAAATGGTTCTGTGTGGTAATATCACAGAACATAATAACATGTAACACAATATCACAGCCAAATCATTGTGGAACAAAAGAAAGCCTGGAGAAATCATTACAGGAAAGAACTGTGCAGATGAGGGTGTACTAGTCATGGCAGTGAGGGCCATCCCTATCCAATGTTGCTGCCAATGTGTGGTGGAACATGCCCACCATGATGTGGAAGTGCAGCACTGAATGGGCCATGGGAGATGGGCAATGCAGCACAGGAGCAGACGCACATCTGTGGCAGGACAAGAGACTGATAACAGGCATTGGACACCTCCACCATCCATGGAAGCAGCAGTTTCTGTGTATGGGCTGGGTGGGTGGTGTTGCTGTATTGTTGCTGGGCACAGTACTGTCATCACGGGCTGGGACTGGGGCTCCATGTTGGATGGGTGACAGATGGCTGTAGGTTCCTGGCTGGTGTTTGGTAGGTGCCGCCATGGCATGCAGGACATGTGGCTGGCATGCAGAAGTGCTGCTGTTCAGCTGAAATGCTGGTGCCTGTGGCCACACTACTATCCACATCTTGGTTGTGGGGTGCTGGGTCAGTGGAACTGCATTCCCAGTATGGCATTTCTTGTGTTCCTGTGCTGCACTGACTGGGAGAGACATCATGCCTGCTTTCCTCACCCTCCATTCAGTACCACTCTGTCTTCTGCAGCCCCATAGAGTCAGGCAGCACACTGCGGCTGGTCACATGCAGTGCTTTGCCCCATGATGTTATGTGCCCTGAGACATTTTGCCCATAGTGTGCTGCATGTGGTATTTTACATACTTTATTTTGCTGGTGATATTGACACATGGAAGTGTAATATACACCACTTCCCCAACGTGTAAATACAGTACTGTATTTCATCTGTGAACTCCACACTGACCCATTGGCTAGCACCTAACCTCCTTCCTCAGCCACCAAGGTATAAGAATACAGTAACATCTATAAAATAGAAAAACATCCCAATGTGGCGCTTTGCTCAATCTTCAGGGTCCAGCAATACAATGAATGATTGAATAAATGCATAATAATAATAAGTTCATTTATGAAGTGTTATTCACTAATATCAAAGCACTGTACAGAACTCTAAAATATTTATAAAGAAATAAAATATAAAACTTAGTAGAATATTCATACAGTACAAGGAATCAGATAATCAGAATCAGAAATCGGAAAAGCACTTAAATACAGATGGGTTTTTAGAGCAAGCAATTTTAATGCTCTCCACTGTCTGGCACTCTCATATTGCTATAGTAATATCTAATTGGCTGACAGATGGCCAACTGGGTATTATTACAGGAGGACATCATCACGGTGAGGCTTTTGCCATTTGACTTGTCCTGCATCAAAACAAACTGTGCCTCAGATTTCATTACTGATTCTGTTTCATTTGGTAATATTTCAGGGTCCTTCTCACATACAGAGAATAAAATGTATGTTCATTGTGAATTCTGCCTCTGGATGGAGAGATGGCAGAATGATTTTTGCAGTTTGGAAAACTTAATTTACCTTAGGAACAAACCCCATGAAAGTTCATGGAACTACCATCCTAGGAATAAAATATAATGTGGTTCCTACAGGACTGCCCCTAGATTGCTGACTCTGTCTTAATCTAAAAGAGTGACTCCCAACAGAGGCACATTATGTGTATTTATATTTTGCAATTAGGTAAACTTTACAGAACTATTAACAACAAAGATATGACGTCAACCAACAAATGAAAAACACATGTAAACAAAATAACACATTAACAAACACCAATAATACACAATTCCGTCCCCCACCACCACCCCCACCCCCACCTATTAACATGCCCATACTGGATACTGATCAGAATAATAAAGAAACAAGGAAAACTGAATAAAAAGGTCCCATAACCCAAACGCCATACAGAAGGCCACCCAACAATAACCTGCCATAGAAGAACAGTGACTATAGAAGGAAACCCAACAATCATAGATACATAGATACATAGATTCATAGACACTGTTGGCAGATAAGGGTCTATAGCCCGCTCAGTCTGCCAATTTTAGCTTGTAAGTTCACTTTATGTTTTTCTAGAAGTCTGTTGCCCTTACTCCTGACATCCAGAATTCTTTGTCTAACCTATGCATTCTTCAATCCCATGATTGTTTCAGCTCCCACCACTTCCACTGGCAGGGTGCTTCACTTGTCCACAACCCTTTCTGTGAAGAAATTCTTCCTCAAGTTTCCTCTAAATTGCCCTCTATCCAACTTCATCCCATGCTGTCTAGTCCAGGAACATCTTTTTGTTGGAAAATGGTGTATTTCTGCACCCTGTTCCTTCCTGTAAGGTACTTGTATGTCTCTATCATATCCCTTCCTCCCTCCTCTCCTCCAGGGAGTACATATTCAAGTCCTTCAGCCTGTCCTCATAGGGACTTGTGATGCAATCCCTGTACCATCTTTATAGCCCTCCTCTGAACCGTCCCTGTCTATGTCCCTAAGCAGGTAAGGTCTCCAGAACTATATACTGTACTCCAGGTGGGGCATCACTAGTGTCTTGTATAGTGGAAGTATGACATCCCTTTTCCTGCTGGTGATGCCCTGCCTATGCATCCCAGCATCATATTTGCTTTGTCTGCTGCCTTGTCGCATTGTTACCCTACCTTGAGGTCATCAGAGATGATAACCCCAAGGTCTCTTTCCTGTTTGGTGCATGCTTTATCCTCACCCCCAACTGATATGTTGTTCCAGGGTTTTATGCCCCATATGCATTATCTTGCACTTCTTTGCATTGAATTTCAACTGCCAAACCCTTGATCATTCTTCAAGCTTCTGCAGGTCCTTCTCATTCTGTCTATACCCTCTGGCATGTCTACTCTTTTACAGAGCTTTGTGTCATCAGCAAGCAGGAAATTCTGCCTTCTAGGTCCTATGCAATGTCACTGATGAAGACGTTGAATAGGACCAGTCCCAGCACTGATCCTGTGGTACCCCACTGGTCACTTCCCTCTGTGGAGTGACAGCCATTTACCAACATCCTCTGTGTCCTGCATCCCAGCCAATTACCTGCCCACCATACTAGTGTCCTGCCTCTCCCATATTCCCCAGTTTGTTTAACAACCTTCTATGTGGCACAGTGTCAGAGGCCTTGCTGAAGTCCAGATAGGCCATGTCCGCTGCCTCCACTGATCCACCTCCCTGTCACCCAGTCAAAAATTCAATGAGGTTGATATGGCATTACCTCCCCAGTGAAACATGCAGCCTTGGATCCTGTAGTCCATTGGAAACCAGATGGTCCACCAATCTCTCCTTCAGTAGTGCTTCCATGATCTTCCCCACTACCAAGGTCAGGCTGACTGGTTTGTAGTTTCCACTTCCTCTTTGTTCCACTTTGTATAAGAGGACTACATCTGCTGTCCTCCAGTCTTTGGGTACCTTCCTTGTTTCCAGTGATTGGTTAAACAGGATTGCCAGAGGATCAGCCACCACCTCTCTTAAGGCAGCAACAAAAAGTATGTAAAGACTCCTATTGGTCCTTATAGGTATGATATGGATTAAAGGAGGAGGAACTAGATCTCCATGTTAAAAGCCTGTAAGTGCCTGTAACATTTCTGCCACCATTCTAGTTGAGATGGTGGAGAAGGATCCAACCAATGACATAAAATTAACAGTTTAGCCACTGCCAAAATGAATGCCATGTGTGCTTTTCTGGACCCCAGAGAGGTGATCTATAGTCACAAAGAATACAGATCTCTGGAGTAAAAGCCTTTTGGGGTCCAGAAGAGGGTCCAATCCAGAACAAATATAATCCCAAAGGACAAATATGGGGACTCTGCACAACATATGAAATAAATTAAATAAAAGAAATAACTGGTCCAATCCATCTTCCTATCATTGGTTGATTACGCTGACTTCCTCTACAGCCAATGCCCCAACTCTTATGGCTAAACTGGACACACTCTACCATCGAGCACTGAGGTTTATAATGGGACTCCCTTCGACATGCATCACTGCACCCTATATGCGGCAGTGGGGTGGACATCACTAAAGTTCAGGTGCCACAGAAACGCCGCCTCTGGAGCACAGAGCCATCTCTAATAAGCTGCCTTACTATATCTCCTGCTGTCTTCCCTGAGTATAATTGGGAAATATGCTAAGAAGTTACTCAGCTATTACACTTAAAGTACCCAAAGCAAAATCCCACTTTGGCAGGGCAGCCATAAGCTTTGTGCTACCTACTTTATGGAACGATCTACAAAAACTCTCAAATTAAGCACTCTAATCGGTATAAATGCCTTCAAGACACTTTATTTCCATACAGTCAGAGAAGTATGTAACTGCTTCATCCACTCAGACCTAGTTCTGATGTCTGCACTGGTATATAGCCACGCCTAGACCCAATTTTAGCACTGACCCCCAGCTTGCTCCTCACCAGCCTAATTGTCTCTCTCTCTCTCTCTTATCCCCTGTCTTATCAACACTAGGCCCGTCCATCCCCTATTCTTCCTTTCCCAACCTCGGATAGGAGCTCACTACCCTGGTTGTGACATCCTACCATGCCCCATACTTTATAGCATTCAATCCTGGGGCTCACATACTCCTTTTCTCCATCCACCTTCTCTACATCCTGCTTTACCAACTCCTTTCTGTGCACCCTCCTAGCCTTTCTCCCCTACCTCCCTCCCTCCTTCCCCCACCTTCACCTCTACCTGGTGTATATTCTTATTTTATTTTTTTTCTTCGTTACTTCCTCCTGCAACCTTAGATAACCTGCTTTATCTTCCTATAGACACTTCTATGTATGTAAATACCGATAATCTGTACAATATCTGTATAAATTCTATGTACATATGAACTTCTTTCTTCCTCTCTGTAAAGAGTATTATCTTTATTGCCTTGTAAATACCTGTCTTGACCTATATATACAATTGTTCATGCTCCACCCAGGTCCATCTTGCAAATGAGCTTCTGCTCAACGATGAATGCCTGGTTAAATAAAGACTTGATTGATTGATTGAAATTACCATACCCACTACCACATCGAGAATATACTGGAAAGATCTGTTTCCCCATCTGCTATAGCTTCATTGGAGAATAATAAAGATTATGAAGATTGCTAAACTATTGAAGTATCAATTGACCAGTTGTTTTACACAGATTAGAAACTCAATGCAGTTGTTTGGAAACACTCAACAACTGTTCAAAAAAGACCTGCTCTATTAGACCAAGGGCAGCCTCAAAATTGAGACAAGCAAAGCTGTCATTGACAGAACTGAAAAAATTTACTAGAGGGCATAGCACATTTCTCCTGAAAAAGGCAAAAGTAAGAAGAACATCACTAGACAAGAACTCCTCCAAATTATGTGTCAAAGCTAATGCCATTGAGAAGCCACTGGCAGCTTCTGGTCTATATGAAAATTAAGATTTCCAAGGGCAGGGAACATCATAAATATATCTAATTATGAACTTACAGAGACAGAACTTTCATTGCTTAATAAAGATCTCTCATTCATGCCATCTCAGAGGTTTAACCTATCCAACACAATTGTGGATTGCAATAAGTTTGTGAGAAATCTGGGACTTAAATAATTTTTCAACAAAAGAAATGGAGAGGAACGTGAGGTGGCACAGACTGGGGTAAGTCAACCTCTTGAACCAAATATCAGTGACTCTGCAGATCTAGATCTAAACCAGGATAGGGTATTTAAACCCAAGTCTACTTTCTGTCCACCACCGACATCAACCTAACAGACTTTTCTTAAGAACTGTGAAAGAGACTTGAATACTTTGGATAGAAATGTTAAACAGGAAGTGGTTATTATCAGAGTCTGGGTAAAGCAGAGAAAATGGCTTTAGAATAACCTGGGTTCTAATACTGCTTTAACGCTGATGGGGGTCATAGTTATCGTGGACACTGATATGTACCATGCAGAGGTATGTAGGAAGTTGGATAACAAAATATATTATGCTGAGTTAAGTATGGCTCCCATAACAAAATGTAAAAATAAATTGATGATTATCTAGACAGTTTCAGAAATGAAGGCTGGATATCAGATTAGACCATAGCATACCTCACTGAAGATAAACCAGTAAGGGCTTGTTTTTATTGCCTCCCTAAGGTCCATAAGTGTCTGGCTAACCCCCTGGTTGCCCAATAGCATCAGGCATTACTTCTCTGACAGAATCTCTGTCAGAACTGGTGGATTATTACATTGGTGACTTAGCTAAACATATTCCTTCATACATACAGGATACTGGGGATATATTGAATGTTTTAAATGATTTAGGCATACAAGAGAACAGTATGTTTGTAACACTAGATGTGGAATCTCTTTATTCAAATATCCCACATGATGGTGGTCTGGAGGCCATGAGGTATTTTCTTGACAAAAGGGTAAACAAGGATTCCCCACAGATTTCCTTCTGAAACTGACAGAGTTTGCTCTAAAATTCAGTTTTTTTATCTGGACAAACAGTTTATTCAGAAAAAGGAACTGCCATGGGGGCAAGTCTCACTCCCAATTTTGCAAACATGTATTTGGGCAGGTGGGAGGAGGAAGTGACATGCACCCTGAGAATAACCCTTCCTTCATCATATAGATATCTATAGAAGATTTATTGATGATATATTAATTGCCTGGAAGGAACAGAGAAAGAATTATTCTATTTCATCAGGTTTTGGAAAACAGTAACAACAATCTCAGGTTTTCAGTTTCCTTTAGCAGGTCTCAAATAAGCTTCTTAGAGCTTATAATTTCAAGAATGGTGAAGGGGTTTAAAACTGATTTATTCAGAAAACCCACAGACAGAAACACCTCTTACAGGCCAAGAGCCATCACCCATATCACACTAATGCTGGGATACCAAAAAGCCATTTCTTATGAATAAAAAGAAATTTCAGTGAAAAGGAGACTTATGAACAATGAACAAAGGAACTGGAAAATAGGCTAAAAGCAAGGCGTATTCAGAAAACATTGTTCATAAGGCAGAAACAGAAGTGGACAACATGCAGATCAGAGGTCATGAGGCCTAGGTATAGAAACAGGGAGAAGGGGATCTGAGAATAAACTTTGTGTCCGCAATATAATGTACAGTCCAAAGAAATAAGTGACATAATACAGAAACACTGGCACATGGTGAGTAGGGATCTAGGATTAAAGGATCTCAAAGACACTGTGCTAAGAATGGTGCACAAAAGAGGGAGAAGCCTTAGGGTTGTGTTACTACATTCAGTGCCACAGAAGAAGGAAAACCCTAACATGTGGCTACCCATGAATCAGACATTTGCCACAAATGTGGCATCTGTAAGTTCTGCACAAATGTTGTCAATAATAAACCTTTACAAATCCTAAAACAAAACAGAGTGTAAAGGTCAGAGGTTCATCGCATGTGCACTGAATGAGTTATATACAGGACAACATGTGCATGTGGCTGCTTATACACTGGCAAAACAAAAAGGCAGTTTAAGCAAGGTTTGTGGAATACCTGCAAGCAGTTGAGATTAGGGACCCAAAATGCACTGGTCATTCACATTGACACACTTAACAACAGGAAGGAACATATTTTATCTTTTGTGGGCATTGAAAAACCTATAAGAAGCCCAGGAGGAGGTAGCTACAGTATGACAATATTTGGGAACATTTCTGGATTTTCTCGCTAGGGGGTCTGAGAAACCAGGACAAAATGAAAGGATTAAATTGAAGTCTTTCCTCAGAAAATAACAAGAGTTATAGAGTAATCCAGGTAAAACTCCCTACCCCACATGTTATAACTATGGACCTTTTGTAAAAAATGAGTGTGAGTTGTAAAAATGAGAGTTCAGTTGTTGATTTTCAGGATTCTGCTACATTCCTAATGTCATGTACCAGTAGACAGATTAAGTAAACAGCAGTATTTTTAAATGTCTAATGTATGATATGCTTTAATCACTAACTTGATGGTTTTTATTAGTTTTTCAGAGATTAATTGTCCACATTTTTGAACTGGCACACTGCAGTGAACTCTTGAGAAACTTGTGGAAACTAAGGACACTAACAGTAGTTCCTCATATGTGGTAAAAATAAAATATGCTTGGATTATATAAATTTTAATAATTGCAGTAGTTGTCTTGACTATTTACTAGGAGCAGTTTTTTCATCTTTGTATTTATTATCCATTATTTATTAGTCTTTGGTGTTAATAGTTAGTTTAGTTGCAAAATACAAGCAAATTCAAAGGCTATTATGGGCTTTTAGTGCCTGTAGTAAGCTAGAATGCAGCATACAGACTTGCCTAGAATTATTAATGTGTTTATCTTATTGTGATGTTATTTGCTCACTGTCACTTTAACATTCACTTTATTTATTAGTACACTGAATGTTATATGTCATCCTATGGTTAAGCACCAGGGTGTGAAATGTGTTAGAGACTTGTATTTGAGAAAGGAGGGGTATCTACTGGAGAAGAACTGTTGGAACACTATGCACTTTAAAGTAAAACTTAGCACTTTGTTTGAAGAAACAGGACTCCTGCACCCCTCATTTGTTATATGAGAGGTCATAATAAGTTGCTGGTGCCAGCTTATTTCAATCTCACTGCATTAAGCTTTCCAAATAAAGGCTTATGAGTGTCTAAAATGTATGACAATTTCAAACATCTGCACAGTTGAAAGTGGGCTTGTAAGGACCAACCATCTGGTGTATGGTGGAGCCTGAGAGGTAGCTGGGTGCATGGAAGACAAAGTAAGGAGGATGAACAAATATAATACTGGGTGCAAAGCTCCTCTCAATTTATAACCAAGAGGGAACATAATCTTCCAGTTACCCAGTCCCCTGAAATAGGATCCACTGAAAATGCTTAGACCCATGTAGTGCAAAATAATATCACAAATGTGGGGAGTTGTAACCTCTAATATTGCCAGAGATGAGTCAGTTTCTCATAAACCCTTCTTAGGGGCTTGTTTAGCCACAAAAAAGTGTAAAGAAACAAATGGACAGTCTTAAACCAAGTAAAAGGAAGAACAACATTTAGCATTTCTATCGGTACAACAAACAAGGTACAGTACAATGTTCATTTTATAACATTAACTCTCCCCACAACATCAAAGGCAAGGCTCACCACCTATGTAGATCCTGCTTAGTTTGAGGTAAAAGGGGTCAAGATTAAGAGCTTTCAAAGCTGTGATCTCCCTCGCCAATGTAATATCTAATTACATAAGGGAACAAGAGTCACATTGAAGGCCAAGGTTCAAAAATTGTGTTTGTGAATACACAGGAAAGTGGGAATACAACTGTTTAAGAAAGATTCAGTTGATATCCTGAAAAGGTGCTAAAAGGTTGATCACTCTAAGGGCCTTCTGCAATGGGGCCAGTGGATCCATGAGGTGTAAAAGAATATTGTCTGTTTAAGTTGAAAATTTCCACTCTTGTGTGCCTAGAGAGATACCTCTTATATGGGAATTAGATTTAATTTTGTGAGTCAGAGGTTCAATGTATAAATTAAAAAGGGATAGGGACATCCTTGCCTCAAACCCCAAGATAAGGAAAGGGATCAAGAAGAACACCATTGCATAAAATAAGCACAGTGGGATAATAGCATAATATACACAGCCACTGAACAAAAGAATCTGGTAACGATAATGACCTAAAAGTGAAAATAAATAGGACAATGAAACCCTATTGAAAGCCTTTTCTGTGTCCAATGAGACCAGCATAGCATCAGCCTCAGTCCCCTGGACACGGAAATCAAAAGCAGAAGTTTTCTGATATGATATGATATGATCACTGGATAATCTCCACCAAGAAACCCACATAAATATTTAGGTGTAGAGATAGATTATACTTTATCTTTTCAGGACATATAAACAACATACAATAAAAAGTTAACCATAAAATAAGAGTCTGTAGGTCATCAGGGATTTTAAATCAACAAACTCGGAAGTTAATAGCAAATCAACTTATAATGCCAGTACTGGAATATGGGAGTATGGTATACAATTTTGCAGGTCAAACCGATTAGCAAGATTTGTTTTAAATTGTAGTTTAAATACTCATCATTGTACTCTGTACAAAGGTTTAAATTGGGATAGCTTACCAGTACAGTTAAAAAAATTATCCATATTCATTTATAAAATAAAAATGGGATGAAAAATGGAACTTAGATTTGTCTCTAGACTGTAAGGGTTGTTCTCATGATTTAAGAGATGTAAAGTATAGGGGTCACAGATTTCCAAAATGAATACAACATGGAACTATGACACTCGAGGCACAGGTGACAACAATTTGGAATAAAATCCCCCTCAGTTACATATATAACAAATTTATCCCAGTTTAAAATGGTTTAAATGATATATTCTTTACTGAATGTATTTGTTTTAAATGGTTTTAAATGATTATGCGATGTTTGTCTATTGAAATTGATGTTTTTGTATGACTAAAGTATTATATTCATGTAATACTTTGAGTGAACACTTTATATGTACAATTATGTCATTGTTTGATAATTTATTGTAAATTGTTTACTTTCATACAGGACAACTTTGAAAATAGGTCTTTTGACCTAAAGTTTGTAAATCCTGGATAAAAATAAAAATGTTACTACTTTACTACTACATGATCAGTCCTAGTAAGCCCAGACCAAACTTTGCCTAATCGGGCAGCCGAGACCTTAACTAGAATCTTCATGTCAACAGTTATAAGAGAAATTGGTCTGTAATTGTAGGGGTGGGTATCATCTTTTTTTTATTGAATATATTTTATTAGGTTTTCTCCACAATGTTTACAGGCATCCAACATACATTGAAGTCTGCATGACATTATAAGCATTTGCACAAAGAGAGAGGAAAAAAGAAAAAATGTTTTACCTCTTTGAATTATTGTCAGTTGTATAGGTGCAACAGGATATACAGATGCCTGTATCCCACACCCTCCCTAGCCCTCCCCGACTGCCAATAGGTAATACTGCTTTTATACCTTATATATTACACTTCAAGATCTCTTAAACTGTCACAGGATACTAAGGGAGCTCAATGTTAGGTTTACCTGTTCATTCCGGATCAGCCACAAGCTTAGTAGGGTATCCCGGTTTGTTTGAATTTTTCCATATTATTAGATATCCCACTACAACCCACTCTGCTTGTATAGCAAACATTATTTCTCGATAGCATTCGGTATAAGAGGGATAATTGCATCTTTCCAATGCTGGAGTAATATTTTTTGTACGTGCTGAAATTAATGCCATATGTGATCGCTGAGATCGAATTCCTGAAGTGTAGCACAACTCCTAGAATACAAATCTCTGGACTAAACTTATCTGACAGAGACAGTAGTCTGTCCAAGCGGGATTTGATGCTGTTCCAGAATGGAGAAACTCTCTCACATGTCCACAACATGTGCAGCAAGTCTCCCAGAAGTTTTGCACACCTGGTACAGAGCTCAGAAGTCAAGGCACCTATCCAGTGTAGTTTAACTGGGGTATAAAACAGATTGTGATTTATTTGAAACTGCATAAATCTATATCTATCCCATTTAATGTATCTATATAAATGTTTCCAGATTCTCACCCAACTTCTAGAATACGTCTGCATCTCCGAGGTACTACCCATCCCAAGAGCCACCAGATATTTCACTTCAAAATCAAAGCCTAAAATGAATGGCTCTGCAAATGGTGCTATTGACAGGAATCAAGTGCCTAACACACTGGGAAGAGTTTGAGGACAGACCATCATTATACTGTTGGGACGGATGGCATCTCAGTAGAAGAGGCAGTACCATCCTGGGACAAAAAATGACTATACACATAAACACATATTTAAACTAAAAATAGGGGGAGACTGGGAAATCATCCTGGCCTCTTATTAACAATATTGGCTCATCACCTAATCTTAAATTAAATATTCTTACCTTTAACGATCGATCCATGAACATCTCTAAATATGTTGAATTAGAAATACTTTCTCACACCCTAGGACTGGCAATAATTAAAATTACAGACACATGGGGTAGTATAGACAAAGATTAGATAGTGGAACTGCCTGGATATAGACACTACTAAAAATACAGAGATAACACAAAGAAAGGAGGAGTGGTCAGCCTTTATATAAGAAACAATATCTATTGGTATGGAAAGGAAACTGATTCACAATTGGAAAGTGTTTGGGCCTATATCCAACCCACTGGCTCCTACAAACTACTTGTCAGAACTTGCTACAGACCACCATCTTCAGACTTAAATATAACCAGACAGTTAACAGAAGAAATACAGCAATTAGCTAACAAGAATACTGTATTAATACTGGGGGACTTTAATTTTACCAACTATAAACTGGGACACCCTCTCTGGAGCTAATCACTAGGATGAAAAACTTCTTTCAATAATAAACCTAGGTCTTAAACAAATTGTAAGGAACCCACCAGGGAAAAACATTCTTGACCTTGCTATAACTAATTTAGAGACCCCAACATCTCGTTAAGATCTTACCCCCTATGGGAAATAGTGATCACATGTCCATATTCTTCTCTATGCAATTCTCCTTCAACCCAAAACGAGCAAAATTAAAATAAAACAATATCATAAAGCCAACTTTAACTGCATCAATCAAGCCCTAGAAGAAATTAATAGGAACAGGCCTTCTCCCATTAAATACAAATGAAGCATAGGACCTTTAAAAACAAAATAACTCAACTCGATAAACCATACATACCTGAGAAATATAAATACAACAATAAAAGAAAAATTCCACAATGGTTTAACAAAAGCATTAAATCATTAATTACTAGTAAAAAGAAGTCTTCTCCAAACTTAAAAAACATCATCATCTCAAGTCAATAAAATATTGCCGACTTATAGAGAGACAGTCAAAATGCTAAAAAACAGATAGCTATAGCTAAACGTAACCTGGAATTTAAGATTGCTCATACAAAAGACTGTCATAAGGCTTTATACTCATACCTAAAAGAAAAAAAAGGGCTGTAACAATTGAATAGGGCCATTAACTATCAATGCACAAACAATTACCTTGATATTGAAACAGCAACTGAACTAAATAATTACTTTTCATCTGTTTATGCACAAAAATCAATTCCTCTACCTATTATTGCACCCCAAAGGTTGAAATAAATATGATCACAGAGCAAGATACTCTGTCTCACTAAACACCTTAAAAACACACTAGCCCAGGTCCAGATGGGATTACTTCAAGGTTTTAATAGAAACAAAAACACTATCATCCAACTTCTAAGAATAATTTACAACAAATCTCTATATGAATCAATGGTACCAAAAGATTGACGCCTGCAATAATTACACCTATCTTTGAAAAGGTTCTCATTCAAAGACCGAAAACTATCGACCTATCAGTCTAACATCTATACCATGCAAACTAATGGAAACAATTATCAAACATAAACTCGAAAATGAAATGTTAACTTTAAATATTAATGATATGTACCAACATGGGTTCAAACAAGGTTTTCATGTGTCACAAATTTGATTTCTTTCTATGAATACATTAACTATAACTTGGACTGCATAGACCTATGGACATTATCCTGTTGGACTACAGTAAGGCATTTGATAAAGTTTCCACTCAATACTGATTGACAAACTTAGCAACATGGGGTTCTCACCTATACTGGTTTCTTGGATAAACCAGTGGTTGGATGAGAGAACGAGAGTTAGGGTAAACGATGCAATGTCTGGTGTGAGAAGAGTGACTAGTGGAGTTCCCCCAGGTTTAGTGCTCAGGCCAACCTTGTTCAATCTGTTTATAAGGACTCCGTATATCTGCCAGTAACATAATAGTTAAATTTGCAGATGACACAAAACTTGGGGGAAAGGCCATAAATACAATAATAAATCCAGACTACAAGCTGACTTATCACTAGTAGAACAATGGGCATGTACAAATGAGATGTATTTCAACATTCTAAATGTGCAGTACTACACTTGGGAAAAAATAATCCAGCTCATACATATTACTTGAATAATACTATCATCAGAACTTCCACAGTAGAAAAAGACCTAGGAATATTAGTGAATAACAAACTATCTTCAACTACCCACTGCAACAAGATAGCAAACCAAACTAACGCTATACTCCGTAGAATAAGTAAAACATTCATATCTAGATCAGAACAATGTCCCTCTTCCTCTACAGATCCCATATTAGGCCGCTCCTAGATTATGGCTCTCCTTTCTGGAGCCCTTATTTGAGCTCACATATCAACAAGATTGAAAATATTCAGCTAAGAGCCATTAAACTCATTCCACACCTATCAAACTTGGACTACAGCACTAGATTAGTTAAAACAGGACTACACACTTTGTCTCAAAGAAGACTCAGAGGAGACTTGCTACAATTATTTAAAATACTAGGCAGTCAGGAACAGATGCAGATCTGTGGTATTAAATTTTCCACCAGAAAAAATGCAGCCAGACTACATAATAGTTAGAAATTATGAGAGCGAAGACCAACAAACGAATCAACTATTTTACCATAAGGACACCAAGAATCTGGAATAAAATTACCACAGGATTTGGTTGACTTGATTAACATCTTTACATTTAAATAAACTAGATAAATGGATGTCTGGGTAGGGACTCAGTAAATGATGCATGTATATGGAGGACAATCGTGATGGGCATGTTGCCTTCTTTTGTCCAAAATACCAAAGTACCAAAAGTAATGAGTTGCTGGCAATGACTGGTCCAACCAATAACATCTTTGATTTTCTAACTGAGCCAGTGTGGTCTGCAAGAAGGCAAATGCATATGCTATTAAATGGGAAGTCAGAAAGGATTTAATGTATGGTCTTAGCATAGATGAGAGAGTGTTGGACCAAAGCCCTGTACCAAAGTGATTCATTAACATGGGAAATCTGCAGATATTTAAATATATATACCGGAGGCCATTTATAAAGAGTGCTGGCTTCTTGAACAGCATCAATTTATGATTGATAACCAAATCCTCAATCTTCTCAACTCCCATATTAGGCCAAAATGAAGTAATTTTGAGAAGTGTACCGAGATTAAAAATGTGGGTTATTAAAAAGGGTTGTGTTAAATCCTTATATCACTATCTTAAGAAGAGTATTAAATTGCTGTTGTATTTCGAGCATGGAACCCAGTGGGAATCTTTTAATTTGGTTGGGAAAATTCTTTCTAGTAAGGAAAGGAAGGGCCCTGGGATTCACCTCGTGTGCTAAACATAAGGCACGCCTATATCTAACCGGGTGGGTATCATCTTTGTTAGGTTTAGGCAACAAGACTATACAGGCCTCAAGGAGGAAGACTCTTGAAGTTCATGTGAATATAAATAATTAAAGAAATCTGTCAATAAAGGGTGACATCATCTATAACTGGTTTATAAAATTGATCATAAAGCTGTCTGGACCCAGAGCTTTGACAGATGGGAGGGAGAGATAGCCTCCCACATCTCATCCTCCCAAATTAGACCCTCCAAGTCAATATGATGGACCACAGAAATCTGAGGCAAGGGAACATCAGCAAGAAAGGCAGAGAGATCCTGATCCATATCCTGACCATAGAGTCATCAGCATACAGGGAGAGTAGTAGTTATGAAATATCATGGTCATGCATTGGGTATTCACCAAAGAGAAGCTATAACTGGATGTTGCAAACCTTGGATCTAATGAGCTGATGAGTGCTGACAAAGGCATAAGGCCAGCAACTGACCAGCCTTCTCACCTTGGCCCACATGTGTGGCTTTCACCCTAGCAGTGGAATATCCCACCAGTTCCAAGAGATGATTAGAATATTGGATGCATAATTGCGAAAGGGGAAGATGTGGCTCTTCTAAGGAATATGGCGATAACTGGTGCTTCAGTTCAAGAATATCATGAAGCAAGGTGGCAGCCAACATATCACAGACCCTCTTCTGAATGGTGGCCAATCTAATAAATGCTCCTTGCCACTGACACTTCAGAGAGCCCCACATACAGTCAAAACCAGGATTGAGCCAAGGTTCTCCTGCACTGATAAATGGATCAAATTCTTCAGACAATCACCCAAGGCAGAATCCCAAAGTAATTGATTATTCAGTGACCATGTAGATCCCTGTTCAAGGCAGAAAGAACATCCAGACTCATTGAAAGGGTTGTATGGTCTGAAAGACCCATAGCTTTGATTTGACAGAAATACAACATAGGAACCAACTGTTGACTGATTGAAAAATAGTCCTGGAGAATGAGTTATGAGCAAGAGAGTGAAAAGTAAACTCCCAATCCAAAGAGTGCAAGAGATGCCAGGGAACAACAAGGCCAAACTGATCAATAAATTCTGGAATAGCCTACTGAGCAGGTGACAGCCCTGCTCCCAGTTTACACCTACCCATCTAGCTCATTATGGAATACTAGGTTCCAGTCTCTGCTGGGAATGATGGGCAGGTGAGCATAATTTATTTATTTATTTAAATTCTGTTGAATGGGTAGACTTGCTAGGACTGTGGAGTCCTTTTCAGGTGTGACCACGGTTACTCACATGGACATAATTGACAGTTACAAAGCATTTTGCCCACACAGTACAATTCAGTATTACAAAATATAGATTTTTACATACATTGAAAACATTGTGAATTATATAGAACAAGTGTTATTACAGAAATAAATGTATTTACATACAGTGACTAGATTTATTTTATGCACATGCACATGAATAAGCTCACACGGTATGGAATCATAAAGACTATTTAGGCCCAAGTGGATTCATAATGAAACACAGATGGAAAATATTATCAGTGATAGCAGTTGCAGATGCTTAGCTCCAGTAAGTGAGCTTTTAGACCTTTTTGAAACCACCTAGAGAGAAGTAATATTTTAGACTGTTTGGGAGGGCATTTCATAGGGTGGTAGGAACAAGGGCTATAGCCTGCACTGGAAAAAGGCAGGACAATCCACATTTGGGTCATAAATCAAACCCAAGAGGACCTCTGCAAATCCCAGGTGACCATGTACTGAAATATATCTACACTCAGAAGCCCCAACCCCATTCAGAAAAGCAAAGGAATAGATGTGGCAACTGATATAACTACCCCTACTGGCAGGAACAATTCCCAGCTCTGAAAACTTGCCCAGAACATGTTCTTCTGAAAGGGAGACATTATGAACAGGCTTATGTGTCTCCTGCAAGAAGACAAGGTGTGTGTAATTTTTAAATGTTATTAAACACTATGATGCTTAGTATCTGCCCGCCCTCCTTTTATATTCCAAGATGCTGCCATCCAGGGTACACTCATAAATTAGACAACTAAAAGACTACCAATAAAGGGACCCAAGAATATCCCCAGACCAAACTAGCATGGCCAACCCCACCCCCAATTCTAATCAGAAAAAATTAAACCCAGCAAGTCAAAACAACAGATACTTGAAAAAAAAAACATTATAAAAAGTATTCTTTCAGGCCCCAAGTGTCCTATCCACTGGTCCATGATGGCCAATAGTTAACAACCTCCTCTCGGACCACCCAAAATAGTAAAGGTCACTACATAAACAACCCCCACTAATGAAAAAAATGAGGTGAAATACTCCTCCCATTATAATGCGCTGGTGGAGGAAAGAACACCAATACCAATCAACAAGTAAAACCAAGGAAACAGAGTAGGAAGTATGAACTGAGATAAAGAACCAATGAACCAAAAGAGGACAAATCTGAAAATGAAAACCAATAAGCTAAAAGCAAAAAACTAAAACAAAAGAGCTGTGGCCCAAGGAAATACAGAGCCCCAGAAAATAATCAGTCCAGACAAGAAATACTTTACCACCACAAAAGAAAATCAGGCCAGCTACACAATAGTATAAAGAAGTGTCCAAGCTGATTACTGATCACAAATCTCCAGGTGAGGCAGAGATGCTATCCTCTGTCTGTGGCTTACATCATAAACTCAGGGACAAGCAGCCTCCATCTTAACTGAGCAACAAAAAAGTGCACCGCAGAGAAACTACCTCCAGCTCAATCCGTAATTGCCTGTCTTCAACCGAACTAATCATCGCCTCAGAGTCAGACATCCATGTTGAAAGTTCCTGTAGGGCTGGTTTAAAGTACCAAATGTCCACAATTAAACCAGAACAGCCTTGTTAATTGAGTTTAGTTCAGCAAAACACCTTTCTGTTGTGAAGTCAGAGGGCAAAGGAGTAGGAGACGCTGAGGAGATCACTTCTTTCAGGCTGTTTACTGTAGGTTCCAGTTCTAACAGAATGAGTGACAGAGCTTCGGCCTCATAGTTTCTGGTATTGACTCATACATACATACCTGGATCTTTCTGGGTCCCCAACATGGCAAATCCACAGCCCAGCACTATTACAAGCTGGAAGATGTCAATTCATGTGTAAAACACTGGTATGAGGGTTTAGAAAGGTTATGAAAGGATGTGACCGAGAAAGCTAACAGGAGAGATGTTACTCCTGAAAGAGCATCACATGACTTTCAAAGGGCACATTCTTGTGAAGAGAAGGTTGACAGCAAAGGGATAAGATCACAGTTTCAAATAGTAAGGGGATAGATGGGGTTCTATATAGATAGATAGATAGATAGATAGATAGATAGATAGATAGATAGATATAATATTAGATGGGGATCATAAACAATACTAGAGAACATGTACTAAAACTGAGAGGTGTAGGATAAGTAGGACATTTAGAAAACACTACTTCACACAGGCTGAACATACAGGACAATATCCTCAGTGAGGCTGCCAGAAGCAAGCAATTTTCAAGCTTTTAAAGTCGGACTAGGAGCTTGCCGTGGGAGAAGAAATTATGCCTGTTTGTCATTTACAAAAGCAATGTTTACAATATGTTGGCAGGATAAGTGTACAGCAGACCATGAATGTAGGCTGTCAGAGTTTCCAGATATTATGCCTGTCTAAAAATAAACCAGCTTATGAAATGCTGGTTTCATGAGATATACATATAATAATGCATAGACAGTGTGTATTGAATCTGTTTACATTAGAAAGCCAAAAAAGAGGGCTGGTCAATGGCTTCAAGAAAGGTCCCACACTGGGACACAATAAAAAATATATTTACTAATACAAACTAGATAAAATGGTAAGCAATACTACTCAAACAACAGTAGCACCCCCAAAGTGTGCACTTTCGTGGAAGGTACTACTGCTGTTGATGTAGCATTGCTACCATATTATCTGTTTATATTAATAAATACACTTTTATTGTGGCCCAGTGAGGCCCTTCTTGAAGCCATTGAGCCAGCTTCCTCCATTTTTTTCTTTCTGTTTGAAGTTGTATGCGCTTTCCTGCGGGATGCCTCCTGAGCTGTGTTTTGCTGCTTTAGTGTAATCTGTTTACATTCCCAAGGTGTGTGATTACTCTTAAACATCAAGAGTGAAGCACAAGAGTTTTATGAGGTCATCACAATCACATTGAGCATGTGTAAAAGACCTCATAGACACACGTCTAAATTTTATTTTTCAAAATAATTGGTGCATGGAATTTCTGTGTGAAGAGTGAGCCCACCAAGACCTAGAGCAGGTGCAAAGATTTTCAGAAAAGCTCTTTTCAGAGCTAAACTTAATTAAAAGAAAAAAAAGAAGTGCTAACAACTACCTACCTGAAAGAGTAAGCATGAGGGAAAACGGGCAGAAGTTTGCTTGTAAGTTCATGCTACCAATCAAGCTGTTAAAAATGTCAGACTGAATTCCTTAGTAACCACGACTGACAACACATCTAGTTATTACAACAAATGACACAACTCAAAAATGGTATATTAATGCTTACTATAAAATGTATTCAGTCTTAGAGTGCTAGGGATGGATTAGGAACTGTCTCCACTGTGCTCTGATGACTGATCAGTGACAGAAAATTATCCAGTTTTACAGCTCACATTTCTACTGGCAGGATAAGAAATATGGCATGTAAGTAGAAGGAGATAAAATAAATTATATTTATTTATAAAATGTGCAATTCAGCAGGTATCAAAGCACTTTTACAAAGGTTAAAGGCTATAAAATCAGTAACTGAAAATCCTCAATTTAACAACGAACAGCCAAATATTAATAATCTAAGAAGGCAGCAAGAATAAATATGTTTTAGAGCTGCTTTAAAGTTCTCCACAGTCAGGCACCCTCTAACCTGATGAGGTAGAGAATTCCACAGGTAGTGGCCACTAATGCAAAAGCTCAAGCCCCAAAGGTCTTTAAAGGACCCTTGGAACCTCCTGCAATCCCTCATCAGTGGTGTGGCCAGAGGGGCAGTAGGGACACAGGAGATCTTGTAGGTAACTCAGCCCTGTCCATGTAGAGCTTTATAGGTCAGCCAACTGACCGTGAAGGTGATCGCCACTGAACTGGCAGCCAGTGCAATTCGCACAGCACAGGTGTGACATGGCTAGATTGAGGCAGCCCAGCCAACAACCTGGCAACAGCATTCTGCACCACCTGCAAGTGGTGAATATCAACCCTCAGTAGCCCTAGGTACAGGGCATTGCAGTAATCAATGCTAGAAGTCACCAAGGCACAGACCAAAGTACATTTATGTTTGGATTAACTTAAGCTAGGCACAGGAAATAGGCTCTTGAGGAACAGGAAGAGGCATGGCGTAACAGAAGCTAGGTACAATGGAATAGGCATCTGGGGAACAGGAGGAAGCTTGGAGTAACAGAAGTTAGGCACCCTGCTGTGTTCACTGTCAAATGTACAGTATGCTCAACTATGTAGAGGTTGAGTACTGAGTTCAAAAATGCATTGTTTCAACTGCTGAGTGTGATTAATCATATGAGAGAGAGTGTACTCAAAGTGTGTTTTTTCCACCACTTTCCCAGCAGACATACATAAGATCAAGTGCTCAAGGTATGTTGGAGCAAGTGAAACAAAATCTGGTCAGAGCAGATATGACTGCTCATAACTTTTAGGACTGCTAGAGTATACCGTGCTCAAGATACAGGCACTCAAAATATACACATACACACATTATCAGTCTAATTGAAATGAACAGTTCCCATGATTTAAAAGGTTAACTTTTAAATAAAATGTCCCTGCTACATACTACAAAGCCCCAAACAACAAATTACTAAGTCAGTTTGCTGTGTGGACTGCTCTGCACAGTTGTAGCTCCCATGATACACTAAAGTGCTTGTGCAATGTTTATTTCTTTTAAATTGATGTAACTAACTGAACCCTGTTGTAATTCTTACACAGGAAAAGGGACTTGCCGTCCAAATTCATTTTTAAGCTATTGACAGTGACAATTACGTGTTTTTACTTTGTGTTTCAAGTTGATGCTTCTTTTAACAGCACTAAGATATCTGCAGCAGTTTACAGAGCTTCAGCTCTGTCATTATGTGTTTAGAATTTCCAGGTGGGGCTACTATTTAATTGAAGCCTACAGTGAGCAGGGCTTTTTACCAAAGTCAGTTTGCTGTGTGAGACTCTGCTCTGCACAGTTGTAGCTCCACTAATACAGTAAAGTTCTTGTGCAACATTTATTTTCTTTAAATTGATGTAACAAACTGAGCCCTGTTGTAATTCTTACACAGAAAGAGGGACTTGCCATCCGAATTCATTTTTAAACTATTGCCAGTGACAATTAGATATTTTACTATGTCTTTCAAGTTGGTGCTTCTTTTAACAGCACTACAATATCTGCAAGCAGTTTACAGAGCTTCAGCTCTGTCATTAAATATTTAGAATTTCTGGGTGGGATACTATTTAATTGGAAGCCTACAGTGAGCAGAGGCGAGCTTGGGCAGAACACACTCATTCATGCGCAAGGCGCGTAAAGACATGCATGTTTCATGCAGGTTTTGCATGTTTAGCACTGTTTAAGTATAAGATGGGGTTTCTAGCAAAGCAGTCATAAACACAAATCTTCTGCAGTGAAGGACGTTTCTATGATCACTCAGCTGGTAGGTAATATCAGGGCTACAAGACACTCAGTTTATATTGTTTGCTGTATTTCTTAAGTACTCTGACAATAAAGATCCTGCCCTGTACATATGAGTATCATTATAAAGCACTAAAATTAAATATTTGCTTTGGGATGAAGCCTATGGAATCTAGGTGATAAATTGATAATTCCCAAAAGTAGTTAACATCTATATGCTTTTTATCTGAGTTCTGTCTGTGTTTTTTTTGTGCTACCATTCCTAGCAGCTCAGAGTTGCTGAAAGCTCAGTCAGAAACAGTATAGAACTAGCATTGTTTGTCTGTATCTATCTTTAAAATCTTGCTTATTGTGGTGAATGTAACTTGAAAAATTATTACATTTTGGGTGAAAATTAAACACTAAATGATTATCTCTGGTAAACAACCAATATTACTATTAACAGATTTCGTTTTTGGAATTTGGAACTTTGTTTCCAAAACTTAATCAGGAAGTTGAGACTTTTTGGGTATCTTAAGAATTATAATTACCAAACCTGATATTATTCATTTACACTTCTTTTCTTATTTCCTCTGTTGGTGACTTTAACAACTGTATGATAGATACCATGGAAACATTCATACAAACCAAAAATGGTGAAAAGCTATACTATGTAAAACATGCAACATGTATATGATAGTAGCTGATTATCCATTAGACAATTTATTTACATGTACTAAATGTCTTGATAATCATGAAATGTCAGTCCTATTAGAGCAGTTTAATAAAAGGATAAGTGAAATTGAGACAAGACAGAAGGATATGGCATCTCGCCTTCAAGTACAACTTCAAACTGACATACACCAACTTAACTCTATTATTATGCCTGTACTAAAAATACAACCTGTACTGATGTTCTTGTGCATATAAATAATAATCCTCCAACTAAAAAGGGGAAGGAAGAAGAAGAAAGTACTGACTCTGAGGATACTGGGTATCAAGTCCAACACTTGAAACATCAAAATAAAAGGGAAGGAAAGCCAAACAATTTAACCTTGAAATCACTAACTCGTTTGACCCCTAAATTTAGACATCACCCAAGAAGAGTCAATGGCTATGACTACTTCTGTTAAGGAAGTGATAATAACAGACTCCCTACACTATCATATAATGAAAATCAATCTACCTGCATGAATCAGAATATTAATTTAGACCCACCCTTAATATCTTTTGATACTACTTCTATCATCCCATAGCAAGTTGAGCAAAATATGGAATTCAGGTTTCTCAGACTAATGAAACTGAAATATATGTGTTAGATGATTCTATAATTAAGGACTTGACTATGCAATATGTGATACAGATAAAGCACATCATACCCTATCATGTTTTAGGGATGCAAATATATCAGATATCACAAAATGATTAATGACATTGTTTCCATAACAAATCCTAGAAAATTAGTTGTAATTCATGCAGGAGCCAATAATGTTTTACACCAAAATCCTCAACAAATCAAGCAGGAATTTATTAACAAACAAGCTGGTAGATTTGGGCTGTGACATTTTATTTTCTGAAATACTTCCAATTCCTAAAGCAACATACAAACAAAACTGTACATTAAAAGAAACAAACAATTGGCTCAGACAATAGTGCCTGAGACAAAATCTTAAATGTATAACACATTGGGAAGAATACAATGAAACTATGATATGTACAGTCAAGATGGACTACATCTAAATAAAGTAGGTCACAATTTCTCAGCCTCCAGTTTAACAACTCAATAGATGCAAATGTAAACTATTAAATGGGGAGGGTGCAACTACTATACATAAAACACATTCAGCAGAATATACTTGTAAGCAATAGTGGAATAATAATTATGACTGCAAAACAAAAAAATGCAAAACTAAGAAAGAAAAAGAAGAGGATATCAAAATCTGGTTTGAACAACCAAAAAATCCACCAAGTCAGGAAAATACTACACAAAGTGAAATTGATATTAATAAAGTTAAAGTTAGAGGAATAGGAATTCTACTAACTAATGCTCACAGTTTAACAAATAAATAAGATGAACTAAGGTATATTCTTGCTAATAAGGAAATTGACATATGTTGTATTACAGAAACATGGTTGACTGACAGTGATTGGAATTCTGATATTAGTGGTTTACAAAATTCTTAAAAATAGACAGGATGTTAAAGGAGGGGGTTAACTTTATACATATCTAATAAATTCAATTGTCATGAGATAGTGAATCAGGATTCTCCAGTTGAGATACTTTGGGCCAAAATCGAACTAGGCAATGAAACCTTAACTATAGGTCTTTGTTACAGATCACCTAATTTAAACCAGGAATATAATTTAGTCTTTTGAAGCAATAAGACAATATCGAAGTGAAAGAAGACTTAATAATTCTGGGTGATTTTAATTTTCCTAATATAAACTGGGAACCACTTGATATGCACAGTACTATTGAATGGCAGTTTCTAGAAATTACATTTAAAATTGGACTGGATCAGTTAGTAACCACTCCCACTAGGAATAATAATATACTTTACCTTATTTTACAAATAGTGTTGACCTTCTCTCCACCCTGTTATCATACCCCTCTGGGTGACAGTGATCACAACATGATTGTATGTGACATCTTAAATCAAACAAATTATAACAAAGGGATAAGTAAGTTTACAAATTATTATAAAGCCGATTATAAAACATAAAAAGTTCCTGTCTTCATAGGAATGGTTAAAGACTTAGGTAATCTTGACTTTGAACATGTGTGGGATACAATAAGGACCAAAATAGATTACTGTATAAATAATTGGGTACCTGAGAGAGCAAAATATGATGATAATAGCAAACGAAGAGTTCCCATGTGGTGGTCTAAAGATATAAAGCGATAATAAGAAAGAACCATCAGGCCTATAATAAATACAGCAAGACTAAAAATGCTTCTGATTGGGGTAAGTTTAAGATACTTGCCAAAAAAAAAAAAAATTAAAAATCAAAACAAAAATGGAAATAAATTTAGCTAAAGACATCAAAGGCAATAAAAACAGTTTTATAACTATATAGGTTCATTAAAACAAACATGTACAGGAGTTAGACCACTAAAGGTAAACAACAAATTAATAACTAATGAAAAGAAATGGTTATTAAATTTAATCATTATTTTATAAGTATATTTAATCCTACGGATTTTACACATCAAGATACATTACAAACATCAAATATTAAATTATTCTTCTTTGAACAAGACACTTTAGAGGCCATTAACAAAATTAAATGCAATACATCTCCAGGTCCTGATAGTATTCACCCCAAGTTCTTAAAAGAGGTATCAAAGGAACTTGCTGGACCTTTACCTATTTGTTTAACATGTCTGTAAATAATGGAAAGTTATTCAGTCTTGGAGAGAAGCAAATATAACCCTATACACAAGGAAGTAATAAACAGTTAGGGCCAGATATTCAAAACTTTGCCCTGGGGCTAAATTAAGCACTGCCCAGTGGGCAAACAGCCTGGAGCACAAAGCAAGCTATATTCAAAAATGGCCCAGTGCTAATCCTGCTGAATATAGCAGTCTAAAGGCTTAGCCAGAAACTGGTCTGGGAGTGCAGGCCAAACATAGCCCGGAATAAGACAGCACTGAACATAGCTGCAAGTACAGCTCATTAGACTCTGTAGCAAGCCAGCGTTGCAGGTGGAGAACATTTGTGTGATTGCACAGCGATATTTCACAGTTACTGCGAATACACTTCTCAACCCCCGCCTCATCAATCAGGGACAAGGCTTAAGAACATCAGGGACAAAGGTTTAAAATCAGGACACATCCTAAAATTGGTGATATCCACTCAGAAACCTGGTAGGATAAGTGGTGCAGTGTAAAATGCATTTTCTAAGGAAGAACACATCAGTAACATTAATGTTTGACATTATTTGTTGCTTACAACTGCCACTGTTTGGCCACAGAAACACAATGCTTAGGAGGGACAGAGTAAGATTTTGAGGTAAGATCGGGACGTCCCTGAAAATCAGGGACAGTTGAGAGGTATGACTGCAAACAACAATGTAAGCCACACACTGCAGAACTGTGCTATGCTGAAGTGAGGTTTGCCTGGGGCTAACCTGATTGCACAGTGCTAACACATTAGCCTGGTGCAAACCAGTTAGCCTGGGCAAACGGGAGCTATATTCAAAGCTGCCATGCAAATGAGCCTACTTAGGTAATCCGTGGCAAACAGGTACATTTGCATCTCATTAAGTGCTGCTTAGCATACATTACCAAGCAGTTTGCCTGTGTACCACATGGAGCACAAAGCCCTCTATTAGTCAGAATGGAAGTACAGGCTGGATGCTGCAGGCCAAGGCATACACACAGCATCCCCTGTTGGTCAGAATAGAAGTACAGGCTGGAAGCAGCAGGAACTATGTGCTGCCAGGCACAGTTGGTGCAGTCCTGACCCATTCATATTCAAATGGAAAGTCATGTTCTTGGTAGTATATCTCTCAACTGTCCCTGATTTTCAGGGACGCTCTGATTTTGCCTCAAGATTTTACTCTGTTCCTCCTAAAATTGTCTTTCCATGACCAAACTGTGGGGCTATAAGCACAAAATAATGTCAAACATTAAAGTTACAGACTTGTTCTTCCTCACATAATGCATTTTACACCAGCCCTTTATTCTACCAGCTTCCTGAGTGAATATCTCCAACTTTGAAGAAGTGTCCCTGATTTTGGTCCTTTGTCCCTGATTTTTTAAGCCTTGTCCCTGATTTATGAGGCAGGAAGTTGAAAGTATGCTTGGTAGTCTAGTGGTCCCCCCCTCCCCACATGAATCCCGACCCAGTTTGAATAAAAATAACATCACTGTCCCTGGTAGTCTAGTGGTCCCCCTCACATGAATACCAACCCAGTTTGCAAAATATTACATCCCTTTCCTCGTAGTCTAGTGGTCTCCCCACCCCCTGCACAAATCCTGACCCTGTTTGCTAAATATTACATACCTTTCCCAAGTAGTCTAGTGGTTCCCCTGCCAAATCTCAACCCAGTTTGCAAACTATTATATCACTTTCCTCTAGTCTAGTGGTCCACCCACCCCTGAATAAATCCTGACCCTGTTTGCAAATATTACATCCCTTTCCCCATAGTCTAGTGGTCCCCCTACTCCCTGCACAAATTCCAACCCTGTTTGCATAATGTACATCCCTTTCCCCGGTAGTCTAGTGGTCCCCCGCATGAATCAACCCAGTTTTCTTAATATAAAAGCTGCTGTCCCTGGTAGTCTAATAGCCCCTCACCTGGCAGTGATGCCCCGCTTAGCCAGGAACACTTTATGAACAGAGCCAGCAACCGGCTCAGCCATCCTCACCACCACGGTTGGTTGTAGACTTGAGGTACAAATGAGCATAAGCTCATTTGTACCTCCTCAGTCTGGCCATGGTGGTGAGAGGAGGACTGGAGCCGCCGCCAGCTCTGTTCAGAAGTGTTTCTGGCCAAGCGGGGGGCATCACTGCTGGGTGGGGGGGACCACTAGACTACCAGGGACAGTGCTTTTATTAAGAAAACCAGGTCAGATTCATGCAGGGGGGACCACTAGACTACTAGGACAGTGCTTTATATTAAGAAACCGGGTCAGGATTCATGTGGGGAGACCACTAGACTACCAGGGACAGTGCTTTATATTAAGAAACCAGGTCAGGATTCATGTGGGGGGGCACTAGAGTACCTGGGAAAGGGATGTAATATTTTGCAAACAGGGTTGGGATTTGTGCAGGAGGAACCACTAGACTACCGTGCAGGAAAGGGATGTAATATTTTGCAAACTGGGTTGGGATTTGTGCAAGGGGGCACTAGACTACCAGTGATAGGTCTTATATTTTATGCGGAACGGGGTCAGGAATCATGGGGGCACCACCTCATTACCGCCAGCTTTTTCCCAGTGGTATCTAGCGCAGCGCTGCAGGTTGCGCTTAATGACTGTAGTGCAGTGTTACATATTTGAATATGCTGCACTGCTGGCATTCATGGGGCTCTCCTATCCATACCCTGCATGCAATTACCTATTAGCCGGTTCTATCACCAGTGCTGGCGCTAATAGGGCTTTTCAATATTGCAGCCTCAAGCAAAATCAGCACTATGGATTTGCACCAGGTGCAAAGGTTTGAATATCTGGCCTTAATATCTAATTATAGGTCTATCAGCCCATCACTTGTCAGTAAAATAATTGAACGGTAATACATGCTAAAATCTCCAATCACCTTAAAATTTTCAATTGTATTGAAATTTCTCAGCATGGCTTTACTACTGGTAGGTCATGTCAAACAAACCTTTAGTTTTTTCAAAACTGTCAGTGATGCCCTAGGTAAGGGCCTTTCAGTGGACATCATATTCTTGGATTTTGAAAAGGCATTTGACACTGTTTCCCATAAAATTTTGATCAAACAACTTCATAATATAAATTTGGACAAGTACTTAATTAAGTGGATATCAGCATGGTCATATAACAGACATCAAGGGTGGTTGTAGGAGGCACAAATCTAACTGGGGCCCTGTCACCAGTGGAGTACTGCAGGATCTGTTCTTGGGCCTTTACTTTTTAATATACTGATAGCAAGTATGCAAACGACAAAAGAAGTTTGGATAAATAAATATGCAGATGATTGCAAATTAGGCTGCATTGTGAACATTACTGCATCTGCAAACACCCTCCAAGATAATTTAAATAAATTAACATCTTGGGCAGTAAACAATAAAATGAAATGTAACCCAGCAAAGTGTAAGGTAATGCATATGGGGAACAATAATAAGAGACACCCATATTCAATTCAAAATGAGAAGTTAACTATTACAACAGAGGAAAGAGACTTAGGTATAACTATAACTAATAACTTAAAGTTTAACACCCATACCAATAAAACTGTTAAAAATGTCACAGGATTATAGGTTGTATATTGTTACACATCAAAAGCAGGGAATCATCTGTAATCTTGCCCCTATACACAAGCCTGGTTCGTCCACATTTGGACTATTGTGTTTCATTTTGTTCACCAACTTCTATTGGCCATCTAAACATGACAGAAAGAGTTCAACGAAGAATAACTAAAATAATTGTTAATATGTCCAAACTTGATTACGGTTCTAGATTAAAATCTTTAGAACTTTATTGTTTGTAGTACAGAATACTAAGAGGCGACTTAATCTATACTTATAAGGCATACAATAATGATTACTTGTTAAACACAATAGGATTAGAAAAGTTCTCAGTAAGTAATTACACTAGATTCCATAATTCAAAACTGAAATCGTCCTTATGTACAACTAATAAATTATCTAGATTTTTTACTGAGAGAATTCCTCCAATCTGGAATACATTACATACTAACATTATAAACAGTGAAAACATAGAACAATTTGAGAGAAACCTTGACAAATACATGGGTAATAAGAAATTTTCCTTCCACTGCTAATTTAGTTGGTGGCGAGTTCATAAATGGCATGTGCCTTATGAACTTGTACCAATCTATGAATCTATGAAAATAGTACTTCCTGCAAACTAATTTACAAATACTGTATCAACCATTCTAATACAGTTTGTGAACCTCATGTTATGCTGAATAACAAAATAGCACAATGTCCTGCATATTTAAGCTGCAAAATTCTAAACAGGACTATTTTTGCTTCTAGTAAATGTCACATTTAAATAGCTTAATAACAAGTTATGTGTTGTTTAAGAAAATATTATGGAGGTAGTTTTGCCATAGTTAAACCATCCTAGGCAAGTGTTAACTTTATTCAGAATACACCTATTGAGCTAGTGCTGGTTTGCAAATGTTTCCAGGTGCTAGTCACTAGAATCTCTGCAAATTTAATTAACCATGCTGACAACCACATTTGACTAAAGCATCAGACAATGTCAGGAAAGTTCACAAGCAGCAGCACATTTTGTCTTTTATCACCAATGCAATAAACATTTAAGTGAGACATTTAGTCTATGCTACTTTTAATAAAGAAAACATCCAGCTCTTTATCTCACACCATTAATTTTCAACATGAGAAGGCAAAGAGAAATTAACCCTGTTTACAACTCTTTCAACAGCTCAGAAGCCTACACAGTCTTGAAATCCCAATGAAGTTATTTTAATTGCAATATGACACAGGAAGAGGGGCAAACCATCCCTTTGCGCCTCAGTCTCACTCCTGACAATAGCCACAGCAACAGCAGCAACAGGCTGGAATGTGAGCAACAACTGGCCCAGCTCACCCAGTTACAACCCCACAACATCTCCCACTAAAATTACTGTGGTGGTGGCACAACACGGCTCCACTCCTTACCCCTGCTGTGATGGGAATAAAGCACTTACCAACTACACCTGGCGAGCCTCAGCTCACTTATTCCCCAGTTGCTGGGGACTTGGCTGGTTTCACCCCTTGATGTCCAGACTCACTGGGTTCTGGTACTGGCCATGATAGTACAGCAGCACTGCCTGCTGCAGTCTGAGAGAATTCAGCTGCTGTAAACTAGTGCAGACAGCAGGATGGAATGAGCACAACATCAGTACTGTGAATGTGCTAGAGCTCCAAACTACGCATGCACAGTCTGACTCAGCAGCTGTCACTTCTGCAGTTGTAGAAGAAAAGATGTGCCCCATGAAATGGGTGTGTTTATGCAGCCAGTGGAGGAAGGGCAGCATAAATACAACCACTAGAAACTATGCCAGAGCACTGTGGAAGCACACCAGACAGTGGTCTGGTCTGTGATTCCACAGTGCTCTTCTGCAGACATAATGATGGCATAACATCTGTGGAGCTCTCACCCACAGTCGTATGAAGCAGCTGTGATGTCAGAATCACACTTTCATTATTAAGTAATGATACAGATTCTATGCCACTAGTGTGTTTAATTAAACCTGTATCAGCCACATGAAGGACTACTATATGGATTTTAGCATTCAAATTTTAGTTGAGAATCTGTATCCATTGCCTCAGTCCCACATACTACAAATACAATACATAAAGTAAATGGTTAGACCCAGGTAAAAAAGTATTTGCCACTTGAAAACTATTCATTCCTCAGCCCTGTAGTTTACAAGGTTTTAAACAGATTGCAAAACATTCACCTGGGTCTGTCAGTATACAACTAAAGCAACAGTGCATGTTTTTTTTTAATGAAAATTCTGACCTATGTACTGTACATTTTAATTCTAGTTTAAGTTGCTATTTTCTCCAGTCTTGTAAGAGTTGTTTTTCACAGGCTGGCGTCTGATTTAACAGTTTTCTTACATTAAAATAAAAGGAACTTATTGATGTCCTCCCATGTTCCATAAAACATGCATGTTAATACAAAACTGCTATCATTTACAGTATGGATGGCTCATACAATACTTCACAAATAAAAGTGAGACCAGAAAGGTTGATTGCACCATCTGGACAGTGAGACAAGGAGGAACAAGTGCTACAGATTAATCAACAGGACAAAAACAATTATCAGTACACATTGCTTATCAAAAAAAAAGTCTAAAGCATTTTAGTAAATATACTGCAGCTCATTGGACCCAGAGAGATGGTTATATCCATGGGAGGAGTTCTCCTGGATTTGTAGCAGGTTGAAAACCTCATCAGCACTAAAAAAACCTAGTGTTGAGTTGCATGGATTTCAGACATTACCCAGCAGCATCTGAATGTCATCGCTGGTGGTGTCATGATAACAGACTGTCACTGTTAAACCAGGTAATCAATGCTTAAGTGGAGTACATACTGAATATATCATGAAGTGCCTGAAGCAGATAATCAGTCATTCCTCTGTATACTCATGACAGTTCTGCATGATGTTCTCCTCAGAAACTCCCTGCTGGACAGATGTTTGAGGACAAAGCTCTAGCGATCCACTGAGAAATCGCTCCTTGCCAGACTCAGGAGGACCAGGGATAATTGCACAGAGCAGCTTAGAAGCTATCGCAGGCAGTGTTTCACCAAACAAAGATCTGTAAATTCAAACTAATTAAATATTGCCATAATTGAAACAGCCAGCAACAGAAAAGTCATGCAAAACACAATCATCACAAATATTGCAATTGTTTTAGCTGTGTTTAACCTGACAGATCACTTACAGTAAGAGACTATAACTTGTTGCATATCATTAGATAAAACCTGCTGCTGCCTGGATGATTCAGTCCCTGTAACAGTCAATGAAACAGCCAGCAACAGAAAAGTCACACAAACACAGACATCATAAATATTGCAAGTTATTTTTTCAGCTGCATTTATCTTGACAGACCATTTACATTAACAGTCATCACTTGTTGCATAACATTAGATAAAACCTGCTGCTGCCTGGATGATTCAGTCCCTATAAACCCGAAAAGACAACAGGATGGAAGGAGCGTGAGATCAGCACTACATATGTACTAGACCTCCAGAACTACATACTGTATGCAAAGCAATCTGACTCAGCAGCCACCACTTCCACAGTTTCAGAAGAAAAGAAAGTGCCCTTCAGAAGTGGGTGTGTTTATGCCACCGGAGGAAGGGAAGGGCTGCATAAACACAACTACTGGAAACTGTGACAGAGCACTGTGGAAACACACCAGACAGCAGTCCAGTCACATGCCTCCACAGTGCTCTTCTACAGAAATGATGAAGGCATCACATCTCTAAAGCTCTGCCCATGCATCCATAAAAAGAATGTGATTTTTTTCTTTCTTTCAGAATGTCCAGCACGACGGGTGGTTCCTCAAGGAAATCGCTTTGAATTATCCTCCTTTCCACCTCCAACTTCTCTGAACTCACTGCCAGTGTAACAGGAACATTAGGAATGCAGGCAAACACCTTCAGCAGCACAGCTCTGGGTTTTCTCCAGATCAAAATAATTACTTTAATTTACATTAGAAAATATGCTTTTTATTTGGAGGCATCTGATTGGCTAGTACCCATTCCACAGGGGACATTAACGCTCAATAGATGCCCACCAAATGAAAGCTCCCAGCCCAAACCCGCCTCATGCCCAGTCAGATATCCTTAGCCCAGCCTGTTTCATCAGTGGCTGAAGCAGTGGGCACACAATTCAAACTGCCGCCATTTGTTCAATGGGTTACGACAGATACCGAGAGACAGACTCCCCCACACAAACACTCGATCCTAAGCCAGACAGCACCCAGTATTTAAAAAAAAAATCACAACACTGTATATACAAAACAAAAATGCCTAACCATTTTTTATTAATTTTTTCTTCATTTTCCTTACGGACTGAGAGTGAAGCACCACAGCCCTTACCACACTCCTGCTCAACGGCACTAGCACATATTTAATATAAATTTTAAGTCCTTTCAAAATTGTAATCACTTAAGTTACTGAGTCCCACGAGCCCATAAAAGCCAGCCGATATATTATCAGCTCAAAGCTTGCAGCTGGGCCTGCATGGACAGCGCAATTAGGGAAAGTGACATCACCGCCTCGGCTTGATTGGCCAAATATTGCAGCCCTGCTAACTATAACTAACCCCTCAACTTTGCACATCAAAACCACACACACACACAAAAAAACAGAGCAAAATCACACTTTCTGAGTCCCAGGATTCCCTAAAAGCTGATATTGATAGCTGCTTGAAGCAAATCTGCACATGGAGCATAACTGCCATCACCGATCCTCGGACCGATCTCCTTACTTAAAAATTGTAGCCTTGCTGACTAATCCTCCTCAATGCTGTGCTGAAAACCACAGACACACACAAAACAAAGCAATCTACCTGTCTTTACAGGCTAACTTCTCTGTTTGCTGCCAGCTGTCTGCTACGATCTCCTCACTTTTCAGATCCTGGTGCTGTTCTGCCTCTCCTCAGCAGCTCTGCACACAGCCACCTTGTCTGATCCTGAAACAGTCCTTTTGTTATATACCCAATTTTACACTTAAATGGAGCACAGGTGTAACAGGGCTGGGGAGACAATGCTACACAAAATGGAGGTGGGTAAAAGAAGAGACAATCCTACCACCGACATCAGCATCGACTACAGTGCCTCTACTGCCATTATCACCGCTGTGCAGTACAGGGACTACTTTACACAAACCAGCTTTTTATTGAATTTTATTTTATTTTTACACCTTGTAATTTTTTTTAAACATTTTAATTAAATCACCCCAAGCCCATTTTCTAAGCGCAATAATACCTTCAGGGTGGGCGGTATTGGAAATACTGGACCTTTCAGGGGCTATGAGGCCTCTGCCTATGGTGTTAGGCCTCATTATGCCCCTGGGCAACCGGTATTGCCCAATACCACCCACCCTGGAGGTTATTGTTGCTACATAGGTGTACTACCAACCAGTGTCATTATGTCCCTTTACCATGGCTAATGCATATCTAGCATAATTAATATATTGCCCAACTCTTATCAGAAGAACTCAGTACTGGGCACTTGAAAACACATAAAAGTAGATTGCTTTCATATATGATTATTAAAACATATGTTTATTGTTTTTAACCCCTCAAAAAAATTGTGAACTGCACTAAATATACAGCACTATTGTTGCTGCCACTGTGCTCAGCACATCAAGTGTAGACATGAGAAAATTATTGCTTTGTACTGTCACATATTACTAGTGTTTATATTATAGAGGTGAGGTAGTGCCCCTGTAGTTGGGGTCACTGGTGACTTCTATGTTAAACCAGTTTTTTTTGTTTGCCATTTGCAAATTTTGATCTGTGCTCACAGTTTCAATGATTTAATTCACAGATGATGAGATGTCTGATTGTTATATGTTAATAATGTATGGAGAGCCCTTATTAACCACCAAATTCAAACAGATTATAACCTTGTTATTCCATCACTATGATGTCAGTTTCTGTAAGCCTTGCTTGAGTACATTATAATGATGGGTTTACAAGTTGTAATGTCAACAATTGACAGCATTCTGTACTAGGAGCGGTGATCAGGAGTGCATGTGTACAGTTTAAAAGAAAACTCCTATCGAGTCCCTAAGTGTGCAGCAGCAGCTGCAAAATGCCTAAATAGGGCTTTTAACACAGAAAGTATTTTTCTTTACCTGGTGCCCTGGAATTTTAATTAGAAAGGTCCGCTCACTCCATAATGGTGACAGAACCCCAGGCAGACATTCGTGCCCGGGTGGCTTCTGCCATGAAGGTTATGCTAATGAGGGCTACCATCAAATGGCAGATGTTGATACCCCTCATTAGCAAAACCTTCACGGCGGAAGCCACCCGGAGTGCACAAGATGTCTGCTGGGGCTCTGTCACCATTATGGAGTCAGTGGAGCTTTTATAATAAAATTCTGGGGCACCACGTAAAGAAAAATTATTTTTTTGTTAAAAGCCCTAATTAGGCATTTTACAGCCACTGGTACACTTGATAGGAGTTTCCTTTAAACAGTTTTTATGCCCCATTTTAGGTTACTCAATTGTTCCTTCATTTGTTTTAGGCTTTGATGTGCTGCAGACTTCATGGATGTTTACTCCCCAACCCCCAAGAGGCTGTTGCTGACATTACCCATAATCCCACAACCACGTGATCATCATTGACCTACTGGATCTTTTGCCAAAGGTGTTGCAGTCTAAGGCCCAGATATTCAAACTGCACCCAAAAAGTGCGTAACAGCAGAGGCAAGTGCAAGTCCACTGCACCCATGCACAAGAAGTGCAATATTCAAAACCTGCACAGGCCAAGATGCGCCTACGGCCGATGACTGAACATCGCACCACCTGTGCCATAGTGCAACTAGGGATGAAGCTGAGCATATCTGATGTGCCATAGTGCAACAAAGGATGCTTAGTGGAGCAGTCCAGATGTGCCATAGTGCAACCAGGGACACCCTCTGCAGCAGGGCAGCAATGCAACAGCACAACCAGGGATGCAGGGGCCCACTACCCATGCCACAGATGGGCAGAGGAATACACAGCAGAACAGACATTGTCCCCACTCCATGCACTGCACAACTGGGGAGAGCTGGAATAACCACTGGCCCATGGATACCAGCAACCAACCCCACAGCCGGGCCATGGTTCCCCAGAACACCCCTGGCAAGCTGTGACCAGCACACAAGGAGGGCTGACCACTGCATACCCCACCATCCCACCAATGCAGAGCACATCTTGCACCATGATCCCCATACACCCTGCCCAGGAGTCTGCCCAACAGTGCAGGACACCCCATGCATGCCACCACCCCTCTGTGACAATGCAACCCTGTGCACCATGGAGCCATGCAAGGCAGCCCCACCATGAGCACCCTGCAGCAGGCGGCAGCTGACAGCGATGTAACAGATGCATACACAGTGCCACCCTGCATGTCCCCCCTGAGGTACAGCTGAGAGACCGACCATGCATCAGCACATGAGGTACCCGGAAAACAACAGCGGAGACCACAGTGCCACCGGAGGCAGACGTGCATCATACTGGTGATGGCAGGCAACCTGGCATTGTGCCAGGTACAGTTGTTATCCAGCATGGACAGCCATCACTGACACTCCAGCAGACCATGCATATCACAGACATGCAGGGTGTCAGCTGCACAGGCCATGGACGGTCTGACAGGGTGCCATGCACACAGTGCAGGCCCTGTGGACCACTGCACACAGGCATCCAGTGCACAGAGTACAACACACAAACCACAGACAGTGACTGATCCCCTGCCCACACCATAGGTGGTTCACCTCGGCACACAAACACGCCCATGCATGCACCACCCCTGATGCCATGCACACCACTGCAGCTGAGCACCTGTAGCCCGCTGCAAATCAGAGACCACCACAGTTGTCATAACAAAATGCATATATTTAAAGATGTAACAAAAAACTATATACAATTGTTTACAAGGGGAAGGGCCACATAACAGGTGGGGCTGGTAAGGGGCAGGGGTGAATATATGGGAGAGGGAAGGGGTGTGAGGTGGGTCAAAGGGGAAGGTGGTAGTTGGGCATGGGAACATCAGGCACCGGTCCCTCCTCCTCATGGTGCAGATGTGTGCTCCTCTGTCTCCTCTCACCCTGTGGTGGTGGATCCTCTGAAGGAGCTGCAAGGTCTCCCTCACCACCTGGAGCAGCTCGCGTGACTCCGCTGGATTTCCTGGAGTCATTCACCTAGGATGAGGAAGCAGAGTCAATAGGTGTGACTGTCCAGCCCTCTGCAGCCCACCCATTGTGCATGGCATACAGCCATATGCCACACCCTGTGATGGTGTGCGACCACCCACAGTGACCATGTCCACAAGACCTGCCCACCCAGGCAGCCACAGCCATGTGGACCACTGCACACACCCACCACCCATGTCCTGCACAGCACCACCATGGCCGTACAGTGACTTGGCTATGCGGTGTGAAGGCAGTGCCACAGCCATGTGCCCGTGCACATGGACCACCATTGATGCACTCCCAGACATGCAGTACCACTGGACAGTGCTGACTGTAACAAGTTGCGTGCATGGCAGTGATGTCAATGGATGGTGGCCATGCCCCACTGCCCATCCAGTTATACAGCCTGCAGTAGTAATCATGGATGTAAGGCACTCACCATCATTAGGCTGGTCCACGCACCACGGACCACCATCATCCCTCCTGGCCTGCTGCTCCTCCATGCGGTGCCTCCGGTTCCAGTTCTGCCGGGTTCTTCTGGCCCTAAGGTGCAAACATGGAGAAAGGAACATCAGTACAATCTGGTAGCAAAGTCCCCGCTCCCATGTGTGTGCAATCCCACACAACCATACCCATCTACTACACACCTGATACCACCACCATGGCCAACACCGACTGCCCCCATGTGCCGACACATGCAACCATGATACTTGCATGGACGATAATAGTGTATGGATGTTGCACCTACCTGGCCATGGCACCATGCCCCTCCTGGCACATGCCCGCAGGTGGGCAGCAGGTCCGGTCCCTGTGCCTCAGGTCCCCATAATGGTGGCAGCACTGCTCTGCTGTTCACCCCATACTGGTGGCCTCCTCCAGGGCATCGCCACCTCCTGCCAGACCGCACTCCTGGCCCTGTCCAGGGGTGCCTATCCACAAAGCCCCAACATGGGGCTCAACTATAACCACCAGGTTGGCAGCTCAAACTGGCTGCAAATGACTGCATGCCTCCGCGCCAGCTCTGCTGTCTGGTTGAATCAAAATGGTGCTCCGGCAGCGGTCCTGCCACGTGCAGATGCTGCGTGGTACAGCACTGCCATTCCCTATCACGCTGTCACCGAACTGGCCAATAGTGGTGCACCCATGCCTGATGCATGGCGCTTAGGGGCAAGGTCAGGCACAGGGTCAAGGGTCTCTGGTACACTGACAGCCAAAGTGTGATTGGAACTCAATGAATGTAGCGCAATTGGGTGCCTGTGTGCCACCTCCTGTAGTGGCCTACAGCGCTGTTGCCCCAGTGCACCCTCGTGCCCGTGCCATAGCACCATACATGTGAACAGCGCCAACACCACTGGCACATAATGGTGGCCATGCCCTGCATCACCTCCCCATGCACAGCACATCAGCAGTGTGGCAGGCGCCCGCGCTATCAACCCAGGCATGCGCAGTTAGGTGTACCGCGATGTCACAGAATTGTGCCCTTGGCTCAGCACGCTCAACAACAGTGTGATATTCAGCCGGCATATGCAAATCATCTAATCAGCTATTCAATGGCACAGTCACTGCATTTGCATCCACTTAAGATGCGCCTCACCTCATTTGCATGGTTGCGCTATAAAAATGCAACATTGGGCTGCACTGGCCATACTCGGTTACTGCAGTCTATTGCCGTGAGTTGCATGCTGTTTGGGAGTGTGGACTGTGGTGTTTGGGACATGCATGGGACTGCACAGTCACAGGTAACACCTGTCATTCTCACAGGATGAATCATGACCGATCGTGTGGTAGAGGAAGAGGAACAGAGTCATGGGAGGAAGAGGAGGCCAAATTTACAAAGGCTGCGACAGATGCCCTGTTTGAGGCTCACCTCAACCAGGAGCTGTTTCTCAGCGGATGCCAGGAAACACACAGGCCCATGCTGCTGCATGGGAGGAGGTGCGTGCTGTCAACCTGCACGGCAGCCACCAGCGCTTTGTGCAGGAGTGCAAAAGAAGATGGGTACAGACAGGCGGAGAATTAAGAGAAGGTGGCTGCCATCAGGGCAGCATAGTCTGCGACTGGTGGGGACAGCCAGAGGTGCAACACAGTGGGTTGCTGGCAGCATGCAGAGTTGCACCATTGAGGGTGTTCCGGTGATGGATTCCAGATGGGTGGTAGCCTGTCACTGCATCGTAGGTCATGGTCTGTCTATTGGGGGAACAGGGTAGGTCACATGCAGTAATGCTACTTTTTCCCCTTACAGCTCCTGAGCGTCTACATGGGTCAGTGGTGGTGGGGTCTCCACTGAGGCCAGTAACATGGAGATGGAGAAGGCCCATCCACCTCCAAAGGAATACGGGGTCAGGGCAACAGTGGGCCCGCCGGACATCCAGACTGATGTTGGTGGAGCAGGTGCGGAGGCCCTGCTCGTGTCCCAGCATGCCAGCGTCCATGGATGCCAGCATGCTGAGACTGGCTGGTGCTGGATCCATCACCGATGATGATGGCGCTAATGTCATGGGCAGTGACACATGTGGGCCACAGGATGGCCACACAGCAGGTGACATCATGGCCATGGCTGTGGGTGGTGCCACTGTGGAGGCCTGCATGTCATCACAGTTCCAGCCTGTGCCTGTCTGCACCAGTGGGACAGCATTGTGTGTGCAGGACAGTGCGACTTTGCGGCCACTGTGGCAGCACCATTGAGCTCTGGGAGCGGCAGCCGAGGGGCAGCATCAGCAGTTGGCTAATGGCCATGGGAGTACAGTGTCAGGGGCGGCATCAGTGCACTGCCTGTGGACATGCCCAGGCCTGGCCCTGGTGTGCGCGCCCACCCCGAGGGGTGATGAGCATCAGGGCCATGAACAGCCTGAGGGACAGCATGCCGATCAGGCAGATGACCTCTTAGATGAGCACACCCGCATACTGCAAGCATCAGTCAATCAGCAGATGCAGCTTGTGATGGCAGTGGATGCACTGAGTGCAGCTCTGCACCAGGCAGAGGAGCGTGCAGCACAGACACCACTCTGCTCCTGGCAGGATGGACCATTTGCTGGAGGATGTGACTGCTTTTGACAGGCAGACACAGGCATTCATAGCTGTCATGGCCACAATGGGCACACAGTTATTTGCCCATGCGCCGCAGACAACACACAGTGCAATGTCACCCCAGTTCCCAGCATCATGCGACACCATCCTTGCCAACACCGGGTTCAGCTGTGGGCATCTCGAGCACGCCTGGTACAGGCATGTCTGTGTGCTGCAGACCCGCATGAGCACGGTCGCATTCATGCAGTGGAACCCTGGGACCATCAATGCCACCCATGAGGCCAGTGGTCAGCCTGTCATTGCTGGCGGGTCTCATCAGGGCAGCCCGCACATCCGTGGCAGCCATGGCACTGTGGCATGTGACTGACCTGTCTTCCAGCATGGCTACTGTCTGATGCTGCCCTGTGTGCATTGTGTCATTCAGCGGGCAATGGACGGTGGGATACCGCCCTGCAAGCCACACATGTTCATCTGCACACCCTCCTGGCTGCTATCTGCTGTGGCGTGTGCATGATGATACCTGCGTCAGTTGTACGCCATCAGTGCAATGGTGCCCAGTGTCTGACACATGGACAATGACAGGCAGTGGGTGTGGTGGTCTGTGGATGTGTGTTTGGCTAGGGGTGGTGGTCTGGGTCCCATGCATCCTACCCTTGTGCAAGTCTTGTGAGTGTGTGTGTGTGTGTGTGTGTGTGTGTGTGTGTGTGTGTGTATGACCGCGGTACATGTTAGACTCGCCATTCCTGGTGGTGTGTGCGGTTCCATGCTCGGCCACTTTGACAGCATGCACCCTGATGTGTGTCCATGTGTTTGTGGGTTGTGCCTTTGCCACTGGTGGTTGCACATGGCCCTATGACTTACCTGGGTTGGCTGAAGTGCTCCTCTGTGATGGTGTCCCGGTGCAGCTGTGCCAGCCGGAGCAGTCAAGGATCCCGTCACCCAAGATGGGGCTGCCCATCACCATCATCACCAGCATCCACATCGTCCCCATCGCTGTCCCCTCTTTGACCTGCATGGCTATCCCACAGTCATTGGCCATGTTGTGCAGGATACAACAGGCCAGGAATAGCCCACCGGCCTTTGAGGGGCTGTACTGTAGGGCACCGCGGAGGTGTCCAGGCAATGGAAATGTGCCTTTAGCATCCTGAACACCAGCCGATGAACATTGCTATGGTGGCATGTGCCTCATTGTAGCATTGCTGCATGGGGTTGCAGGTACCGTGTGGTGTGAGCAGCCAGAGATGGAGTGGGTATTCACTGTCACCTGTGTGTAGAGGGTGGAGGTTAGTTGGGTGATCAGCTGCCCTGCCTTGGGCCATGTAGGCTACTACCCATGTCACTCTGACCATGCCCTCCCAAGCTCTATGTTTGTCTGTGTGGTTTGCATACTCACCCACTATGTGGCCAGTGGGGATGTCCCACTCCTCAAATCTGTGGCACGGTGCCGATTGGTGCCAGATGAAGGCATCATATGCTCCAGGGTGCATGGCACAGACATTGATTATGCGCCTCTGGCATTGCATACCACCTGGCAGTTGATGCTTGCATAGCCCTTCCAATTGATATGCATCCCCTCGGAGCCAGGTGGTGTGCAGATGGCCACATGGGTGCAGTCTATTGCCCCAGCACACCAGGCCTACATGCTACCCTGGAACTCCTGTATGTTTGCTGTACACTCCACTGGTGTGCTGGGGAAATGGTTGTACTCCACAGCATGGCAGCAGCGCGCTGAGGAATTGGGTGAGGTGGTGCCGACTGGGATATGCCTGTGGTGTCCCCTGTTGGTCTCTGGAAGGTACCTGTGGCAAGCAAGCACATGCAAGCTGTCACTTTAGTCTCCATTGACAGAGTATGGCTCTGTCATGTGGGTGCCTGCATCACATCACTGCACAGCTCACAGAGCCACCTCAGAATTGCCTGATTCAGGCGGTACCAGCCCATGATCTCGGTATCGCCATACAGCCTGAAGCTGGTGCGGCTCGGTACTGCCTGTTGGGGCATACCGCTGATGGGCCCTTCCACAGCCGCACCCCTGCTGCCTGCCTTCTGACCCCCCGTACTGCCTCCATCTGGATGGTGGCACTGGCCATGTTCCTGGCTTGTGTTCCCCGCAGCTGTTTCTGTGTTCCCCACTGTCCTGGCTGCTACTTCCCTGCACCTGGAACACCTTCCTGTGGTGGCCTCAGTGCTGTGTGGCACTTCCTTCTGCACTGGCTTTGGCTGTGGCTCCCACACCTTTCCTGTGTCTGTGGGTTCAGGGTGCCCTTTCCCTGTCCTGCTCTGTGTGTCCCTCCTGCCCTGTTTGTCTGCCTATCAGTCAGCTACATGTGCCTTCCGTAGCTTCTTGCACCTCCCTTGTTCCTTTATTTGGCTCATTTCCAATTATTGAGCAACTTCCGCTTGCTCCCCTGTTGCACATGGCGACATGTTGTTGAATATCACACTGCGCCATTTATGCAGGGTTCCTCCTTCAGTTGTGCATGCATTCATTATCATTGCGCTGTTGCTCAGCATGATTTGGGGCGCTTCTGCCTCCCGCTGAATATCGCAAATGGCGATTTTCGGACTTCGAGTGGAGCAATCCTATTGGGCATGGCCAACCCTTTTGAATATCTGGGCCTAAATGTTTAAGAAAGTGAAAATACAGTAGGTATATTACTACTGATGGCAGTCACTAATGTTTCTCTTTTCCACATGCTATAAAGACAATGCCTGAAGCAGTTGTCAACCTCTTTATTAAAACCTCTGCAGATTACTTTCCTGACGATAGTAAATCTCTTGAGAGCTGCTCTAGGAGTTTACAATGTCGACATAGTAACCACTTCGGTGTTTACAAAATGATTAACAACCATTTCCCAGGCATTATCCTCAATATAATTCCAGGTCACCCTGAAAAAGGGGCTCATGTGTCTCATAGGGCCACCCAGTTAACAAAATTAATAAATAAAATGTTTTCTGGAGGAAGCAGTGTCTAGTTGTGATTTGTCCATGATTGCAATTTGCTCATGATTACATTTGCAAAAACAGAGACATTCTCTGTCCAGTTAATATAGTATTCCACCACGCCCAACTGCATGACTCTGATGGTTCATTATTATAAGGTCTCAGTAGTCCGATTTGGATAGCAACATTCTAAACACACCTTAGCCGGATTTTAAAAGCCCTGGACACAGCACAAGTATCTGTATTTTGAGGCATGCTGCATCCAGGGAAATGCGCCAGGATTTTTGCATCATAATTTCAAACATCTTGATGCATTTGTGATACTTAACACAGTTTGCAGCAAAGAAAAAACATGTGGCAAATTTTATGCATGTGTTATTTCCGGACTTCAAGTTTCTGCAGTTACACCTGAATGTTAGATCGCCTTTTAGTGGTCTAACAGTCTGGGCAGATTTTGTACACCTGTATCCACAAAACAGATGTGCATGTTTGAAAATCTATCTCACTATGCTTTATGGTGGCAGAAAATATAAATATTTTTGAATTTATATAAGAGGAATTAAGTGACTTTATTAGTAATAATCCTGCAAATAAAATCTATATTTGAAAACCTTATTCCACAACAGAACAGGGATATGCCATCTTTTTAAACTGAAGTTAACGCCTACAGCTGCAACAATTTACGTGGCTAGATATTTCTAGACATTTCCAATATTTCTAAAGAGCTTTCCTGGTAGTTCACAGTGGTATTGCAGGCAGACAGGGTATTTCTCTAGTGATATCACAGAAATCATGAAATATATGACCACGCCAATTTTGCAACTGCAGTATTACTCTATGCAGGGGTTGTACCATTTGGCATTATGGACAGAAAGGTCAAAAATATCACATCCCTTCTTCGGAGGAACACAGACACAAAACTTTAACATGATCAAATGCTGTACCCTGAGCAAAGAGAAGATGATTCAGGAAAAGAATACATTTCAAAAGTATACTGTAAATATTGGGTTTTCCTGCAATACAGCATCTTAAAGAATGTGTCAAAACAAACATCAAGAATTAATTTGTACACCTGTTCCTGTTATGTAGTTATTAATTGAGGTTATAAAATCAGTTATTACAGTATGTCCTGGATATAAGTTATGCCCATCAAGTCTGGATTTTATTTACAACCAGGATTCCTGAAACCTCAAAAGGTGATTTTCATGGAGAAGTGTTATTGCATAAAGGAAATGCATATGCTTCAAGGCGTGTAATATTTTAAAACAGCAGCATACGTTAGTTGACATAACAGTTCATCATATAGTTTTTCAGCAACAAAGTATCTCTGACATTCTTAGCTTCATCCTCAGTGTATTTTGATTTTCTCAGATGTTTTTCAAAACAGTTTTTATAGCTAGTTTTGCCAATAGTGCAACTCATCATTAAAGATTGCAGCCATTTGCAGTTTTGAAAACATCTTTTGCTGAGGTTACCTATCGAGCCTGACACTCGATTCTTAATTTGCTGTATTTGAATGGTGCTACCAGACCTTTCTGATGGTAAACAGCACAGCACTGTATCAAGATATTCAATTTTACATGGAGGGCATGACACTGGAGCTGGAAAATTAAAACTTCAAAATCCTGCAGCTCCCAAACAAAAAGAACAAGCATTTGTCAATGCCGAATGTTTGCTTGCTGGCATTGGCATTGATAGGTAGAAGTTATAGAGCTGCATAATAGGAATGGCAGCGAAGTATTGAACTGAAGCCAACCCCACCACAAACCTGCAGAGAGGACAGGCATTGGGTGTGCCTTTGGGTCATCAGGCATAACTACTACACCATTTCACCACACCCTACCCTGCAGACACTGACAAGTGTCACGTGGTGCTTTGGGGTCTTTGACCTTTATGCGCATCCCATTCCATCAGGAAATACGGTGAGATGGTGCGGTATAGGAGAATGGGGTGAAGTTTGGTCCCTGGAGGGTCCGAGGCACACCTTGATGCCTCCTCACTGGCTGCAGGGTGTGGGTGGGGTGGAATGGTATGAACATGACAGGCAAGAATCCAAGTCACACCCCTGATGCCTGTCATACTTTACAGGGTGGGGCGTTATGGTCGGAAACCCTAACACCTCAGGCATTCTTTGGTATTTCACTCCAAATTTTCAACATGTTTTTTGTGACCCCACCTCATGAACAGTGGCAATATCAGTTTGTTAGGCTAAAACTGCTTTTTGCACAGCGACTATGGCAATTGGCACCACAGGTGCAAAAACACATTCTGAACAGGATGTGAAAAAGACAGCGGTACTGTTCATGGGCAGGTGTAAAATGGCAATGTTGAAAATCTGCTGTGAAAATCTTAAAAAAAATGGTGAAGTCACGAGTGTGTGTAGAAACTGTGCAACGACAATTCGTAATGTAACTAGTTTGGGGATTTTTTATAGCAGATTGTTAACACAGGCATTTTGGGACCTCCGATCATGAACAGTGTCAGTGTGATTTTCTTCATCTGTCCCGAACAATGATTTCCCACAGCAACCATCTCTGCACTGAAAGTGTGAAAACACATTTGGCCATGTTGTGGAAAATCACAGCTGTACTGTTCATAAGGAGGTGTGAAAAATGCCACTGGTGAAAATCTGGACTGAAAATATTACAAATTCATGAACTTACAAAGGTGCGTGGAAACTGCGCAATGCTCACTCAGTAACACAGTCATTTTATGGAGTTTTGTCACCAAATTTTCAACATAGCCATTTAAGACCTCTGCTCATGACCAGTGTCACTGTGATTTTCTTAATCTGTCCCAAACATTGTTTTCGCACACCGACTGTACCATTGTGAGCTACATGTGCGGAAACACATTTTGGGCGAGATGGAAAAATGGTAGCTGCACTGCTCATAAGGAAGTGTGCAAATGACACTGTTGAAAATCTGGTGTGCAAATAAAATTCACAAACTCCAGCTTAAGGTAGGAATCGCTAACGCGCTCCTAAAACAGTCATTTTGGGAATTTTTCACCAAATTTTCAGCATAGCCATTTTAACACCTCTGCTCATGACCAGTGTCACTGTGATTTTCTTAACATGTCCCAATACATTGATTTCAAGACACTGACTGCGCCATTGTGCGCTACATATAGGCAGAAACACGGGCGTAGATGTGAAAATGACAACTGTACTGCTCATAAGGAGGTGTGATAAAATGGCAATGTTGAAAATCTGGAGTGAAAATATTGAAAATTTGCAAACTTACGAGCCGCATTAGGAACTCTGCACGCATGCTCAGTAAAACAGTCATTTTAGGAATTTTTCACCAAATTTTCAAAATAGCCATTTTAAGACCTCTGCTCATAAACAGTATCACTGTGATTTTCTTAATGTGTCCCATACATTGATTTCACTACACCGACTGCGCCACTGTGCACTACATGGGCGGAAACACATTGTGGGCAAGATGTGAAAATGACAACTGTACTGCTCATATGAGGTGTGGTAAAATGACAATGTTGAAAACCTGGAGGAAAATATTATTGAAATTTTGCAACCCATTTAGGCATAAGAACTGCACAACGCACTATAAAACAGTCATTTTTAGGAATTTTTTCACCAAATTTTCAACATAGCCATTTTAAGACCTCTGCTCATGAACAGTGTCACTGTGATTTTCTTAATGTGTCCCATACATTGATTTTGCACACCGACTGCACCATTGTGCGCTACATGGGCGGAAACACATTTTGGGTGAGAAATGAAAATGACAGCTGTACTGCTCATGAGAAGGTGTGGTAAAATGGAAATGTTGAAAATCTGGAGTAAAAATATTGAAAAATTATGAACTTGCGAGCGCAGTATAGGAACCGCGCAATGCACACTAGAAACAGGAATTTTAGAATTTTTCCACCAAATTTTCAAAGCAGGGCTTTGAGAGCCCACCTATGAACACTGGCAGTGTCATTTCTTTAATCATTCTGGAAAGGTGATTTCACGCAGTGGCTGCAAAATCACCCTTCGGCCCAAGTAATGCCATGACAGTGAAAGATTCATGAGCAGGGGTCCCAAAACCCCATGTTGAAAATCTGGTGCAAAATTCCAAAAATGCCTGAGATATGCAATAAAGTTGAAAAAACTATTATCTATGCCATTATACAGCTTACCGGCACTTCTCAGTTCGCGGTCGGCTTTGAAGAGTACAGACATGTTCCCAGTCACCGAAGATCATCACACCGAGCTCTGTAGGTAAGTATGGGGTGAGAAGTGTGGAGAGCAGGGTCTGATGGGTGGGTGCAGGTTGTGGGAGGTGGGCAGGAGAAGCGCTGAGGACAGTTTTTATTTGCAGGTGTATTTCTTTCTTTATTGAGACAACAAGGACGTTTGCCATGCTGGGGTGGGCTCCCAGCGTGGCAGCTGAAAGGCTGTTCAGGGGCTGGAGCCAGAGGTTTAGGCACCCGTGGCTATAACACATTTTGTCATGCTGGGGTGGGCTCTCAGCGTGGCACCTGGATGTTTGAGGGGAGAGACAGTGAGCCGATGGGATTGGGCACCCCATCGCCACAGCATTGAGGGGAGAGACAGTGGAGCTGATGGGGATTGGGCGCCTGCCGGCCATAACATCATTTTGCCACGCTGGGGTGGGCTCTCAGCATGGCACCTGGATGCTTTGGGAGGCGTGCAGCCGACGGGGATTGGGCACCCCGCGGCCAGACAGTGTGGGGAGGGGAAGGCCCATGAGCACACAGTGTGCATGCGTGTGCACGCTGCGTGTGTGGGGGAGAGCTCTGCTCACTCAAGCAGAGCTCTTTCAACTGTATGCCACTGCATTTTCAGCTGTCATAGACAGCTGGAGCAGTGATTAGCACTCTGTGACCGCACCTGCAAACACACTGACTGAATTGGAAGAGGCTGACACACCTCTGGAAAACTCAGATGATGGCACTGTTTCTTGCACATGCGCAAGCAAACATAAAATGAGTGTGTAAGCACTAGGTGGCACTACTCATAGAGTTACACCCCTGCCTACTACCTATGAGCTAGGCTGAGGGGTTGGGTTCATAAAACTTATATTTGATTCTAACAATGCGCAGTGCCTCCACTCAGAGTATACTTTCTATGGGCAGTTACCTGGTATAACCCCTTGAGATGTTATACCACCCACAGATACCATTTACCTCCTGCAGACATAACCCAATAGACATTTCCGAGATGTAAGACATTTAGCAATTAATGACTCTCTCTAATAATATGCTCACACATGCTGATTTGCAAAACAGCAATAAAAAGATTTATTTGGGGACATAGGAGTTAGGATGGGGAAACAGGAGTGTAGTAGTATGCTGATGACTATTTACAAAATGTACACAAGTTTTGGCTTGTGCTGGTGAACCCTCCAGCTGGGTGGCTGCTAAATTAACAGAAAAGGCAATCCCAGTACAAATGACCAGACATGATACCCAGAGCCCTGGCTATCTAAGCTGCTGACTAAATCAGATGTTACACAACAATTATTCCCACCACTGGTACCAGTCCCAGATATGTATGAAACCCTGCAATCTCACACTATACCCTGGGTGCCCAGACACCAAAGTCCTAGATGTTGCTGGCCTGGTGGATGTTGCAGCTGATCAAGTTGGCCGGCTTTGATTTGAAAGGAAGGGACTAACTTGGAAAACAAACGAACAACAATGGCTGTCGATTATTTTAGAGGTGCAGGGTTGCCCTGCTTGTTGCAGAGTAGCAGGGGTTGTCCTGCTCATTGCAGAAGGCAGGGATTGCCCTGCTTGTCACAGACTGAACATTCCAGAAAAGGCAACTTGTCCAGGTTACGTTGGCTAGATCTTGATTCGCAGTTCCTGGATATTCAGCATATATAAATTGTAATCACATCCAGTACACCCACATATCAATACTTTTCAAGCACGTCTGTGGTCTCAGACAAAATCTGACAAAGTGGAAATATCTAATTTCCAGGTGTAAAGCTCAGTCACAACAAACTCTAGGGCCTCATGTCCTTTGAAGTGGCAATGCGATTATGGCTGGCAGCTCCAACAGGGCAATCATGACCAAATAGAGGGTACAGATAAACATCAGCACATTTATATGGTTTTGCCTAAGTGCACACTATCTGGCTCTCTTAGGTACCCCAGCAACAGCTGCACTTTGCATAGCACAGTCTCAGAAATACATCTGTACTGGGCCAGCTGGGCAGGCAAGGTGAATGAAAGAACTACTAGATATAACAGTCTCTTTAGGCAAAGCGTCCAGACTAATTATATTCAGTTTCTCAGCTAGCACAGGAGGGCATGTCAGCCCAGGGTTACTTATTCTGTCTTCTTGGCATAAAACAATTACAAGGGCTGGCAGACCCATAGGTTAGCAGTATAGTTCTCCCTTGCACTGGGGGGTACAAGGGTACTCACGCAGGTCCTCCATGGTTGATCTCAACTATAAAAGGCATCCTGGCATCTTCAGTCCTCTCGTGACTGAGGTTCTGGTCAGCACTCTCACTGCTGCTTGGTGACATCTGGTCTTTGGTCCACATCTTACCCGACATGGAAGGAGGGCTAGCATCTGGAGGAAAATCTGGCAACCTCCAGACTAGCTGTTTTAAAATTTAACTAAAACTACTTTAAATTTAATAAAACAAAACACCCCTTCAGGATGGAGGGGCTTAGCTGGACCTGCCCAGGCCCAGGAGCGTGGCAGGGCCTGAGCCCCCACCCCTGTGTGGGCTATCTCTAAACTGCAGGCTGGAATCTGGCAAAATGCTGGCAAACACTGTCACTTATAGGGCTTTCCAGGCTCCTGATTGGATGTTGCTTTTGGCTGCAGGGCCTCCGATTGGCGGGAGGACCTGTCAATCACAGAAATGAATAATGCAGGAACCTTACTGATGCACTGTTAGTTTGGTATTTTGGCACCTAGAATTAGGTCCCTGTAAGTCCCCATGAGCACTTGACATTTACCCATGAGCTTTTGTGAAAGTGCCACAAGTCCTGGTTTTGTTTTCCTGGCTTTCCAATTGGCTGTGGCTGCTTGCAATGGCTGCTTAACCCACTGTCCCTTTAGCAGGATGAGCACAGTCCTGATTTAAAATTCTGGTGCAGCCATAGATACACAAATATTTGCCCCAATGCCCCACAGTTCTGTAGCCCTGGATGAGTGCTTGCTGTCTCTGCACAAATAAGCTGAATTGCTCAGTTCATTTCCTGTCACTGCTGCCAATGTTTAGTGAGCCCTGAGTTGCAGCAGCAGACAGATAGACATTTCTTGAGTCCCAACATTTGTGCTGTTCAACCAGGAAGAAGCATTTATTTAACACTTTTCCCCTGTAATACACTTTTCCCAATTTGCAGCAGCAGGTTATAATATTTAAAAAAGCATTTCTTTTCTCTTTTGGCTACAGCCAAGATACAGCTGCCTCGAGGGCAGACAGGCTCCCATAAATATGCATTTGGGATCAGGGCTCTGCTCATGAATATTTAAATGAGCCCCAATCGAACACCTCATGGAACTCCTTAAATTTCAGGGAGCAGCCTTTGCAGTGGCCTGTCCGTGTTCACCGGATACCACTTAGCTGATGGGGATCCTGGGACTGACGGAACACTCCCAAAATGAACGCAAAATAGTGCGGTCGCAGATCAAAGGTGCAGCTCATGCCTGCGTGATCCCTGCTGCCCTGAGGGCAGACAATATAGTGGGAGATCACAGTCGGACCCTACAAGTCCCATAGGGCTGGATTTTACTGGCTGCAATGCTAGGGCACCAGGGGCTGGAAAAGGACCTGGGGGCTACAAAAGAATTACTGACTGATCGGGAGACACTCAGGAGAGCAGAAGAGACAGAGTGACAGGGTGGCAGTTAAGCCCAAGAAGACATTACAGGCACCCCTGTTTGTGGGGGTTACAAGAGAACTGATGTTTTCCCCAGGAAAATATTACTGCTGAAAGAAAAAAACTACATCACAACTAACAAATACTGCTTCTTTAATACTGTAAAGAAAAGTTAATTCATAACAGCTGAAAATTTATGATGGGCTGCATTTCAGTCAAGTTTACTACTGCGCCTTAGGAAACAAAGGGATATAATATGTACAATATTTAGATGGATTATGAAGAGACCTTTATGAATACAGTAACCTTTCATATAGTATGTCATGAAACAGGCAGATAAATTATATACAGTATGGTGAGTTTTTGGCCTTCACCATATTCAGAATTTTTATTGATGCAACTGATTAACAAGAGGCATACGGTTACAAAGACATTATTAATTTTAAATGATTCCTTAGGTGATTCATGGGACTATGTTATTTTTAGTGTATTAGTGTTATATCAAGTATTACTATTATTAGCTTGTTAAACATCCTGAATCAAAGGGGGCAAGAGGAAAGTCCTAAACAATCCCCCTCTTAGAAATGTGGAGGGGTAGATGAGGAAGCTTTTCCCTTAGATGTAAAATTGTCCAATGAAAATAACCAGTTTGGTCACTTGTAATTAGACTATAATATAATTGCCCCTTATGTATTTTAGAAGATGAGAACTCCTTAAGAGCTACAACAAACAGCCTTCTGATTCATTTTGCCTCCAGCTGAAATCGAGGATTTCAACTTCCTTTACCCACCAAAAGAAAAAGGTTTTGCTAGCTGGAGGAACTTTAGCTAGTCTCAGGATTGAGAGGATGATAGCTGTCCTCCATAACAAGATTCCTTTGTTTGAAAAGATATGGGGCCATTCTATACTATTTATTCGTTGTGAGGATTTTATGTACTCTCTTAGGTTGAAATTAGTTTGAATGGTCTTGTGTAGGAGGGAGGAGGGTGGGGGAAAGGGAATCCGGCCCTTATTGGGGGTTCATATTTTATTTACTTTTGGGGTGTTTATTGTGTTTTGTTTTTCCGTTATTGGGGTATTGCAGAGGAAATATCTGTCAATAATTGTACATGTATTGGTGCACCCTGTATGTGTTATGATTTGGATTATGTTTCTTGTATGTATTCTCTGTAAAATGGGAATAAAGATTTAATGGCAAAAAAAAAAAAGAAAAAGGTTTTGCTGCTAGTTCCAAAGACACTTTCTACAGTAACAATCATTTGTCAGTGCTGAATGTTTCCTTGCTTGGTGCATGTGGCAGGGGTGTATTGTACATACAAATATACAAATCTGTTAACAGAAACAGACCTAATGGTCTGTCAAGTCTGCTCGGAGTGCGCTGCTAGCACCTCTAGACTGCAGCTGCCCCAACCCCTCACCTCCAGGAAGTTCTCAGCACTACTTACCCAGACCCTCCTCACTCCCTGTCCCATGCCCTTTTAAACTACCCACCATCTTACATGAAATCACCCTTTCTGGTAGGGTGTTTCATTTCAGCACCCCTTCTGTGAAGTAATGTCTCCTCATCTCTTTCTTTCTCTCCTAAATCTGCCCCTCTAATCGTAGCCCATGCCCTCTCATGTCCCTTCCTTCCTTCCTCAGCTTAAATAACCCATCAGCACTAGATCTGTTGATCCCCTTTAAGTACTTGAATGTTTCAGTCACATCCCTCTATCACTCCTCTCCTCCAGGGTGTACAGACTCAGAACCCTTAGCCTGTCCTCATAGGTTTTGCTGTCCATCCCCAATATAAATTTTGTTGACTTATGCTGCATGCCCTCTAGCAGTCTAATATCCTTCTTCAGAAATGGATGCCAGTACTGCATGCAGTATTGCAAATGCAGCCTGACCAAGGACCTGTAGATGGGCAGGATCACTTCCTAATCCTGGATAAAACCCTTCAAATACACCCCAGCATCCTGTTAGCCTTAGTTGTAGCTTTCCTGCATTGAGCAGAGTTGTTCATGCTCTCTGTTACTATCATCCAAAAGTCCTTCTCTTCCTCAGTGACCCCAGCCTCACACCCCCAACCAATATTCCCTCCTTGTTCTTGGCCCCAAAGTGCATAACCTGCACCTCTTTGCATTGAAACCCAGTTGCCACTTCACCGACCAGTCCTCCAGTTTGGTTAGGGCCCCTTTAGTTGTTTCCACCTGTCAACCTTATCCACTACCACCCCATTTTAGCATCTTCTGTAAACAAACTGATCCTGCGCCAACTCCATGTGAGATATCTGATATGAATAGCCCAAACAACACCGGACCCAGCACAGAGCCTCATGGGACTCTACTCATCACTGACCTAGATGTTGAGAGTCCCTGCCACCACCACCACCCATTGCTGCCTCCCTTCAGCCAGTTCATGATCCAGTTAACCAGCTTTGCCCCACCACCATGGAGTTCAGTCCCCTTAGCCACCCATGAGGAACTGAATCGAAGGCCTTGCTGAATTCCAAATATAAGACATCCACTGTGTGACCCTTATCCAGATCACTTGTTACCCAGTCATAATACTCTATTAGATTGGTCTGACAAGATTTCCTGAGACAAACCCATGCTGCTGCCCATCCTGGAGGCCATTCACCTTGAGAAATGACACCAGCCTCCTCCTTCAGTATTGCTTCCATGGGTTTACCCACTATGGAAGTGAGACTGACAGGTCTGAAGCTGCCTGACTCAACCCATGGGCAGCTCTTGCATAGGCACCACATGGGCCATCCTCCAGTCCTGTGGCATGCATCCCATGTCCGGGAGGTGCTGAACAGGTCTGCCAGTAGCCTGGCCAACACCTCTGCCATCTCCTTAGTACCTTGGGTGAATGCCATCAGGAACTGGTGCCTTGTCCACCCTTAGTGTCTTCAGACCCTGAAGTACTCTACCTCCTCAATCATTCTGTCAGTCATCCCTTCTCCCCACCCCAACCCTGCCCTTCCCAGTCCATGAGGTGGTGGATCATCCTTGTCCTTGTGAACACAGAGCACAATTATTCATTCAGTGCTTCTGCTTGTTCCGCTCCTTTTCCACCCACCCCAGCCCCCTTGATCCACACTGTTTGGTCCCTGAACTTCCTTTTTCCATCACATATCTAAAAAGTCCTTCTCCCTCCCTTAATGACCTGAGCCACCTTAGCTCTGGCAGCCTTGGCTTCCTAACCAGCTTGGTTACCTTCTTGGACAACTCACACACACCTCTCTGTCCTTCCCCTCCCCATCCTCTTTACTGTCTGATACAGCCCTCTTGCCCTTACTCTCAGCAGTACTTTACTGTTTAGCATCATGGTTTCTGGGTTCTGCTCTTCTTGCTCAGAGTCCTGGTGAAAGCCTCCATAGCCTCAGTTAGACCAAGTTTAATGATATCCCACTTTTGCTGTGCATCCATCTTCGGCCTAATGCCCTCTAGTTGCCTTTGCAGTATTTTCCACATCCTCCCAAAGTTTGCCCACCTGAAATCCACCACCTTTGTTTCTGGTCCCAGTATTCCCTACTCAAACTGCACATAAACCACACCGATTGATGGTCACTCCCAGCTAGTGGGTCTTCCACCCTTAGTTCCCTCATGGCCTCCTCATTTGATAGTATCAGGTCCAGTGTATTACCTAGCTGAGTTGGCACATTATCCCGCTGTGTCAGAAGGCTATCCTGAACTCGTCCAGGAGTACCTGCTCCTGGCACTGGAGGTGGCTGGGGTACCAACTACCCCAGGCCGATTGAAGTCCCCACCATCACCACACTCCCTTCTTACATACCCTCCTAATCTGTTCTGTTAACTCCTTATCCAGCTCCTTGGACTGGGCTGGTGATCTATACAACATCCACAGCCTCAGCTTTCTAGCCTTTGAGTCCAGGAGCTGCATCTACAGTGCCTCTGTCCCTTCTCCCTCATCTGTTGTGCATTTAATCCCATCACTGACATAGACTGTCACCCTCTCCCTCTACCCACCCTTCTGTCCTTTCTATAAATTTTGTATCCTGGAATTGCCAGATCCTAATCCTGGTGTTGGCTGGTCCAGGTCTCAGAGACAGCTGTGACATCCACCATCCCTTCAGCTAAGAGAACCTGTAGCACTGCTGTTTTATTGCCCAGGCTCCTCACATTCAGGGAGACCACCTCCACCCATTCCCATCAATCCCACCACCCTGTTGCCCCATGACCTGCCCCTCCCTTCTGCAGCCCATCCCCATTGCAGTCACTGTTGTCACTGTTGTCATGGGGGGTCAACTCATTGGGCCCCCTTCTGTTGACCCTGCATACTAGCTGCACACTCACCTCCCCCATCTAGTTTAAAATCCACTTGTAACTGTATATTCCTCCCTTATTGTGTTAGTTGAATTGTAACTTAAGGTTAGCAAAGAAATTCTTACCTGCTGCAGTTAAACCCAAACAGAGGGATCTGATTTAAGAAGTGTAACTGATAAACTGATGCTGAATAAATCAAATACATAATAGCTTAACACAAAATATGTAATTTATTTCCATTTGTAGTGGGCAGGACACTCATAACTCATTCATAACTCTGGCACTAGTGAGTTATGGTCCTGCCACCCTCACTCATAAAGATAATTTCCATATTTTGAGTATGGCCACTTTATATCACCTATGTACTGGATTGTGATCAGTGCTGCCACACACATTATTGCACAGGAATGAAATATTATAATTCCCCTGCTAGTAATCATATGAAGCAAAACCGCTTTCGCTCCTTGCTGGCCAGTTTATATTAATTGAGTACTGAAGTGTTGTCTCCATTTGAGCACTTCAGTCCTTTCTAGAGGTGGGCAAATGTTGCAAATTCTGCTTTTGCAGAACTTCTGTGAAAAATTTGAAATTTCTAAATTTTCTGAACTTCCGCTATTGAGTAGATCGAATTTTCCAATGTGTTTGGTGGATTTTCACCCTGTTTAGTGGAATTTTGGGTTGAACTGTGAATAGACATGAACTGCGGAATAACAGTTCTGATGAATTTTTTCCGCAGTTTAATGAATTATTCCTCAATGCATGTAATTATTCCTCAGTTCAGTTATCAGTTCTGTGGACTTTTCTCCACAGTTTAATAGAATAATCCACAATTTATACATTTATTCCACTGTTTTAAGTCAGAATTTCCATGAAAGTTGATAATTTAATTTCTGCACTTTTGTGGAAGCAAAATTCTAACTTCGTGGAAATTCTGTCATGGAAGTTTTTTTCACACACCTCTAGTCCTTTCAAGTACACAAAGTTTACACCCATGAAATCGTGACCACCATCATACTGTGCTTGCATGATCATTGGTCTGTCAGGACAAGCCCAATATAGATTGCTCGGCATTGGCTAGTCTGTAACACACCTCTGAAATGCCATTCTCTGAAACAAAATGTTTCTTGTGCACACTCAAGGAATCATAAAATTGTAACGGTGCAGTGTGGTGCATACAGATGGAGCAGCATAACTGACATGGTCAGAACAAATTGTAACAAGTATAGTATACTGTACAGCAATCAGATCAGGACAGCACAGATGGCACAGTCAGAAGTAGTTGCATTGCGTGATATGTAGTGTATAGGAAGAGTAGCACAGGCACTGTCAGAAAAAGTTGCAACATATGAAGTGTAGTACTGGGGAATCGTGGATCAAGGTAGCACAGCTGGCACTGTCAGAAAAAGTTGCAGACAGTCCACACATATGGATAGATTCGAGGCAGCACAACTAGGTAGCATCATTAGAAAACATTGCAGGCTGTGCAGTGCATAAGGCATGATGATTGAACAGCACCCAGCATAACTTGAGTTGACACCTACAGGTACAGGGCTGCACAGCTGACACCTTTAGAAAATTTTCCAGTACGTGCAGTCAGGGACTGATCAATCAGCCAGCTAGTCCATGAATCAAATGTAACACTCAGGTCCAAATAAATCCTAGAATGATAGGTGCAGCCTTCTCCCACACTGGCAGCTGTTAGGCTAGAAAAGTGGGCATCACTTGACTGACTACAGGATCACCACGGTATTACTATTGCAGGGCCATGCTGTGATCTGAAGTCCCTCTTTGGGTTACTGGACTCAGAGCAGCTTCCACAAAATAGTGCCTCCAGCTCCCAGCCTTAGCACACATCAGAGATGGGGGTGAATCACAGCACTTGGGCAAAGCAGAGGGAAACAGTTACACAGCAGCTTGGCAAAAGTGCCACAGTGGGAAACATCTGAACTGAGGGGAGAGAAGGGGCATGCATCACATTCATAAAGGCAGGTCTCGCCAGGCCTTCTCTCACACTGGCCAGACAAGGACTGATGGAGGACAGGAGGATGGGAAGACAAATCCTTCCCATTCTGAACCCAGTAGAAGGCTCTGAAATGACATAAGGAAATCACAGAAATGTCCTCTACAAATAAGGAACCAATTCACAGCTCTCACTGTAACTGAGATAATTTAAGAGGAGAAATCAGATATTATAGCACAGCACTCACTGTAAATGATGACACACAACAGAAGAATTTTGCAACCATTTGCTTCTTTCACTACAGCAGCAGCATTTGTGCTTGTATTTCTATTGCAGAACTGTTTTTTCCCATGTCCAAGTTCTCCATCCCTACCTACCCCACCCCTCCTTTAATGTGTTTCTCGTGATGTCACTACTATATAAAGAGCATCCCAAAACTCCTGAACAGCTACAGCACTAGCAACAATGAGTGAGTCAGAGCTCACAGAGTAGGTTTACACAGTGCTGATAGTGGCTTTCATGTCCAGAGTGTGCCTCACACCACACAACCACACACCAATAAATAAACAACCCCCACACACACACACACACACACACACACACACACACACACACACACACACACACACCACCTCTGGTGTTGTTTACCTGTCTCCGCTGCTGTTTCTAGATGATGATATGCTGCTGCTATAAAAGTGATCCCGATAGAAATGCTGCAACCGATAGTTCAATTCTCTGCAGCTACTCCTGTGCAGATATGTTATCCTCATCGGTCTGTTTTTTCAGCCCACCCACCTCCCATCTGAAAATCTAAAACTGAAATTCCAACCGACAGGGTGTTGAGGTAAGCCCTGACAGCTGAGTCCAGCGACTGACATCACTTAGTGTGAGCCTAATAGCTACTAAGGAAGTGAAGGCACAAAGCTGCTATCAGCAACACCTTAAAAGCCATTTTGTCAGATCAATGAGGGAAAATCACAGCTGCTGCTGTGTTCTGTTAGGTGGTCTCATGTCTAGAGTAAGATGTTGCAAAATAAAATTTCGCAATTCAAAACATTTCGCAAAATTCTACCATTCTGAGAAGCTTTTTGCCGGATGCAACATTGTGAAATTTCACTGCAAAATATGCAATTTTGGCAACTTTCACCCGAATTTCACCTTTTGTGGGTGAAATTTCACATTTCAAGGAAAAATTTGACATTTACCATGGAATTTCACACCTGTGAAATATTTCATGAAATCGTGAATTTTATGAAATATTTCGAAGACCGAAATTTTCTAATTTCACATCTCTATTCAGAGGCCGATATAGTAGCAAGGGCAGAGGAAAGAGGAAAAGGAGATGGGAGTGCTTGTAAGAGAGAAAGGAGAGAGAGAGTGAGGTGGGGTGTGAGATGAGAGAGAGAGGGGAGCAAGTGAATTGGACAGAGCGTGTGGATAAAGAGGAAAAGAGTAAGTGTATTGGGATGCACCACATGGTCAGGTTAGCCCCTGAGATGGGAAGGACAAGTCAAGTGCAAGATCCTGTTGCACCTGTTGTGGTAGTGAATGGACTGAGGAGAATCTGAATGCAGGTAGGTCAGCTTCACTTACCTGCACCACGCAAGCAATAATACCCAACAGAATGGATGGCGCTTTGGCAATACCGGACCACCTAAGGGTTTAATGAGGCCCAGTGTCACAGGTGGAAGGACTTATAGCCCTGGAAGGTCCAATATTACCCATACTACCCACCCTGGAGGTATTATTGCGATTAGAAAATAGACTCCTGTGGCATTTTATGTGGATATAAAAGATTAAAGAAAAAATAAAAAGGGAGTAAAATAAGGCTTAACTGTTGCTCTTATAAAGTAGTCCCTCTGTTTCTGTTCTGTTATATCTCCTGTAGTCACCCACCAGAGAGTCATTCTTTGTACAAACCCACCCCACACTTCCTTAACAAGACATGGAGGGTTTATTTATAAAGTTTTCCAGCACAGTATGTATTCATCATTGTTTTTATTAGAAGGAAAAATTGTTTTTGCCTTACTTGTATGAGTCCTATTTACTTCTCAAAACTTGCTGTTGTGGTGCGTAGCCTTACTTGACTATGCTACATAAAGTTAGGAATTAGCTATGGAGAGCTTCAATGTGGTATGGGAGTGGCGTAGACTTTATTTTTGGTTAACTTTAACACAGTGGGCTGTTACAGTTAGCCCACTTACTTTACTTGCGTAGCACTCCGTGTTTATGAGGTGGCTCACGTCACCTCTTCTGTGTCTGTGAGGTGGGTCAGTATTGGGGATGTATGTGAGTTGCAGTATTTGGGGCAGGAACTGCTTTTGTTAGCAGACATCTCATTTGCCAGTAGCTTTTACTGGTTCATATTTTGGTGGACAAGCAGCAGAGAACAAAATGGCAGTGGTTTTAATTTGAACTGATAGGTTTGGGTCAATTAGCAAGCAGTGTTGACCATAGGATATTAGTTATGAGTCTGGCAGGGCTGGCATGGCTGGGACTTTTCTTACAGGGCTCTCACTGTAAGTTAATGTACCCTGCCAGCCAATCAGATTCTTAAATTCTTAAGCCCATTTTCTAATTTCAATTATGGTGCTATTTGCACCAGACTATATCTAGTTGTAGTTGTGAACACAACATACTGTATGTTTTCTTATGTTGCACTATCACTTTCTGTCAGCCCTGTATGAAACATAACAGGTGCATTCACTTTCTACGATCTGCACAGAGTACATATCACAACTATGCAGCCCAAGGAGAGTTTTTTGTTTTATTAACACACATGGACTTGAAGGATGTGTGAGACAGGAGTTGCACTGCGATGGATATTGCTCACTCAACATTACTATCTAGTGCTGGAAGCAGCACAACCACTTGTGGAGCATCAGTAGCATGAGCTGAGTAATGGGGTCGCTTTGAGGCTCTCCAGTACCAACTGTGGACCAACAGGTGCAAGAAAAATATGACATTAAATAAATCTGTAACTCTGGCTCTGCATAATATGCATCGATAATAGTGCTACTGTCAGAGAAAAACATACACTCTTGCAACAGAAAGAGAGCCAAGACTGCAAACTGGCTCCAGCAATTTTTAGGTACAAGCATCTACATGTTTAGAAAGTGTATTTGTACAGATGGGCTGCTGCAGTTATTGCAGTTGCAAAGCATACAGAGAGAGACAGCGGAGAGTTTTATTGGATGCCGGTGCCGGGAGAGGGAACGGAGGGTGGGGCTGGCAGCACACAGAAGGAGTGAGCAGGAAGGATTAATTAAATGTGGGGTTCTGGAAGAGGGACAGAGGGTGAATGTGGGCAGCACACAGAGGGAGAGAGTGGGAGGATTTGTTTTAAAGAACATTAGCACATTGAACCATGGACTCTGGCCCTCCTATGCAGTGATATACATACAGTAAAGCCACTCAGCAGCTTGTTGGTCAGTTTTACACAAATGAAAGTACTGAAGTGCTCTTTATTGGAGTGCTTCAATTCTTTCAAGTACACAAATTACACACATGGAACTGTGACCATGGTCATACTCTGCTTGCGTAGTCATTGGTCTGTCAAGGATGAGCCCAATGTGAATCACTCTGCATTGGGCTAGTCCTTGACACAACTCTAAATGCCATTCTCTGAAGCAAACCAAAACATTTCTTGCATATGCACAAGAAAAAATAAAAATGGTTCCTGATGCTGTTCTTACAGAAAGAACACTACTTTTTTCTGAAAAGAAGTGTTTCTTTCCAATCTATCCATTGTTTTAAATGAAAGTCTTGAGACGCAGGAGCCACATCTTGCTCTCTACTACAGTACTAAATCTCTCTTAAGACACTTATATGTTATAGTGTACAGTAGTGTTGGGTTGGTAAGGAAATTAATTAATTGATTAGAGAACTGAGTAATTCATCAGGTACAGTTTACACTGTAGTTTTTATAATTTGTAATTTTATAAGGTCTTTTAGTGTTATAGAAATATGTGTGTAAAAACAATACCTAAATATAGCATTAATCTGCAGTTTAACTTGATTTGTTCTCTTTGTTTTTGCAAAGAGCTACAAGCTGAAGTGGTTTGAATATGTTTTGTTTCCCTGTTTTGTATGTGCATATTTGCTTTGACACATAAATGTAGTTATGCACTTTTGTGGTATAATCATTTAAAGCACAGACATTTTTGGAAGTTTCCTCTGTTTCATATGAAAATTAAAAAAATCTATTTTTATTACATCTTGGTGCCATGCCATGATTATTGTTTGAATTATTTGGACCTTTTCTTAAACAACAGCCTGAGAAAAACTTGTTCCATTTTTCTTACAAAACATAAAATACAGTGTATACAGTACTTTGATTTTATTCTTTAATCAAAACCGTAATAATCATGCTATTCTTGTGTTTTATTCTGGCATATGTGTGTTCAACACTTGTGTCATAGCACATTCAAGCTTGTCAGTGACGAACAGATATATTTTTAACCAGCAATCTCACTATGTGGGCCTGCTGCGTCCATGTTGCAGTTTTGTCTGCATGATGTGGTCGTACAGGAAAAAAAACTTTCATACTGTCTCTGCCACTAACAATTGCTTTCTATGGTTAAAACAGGGTAAAAAATTTGAAATTAATTGCAGTTTGACAAACTTTACCAGGTTTGATGAACCATGCTCAGTAGACAGAACATTTGAAGCCTCACACTGCTGTACTGTCAATTTCAAATGCAGTATTAGCCTGCCTCTTATTTATACAGCAGCAGTAGGAATCATGCTAGTACATGTTGATAGTACAGGCAGAGGGCATAGAAACATAAATATTTATGGCAGATAAGGACCTCTTGGCCTACCTATTCTGCCCATTTTCCCTACCTACTATAACACAGCTGACACTACTTGATCACCAGCTCTACCACCCCTTTCCATACCTCTAAGGTTGCCTTATGCCTATCCCATAGATCTTTTGAATAAAAATTCCATCCATGGAATGACCATTCTGATTCCACAGAATTCTGTGGAATTTTCAACAACTCAGCAGGATTTCACAAAATTTTAAATTTCAGTAATTTGATTATACTTTTACAAGCACATGTCTGAAGTACACCAAATATGGACCTTAGACAGTATTCTGTGGCTTACAAATGTGTACCAAATTTCATAGTTGTATATTAAAAGGGGTAGAGTTATGGGTTAACAAACATTTAATCAAAATTTAATTTTCAGTTATTTTGAGATAGTTTTAAAATGTCTTCTCCAAATTTGTCCACAATATTAGGATTTAGAGAAGCACATAGAATGCATATATGCACCATGTAAGTCTCAAACTTTAATGGGAGCTGAGTTATAGGTAGTCAAATATTTTGCCAAAATTTGGATTTCTGTAATTTTAGTAGAACGTTGATAGTATCCATTGAAATATTACAAAATTGCCAGGTATACAGTTTAGCATGACATTTGTATATGCACATAGTTTCAGATTTCTAGCTTTAAATGGGGCTGTGTAATAGCCTTTCAAACATGTTGCCAAAATTTAAATTTCAGTTAGTTCCTCTAATTTTAAAACTACATATTCAAATTTAACCAGAGTTGAAACATTTTACCATCTGAGGAACATAGCCCAGATAAAACACCTAGTTCCACACGATAACCTCCTGTGTCAGTTCACACCTTTGTTTCTTCGTGTCTTGATTACTGCAATGCTCTATAACTAGGGTTGCCAGGGTGGACCTCTGCCACCTGCAGCTGGTGCAGAAACGCAGCAGCCAGGTTGGTGACTGGATTGGGAAGATCGTGTCATATCACTCCTGTGCTCGCAAGCTGCATTGGCTGCTGGTATGGTGGAAAATCACCTTCAAGGTTGCATTGCTGACCTATAAGACTCTACATGGTCAGGAGCCAGGCTACTTGCAAGACCTCCTTCGACCCTACTGCCTCTCCACTCATTCCGTTCTGCTGACGAGGAATTGCTAGAGATTCCCAGGTCCATCTTCAGTCATCTGGGGACAGAGCTTTTGCTTTTATGGCCCCAACCCTGTGGAACTCTCTACCTCATCGGATTCGAGAATGCCTGTCCATAGAGTCCTTTAAGGCAACGTTAAAAACATATTTGTTTGAACAAGCTTTTATTGAAAAGATCAATCTGTTTTTACTGTTTTAGGTTTTATATTTACATTTTTATTGCTGATTGTTTTTATTATGTATGTGCACTTTGATTACTGAAAAGAGCAATATAAATACATTTGATTTGATTTATTTAAACTACTATACCACATGGTAATTTCTGAAAAAGTTCATGTTTTCAGCTTTAAATGGATCAAATGAAAGTAGTCAAACTTTCACAATATTTTAAAATATAATTTTGCAGAATGTAAACTACAAATTTATAAACTACTGAAACTTTAAAACTAGACAATGCAATACCATTAAATTTGGCAGGTTCATAGACCTTACAAAGGCGACTGTGTGGGATCACATCAGTAAATTTATGATCCAGGAGCCTGGTGTACATGCAGGTCTAGGTTTAGAGATACTCAAAACATTTAGTAGAGAAGACAATATCTTGGGCAGCAGGAAGAAAGAATTTTGGCTATTCCAACAGGGTAGGTTGATAGGAAAGGGAGTAGGTGACTCACATTTTTAAAGTTTGTCACTGTAAAGAACAAAGTGGCTATCAGTGGTATCAGTAGTTCTATTGAGTCAATCTGGCTATGCCAAAAGAGAAGGGATAGTCACCCAGTGAGGAACAGCAGAACTGCAAAAATCCCTGCCCAGCTTATCAAATGAAGTAGTAATATGCATTGCTAATGTTAAATTCCACACAACAAAAATTTTGGATGCTTCATCTACAGAATATGCTATCATAAATATGTGAGAAAATGTTACTAATCATTTTTTCTTCTGCAAAATGAAAACTTCCTAACCAATTTATCCAGTTATGTTACAGACCAGGATACACGGACTATGGATATGCATGTAAAATGTTAACTATGTGCATGCAAGAGCAGAGAAGTTACACACATTTACATTTTGATAGTTTTCAGAAAGTTTTGCAAATATTTACATAGTAAGGTTTTGAGCCCTGTAACTTAAAAATATCTAATTCACTCCATATTTAGAACATTCTATAAGCATTACAACATGGTTATTCATACTAATTTATACATTTATAACTCCAAAGGTGCCTAAGTTATATGTAGATGAAATTTGTTCTTGAAATTTCCTGAAAAAAATAACATGACAGATTTTGACACATATAATTTTGAGGCGATGCATCATATTGTCATAAAATCTGGCACATGGTTAGAATACCTATCATCAGGCAGTTGTGCCAGATTTAAGATCCATGATCCAATAGACAGTTAAGGTATATGCAGATAAAAAATGTTCATGACATTCTGCACAAACAATAAAATGGCAACATTCATGCTCCTATAATTTTGAAATTATCCCACCAAATTATACAATACTTGATAGGTTTGTGGCTATTGTCACAATGTACATATTCAAATTTCATACCTCTAGCTTTACGATTCTTGAGTTATTACTAAATTACTTTTTTTAATTCCATGAAGTTTTGCGAAATTCTGCAAAATTTCAAGGAATTTTCTTGAAGTTTCACCAAAATTCCATGGATTCAGAAAGTTCCCATTCCACACAGCTCTAATATCCATGCATTCTTGAAGTCTGTTACCATTTTTCCCCAACACCTCTGCTGGGAGGCTGTTCCAGGCATGCACCACTCTTTCTGTGATGAAGTACTTCCTCATATCTCCCTAAGTTCCACCCATCTTCTTAGCATGTCCTGTTGTTCTTAAGCATCTTTTTCAGAAAAATGCTCCCTATTGAACTTTGTTTATACCTGTGATGTATCTGAATGCTTTATCATACCCCTTTCCTCCAGGGTGTACATATTGATGTCCTTCAGTCTCTCTTAATAGGGCTTGTGATACAGACCCTGGACCATTTTGTTACCATCCTCTGGACCGTCTCTTCCTGTCTATGTCCTTCCAGACAAGTGGTCTCCAGAAATGGACACAGCACTCTTGGTGAGGTATCAATAGTGATCTATACAGCAGTAGCACCACCTCTCTCTTTCTGCTGGTGATACCACTTCCTGTGCATCCTAGTATCCTATTAGCTCTCTCCACTGCCTTGTCACACTGTCTGGCTGCCTTTAGGTCATCAGATATGATAACTTCTTGGTTCCATTCCTGTTTGGTGGTGCTTAATACTATTCCCCCCATATTTTGTACTCCATCCCTGGGTTTCTGTCCCACAAATGCATGATTTTGCACTTCTTTGCATTGAAACCTAGCTGCCACACCTTTATCATTCTTCTAACTTTCCTAGATCACTATTATTTTTCCACCCCACCACCACACCCTGTCTACCCCATTACATTTTTAGCCCCTCTGCAATGTCTCTGATAAAGATATTAAAGAGGACCAGTCCAATACTGATCCCTGTGGCACTCTGCTTGTCACTCTCCCTTCCTCAGAGTGAACTGTGTTTATCACCACCCTCTGTCTTCTATCCCCAACCAATTTCTCACCCAGTTTTCCACCTTAAGACCACTCCTAGGCTTTCTGGCTTGTTTATTAGTCTCCTATGTGGAACGGTGTTGAATGCCTTGCTGTAAGCCGTCCACTGCTCCACCCAGATCAATTCTCTAGTCACCCAGTCAAAGAAATCTATCAGATTTGTTTGACATGATCTCCCTTGAACTCTGAAGGACACTGGATTCCAGATTTTCCACAATCTTCCCTTCAGTAGTGATTTCATTAATTTCCTACCACCAAAGTATGGCTGACGGGTCTGTAGTTGCCAGCCTCCTCTTTGTTACCACTTTTGTGAAGTGGGACCACATATGCCCTCCTCCAGTCCTCCAGAATCACTGCTGTCTCCAGTGAGTGGTTGAACAGGGCTGTCAGAGGTGTAGTCAGCACCTCCATGAGCTTCCTCAATATCCTAGTATGCATCCTTCTGGCCTCATTGCCTTGTCCACTTTCAGATTTCTGAGTTCCCTCAGAATCTTCTTCCCTGTAAATGGATTAGTGTCTACCTCCCTTCCTCCTTTCCATCAATGCTTCTGGCCCTTATCTGTGGTCCCTTTCCATCTCCTTCCCGTCCTTCCTCTGTGAACACTGAACAAAAGTACTTGTTCAAAATGTCTGCCTTGTCCTGCTCCCCTCAACACACTCCTCTCCTTCATTCCTAAGCCTTACTATCCCTCCTCTGGTCTTTCTCTTTTCACTTACATACATACCTGAAGAATACCTTGTCACCTTTGTGTACTGCCTGGCATTTCTCTTCCATCTATGATTTTGTACTCTAATTGCTTCCCCTGCCTCCTCTGATTCTGCTGATACACCTCTTATCTTCTTCTCTGTGTGTCTCCTGATACCTCCTGAATGCAAACTTTTTGTCCTTACCTTCCTGGCCACCTCTTTGAGAAACATAGCAATCTCATTTTCATCCTGCTTTTGCTTACTTCTCTGATGCAGAGGTTTGTTGCCTTCTGTATCCTCCTTTTAGATCTTCCCACTGTTCCTCTACCCCAAGCCCCCAGCACATCCCTGAGACATGCCCCCATCTTTTAAAATCAGCTCTCCTGAAGTCCAGCACCCTCACCTTTGTGTGGTTCGATCCTGCTGCAGTACTTTTATTTATTTAGTTTTGTTGATCAGGTAAGTGCACTAAACAAATTCTGCCTATTTTCGGGCACAAACCAGGGAGGGGATACAGATGAATGCCAAGTGACCTTGAATCAGATTAAGCTGTTGGTGGTATTTTTAGTGAATGGGGAAATTTGGCCAGGGCACTGGAGAAAGTCCCTACTCATCCAGTAGGGGAACCTCTGTCTCCCAAGAAGGAGGAGCCTGGAATGGAGGAGATGGAAGTGGAGACTGAGGTGGAATCTCTCCACCCTGTTTCTAGCAAACAAGACACACTTACCATAGAGAATATGGTAGCCCAAGCTGCAGAAATACTAAGTAATGCAGTGAGAAACAGCTGACCAAGGATGATAGAATGGGACAACAAGATTTAAAACACTCAAAACCAAAGAGGCCATGGAGATCTTCATACCAGAATGATCTAGTGATTGTCCAACCCAAACTGAGGTAATTTGGGTGCAGAAGATAGCTGTCAGGAGTAGGCAGCCCCGGTAGATGAAGTGGGATAAACAGAAAGCATGGGCATGCTAACAGGGACACAGCAAATACAGAAGCAGTTCAGGATGGAAACACAAGAATTACAGAGGGAGGAACTTTGGTTGGCAGATGTGGCTAGGCACAAGATGCTAATGGTACCTGGATTCCAGACCCATATTGGGTACAGCCAGATAGAAATGAGAAGGATACATGGTTGTTTTTCCAACTGAAGATCACAGACAAAACCAGAGCTCCAGAGGACTGGAGACTGAAAGAACAAAGGTACAGTAGCTAGCTATGACTAGGGCCCCACAATGCAAACAGACTCAAAATAGCTCTCAAATCATAATGAGGATGATGAAAAGCCTGGTACCTCCAGTGGGGGGAGTAACAGGAGACTATGGATACTATGATTAACAATGATGTGGGGGAATGACAGAGGATTCAGGAAGAGGGAGAAATAACAACAGAGCAAGGGGTAATAATGAAAATAGGAGAGGATTTACAATGGCTGAATTGTTTGAACAGAAATTAAAACAAGCACCACAAGAATGCGGTGAGGCTCAGGTATGGGGGCTATGTATAACCTGATAGGTGCTATGTTGCCAGACACTTACTTAAAGGTTCTTTACGGTTTACTGCCACAGAAGTCTATGCCTTAATACATATATCAGGAGAAGACACCTTTGGTATTAGTTTCAAAACTAATGCAGGTTTGGAAAGATTTTGGCTGAAATATAACACTTTAAAACAGACCCCTCTTTGGACACCTTTTATGCCATTCCCTTGACCAAGCCCACAATAAGATTTGTAACAATAATGTTCAGGAATGAAGGGGTGAATGTTAATGATATCTACCATTGGTTTCAAAATTGATGTGACATTTTGGGCCACGGAGGCTATTATAGATACAGAAGGCATGTGGACTGAGGGCTGAAAATTTAAGGTAAAACTGTTTCGGGTAAGGACAGGGAGTGTGTTTTATGGAGGAGCAACCTAGGGCATGCTACAAGTGTGGGTCAAGAACCCACCTAAGCAGTACTTGTGACATGCTGAAATGTTCTTTGTGTGGAGGATTTGGGCACCCAAGTGATCTCTGTGAGGACATCTTCCAATGCAATCTCTGTGATGAGAAAGGGCATGCTTTCCACCAATGACTTTGGGCAAGACACAATAGAGTGGAAGGTTGGAGCAGGATAATTCAGTTCAAAATGCACAGGAAAAGAGACAGGGACCAGAATGTTCAAACGTCCCTTCTCACCCAATCCCCATGGCACCAGAAGTCCCAGAAGTAGTAATAAGAGAAGAGGATACAGAGGTGGGGATAGGAAAAAAGGCAGATTAAGTTCTAGCCCACTTCCGAGCAGGTAGGCCAAAGTGAGAATGAACCTCAAAACAATGATGAAGAAGAGTCCAAACAAAGAGCTAGAGAGGACCCTTGGAGAACAGATTGCTCTCAGACAGCGGAAACAATACACAGTTAACGTAGAGTAACTCGAGCCTCAATGAAAAGTATTGACCGCCTTTTGTGGTACCCTCAAAACTCCTTTGCACCACTACAAAAGATTGGGGGACTCTGACCTGGATTCAGACATATTGTATAGATCAGAGATCTTTTCAGAGTTAGAGGATGAAGACAGGAGACCTCTAGAGAAAAAAAAAGAAAGAGAAGAAAAAATAAGGCAATAAAAGGAATGTAAAGCAGAACCTGAAGGAAACACGCTTCTCCCACATATGCCTGCACAATGACCACAATTTTGATAGCATCGTTAAATATGTGTGGCCTTAAAATTACAAAAGAGGACAGCAGTGTTGGCATACCTCAAAAAATTAGATGAGGAAGTAGTGTTTCTGCAAGATACAAACTTTACCTCATTTTTGAAATTGAACAAATGAAAAGAGGCTGGGTCTGGGGCCCATCGTTTGGACATTTGGGGAGGATGTGGCAGACGGTTAGGGATTTTTTTAGGGGTCCAATTTTCAATCACTAGGGTAATAGATGTGCTACCGGGAGATCCTTGATATTAGATTGCCAACATAGGGATATGTCTTTAGGCTTACTAATATTTATGCCTGCAGACCAAAGCATATAGAGCCGAATTATTTGAAGCTATAAGACCCTACTCATACACATGAAAACATTATTTGGAGAGGAGATTTAATTGTAATTTAGATCTAAAATATAAAGGGTGATAAAGGGAAAAGTTTATTGTGATTCAAGAGCACTAAAAACTATAATAACTGAAGCAAATCTATCAGACATATATAGGTCACTTAAAACAGATGGCGGGCAACATACCACAGATACACGATGCAACTAGAATTGACTGTTTTTTCCATCTAAACATTGTAAACCTATTAAGTTTTCAGATCATTTTGTAATGCAAGCATCATTTAATTTAGCTACTGCACCAAAATTCCCTCACAACCTCAAAGATGGAGATTAAACATGTTGGTACTCAATATACAGGAAGTACACACAAAGGTAGAATCCTTGTTAGCAGTTAGAATATCAGTACAGTGTCTATATGACAATCTATGAGATTGGTGGCATGATACAAAGAATGACCTAAAAACGCTTTTTGTCACCTATGGGAAGGAACAATCTAATTCAGATTATATAAGGTATTTAGGGTACAGGAATCAGCTACATAAACTAATGTCAGTACCAATGAAGGAGCAAGGAAATATAAAAGTCAAACCATAGAACTGAAAAACAAATGTTTGCCTATCAATATAATAGAGCAAAATCTCTGAGGCAGCAATGCGGTTTGGAACTAATAAGCAATGACAGGGGACCCATATATGGCCTGTAAGCAGTGTCTAGATAAAACCCTAATGGAAGGATTATATACTGTACATCAGCTAGCACAATAGTGAAGGCAGATATGGAGATCCTAGTGGTAGTTCAGAAACACATAGAGAGATTTTCCAACAAGTCAGAAAGTAGGGCAGAATTCTTTACATTAATGAAGCACCACTGCCACAACTATGTAATGTTTATTGTAATGAGCTAGAAAAATCCATCACACAGAAGAGATTATGGATACCATAAAGACTCTGAATATGGGGTCTTCACCAGGACTAGATGGGATATCTAATAATTTCTATATAAAATATGTTCAAAAATGAGTTGTATATTAGAACCAGTATTTCATTATATTTTAAATACTGGAAAAGAAATACCAGAGCTAGGTAAGGCAATCATTAATTATATTTATAAAAAGGGTGATCGGTTTTACATTAAAATGGAGACCAATCAGTTTCTTAAACTGTAATTATAAAATCCTTGCAAAAATATTATGTAAAAGGCTTCAGAAAGTGTCTGGAGATCCCACAGATGAAACACACACACATGTGCTATTCCTCAGAGGAAAATACAACATAATCTTTTATGCTGAGAGAATTGTTTGAGGGAAGCAGAACGAGGAAGTTTCAGTTTATATTCTAGCTCTGGATCAAGCCAAGGTCTTTGACAGAGTTGAACATAAGAGCATCATTATCTGTGGCAGGTCTTAAAGGCATATGGCATACCAGATAGAATGGTAGGTTAGATTAAAACTCTGTATCTAGGAGCTTGTTTTTTACCCTGATAAATGTTTTTTTGGAAGCTCAGTATTCTTGAGGAGAGGGTTAGGCAGGGATGCCCTTTAAGTCCCCTTCTGTATACATTTGCACTGGGCCCTATTATAAGACAGATAAAATGGGATAAGGAAATTATAGGGCTAGCTCCACACTGTTCTTTACCAGCAGAAAAGTGTCAGTATATGTAGATGATGTATGTAGTTTTGTAAAGGCAGGTACGTCAGGGAGAAACACAGTACAGACTTTTCAAAAGTCTTCTCCAACATCAGGAGCAAAAAAATATTCACAAAAGTGTGGCAATTCCACTGGAGATGAATTGGATTCTAAGGAAGGGATCAGAGAGATTTCAGGGATAACAAGCATTTGTTAATGCCGAATGTTGTCGCGCTGGCATTAGCTTTGGTAGTGCAGTGCGGGAAAACATTTTGGGCAGGATGTGAAAAATGATAGCTGTACAGTTCATAAGGAGGTGTAAAAAATCCCAGTGTTGAAAATGTGGCATGTAAATATAGCAAATTTGTAAAGTTACATGGATGCATTGGAAATATGCAATGCACACTTGGAACACAGTCATTTATGAGTTCGGCACCAAATTTTCAACATAGGCATTTAGCACCTCTGCTCATGTACTGATGTCACTGTTATTTCCTCAAACTGTACCAAGAAGTGATTTAACACAGCGACCACGCTATTCTGTGCCGGAAGTGTGAAAACACATTTTGGGCAGGATATGTTAAATGGCAGCTGTATTGTTCATCAAGAGGTGTGGAAAAATGCCAATGGTGAAAATCCAAAGTGAAAATATTACAAATGCCGCGGCGATACAAGCATGCATGCAATCTGCCAAAAGCATGTTCAGTAACACAGTCATTTATAGATATCATCACAAATTTTCAACATAGGCATTTAGGACCTCTGCTCATGAACTATGTCACTTACATTTTCATAATCTGGCCCAAACATTGATTTCCTACAGTGACCGCACTATTGTGTGCGGTAGTGTGGAAACACTTTTCGGCAGGATGTAAAATGACAGCTGTACTGTTCAGAAGGAGGTGTACAAAATGACAATGTTGAAAATCTGGCATGAAAATATTGTGAATTCATGAAGTTAAGAGCCTGCATAGCAACTGCACGACCTGCAGCTCATAAAACAGGCATTTGTTGAATTTTTCCACCAAATTTGGAACATAGGCTTTTGAGAGGCCGCCTCATGAACACTGGCACTGTCATTTAATTAATGGGTCCCAAAAGGTGATTCCATGCAGTGACTGCGAAATCACCTTCGAGGCTGACTAACGCCATGACAGTGATAGAATTCATGAGGAGGGTCCCAAAATCCCATGTTGAAAATTTGGTGCCAAAATTACAAAATGCCCTAGATATGCAGAAAAGTTGAAAAACCCTATTCATTTCATTATACAGCTTACGGCATTTCCTCAGTTTGCAGTCAGCTTTGAAGAGTGCAGACATGTTCCTGGTCCACGAAGATCATCGCGCCAGACTCTGGAGCTAAGTATGGGGTGAGGGGTGTGGGGAGGCAGGTGCGCTGTGGGCGGGTTGGGGACAGGAGACTACGAGGTCCATTTTATGTTACAGGAAGAAAGAAAAAAAATAACATTGCAGGACAATTTTTTTCTGGGGACTAGCATGCTGGGATGGGCTCCCAGCATGCCCTGTTTGGGGGGTTGCTGGGCCGATGGGGATTGGGCCCCTTTGTCGGCACACAATGGGTGTTGATTTTATGCCGATGGGGAGTGGTCTCCGTCAGCACACACAATGAAAGTGGGCAGAGCCAAGGGGATTGGGCACCCCTTGGCATATAAGAAATGGGAGGCTGCTTTATGCCGGGGTGGGGAGTGGGCTTCCCCATCGGCCAATTTGTATGGGTCACAGTAAGCCAGCAGAGGATTGGGCACCCCGAAGTCAGCCGTTGGGCAGCCGCCACCCATCATGCTGCTAATGTGGCGAGCAGGTAGGAAGGGATTGCAGTGGACCTTTCCTTAGATGTGCTTGCCACATTAGTATGCATGGCGTGTGCCAACATACAGGCTGATTGGGGAATGAGGGGCGCACCTACTGATGCATGCCCTGCATTCACCCAACCTGACTGTGCCTCCAAATCCCCATTGCTGCAAGATGTTGGCTCATAAGCATGCCAACATAAAAATCGATGACTGAGTATTTGCTTTAGATCAGAAGACTCCACCTCATTGAATTGGGAACATCAGATCAAGACATGTGAGTCTAAGGTCAGGGTTTGGAATTCTTGGAAATTGGGGAAAAAGAAAAGGGTACTAATAATTAAGACGTTCCTACTCCTTACATTTACTTATTTAAGTTATGTGTTTTCACCACCAGTACAACCTGAAATGAGAATATTCAGTAATTTCTTTTAGATGGTATGGGAAGGTCATCTAAACCCAGTTAAGAGAGATATAACCTATTTGCCAGTTAGGGAGGAGGACTAAATATGATAAACCCAGTAGTTTGTTTTTTCCATTCTTTTTATACACGGTTTGGGATCCTTAGTAGATTCACCCATGCAATTGCATTGGCAACAATGGGTGGCTAGGGCAATGCAAACTTACATGGGAAATAGGAAGATGAACCACCTAAACTTCTAACTCAGTATGGCATTCCTGAATATGTGGTAGCCTCATTAAAGAAATTAAGACAATGGAAATTAAATCAAGGAAGGCTGGTGGCAATGAGGTTAAAACAACTATACAACTATGTAGTCTTTACAATACAGAAAGTAGTACTGGTATTCCCAGTATGTGTACCTACTAAAATGCCACAGGCACTAGCTGTTCTAACAGATAAGAGGGTGCCTATACAAATGTGGGATACAACATGGTTATGCTGTCAAGGGAAGTAAGGTGTGAAAAGTAATACAAAACATAAAACCTTACAAGAATGTCTCTGTTTTAGACCTGATTGCGTAAATACTGAAGAAACAATGCAACATTTTTCTTCCAGTGTTCTGATGATGCAGTTTGGGGAGAAATTAGCAACAAGATGAAAGTGGCCTTTTTAAACAGAATAAACTATAATACCCTGATTTTGAGCGCATTATATTGGAATTTGTAAAATGTTTCATGTTAGTACACTGCATGTAATCTTTTCAGTAATTAAATACTATATGTGGCAGAGTAGATGCCAATATTTGTTTCAACAGTTGCAGTCAACAAATATAACATTGTTTAAACAAATAGAAAGTGCACTCATAGCTGTGAAAGAAGATGATAAAAAAGTACACTACTGACAAACTACATCATCTATGGAAAAGCTGTGAGAATATATTCTAAGGCTTTTGTAATACTGTAATAAGGCAGAAGAATATTGATTTCATTATTGTATGTATGATTTATTAACAGTGATGTAATGTGTTTTCATTTTCTAAATAAAATTCCCTTACTCTGTCAGGTAGGGATGCTGTTGGCCAACCTGATGGAGGATCCAGACACAGAGGAGCAAGTGGAGGAGCAGCAGGCTGGGTTTTGGTCCTCAGGCCAGCTACGGAAACTAAGGAGGACGAGAGGAAGATATGGTGTCTGCTGTACCAGAAGTGGACACGAAGAATCAGAAGAGGAGGATTTGGTAGGATTTGCTTGGGAAGAAATAGATGTACTGGCTGGAGACGTCCTCTGCACCATAGAGGACATCGCTCATACAGAAGCACAATTGCAGAAGGAACTTGATGAATGGAGGACCGTTCTATTTACGTTACTAGCTGAGGATGAAGAATGCTATACAAGGTGGAGGAAGGCATCAAGGCATGTCTCAAGTCATGGAGGTCTGGGAGGAAACTTGAGGAAACCTGGGCCTAGCTCGGCTCAACCCAAGGAACTTCTGCAACAGGAGCAGGATGCTACATGACTGCACTGTGGGGCATACAATGTTGAACCACAGATGGAGCAGGAACTAATCCAAGCAGCATTCCACATGGAAGGGCTCCCCAGGAAGAGGCTGGTTGCCATGTAAAGTGCTGAAGGAAGCAGGTTGGAAGCAAACAGCCTCAGGAAAATGGCTACCAGACATGGATTTGGATTTCTTAATATCACAAGCGAAGAACTCAGGGCCCCAATGGGGCTCATTCAGAAACAAAAGAGGAGAATGGCAATTGGATGAGGAGCTACAGGCACAACAGTGATTCAGAATGAAGGTCTGCTGCCCCACAGGTACCTGGTACAGAGAGTCAAAATGGTGTGTGGGAGAGGGAAGTAGTGGATACAGAGGGGAAGGGACAGCTGTGGAAAGGGATGAAGAGATCTCAGTAGAACAAGAGAATGTGCTTAGAGGAGAAGCACAAACTGAAGAGCACCTGAGGGCCTCAGTCTCAGAAAAGAGGCTTTCTGGGAGGTGTACAGCAGGAATCATTGAAGGAAAACATATTAGGCTTTGAAATCACAGGAGAACATGGTCAGGGCTCACCCCAAGACACAATCTGCAGAGCACCCCCTCCCCAAGGGCTTCACATCCTAGAGATTCTGATTTTTATCCTAAAACAGAGCCAGCTTAAAGAAACTCTGTGAGACTTAAGTACAGAGGGGTCTGGAGGTGAAATCCAGACATATATTATATAGGGTGTGTCACAAACCACTCAACAGGCCAGCCCTCTACTGCCAAAGTGCCAACCTCTGAGAACAGTCTTGTGAACAGTTTAACAGAACAAGGTAACCCTCTTGTCTGTTTTGTGAGTTTAGCTCAACCTTTGGTCTCAAGTCTTGGAGATATTCAAACTGTGAACCTCTTGCTAGCATACCCAATGCACAGGCTCAGATAATTCTATCTTGGGGGCCAGATATCTTTGCCTCACAGGCACCTAACCAGGTGTACAGAAATGAACCCTTAAAACCTTTAATAAAACCTTAGATTTAAAATGCTTCTCTTTCCAGTTTGGTATCACCATTCAAGCTTATGCCTAGTGTCAGCTATAACCATATATACTTTTCTTACAAATGAAAGATCCAGAAACAAATGATTTTATACCTTTTATTGGACCAACATGGATGCTACAGAAAAGAACAAAGTGCTCTTGCTTTCGAACCAACCAGGTCCTTCTTCAGAAGCTTTGTGGCAGTTTTTCAAATATCCCATACTATTAACACCAGATTATATTGAAAAACAGAAATAATTCTCATTGGTTTAACATATACATTTAAAACATAACAGAAGATTACGTCAAAGAAGCTAATTAACACCAGTATGCCTTTAACTGAGGAGCCTCAGAAGGGCAAAGGTTATCAAGAATTCTCTACAGCCAGAGAGTTCTTGTCACATACATTTTAAAATGTCTCAGCATGCCAAGGAAACATTCTAGTGATAAAAAACCTTGAGTGGCATTCTCTCTAATACATGTAAGATGAGCTTACAACTTACATTCCAATTGTCCTGGTATATTAAAGAACAGATAATGAGAGACAAAATCCTGAAATTAGGTATAACTGCAAGTTGAAAACAAGCCTCAAATTAATCTACACATATATACATGATGCATGAAAGTATCACTTGTAAGTGTAAGTGCCAAATAAAAAATACTTGTCAAGGACCCCAAGAAAATGAGACCATGAGCCTGATAAGTGCAGATTTCAACACAGAGTCCGTGTATAACAAAATGCACAGAATCAGTCTAAGCAATCTAAATGAAAACCCAAAGGAATTACACCTTTTATGAACCCCCAAGTAAATGAGATATGCATCTTCATATGAGCAGTTAAAAATGTGACAGTGTGTAATTCAACCACTGACAACTAATAGAAGGAAGTAAATGTACACTATATGTGAAAATAAGTGTCCTAGCCACATAACAATTGCCCCATGCCACGCTCCCCATACATATGTGTGTACATACACCACACCACACACACACACACACACACACACACACACACACACACACACACCTGCACACCCCACACAATCACAACACACAAACAAATATAACAAACACATTCCACACACACACCACACCACACCATGCACAACATACCACCTGATACCTTTTAGCCACGATGGATGTAACCTCCTCTACACTAATATTCCACACACAAAATGCAGAACTATTATATCACAAGACATACAAATCTTTTAAAAGAACAAGGTTTTAAACAGTGCAATTCCTACTACAGTAATTAGATTTGTCTCTCTTTCTAAATACCTGTTTAAAGTGCTCACAGATGTTTCTTTGTCAGAGTCTAGATAGACGTGTCTGAAGGAAAACAGAATAATGTTTTAAAAGCTGGTTTTCACCTATTTTGCATGAGGTCACCTAGCTCCTCCTGTCAGAATATATATAAAAATATATCTATATAAAAACAGGATGTCTTTTCCAAGTATTAAATTCTGCGACCTCTGCATGACTCATGTCCTTCAAATGACATTTCTTTGATCTCATGATAAGGTTTCCTTCCAGGACATGAAAGCATCTTTATGATTTCATACCAGTTTACTAAACCTGGTTTCCTCCTCTTGAAACATCATGAAAGGGATGCTGATTTCCCTTTTAGCAGCTAAAGTTATAATTAACTTAGAAAAGTCTGTAATTAGCTTCTGGCCTGCCATGTAACACCTTGTCTCTAAAACCTGTGTGTTATGATCTCACATACTGTTTCAGCATTTTCTCAAGGCTTTCATCTTTCAGCTGAAACCTGGGAGGGGAGCAAGGTCACTCCAAGAGCACTGATTTCTCAGCATCTCTCATGATAGACAGTCCATAACCCATTTTTATTTTATAAAAAATGATACAGTGATCAGAACCAGCTGTTCAAGCATCACAGGGTGCACATTATTGAAAGATTCAATATGTTTCATGGCATCAGAGGTGTATGCCCTTTATACACATATTGGGTAAGGACACCTTTGATATTAGTTTTCGCTCCCCATTCTCTGGAGCAATTTTGGATAAAGCACAGGCAATTGAAATTTTCTCCATTGTGGTCTCTGTTTGTTTGTATCCTGCTTTCAAAACCAACCATGAACATGATCACCATCATGTCCCAAAATGAGGGGTTCATGTTAATATCATTGTTTATTGGTTTCAGCATCATTGTGAGGTATTGAAGCACCAGAAGCTGTGCTGGACAGAGAAAACTTTTGGACTGTGGCTTGAACATTTAAAGTGAAACTGAGGCAATCTAATGAAGGAGTCACCCACCTACCCAACAGTTTTATTCTGGGTTGGAATAGAGGGCATGCTATTATACAGGGCAGCCAAAGGCATGCTGTAAGTGTGGGGAAAACTCATTTGGCAAATGTTTGTGATAAGTAATAACGAAATAGGACACATCAGTCGCCAGTGCACCAATATGGCAAAATGGAACTTATGTGATGAATCCAGGCTTGTTTTCAGGGGTACCGTGGACAGTTCTAACAGGCCCAACTCAGTAGATCCAGATGAGCTGATTAAAAAGCCCAAGGAAAAACCCTCAGAGTCAAATGTTGTGAAGTCTGCCCTGAACCACATCCAGCACTCACCCAAGCTATATGAACAACACCACAGCAAGGTCATACAGCCCATCCTACTTCTCCCACCCAGTAACAGGACATCAGTCACCAGTGCACCAATATGGCAAAATGTAAATTATATGATGAATCTGGGCATATTTTTCAGAGGTGCCTGTGGGCAGCTCACAATAGGCCCAACTCAGTAGAAGCCAGGTGAGTTGATTAAAAAGCCCAAAGGAAAAACCCTCAGAGTCAAATGTTGGGAAATCTGCCCTGAACCACATCCAGCACCCACCCAAGCTAAATAAATGACACCACAGCAAGGTCATACAGCCCATATTACTTCTCCCCACCCAGTAGCAGGGCCCTAACATGCGGAAATCTGTGGCCTGGATAGAGACAAAGCAGGATACCCCAGCAGAGGCCATAGTAGCAGACACCTTGGCCACTGCACAAGAAGTACTACTTTCCACTTCAGGAATGGAGGAAGGAGACCCCTCACCTCACCTCACCCTGCCATGGAAATCACCCTTACCCAGAAAAAGTATATATGGTTATAGCTGACACTAGGCATAAGCTTGAATGGTGATACCAAACTGGAAAGAGAAGCATTTTAAATCTGAGGTTTTATTAAAGGTTTTAAGGGTTCATTTCTGTACACCTGGTTAGGTGCCTGTAGGCAAAAATATCTGGCCCCAAAAGACAGAATTATCTGAGCCTGTGCATTGGTGCACGCTAGCAAGTGGTTCACAGTTTGAATCCCTCAAGACTTGAGACCAAAGGTTGAGCAAACTCACAAAACAGACAAGAGGTTACCTTGTTCTGTTAAACTGTTCACAAGACTGTTCTCAGAGGTTGGCACTTTGGCAGTAGAGGGCTGGCCTGTTGAGTGGGTTTGTGACACACCCTACATAATATCTGTCTGGATTTACCTCCAGACCCCTCTGACTTAAGTCTCACAGAGTTTCTTCTTTAGCTGGCTCTGTTTTAGTATAAAAATCAGAATCTCTAGGATGTGAAGCCCTTGGGGAGGGGGTGCTCTGCAGATTGTGTCTTGGGGTGAGTCCCATGGGCCTGACCATGTTCTCCTGTGGTTTCAAAGCCTGATACATTTTCCTTCAATGATTCCTGCTGTACACCCCGGGAAGCCTCTTTTCTGAGACTAAGGCTCCTCAGGTGCCCCTTCAGTTTGTGCTTCTTCTCTAAGCACTTTTCTTGTTCTACTGAGATCTCTTCATCCCTTTCCACAGCTGTCCTTCCCCTCTGTATCCACTACTTGCCTCTCCCATATACCATTTTGACTCTCTGTACCAGGTACCTGTGGGGCAGCAGACCCTCCTTCTGAATCACTGTTGTGCCTGTTGCTCTTCATCCAATTGCCATTTCACAAAATCTAATCCTGTGGAAATACAAGTGACGAATGCTTTAGACATCTTATCCCAAACTAGCAGTGGTGGATCAGACTTGGGGATCCGATTCAGATGCTTCCTCCACACACTTTTTCACAAGCACCTGAGGAAGTAGGGAAAGGAGAAAAGAAAGAGAAAAAGAAGAAGAAAAAAAAGAAATGAATGAATTTTTATTTAGCATAATCATGTCTTTCTCTATTCAACTTTAAATGTCCATAGTATAACAGATGGGGTTAGACACCAAGCTGTATTTTCTCTTTTACATTAGTATGAGATTGATTTGGTCTTTTTAAAAGAAACATGGTTTAAAACCAGTGACCATATGTTACAGGCCAGGAGGGATTGGATATGGGGACCCTTGTCGTTTGGGAAGCAGTAGCAGATGGTGTAGGTATTCTGTTTTCAGGATCTGGTTTTAGTTTCCAGAATTTGGTAGAAATTATACCTGGTAGAGTCTTTCTTTTAGATGGCATCTGGTAAGGACAATCCAGTCACTTTATAGGGTGTATGCAGCCCAGAATAAGGCAGAGAGGGTAGAAATACTGTAGGAAATACAACTATTTCTGGCAACATCAAGAGTGACTTAAGTGGCAGGATTTCAATTGTAGTTTAGGGGCGGCAGAGAGAAGAGACCAAGGAAAAAAAATCTACTGTGACTCAGCAGCCTTAAAAGATTGTATTAACACAGCAGAGCTAGTGGATTGCAGTAAAGCTGCCATCCCACAGATCACCTATATGTACGTTAGAAGTAGGTACACATCAAAATCAGATTACATTTTGTGTCAAAATGTCTAAATATTCAACGGTAAAGATTGTTATGTGGAATTTTCAGACTATGTAATGGTGGTAGGGTGGTATCTAGAGACCCTAGAAAGAAGGCAGTGATTCAGAGGTGGAAATTAAATACAGAAAGTTTACAATCCTCAGAGAAACAAAAGGACATATTGGATGTTTTTATAGCAAGGGTTTTGGTGATAGGACTGTATTCAAACCTTCTAAATTGGTGGATACAAACAGAGGCAGACATTACAAAATGGCTACAGGCTTATGGAAAACATATTGCAAATAATGGAGGTTAAGATACTTCTTTCTTAGGGACCAATTATACACCTTACTAACACCTTTTATGGCAGGAAGATTTTTCTGATCAGATTACACAAATTAAAGAATAAATTAAATCCTTCCAATATGATAGGGCAGGTACTTTGCAAGCAGAACTCAGTCATGGAACAAAAAACTGTGTTCTCTGATCCTTGCCAAGCATGCAAGAAGAGAAGAAATAGAGTTAATTTTACCACATTACAGGATGAGGAAGGACCTTTAGAACAGACACCAGGGATAATGAAGGTGGTGGACAGGCAGATAACCAAGTTAGCCAGCCCTATAGATTAAGAGGAACAGACTATGGCAGACTACTTAACTGATGTAGATGTTCCAACCCTAACACAGGATCAGTTGTTGGGCTGGACAAAGACATCACGGAACAGGATGTTACCCTGATTATTAAAAACTAAAGCTGGGAACCTTGCCAGGGAAGATGGCTTCCCAATGAATTTTACAAAGCATTCCCTCTAATCATGGCAAAGATTCTAGGTAAGGTTTGTAGATATTTAACCTTGTTACAGGTATTACCTGATGATTTTACTAGGGTTTAATAATTTACCTATATAAGGCTGGGACAAGACTTTAACAGATAATTGTCTGTTAAATTCAGACTTTACAATTTTAATCTTTTGTTGCAGTCTAGACTGAAGCAGGTAGCCCCACCACTTATACATCCAGTACAAATATATGCATTACACAGAGACACATCCAAACTAACATGTCTCATAAGATACATTATTTATTTCTATGAAAAACAAGGGATTGATGGATATTTCCTATCCTGAATCAGTGTAAAGGTTTTGAGGTAAGCCATGAATTTATGTTGCAGGTCTTACAGAAATACAGTATACTCCCAGCATTTGTTCTCTGGATCAAATTACTGTATGGGAATGTGATTATATCCTCTGTATTATCACCAAAGGAGGGTCACAATTTAGTGTAACTAAGGGTGTGAGGAGGGGTATCCCCTGAGTCCCCTGTTGTATGTGTTTATTTTAGATCCTTTACTTAGAAAGATAACATCTAGAGGGGATTTGCAGGGGATCTCAGGTGACCAAGGAGGAATGAGGTTAGAGCTTTGGCATACACGGACAATGTGTGTGTGTGTGTGTGTGTGTGTGTGTGTGTGTGTTCATTCAAAACCTGGAGAGTGTGATAGCCCTTCTCCAAGAAATATGGACTTATGGGCAGGTTTAGGAGCAAGTTTGAACCTCCACAAAAGCTAGAGGTTATTACTTAGGACCCCAGTCTGGATGAAGAGGCACAGTGGAAGGCATAGAAATTTCTGAGAACCCTATAAAAATCTTAGGAATACAGTTTGGAGGACATGAAAGCACAGCACATAATTGGGAAGCTGTTTTACAGATGGGGAACAAAACTAAGCAGATGGAAGGCATGGAAGATGTCCAAAATGAAAAGGGTGCATGTGATAAAACAGTTTTTATTGCCTCTGTTTTTGTATGTCAGTGCAGTGTTTTACTGTAGTTAGTTTTAGAGTCCAGAATTTATAGAGTGTTTTTTCAGATGATCTGGGAAGCTGTTTGAACCCCATAAAGGAAATTACATATTTGCCCAGGACCAAAGGGGAGTGGGTGTGATTAGTCCCATAGCATTTTTCATGCAATTTTGGGTCCATAATTTGAAACGGCACTTCTGATGATAGCTTGTGTGTCTCAGAAATAGTTGTGGAACTCCTTCCAGGACATCCTAGGGGATACTGGGATGCATGGGAGAGGCATCACCAGTAGAAAACAGGAAGTTATTATCCCTCTGTACAGACAGCTGGTGAGACCCCATCTGGAGTACTGCGTGCAGTTCTGGAGACCCAGTCTTCACAAAGACATATACAGGATGGAAGCTGTCCAGGAGGGCAACTAAAATGGTGCAGGGTCTGCACTGGAAGACATATGAAGAGAGACTAAAGGAGCTTAATATGAATAGCCTTGAGGAAAGGAGGGAGGGGGACATGATAGAAATGTTCAAGTACCTCAAGGGAATCAACAAAGTCCAAGAGGATAGCATCTTTCAAAAAGAGGTGTGCAAGAACAATGGGGCACAATTTGAAGATAGGGGGTGGCTCAGAGGTAATTTAAGGAAGTATTTTTCACAGAGAAGGTTGTGGATGCATGGAACGGCCTTCCGGAGGAGGTTGTGGAGTCAAAAACAGTGGTGGAATTCAAGCATGCATGGGACAGTCATAAGGCCATTCTAGGGGTGAGGTAGGAAGGTAGGCTGCTGGTTAACTAGGATCTGCAGCTTATCCAGTAGGTGAGAAATGGGCAGACTGGGTGGGCCAAGCGGTCCTTATCTGCAGTCAAATTCTATGTTTCTATATTTCTATCCTAAAGCGATGGACCAATTCCCTGATTAAGATGTCTGGGGCCTATACAGTAGCCCCTTTCTAAAAGTCACCTTTCAGAAATGTTTAAATGGAAAATCAAAAGTTAATGTTAATCCAAAAGCAAGGAAAGAATTGTATGAGACAGTCTTGCAGACCCTTGGTCCGGAGAAACCAACTTTCAAACATTGTATACCTGGGCATAATTTCCTGGTATACAAGCAACTGATGAATTCTCGAGTGCCACTAAAAATGTGGGATACATAATGGTTAAGTGTAAATGGCAAGTTCAGTGTGAGGAGGAACCACAAGAACAATGCTGTGTACAAGAGGAAATGTCTGTATCTGGATTGCCAGGATGAAGTAAAATGCAGGAACACTTCTTAAAGGAATGTTCTTACGTAATAGGTCTATGGCAATTCCTTGCTCAAAGGTGAAATATGCCTTGGTTGACTTCACTCACATATGGGAGCTTGTTTTAGGATATTTCCCAAGATTAAGAAGTGCTTATGATCCAGGAACCCTAACAGTGTTTTCAGTCTTAAAATATTTGTTATGGCAAATCAGATGTCAATTTTATTTCAACAGAAGCTCATGGTTTGGAGGTATTCTGTAATATCTGTGAAAAGTCATTGGCTGGAATTTTAGAGGTGAAGTTAAGGTACAACCTAGAGCACGTGTGATGTTGTGGTGGAGGGATTCACATTTTGAAAAATATGCTTAGGATGTTGGGTGAGGGTTTCAGAGGGTTGTTTATTGGGGAACAGTTCTTTTGAGCACCTTATCACTGAGGTTCCCTAGGATGAAGTCAGTGTTTGTATTATGTTTATTGTTTATTTTGTTTTAGTAATATGATTTCTTATGTTTTGTTATGCATTTTTCAATAAAAACACCTCTACTCTTTTCAAGAAGTGCCATGGGATCCTTAACATCCACCTGAACAGGCAGATGGGACCTCGGTTTAATGTCTTATCTGAAAGATGGCACTTCAGGAGTGCAGCACCCCCACCCCATGTTGCACTACAGTGTCAGTATTGGGATTTAACCAAGTGCATGGTGCAGGATAGAACCCACAGCCTTCTGATCTTCTGGCCTCAAAGGCATGTGTGCCACCTGCTGAGCCACTGACACTGCTACTTACATTGAACACACTGAACGGTGATCACTGGTCCCTCAAGTGACCACCTTCTGTGATGTCTGCAACACTGTCCCTGTTGGTGAGTACAAGGCCCAGTACTGCCCCTCATGAGAGGGCTCTCTAACTAGTTGCCTGAGGAATGCCCCTTACAGTGGTCCAGGATATCCCTGCTCCTAGCTAAAGCTGGGATGCTCCAATCTATATCTGGCACACAGAAGTCCCCCACCAGCAGCACCTCTCCCTTGTTTGCCGTCTTTTGGATGGCTTCCACTAGAACCTTATCCAACTCTCTCCCCACCCCTGTGCTGGAGGTCTGTAGATCTTGTCAGTATGAATAGCAGCTCCCTTCCCTGTTTCTCAGTTGATCCACAGTACTTTCACCCCTTCTTGATTTCCTTGTATCTCAGTAGCCTTTATGATATACCTCACACAAGAGCCACTCCCATTCTTTCTTTCTCACCCTGTCCTTTCTGAACAGAGTGTAGCCTGGTATGGTTATATCCCTGTCATGGTTCCCATTACACCATGACTGGGTAATGGCGAATGTTCAGGTCAGCCTCTGCCATGATGGCCTCTAGGTCCTTGATTTTGTTTCCCAGACTTCAAGCATTTGCACACATGGCCTTCCAGAATGTGCTATCATTCTTTTGTCATCATCCCATCCCCTTTTGCATCTCTCCTTACCCCTTCTGCTCTCAGTCCCATCTTTCCTCACTTCTGCCACTTTGTTTCCTTTTTGTTGGGTGCCCTTGTGGATTTCTTTCCTTAGATCTCTCCCTATTGCCTACTTCAGTTTGGAGGGGCAGTTTATGTCTCCCATTTCCTTCCACCTCTCCCTCAGCTAGTTTAAATGCCCAACAATGTAACATTTAAATTGCTCATTGAGGACTGGGGTTCTCCTCCCAGTATAAGCCTGTATCCCTCCAGGTGGAACCCCAGTCCCCAATATAGATGAACCCTTCTCACTGCACCATTCCTTCAACCATGTGTTGAAGCTCCTAGTACTGAGTACTCTAGCCTTCCTCCTGTTGTAGACAGGTAGCACATCAGAAAAAGCCACTGAGTATGCTACCTGCCAAAGACCACTCCCCAACTCCCTGAACTCTTCCTGTACTATCCTAGCCTTGTCTCTATCCAGGCCATTGGTCCTGATGTGGCCTATGACATCCAGTTCTCCCTCCTGTAATGATTCCTCTAGTGATCCTCAGGACCTGCTCCCCATCCCTCTGAGCTGTGGTGCTGGACAGGCACCTAACTTCCCTCCCCTCCTTCCTGTCCCCAAATTTATCCCTCTATCAAATGGGTCCCCGCCAGGAGTTGCTTCCTCATCTTCAGGGTCCTCTACCATCGATTCTTGGGTAGCATGTCAAGATGGTGAATAAAGAACAGTGACCACTAAAGGGCTCAAGGATAATGTTGAATGGCAAATTCGGTGATGTCTGTGCCCCCCTCCCCAAGGTCTGCTCTCCCAGAGTTGCTATATTTAGTAAGGGGAGGTGGAGGCACAACCCCCTCAAATGAGACATTGCCAGATTTGTCATTTGGCATTATCTTTTAGCCCTTTAGCAGTCGCCATTTTTATTCGCTGTTTGACATGGAACCCCATCTTTGGGTCTCCGTTATGGACGACCCCACATCCTCCTTGGTCACTACTGAGGGTGCCTCTGGGGCAGTCCTGTTCTGTCAGACAGCACAGGAATTTTATAGTGGTACCATGTAGTGGATGTGTCTCTGACCCACCACCTGCACCATTCCTGAGCCCACCATAGTCCAACCACTCCTCATACTTGGCATCCATTAAGGCTACTGCGCAGACTTGGTGGTCCCTGGGTGGGGATAGAGGCCCTCTAAATTCTAGCCATGTCAGCCTGAAGTCTATAAACCTACCTCCTCAGTCCAGAGATGTGCATTCACATGGGAGCACCACAGTTTCCAGAAAGTCTCCCTGAAGACTGCCACCCCACAGCCACTGCACTGCACCAATCCCAGCATAACTATGTACTACTGTGCCTGTTTTTTTGTTTTGCTTCCTTTAGACCCTTTTTATCCCTTGCTCAAACTATTGCTTGAACCTAACTTGCCTCTATCCTCTCTGTTTTTGTTTTGCTTTCTTTAACCTTATTTACTTCTACCTTAGAAATGGTGTTTCATCTATACCCAAGCCATTGCTTGACCTTAACTCATACTACCCTCCTTTTCTTCTTTTTTGTCTTTCTTACTCCTACCTGTACCCATCTTATGGCATGTCCCTGACTCTTCTTGGTTCCTTGCAATGTGGAAGTTACAGGAGTTTAAACAATGAGCTTAACTCTGGTATAGGGTAAACTGTCCTGATGTCCTGCTTTCTCCTGTCTTTTGTTCTTTGTTGCACCATGCTAGCTTGCAGAGTGTCCAGCTGTTGGCTGCCTTGTTAGGCTGACTTCTCTGTGCTATCCTTGCACTGGGGTCATTAGCTTGGGGGGCACAGCATGGGAGGCCACTTGATGGATGTCAGTTTAACTAGGAGTGCAGCAGGAAAGGGCATTCACAGCTACCACCCTATTGGTTGTTCAAGGAGGCTCTGGGCACAGTATTGCTGCTGATTGGTGACTTCCTTAGTCCTCTCCCTGGCTGTCTAGCTTGGTTCCTTCCTACAGACCCACTTTGTCACTGCTGGAACTCATTGCAGAACACACCCCTGTCCTGATCTGGACAGCAAAATCGGAATCTGCACAGGTTAGACCACAGGAGAAAACTCAAATGCATATGCTCATTTTCATTCATGTTCTATAATGAGAGTTTATCTACAGAAAGCAAAAATCTAGCACATTTGTGGGCTCACCAGTTAACACTGTAGATGGCATACACTTTACTATATGTTAATATGTCTCCCAGAGCCACTTGTTGTATAAGAGTGGTTTCACACGCATTCAGCTGGAGTGAGAATAGTGAAGCGAAGCTGAGCAGTTCTGGCTCCCAGCTAAAGTAAGTAAACCACTCTTACACAGCAATGAGTGGCTACAGGGGACATAATAAAATAGCAGTGCTTGTTGGTGACTCCAGTAACTGACTATTTATAGGTTTTGACATGTCTGTGAAGTTCTGGCATTCTGATTTTTATTTGGCCACATTACAGCAAGATTTGTTGTACCTGTACTGTGTTTTTACAAATTTTTAATGTGTGACTAGCATCATAAAATGTTTCTGTTTTCATCTACTGCACGGTAGAGCAGCTGTGAGCATTCAGTGTGGTGTGTACGTGCTCGTACCCAATATTTGATTTATATCTGGTAGTTGTTCTGCCATGCTTTAAAGCAACAGTGCTTTCTAGCGTCCATGTTTGCTTACTTTCCTCACTGTACTTTTGGCTATGTTGTAATCTTATGCATACTCAGTCTGTCTAAAAATTATTCTCAAATGTATTTCCTCCTGAAACATCACCGTTGTGCACACTACCTTGACCTGTCCACCATTTGCTACTCCGTGAACCAGAGAGGTCTCTTAGGGTCATAACACATAATGTCCATTCTATTTTTCATTTGCATAACAGGCTGACCTCTCTCTACTCACAGTTTGGTATTGTCAAAAGTCTGAATATGATTCCAAATGTGTTTGGACCTAAACTGATATCATTCCAGCTTGTTGAAATATATTTACCGTTGAGTTTTTTCACAGTATGTCAGTGCAGCTTTTGAGTGGTGCTAGTAGAAGAGTTGCATGACCCACAGTTGAAATAAAATCTGTCATGCCTTTCCAGCAAATATTGACATTTGTGATCTGCAATGGGTGCCAACGTTCATTTTGTTTCGTGTGTCAATTCATGACAGAGAGTGATATTAGACTTGGCTAGATAGTACCTGCATGATCCAAACACCACAGAAACTGAAATTGCAGGGCTGTAAACAGTAACACTGCATGACTGAAACAAGCTTTCACATTTGTTTTATTATGCCTGTCTAATTAAATGTATTTGGTTTGTTTGTTTATATACTGAAATGCAATTAAGCCCTTTTCACGTTTATTTGAATGCCTTTTTATTGTCACTTGGAAGTTATTAAGTTGTTGGGTTCAAACTGCATGTTTCATATGACTGGTGATAGGCATAATTGACATTCTGCAATTCATACAAGTACAGGAGCTTGCATTACCATTTAGCTGTTGTGAAATGAGGGATATTTATTTTTCCCATTTTTAATCTCTTTTAGGTAGATAACATGGTGGTGATCTAACTGCCTAAAAGTGGTGATTGTTTTACAGATAACTGTGGTCAGAAGTTCACCCAACTCTGTTCTGATGTCTGCTTATTTAATCACTGAAGTATATATGCTATCATAATAAATAAATTTTAATGTCATCCTCATTGTGCATCATTTTATTTTCTTTGACTTTACACTTTGCATTGCATTGTAGGACCTCTAATCCATTGTAATGCTATGGGTACAATTTTGTATTTTTCCTGCTCCAGTCGAATGTTACAGGCTTCACTGAGCTTGTATTGTGGTATATATCTTTCTCATCACATGTGTTGCAAATTGCAAATACTGGCAAAATTAGTTTAAAAAATCTTGCATCTGCATCTATCTTTTATCTGGTTCTCCAAACAATACAGTAATCCGTGCACTGTCCATCACCATAACTAAACCAGTTTGCACAATATAGTATAGTGTGCCAAATGTTTTCAGTCAATTGTTCAGGCTATCTAGAGCTCGATCGCCTAACATTACAAAATGAATAATTCCATTTCTGTCTTTATTTCCTAATATGTTTGTGTCATCATCACTTTTACACTGTGTACTGCAGGTCATAGCATTAATTGTGTGTTTTTAGTGGACTAAGTTATTTTATCACCAAAGTAATGTGAAGCTCTTTATTTGTGTGTTGGAAGAGATGAATCTGGATTACATGGAGGTGCTGAACTGTGTGACTTGATCTTTATGTACATTCAGCAATTTTATGTCATGAATCTAATAAAGGTGTTTTTGTATACTGTTTGCATTTTTTCTCCCCAATTACTTTGCAGTTGTCTTTTGCATCATCCTGATTGACAGCTTGGTCTTACAAGCTTGGCTTCACTGTTAAGCGGTGCTCGAGACATTTCTTCTTTCCTTTCTGTCACCTGAGGAATACGTCATTTTGGATCATTTGGAAGACTGTCATTTTGGTATTATTTATTCCTGCCTAACAACTGATAGGTAATGAGAAAGCAAGGTTTATTTGTGATATATTTAGATAGCTAATTCTGACATAGTATGGCATCATCTATAATTACATACATACTTTTGGCTTCAATAGACAATGTTTCCTTCCAACCCCTTCTCCCCTCCCAGCCTCAAAGCTGACAGAATGTTTTGTGGAGAGGATTGATAAAACATTTCAAGTGATGTTAATATCCTCCAAGATTGTATGTGCTTTGGTACTATATGAATTGCAAGTATAAGAATTAAGCCCATCACCATTCATATGAAACATGCAGATCAAAACCCCCCCATACCAACCCACAACTATACAAGAGCCAACTGACAATAAAAAGGCATTCCAAAACTGTGGAAGGAACTTGCATTTCATTTCAGTAAATGAACAAACAATCCATGTACATTTACTTAGGTAGGCATAGTAAGACAGCTTGTTTCATCAATGTATATTAACTATTTACGGAACTGTAATTTCAGTCTTCTTTGTGACATTTGGATCATGCAGCGGTTATCCAGCCAATTCTAAAATCACTCTTTCTCATGAATTGACACACACACAAAAATAGGTATGTCAGAAATCACCTCAGATTGAAAATATAAATTTTTAATGGAACTGCATGACAGATTTTTTTCTAATGTGGGCCAAGCAGCACTTCAGCTATCACCTCTCAAATGCCTTGTTGTCATACTGTGACAGAAATACAAGTGTATCCAATTTTGAACTTGTCTGCACTATATCGCTTTCTGTCAAATCTCAATTGGTAACATACTCAGATCTTTGCCTAGCTGAACTTGATGAAGAGAGTTCATTTTTTTTTTATTTGAAAACACGCATCTCTATGGCTCACACCAAAGTGGAGGATAGAGAGCAGCTTGATATGCAAATGAAAATTAAAACAAACTGTATGGCACCGAGCTACCTTCCCAGTTTGTGGATTTGCAAATGGCAGACTGGGTGAGGTAATGTGCGATGGGGACATTACAGGAGGAAAAAATGGAAAACCATTTTTAGACACAGAATGAGAACTCGTCTTTTACAACGTAGGAAGAGCTTCAATATGGTAAGTAAACCAACATGGACCCTAACAAGAACTGTTGCTTTAATGTATTATTGATCAAGCATGATCAATAATATATTAACAAAATAAAATGTTCATGGAACATGCCTATTTCTACAGCATCTGTGCATGAGACACGCTTCATAGAATGAGAGTTTTTATACACAGGGAAAGGAGTGCTCCAATTGCTTAAACTGTAACACTTAACAGCAACCAGACTGAATGAGTTGCTGTAATGTATCTAATGTATTATGTTCAAGTATGTTGGTGTGTTGTGTAATGCCTCATTGTTACAAAACTTCAATAAACTTATTTGCAAAAAAAAAAAACAGCAACCAGTTGGATTCCCAGACTTCAAGTGAGTACAGGTGTTTGGTTTTGAGTAATTGCAGATTTCTACATCTAGGTGTACAGGAAGAGATGTTGCAAAATGTTATTTGTCACTTAAGTTCTGGCAAAGTCATAAAATGGTAATTTGTGAAAAACTTCACAGATTACCTACTTTGCCAATTCACAATAAGTTTTCTTGGGGTACTGACATATTTTCAGACAAAGTCAGAGGATGACAAGGCAATGTTGTTCCTTTGTCTGGGAAGTTGCATGGCTTCACTTCATAGGGTGCCCCTTCACCTGCTGAAAGGTTTCCTAAACCCACGTACACATCCTGAAGTTGGAAAACTTCACAAATTCATTCATAATTAATTAATTAATACTGTCTACAGTATGTGGTCATTGACAGCTCAGTTAGCGGCCAGCCATGGAGAGACAGGAGGGCTGTGCCAGTTGTCAGCTTGAGTTCAGGATGGGAGAGACATGGTAGTGGGGCACTACCTGCCAGGGTGGGGGCTGCTAGACACCAGGGAAGGGACAGTTGATTATTGGACAAGAGATTTGGTATAGGGTGGGGGGTCTGCTAGATGCCAGGGAGTAGGTTTCATTAATTTTACAGAGGAACATGGTGTAGGTGGGGAGGAGTGACAACTGGACTCCAGAAAATAGTGTTTGGGACATGGGGTGAGGGTTCAGATGGGTGGAGTGACCACTGGACACCAGGAAATGGTTTCTGTGTATCGGGTGAGTGATCGAGAGGAGGGGATCACTGGCCACCAGGGAAATGGTTTCCATATATTGGGTAGGTGATTGGGTGGGGAAGAGACACTGGACACCAGGAAACTATTGTTCATTTTGGGTTGGCAATCAGCGATAGGGAGGGGGCACTGCCACCAGGAAATTCATTTTCCATATCAGACCTGTGATTGGCAATCATGGGGTGGGGTGGGGTGGTGGGACCACTGGCACCAGGAAATATTATTTTTCAACTCAGGCCGATGATCACTGGGGGGGCTGGGAAATATATTTTTCTATATCAGTCCAGTGATCAGCGATTGCAGGGGAACCACTACCACAAGGGAATACTGTATTTTCAACTGGGCCAGCAATTGGTGTGTGTGTGTGGGGGATGCCACAGTAGCTCTACCAATTATTTGGGTTGCAGGGATTAAAGCAAGGTCTTGGTCAGTGGTATTTGTTCTGTGCTAGGGGATCACAAAGGCCTTGCACAGAGCAAATAATTAGTGAAGTGGACTATGCCAATATGCAGGTCCTTTCCCCTCATTTGCATTGTAACCCTCTTCACACTTTACCTCATTGCAAACCCAGTTTGTACACACAACCTGGGCTTTTGTGAATACCACCTTGGTGCAAAACTTGGTTTGCTCAAGCAAACCATGTTTGCACTGAGGCAAAGTTTTGTAGATCCTGGCCCAGAGTGTAGAATTTGTTGTTTTTAGATTACTCCTGTGTAAAGTGCAGCAGGTATTTGTGTCACTGCACTATTTTCAGTTTGCCCTCCAGTACCTATTTTTGATATATTTTATTAGTTTTATGTAACACATAGACAACACAACAATATGCTGCAAGTATATAACATGAAATAAACAAATAATAAAGCACTTTGTTAGATTGTTTAAAATTGATTAATCATTAAATACACTGGGACAACAACTTATAGGATGAAACTATTGTGTTTTGCCATTTAGAGATAACCCATCTACACAATTATAAGTCAAATACAGGTAACTTGTGTTGTACCTGAGCTGTAAGCTTTCCCATATCACACGTCTATCATTAAATTCTGCCATTGTAGGGGAGAAACATAAAGCCATAGCTTTGTATTCTTTTTACCCAACAATACACAAATGGAAAGCAAATTTCTAATATGTGGTTGCCTGTGCCACTTTGGCATATCCAAAAGATATGGTCAGATTCGATATGGCTGTGGACAGCATTTAGGAGTGGTAAGAGGGCTGAAAAGAATATGCAGTGCTCTCATTGTACGAGTCTCACATAACTGATACTGCAGTGATTACAGAACTGCGCATATGTGATACTTCTCACATGCGCAGTTTGCTCGAGTCAGCCATGTAACATGGCAGCGCTGACATTACTACATATGCATACGATACTCGAATATGCACAGTTTAAATCAGCATCACTCATGTTGCACATGGCAGATGTCAGTATCTCAGCAAAGCTATCTCTGTGTCAGTACATTGCATGCAGACATAAACATGGGTAGAAGTAAGACCCCACTAAAATGAGATCCTGCAACTCAGCCAGGCCAACCTGTATCAGTACATTGTAAAATGGGTAATATTAGCACCCTGTAAATGAGATACTGCATCTCAGCAAAGCTATCCTGTGTCAGTACATTGCCAAAATGGATAAAAGTATGACCACACTGAATATGAGATACTGCATCTCAGCCAGGCTATCCTGTGTCAGTACATTGTAACAGGGTTATAATACCATCAAGATGTTCTGGGGACATGTGAACCTTGAGAGCAAAGCTTGAGAGATTCCAAAATTTTTCAGAGCCTCTGTGATATGTTGCAAGTGAGTTTTACCATTTAAAATAAATAAGAACACATAAAACAGCCTTAACATTTGTTATAGTGATTTTACTGACAGGCATAATGAAGTCAATGGCGTACATGTATTGATTTAGCATACAGGAAAATGTACAAGAGCTCTGTCCCAGTTTTACATGGAAAATACAGGGAAAATGAGAGTGCACTACAGGAAAATGCTTTGTTAAATCTGTGATCACTGCAGATGACACTGCTTTGATTTCTTTGTAATCTCCTATGATGCTCCTTGCAACCTCTGGAAACCATTAAAACATTAACTGCCTAACATTTGTCATTTGGGCTCCACTGAAATCAACCACACAGCACTTGCTTGGTTCAAAATTGACTTTTATTGAGTAGATTTCTTTGATAAAACCATTTCAATTGCACCACCTATTTCATCATCTTTTAACCCTTTATTTCCATCAACCTTTGGGTTACCCCTTTATTTACATTTTATAATTCTCATAAAGTTCCATGACATCTAAAATGATTCTGGCTCAGGTGTAATGACCCAATGCCTCTTTACCTCCTGTTTTTCTGTCTGGGTTCAGGTGTCTGACATGATCAACAGTCCTATCCCCCTGGGTTGAATGCCCCCGAGGAACCCTCCCTGCCTTGCCATACCTCCTTCTGTCTGGGCACCATTTTTCTTACCAAAAACAACTGTTGCTATCATTAGCAATCCATCCTCCCTGTGGAATCATGTCCATGTTGCCCTCACCTGGCAACCCACATATTTCCTTCCTTCTACCTCTTCTGTCCACCTATTGATGTCCTTTTTTCTGGTTGGGAACATCTTTAACAGCTGCAGGAGACAAGAGGATTTTCTCTCTCTGCAGCCCCTTATCAATCAATCAATCAATCAATCAAAATCTTTATTTATTCAGGCGAACATCATTGAGCATAGCTCATTTACAAGATGGACCTGAGTGGTCATAACAATAAAAGGTTACAAATTTTACACAAAACCATGGTACTGAATAAACACAAATACAATCATTTATGAATGAGACAGATATACAAATATTTACATATATACAAGGCAAAATGACAATAAACCCAAATCCTATTAAAGTCGAGAAACAAACAGTTAGTAGGGATAAAGCTTGGATAGTGGGACTTGGGTGGGCATATATGTATGAAGTTTGATGGAGAACGAGCTAGAAGGACGATAGAGAAATGGGGGCTTAAAAAGGGGGTGGAGGGAGAGGGGTGGGAGGAGGGGGGTGGGAGGACTAGGCCTTGTGGAAGCAGTTGCATGATTCTGGGAATAGACTGGTGTACAGCTTTTGAAGGATGCTAAAGGAATGAGGGTATCCAGTTTCAATGTCTTTTGAAGAGAATTCCAGATAAGTGCTAGGAATAGCTGATTGCAGCTCTTCCATACCGGTGCAGGTGATAGGAATCTTCAGCATGATCAGTTTATTGATCCTCAGGGTGTAAGGCCTGGATGTGATCCAGTTGAAACAGTCTGAGATGTAGGAAGGAGTTTGTTTGTCAGAACTTTGTAGATCCAGATAGCAGCATTTTTCTTTCTTCTTTGTTGCAGGGATGTCCAACTGACTGCATTGTAGAGAGACAATGATGGGTGCTGGAGGAAGATCTGTAATGAATCTAATAGCTCTATGATACAAAGGTGTCTAATTTATTTAAATGGGAGAGGGAGTAATGGTCATAGAGAAGTCAGCATAATCAATGAGGGACAGGAATGATGCTAGGATTAATCTTTGTTTGGAATCTCTGGTCAGGTAGTGTTTGATCCTATAGAATAGGCCAAGTCTTTGTCTTAGCTTTTTCAGTAGCTCCTCAATGTGGGTAGTGTACCCCTGCTTAATCCCTCCCTATTCCCTGCATGCCAATCAGCTATCCTGTCTGTCAGCTTCTTGTCTCCTTCCATTATAACCTCATGAATCCTTCCCTGCCAACATCCCACGCCTCATCCACCTCCTCAGGTTACCTCTCTCCATCTCCCTCCCCTATCCAAAATACAGCTAATCCCAGGAAGGCCAATGACAACCCAGGTTGCCCCTTATTTGGGCGACCTCCTTGTCATTTGGACCCTCTGAAATCAACCACACCAATGCTTGCTTGGTTCAAAAACTTTTATTGAGTAGATTTCTTTGATACAACCATTTCAATTCCACATACCATCACCACATATTTCATCATCTTTTAACCCTTTATGTACATCAGCCTTTGGGGTTGCCTCTTTATTTACATTTTATAATTTGCATACATTTTCATGGCATTTTAAATCTTCCTGGCTTGGGTGTAATGACCCAATGCCTTTTCACCTCCTGTTTTTCTGTCTGGGTTCAGGTGACCCACCTGATCCCTAGCCTGTCTCCCTGTGGTGACTGCCCTATGAGAAGCCCTCCTCTACCCTGCTGTACCTTCTTCCAGTTGGGCCCATTCTTTCCCATTTGTGCATAGCCAGACACCCTGTCGAGTTGTGGGCTTCCCCACTAAAACTAGCAAGATATTAGCAAAATACTCTCCTCACTCCCAATTCCATGCACAAGGTCTCAAAATCTATGAGCATGCCCAAAGCCTCTTCCTGCCCTCTCCTATAAACAAGAAGTCACCCAAATAATGGACTACCACCCTGTACCAATATCTGACAGAAAACACCCATGTAACATGTAATGAAGGCTTCAAATGTGGACAAGTGACTGAACACCCCATGGGCATAAGCTTGTTGAAGTAATACCTACCATGGAACTGGAACCCCAAAAGCTCCCAATCCTGCTCCTGGATGGGGAGCAGCCAGTATCTTTGCCTTAGTGTCTGTTTTAGCCACCGACACCACTCCCTAGCCCTTATTAATTCCACTGTGGTTTCTACATGAGTGTATGAAACCGCACTTTTGTCCGAGGGCAATGGCATCATTCACTGAGTTGCCCTCAGGGTATGATAGATGATGAATTAAATAATATACTCCCTATTGCTTTTGGGTACTATACCCAATGGGGACTACCTAAAACATAGGAAAGAAGGGATATTGAATGGACCTACCACTCTCTCTGCCATCAGCTCTATTTTAATCGTTCTTTTCACAATGTCCTCTTTGCCTTTTATGGACCCTAGAGTCTTAGCCCTCATATTTTCCTATCCCCATTGTAAAGAAGGTTAAATCCTACTGTTAACCCCCTCCTCAACATGTCCTTTGCTTCATAATTCAGGTAATCCTCAGTCCATACCATTAAAGTGTCTGTTTTATGGGGATACCACCATATGGACTCCAGTGGCTCAGTGTCAATTGTGGAGGCTCATCTCCTCCAAACCCTTCCCTCCTGTTTTGCTACCTATAGTTGAGTACCTGCCTTGTGTATCCCCTCTGCCCCCATGTCCCCTGAAAGGACTGCCCGTGTCTGAAAACCTGTCTTATCCCTTGTGTCCTGCATTGGGTGACTGGGTAAAATCCCCACATCCCAAGCAGGCGTGTTTGAATTTGCAGCTGGTTCATGTTCAGTTAGCCTTATTGTACACCAGCATGTGATCATGTTAGTAGCCCCGCTACCCTTCTTCCCATCATTATTAGCCCCTTGTGCTGACAGAGTTCTTATCCACAGCTCTGACAATGTAACACCCACTGTATGTCCCCATGAGAAGCCACCCTCTACCTGAACTTCTCATCATATATCAGCCAGCTGTACCCACTCTTAACTCTGTAGGCATCCCTAATTATGTCTGAATATGTTAGTAGAGTATTGCCAACTCATTTTTTTTTCTAGTAGCATGATGGCACTGAAGTGCATGAACCCTCCATCCATGCCCCGAATGTCTTGCCTTTGTAACTAACATCCTCACTGGTTTTCCCATTATGGCCAATGCCACTGCCATCTCTGAGTTCCCTATTGATTCCTTCAGTTCATCTTTCTCTGCAGTATCTTTATCCACCAGGGCAAACATGCCAACAAATTCCCTTTCCAAATTTTCTCCTTCAACGCTTGAGACACGCATGGTCTCCAGTGTCTTCCCTGGTGGCCATCCTACCCACCTTTACTATTCCCTCCCCCCCCAGTGTCTTGTGCCCTTTTTCCATCCCTTTTGTTCACCTTTCAATTCCTGCCATGCCTTATCCACCTTCTTCCATGCTTTTTCACCTTTTTCCTGCCTTGATACCTGTCAGGTAGTCCTTTAGGCTACCATCAACCGACAGCTCCACTGCTGGCTCCATACCCTTCTCAGACTGTGGCTCACCACCCACATCTAGGTTGTTTCTAGTTGCCCTTTCTTTGGTGGTTCTTTCTGGGCTGGCAGTCCCTTTCTTTTCTCCAGTTGCCTCTCCTTCTCCTTCTCCTCAGCCCTCATGGACTCCTTGATTATTGCTTGCACTTAGACCATTAAGTCAGCAGCCTTCTGTGCCAGCTGCTCACTGATCTTCTGCTTTGGCACCACTGTCTTCCTAGGTGCCATACTGGAACTGTAATTATACAAATTGACTTGTGGTGGTGATATGCCCACCCTGTCTAGTCCCTCAGGCTGTCATGTATTGCAACTGCCCTGTGCCTTAGCCCCCAGAGTTACCAATACTCTTAGTCCCCTTATGGCACTTCCTGTTTGTTTATCCCCCTCTTTTCCTCTAATTTCCTTTATTATTATTATTTTCTTTTTATGCCTGAGCCATCCTACAGTTTCTGCCATGGCTCACTTCACCAAGCTTTGTTTATAATACTGTTCCCTTGTTGCCTGCTTTGTTATTCATTTATTGTTAGTATATATATACAGTATGTATATATATTGCCTTTATTGCCCTGTGCAGGACACCTTCTCCTTAGTACAACCTGTCCCTCACCACCACCCCCACCTACTTGCTCCTTCCAGTCCTGTAGGTCCTTTATCATGTTTTTGTCCCCTGTTCAGTCCTTCCTTTTCTTTCTCTTGTTTTCTTTATTTCTTTATTTATTGTTTTCCTCTAACCAATTTGTCACTTCCCATCTGACACTGTTCCAGAATGCAACAAAGCGTACACTGCTTCTGGTGATGCTGCAAAATGGGGCCTTCCAAAACCGTTTCCAGCCTGCCTACAAAATGGCAGCCATTGCAATCTGCTGCAGGTTCCATCTTGTCCTCACCACCAGACTTGCCCAACTTGTGCCTAAATGCTTGTTGTTTTTTAAAGACTGCTGAGCTCCCGTTCCGCTCGGTTGTAGTCCATAGAGACCCCCATGCAATCTCCCAAATTCAGCACTCACTCCGATGTGACCACATGTCCCCGAGCAACATGGCTGAAAAGGCCCAACTGGCTGCTACCCCGTTCACCTCAAATGCCACCAGGTCGATCCCAGAGCTCCATAAATCTGTTGGCCTGTTCTCCTGGCTGTCCTAAGCACTGTGTGGGTGCCCTCTTATATTTCTTTTTTTCTTGTTTGTGCCTGGAAGATCCCTACTCCATTCACACAGAGGAAATGAAGAGGTAGAGCTATTCAGCCAGAGGAGGGAGGAGCAACAAGAGGAGGGAGGGATGGAGGTTAACCTTGATGGGCCCATATTCTGGACCAAGGAGAGGGGTAACATAGAAACATAGAATTTAATGGCAGATAAGGACCATGGCCCACCTAGTCTGCCCATTTCCTACCTAACAGATAAGCTGCAGACCCTAGTTAACCAACAGCCTACTTCCTCCTACCCCCACTAGAATTGCCTTATGTCTGTTCCATGCATTCTTGAATTCCCCACTGTTTTTGACTCTATGACCTCCTCAGGAAAGCTATTCCATGCATCTACAACCCTCTCTGTGAAGAAACTTCTCACATTACCTCTGAGCCATCCCCCACTATCTTCAAATTGTGCCTCTTGTTCTTGCACATCTCTTTTCTGAAAGATGCTACCCTCTTGGACTCTGTTGGTTCCTTGAGGTATTTGAAAGTTGATATCATGTCCTCCCTCTCCCTCTTTTCCTCGAGGTTATACATCTAAAGCTCTTTTAGTCTTTCTTCATATGTCTTCTGGTGCAGACCCTTCACCATTTTGGTTGCCCTCCTCTGGACAGCCTCCACCCTGTTTATGTCTTTGCAGAGATGGGGTTTCCAGAACTGTACACAGTACTCCAGATGTTGTCTTACCAACTGTCTGTACAGAGGGCCAACAACTTCCTGTTTTCTACTGGTGATGCCTCTCCCTATGCATCCCAGCATCCCCACAGCCCTCCGTACTGCCTTCTCACATTGCTGGCCCACCTTTAGGTCATCTGATATGATGACCCCAGGTCCCTTTCCATTTTATTGTTGTAAGTATCTCAACCCCATTGTGTACTCTTTCCTGGGTTTTGTTTCCAGGTGCATTACTTGCACTTATTTGCATTGAATCTAAGCTGCCATGCATTTGACCATTCCTCCAACCTTGCCAAGTCCTTTTATCCTTTCAACCCCACCTTGCATATCAACCCTGTTGTAGATGTTTGTGTTATCTGACACCAAGCCCCAGAAAACCTCTCCCAGCTTGAAACTCCCAAATCTCCCGGATCACCTCTGCTCAACCATCCCTCCTGCAACATTCATCAGCTGTCCCTTCAGCTGTACCCACCACAGTGTCCTACTGCTGGCCATTCGAACTGTAACAGGACCCTCAAATTTTGCACAATGGCCAGAATTTTGTAAATGATGACCAATCACCCCAAAAATCCACTTAAATGGTGACCTCACCCTTGTCCGAACATCTGCCTCTATCCTCATGCACAGCGTACCATCCGCTAGCCATCCAAATTAAATCACCCTCTGACTTCCAGCAACCTACTCATTTTAAAACAACAAGCAAGCAAGAAAAGAGCAGAAAACAAATACAATAAATATGATCCGGCATTCTCCCCCAGTGACCTCCTACCAACAAACAACCTGTTGGCTCCTCATTCCTATGACTTCCCGGCTCTTTCAAACAAACTAGGTGGCCGTTCCACATCAGTTGCCATGTGGCCCAGGCATCCTTGGCAGTATTGCTATTACCAGCTGCCCAGTCTTGCACTAACTCAAAAATTTAAAATTATCATTTTTTTAAGAACAAAAACAACACCACTAATGAAGCCCTTCCACTAGTGCCTCTTTCCCAAATCTTCCCATACAAACCTGAGTGATCAGTACCTTACCCTCTGTGTCACCACCAAGCCCACTTGCCACCTCTGGGTCAAATGATCAGAAATGGGACAATCCACTACAAATTAAGAATCTCTGTGCAAATAGCATTAAACAGTTTATTCCTTCACATGCAAGAACCATATTATAAACTGCTATTTATCTATTAAAATTTGTCAAGTTCCAGCTGCTGGCAGGGCCTGAGCCTTCCAACCTTACCTTAGCCTGGAAATCTACTCAAACTTTGCCATCTTTAGTGCAGCTGCACAGGATCCAATATCTTTAACAGCTGCAGGAGAAAGGATTTTCTCTCTCTCTCTCTCTCTCTCTCTGCAGCCCTTATCTACCTCCTGCTTAGCCCTCCCATTTCCCTCCCAGCCAAGCAGCTATCCTGTCAGTCAGCTTCATGTCCCCGCCCTCTAATGACCTCATGAAACCTTCCCCTGCCTAAACCCCACCACTCCCCTCCTCAGTTTACCTCTCTCCTTCACCCTCCCCTACCCAAAATACTGCTAATCCCAGGGGGCCAATGACAACCCAGGTTGCCCTTATTTGAGGCAGCCTCCTTTACCCTTTCTACAAATATAAAACCATGACAGTCCCAATGCCACTATTTAAATAAGTTATGAAAGGGTTAACCTAAATCAGCTCTTCAGAGGAAATGCTGTAAATCATTGCTACACACATACATACATACATTGGGAGAGTTGACCAAGAATGTAATTTGATACTGCTCTGCAGTTAGATGCTGTATCCTCTGTAGGAAGTCAAACATGGGTAAAAGTAAGACCCCACTGAAAATGAGATACTGCATCTTAGCCAGGCTAACCTGTATCATTGCATTGTAAAATGGGTAAAATTAGGACCCAACTGAAAATGAGATACTGCATCGCAACAAAGCTATCCTGTGTCAGTACATTGCCAAAATGGATAAAGGTATGACCCCACTGAATATGAGATACTGCATCTCAGCCAGGCTATCCTGTTTCAGTATATTGTAACAGGGCTATAATACCATCAGGAGGTTCTGGGACCATGAGAACCTTGAGAGCAAAGCTGAAGAGATTTCAACATTGGTGGTTGCACATGGCTCCAAGACTTATCTGAGTTGGCTGAAGTGCTCCTCCGTGATGGTGTCCGGTAGTTGTGCAGCTGTCCCAGCCCGGAGCAGTCGGAGTCCCATCGCCCGGGGGCTGTCCATCACCATTGTCACCGGCATCCTCATCGTCCCCATTGCTGTCCCTCTTGACCTGTCTGGCTATCCCACATTTATTTATTTATTTATTTATTTATTTATTTATTTATTTATTTATTATTTGCTTTTGGTAACCGGGCAAGTGCACTAGGAAACAATGCCTATTTTCAGGCACGACCGGAGAAGACAAGTTTACAGACAAACAATATACTGTACATGTGACACAGCACATGAAAGCAGTACAAATCAGAGTAAGAAAACAATGCTTTGATAGTAGATACAAGCGCATTGACAAAATGAGTAATGAAAGTAAAAGTACTGTGAAATCAAGTTACAGATTGGAATGGGTAACACAGGAAAATAGTTTAAAGGAGAATAGGTAGTGAGGTACAGTACAATAAGTGCCAAGACTGTGGAGAGGAGGGAGAGAAAAGTAGGAGAGAGGAGGGGTAAGAGGTGGGCAGGCTAGGACTAAGAGAGGAAGAGGTATCAGGAGGTGGATTATCTGGAGATGTAGAAGAGAGGAGGGAGGGTGAAAGGTTCAAGGTGGGTTAAAGCAAGTGCAGGGTTTATGGTGTGCAAGTGTTCACGGTGTAGTTTCTTAAAGGTAGCATGGGTGGTAAAGCGATGGATAGAGAAGGGTATAGAGTTCCAGTATTTAGGAGCTGTATGAGAGAAGGCATGCGCCCATGTTTGTTCTGCATCTTGGAATGTGCAGAAGGGCTTTTCAGTTGATCGTAGTTCATAGGTGAGAGGTTGTAATTCCAGAGCAGAGGAAGGGATAGGGAGGCCTGTTCTGGTGACAGAGTCAATTAATGATCCAAGGACTGGAGACGATAGGCGGAGGAGCTAAGACATTTTAGGTCCATATAGAGTTGGCAGTGGTGCTTGAAACATGGTGATGCAGAGGCATAGCAGCAGATGCTATTGTAAGTGGTATCCCATTTATGGAGGGAGGATTTAGATGCAGATAGGTGATTGCAGAGCCATATGCTAGAGCCAGTAGAAGGAAGCCTTAAGCCACAGCTAGTCTGGCTTGAGGGGTGAGGCGTGGCTGGTGCGATAGGCACTTCCTATCTTGGCATTACGGACTTCTGAAATAGTGGAGATATGGAGGTCGAGGTCAAGAGATTCGTCCAGGGTGACACCAAGATATTTAAAGGATTTGGCAGAGGTAGAGGAGAGCTGTCCACGCATGAGATAATAAGGGATTTAGATTTGAATTGAGTCTGGCCGGAGCCAAACAGCATTGAGTAGGATTTGCTGGAGTTGAGGACTAGTTTATTATCAGTGAGCCAGGTTTGGATACTCATGAAGTCCACGGCAAGGGATGGTTTAGGGCAATCACAGTTTTTGCACTGTGGTAGATAACCAAATTGTCTGCATAGAGCAGAGATGAGCAGTTCGGTGCAGTTAAAGGGATGTCATCAATGAATATAGTGAAAAGCAGAGGACCAAGTATGGAGGCCGTGGGTACTCCATCGTGGATTGGTGCAGGATCTGAGATGGCTGAAATGAAGACAACAGCCTGTTGTCTGTCAGTCAGGTAGCTTTTGAACCAGGTAATGGTATCTGAGGAGAAACCAAGGACTGTAGTTTTATAAGAAGAAGTGTGTGGTTGACCAGGTCAAATGCTTTAGTTAGGTCAATGGAAACTACGCCTGTCAAGAGGCCTAAGTCCATGGAGGAATAGATGTCACTTGTCAGTTTTAGCAGGGCGGTGGTGGTGCTGTGACCTTTATGGAATCCGTGTTGAGAGCTAGAAAGGAGGTTGTATTTTGAAGGTATTCTATTGTTTGGGTGGCAACTAGTTTTCAAGGATTTTGCTTAGTACAGAGAGTATAGCGATGGGACAATAGTTCTTGATTTCCTTTGGTTCTCCTTTCTTAGGAATAGGGTGACTTTAGCAATTTTCCATATATTTGGAACTGTACCACAGCATAAGGACATATTGAAGATTTTGGGTAGTGGGAAGCTATGAAAGGGCTGCAACCTTCAGGAGCCTAGGTTCAAGACTATCCGATTCTGGGCTGGTATTGTCAGGAATGGAAGTAGCAATTGTTGTACTTCTCTTTTTGAATGCTCCGGAACCTAAGGGGGGTTCAAAGTGGAGGTTTGGTGTTGCATTGGGGTGGAGCAGTGAGACCAGTTGGGAAGGAGGTCAGGTAGCTTGTTAAATCTGAGAAATGGTGATTGAAGGTGTTAGCTATGGTTAGCGGGTTGTTACAATGTATGCCATTTAACAGCATGTCATTTGCATGGGCCTTGTGATTAGAACCCAGGAGGGTTTTATGGTGGTCACATTGTGCAAGATGCAACAGGCCAAGGTGTACATATTGAGGTCCATGACCATTTTATGGTGGTCATGTTGTGCAAGATGCAACAGGCCAGGAATAGCCAGTAGGCCTTTGAGGGGCTGTACTGTAGGGCACTGCCGGAGGTGTCCAGGCAGGCGAAACGTGCCTTCAGCATCCCAAACACCCACTCGATGACATTACGTGTGGTAGCATGTGCCTCATTGTAGCATTGCTGCGATGGGGTCACGGGCGCTGGTAGGGTATGAGCAGCCAGGGGACGGGTGGGTATCCACTGTCACCTGTGTGTAGAGGGTGGAGGTTAGTTTGGTGATCAGCATCGCCTTGCCCGGGATATGTAGGCCACTACCTATGTCACCTCTGACCGTGCCCCACCAGGCCCTATGATTGTCCACGTGGTTTGCATACTCACCCACTAGGTGGCCAGTGGGTATATCCCCACTCTGAATCTGTGGCACAGTGCCAACTGGTGCCAGATGAAGGCATGTGTATGCTCCCCAGGGTGCATGGCACAGACATTGATTATGCGCTCCTGGCATCGCACACCATCTGGCAGTTGATGCTGGCATAGCCCTTGCGACTGATGTATGAGCCCTCTTGGGGCCAGGTGGAGTCGGATGGTCACATGGGTGCAGTCTATTGCCCCTGGCATACCAGGCATACGTGCTACCCTTTGGAACTCCTGTATGTTTGCTGTGTGCTCCGCGGTGTGCTGGGAAATGGATATACTCCACAGCATGTGGCAGCAGTGCGCTGAGGTGGGTGAGGTGGCGTGATGTGGCCAACTGGGTTATGCCTGTGGTGTCCCAGTTGGTCTCTGGAAGGTACCCATGGCGAGCAACCACATGCAAGCTTTCACTTTGGTCTCCACTGACAGGGCATGGCTCCATCGTGTGGGTGCCTGCATCACATCACTGCACAGCTCACAGAGCCGCCTCAGAATTGCCTGATTCAGGTGGTACCGGCCCACAATCTCGTTATCACTGTACAGCTCAAAGCTGGTGTGGGCTCAGTACTGCCTGTTGGGCATACCACCGACAGGCCTTCCACGGCCCGCCCCCTGCTGCCTGCCTTCTCACCCTCCTCATAACAGCCTCCATCTGGAAGGTGGCACTGGCTATGTCCCTGGCTTGTGTTCATCCCCCTGGCAGCTCTTACTGTATTCCCCTGCTGTCCTCACTGCTACTTCCCTGCAATGGGAACACCTGCCTGTGCTTGTCTCACTGCTGTGTGGTGTACCTCCCCTTGTGCAATGTCTCCCCACCTTCCTGTGGCTATTGCTGCCAGGTGCCCTTTCTGCCTGGCCCTGTGTGTCCTGCTGCCCAGTGTGTCCTGTTGTATTTTGATCTCATATGTGGCTTCCTGTAGCGTTCTTGCGCCTCTCCTTGCTTCCTTTTATTTTGGCTCATTTCCTCTATGGCGCAACTTCCGCTTGCTCCCCTATTGTGCATCATGCAAGTTGTTGAATATCGCACTGTGCCATTTATGCATGGTTCCTCCCCCTTCAGTTGAGCATGCCTTCATTATCATTGCGCTGTTGCTCAGTGTGATTTGGGCGTCAACTGCCTCCTGCTGAATATCGGAGAATGGTGCATTTTCGTACTCATGCAGGCGCAACCCTATTGCGCATGGCTCAACTCTTTTGAATATCTGGGCCCACATCTCTAGAAGGACATAGGCAGGTAGAAGCAGTCCAGAAGAGGGCAACTGAAATTATGCACAGTCTGCATCAAAGTCCTATGAGGAGAGACTTATGGACCTCAATATGTACACTTGGAACAGAGGAGGGAGAAGGGATATATGACACAGAATGTAAAATTCCTCCTGGGATAAATAAGGTACAGGAGGGAGTATTGTTCAGAAGAACAGGTCCTCAAGAACAGGGTACATGCTATAACACTGGAGGGTAGATTTAGGAGTGATGTGAGGAAGTACTTCATCAAAAGAGTGGTGGATTCATGGAACTGCCTTCCAGTGGAATGCATGGGATAAGACAGAAGGAATCATAGTGGAATGGAAGAGCGGGAAGAAATAAGAGCTGTAGATTAGTCACAGTCTGCAGTAATAAAGTAGAGTAGGAGACTGTCTGGGCCAAGCAGTCCTTATCTGCTGTCAAATTCTATGTTTGTTTCTATGCTCTCAAATCTACCTTAGCTGCACTGGATCCACTATCGTATTTCTTTCCATCTACCGCTTTGCCCTTTATTGCCCCCAGAAGCCACCGATGCTCCCTTTACTCCTCCATCTCCTTTCCTTCCTCTGATGCCATGCCCTTTCCTCATTGCACTACTTTCTTCTCCAAATTCTATCTTGGGTCCCTCCTCCTTACATTTCTCCCTCTACAATTACTTTTTAACCTCCTGCTCCCATCACAGCTCTGACCCTCGCTATCTTGCACTCCCTCCATAAAATTCTATACTAGCCAAGCTGCCTTCTCCTTCCATTTCTCCAGACTATGGGGTTCTCTTCCTATCATCATTTGTACTGTTCCTTCCTCCCACTCACTCAAATCTCTCACCATGAATTCACTACTCACTCCTGTAGTTGTTTCTGATCCTGTACTGTATTCTGCCACCTACAATCCCTCCCCTAGTGCCCCTGACTAATTAATTTCCACTATCCCCCTAGTTTTTCCATCCTTTCCAGCTTAATAAATCACCAGTCCAGCAGCACTTCATTCACCCTTCAAACTGCTGCCATCTACACTTTATCTCATGCAGCAGTGCCTTGTTTATACTTCAGTTGTGTTCTATTTTGCACTTATATTCTTTGTTGCTCTTCAGATGCTCTGCCTAGCTCATCTTGTTCATTTTGTTGTTTCTTAATTGTTTAACTTATTATTTTTGATTTGTGTAACCAACTATTGTAACTTATTGCTGTACCCTCCTCATTTACCCTCCCCTGAATGCATCTGAAATAAACCATTTCAGCTCAGTATATCTTCCCCAGAAAATCTTTTGAAATAAATAAATACATATATACATACATACAAACAAGGGGTCAGAGTTTGGTGCATTGTTGGAGGAGATCCAGGGCCCAGTAGGATGAAAACCAAGGGCAATTACCCAGAAGAGGCAGCTTTTCTGTCTAGGAAGATTGCTGTCAGGAGGAATTGACCAGCTCACCTTTTCAGTCTGTAGATAGGTTACTCAGTTTGGCCTGTCTGGAGTTTGTGAGAGCCTTTTCACTCACTAAATGTGAGGAGTTTGCTAGATTTTTCTCAGACAAGGTGTCCTCTATTCAGGTGGACATCACCCGAGTGTGGCTGTGGCAACCCAGTGGGTCTGGCCCTACACACCACAGATGTGTTCAGCTGTTGTGGGGCAAGTTTAGTCTGTTGCCAATGAAAGAGGTGAGTGGGGTAAGCTCAGAGCTGTGACCAACAGTCTGCACACTAAACCCTGGACTGTCATGGATACTGGTGAGTTGTATTGGGCCTCTGGGCCCAGTGATTGCTAGGATTATTCAGTGCTCCTTGTCTGAAGGGTCCTCCCAGCTGCAATGAAAGATGCACTGGTTACTTCCGGTAATGTCAAGCCCCTAAATAGAAGCTTGAAACTGCAGTTCCAACTTGCCTGGCTATTTTCACTTCATTTCATTATGTTACCCAGCAGAAACATTCTTTTGATACAGCGGACAGCTTCCTTATCTCATGGGGGCAAGAAAAGAAAAACAAAATGAAAAAAAACACAAATCTGGAGAGTCCATGGTTAAGTCTAGTGCCGAGCCAGCCTGTTCACCTCCTCCTTTGGAGAACACAGTCATGGTGGCAGCTCCTCTGACTTCCCCTGCACTGCCTACTAATGTGGCAATCCTGAAAAACTCCAGGACTCCAAGCTGAATATTGGACGTCCCAAGCAAATTCAAGGCATCTTTGACTATATTTGCCTTTCTTGAACAATCACTTACACAAGTGGATTCCGGCTACATCATCTTGAATGACTGCTGGCAAAAGCTCTCCAGGATCAGCAGGAGCTGTGTGACCAGTGTGAAGACTTGGAGAACTGGTTCCAGAGGGGCAGAGAGTAAGGGGTGGTTCCCTTTCTGCAAGAGCATCTTACTTCTCTGTTGGATATTGCTAATTTAACACCCTTCATATAGAGTGGGCACATTGCTCACTTGTGCCTACAGTGACCAGCCAGATGCCGCCCTTGCTCTATTGTGGCTCACTTTTAAACTACTCTACAAAACAGGAACTCTTACTTGAGCTTGATGCAAGGGCTCTCTGCATTTTCAAGCAACCTATTTATTTGGACAATGATTATTCTCCTCTAGTGCAGTCTCAGAAGAGAGCATATGCTCCCATTTTAAGGCTCCTCGAGAAAGAAAAATCTAATTTACAACTCCTTACCCCACCTGTTTGCGGGTGAACTTCCAGGATGGCATCAAGATCTTTGATACCCGGATGAGGCTTTCAGGATCTGAAGATGAGGAAAACTGTGGCTGCAGAGGGCAGATGGAGACGAGAGCATGAGGGAGAAAGCGTGCTTTCCAAGCGTAAGCTTTGGCAGGTCTCCCTCTTAGTAAAAGGAGACAGAAGGACTCTTTTGTGGTTATTCACTCCACACCTGCAAGCCTTCCATTGCAAGGAGCCGGCCTGAGGTGGCTCATCGATCAGTTTGGACATTTATCACCATCAGAGGTCATTGGCTGGTGACCTGCTTCAGGCATCCTGATTTTGTTTGGACTCCAAGGCCTTTGTGGTAATTCATATTCCTTTGGATGGAGTTATCCTTGTCAGGGAAAGTTTGTTAGTCTAGTGGCAATAGCTAACTTTCTTTTCCCCTCAATGGCAATTTTATTATTTTGTTATGCTTTTCCTCCCATACTGTTATAATTTCTCCTGTTACGTTATTATAGGAGCATTTCTCTGGTGTTTTACTGTCTTGTCTATCAGTGTCTTGATACCATTTGTTTCTGATCTTTGTCTCTTTTTATGTTAATATGTCCCTCGGCGCCACTCATTGTTGAAAATGAGTGGTTTCACATCTTCAGCTGAGTGAGAACAGCGGGCGAGATGAGCTGTTCTGGCTCAAGCTGAGGCAAATTGAACCACTCATTTCAGCAGCGAGTGGTGGTGAGAGATGTATTAATATATTATTGATTGACAGCAGTCAATAATATATTAAAAAAATTCCCAGAACATACCCATTTCCAGGGCATCTGAGCATGAGACGCTCTTCACAAAATAAGAATGCCACACATGCAGGGAAAGGAGCACTCTGATTGGTCAGGAGCATCCCTTGATCTATAATTTCTTTTTCTTGCCGATCCAGGGCAATTATACCTTCTTTATTATTGTTAGTTTTCTTTCTGTCTTTACCTTAACACTCTCAATTTTTCTTTTATCTTCCTAAGCTCTCACTGAGGTTTTTATTTTGTCTTTACTGCTTGTATTACTTCATTTTGATTGTTGCCCTCTTCATTCCCATGTTGTTCTGCTTGATTCTGTTCAACATCTGCAGCATCAGTGTGTTTCCTACTGAAAGCTCAGCACTTCTAAATTTTTCTTTTCTGTTTTTGCTGTTAATGTCCTGTCTGGATTTGTCTTTTTGGCAATGATACAGTCTCTGTCTTCATTGTATGGTCCATTTGAGGCATTGCAGGTCCAATTCCTTGTATATAGCATTTTGATTTGGACTTTTATTTCTCTTCCTCTTGTCCTTTTCTTTTCTTCTCTCATATCTCTTTTATGGTATACATATTTTTGTGCAACTGGGTGGTTGGGATACAGTTTTTGACATTAGGTTTAATTCCCTGTGTTGTATTGTATTGATTTGATTTGAACCGTCAGTGCTATATGCTATTCGAAAGGGTTTACTTATATATGGCAGTGTGGCTGGGTGTGTGGTAAATATTTTTTTCTTGTCCTTTTCTTTCTTCATTTTTTTCCTTTTGGGGGTTGCCTGATGTGTGATTTTACTATACATGAATTTTGCCTGGTTGGGTGTTGGGGTTGCCCCAAGGTATTACCTGGTGATTAGTAGCACCTCTAACACTGCTGTTTCTTATTTTCACCACTAGGCTACTGAATAGCAGTGGTGTTGGGGGCCCACAGTGTTACTGTAGCTTTTCTCTCTGAGGAGCTTGGTTTTACTCCTTTGAGGAGGTTCATTATATGTCTCCCTACCTAGGAAGTCATACATAAGAGCTAAGGGCCCTTCATGCTGGATGAGTTCTAATGACCCAGTTAGGTTTGTTAGAATTGTTATTTCCATTTTATTTTTACTGGGAACTTTACCAGTGTTGGTTGGGGATGTTGCTCAGGGTTTCGCGTTTACTAGGGGTTTTAGGTTTCATCTTATTAGTTGTTCTACTATTTTCTGTCATATAATTTATGGGGACTGGGCCCAGAATTTTCAGTTGCCCATTTGTTTGAGTGACAGACGTACCAGATGCAGGGTAAATGTTTATGGGACTCATTGGCTTTTATAAACTCCCCCTTTTGTTCTCTTTTTGGTGTCCCTTATTCGTGTGTTGGCTCGGGACTTGGGTGAGATATTTGCCCATCTGTCTAGGAACATATGTCTCCTAGTTTTTCTGTTATTTTCTGGGTTCAGACTGCCAGAGTTATTTTGCATGCTGTTTTTTGTTGTTACTATACTTAGTGTACTAATTCAGATATCTAGTTACTGTATATGATGTTTAGATTGCTGGTATCTATTGGTATTGTGGAAGCTTATTATGATTTTTGCCTAGGGTGGTATGTTTCATTATTTTTTATCTCAGTTCAGTCTTTCTTTAAACAGAGAGCTTTTAGACAGTTATTTCTGCAGTGATCCAACTGATTATGGCCAAGCAATCTTTAATAATGTCTTTAAATAATAACGGGATACATAATCCAATTAAGCACTCTTGACTCCTGCTATTCATTCAGAAAGACAGGCATCATATTCCTGCAGAAGATACATATATCGCCTGAGGAGCATACTAAATTTCAAAGGTATGGCTTTGAGGGGTAGCAATGGCTTCATACATGTCTAGTAGATGATGCAGAGAGGCGGTTTTGATCCCTGGGAGGTTCCTTTTGAGGTACAGTAGAGGGTTCTCAGATATGGAGGATAGGTAGCAATAGATAGCACTCGAGAGGAGCAATCTTAGACCTGGTTCTCTCAAATGGAGATGAAGAGGATCACAGATGTAGAAGTGGGTAACCATCTGGGAATTAGTGACCATCGATCAGTATGGTTCACAATAAACACAGCAATAGAGTCAAGCCATACATAGACAAGGTACTGGATTTTAGGAGGCTGACTTTGCCAAAATGGTGAGTGCCTAAGGAATGCACTAGCAAACAGGCAGGAAGGAGGGGTGGAAGAACAATGGGGAATAATAAAAACTGCCATCACAGAGGTAACAAGCCTTTGTGTAAAGCAAATAAACAAAATGAAACGAGGTAAGAAACCACTATGGTTCTCAAAGGAAGTGGCAGTGAAGGTTCAAGAAAGAAAGCATTCAGGAAGTACAAGGAATCACAGAAGGAACAGGACAGAGAATTGTATCAGTTAAAGCAAAGGAAGGTGGAAAGGCAGTCAGAACAGCAGCCCAAACCGAGGAAAAGATAGCCAACTCAGTTAAGAAGGGGATAAAACCTTTTATAGGTACATCAGGAACAAAGGAAGACCAAGGGAGGATAGTGAGGCTTAATAAAGGGAGGGAGGGTGGGCAGAGGGTAACTGTGAAAAGGCAGAGATACTAAACAAATATTTTGCTCAGTATTTACAAAGGAAGAGGAGGTACCTAAAACAAACAGTAGAAACACTCTGGATACAGAAGTTGATACCAGCCCATTTACAGAAGAAAGAGTTCTGAAAGAGCTCTTAAAACTGAAGGTGGACAAAGCAATGGGGCCTGATGGGATTCATCCCAGAATTCTAAAATAACTAAGGATAGAACTAGTGACACCACTGACTACCCTCTTTAACAAATCATGGGAGGATGGGGTGGTACCTGAGGACTGGAGGAGGGCAGATGTGATTCCCTTCACAAAAGTGGGAGCAAGGCAGAAGCAGGAAACTACAGACCTGTTAGTTTAACCTCAGTGGTAGGGAAAATGATGGAATCACTTCTGAAGGAAAGAATTGTTGCGTATCTAGAGGCCAGAGGCACAGGACCCAAGGCAGCATGGATTCACAGCGGGAAGGTCCATGCCAGACAAATCTGATAGATTTCTTTGACTGGGTGACCAAAGTAGTAGATCAGGAGGGGCTGTGGACATGGCCTACCTAGACTTTAGCAAGGCATTTGACACAGTCCCACACAAAGATTAATATACAAGTTAGCCAGCCTGGGAGTGGGTCCCAAGATGACAGCCTGGGTAAAAATTGGCTGGAGAATAGGACACAGAGTAATAGTAAATGGAGTCCACTCTGAAAAAGGGGGTTAGCAGTGGGGTACCACAGGGTTCAGTATTAGGACCGGTCCTCTTCAATGTCTTTATAAGCAACATTGCAGAGGGACTGGAAGGAAAAGTATGTCTCTTTGCAGATGACACAAAGATCTGCAACAGAGTTGATGCACAAGGTGGGGTGGAAAGGATGAGAAGGGACTTGGCAAGGTTCAGAGGAATGGTCAAATGTATGGCAACTTAGATTCAATGCTAAGATGTGCAAGGTAATGCACCTGGAAACAAAAACCCAGGGAAGAGTACACAATGGGGTGAGATACTAACAACAACAAAAATGTAAAGGGACCTGGGGTAGTCATATCAGATGACCTAAAGGGTGGGCAAGCAATGTGAGAGGGCAGCAAGGAGGGCTGGGGGATACTGGGATGCATAGGAGAGACATCACCAGCAGAAAACAAGAAGTTATTATCCCTCTGTACAGACAGCTGGTGAGAACACATCTGGAGTACTGCGTGCAGTTCTGGAGACCCAATCTCCCCAAAGACATAGACAGGATGGAACTGTCAGAGGAGACAACTAAAATGGTGCAGGGGTCTGCACGGAGACATATGAAGTGAGACTTAGGAGCTTAATATGTATAGCCTCGAGAAAGGAGGAGAGGGGGACATGATAGAAACTTTCAAGTACCTCAAGGGAATCAACAAAGTCCAAGAGGTAGCATCTTTCAAAAAAGAGGTGTGCAAGAACAAGGGGCACAATTTGAAAGATAGAAGGGGCAGCTCAGAGGTAATTTAAGGAAGTATTTTTTCACAGAGAGGTTGTGGATGCATGGAACAGCCTTCCAGAGGAGGTTGTGGAGTCAAAAACAGTGGTGGAATTCAAGCATGCATGGGACAGTCATAAGGCAATTCTAGGGGTGGGGGTAGGAAGAAGTAGGCTGCTGGTTAACTAGGATCTGCAGCTTATCCATCAGGTAGGAAATGGGCAGACTGGATGGGCCAAGCGGTCCTTATCTGCCGTCAAATTCTATGTTTCTATGTTTCTATGTATGCCATTGTCTTTGGAATGCTTTATGCTCTTCCAGTAACTCTGGCATCAGTATACAGTATTTTCCTCCGGGATCCCCAAAATCGATGGCAGTTCATTTTATTACAGTTATTAAATGTCCTGCAAGGTCAGCTATTAATGGGGGATTTAATGTTACTTCACTCCTTCTCCTGGCCCATAGGATTAATCCCTTACAAAAATACATTAGACAAACTGTAAAATCACTGGGCCTAGTAGACACCTGGAGCCATTGCTTCCCTATGGCCGAGATTCACCCATGACAGTGAACATGGGGTCACTTCTCGACTAGATTATTCCTTCATTACAGCTGAGCATTTGGATACCCTTTGTGATGTCTGGCATGGGGTGACCCTTTTATCTGATCATGCACTGGTTTGTGCCAGGTTGGTCCTGGGAGTAGGGGTGAATGTGAACAAAGGTGACTACAATTGGGCACCTACAAAAATGACTCCATTATGGTGCCTCTGTTCAGGGCTACCTGGTGGGGGTGACCATATACCGGGGTGGGCAACATATGACTACAGGGATATGCGTGCACACACACACACACGGGAAGGCAGGGAGTGATGGTATATATGAGGGGGTATGGTGGGCATCTGCCGAGCTGGTCTACTAGCATGGTGGGGTGGGTGTTCAGTTGGGAGGTGGAGGGTGCAGAGTGGGTCCAGCGCAGTTTTTGTTTTTGTTTTTTTGCGGGGCGGCATTCACTTTAAGTTTTTCACCTCCCCAACATGCACCTCCTGGAGTTGAGAATCCATAAATGGAGGACAGGTGTGGGAGCACAGCCTCCTGCATTAAGAAAACAACCCATAGGTCATGGATGCCCTATTTCTCCTAGCCATGAGTATGCATCACAGAAATTAATTTCGCGATGTACATGCGCCATCACGGTTATCACTATTCTGTGATCGCTGTTATGACATGGAACTGGGGTAGGTGTTCAAATACCCCATTGGTGCCTTATCCACCTTAGAGATCTGCATTTATACAATTGGTGCAGCAGGCCATCCCCTGAATACTTTCTGAAAACTCTCAGTCCTCAGTGTCATCAACAATTTTATGGGACACCTTGATGGAGTCCTTTAATGGGGGCATTATCAAGTACTCAGCATGGAAGAAAAGGAGGGAAGCCTCCTTTAAGGCATTACAGGAGGAACTTCAAACATTGCAGCAGCTTGTGATGCAGGGGACCAGACACTTCAAAATAGAATTTAATTGGTTAAGCAACAACTTCAAAAGTTGCTTGACCGAGATAATTGAACAGCAACTGTTCTACCTTAAGCATATCTATTATGAGGGAGGCCGGGGGCGGAATTTGCTTGCAGGTTCTGGAAGTGTAAGACTATGGTGTGTGACCAGCATTTATGATCCCTAGTTTGGGGTACTGCTCACTAAACACCAGAAGATTAGAAATGCCTTAGCTGCATACTATAGAAAACTATATAAGGCAGAATTGGGTCCATCTCAAACCCAGATAGAGGCTAACTACAGGCCCTATCCTTACCTAAAATAACTCCACTTCAAGCCTTAGCTCTTCTAATCCCAATCTCAGGAGCAGAGATTGATAGGTTGTTAACCAAGACCAAAACCCTTAAAGCTCCAGGGCCAGACGCTTATCCATATGAGTTCTACAAACACTTCAAGGACTTATTATTTCTGCAAAAACAACAAAGTCAGAGCACCCTCCACCAGAGGTAACTGTAACAATAAACATATTTTTCATCCTGGATTGGCAATTTACTAATTTGATTTCAAAGGAGTAGGTCTCTTGGTATTCATGTTGGGGTCCTGCTGCAAGTCTCCAACTACCAACATTGAGGTAGACCACCATCAGCTGGGTTCCTACTCTAAGTCAATGTGCAGGTAACTGGTGGGAGCTAGTTAAATGAGAAAGCCATACTTCTTCATTTACAAACTTTATCCAATGTTAACTGCTCACCTTGCTCATTCACAAACTATAAATGGGATTTTAGATGAGGGTGCTACTGTATATGGCATACATGAACAAAAACAACAAAGTCAGAGCACACACAATCAAGGCTGAAAAATATGTTTATTGTTACATTTACCTCAGGGAGGGGGTCAGAGTGTGCTTTGACTTTGTTGTTTTTGTTGATGTATGCCATATACAGCAGCACCCCTCATCTAAACCCCATTTATAGCTTATTATTTCCACCCCTGTTGTCAGCTTATCACGTGGTTCAGAACAGTGACCATCCTCCTCCCTCATGGCAATATGCAGTCATGGCAGCCATTCCTAAGATGCAGAAAGATCCAAGATACCTCTACATCCTACTGCCCAATCTCGATGCTTAATTATGACTATAAGATTTTATGTCCATATTGGCATCCAGAATAGAAAATATGCTCCCCTCCGACATTGACCTTGACCAGGCGGGCTTTATTAATATCCGGCAGGTTCAGGATGCATTTAGATGTGCCTACCTGTTGGTAGATTATGCCCATTTCTGAAAAATATCTTTGGTTCTTTTGGGTTTAGATGTGGAGAAGGCCTTTGTCAGGGTCGCCTGGTCCTTTCTCTGACGACCCTGTCACATTTCGGCTTTCCAGATAAGTTGACTCAGCAGCTTCAAAATATTTATGGTTTTCTCAAGCTTATTTGAGGCTGAATGACTCTTAGTCTGACAGCTTTACTCTCATGAGGGACCCATTAGGGATGCCCCTGTCCCGCTGCTCTTTGCTCTTTATTTGAGCCTTTGGCGGTAACCATAAGAATCAATCTGAGAGTGGAGGGAATTCAATGGAGACTCATATGTATAAAACCTCATTGTTGGCGGTGATATTTTGCTCACATTGACCTCTCCAGAGCTCTCAATTCTGGAGGTTTGGGATCAGCTCAACTTGTTTGGAGAGCTGACTGGGTAGAAGGTGAACAATCAAAAGATGGAAGTCCTCCTCTATAATTATACCCCCAGATTGTCTGAAGAGACGGTTCCCTTTCAAATGGCAAAAACAAGCCATGTGTTATCTGGGGATTAATCTAACCAAAACCCCATACATGTCGAGTTGCTTAATCTGGAACCTTAACCAAACAATTGACAGAGGACCTCTTTAGGTGGTATCAGCTCCATCTGAGTATTTTGGGAGAGTGGAGACCATCCAGCAAAATGCCTTTCCTGTATCTCTTCTTTTCTCCCGATGCTCCAGATGATGCTGGTGGATACCTGTTTTTGAGCCTGGGACAGACTGATATCTCATTTTATTTGGTGGAAACCCCTAGGATGAGATATTCCTTTAGTAGTTTCACAGGAGAAGAGGGCCTCAACGTCCATGACCTATGGAAATATGCAACCCACAATATACTGCCCATTGGTAGATCACAGAACTCATATGGGGTGACTTGTTTGACTCTACAACATACCTATTTGGAAATCCCCATGGTGTACTCCGCTCTCAAAGTTTCTGTTATATACCAGAGCCCCTGTGACAGTGGTTACAGGTTTACCATATGTACTTGGCCCTGGAGGAAGATTTATACTTAACAGCATTTGCTTATGATTCTGCTTTCCTACCTAACTCAATGGACAAAGGCATCTTCAGATGGTTAGGCTATGGTGTTAAGCAGTTATTCAACTTGTGGGGCCTACTGGCATTCTTCTGTTTGTTTCTTTAAAAACTGGGCTATAATCTCCCTCAAGGGTTTTCATGGTTACATGCAATTAAAAGCATATCTCCATCAGTCAGAAGAGCCTATTATTATAGCAGAAACACCTTCTCCTTGGTTTCCCTGATTCAATCCCATGTGCTTGGGACTTCAACAGAACATTTGATTAGCCAGCTGTATCAGGCACTCAGGGAGAAGCTTGTGGATTCTAGTGATTCAGTTAGGATAAAGTGGTCCAGGGAACTGCAGGAAGAAGTGTCCAGCCAGGATGGTTCGCATCTGCTCTCCCCTCATATAGAGTCTCTACCTTGCCATATTGGTGAGAATACATATGGAAGCTGAGCACTTGGTTTTCCACACTCCCACAGTGCTGGCTAAGTATTTAGGGAGATCATGGGTAGGTGTTGGAGAGGTTGTGGTTGTGAACTGGTGGGCCAGAGCCACATTTTATGGGCTTGTGAATTTTTGAATGCTTATTAGGAGAGGTGATATGGAACTGACGGCCATTTATAAATGCCTGATTTATTTCAACTGGTTTATATTTTGATTTTTATGGTACGGATGGTGTTTGGGTTGACAGGGTTTCCTATGGGCAAGTCACTTTACTTTTAATATGGCTGCTTATAAGGCCATTACTCGATTATAGCGTACCACAAAGGTTCCTACTAAGGAGGTTTGGAGGCATTGGCAAGGAAATCTATGTCCTGGATCGACTCTCGCCCAGACTGTACAGAATGAGTAGAGAAATTTGATCTCTGCTGGCGTAGCTGGGTGATGTACCAGTTGGACCATAACATACATTTTGTACCTTAGTATGATGGCAGACTGGGGGCTTGGCATGAGTCTATAAAAATTAGATTGTTTTTGTCTATATCCATGTTGGATTAGACCATCTCACTGAAGATTTTCAATCATTTCTTTAGTGTAATTGTGACTGATTGAGCTCTATTAGATTCTGGTGTATTTTTTCCTGTCAGGAAGTAGTTTTCCAAAGTAGTCCTTTGATAATTATTTGGTGCTAGTCACTATCATTTGCTAAACAAATTTTTCCAGCTCAGCCAAGTGAAATGAGATGGAAGACAGAGAATATTTTGATATTTCTTTCTGGGACATTTGCTGAGACTTTCAAGCTTTGTCTCAACCTATACTCAGAAATGGACATTTGGGCAATGTTTTACAGATTTATGAACTTTTGCTTTTGAACTGTTCTTACTTAAAAAATTGACTTAGCTTATGGATTTGTAGGCCTGAAGTGGGTTATAGTTGTACCAGTTTACCTTCTCAGACACTATGATGAATCATAACCTGTTGCAGTTATTCATAGTTTATTGTGGTCGACAGTATTTATTTTCCAGAGCAATGTATATAGAACTCTTTCTGAATAAAATAAGTATATATATATATATATATATATTAGAGGCAAAAAACTCAGTTTAATGCATTAGTTGGGTTGTTCCACAGCGACAAAAGTGATGAAATCGCTGTTAGGGTTGAAACCTTACTTGCCCCCACCGGCATTGGGGTGCATTGATCGCCAGCCCCAACTCTCACCCCATGACATGTGTAAAGCAGCAGAAGTATAGGATAATGGGTGAGAGTTAGGACCCACGATCCCAATGCGCACCCCAATGCCGGTTGGGGTGGTAGGTCCAAGGGGGTTTTCAACCCTAACAGCCACTTCACTTTTGTCGCTGTGGAACAACCCAACTAATGCATTAAACTGAGTTTTTGCCTCTAATTTCCCTTCTTTTGAGAATGATAAGAAATAGTGACTGTAATGCAGCAGCGTGAGCTGGGGCCCTCCGGACCCCGCTCCCGCCACATGATGTTGTGGCATACTAACAGGGACAGCAACGCAAACAGAAATGCTAACAGTGGTGCACATGGTAACACAAGCACGAATGAGAACAGAAAGGGTACGCACATGGTGGCGTGAGCGGGAATGGTCTGCCACGTGATGTGTTGTCACATAGTAACATGGTGCCTGAAAACAGAAATGTCAATGGGCATGGTGATGTAAAGTGAAACAGTAAGATAAACAGTACTGTAGACAAAATGGCAAAAATAACAAGCATAGCGCCAAATGAAAACTCAAAGGATACACTGGGCATGGTGGCGCGAGCGTCAATGGTAAGTGAAACGAGTACGGATCCCAGAGTGGAAAGGGCAACAGTAACAGTAATGTAGTGCACAGGCTGGTTTTCCCCAAAACCTGCATTGAGAAAGACAGTGAGTACAAATAATGTATGCAAAATAATGAGTATCGGCGCAGAAAATGAGATCTTGGAATACTAAATACATTATATCTCAGGAACCGTCTGACGTGAAAAAAATGTAAAAAGTCATATTATTTACAACTGTCCTGGCTAATTAGAATCTTAGCCCCATTAGCGGGCTAAGAAGTTTTCAATCAAAAGTCCGTATCTTGCACTGTTTCGAGATACGGGCCCTGAAAGGTGCGGCGAATCGTAATGTTAACCTAAGGGAAAAAGAAAAGTTCGAGCACCATAACTTTGCCTCCTGTAATGTGTTTTCACCAAACTACTGAAAGGCACATCTGTGGGCTGTTGGCTGTCTTCCCTCCAAATTTCAGGAAAAAGACCAAACCGTTATTTTGCAGCAGGGCTCCAAATGATTTCTGTTAAGTGTCGGGTTAATGTTATCCTATGGAAAACAATAATTTGGAGTGCCATAACTTTGCTGCCATGTGATATTTTTCACCAAACTACTGAAAGGCACATCTGTGTACTGTTGGCTGTCTTCCTCCAAATTTCAGGAAAAAGACCAAACCGTTATTTTGCAGCAGGGTGCCAAAGGATTCCTGTAATGCTTCAGGCACCATAATGTTATCCTATGGGAAAACTGTCAACTTTGGAGTGCCATAACTTTGCTGCCGATAATATTTTTCAATACAACACTGAAAGGCACATCTGTGAGATGTCGGCTGCGTTCCTCCAAATTTCAGCCCAAAACTCCCAACGGTTATTTTGCAGTGCAGTGTCAAAGAATTGCTGTCATTTTCCCACAGACTAGAAAATTACTGTCGCAATTTGCAAAAGCTTTCATAAAAATTGTGACACTTTGTGAGACCACGAAAGTAATTTGGGAAATTACTTTTCCAGAAATTTGAAAAACATATTTCTGGGGTGTTTTACCACAAAATAAAGACATGGCAAGCATCCTCAGGGCCCGACTAGGTGAATACAAAAAAATTACGTTGCTAGAGGGTCCAAATTTAAATGCCAACCATTTTCTGATCACCAACTGAAAACAAAATGGCCGATCCATGAAAGTAACAGGCCCATTTCGAAAGTAAAATGTATTTGCGAAGTGTTGAACTTTTGTTAACTTTTCCCATTGACTTATAATGGAAACTGTTTTTGAATAACTTTTGAACTGTTTAATATTTTTCACGAAGTCTTTGAAAGGCACATCAGGGACCCGGCTGCACGTTTCCTGAAGATTTCGGCCAGTCATGCAAACCGTATCAACTGTAGGTGCAACCACAGAATTCCAGAAAAGCGCAACGCCGCACAGATCACACTTAATAACCTCCACAGTCGACATCCGACCAGTACAAAACTTGGCAGATCCCAAGGCCTATGGTTCTTGATCATAAATTCCAAATTTCAGGCAAATCCATCAAACAGTTGCAAAGTTATTAAGGTGCAAAGTTTGAGGGTTTAACATGGATAAACCTCCTCAACTATGACTACCATGCTACCATAATTTAAAATGCACTGGTGAAGCCTCTTCTGAAAAAGCCATCTCTGGACCTCGACATCCTGGTAAATTACCAACCGATCTTTAGGCTGTCCTTCCTGGACAATGTTATTGAAGAAGTGGTTGCACTGCACTTAGAGGCACACCTCATAGCCTTGGACATCTATGAACCTTTTCAATCAAGCTTTAGTTCAAAGCATAGTACTGAGACTGCACTGGTCAGGGAACACAATGACCTTCTCAGTGTGAGGGATAGAGGAGAGCAATGAATTCTCATCCTCCTTGATCTCTCTTAGTTTTGACACTGTAAACCAATGGCTGTTGCTGGGTCAGCTGAGAGTATGAAGGACTCACTGGTAAAGTCATCTGTGGATTTGAGTTCTATCTCTGGGACAGGACACAGGGGTTTAGTTGAGGAATTTTTCTCACTCCCAGTGCTATTGCCTTTGATGTATTCCAGGGTTAAGTCTCTCACCCACGCTGTTTGCAGTGGATATGCTGCCTCTGGGAGTGTTCATAAGATGGTACAGACTGTGGTTTCACTGCTATGCTGATGATACCCAGGTGTACCTGTCATTTGCATCCATGAATCTTGATGTGATGGGAGTCACTTAATAAATGCTTGGCTGAGATCCAGAATTGATGTCACTGTGCTGGTTGAGACAACCATGGCAGAGACTGAGGTATCAAAACTGAACTCCATTGATTCCTCCTGGTAAATGATAAATGCTGTTGTAACCGATCCTTTGTTCGTTGTAATCTATGACAGCATTTCATCTGTATCTCTAGTCCTTTTGCACTTAAATGGATTTTGCACTTATATCTTAAATGGTTTTGTTCTGTTATCTCTTTGTGCTGAGTAGTGTTGCATGTCGCCTTGCAAATTGAACATCCTGTCGATGCATTATTTTCTATACTCATTTTGTTATTTAATTTCTGTCATTTTTGTTCTGTAATCCTCCAGGGTCATGTCTTAAAATAGGCAATTTGTTGTTGTCTAGTATACTTACCCAGTAAACAAAAACTAAATAAAAAAATTAGTAGTTCATCCAGGTCATAGGGAAGAACCGCCACTGCTGATTAGGAGATTGGGCTTCATCTCAGTTCATCTAGGTTTATAGCTTCTGCAAAAGTTAAAATGGGGTGTTATTCTGGATGAGGGGCTTATAGTAGAGGTTCAGGCATCTACAGTAGTCTGGAGTGACTTTTGTCATCTAAGTAACATCAGCCAGATTAGATCCCTTATCGCCCTGTGGACCTGGCAACTCTAGTACACAAATCTGGGATGTCTTTGCTCAAGTTATGCAATGCTCTGTACCTTGGTGCAATAGAAATACTCTATGGCACCTGTAGCTAGTGTAGGACACAGTAACCAGGCTACTGAATGGCCTTTTGAGGACGTTTCATGTTTTCCCAGTGCTGTGGGAACTGCATTGGCTGCTGGTAAAGTGATGTATCTTTTTAAAGTTGGTTTGAAAACTTACAAGGCCCTACATGGGTTGAGTCCTGGCTACCTGTCAGAGCTCCTGCATCATTATTTACCTTGTACCCTCTTACTCCACTGAGGGTGGGCCTGCTGCCAGTGCCCAGGGCTGAGTTAAAAACCTTGGGTGAGTGGGCCTTCAAAGTGGTTAGCCCACGTTACATGAGGTCCCTGCACCCTAACTGGTACCCTCTGAAGTACACCTGTAGACAGCTAGTGCTTAAGCATATGTAATACTAACATATAGGGCTAAGGGCATCTACCATACAAGAGTAGATGTCAGGATATGTATGCATATTGTTGTAATACACTTTGCTTGCTAATGCATATATTCTTCTATGTATTTTCTGTGTATTTCTTACTTATAGGATGCCAAGGCACCTGTGTCCTTGGAATAATTATGATATGTAAGTCGGCATTGCCACCTTTTGGTGATTTGTACTACTACACTGAGTTATGTAAGACTCTGTATAAGAACTCTTTTGTTTCACAAACTGATGACTACTACAAAATTGTATAATGTTATCTTGGACCATGGAGTCTCCTGTAATTTAGCTAATAGGGCTCATCTCTGTAACTAGAAATGTTTCTATCTTACAGTAACCATAGCAATTATCATGGGTATATAATGTGATATACTTGTCTTGTACCTCGGAGATCCCAAGAGACACAAAGAAACCTCGAGGTATAGAGAACAATTAGCACTAGCTCCGGTTCAGATAGTAAGAACTGCTTAGGGCAACTGTGATTTTATCCTTATTGGTAGTAATAAACAAGTTTACTACTCTTATGCAACATGTCTGTGATTACTAGCATTCCCAATATTGCCAAGAACCTGAAAGTGAAGTTTAGACCTCCTGACAATTGGCAGCTGTGTGCAGGCAATATTTGGTGTTTGTAAGTTTTCACTTGTTGTTATAACTTTTCCTTTCCCCAGGGGACAGTAGGTGTACATTCCTGTATCACCTCTCCCATTTTAAAACCAGTTTGTAGTCACTTACAAAGTCTAGCTGTAGTCCTTTCAGGTGTGGTCGATGCCGACTCGACTCACTCCATTACAGCTTTGAATTGTAAGCCTACAACTTTTACTGTAGCTCCAACTGTGTATCAAGTGCTCCCTGTGGATTGATACATAAGGCACCTTTTCACAGTTTGATTTGGTGGATTTGATGATGGAGGTGGCAGGGAACTACAGGCCTGTCAGTCTGACATCGATGGTGGGCAAGATGATGGAGGGCATTGTCAAGGAGAGGCTAGGAGGGACCTGGAAAAGTCAGGGTGCCTAGACGATAGATAGCATGGATTTGTCCCGGGAAATCATGTCAGACAAACCTTGTGGAGTTCTGTGACTGGGTGATGAGTGCCTTGGACCTGGGTAGACCAGTGGACGTCTCTTTCTAGACTTCAGCAAGGCATTTGACTCTGTTCCTCACGTGGGCCTGTTGGATAAGCTGGGAGAAATGGGGTGGGAACCAGATAATCAGATGGATAGGCAATTGGCTCAGGACCAGACCCAGAGGGTCGTGGTTGATGGGATAGTCTCATCCCCAAGGAGGGTCATTAGTGGGGTCCCACAGGGATCAGTCCTTGGGCCCCTCCTCTTCAACGCCTATGTCTCTGACATAAGGACAGGAATCAGGAGTGAGATGAGTCTCTTTGCGGATGACTCAAAACTGGGGAAGTGGTGGATGGGGAGGAGGGAGGGTGGCCCTACAGGGGACCTGGAGGCTCTGGAAGATGGTCTAGAAAGTGGAAGCTGAGGTTCAATGCAAGGAAATGCAAGGCACTCCACCTGGGGCCAGAAACCCAGGCCAAGTGTACACCCTGGGGGGAATGCTACAAGTCTCGATGCTGAGAAGGACCTGGGGTGGTGGTGGATGTCAAGATGAACAACTCAGAGACTTGTAGGAGGTCAGCAGCCAAGGCCAACAGGATGCTGGGATGCATCGCTGGGGATCACCTCAGAAGGAGAGGAAGTGATGCTCCCTCTGTATAACTGCTTGGTGAGGCCACACCTTGAGTATTGCGTGCAGTTTTGGAGGCCACACTTAAAGAGGACATTACCCTCCTGGAGAGGGTCCAGAGGAGGGCAACCAAAATGATTTGTGGCTTGGAGGACAGGACCTATGAGGAGAGGCTCGGAAAGCTAAATATGTACACACTGGAAGAGAGAAGGACCGTGGACATGATAGAGGTCTTCAGGTACATGAAGAGGGTAAATAGGGGATGAACAGTCAGGGTGCTTCAAAGGAAGGAGGAGGGGCCACTAGAGGCATGGGTGGAAGCTGGAGGGAAGATTCAGGGAGAAAGGAGGAGGTGCTATTTCACCGAGAGGGTGGTGGAGCCATGGAATGCACTTCCTAGGGGCTGGTGGAGGCAGAGACAATGAAGGGGTTCAAGAGGGGTGGACAGGTACAGGGAAGGGTTCTGGAAGCAAAATCCAATGCAGCAAGAATATCCGGAACTGGGAAGGAGAAGCCAGAGGAGGCGAGGGGGCAGCAAGGTCAGCACCCAGGGTGGAGGCTGACCAAATGAGCAGACCCGAAAGACCGTTAGGCCTATTCTGCTGGCATTTTAGTATGTTAGTATTTTTTGTTCCCTCCCACACAATGGCCACCGTATCAAATATCTGCGCAGAACTGAGACTCGATGTCTCGAACTTCCTTACCTCCCATGGAGGATGGGCTGACCTCATGGGATGCAAGTCAATCTGAAAACCCTATACTGGGGATTTCAACCCAGTACACAGAGATGAGACAATCAACCAATAAGCATCAGGCTAAAGGGTTGTTGGTCATGGTTCTCTATGCTGCTCTGGAAGCCTCGAAGCAAGGTTTCGAACCCTTGATCTGCAAATTTCATCTCTTAAGCAACAGATGGGTTTGCAGGAAAGGAATGTGTTAGACTACAGCAGAACTTGGAGTCTGAACTCCAAACTGCTGGAATGAAAAGGATTCACTTTTGCATCATTCAGCTTAAGCTGGAGAACAGGAACTTTGTATGTTGAAGCAGGAGTGAAAGTTTGAGACAGGATAAGGGAAAGGCATTGCATATGAATGATTTGCTAAGTGCTGCAAATGCTCAGTTGAGTGAGGAGATGGGAGAGCTACAGGATGAGATGAACCAGATACGTAATGACTTAGAAGTGGCTACGAGGGACAATCGTGAACTGAGCGCTGTGTATAGAGTGTTGCAGAAGCAAATGCAAGATGAGGTTGATATGGATGTTGCAACTGTGAGTCATGCTGAATGTAAAACCAAGATGGCAAACTGCGCCATCAGAGGAGGTTCTAGCTGGACATGTTAAGGTGATGGGAGGTGTAGCCCTGCCTTACACATGTCATCTGAAGGAGTTATCAGATGATGACATCTCTCAGTACAACGACCAGTCACACCCTACTATGGCCCAGAAACCCCACCAGCCATCCACAACATGGCGGGTCCCCACTAGACCCTCACCATGTCATACGTCATCGACATCACTACACCATCATGGGAGATGCCAACATGGCAGCCCCCATGATGGGGGAGCAGGCCCAGGCCTGGTCCAGACAGCACCACCAATAGCCATTATTAATGTGGAAGATAGGCAAGAGATAGAAACTAGATGGAAACTGCAATAGGCATGTCCCTCTTCCTGAGAGAAGTAAATGGGCCATTAAAACCCAGATTAGGCTGCTTCTGCAGGAGGCTGGCACTCAGGATGGTATTGTTCAGTATTGTGCGTCGAAAGGCTGCAGCATGGGCTGCACTAGACGGCACGAGACAATCTACCTCTGCCTGATCGACCCAGTAATCCCCTACAAATGGCCTACTCTGTTCAGAAAATAGCTGACAGTATCGATCAGATGAACCCGTCCGGACGACCTCAGCTGTCACTTAGAAAAGGTGCTTTCTAAATCCGAGATGCTTAGCTTCGCTGCAGAATACCAGGTCCAAATACTACACCAGACCATCGATCCCTAGTTTGTGGGCCAAACTCCCGATGCCATCCGCCAGGATGGAATGCCACCTTGATGAGGTTGCAGCTGAGCTCATTTCTGCTCACAGCCCAGGTGAAGTAGGAGTGATGTTTGCATACCCTGTAAAACAGAATGCAAAGGAAAGTCCAGCGACTTACCACCAAAGACTTTGGATGGCCTACCAAGCAGGAAAGCACCTGGCACAAGAAGCTGAGGATGTAGATCTTATTGAGTATAAGACCCTGTTCTTAGGAACATGATTCCTGCAGCATGAGAAAAGTAGAGCCAACCACCTACCCCAATACGGATAGGTTTGTTGACATCCTTTGGAAAACCGAGAGAGTTTACCAACTCTATATCCGTGATCTGGGCTCCGGTTCCAAGAAGGAAGCTGCTGTTGTGCCTGCTTCCAGCGCCATGACGCAATACACTGTGGAAGGGCAGGCCCAACATCAACAGGTCCCTCCAGCTGATAACCAGCACCCCAACAGACCCACCAACAACAACAACATAACAACAACAATGGGGTGGGACGATTGGCATAAGAATAAAAGCATAAGGGTAAAGGAAACCACAACAACAAAGAACAGGCCCTTCACATAGGGAGATAGCCAAGAAATCAGAAATTCCGAGAGCTCCTGGGACAAGTGCACTCTGTAGCGGATGCTGTTCCTGCATAGGCCCTTGTGGCAGTATAAATCAGTGACCCTGACCCCAACAGGTCACGGGATACTGAATGTAGGCCTCAGGCCCATACAGGCCTGGAACCCAGAAGCTCCTCCCTATAGCATCAGTGCAGCAGGGTGAAGTGATTTACAGGAGTCAGGTCCAACCTCTCCATGCTCACAGCAGTACAGATTGACAATTACAGGCCCCAGTCTGGATTGTAAACAAGCTGGTCTTGGATACAAATGGAAGGCCCTGCACTGAGGCCGAGGTGTCGGGGTTGCCACTAGTAGTCCTGTTAGATACAGGAGCAGCTGTATCTGTATGCATGATGGACATCCAGACACATCCCTTGGTCCACGGAAGGAGGACCAACATGTCAGGAGTTGATGGTACTAGGCTACCTGCATGCCATTCTCTATCCCTACCGGTAGAGCTAGGCCATCTAAAGGCCTCACACACTTTCCAACTGATAGTAATGCATGATCATCCTAGTATCATAGGAATTGATTTCCTTGCACCACACAGCTGTATGGTGGATCTAGCTAACATGTTGCTGATACAAATTCAGGGTCAATACCATACCATTTTGATCCCTGATTCACATAATAGGCAACAATCTCTGCAAATGATAAAGAAGTATGACATCATAGATTTGTTCAGAAGATCATGAGCTTTTTCCAAAGCTTCTCCCCATTTTGCAGTGACATTTGGAAGTGTTTGCAATCAACAAACATGACTGTGGCAGAATGCACACTGTCATCAAAGTGCCAGGCCCAGCACGAGAGGCAAAGGCAGTACCTTTCCAACTGAGGCCTTGCCTCTCTTAGAGAAACAATCAAGTCACTCCTTAAGCAAGGAGTAATCAGAACTTATGCTTCCACTGCTAAATCCCCAGTGTGGCCCGTGAAAAACCCACAGGTGCCTGGAGACTTATTATTGACTACAGGAAATTGAATCAGCTCACCCCCAGTTGTTCCACAACTGTGGCATCAGCACCCAATATGTTACGACTCTTGACCCCTGACCTGAAATGGTTCAGTGCCCTGGATATTTCCAATGGTTTTGGTCATTACCATTGGCCCTTAAGAGTCAATATAAGCTTGCCTTCACCTTTGAAGGAAGACAGTACATCGTGGACTTGCTTGCCGCAAGGATTCCATAATAGTCCGCTCTCTGTTCCATCGGCACAAGATTGACGCCCTTGAGAGTTTCTCTACTCCCCAATGTCTCTTGCAATATACAGATGACCTGTTGCTAGACCAGCCACACAGGAACAACATCTGGATCTCTTGGATGAACTACTGATCTCATCCGAGAACAGGCCTGAAATCCAATCCAGCAAAGCACAACTATGTCAGAAAGAAGTACTATTTCTGGTCTAAAAATAACTGACCAAGGTCAAAGCCCTATCTGGAAGAAGATACAGGGATTGAAAGACCTGCCATTGCTTACCAGTGTGGCAACTCTTCAAAGGTTTCTAGGTATGGTGAATTATTCGAGAGATTTTATTTGTGATTTTGCTCAGAAAGCTGCTCCTCTGTATGAGCTACTCAAAGGACATCCCATGGACTTGGGGCCCTATACACACCCAGGCTGTGACGTCACTGAAGCAGGCCCTTGCCTCTGCCCCAGCTCTGGTCAACCCCAATCAGCACTACCATTCCATCTGGAATATGCCACCTCTGACATTGCTATGTCAGCAGTGTTGACCCAGAAGGTTCATGGCACCCTGAGACCCATTGCATATGCATCACAGCTCTTGACCCCAGTGGAACAAAAGTACAGCCTTTGTGAAAGGAACCTCCTGGCCACCTACTGGCTGTCAAGCACTCCTGTATATCATTGGTACTTCCATTGATCATCAACACCAATCATACTCCAACTACCTTTCTGCTCTAAGATAAAGTGAAGGATGGGTCAGTCTCCAACACCAGACTGACACACTGATCACTTTTCTCCAGGATAGAGACATGCAGGTACACCCAACAAAATTCCATCTATGCTGGCTCATGGACTCCTTTCCAAGGAGAACCCCATGACTGTACACTGCAGTTACCTGATCTTCCAGATCCAGGTCCTTTCCTCCTGCCACACCATAAATACTTGACAACACCTCTTTGTGTCACGTCTTTACTGATGGTTCAGCATCCTACTATCAGGGAGAACAAATCATAGGGATGGGCATTCTAGTGATTTACCCTTATGGGAACACTGTTAAAATATCTAAACACTGCAGTGTAGTATCATCACAGTATGCAGAGATGGCAGCGGTGGCCTGTGCCTTGAGTTCATCCAGCATGGGACCAAGGATACTATCATTTTTACAGATGCTAACTGGTTTTGTTGTTCTCTTACAGAATTTCTTCCTTTCTGGCAGAAGAACTCCTTCCTCTCCTCTGATGGCAGCCCAGTGAAGTACAAGGAATTGGTAATATACATCTTACATTCACTGTCAAAAATTTGCACACAAACTCATTTACATAAAGTCAAAGCTCATTCTCCATGACCCCTATCATGCCTTCAATGACACAGCAGACACCCTTGCCAAAGGAAGGGGCCTGAGGGGGAACACCTGGATGATGGATCATCCAGAGGCCAATGCGGCCGTACAAATTGCAGCACTCAGGAAGATATCTGAACCCTTTTCCCCTGGACCTCTCAGTGGCCCAACATGTTGATACTGAACTCGAAGAAGTGTTCAGATTCCTTGACAAGAGTACCAAAGAGAAACTTCCACACACAACTCCTATCAGAGGCATGAAGTTAAGTTACACTTGTCACCAGATGACAAGCTCATCTGGTACCAACCAGATGATTCCACCACTAGTTGTAGGTGGTCTCCAGACACCTCAGGTCTGAATTCTTGCACCAAGTGCATGACACACCCACTGGTGGACACTAAGGAGTGGAAAACACCCTCCAAAGGCTTAAGACCACCACCTGGTGGCCTGGTGTCCAAAGATGTTAAACAGTACATGAACCATTGTCTCATTGTGCACAAACCAACCCCATCCCTACCAAGCAAAATGCCAAACTCTTACCACAACAACACTCTGGCCCTTGGCATGCCATACAGATTGATTTTATTGGCCCTGACCAACACCAGCAGAAATAACAAGTATGCTCTTGTGGTAACTGATCTCTCTCTAAGTGGGTTGAAGCTTTCCCACTAAGACATGCACTGCTAAGACCACTGCCAAAACCCTAGTGGAACAGATTTTCTCCAGGTGAGGCCTACCTCTCAAGGTAGACTCTGACAAAGGAACCAGTTTTATAGGTGAGTTGATGAAAGAATCCCTTGAACTCCTTGGAGTTCAACAGAAGTTCCACATACCTTATCACCCCAAATCCTCAAGTCAAGTAGAAAGAGCCAACAGGCGGATTAAGCAAATGCTTTCCAAATTCATTGTGGATAATCCAAAACCTGGGATTCCCTACTGCCGCTACTCCTTATGGCAATTAGGGTACACCTCAGCCACTACCCAGCTCACACCCTTTGAGGTGATGACTGGAAGACAGATGAGATTACCTGAACACCTGTTGTTTGACCTGCACCCCCACTGCAGACCATGTGTCTGTAGACCAATATGTGGAAAAACTTAGGAAAGACCTTATACACACACTTGTATGCTGCCAACTGCATGGGCAGGGCCCAGCAACAATCAAAATACAGTTTGACAAACATGCACAAGAAGTGGATTGGCAGGTTGGAGATCAGGTAATGCTACTCCGATTTGCACATCCCACCCATTCCTTCTCCAATAAGTGGGAAGGCCCACACCCTATTGTCAACAAGCTCAGTGCGGCAGTCTATCAGGTTAGACTCCTGCATAACAATACGTTGACTGACAAATGGTTACATGCAAACCAGCTGAAACTGTATAAAAGAGCTTAATTATTTTTCCTTACCCCATTGGGCAGAATAATAATAACTTGCTGTTTGATTTTGCTTTTCAGATACACTGACAAGATGGCTATCTTGTTCCATTATCTCCTCATCTCAGGAGTTATCCCCTGCATCCAAGGCATGGTACCGAACCTCCTACCACACCTTGATCATCCAGCATCTCCTTCAGAGGGAGTATTCATAAATATACCCGTTAGTCTGATTACTGTCCAGAAAGGTTCGATACTTACCTCACTGCCTCGGTTGTTGCTTCTGATAAATCTACCCTACAAATTGAGTGGCAAACCACATCGCAAGGACAAATTCTCCTGTGGCCAAACTCGCTAAAGGAACTCTCCATGGTTGGCTCAATGCTAAATTATCCCCAAATGGTTCCCTGTACTTGTTACAAACTGCATTAAGACATTCTGGTTTGTACAACATTATTGCCTAATTGATCCTTCATACTGTAATTCTTTGTCTAAGGATTCTGCTTGAAAATTTTGTGCTGTACACCACATGGCTTCTGCAGCCATGTATCTCTCTGTGTAATGCCATTTACATATCATAATTATTCCAAGGACACAGGTGCCTTGGCATCTTATAAGTAAAATACACAGAAAATACATAGAAGAATATATGTATTAGCAAGCAAAGTGTATTACAACAATATGCATACATATTCTGCATCTACTCTTATGCGGTAGATGCCCTTAGCCTATATGTTAGTATTACATATGCTTAAGCACTAGCTTTCTGTAGACATAGCTCCTGAGGTACCAATTAGGGTGCAGAGGACCTGGTGTAGCATTCCCCTTGTTGCCTCCAAGGGCAACACAGGAAAATCCATGGAAAGGCCAGAAAGCGGTGGTAGTTTACAAACCCGATGCGCGAACTTTGTAAAGGAACTCGAGCTTTTCACAGTGTTGGTGCAGTAATCGCCTTAGGCAGCCAGAGCATAATAATCAAAACAAATATCGAAAATGCTTGCGTAATAACAAAACCTTTAAAAGTAATTTCCAACCAGGAGTTAGTCAATGCGTCATTCTTGTCACCATCATTAATCAATGAGAGGATAGCTTCATTGGTCTTGGTCATATTATTGTTGATGTGGATGAGGTGTGTCTTTCCTGTCTAAAAGTGATTTTTAATGTAAGTGTGAGTGGGTCTATGTGTACATTAAAATATGCTAAGTATTCAGACAGTGTGAGCAGATAATCAGGGTTACCATCAATGATGTCTGCATGGATGAGGGGACGGGTTATAACGGTATATATCATACAACAAAACATCATTTATGAATACTCCCTCTGAAGGAGATGCTGGATGATCAAGGTGTGGTAGGAGGTTCGTACCATGCCTTGAATGCAGGGATAACTCCTGAGATGAGGAGATAAAGTCACCCACTGATAAACAGCTTTTGGAATGCCCAAGGCATACCCTGGTCCCCGTAGTGGTCTAACAGCCACTGCCCTCCCAGGTTCATTGATTAGTAACTTCCAGTTTATGCATATACCTGTTTTGTTTAATCTTCTTACTGGAATATGAAAGAATTTGGTATGTGTCACAATACTAATACATCAGCATTTTATAGTTCATTATTGCTTGATAGCTTAGCTGCATTTCAGATTCGAACTCAAGACCCTATTGCTAGGTCCATTCTGCTGAACATAGAGGCAACTTCAGGAGAAAACCCACTCCTGATGAGCAAACTCATAAACGAAGACACATGAAGTTGACAGTTCTGATGTCACAGGTACAACAGGTACTGTCACAGGCCTTTTGGTATGGCTATGTCTATTTGGAATAAAGCAGACATTGCTGCTATCAAATCTCATTCTGACAAGTTCTCCACTGGCCTGGTTAACAATATACTACCCCCATTATTGCATGGTGTGGATGGCCTTAGTCAGGAAGAAAGATACACTGTATACAATATGCATGACATTGCTAAGGCATTCACTGATTTGAAAGACAAGATTAACACACTCATACAACAAAACAACAAAGAAGCAGATAAACAATACATTGCTAGAGAAATCCTTTACTCTGCCTATGGCTCATATGTCATCACTACCATCAACAATCTCTTCCGTGATCTAGAATCTGGAAGGATCCCATATATCATACATGACAGACACATTTCCAAATGGTATTGTCCACAATGTAAAACCCTGGCTGTATTGCTATGTGTATGCAACAAACTCTAACCATTCCTCTCCACAGCTTGAACTTGGGGTTTGTGACCAGACACCCTAACACTGGTCCTTGTTTCACTACTAAGAAATGTTCCATAAGAGATACAATGTTTGTTTCTTTTTACTGTTTCTTTACCATGTTTTGATCCTACTACAGCCTTGTTTGACAAGCTTGCACTGGTACACTCCATTGGGCATTTGGATGAAGACATCTACAGAGAATGCTGGGATCTACCACCTCTACTGGTTTTCCATCCTTTCCTGGATGCCTGGTGGCTCCACACACAGACTGCTGTGTGAAGAAGCAATACATTTACTTGTGCCGATGTGATGTATTTGATGTTATTCAACCTGTTTGTGGTTATTCTTCAGATAGCATTGACTGGACTTTTACCATGGATGATGACATCACCAAGAATGGCACAGATTCATTGGATTCGACTTTGGCTCCGGATAAGCTCTACCAATCATATTGTGAAGAGGTTCATTGCCTGTCAACATGGATTTCAAAGACAGCCTACACCTGCCTGTCCAGTTGCAAAAGTGGAGACTCCCTACTGTTCGCTGTCAGTATAATTTGATGGGGAGTATTGTGGTAACTAACTTTAAAAGCTATACTTATGGATCTGTGACATGTGTTATTGATAACCTCAATTTTTGTTTTGTCCCACACCAAAAGACTTTGCTTGGATATACCGTTATAACCCCGTCCCCTCATCCATGCAGACATCATTGATGGTAACCCTGATTATCTGCTCACACTGTCTGAATACTTAGCATATTTTAATGTACACATAGACCCACTCACACTTACATTAAAATCACTTTTAGACAGGAAAGACACACACCTCATCCACATCAACAATAATATGACCAAGACCAATGAAGCTATCCTCATTGATTAATGATGGTGACAAGAATGACGATTGACTAACTCCTGGTTGGAAATTACTTTAAAGGTTTTGTTATTACTGCAAGCATTTTCGATATTTGTTTTGATTATTATGCTCTGCTGCCTAAGGCCATTACTGCACCAACACTGTGAACAGCTCGAGTTCCTTTACAAAGTTCGGTGCATCGGGTTTGTAAATCATCACTGCTTTCTGGCCTTCCATGGATTTTCCTGTGTTGCCCTTGGAGGCAACAAGGGGAATGCTACAGAGGTCCCTGCACCCTAATTGGAACCCCCAGAGCTATACCATAGAAAGCTAGTGCTTACAGCTATGTAATACTAACATATAGGGCTAAGGGCATCTACCTGACAAGAGTAGATGTCAGGATATTATGCATATTGTTGTAATACACTTTGCTTGCTAATACATATATTCTTCTATGTATTTTCTGTGTATTTCTTACTTATAAGATGCCAAGGCACCTGTGTCCTTGGAATAATTATGATATGTAAGTCGGCATTGCCACCTTTTGGGTGATTTGTACTACTACACTGAGTTATGTAAGACTCTGTATAAGAACTTTTGTTTCACAAACTGATGACTACTACAAAATTGTATAATGTTATCTTGGACCATGGAGTCTCCTGTAATTTAGCCAATAGGGCTCATCTCTTGACTAGAAATGTTTCTATCTTACAGTAACCATAGTAATTATCATAGGTATATAATGTGATATACTTGTCTTGTACCCGGAGATCCCAAGAGACACAAAGAAACCCCGAGGTATAGGGAATTTTTAGCACTGGCTCCAGTTCTGTATTGGTAAGAACTGCTTAGGGCAACTGTGATTTTATCCTTTTGGTAGTAATAAACAAGTTTATTACTCTGTGCAATGTGTCTGTGATTACTTGCATTCCCAATATTGCCAAGAACCTGAAAGTGAGGTTTAGACCTCCTGACACCCAGTTCTCTGAACTCACTCCTGAGGGGACTTGGAGAGTCCCCTTGAGGAGGTCTTTAAGAGGGGTATGAAGACACACCTCTTTATCCTAGCTCTTTGCTTATTAATGAATGCTACATAGTATTTACCATCCCACCTGAGACTGTTCTTAAACTAGCTGAGTCATAAATGAATATGTTTGTATTTTATCTGTGTAATATGTTCTCACTTCTACAATTTATTGTTAGGTGTCCTGGGCCTCCAGGAAGGGTGCTATTACAAATAAAATTACACTACTAGAGTGCATTAATAGTTTGCTTACACATTCATCCTGGATATGGATTATGCCATCTTGTGCTTCCTCTGTCCCAATTGCACTTAGCTCAGACTGATGAAAAATGTGCAGAAACCAGATTAAACATATTTTGCCATCTCCTGTTCATTCTACATAATGAAGTTTGATTCACTGAGAGTGCCCAGTAAACTTGAATCTTACGTGTTTACGTTCACATATTTTTAAAATTTCACAGTTATTCATGGAATTTATAGCTATATCCTTCTTCATATTACTTTTTGATCTTCTTATATCAGCTTTGTACTTCCTCAGTCATTTAACTATCTCAGTCCTAATATTTATTACTCAGTCTTCAGTGCACTGTAAGCTGCCATTTTCCTGTAGATTTTTACTAATTTTATGTGTCAGCCATGGTGGTACCTTGCCCATGGTATTATATTTACAAACAGGGTACATACTAATTCCCTAACTCATTAATCTTACATGCCAAAGTGAATCCATATTTATTCAATATCACTGCCATTAAACTCCTCGATAAATCCCAGGCTACTATATCCTCACTAAAACTGTTAAAACACTTGCCTTATACATTTTATAAATGTTGTATCTCTCTGTTTTAGCTTTCAATGTTTACCTTAAACTGCAAAATGCTATGGCACTGTTATCTAAGGGCTCCATGGTTTTACATGATAAAATATATCCATCCATATTACTAAGGATGAGATCCACAACTGCTCTCATATAGTCCTTTACTGGACATATTGATCCATATTACAATCTGTAAAAGTCTGCAGGAATATTTTTTCCTGTATTTTTTTTCAATTTAAAGTTTATTCAATATTTCACAAATACAGAGATCTAAAGTTACATTCATGTAACAAACATACAGTAATGCATAGAATGGGAATAGATAAACTCTCTCCCCAACCCTCCCCATCCTCCCAACCCCCTTCACACAGAGTATATTCATTTGCTATGATACAATGTATAAACAGACGCATAGACTTTATGACTTCTGAAGAGAATACAGAGTAGCAAGAGGACCCCAGTTCTTGAGAAATTTCTCCGATTGATTATTCAGACTAGCAATTGTCTTTTCCAAGCTTAGATTGGCCAACGGTTCCTGTAACCATTCACTGTAAGAAATTTCTGTTGTGTCTTTCCAATGTCTCAAAACCAGCCTCTTAACAGACATGGCAATGAGGGTTATATGATATTTTCTGTTGGTAACTGGCACTAAGGAAAGATCTCCCAAAATACAAATTTCCAGCCTAAATAGCCCGATAAATCCAAGAGTGGGTCAACTCTCTGTTCAATATTGTTCCAGAGGGGGACTATCTTGAGACATGTCCAAAGATATGAAAAGTTACCTCACTCTGCAGACATCGGGTACATGTAGGTGAAGGGAGCAGATTCAACTTGGCCATCTTCTGAGGTGAATAATAAAGGTTGTGCAGGATTTTAAATTGTGTTACTCAAGTCTATCTTGCCCAACAAACTTGTGACAGCTCTTCCATAGAGAGGGCCAGCGAAAATCCAGATTGGGAAAACCTGGACCAGTAATGAGTAGGACCAAAACAATCAGGCCATTTCCAGTCATGGATTACCTCATACAGTGTGGAAACCACATGAGGGAGACCTGCATGGGGAATTAAGCACGACAAGGATGGATTCAGAAGTACTGGTGGAGCAGTACCACAGATTTTATTATTAGTGCTGCAACTGGAATACTCTAAAAATCACAGAATTTGGGGCATGGGTTTTATTAAGGATTTCTGGTGAGGTCAACCACGACCATCAGTCTTCAGAAAAATGAAAGAGGATAGTCCCCAACTGGAAATCCATCTCAATTGGAGTGGTTTGCTCTCTAATGTAAGATTTGGGTTGCCCACCAAGGTTGAGATGAGTCCATAGTATGCTTATATTTTAGGAATGAACAAAGCTGGCAATGAATTCTAACAGATAATGCAATGGGGGTTTTCTTTAGTGCCAAAGGCAGCGATTTTAAGTTAACGATAGTAATGCTGCAGGGGATAGCCTATGAGTTTGTATTAAGGCACGCTCTATTTTGAGCCATATGGGTGTGGAAGGACTGTGGGGATGGAAGCTGGTCCACCCTTAACCATTGCAGGTACTTATTTGCATGACTAGCCCAGTAGTATAATCTTCCTTCAATTTTGATGCCAATAGGCTATCTGGGGTTTCTTATCCGACCAAATAAAAGCAGAGAACATCTGTTGTACCTTTTGAACCATGTCAACGGTAACCAGGTATTTGATAGTTTTAATGGGTAAAATACCCATGGAAAACATTCATTTTGATGATATTGATTTACCCCAAAGGAGAGGGGAGTAAAGCCCATCTCTTAAGGTCTTGTCTAATAGTAGATATTAATGGGTCAAGATTTAGTTTTGTAAATTTAGCTGGCTCCTTGACAATTTCAATCCCAGATATTTCAATGAGTTGATCTACCAAGCAAAGCCCACCGATGAAGCCACAGACTTTAATGCTTTATGATTCAAGGAAAGACCACCATCTTGTCTTTATTGAGTTTGTAGTTAGACATAGAGCTGAATTCCCTAGGATGGTGAGTAGGGCAGGTATGGATGTATTAGGCTGAGCTATTTGGAGGAGCAAGTCATCTGCATAGGCCAGGACTTAACAGTCTGCTGCTGTATGCTTATACCGTGGACTCCCTGCATTCGCCACAATCCTCTGAATGAGGGGTTCCAAATAAATGTTAAATAGCAGGGGGATAAAGGACAACCTTGTCTGGTGCCAGCATGCAATGTAAAGGGATCAGACAGTATTCCATTACACACAACCTGTGCTGTGGGTGATTTATATAAGACTCGTGTCCATTTTATAAAAAGAGAGGGATTCCAAATGCTGTAAGTGATTGAAACAAAATTCCAATCGACCCTGTCGAATGCCTTCTCAGTGTCCAGGAAAACCAGCACAGCAGGAAAGTTGGCATCCCTGGAGGCTGAGAAGACATGTGAAAGGGTTCTAAAATGATCGACCTAGGATCTACCCTTCATGAAACCTACCTGTTCCGGGCCTATGATCTCTTGCATGACAAGGCTCAGTCGGTCTGCCAAGTTAAAATCTTAAGGTCCTGATTGAGAAGAGAGATCGGTCTATAGCTCTGAACTTTCTCAGGAGGTTTACCTTCCTTCAATATTAGGGTAATCAATGCTTCAAACAAGGACCCATCCGCTGCCTGTCCAGACAAAATGTGCTGAAATAAAGATAGTAAAGGAGGCGCTAATTGTGGAGCAAACACTTTATAAAAATTAGCAGAAAAGCCATCCTGACTGGGTGTCTTATCCAAAGGCAAATCCCAAATAACCCTAAGTATTTCCTCTAAGGTAATGGGTGTGACTTAGGAAGTTTTGTGCAAATCTGAGAGTACGGGCAAAGAGGAATGTGTTAAGTAAGAGACTAACTGTGATAGAGATGGGGATTCTCCACTGGACGATAAAGCTTCACATAATAGCTCCAAAATTCGAAGTTATAACTGAGAGGGAAGTCAGAAGTGTTTTGTTCTCTTGGGAATGAACTGCAGCAATCAATCTGTGGGAGTCCAACTGTTTAAGTTTAAGGGCCAGGAGATGACCTGCTTATCCCCTGGTCTACAGGAAATGCCTGGGTTCTTAAGATGGTAAATTCAGCCTTTTCCTTAAATGATTCAAGTATAAGTCTTTAAGCTTCACTAGGGTTTTCCTGGTTTGATCTGAGGACTGTGGGGATAAGTCACATTCTATGGTATGGATTTGAGACAATAAGAGCTTGAGATGCTCATACTGAGTTCTTTTCTTTGGCTGCTAAGTCAATTAGTACACCCTCAGATAGGCTTTTCAGGGAACTCTATTCAATATCTGGTTTCCCAGTGGAGCCGGCATTAACCTCCCAAAAATTGAAATGTGTTTGTTATGTGTGTTATATAGTCTGGAATCTTAAAAGTTGGTTATTAAGCTTCCATCACCCACCTGTCCTTGGAAGTGAAGTAAGGAAATCAAACAAGACACTGGTAAATGCTAGGAAGGCGGCCCATGAGTATCGCTGAGTCTAATACCCCAGGGATTAGGAACTGGGAAATCAATATGTAGTTAATACGGGAGGATGAGAGGTGCACCGAGGATGTAAAGGTGTATTCTCTGTCCAAAGGGTGGAGAATACGCCAGATATCCACCAGTCCCACACCGGCTATCCAGTCTCGAGTGCCTGTGCTGGGGAAAGCCCTTTACAAGATCTCCCAGAATAATCCATTTGAGGGTCAAAACAAGGTTGAAATCATCTCCTATTATCAGAGGGATTTGTAGAAATGGGGAAAGGATATTAAGAATATGCAAAAAAACGGGTGTGTCACTATTGGAACCATAAACACTGCCCAATGAAATTTCTTTGATATAAAGCAAGCCTTTCAGAAAATGTAGCTCTTCAGGATCTGCTATGACTTGGCTAGGGAGAACTGTATAGACCTTCACAGCAGGATCAGGACTCCGCTGCTTTGGGTATTGCCCTCTGCCACAAAGCATTGACCTATCTGCTGCCTATGAAGCTTCACGGCCTCAGAGTTAAGCAAGTGGTACTCCTGGACCAACACAATATCTGCAGCAAAAGATTTAAATGCTTCAGAATCTGTTATTGTTTAATTTTTCGTCTGGCCCCATACGTCCCCACGTAATGATTTTCACTGTCCCTGCCATGTCAAACAAGAGGCTGGTCGATACATAAGACAGGCCGAAAATATCATGCTCTGTCAGTGTGTCCCTGTGTGAAGTAAACCTCCCACCTCCCCTCCCTTGCCCCATATGATTTACCCCAACATTCATTAAGCAGTGTAACCACAGGACCTTCCCAACCCTCCCCCATCCCACATTCTACCTTTCACCTTCTGCCACATGCCCCACAACATTTCTCTTCCACTCCAGCCACCCTAACAAAATCCTAACTATGTAAAGTAAATAGAGTAACTATTAGCCCTATCTAACCTACAAGCTAGTAAAAGAAAATACTGCCTTTGGGTAGCTTGATGAAATTAGGCTTTTAAAATTAAATTCTATTCTGTAAAGATATAAACTAATCCATCACAATGTTCAGAACAAGGGTCAGTATATCACCACAGGCATTGATATTACTAACTCGTTGATATAGGATAACAATGGAGTTAGGTCGCAACAAAGTAGACCAGCAATTAATCTTTAAACACTTACTCTGGCTAACAGGCGATTGTTCAGTGTACAAGAGGAACTGGCAAACAAATAACTCTTAACACACAAACATTTGACTACATCTGAAAGAGAAGACATAAAATAATGCAAAGCAGTAAAGGGGGAAGGATCTACATTAACCTTCGTGGGGTGCCATAGTTATCGCCTGCCCCTCTAGATTTTCTTTTCATTTGGAAGCATTTGGAAATGAATGATGCATACCATTTTCCTTTTCACCCCCTTCTTCTTTCACCTTAACTCTAAAAAGCACTTACCTTTACCGAGAATTAGCTGATCGCCCAAATTTTATGATAAACAGCTACAGGTGCTTACACTATTCTACTATATCTGCAAGAACGAAACCAAATTAACATGGCTAAATCACTCAGCGAGCTACACTGGCATAGGCTTCATAACTAATGGAGGGCCCCAGTGGTAACAACATAAAGTGTTGTCGGGGAGTATCGCTTGGAAGCTCGAGGAGAGCAGCAAAAGATCGCTTTTGCCACAACCCGATGCACCATTATCACGATCAGGTAGCCCTCTCTATGTTGTGAGTAGCAAGGTATTAAATTGACATTTAACCCCACAATTAAACCATTCAGTATATTCAGTCTGCCGTAAAATGGCGTGTCCAAGCCGCTTAGAGTTCAGGGCTTACTAAGCACAAACAGGATCTACCTCCTCTTTCAGCCCTCTGGAAAGCAAAACATCTTCTGTTCGCTCATCTCATCACTTCCTTCAGGGATTTTGAATAGGTCAGCAAAGCGGATTTCAGTTGCACCGAGGCAGATTCAGGATCATCAAAGGCAGCCCAGGCACCAGCAATAAGGACATTCAATTTTGCAGGTGTGCCATCCAAAACTTGATGCCAGCAGCTATTAATTTTACCACTATAGGGTGGAAAGCCACTCTTTTCTGGTGGACTGAAGCAGGAGATCCTGGGCAACTCTTAGGAGTTTTTCTTCCCAGCTGATGTCTTGAAGCTCTTTAACTTTATTCAAAAATGCTGCTTTTCCAGGAAGTTGAGAAATCAGAAAATAACAGTACGTGGAGGGTATCCAGGGCAGGCTTGGGTCACAGTGCCCGTGCGCTCTTTCTATAATATAATTGGCTCCAAATGGAGATGGGCCCACGCTTTTCCACGAATTTCTGTATGAACTTAATCGGCTCATGCCCTCTTCCCTTCAGGGAGGCCAATGATGACAACATTATTCCTCCTACTGTGTCCTTCGAGGTCTTCCACCTTTAACTCGAGTTTAGCAAGGCACTGTCTGTAGGTAATGAGCTCAGGATCTAATTTATCTTGTCACTTTTCTAGCAAGAAAAGATGAGCTGAGTTATCCGTAGATCTCTGTGCAACTTCGCCAGTTTCAGGGTAAGAGAGCTGAAATCTGTTGCCAATGTGTGAAGGTCCTCCTAAATGGTTTAAACTCTTCTAAGAACCGCTGTAGAGTGAGTGGCTCGATGTCTGTAGAAGGAGGGCAAGCACTGGAGTTGGAAGCCTGAGGCTTCTTCGGGCCTTTTCAGGCATCATCAGTGATGCTCTCTTTGGTAGGCTTTTTTTTGTTTCTGCTCCATTCTGGCTACTAAACAATACTTCCAGTTGTGCCTGAAGTATTCCGAGATGTATTTAATCTATATTTCGCTATCTCGGTAACATAGTTTGTAAAGTAGACTGCTGTATTTAAATGGGTGGCTGGAGCTGTATAGAGATGCTACACAGCACAGTGCATCGCGGAAGTCTCATATTTTTCCATCTTATTTCCCACCTCACCAGTTTTCCAAACGATTCCTGGATAACTGAAATCTCCCATCAACATTACCATTGCATTGCTACTATTTATTGAATTTTGTTACTAGCAAACCCATTGAGACAATGGAGTCCCTTTTCGGGGTGACCTAGGTTAATAACATAGCATTGGAATGCAACAATTACAGTACAGGTCAAGTTCACATAAGAGGCAAGGGTAAAGAAAAAGGCCAGATATAGTAACAACCACAGTGTCAATTAGTTATAGTTGATTAGGTATATCAAAGCAACAGACACATTCAGGGACAAGGATGATGGTGACAAAGTGATGGGGCCCAGAGGAGAGCTTAAGCCTTCTCTTGAATTGCAAGAAAGTTGAACTCATGGTGGTACCTTGCCCTTGGTATTATATTTACAATATCAACCTTCCTAATATCACTGAGATGAAACTCTCTTTGATTTGATGGTTTGTAACACACTCCTAAATAAATTTCCAGCCTCTGCCTACCTTTCAATTTGAGCATTTTTGCCTCCAGCTCAAGAGTTTGGAAATTATTTTTGGTTCTTCTTTGTTAGATCCTCTTTAATATATATATATAGCCACATCTCCACCTTGCTTTTTCTCCCATCCTCCAGAATAGCTTGTAACCTCAAACGACAAGAGTCTTCCTGGAACAAGCAAGTCTCAGTTACTGCACAGATGTCAATCTCATCAGTGTGTAGCAAGGCTTCTAACTCCCCATGTTGCCATTAATGCTGGTTGCATTTATTAATATACATTTCATTCAGTAAAGCTACCCTTTTGGACTGCTTTCTATATTTTCCTCAGTCAGTTTACCATTATCTCCTGTCCCATCCTTATCTGAAAACTTAGTAGTATGCACTCTGTAAGCATTTCAAACCCCACCCCATGCTCTGAATGGTCAGTTTAAATGCTTAGTGAGATGTCAATTAATCCTATGATCTAGCAGCCTGGCACCACTTTTATTTAGTTGTTATAGGTCACATTTAAATAGTCTTGTCCCAGTTTCTTATAAAGCTAAAATTCTCATATTTCTGCCCAGCCAAGTGGTGCTGAGGGTTGAGGCACTGGATGCCACACCTTGCGCCACACCGGTGACGTGGGTTCCGAGACGAGTCTGGGTCATTGGGGGTTGGGCAGGAGAGGAGAGGGATTGAATGTCTGATGGATTGCTCTCCTCCGGGAGGTTTCTGGCTGTCGGGTGCACTTTGTGGCCCCTAGCAGAGGTTGGAGGTAGTACAGTGGCATGGGCAAGCAAGGGTGAGTTGGGTCATGGTGCCAGGAGGGAGCACACACTGAGAGCATCCTTCCATTGGCATCATTGCATGCCTCCACTCACGAGGGATTCAGAATAGGAAAATGGCAACCAGTCACAGTGGCTTGATGGCCATTTGGCGGGATGCCCAGCTCCAAGGGCACCTCTATGGAATACTGGATCCAGTCCTAGTTAGGAGAGAGCAGGGTAGGGCTCTCCACCACCCCACCATGGGGGGCAAGCCACAGGGTAGAGCAGTAGGTCCAAATAGGAGCCGTGATGCTCTGGACGGTGGTCAGATGAATCGATACCTGACACAATGGCAGACCGGAGGCCAAGGTGAGAAAATGACCAACTAAAATTCTCATATTTATTCCATACTAAATTTCAGCCACACATTCATTGTCTTGATGGCATAGTCCTGCATTTACTCACTCTGAGGAGTGGTAACAGCTCAGAAATTACTGTGGTGGATCTATTTTCTTTTAGCCTTGTGCCAATAACCTCAAAATCCTGCAAGATATTACCATCAATACACTGTCCTCTATCATTAATGCCAATGTGCAGCGCCACTATTGGATTCTCCCCAGAGTTTTATAGGAACCTTCTTAATTTATTTTATATTACAAACTGTAGCTCCTGGTGGAAAGAATACTGCCAATCTTCCTTCCTGTCCCTAAAAACAGTGTAATCTGAATCTAAGAACTGAGTTTCCCAGTACAACAATATTCCCGATTCCTGAACCCCAATACTCCATTGAGCCATACACTCAGTAGTTTCTGGGCATATAGCATTTGAAGTATTATTATATCTGCAACCACGTCTAGATAGCAGCATAGAGAATGTACAGATAGTTGTTTGTTTTTTTTTGTAGAGTTTTTCCTTTTTTTTTTTTCCACAATAGTACACAGAAAGAGGATAGATTGTTTTCCATGCAAGCATAGGAAGTTGTGACCATGCCAACACAGCCCCTGTAGTGATGCTGACACTCCACAGGAAGCTTGATACATTGTGCAAAACTGGAAAGTGCCTTAGCATTGTACTAGCTGTTTTGGCAGGGACACAGACACAACAAAACATAAGTGGACTAAAAGTACTAGCATAAAATGCAACCACTGTCAATGAAATAACTTTGTAATAGATCAAAACACTCACCAGATGCCCTTAAGAGGGCTATAGGTTTAGTTCTTTCCACAAGTAGAATTCCTTCCCATCACCATCCTCAGGAGCACTTTCTAGATAAAGAGGAGCTAGCAGCTTGGAGAGGGAGAACACATACAGATTTAATATTTATTTATTTTGCTGTGGTGATTTTTCTTGTTTTTCTCTCAATAAAACACAGACAGAGTGTGTTTGTATCCAAGTAAGGGATACATGACAGTATCAACATTCAGCCCATATAATGATTATACAGTATACTGTACATGCTAATGAAAATTCTACTCATTGTGAGAACTGAATTTGTTTTTTTTATTTCTGTTTATGCCCCTCATCTCTGGTGTGGTACTCAACTACCCAGCAGCCACCACAATGGTCGTGGACCCACCACAGAGCCTTGAGTTTACCCCTCATAGAGGGTTAAACCAGGGTGTCCCCTAACCCCCGCATACCTTCTGTGTCTTGTTGGGGTCCTCACCAAGGGTTACGGAGGCCACGGGTGAGGGCTAATCTCTGGTCCACATGTCATGTTGCTCCAGGGCAGAGTCTTTTTTTTTACTGGTACACTCCCCTGGAGACATGGTTGCACTAAGACGCCAAGGCATCTGCTGGCATTGGACATGCCTCCCTATGTAAGACTTTGGCTTGCTGAACTCTGACTTCGCCAGAGGTCAGGTATGCACCAAATCGGCATCTCCTCACCCGGAGGAGACAAGCAGTCCAACAGATGCTCAAGCCTCCTCACCTGGCTGTCCCTCCAAAGACACGAGTCTATTCCAAAACTGGGTCACAGATTTTTTTAAAATTAAATCAACTTTATTGATTTTTCAAATTACAAACATCAACAGAGTAAACAGAGCATGAGGATTGACTGAACAAACCACCCTCACCATCCCCCTCTTCCCTCCCTCCCTCATAAAAACCCTCCTGTACCTCTACAGAGTGTGCCGGTCAATAATAAGAACTATAAGGTAATAGGTCCAGAGGATTAATACATAACAGGGAGCCAGAGAGACCTCAGAAAAAAAATAGTTCAAGTATGAAGCATAAAGCTTGCCCCATTTTTATTGAAAAGATGCAGTCTGTGATGAATTAAAAGATGCAGTCTGTGATGAATATGGGTCGCAGAACTGAACCCTTAATCTTCTGTTAAAGTTTCTCAGTCTGTATATGAATTTGCCATGAGTACTGAATATTCTGTAATGGGATGGCTATGTGCCAAGAAGCAAGGATATATCATGTCTGTTGAATTCAGGGATCCAAGCATGATATATGATCCACAACAGTTCTGAAGAAGGCTATTCCAGATCTGCTGATCTTAAATAGAGTTGAATTTTTAATATTTTGTATCCATACCTCCATCTTCTGTCTAACATAGAAACTTAGAAACATATAATCAGATGGCAGATATGACCACTTATAAATGGGTATGGAAAAGCTGCATTTTGGTTGGCTGACAGGCTTTGGAACCCAATGCATTAAGGAGTGACAACCACCAGCTATGGAAACCTTTCAGCATCTAGGATGTAGGAAATCTATTGTCAAGGTTTTCAAGGCATTCTGAAACAGAATGCTTGACAGACATGCTGATAGTGTAGAAACACATAAACATCCTCAAGTGCCATGACTTCAAAATGAAAGAAATGTTTGCACATCATTCATAACAAAACATTAAATAGAAACAGCTACATTGCACTGAAAGACACCACCTTCTGTTATTTATTTACATAAATGTCATGTGATAGTAGTTTAAAATTGTAGGCCACTGATCCTCGCTATTACAGTAGATCCTCTCACAATACATACTAACCCAACCCTAACTGACCAAGTGGATGCCAGCAATGCAATCTCCAATGCCATCGGAGTTCAGTGATTAGCTGTGACAGACCGTATGCTACCTCCAACAACTGTCAACCTCCTACCATACCATTCTGGTATAATTTTAATCTCTCACCACCCCACCACCAGGGCAGCAACAAAGAAATACATACAAGTCAGTAACACCGCTGTCAGCCTCCTTACCGCTGACAGACTGCACAATAAGCTCCTTCTCCTTTTCTGTTAGTGACGCAAGGTAATGGCACAGTCCTCTTCCTATCAGTTTACTGGCATCCAGCAATGTTGAAACTACTGGTCATGAAGGTTTACACTCACTGGAATAGTGCTTGACTGTTGAGAGCAGCACTGAAGTGGAAACAAAATACAAAAGCAGAAATGGTGGTGGTTGTGTGTTGTGGGAGGGGTTAAAGTAAAGCAATACCAGTTGTAAAAAAAATAAGTAAAAAAAACAACAGCTGAGAGTCCACAGAAAGTCCAGCCAAAAGCAAAAGGAGCTGCGACTGTACTAGCTGACCGTGGCAGCATTCTTCACAATGATGCGATAATTACTGTTTGATCATGAAGGTAATGAATCTTGTCAACTTACATATCTGTGCAGCTTTAATACTGAAATCCCAGGATCAGGAGCACGAAGGGGGGTAAAACATATTTGACAGCCTATAACAAGGTTACCATTGGTTATCTTTCAGCATACACATATCCATTTTATAGAAAGAGACCATTTTTTCTCTCTGTAAATTAATTCTCTATTTACAGTAAATAAAATCACAGTTTGAATTGCAAACTGCTTGTCAGCATAATGTTTTTCAAACTTGTTATGTTGGTGTTTCATGCTTGTTACCCATTTTATAAGTGCAATAAGACACCCAGGGTGCGGATTGTTATATGATAACCACAAGTCTAGGTACAGAAGGGCACCAGCCTGCAGCCTTGTGTCTTACAACATACCTAGGTGTGTGGTTATTACATAACAACAATACCCTGTCATGTCTTATTGCTTACTCAATGGACCCTGTCTGCCCATTTCTTTTCATCCTGTACTGTCACCCCATACCCTGCTTGATCTCCAGCTCCACCCCCATGTTTTACTTAAGATTCCATTATGCCTATCCTATGCTTCTTGAATCCCAGCACTGTTTTCAGCCTTATCACCTCTGCTGGAAGATTGTTCCAGGCATCCACCACTATTTCAGTAAAGATGTTCCTTACATCTCTTTTGAATTTACTCTCTTACAGTTTCATTGTATATTCCCTTTTCTTGTGTATCTTTTCCTCTGAAAAATACTACCCTCCTGAATTCCTGTATTTAGAGGTCTCATTATCTCCCCTGTTCCTCCTCTCCCTCCTCTCTTCCATGGTGTACATATTGAGATCTTTCAGTCTCTATTCATAGGGTTCTGATGTAGATCCTGCACCATTTTAGTTGCCCTCCTCTGGACCGCCTGCACTCTGTCTATGTCCTTCCTGAGATGTGGTCTCCAGAGCTAGACACAGTATTCAATGTCTTGAGCTGACCAAGTCTCCACCATACTGACTTTGATCCTCGCCTAAGCCTGAATAGGATCTTTGGCACTGCAAAGTCTACCCTAGAACAGGGCCACCTACCTAAGGCAGGGTGGAAATCTTCTTGGAATTCCTGTTGATCCAGGTGAAATATGAGTTGGGGGAGGCAGCACTGGTGCTTAGTGTAACCCTAAATGAGAAGACTTTATGCTTTTCATTTTCCCTTCACTGCTCCTGCAGTACTGACAAACACATATCTGGTCAATGAAGCACTCACCTTTCCAGTGTCTCTCCCCACCTTTCTGATGCCCTCTGCCTTCCTGCCCCTCCCCCAGCAGATAGAGGACCCAACATGTAATCTGCCAGGAAACTCTCAGTCCCTCAGCAGGGTCCTAGATCCATGAGATCCCATACTGCACTCCCAAACCTGTGAATAGAGACCATTTTGTTGGGCATCACCACTATCTGAGCCAATGTTGCATCTTCAGACTGTAGACACTATGTGCCTGAATGAAATATGGAAAATGTGAATGGTCAGATGAAAAATGTAAGGAAAATTGGTTTGTGATGAAATACATTTAGAAGAAGTACATGACTATATTGTTTTGATTTTTTAGTATCAAGGAGGGCAACAATAGATTAAGGAGGGATGTGGAGTTTCTTAATGAAAAAATTAGTCTTGTAGATTTAGAGATAATAGATAGGTGTGAAGTAGAGACTGATTACTCATCAGCATGCTTGCATCTGACAAAGAAGGCTAACTAGCTAACAAAGGCAGGCAAGAAATGCTATACATCAGAAAAAACACCAAAGGAAATGACAAGGTTACCATAAAAGGCATCAAACAGGGAATTACAAAGGGACACAGATTGCCAAAAAGTGGTATTCAAAACCAGTGGTGACAAGAAAAAAATCACTACATGGTTGCTGTATTCAGAGTACAATAATTTTGCTTTCTGAAATGAACGTTAAATAGAAACAATTTGCCTTCTATAAACTCACATTTTTAAAAAACATAACAGCCTAGTTAAATGTAAACCAAATTCAACTTTTGTTTTTAAGTAGTGCATACTTACAATCCTCTGGGCATAAATTGCCATGCAGTTGCATTTGTACTAGTTTATAAAATTGCTATGCAGTAACTTTAAATAAGTGCTGATGCAATGCAAATTTTAGTCAGTATTTATCTTGCCTAATGTGAAAATGTGGCATGTTATTTGTGTACAGAATAGAACACAAAGAGGGCATTCTTTACACTGATTAAATATTCATGTGACAGTCAATAACATTCCCAAATACTGTTCCAGAAAACTTTGCAACCTATTTAAAGCCATCATAAACTGGGACAGTGATTCATCTGGGACTTGCACTTAATTCAATACCAACATAGCTCACAGACTGTTGACACAGTAGCAAAACTGATTTGTATTGACTATTGGAATATGTGAAGTCATTAGGAGATGATTTTATAACTAGATATACTGTACAGCACCTCAAAATATTGCACTGCTAAGACAGAAAGTGACCCTCAAGCAACCAAGTAATTATATAGCCTGAGTCCCCAAGGAGCTTGTGGATCTAGTTCATAAGACTTTCAGGTTTTCATCAAAAGTACCACAGCAGAGTCATTTTCTGTAACACTCCATTGTTGATGGAAATCATTTACTTATGGGTAATATGCAACCTGATCAGAAGCTTACTTGGACAGTTATAGCCTTAAGAGCTGGCCATAGCAGCACAGAATGCTAATGCTGTGATTAGTATACACATGCCTCATCTCAGGAAATATTTTGTATGGGGGCATCAGGTGTAGCAGCACAACTAAGAAGTTCTTATCTGATTTGTAAACTTTGCAATTTTATTTTCCCCACTCTAAGTAACTCCGCAGGTAGTTGCTTTTTGTTTTACAGGCAGTGCTCAGAATTCAATTGTGCAGGTTTAAATAAAATTGGCACATCTGCTTTATTTCTTCATTTACAGCTTCTGTGAAGGTCTGGGGACTGCCACTCTGTGAATATTCTGTGTTAAAAACAGTGTAACTGTTTAAAAAAACTATTTGCTGTAGTTGGTTTGTCTTTTACTTAGCCTGGTGCCTCAAGTAACTTGAGTTTCTTTGACAATTAGCCTCCCAAAAAAAAATCATTTTGCAGCTTGGTGTGTTCCTCACAAGTTTATTTTGGTGGGGTTGCTTGCCTATTTGTGGGAAGTTTGGTGATTTTTGAGTTTTTAGCCTGTTTCTGTTCTTCTCTGACTTTGGCGTCCTTTTTAGTGGGATCCCTGTTTGGTATAAATGTCATACTACTTAGCATGAGTGCCTTTGTATGTGTGCCATTTTGAACAGCTGTTGTGCACATACTCCAAAATTTGCATAGACACATGTTCATCCTTTTATCCTGCACAACAATAGTTGTGTTATTTTTGCTCCATAACTGTGCACATTTCAGTTTTCTACACAGTTGCAATGTTTTGTAATAGATTTAACACAAAGGTTATTTACATTACAATTTCCCTGCAAATTGTGACGTTTTCATCAGCTATCCTAACATAAAGTGTTTCCATTTGATGTTACACAAAATACATTTGTGCAGTTCTATTTTCACAGTCTAAGGATTTTTCATACATTAGCTATACAAATAAAGGTTTTTCTGTATTTTTTCCTGTATTTGGCAAAGTTTTACATTTTATTGGCAGCATGGCATTACACAGAAAATTGTCTTTCTAAAATTGCAAAGCCTGCCACATGATTTCAAGGCATCCTCTCTATGGCTCATTTTATCCTTTCTGTGGTAGTCAAGTGAACATAGCATTTTAACTTCCAACACCCAGACCACTGGTGTTGTGGAAGATTGTACATCTGACAGCTCTTATAGCAGTGGCATGACTGTTTTGCACCAGTCCCTTCTACAACTTTTGAATAGTATTTTCCATGTTGAAGAACTGCAGGCTGCTCTTGCAAAATACCTTATACTTGGGCGGACCTTAAGGCCAAGAGGGTCCGCACAGGCACATGCAAATTTACCAGTGTATGCCAAAGATGACTACCAATTTGCAGGCATCCCTTGATTTTCATGAGAGTTTGGATCCCAATTGGTGAAGATTTAATTGGACAATGTAGTTACAGTCAGGGACATAAACAATTAATGAGGCAAGAAAAGTCAAATACTGCTCGTGGAAGCCAAAAGGTTCTTCAGTGGACAGAAAGAATCTTCTGTCTCTGTCAGACTCAGCCATTCATCTAGCAGGGGCTCTAAACATTTAGCTTGATTGGCTCCAGCTGGTAAATTGATCATCTGGGGAAAAGGTCCTTATATTGGAAGGTCTCCTGTCTTCTGTAAAATCAGTTCAGTGGCATAGTTGTTTCCTAATCTACTAGATGACCATGCTCACCTGCTCAGTTGTGAGGTTTCCTGCACAGCAGCCCTTGGTACCACTGATGCAGGCATTTGCCCCAGTGCGTGGGAGTTGTGGTCCAATGGGGCCCCTATGGAGCCTGACCCTGACCTTCATTTGCCCTGGGGCCAGGCTGCTCCTGATTAGCACTGTACAGGTCAGGAGTGGCATGGCCAGGTGTCCCTGTCCCTGTCTTCTCCTCCATTCTGCCACATGGACCTGTTCCTCAGGACCCTGTACCCCTCCTTATAGCAGTCTATTCTTGACCTCCCATCTGGCCACTGCACATTTCTATGGTCATCACTGTTAGCCTTCACATTGCTGGTATTGGCATGCTGCATCAGAAAAACAGCACAGGTGGATGGGAGAAAACAGGTAGGAAGGCAAGGGGAGTAAAGTATGGAGAACCATGTCCAGCATTGCAAGGCATCTGGGATACCTGGAGGCTGTGAAGGAGGAGGGCTAGCCTGGATCTGGTGTCCATAACAGAGTCATGGTGCACTAACAGCCACAACTGGGATGCAGACATACCAAGCTGTTCACTTCTCAGCAGAGACAGGGATGGGAGTAAGAAAGGGGATTGTACGATATGTGAGTGAGGGAATCAAGGCTACTGAATTTCAGTGGTGCCTGGATGAAAAGGAGGTACTGGAAGTGCTGTGGGTCATCCTGAATACAAGCACTGAGGCCACATTCCATAACCCTTATGGTGCTCAGAGCACTGGCATTGTGGTGCTTTGCAAACAGAGATTGCCAAATGTGAGATACCCCCTCCCTGATGTCCGTCCACCCCCAGGTAGGAATCTGTCAGTAGAGGGCAGGGGGCACATATTGCCAATTACCACCTAATTGCCCAGCTCTGGATCGCAGGCACATTTTGATGGTGGAATCTATCCATAAAAGTGTGGTATACAGACCTCCAGGACAGGGAGAGAAACTAGATAAAGCACTTGGGAAAGACATCATCAGGATGGCATATAAGGGAGAAGTGCTGCTAGTTGTTGACTTCAGTCTACTAGATGTAGATTGGAACCTTGTAGCTGTAGCTTCGCGAAAGAGCAGGGCCATCCTTGACTTCCCCACAAGGGTCCTTTCTCAAGCAGTTAGTCAATGAACATACTAGAAACAGAGCAATGCTGGACCTGGTGCTACAACAGGGACAGGATTGCAGATATCCCAGTGGCCAGTCCCCAAGGTACTGTACCAGTGATCACCGTATAGTGTGACAGGAAGCAAATGAAGAAGAACACAGGGATAACGGTGCTGGTATCTGAGAGCAGAGTACTGGATGCAAAATGAGAATGGCACACACCAGTCATCTATAAGCAATAATGACTTCACAAAAAGTCCTCTTACTGTACTTCATTTATTGCTGGTGTCAAACAAGTGCAAAACAAGAAAGCAAATCCAGAAAGTAGACCATGACAGATTCTCCTGTTGACCTATCAATGTTTCACCTCAGTCAATCAGGAGTTTTGTCAGAGGTAGGGTCACCAATCCTTGAGCTGATATTTAAATAATAAAAATTTTCATATTCACCTGTGAGAAAATTGACTGGCTGGGCAGTGTGTTTGAAGTAAACTACAGCCATGCAGTGAGCACATTATGACCACACCACAACACCGATTAACAATATGAATGAAATATCCATATTCAAAACATTGTCCTTACAGTAGATGTATTTCTGTTCACAAATTCATCAATTCAGCACAGCAATTCTTAATATCTTTCCATGGCTTCAAATCACAAGCAAGATCCATAACTAAAAAGATTCAAATAAGCAGAGAGTAGTGCATAAATGTCCCAGGATCTGATTATCATGCAGTTTTGTTATGTCTTAAAATAATATTTCTAAACTGTACATAAACCCATTGTACATTCATAAGGATGCATTTCATGTCAATTACTGGGGTGTCTCACTGAGGCTCTTTACAAATAAAAGTCACTATATTTACATGCAGTCCTATTATACGTTGTTTGAGCTCATAGTATAGCAATACACTACACATAGTTCAGATATTAAACCACTTACAAAAAATCATACTGATAATCACAAAATGATATGATCATTATTCATTTGTGTGGGGAGAGGGTCAGTTATATATCAGTGATCAAAAGACTCTCAGTGCTCTCCTATGGGTAAGGAATAATGAGAATTTTTGTTTATTTCAATTGTTTAAGCAGGAGTGGCAGACTAAGCTGAAAGCTTGTTTACAGGTGCAACCTGGGGCACAGGGAAGTTAAGTGACTTGCTCAGAGTCACATAGTATGCAAGTGGAGGCTGTAGATTCAAACCCAGGTCTCCAGATTTGGAGCTCAGAGCTTTAAACCACTGCGCTATACTGCCTCCCAGAATCATATGTCTATCCCAAATCTCAAAGGATAGAGACATTGGGGATTGTAGTTTCAAAACTGTTTATTTATTTATTTAGTTTTTGTTAACTGGGTAAACCACACCAGGCTGAGGGCCCATTTTCAGGTCTGACCCAGACAGAAAACAATACAAACATACAAGATACAATAACATTACACAAAATTATATACAAATATACTTAATATACCCATTGTTAAAACAATAACAGGAATATTTAAATTAGGCTTAAATCAAAACAGTGATATCAAGATTGTGCAATTTACTGTTGTTTTAACCATGCTTTGAACAGGGCTTTTGTTCTAATCCTTTGAATATCAGAGGAAAATCATTCCAGTTTTAGGGCCCATGTAAGAAAATAGATTTCTGACCCAATTTAGTCTTACAAAATGAGAGTGCCATTTTTCAAAGACAGCAGATCTTAGTGTTTTAGACCTTGTAGTAGGGGGCACAAAACAGTTGTCTAAGATTATGTAGTTTGCCTGATTTAAGTATACCAAACATAAAAATTTTAATTTTAAAAGGCTGAAGCAGGGCTTGCATCAAGCTATGCATTGAACCTTTTTGGCACAGCTGCTCCAAACTCCTTTGCCACAACTGTACCTGCTTTTATATTTTCAGCTGCAGTTGTGACAGTTTCCTCACTTTGCTGCAGCTTGCACCAAATGTAGTTGGCACAAGACCCATAGAAAGGGTCCCAGAATGCCATAAGTTAGACCAGGAAAAGCTGACCTAACTTGTGGCATTTGCGCTTGGGCTGAAAATCCGATTGTCAGACCTCAGAATGCAGCAAACTCCATGCACCACACAATCAGCATACCAAAGCTTGTAGCATTCTCTTGCTCTGAAAATCAAGTCCAAAGACCCCATATAGCTTTCGGAGATAACCATCTGAGTGTATGTGTTAGATGATTAGTCTGTGATGCAAACCTACATATACTGTTATAAGCAGTATCCCATTTAGTTAGGTCTGAATCACAAGCAGTCGAATAAACTACAGAACAATAATTTAGTTTAGACATAAACATACTGTTAGACTCAACTCAGCCTAACTCCAGAGATTCAAATAAAAGGCATAGAATCTTTTTTTTTTTCAGAAATGGAGCTAGTTCAAATTTTCCATTGAGATCTGATCTCTTTAGTCCCCCAAGTCTATATATCTAATCATGCTCATTTCTATTGAGCAGATTGTCAAAATCATCACCCTTGCTCTTTCTGTGAACATGCTCAATCTGTTTGGCTTTCATCATATGGTCATTTCTAATACGTGCACTATTAATATGTACTGCCATGGCATAGTTCTGATGCTGGTTTGTGATAGCTTGAATGTGTTTAAATTGAGTTTTGAAGGATCTTTTAGTATAGCTAATGTTATAACTGTCACAAAAACAGGTCAATAGATATATAGTTCCCTCACTGTAACACAAGATGTACCCCTAACTTTTTCAATGATGCCTGTCTTTGGATTAACAAAAGAGTCACCTTTCATTATAATGTGGCATACCTTAGATTTATCACATGGATTGCAGTCCTATTTGAGAATCACACTATCTTTTCACACCACTTCATAAACACGACAGGTGTCACTTTTTAAATCTTGCACAACATGTCTTTTGCAGTTCTTGTGTGAAACTGTGAAATGACATTTCAGCCAGTATACTATAAATGCCACATGTCATGTTTATAAAGGAGTCATTAAACAAGTACCTTGAAAATTTGGGGTCAAATTAAAATACACATATATATATATATTTATTAAGAAATTATCATTCAGAATTAAGAAACTTTGTTTGTAGTGCCAGTCTTGACCCCAGTGGGTATGTTTTAAAATCCCATTCTGGTGACCCTATGTTTGGAGGTGAGTTCAGTGACCCAGCTGGATGGGGTGAGGGTGGAGAAATTATGCTGTTATGTAACCCCTCCCAGGGAATGAAAGAGGGTTGCCCACGTAGGTCCCTAGTACCATATAGTGAAATCATCTCTTCTCTTGGCATAGAGCCCTGGACATCTGCACCCATGGGTACCAGAGTGCCTTGTGCATTGGCTGACAGATGGACTCTTTGCCTTGTGCATTTGTACTTATATATGAGCCACATGGAAGCATAGGGAACAGAGGGCCTTGTGCTTCCATAGCCCACTAGACAGCTTCATGATTTCTTGGCATCCATCACTGCAGGAAGACAGATTCTTTCCTTTTTCCCCTTGGGAACTGTGCATTGGCATTGCATGAATGATGATACTATCCCAAAGGAAAGAAAATTTTTGCAGAAAAATATGTTAATTCACCAGTTAAAGTTCAAGTTAATGTAACAAAAGTAGGAAATTGTGGTGTTAGAATTTCCAACTGTATCTCCCATGCACCAAGCAGAAAAGGCAAAAAAGGAGGATGTTGGGTCTCTGGAGTTTTGGCGAATCAGTGGTGAGATCTTCCTTGAGATTGTCAGTCCTAATGCTGGCACAGTTCCTGAGTAAACAATGTCAGATTTGATCTCCTTTCTTCAAGTAGGGCCCATTGGGCACTGTACCTAAAAAGCTACAACAGATTGTGTTGGCAACAAGTAGCAAGACATACAATATTTCTCCACCTTTGAAGAGTGCATCACTATAAGGCACTGCCTTGAGCTGTACTTTGTGCTCGGACAGGAGGTTAAGGACTGGGCGAGGTGAGCATTAGGTTGACAACCCCAAGGAAGACCCCACCACTGATTCTATCAAGACTCTGGTGACCCAAAACCCAATGTTCTTTCCTTGTGCTGCTTGGGGGAGTAAGGGTTGTAAACCATTATGCTACATTCCCCTACTTTTGTTACATTAAATTGCACCCTAACTGGTGCATTAACACAATTTTTACAAAGAATATAAATAAATAAAGAAAATTAGTTTAAAACCACACAATCAAAATTCTAGACAAGTCACTTAATTTAAACTAAAGACTTTAAATAGTCAAATTGCACTGCAAGCAATGACTCAGTGGTATTAAAAAGTTACGCTTTCAATGTCCCATGATAATGATCAGCAAAAAGATAAAAAAACTTAAGAAATATCAGGGCTGTGCAAACAAATACTATATGGGACAAATACACACAAATATGGCACTTTTACAAACACAAGTATCACTCTTAAATATTTGTATTTGTGTTAGACCACTTAAAGTAGTATTAGACCTTGGTTAAGCTGACATGAAACACATGTGACTGTTCTGTTCAATACATGGATGCATATTTTCTTGATAAATCTGCAAATTTTATTGAAACCTGTTAAACCCATCATCTTATCTCATCATTAACAACAGAAACAAGCCCAAAATGTAAAAAATATATATTTTTGAACACTGATATGCAAACAAATACAAATATAGATACAAATACCAGAGACACAAATACAAATATCAGAAATCAGCCCGCCACAGCCTTAATAAATATCAATCTGTAATTTGCAGCTCTGGAAAGAACCTAGACACTGAAGGAGCTTTAACAGTTGTATATATGAAAGTCCAGGGCTCCATTTTCAGAGTCCGAGAATGCTGCAAACAAATGGTACACTGATGGGTTAGACATTTCTCCGGCCGTCCCTTAAGATATTAAATCATGAGGGCCAAATGCTGCAAGTTAGACCAGGAGTTCCTGGTTCTAACTTGTCCCATTTAGGGACCATTTTTTACAGGGCTTTTAAAGAAGTGACTATAATTTTTAGTCCAAAGCTGTGTCAAGAGCACAATACTGCACCACTCCAGTAGCTTTTTCAGGGCCTCCATAGATTAGACATTGCAGGATCTTCACTTTGGTAATAATAGGATGATCTTTTCCAAGTAGGCCATAATCGTTGCAGCTGGTATTGAGGAGTGTACAAATGGAAAAATAAATTCAGTGATTGACTCAATCTAGAAGAATAAAATGTAATAAAATAAGGCATCTATCCTCTCGGACAGCAAACCTGTCTGTTCAGGCTTCCACAGGGGTCTATACTGGTTCCCTCCTATTCAGTTTATTCTTGAATAGCCTCCCCAAGCCAGTCAGTGCTGAATCCTCCTATACGCTGATGATGTGGTTGTTTTCACAGATGGCTCAGATCCCGTGTTCTGGAACAGTAACTACAAAATTATTTCAGCTGTATTGAGAAGTGGTTCATAGATCATAAGTTGATTATGAACTACAAAAACAACAGAAACCATGCTGTTCTCCAGCCCCTTAAACAAGCACCATAACTACCCATTATTAATATGTAATGTTGATGGGGCATCTCTCAAATTTGTTCATTTAAAGTACCTGGTATCTCTATTGACAACTCACTGTCCTATACTCCATATTGACAACACGCCAAGTTATCAACAAGCACTTAGGGCTGCTATACCATCACAAGCACAGCTTGACCCCTGAAGCCCTTATAATAGCTATTCACACAGTTCTGTGGGCTCCTTGTGACTGATGGCCTTCCCATATATGGCTCTGTCACCGATACTGCCCTCTGGCACTTAAAACTGCATTAAACAAGCCTGCCTGCTAACCTTAGGTATGCACAGGCTGACTCACACCTGTGATCTCTACACCTAAGTCCACTGGCTCATGCTCAATGGTCAGTTAAAATACCAAACCTGCCTGCTGGCCAAAAAGATCTGCCTTGGTACACTTCTGCCGAGGGTCTGACAACTTCTGGTGCCATGCATTAACCCTCAGCACACACAAAACTCTGAACACCAGTTCTTCATAACTCCAAAATGTCAAACTTCTCAAGGACAAAGGTCCTTTACTCACTGTGCCCTGCTTTGGTTTAACTCCCTACAGGAAAATATTGTGCACCTACCCATGCTGGGTACTTCCAAAGTCCACCTCAAATACCATATTATATTCAAATCCCTTTGTGACTGTTATCACTAGCTCCACCATCCCACCACCCTCATAGTTAGTTCCATCTGCTGCACCACAATTCCTAATCCCCTCCCTGCTGAGTCTGTTCTTCCTTTCCCACCCCCCTCCTGTCACACTCACCATCTGCCTCACATTAGTCCCTCCCCTTCCCTTCTGCTAACCAAATACCACACTATCTCATTGCTCTTGGCACTTGGGGCTCCCCCCTACCCTTGCACACAGCATCTTTCTAATCACCTTTACTGCTGGCAACTGACTGGTATCACCATTGGACATCATAACCTGTATGTTTACTGAAGCCCTTTCCATTGCTCAAGACTTGTATTGTGTTTTGTTATATAATTTCTGTTGTATACCATGATCTCTTGCAATCCTCTGTACAAACTCACCTAACTATTGTGTTGAAAATCCTGATGTGGAACTCTATGTAAAGAGCTCTGAGCTCAAATGGTTTAATCCAAGATTGTAATAAATAAATAAATACATAAATAAAACTATATAGATGTGACAGTAAAAAGGAGACTTATGAGGCCTTATTTTTTTTTCAATTGTTTAACCAGGTGAGACACACTAAGCTGAAAGCTTTTTACAGGTGCAACCTGGAAGCACAGGAAAGTTAATTGACTTGCTCAGGGTCACACAGTATATGCAAGTGGGGGTTGGGATTCAAACCCAGGGTCTCCAGATTTGCAGCTCAGAGCCTTAAACCACTGCACTATACTGCCTCCCTAATTAAGCAGCATGTTACACCAATTCATGCCCCTCCATTTAAAATTTTCCAATGGTCAAAAATGTAATATGTCAATACTCCCACTAGTAACCCTACATTAGCTAGTTAAGTAAAAGTCTATATCTTCTCAGTTAGTGACCACTGCTGAGCAGAGAAAAGGAGGAGTGGAGCATACTGAAGGGAAGTGTTTTAACTGCTGCTTTTTCTGTTTTTTCCTGTGGGGTCTGCATGTACTGCTGGATATGTGGTGATGTATGTTCAGGGGAATCTACAGGAGGAGGGATGACAGCTTAGAAGGAGGGTGAGTGAGGGACTCATAGTAGGACACCAGAGGCCACTTGGCATAAGCCTGCCAATAGGGCAGCTATAGCATATGAACGTATGAAAAGCCAGCAGATACAGGCCAAAAGGTCTTTCTCATCTGCTCAATTTTGCAGCTCAAGTTTACACCCAGTGCTATCATTTACACCAGTTTGTGCCATATAAGGCATCTACTCCTGTAGTCCTACCCAGTTAGTGACTGCTGCCAAGCGGAGCAAGTAGGAGCACAGCATACTGAGGGAAGTGTTTTATCTGCTGCCTGTTCTGTTTTTTTTTTTGTGGAATCTACATATACTGGGTGGATATGTGGTGATTTGTGTTTAGCAGAATCTATGGGAGGAAGGAGAATGGTTAGAGGGAGAGTGAGGAAGGGACAGGGACTCACAGTATGATGCTGGTGGCCACGTAGCACAAGGCTGCCAATAGAGTGGCTTTAGTTTATGCCGTAAAGCATCCATTCATGTAGTCAGACCTCAGATGGTAACTTCCACCCAGTGAAGTGAAGGAGGAGAGACGCTGCACTGAAGAAAGTGTTTTAACTTCTGCTTTTTCTGCTTTTTTTCTTGTGGGATCTGCATATATTTTATTTTTATTTATTTAGTTTTGATTACCAGGTAGGTGCTCTAGCCATAAAATGACTATTTTCAGCATGACTGGGAGAGTACAGAAACAGTAACATCAGTAACAATTACTTTAGAGATTGATAATTTTGACAAGAAAAATTGATACAGACAAGTAACAAATAAACACTGACAACCATATGATAAAAATTGTCAGAAATGTATACATGAAAGAAATAAATACATATCAAAATTAGGGCACGTTGATTGTAGTAGGGTAAAACACTTTGAGCAGTAATACTATAGTAATTATAAGGAGTTATAAGAAATAAATTGAAAGAAGGGTAGGAGTAGGGTAGGTAGAAGTAGGATGGTGGAAATTGAAGCATGGAAGAGAAAAGGTAGAAAGTATAAGGCAGCAGGTAGCCATGGTAAAAAATCAAGTTGCAAGTGCTGAACCAATTGGGAAAAGGCAGGACTGAAAAAATGGCCAGGAGTGCAGGGTTAGGTAAGGGACTAGGTGGTTTGAAACAGGAGCATTGACTGGAGGAGAGGAGAAGAGATGGGTTCAGAGTAATTTCTTGAAGGATCGTGGGTAGAGGCCTTGTGGGAGGAAGTTCCAGTATTGGTGGGGCATGAGAGGCAAAAGAGCTAGTGCTTTAGAGGTAGTATGTCTCAACGATGCAGACCAAGGCATTGTCAGATTAACAAAGTTCATAGAAGGATGCCTAATTTTGAAAGAGTCCCACTGGGGCTTAGGTATTTGGGATCTGATAATGTTGTCTATGATGGAGCCAAGGCATAAGACCTGGCCAATGAAGGGGAAGCCATCCAAGGTCAAAGTAAAGGAGGCAGAGGTGTTTCAGTCGATGGAAGAGGATGCATAATGGCAGATATTGTTGTAGGTGACATCCCACTTGTGAAGACTTGATTTACTTGCAGATGTGTAGATGGCAACCCCATAAGTAAGTGAGGGAAGGAGTATCCCAGGCTATGGCAAGTCTTGCTGAGGGGTGAGGGCATAACTGGTTCAATAGACAATACCAAGTTTCATGTTTACCGACTTGCACATCCATTGAATATGGAGATCAACATTTAGTACTGGGTCCAGTGTGACTCAAGGTATTTAAAGGAGTTCAGCACCCTAATGGATGCACCACTTAAGGTGGAGACTTTAAACATGTGTTGGGAGATAGGGTTTTAAGTTTGATCCAAAGAGCATGGCTTGGGTCTTAGACTCATTTAAGACTAGTTTGTGACTACTCAGCCACTGCAGGATTAGTTGAAAGTCATGGAAGAGCCACTGATTTATGTCCTCAATACTTTTGGACTAGTATACAGAATGATGTCATCCATGTACAACAGGGAGTTAGTTCTCAAGTGGGTTGAGGTGATGTTGTTTATGAAAATAGTGAAAAGCAGTGGTCCCAGTATGGACCCCTGAGGTACCTCAGTGTTAGTGGTGGCCTTGTTAGAGAGGGTGGAGTTATATTTTGCAATTTGTGTTCTTTCAGATAGGTAGTTACTACACCAATTTACAACATTAGGTGAACAGTCAAGTAAGCAAAATGAGTCGATAAGGAGAAAGTGGTCAACTAGGTCAAACACCTTAGTCATATCAATAAATATTGCCCCAGTGAGAGAAGCAGAGTCCATGGCCATCAGTGCATCAGATGTGAATTTGAGGAGAGTAGTAGTGGTGCTGTGACCCTTTTCAGAAACCATGCTGGGTGAAGATAGAAGATCGTATTTCTGGAGAAAGTCAATTGTTTGAGTGGCTACAAGTTTCTCTAGAATTTTGCTGAGAACGGACAGGATGGCTATGGTCCTGTAATTTGAAGGGTCTTTGGGGTCACTTTTAAAAGACAGTGGTAATCTGAGCCATCTTCCAGATATCAGGGATGTGACTCTGGCACAAAGAGAAAGTAAAGATCTTGGCTAGAGAGCAGCAATGTATGGAGCAGCAAGTTTTAGGAGCTTGGGTTCTAGATTACTGGAGCCAGCTGCCATGCTCAGAAGTGTTGTTAAGTAGTTAGTAGTACCTCATGCCTAGAGACTGACTTAAAGAAAGATTTTTGCCCATATGCATTAGTGGGCGTGACTGAGGTTGGGCTGACAGAGAAGGAGGATGTGTAATTAGTTAGATAAGAGAATTTTGTTGAAAAAGTTGGCAAAGTGTGGGATTGTTGCAGTGACACCATTTAGTGACATATCATTAGGTGGACAAGTTTGAGCCCAGGAAGAACGTGATATGGGACCAGAATTTTTTGAGTCTCCATAGGAGTTTAGTAAGAGGTATTTACAGTAGGTGCTTTTGCCTGCTTGATATCCTTTTACAAGAGTTACGCCATGCCCTATAGGTATTGAGGTCAGGACGTTAGACCAGAGCTCTTGAAACTGACCCAACTTTGTCTCTTTGATGTAGCTTACTGAGTAGGTCAGATTTTAGCCATTGGGTTTGCCTGTTCTTTGCTCTGCATGTTACAAGAGGACAGTGTTTGTCCTGAAGTGCTTGGAAGTTGGTTAGAAGATATTCAGAGAAGACTGTACATCATTAGATTTATAGAGAGAGGACCAATCAATATTGGTAACATTTAGCAGGAAAGCCTGTGAGTTGAAATTGACATAATTGTGAAAAGTTATGAAATGAGGCTTAGTTGGAGCAGAGCCCCACTTTACATCAGATGCAGTAAGTGGGGAGTGGTCAGTGATGGCATCTACTAGAATGCCTGAGTTGACTATGTGTTCTGGATGGTTGGTCATTTTCCAATCCAGCAGTGTGCTTGTGTTAGAGTGTGGGGCAATTATAATGGGTTCCTCAATCAGCTGATGCAGGTTAAAGCTTTGTATTCTGGACAGGATGTGGCATGGGAGTTTCCCAGCCAGTTAATGTTGAGGTTCCCAAGTATGAGAACTTCATTTCTCCCAGAGAGAAATGTGGTTTATTCAACAGCTCATCCAGGCCAGTTAGGCCACTTTTGGGAGGGTTGTAAACACAGGCTAAATGTAATTTCTTTGACCTGAGTGTGAGAAGGGCATGAAGCACTTTGCAGTGTTTCAGAGGAGGTGAGTTAATGGCAGTGAGATTGAGATGATCTTGGAAGTAGATGGCAGCACCACCCCTTTTAGAGCTGATCTATCTCAAAGATTATAGGATGGTAGGGAGCACAGTGAGTCAGAGGTAGAGGATTTGAGCCAAGTTTCAATAAGGCAGATGATGTCAGGACTGTAAAGGAGATCCAGGCCTCAAGTTCAGCAAATTTTCTCAAGGCTCCTGATATTATAGTGAGCAACTATGAGACCTTTAGCATTATTAAAGGTATTGGGTATGAGGTTTGCAGGACCAGGGTTTAGCTGAACATCTCCAGATAGCAGTATGGCCAGGAGAATTAGGTACCAGAGTTTGTGTTGCAGGTATGGGCATAAGGTCCGAATGTGAAGTGAACAATGTTTTTGGCATGAGCTACCACATGGATCCAAGCCCTGTTTGTAGTAGTGGAGTAGTGTCACAGTTAGGTTCTGGCCCAACGAGAAGGCTTGAAAAATAGAAATCAGGGGTGGGAAGTGTGGGACAACTGATTCAGCACAGGGTGCTGTTTGTAGTGTTATATGGAACAGCGGGAGAGGACACTAGGAAAACCCATAGCATGCATTGATTCATAATAAGCTATCCTAGAACAGGTGAGTTTGCATTCGAGACAGATAGCTCATAGGGGAGAAATAAGGAAAATGGATTAAGAAGAGGGTAAATCCTGAAACCACTAGTAGCTTGTAACAGAAAAGTAGGAGAAAGCTCCAGAAGGAGAGTAGGGATAGGATGTAAAGAGGTTAGATTGGTAGCCCAAAGGAGTGAGCAGAAATAATTCTGAGAAAATAATTAGTGTATCACAGGAAATCAAGGAGGAGCAAGATAGAAAGAGAGTGGCCAAGCATAGTCAGAGGGATTAATCAAATTTGATAGAGTGTGAGCAGAAAATACAGCCCAAAACACCAGTAAGCTATGGCCTTACAGCGAGATCAGGTGGTAGACAGGTAGGTAGGCCAATGTGGTGGGACCTTATCAAGGAGGGAGGAACAAGACTGTATTTAAAGGAGGCCTTGAGGGGGTGGGGGAAATACTGATTCAAAGTTCTTAAAATACAATGAACAGAGCTCGAGACTCATTCAGATTGCTAGGCAAAAGGCACACCAATCCAGTGAGGTCAAACAAGCCGCACCAACCAATCAGGGTTTGACTGCTATGTGGTTGACCAATCAGAGGATAAGCTTCAGTGAGGTGGTTCTAAACAACATTCAGCGGCTGTACCTTGCTGAGGAGACTGGTCCACTTGGATCCAGGAGGGCTGGCAGGGGTGATGTTATTGTCGGATGGCAGTGGGATGAGAAGATGTCGTGGGGGACTGCCTTATGGCAAAGAGTGCCACTTGGACACTGGAGTCCCTGGAGAAGCAAAGAGAAGGGGCAATAAGTAAAGAGCAGCAGGAGGGGTGGAAGGCTGGCGGCAGACAGACAGCGGGGGTGATTACGCAGAAAACAAAGGACTGAGGGATGAACTGAGTAGGGGTGGGATTGCAGAGTGAATGACAATAGGTGAAGTCAGACAGCCACAGCAGAGAGGAATGAGAGAAATGGATGGGGGTTCTTTGGAACAGAGAATAAGAAAAAGAAGACGGGCGTAGTTTGCACTGGTTTCAGGGATTTTGTTAGGAAAGAAATTAGCAGAAGGTGGTAGTCATTAGACAAAAACAGGAGGAGAGGGTAGAAAAAGGTGGAAACAGACTTCAAATCAACAGAGGCTAGGCTTACAAAAGTGTTAACACCCAAGGCTAGAAATATTGCAGGCTGCACTTGAACAATATTGTACTAATAAAGTGGTTACAGCACTTTACATCAGTTCAAACAGTCAGAGACAAGCAAAGAAACAAGCTTAAGAAAAATACTGATTCAAAGTTTTTAAAATTCAAGAAGCAGAGCTCGAGACTCATTCGCATTGCTAGGCAAAAAGTGCACCAATCCGTGAGGTCGAGCAAGCCACACCAACCAATCAGGCTCTGGCTGCTAATGCGCTGTACCAATCAGGAGGAGAAGCACATAGCGATACAGCTTTAAACAACATTCAGCAGCTGTACCTTGCTGAGGAGACTGGTCCATGGATCCAGGATGGCAGGCAGGGAGATGGTGTTGTCAGGTGGAGGCGCGCTGCAGAGTTGGCGTTGAGGGACCGCCTTACTGCAAAGAATGCCACTGGTGCTTCAGTCCCTGATATACTGTGGGATATGTGGTGATTTGTGTTCAGGGAATCTACAGGAGGAGGGAGGGTGCAACCAGAGGGAGGGTGAGGAGGGACCTGTAGTAGAACACTGGAGACCAAGCGGCACAAGCCTGGCAACACGCTGGCTGTAGTCCCTTCTTATTACCCAGGGGGCCTAGCAACCCCAAGCATAAGTGCCACAAAGCAGGACTGTGGTGTCCTGACTAAGTGGCATCTCAGGCATCAGTAGAGCATCCAAAGGAGGACTGCAGTCCACGGGCCAGGCTGCTCAGGGCAACAGAGGTGCCTGTGCTACAGGAGGAGTTCAACATCCGTAGAACACAATAGTTCAAACTGTAATAGATCAGGCAGGTCTGAAGGTAGGATCTAGGGTCACCAGATCCATAAAAAACAAGTTTAAAGGGAGGAGTATGTAGAGATCTAGCAGCTGGTACAGGCAGAGAGGAATCGGGTAGGGGTTGAGGGGAGGAGGAAACATGAGGATACTGGGGACAGGAAGGAGAGGGAGGTAGTTTAATGCAATGGATGCAGAGTGGCAGATTTCTAGAAATAATGTGGAAAATGAGGGATGCCTGGTGCAGGCACCTTGGCAGCTAAAGGTGGAGATAAACTGGTTAAGATGGGAATTAGAGAGTGGGGGTGGGTGGAGGACGGAACAATGGAGTGAGGAACAGATTAGGACTGCTATGGGCAAGATGGATGGCAAAATAAGGGGGGCTGCTAGGCATCTTGGGGCACAGTCTACACATAAACTAGATGGTACAGGAATAGGGGAGTGGCAGGAGGTAAGGAGAAACTGAAGATGGGGAGGGAAAATCTGCACAAGGAGGCAGAGGAAGAGTGAGGGAAGGAGATGCTGAGGCATGTTTGAAAGTAGGGAGATCAGCATCAAAGCAGGTTTAAGGCACTGGCAGGTCTGGAGGATCAGGGGTACATGGGGATAGCTCAACAACCTATACAAGAAAAGGTCAGCAACATGTGGCTAAGAGGTGAGAGTAGATTGAGGGGAGGATGTATACACATTCAGGGAGGAACTAAGGATGGAGATGAGGCTGGAATAGTTGGAGAACATGGAAGGACGGGGACTGCTGAGGATAGCAAGGGACACCAGGGAGGATACAGAAGAAGAAGAACAGGGAGGAAATAAGAGAGAAGTCAAGGTACAGAAGGGAGGACCAACCGTAGAACAGGAACAAGTGAAAAGAAAGGAGGTTGACCAACCAGAGCAGACAGGTGGAAAAAGGAAAGATTATGTGGAGGAAAAGTGTTGGTCATTGGGGTTCCATTTTTAATGGTATACACTGTGTAAGGAAATGGGACCCAAATAGGAGAAGGAATGTCAAATGTGTGCTAGGGATGGAAGCAGGGTGGGTAGGCCTAGGATTAAGGAAATGATAAGGAAGGTGGGGAACCTCACTTGATCATTCACCTAGAGACAAATGACTTTGCAGAAATGATGTAGAAGTGGTACAACAAAGGTATAAAGAGCTAGCAGGGTGCTGCTGGGAGTCAGTGACTTCAATGGCATTCTCTGAAGAAATCCAGGTCCCCAGTACCAGTACAGGCAGAAAAGGAGAATAGAGGATTTCAATATGTGGCTAAGGGACTGGTGCACATTCGAGGAGTTCACTTGCATTGGAGGGTGGGGGACAAGTTGAAGGAATGAAGGGCTATAGGGAAAGGACAGGCTGTACCTCAGCAAGTTGGGATTGATGGACCTTAGAGGAAATATGGTAGAATACATAAATGATGCCTGAATTTAAACTGGTTAAGGGGGAGTATGATGCTAGGAATGGCATGGAGGTCAGCAAGGGGCAGAAAACTAGCTGGCACCTACCTGAAAATGATGGTGGGAGATAGAAAGAGGATGGTGAAATGGAGGAAGAGAGATTTGGAAGGCCATGTGTGTGAACGCTTAAAGTCTGGGAAACAAGATTGCAGACCTAGAGGCCACCATGGCAGGAGGACCTGGATCTAGTCCCCATGACTAAGTGGTGGTGCAATGAAAACCAGGACTGGGATGAGGCAGTACCAGGATTTACTCTGTTTAGAAGGAACAGGGTCAGAAGAAAGTCAGAAGGAGTAGGCCTTTATGTGAGGGGACAGCATAAAGGCTACAGAAACTACAAGGGGACAGGGAGTAGGAGGTGTAATGGACCACTCTGGAGAAAAGGAATGGGGCTGTTATCCGTACAGTGTTGATATACAGAACTCCAGAACAGATGGAAGAAGTGGATGGGGAAATGCTGGAAGCAGTCCAAAGGCTGGCTCATAAGGGAGAATTATTGCTAATGGGAGACTTTAACCTGCCTGACATTTATTGGAAACTCCCAGCAGTAGCAACTTCCAGGAGCAGGGACAACCTGGACTCAATGCAGGGGTGTTCCTCAGGCAACTGGCAATGGAACCCACTCATGGGGGAGCAATACTGAACCTAGTGCTGACAAGCGGGATAATGTTGCTGAAGTTACAGTCGTGGACAAATGATCATCAGGGATTACCCCAATGTGAGTTCAGTCAAAAGCTTCACGGTCAAAACATGCACCATGTGAACAGTATTATGTAGTGCAATTGAAAACTGTGCTAGATTAAATAAACAAATTTTGATCCTGAGCATGCCATTTTGATTGCTCAGCTTTTGACTGTGCGGCTCTTTCTGCACTATCTTAACGGTATCAGTGATCACTGGATGGTGTGGTTCAGTGTAAACTAGGTTTGCACCGAGCTGCACAAAATGAAAGTCATGGTCATCAGGAAGGCCACTTTCAAGACAATGGGAGAATGCCACAGGGATGGCCTGGCAGGAGGGGGATGCTAGGAGGAGTTGATGACCAGTGGTCAAAAATAAAAGAGGGCATTGAAGGAGTTATGAATCTCTGTGTCAGGCAGGTCTGCAAGGCAAAAAGAAAAGTTTTTTTAGAGAACTAGCAAAAACAGTAAGGAAATAAACAAGCATTTAGAAAGTACAAAATGACACAGAAGGTGGAGGATAGGATAAATTACCAGGAGAACAAAAGGGAGGCAGGGAAGGCAGTGAGAGGCAAGGCACAAATGGAGGAAAATATTGCCCAGTCAAAAAGGGGACAAAACCTTCCTTAGACATATTACAGTAGAGAGAAGAAGAAGACCAAATGCGGGGATAACAAGGATAAAAGGTGAAGAGAAAGGTCTATGAGGAAGGGGACCAAGGAAGGTGGGTATATTGAACAGATATTTTGTTCAATATATACAATAGAGGGGCAGGTGATGGGCCAAAGATAAGAACAGCGGCATAACTGGCAGGGAGGTGGACACTAGTCCTTTACAGAGGAGGAAGTCCTGAGGGTACTACCAAAATCAAAAGTTAACAAGGCAATAGGACTGAATGGGATTGACCCTGGGATATTGAAGCAGCTCAGGAAGGTGCTGGATCACCCATGACAGCTTTGTTGAACTTATCGCTGGAAACAGGGTGGTTCTGATTGTCTAGAGAAGGGCAGATGTGGTACCACTTCACAAAAGTGCAAATAGGGAGGAAGCAGGAAATTACAGACCTGGCAGCCTGACTTCGGTAGTGGGCAAGGTTATGGAATCACTATTGAAGGAAAGGATAGTAATACCTTGAAATAAGTGGATTGCAGGATCAAAGACAACATGGTTTCATAGGAGGGATGTTTTGCCAGACAAACCTGATCAAGGTTATTCAACTGGGTGACCAGGGAAGTGGATTGGGTGGAGCGTGATGTGGTATGCCTGGACTTTAGGAAGGCCTTCACCACCATTCACATAGAAGACTGGTGAAGAAGCTGACCTGTCTAGGAGAGGGACAGAAGGTAGTAAACTGGGTAAGAGTCAATTGAGCAACAGGTGTCAGAGGATGGTGGTAAATGGAGTTCATTCAGGAGAAGGCAGGTGACCAGTGAGGGTACCTCAGGGGTCAGTACTAGAGATGTTGTGAAGCTAAACTTGCCTCTAAATTCATATAGTGACAAAAATTCACACGTCACGAAATTTGAGGAGTTCTGGCTGGATGGTCAAACTTCAATTCCCATGATTAGCACAGAATTTTCAGCAAGGCATGGCATGGAGGTCAGCAAGGGGCAGAAAACTAGCTGGCACCTACCTGCAAATGGTGGTGGGAGATAGAAAGGGATAGTGGAAATGGAGGAAGAGATTTGAAAGGCCATGTGTGTGACGGCAAAGTCTGGGAAACAAGATTGCAGACCTAGAGGCCACCGTGGCAGGGAGGACCTGGATCTAGTCCCCATGACTAAGAGTTGGTGCAATGAAAACCAGGACTGGGATAGGCAGTACCAGGATTTACTCTGTTTAGAAGGAACAGGGTCAGAAGAAAGTCAGAAGGAGTAGGCCTTTATGTGAGGACAGCATAAAGGCTACAGAAACTCTAAGGGGGACAGGAGTGACTGGAGGTACAATTGGACCACTCTGAAGAAAAGGAATGGGGCTGTTATCCGTTACAGTGTTGATATACAGAACTCAGAACAGATGGAAGAAGTGGATGGGGAAATGCTGGAAGCAGTCAAAGGCTGGCTCATATGGGAGAATTGTTGCTAATGGGAGACTTTAACCTGCCTGACATTTATTGGAAACTCCCAGCAGTAGCAACTTCCAGGAGCAGGACAACCTGGACTCAATGCAGGTTCCCCGGGCAACTGGCAATGGAACCCACTCATGGGGGAGCAATACTGAACCTAGTGCTGACAAGCGGGGATAATGTTGCTGAAGTTACAGTCGTGGACAAGTGATCATCAGGGATTACCCCAATGTGAGTTCAGTCAAAAGCTTCACGGTCAAAACATGCACCATGTGAACAGTATTATGTAGTGCAATTAAAACTGTGCTAGACCTCCTGTAAAGACACTAGTCCTTTTACAGATGAGGAAATCTGGTACTACCAAAATCAAAAAGTTAACAAGGCAATAGGACTGAATGGGATTGACCCTGGGATATTGAAGCAGCTCAGGAAGGTGCTGGCATCACCCGTGACAGCTTTGTTGAACTTATCACTGGAAACAGGGGTGGTTCTGATTGTCTAGAAGAAGGGCAGATGTGGTACCACTTCACAAAAGTGCAAATAGGGAGGAAGCAGGAAATTACAGACCTGGCAGCCTGACTTGGTAGTGGGCAAGGTTATGGAATCACTATTGAAGGAAAGGATAGTGAAATACCTTGAAATAAGTGGATTGCAGGATCAAAGACAACATGGTTTCATAGGAGGATGTTTGCCAGACAAACCTGATCAAGTTATTCAACTGGGTGACCAGGGAAGTGGATTGGGGTGGAGCGGTAGATGTGGTATGCCTGGACTTTAGAAGGCCTTCACCACCATTCACATAGAAGACTGGTGAAGAAGCTGACCTGTCTAGGAGAGGGACAGAAGGTAGTAAACTGGGTAAGAAGTCAATTGAGCAACAGGAGTCAGAGGATGGTGGTAAATGGAGTTCATTCAGAAGAAGGCAGGTGACCAGTGGGGTACCTCAGGGGTCAGTACTACAGATGTTCTTGAAGCTAAACTTTGCCTCCTAAATTCATGTGAAGTGACAAAAATTCACATGTCACGAAATTTGAGGAGTTCTGGCTGGATGGTCAAACTTCAATTCCCATGATTAGCACAAAATTTTCAGCAAAATTCATAGATTTTTACCTTCAACATTGAAATTTGCAGGCAAAGCATGAAATTCAAGGGTAGGATTTTGTGTTTTGTGGTAGAATTCACCAAATTGATGACTACAATTTTGCAAAATCACTCAAGAAATCTGTAAAATCCACGAATACATTGCAGAGTGAATTTCATGGACTTTGCACATCTTTAGTCAGTACTGGGCCTAGTCCTCTTCAATGTCTTTATTAGCAACAGTGCAGAAGAGCTAGAAGGAAAGTCTGCCTGTTCATGGGTGATTCAAAATCTGGAAAACTGTGGATACAGCGGGGTGAGAAAAATGAGGGAATGATTTTTCAGTTCAAAATACTCCATAATATTTACTACTCCCCCAGAAGTTGGTGAATTTAAAGATATCTCTGGATGCATCCTGTGTGAGGTGTCAGCAGGGGTGGGAGATTTGTTGCACATATTTTGGAACTGTCCAAAGATTGTGCCACTCTGGACATGTATCAAAAATGGGGTAGACCCGTTATTAGGATTGGGAGACCTTTTCACTCCGAAGTTTGTTTGATGGGAGATGTAGCTTCTATTCCTTTTAAAAATAGGAGGTTTCATATGTTGTTGATCTCGGCATCCCTCAAGAGAGTGGTACTCAGACACTGGAAGGATTCCGTTGTGATTAGCTATCGCGGAATGGTTGGAGGAACTTCTGGCTAATCTCGGATTGAGAGAATGATTGCCATTCTTCAGAATAAGCTCCCTAGGTTTAATAAAATATGGGGTCCCCTCTATACTTGTTACATGATATAGAGATTTTTTCTTCTCTTCCCTTTTTTTCTCTCTGTTTGTGGGTTGGGTAGGCACCTCAGAGCCTTTGGGGGTGTTAGGGGTGGTGGTTTGGGGGCAGAGGATGTATCTTATGTTATATGTTTTGCGCATGTATGTACATTTCACATGGAGGTTTTGTGTGTTAAAAGATACATTCTCTGTATAAAATTGTTAATAAAATCTTAATAGAAAAAAAATGAGGAATGATTTGCAGAAGTTAGAAGAATTGTCAGGTATATGGCAGCTGGGTTTCAATGCTAAAAGTGCAAAATCATACACTTGGGCACAGAAACCTGGGGGCTATGTACCAATTGGCAGGGGAGGTACTGGCAATCACCAAACAGGAAAGGACCAGGGGTAATAACTCTGATGCCCTGAAGGTAGCTAAGCACAGGACAAAGGCAGTAGGAAAGGCTAGTAGAATGCTGTGGTGCATGGGAGGAGTATCACCAGTAGGAAAAAGAGGTGGTAATACCCCATTACAGGTCAGAGGTAAGACCACACCTCAAGTACTGTGTGCAGAACTGGAGCCCCTCCTCCAGAAGAACATGGATGGGGTGGAAGTGGTACAGAGGTGGGCAACCAGGATGGTGCAGGGAATGCATCAAAGCCCTATGAGGAGAGACTGAGAGAGAATTTAATGTACTCCTGGAATAAAGAAGAGAAAGGAGGATATGATAGAAACATTGAAGTACATAACAAGTATAAATACGGTACAGGAAGGCAGCATTTCTGAGCAGAACACACACTCCAAGGACAAGGGGTCATACTATGAGGCTGGAGGAGGGAGGCTCAGAAGGGATTTATTTATTTAAAAGTTTTACTAGGAAGTACATGCTGAGCTGAAAACAACTCATCTCCAGATGTCTCCCGGGACAAAGGAGTAGGAGATCACTAACAATAAAAATATAACATGGTAAAATACAATAATAAAGTTTACAAGCAGAATCATCATTGTTATTAGCAGAATAGTAAATGAAGTCATCTAGAAAATGACAGACACTCTAAAATATACAGAAAGTAAAAATAGCAGTACAGTAAGAAGAGGCAAGACTAGAGAATGGAGAAAAGAGGAAGGATCACAAACAGTTGCAGGGTAGGATGACAAAAGTCAGGAAGAAGAGACTTTAGGGAGGAAGGAGAAGAGGCAGAATGAAAAAGAATGTGAAGGGATAACCAACATTTTGGAAAACGGTAAAAAACAGATTGGCCAACAATAGATTTTCTAGAAGGAAAAGAGAGAGAATAGATAGTATTGTTGTGGATAGGTAGGAGGAAGAAGGAGGAGGGAAAGAAGGATTTGAGATAAGAGAGAGAGTGCCAAACCAGAATTTGGATAAAAAGATACACAATGGGAAGGCACCTAACATCAAGAGAAGGGAGGGAGGGAGAGAAGAGAGCTGAGTAAATAGAGCAGTGGTGAGTATGAGAGAGGCAATCGAAAGCAAAAGAGGCAGAAAGAATGAAAAAAGGGTCCAATCTGGCAAGGAAGGATTTAGCAGTACTACTGCAGACTAAATCACCGTAGTCAAAATAGGAAGGATAATTTTAGGACAATTCCTCGGCTGGCAGGGTGTGGTATACTCACGTTATTCCATACATAGAACCAAGATTAGAGTGAAGCTTTTGGTGAATTGTATTAATGTACACAGAGAAATCAAGATGCTGATCAAGGCAGACCCCGAGGTACTTAAGGAGACATCTTCAATATTAGCATCATCAAGGATATTTGCAAGCCTCTGCCAGGTAACAAAAGTCATTGAAACTTTGGCATTAAGAGGCAGTTGGTTATCCTTGAACCCGCACTGAATGTTGTCAAAATCCAACTGCAGTCAGGAGCTAAGGTCACAGGGAGAAGAACCAGATGCAAAAGAACTATGTCATCAGCATAAATATGAATAGACAAAGATGAACAGACATCATGAACACTTATCGTCAATCTGCTCAGTCAATTGTGACATCATTAAAATACTTTTAAACTTCTTGATCTCAGCTTCAAAACCATTGTTTGATAAAAAGCATATTCTCTCACTATTTTGTTTTACCCTACAACAAAGGTAAAAACACACATAGTAGTATACAAACCCCATGGAAACAAATAATATTTAGCATCTCATTTTACCTTCCATTGCTGACTGCTGCAGTACACAGAGTTAAAGATATGTGTCTCAACCATGACCAGCATAGCAAAAGAACATGACTGGTAATTCAGCTGGAACATCCAAGATAACAATGTTAGAAAGCAAAATATTCCATGTTACAGATAAGCAACTTCATAGTACAAAAACAATTCTAACACACAGCGTGAGAAATGCAGCATTCAGAATAATTACAATCCTACCCATGCTTTAGAAATTGTATCATATACAGACTTTTCTGAAAAACTACAAGATGTGAACTCAGACAGAAGTCATAAGACTCCATGTTCAAACTCCATGTTACGTAGTGAGGATGGGATTTGTGGGTAATCGCTTGTTCTCTTTTCTTTGTAGTTATAGATGGAGCATACCAGGATCTGAAGAATTCAGTTTACAAAAGGAGAGGAAATGTGATTGCTCTAATTCTCAATTAATCTGATCCAAAACCATGAAATGTTCTTTAAAATCATTTTGTTCTTTTTATTCTTATATGTAGTGCTCCAATGTTTCATCTGTTGGCTTCTTCTGGGAGCTATAAGTAAAGTTAAAAAATAATTTTTACAATGTATTCATATTATTTTCTTTATACATTCAATTGTGTATACATATTTTCTAATTGGTACTTTTTACATTTTTATCAGTAATGTATTTCCCAAACATTCAATACTGGTGACCCTATAGCAGGTTTTCCTTTTATGTGTTAAATTACATTCTACAGATATTTATCTTCTGTTTATATTCACAGTAAATCTGTTTATGTTGATATGAATAAGAAATGATTTCTTACATTTTCCATCATACTCCTTTAGAACTTACTTCCTTTCCTTTGATGCGTCTGAGACTGACTGATGTTTTAACTAATCATCTGAGCACACCTCACTGTGTCATAGGTATCTACATGCTTTTTGAAGTTTGTTCCCAGCCTTATGAGAACATTTTTCCTTTGTGTCAGTATTTGTAAGTGCCTGTCTCTTTATGTTTGTATATATATTCATAGTAAGTAAGTAAGTCATACCTTATCATTAATTTTCTATATCTTAACTACTGAAGGTTACTAACTTTCTGCTCCTTAGTGGATGCAGCCCTTAGTGTAATCATATAATAGACAATAGTTGTTAATAAGCATTTCGATTATACACATGGTTTGCTTATGCATATGCTAAGAATGTTATACATCCTTAAGCTGGAGGGTGGGAGTGTAGGCAGGAGGTCAGGAAGCACTTCTTCACAGAGAGGTGGTGGACACTTGGAATGCACTGCTGGAAGGGTCATCTCATTGAAATTGTGGGCAGCTTTAAGGAGGCTGGGAAAGGCATAGGGAGATGGTAAGGATCATGGGTAGGGAGGATGGGAGGAGTGGGAGGGCAGGCAGGGACATTAGCTCAAGCTGTGCAACCCAAGCAGAATTGATAGACCAAATAGCCTTCTTATGCTGGCTTCTTCATATGTTCATATACTTCCATGGGCGTACCGTTCCTCTTTGTTCTGTGAAAAATAACAGTACATTGTTTTTATATCATAAATGCTTCTATTTCACAAACTGACTTGTTCACTAACTTATTCTGTTATTCTAGTTTACTTCTTGCCTTTTCTATTTTAGCACTAGATCGTTTTTATATCTGTGGCATAGACTATTTATTTATTTAGAGCCATAAGCCTTAGCAGCTATGTCAGTACATGTTCTATTCATGTTACCCTTGCTACATGCATACATTTATTTCACACAACTTAACGTGTTTTTATTCTCAGTCAATGTTTCCTTTCATTGTTAACTTCATGCTAATTTGGTCTCATTCTTCTTTTTAGACATTTTCCTATGCTATAACATGTGGTTTCATTCAGTTTTAGACTTTTTTACTTCAAAGATTGAGTCATTATCCCTTTGCAACACTTTGTTAAGTTTCTTAAACAAACCACCAGCCAACAACATTTTTCTTTCCTGCATCACAGTTTACTGTTACAGGTACAAGAGTGTCTAGGAACCTAGTATTGCTGTTTCTTTTACATGCTTGCTCAATACTTTTAAAGGTTTGTTCCTAGAAAATGTGCCATCTGAGGCAAGATAAGGCCATATCTTATTGTTCTGGTCATGTTTTATATAATTTTATGTATATAATGCATCAGAGACACCCAGTGGCCAGTGTAAGTGCAAGGGATCATGGGTATAAGTATATAGGCCTGTAGAATGAAGTGAGTTTCTTGTTACTGGGCAGGAAAACTGTTTACTACTAGAAAGGCTAGAGTTAATTAAATTATTTAAAGAGACAAAATAAATAATTAAACAGATCTGGCATGCAGGCAGGTCCATTTGTGTCTAAATGGACCACAGCATCCCAGGAGACAGAATGTCTGGCTTCCTATTGTATTTGCAAGGCTACAGTGACTTAAGCTTGTTACCAGTTGAAATGGGCTACCATTTAAGTAAACAACTGTACTAGTGCAGTTTAACTATAGCTTTCTCCCAGCAGGAGGCTGGAATGTTCACCCAGAAATCTGGTTTGAGCTGGCTGACCTCTGAGTCTTTTTTTATATTCAGAAATAATATCTGAGATATCGTTATAAAATACTAAACTCTGATTGGTTGGGTAACCATAGAAAAGAATGCTAGTCAGTTGCAGGGCCAGCCACTGTCCACTGTACCTGCCCATTTGATACCCTTTAAAACTAGGATGTAGATGGGTATCTGTGCCTTTTAGCCTTTGCCTTTTTCTGATGCCTTTTGCTATTGTTGCATTTGGGACCTTCTCTACCTGCTTGATGAGGGAGCAGAGATGATTTTCTTTTAACAACATTCTCCTGGATCACCAGAGCCAACACTTCAACTACAACACTTCTAAGGACACTTTGCAATTCAAACTTCAACAACTAAAGACACAAGGTAGAACATTAATCTCTAATTCTAAAAGCGTAGGTGTTTGTGTATACTTTCCTTTTCATTTCAATATCCTGTAACCAATGTCTAAAATAATTTGTCAATGCTATTTATGTTTTCTTATTAATTTAATTAGTAAAGCCTTTGGCTTATTTTTGAAATAATTCTGCCTATGTCGTAAAGTTGTTCAAACGATACCACACCTGTGTGATTGTTTTAAAGCTAAACACTACCAAAAGTGAAGTACCACTAGGGACTTTGTGATGAAAGGTGGTGTCTTAGTTTAGATTACCCCTGTTAGAAATAAGGCTATGGCATGTCTCTTTGTACCCCTCAGTCTACTGCAGTAGCATTTCTAAACTTTTCTGAATAACTAATTTTCATTTTCTATGACTATGGGTAGAGCTACCCATAAAAGTACCTCTTCTCCTTGACTATTCCCTCTTTGTATTCCTTTTCCTCCTTTGCCATATACCCTTATGAGAACGAGCTCTAGAACAGCAGACTGACATAAAGAATAATGAATAAATAATTAGCAGAAATAATCTACACAGAGTTGGTTGTGTCCTTGTTTACTATGTTATACTCCATTAAAAGAAAGTATATAATGCCTAGTAAGAGACAGGATGATGTCTTTGTGAGCACTGTTGTGTTTATAGTATGTAAAATGTGCCCGATGCACGTTTGTGCTAAGGAAAGTGTCCTGGAGTGAAACCGAGTGTCCTCTTTGAAAGCTGCACTCCACTTTCAGAAATGCATTTAGCAGCCAACTGTTTTAATGACCTTTTAATCTGCAAGGTTAGCATTAAAGAGAGCACTGTGGTTGCACTTCTTAGCAGCAGTGCAGGAGGTAGAGTGACTGATTGTACAGTTGGGTGTGCAGTGTAGGCGTTTGGGGCGGGGAAAGTGAAAGTTGTCACTTTCCCTGACTCGCACTCTCAGACAGGAAACAAAGCAAAAGAGATGTTTCAGTGGCAAGGAACCTAACTTATACTGCAGGCTGAACTAATGTAATAAATATATGTTTCCTAAATAATATTAAGGCATCAAATGAAAGTTGTTTCCAATGGCCTGAAATTATAGCCGTCAGGTGTTTGAAATCCTTATGAGGGATTTGTCTTTGTATAGCTTCTATGAAAACACCCTACAGAAAGCATGAATAGTGTGCAGAACCTAAATATATTAGTGTTTCCTTTAGAATTCTATGCAGAGTGCTCTTACCTGAACTAAACCTTCTTGGAAAAAATGCACTCCAGGCCAGCAGCCCATAGGAGGCTGTTTTATAGGAACTCCATCACTGTCACTTAGTTGAAAGGGTGGAGTTTTCATGTTGTCAAATAATTAAGAGGTTTTCCTCTACTGTTTCAGTGGCAGAGTGTTACAGGAGAATTAAATCACTCCTTATTATGATATGTTTTCCTCTGTATATACAGTCAGTCTGATTCCCTATATGTCTGTATTAGCCAGGATATTTCCTGTATTAGAAAAGGGGTGGATCAGCTGAGACTGGTGTCATCGGAGGAGTGCACTATAAAATCTGCCACTGTGCTAAGGTCAGGCAGATCATCCTGGGAAAGTGTTCTGAGAGGTTGGTCTGACAGCACAGAAGTTGGTAGAAAATTGTACTGGTTAAAGTATTCTACACTGTGGCAGAATCACTGGAGGAAGTGATTCTGGAGCTCAAGGAGACTCATTTATTTCTTTATTGCTTTCTTTTGTTTATAGTCTGAAGTTTAAGACAGTATTACTTAATTATTAATTTGTTTTATTTTGTATAACATGATTTGCTGTATATTATCTTTACAAAATAAACATCACACAGAATTTGTGTGTTGAACAAATCTTGGAGTAATGTGTATGCTTTCATTACCCTACCCCATGAACCCTACCACAGGAGGGAGGAAATATGAAGGGTCTCAGAAGGAGCCTGTGGGGGTTGAACTGAGCTCTGCATTTCTGGGAAAAAGACACATAATAGGGTGTATAAGGCTCCCAATGCCTATACATGCCTGTGACTTTGGGGTTCATTGTACAGTGACAAAGAGAGTTGTACCCCAGGAACACAGACTCAAGACTGTATTTGTATCTACTTTCATGAAGAAAGGTTACCCTGGGATTCTCTGGTGTACATTCAGCTATGAAACAGCAAGTTAACTAAAAAATGGAGAAAAATTATCCCACACCCCTCCCCATCACTGGAGGGATTTGCTGTGACACAGAGAGAAATCTGGCCCCACAGGAGTGGCTGGTGACAGATTTGTTTAGCAGCGGTGCAATTGGAAAACTGAAGAACCACATACAAAGAAAGCAGATAATTGGAAAAGGGGCAAACTTTACAAATATAGATCCCACCTGTTTTGCTTATTTTTGCTACAAGTAAAAGACAAGCTTGTGGTAGTGTATGGAAGAAAGATGACTTTAAGTACAGCAACTAGACTGTAGAAGAGCTGAAGCAGCTGTGCCAGTACAGAGGGTCCATTATGAGGGATGAAGCAAAAGAACCTCATGGAGGCTCTTGTGGCAGCCAATGAGCAAGTGACTGCCCAGGACACTGAGTTATAGCGGTGACTGAGAATGACCAGATCTTGGGTGTGGGGTGCCAAGGGACATCACATTGTCCAGTCTTAGTGATGAGGACAGCAAGACCAGAGGAACCCAGGGCCACAGCACCAGGAAAGGCCACCACAAGGCTGGAGCTGGAAGAGATCAGGCTATAGCTGGAGTTGAGGAAACTGGAGCATGCAGAAAAGCAGCAAGAAAGAATTGGAGCTGGAATTCAAGCAGAGAAAGTTTGAAGCTCAGCAACAGAGAAGTTCAAGCAGAAGTTTGAAATGGAGATGCAAGAAAAAAAATACCAGACAGAGGTAGAGGATGGAGAAAAGCAGCTTCAGAGATAGGCTGAGAAAACAGAAAAACAGCATCAGAGAGAGTCTGAACTGGAGAAGCTAAGAGTCAATGACCAGCTTCAGAGGGTAAGTAGCAGGGTGAACCTGAAACCCAGAACTAGGGTATGAGTTTAAGTCCAAATCAATAGCTGAATTTAAAGAGGGAGGATATGGATGCATTTTGAATTTGTTTGAAAGGGTCTGTATCCAGGCCAAAATACCAAGGAGTCCTGGAGCTTCCAGCTATCCCTACTTACTGGTAAAGGGCATGGGCCACTAGGCCAGATGGACAATGAGGACAGTAGCAATTAAGAGAAACCTAAAGCTGCTTTACTTAAAATTATGAGCTGACTCCTGAGGCCTACAGGGTTAAATTCTGTAAACTCTGAAAAATCCCTGACATGAACTTTGAGAAACTAGCTACAAAGCAACAGCAGTTTTAAAGTGTTGGTGGGAGGGGTGGAAGCAAACTCTGTGGGAAAAAAATGAGGAGGTTATACTACTTTTAGAACAGTTCATTTGGGCTTGCACAGTGGAGTTGAACATGTGACTGGAGGACCATGATCCCAAAACAGCAAAACAAGCTGCTGAGCTCTTGGATCACTATACCAGGATCCAGTCTGCTCTGAAAGGAAGTGGGGGGTGCATGTAGAGATATGGATGCATTTTGCTGCAGCACAGGAAGGAAAAGCATGCCTTCATGGCAGCTAAAACCCTCAATGTCTCCTACAGAAAGGAGAAGCCCCAAAGTACCAAGAAGGAGGTCTTGAAAAAAGAATGATGAATGTTGGTTTTGTAAGCAGCCAGGGCATTTGGCTAGACAGTGTCCTAAAGGCACAAGTGGACAAAGTATATCTCAAGGAGGTGAGCACACTGTGTATCCCTGAGATATGTCCATGAACATGAGGGAGCACATACACCTGTTACTGTACAATAGGTGCAGACCCATGGTTTAAGAGACACAGAGGCATCTCTTACCCTGGTAAAGGGGATTTAGTTGGGCCTGATCAACTTATACCTAATCAATTTGTTACTGGGAGGGATTCACAGGGAGGAGAAAACTCTGCCACTAGCTAGTGTTCTCCAGGATTGGGGTGAGACAGGAGAGGTGGTATAAAACATGGCGTGGCAGACAACCTCACCCTGGATGTGATTATAGGGAATAATGTAATGCAGGGGTGGTGTGTGCTGGTACCCACAGTCAGATGGCTATGTTCCCTTGTATTTCCCTGAACCCTACAGAAGCACCTGTGGAAGAGACTAGGAGGCTGGTTCCCCAGCCTGTATCTCATGCAGTGGAGAATAGTGAAAGGGAGGTAGGACTTCCCAAGTAACCATGCACCAAACAGTTACAGAAGATTACTCTGAGGAGGAGGGTAACCAATGAGCAGTAGATAAGGGATGGCAGTGATTCTGAATTTCTAACATTAGAGCTATGGACCCCACTTTAGCAACTGAGGGGGCATGTTCCATGCTTTGTGAAAATGTGAAGATTTTGCAGTGCTCAGAGGGACTGACCTAGTTTGGAGAGGCTGATGGGTTGTGTAGAATCTGATGAAACCCAGGGAGGTGACATGAGACATAGGTATTTTGGGACAACAGACTTCTGTATACACTGTTGTATACACAGGATGTGAGGAACAAGGAATGGTGAAGGGCAGGCAGCTTGTCATTCCCTAGGAGTATTGTGAGTGATTGCTCAAGGTAGCCCATGATATCCCATATTTGGACATCTGGGACTCACATGCACCATGCAGTGATTTGCCCAGAATTTCTATTGACCCAACTTCACCCAGCAGGTGAAGAAATATTACAGATCTTGTCACCAGTGTAACAGATGGGAAGGCAGGAGAGTAAAACAAAAGCTACCCACCATCCCTTACCCATTATTGGATGAGCCATTCCAGAGGTAGGAATGGATATTATGGGACCCTAATACTAGCTCCTCCAGAAAAAGGTTTATCCTGACAGTGGTCGATTATGCCACCTGATACCCAGAGGTTGTTGCCCTCTCCTCCATTAAGGCACCCAAGGTGGCAGAGGCCTTATTAGGGATTTACTCCCATGTCGGGGTTCCATAGGATGTTATCTCTGATCAAGTGGTTAACTTCATGTCAGACCTGATAAAGTATTTGTGGTAGAAGTGTGGTGGTGACAGATGCACACACCTTATTACCCAAGCCAGAGCTCATGAAAGATTCAGTGGTACCCTAAAAGTTATGCTCCAAGCATTTGCTAAACAGCATGGGAGGATTGGGAGAAATACTTTCCCACTTGTTGTTTGCATACAGGGAAGTGCCCCACGGTCAACAGGGTTCTCACCTCCAAACTCATATAGGATTTAGGGTGTGGGTCCCTAGACTTGATCCATGAGGACTGGGAAGTAGCACACCACCCAGGGATCTCCCATAGTAGAATATGTCCTTAAGTTCAGGGAGAAGCTACTGGAGCATATGGGGATGGCCCAAAGCAACCAGTTAGCTGCCCAGCAGAAGCAAAAGTCAGCTACAACTGCAGACAGAGCTTGCTTGTACTGCACAGGTCAGATGTATGGTCCCATTCCAGTTTGGAAGGACAAACTGTCAGGCCAAGGGCAGGACCATACAAGGTAGTCTGATAGGTAAATTACATGAATTACATTGTGGAACTGCCTGACAGGAGACATAGCCATCGGATGTACTATGTCAACATGATTAGACCATATGTAAATAGGGCTATATGGTGTTGCCAGATTTGTAGTCCTGGGGAGGACGCAGAAGAAGACCCCTCCTGGATTGGCTAGAGGGAAAGCAAGCAGAGTCACTGGTGGAGACAATCAAACTGTTGCCCCACTGACCCCAGAACAGAGCCAGGAAGTGAGGGAGGTCTTAGAGGACTCTGCACCTTTATTTATGGCCAAGCTTGGATGGACCCCTTAGCAACCCATGATGTGGACATGGGGACACAAGTGCCCATATGACAGACAGCTTACCAGGTGTCTGAGGCCATCCCACACATTAGGAGAGAGGTGTAGAAAATGCTGGAGTTAGGGGTAATCCAGAAGTCCCACAGTCCCTGCGACTCACCCATGTCCTGTCCTCAAGCCAGAAGGGTCAATCCAGCTTTTGTGTGGACTATCATGGACTCAACACAGTCACAAAGTCCAACACCCATCCAATGCCTCAGACAGACAAGTTGTTGGACAAATTGGGTGGCGGACCTACCTAACAACCATAGACCTGACAAAGGGTAGCGAGCAGGAGGAACTAACTGCAGGAGCTAGGGAAGTGTTGGATGGGATACAGAAGAGGCAGGATTAACTGTCAGAGATGAAAGGTGCCAGGTGTCCACAGCTGAGGTATCATATGTGGACACGTAATAAATCTGCCAATGCCAATGCAGATGGGCTATCCGCCAGTTGCAATAGGAGGCAGAACTGATGAAACTCTTACTAAAAAGGGCGTGTTCTCCCCAGGTTCTGTTAAGGAGGGAGGAATGTGGTGAGATTAGGCCATATCTTATTGTTTTGTCATGTTTTATATACATTTTTGTATATAATGTTTCAGAGATGCTCATAGAGACCTGTGTAAGTGCAAGGGATTATGGGTATAAGTACATGGGTTGTGTAGAATGAAGTGATTTTCTTGTTACTTGAGCAGGAAAACTGTTTACTACTGGCTAGGCTAGAGTTAACAAAATTTTAATATATGGATATCCAAAAATAATACTATCCTATCCTATCCAAAAATTCCTATAATACATTAGTGCCATTTCCATAATAGTGTCCTCCCTGAAGTCATAATACTATAATTTGTAGTTGATAATACTATCGTTCAGAGTTGATAATACTATCATTTCAGCTCTGAATGATAGTATTATCACAAAATTACACAACACATGCACAAGTCTACCTGCCACAGAGACCCAGTTGCCAAGGTGCCACATCCCTTCCAGCACAGCCAAAGTGACGGCCGTATATTCTTATTGGCAGCTTTCCTCTGTGGCAGGCAGAAGAACTTTTAAAACATGGCGGCTGTTTACCCTTGCTTGGTGAGATGGTCATCTGTATTTCTTTGTGTTTTTTTTAAATATTCACTGCCAGCTGGCCCACTAAGCGCAGGGGCAGGTTGCGATGCTGGTGACCTAGGGTTTGGGAAACAGACCCTGACATTGAAGGCTGGCCTGGAGAAAAGGATCAAGCATCCGACAACTGCTCTTCCCTTGCAGGGGAGGGGTAGAGTGTTTGGCGTAACACGGACACCTAGTGAAGGCCAGGTGTACCAAGCACACTGATGCCAGTTGCTCAGGGGTGGGGTGGGGTGGATGCTGGTAGTCATTTCACGTCCCCACTCCCATACATTAGGGAAAACCTGCTGCCAGCCACCCTAGATGAAGCATGACCTCAGCTTCACTGAGCTCTCAGGCCAGCTCCTTGACCTATCCCATCAGTTGTGGCACTATGGGGCTGGTGCCACAACCCCACCCTGGGGTAAGCCAGGGAGTGTGAGGAGCCACGGCCAAATATCGGGCGTAAAGAGGAGGTCCATGACTGGTCGAGGTACCGGGTGGCTGTCAGCAGAAAAAGCGTATAAAAAATAAATAAATAAAAATCACTGAATTATCTGCTTCATCCTCCATTTGCTGAAGGATGAGAAAAGGAAAGGTAGGACTGAATGCCTTCCAGAAGTAACAGACATGGGGTGGGTGGGATGAGAGAGCGAGTGAGGGAGTCTTCAGTGCACCAGTCAGCACAGTGCACAGCTGGTCATCTCACACAAAAAGCCACAGAGTTTTTAAACGGATCCATATATTACGTAAAATAATATGGATGAGGGTGTATTTCATGGCAGTAATACACCCTCATCTATTTATTATTCTATTTATTTAAAGGAGACAAAAGAAATAATTACAGAGCTGGCATGCAGGTAGGTCCATTTGTGTCTGAATGGACCACAGCATTCCCAGGAGACAGAATGTCTGGCTTCTGTTGTACCTGAAAGGCTACAGTGACTTAAGCTTATTACCAGCTGAAATGGCTACCATTTAAGTAAACTGTATTGAGTGCAGTTTTTTATTTATTTATTTTATTTATTTATTAAGTCTTGGATTACTTTACCTTTGAGCAAGAACAGCTCAATTACAAAGGTTCCATTTCATTATGAGAGGTAACAGATATACAAGGTCAACAAAGTTACACGGTATCATATAACACAGAGAAGGCAGAAGTATAACTAATAATAATGATTCATAAGAGACTACTTATGACTATGAACTAGCAGAGTTCTAGATAAACTATTAAGAAGAGCACAGGTAGTGAGAAGACAGTATGGGGGGACCCATGAAGAGTAGGCAGGATGCAGGGCCATTGTCAGAAGAGGAGGAGGGAGGAGAAGTGCTAAGGTAGGCAGTGGATAGTGGAGAGGGTCTAGAGAAGTTCCACAGTGGGGGTGGGGTATGCGTGGTAGGGATGGGGAGAAGAGGGGTGAGGGAGGAAGGGGTGGGAAAGGGCAAACAGGGGCTGCAGAAGCAAGTAGTTAGCTGTGGAAGAGCATTGCAAGCCAATTTAGCTGGTGTACATAGGAGGTTATCCCCCAGGAGAAACAGTCACAACTACTTGCAGAGGTAAGGTACTGCTAAAGCAGCTATTTGAAGGGACAACGTTTGGGAGTTTTCAGGATATCGCTGTTGAGCACATTATACCAATGAGGTGCCCTGTAGGCAAATGACCTCTATCCCATGGAGGTCCGACATCTGGGGACCTGGAAGGTTTGATAGCTAGCACTTCGGGTATGCTGAGAGCTACAGTGGGAATTTAAGTGCTTTTGACACCTAGTGGCATGAGTCCAAGGAGAACCTTCTGGTTAACAGGCAGATCTGATATTGGATCCTGCTGAAAAGCAGAAGCCACCCAGCTTGTGCATACAGGTCACAGGTGTGAGTTAGACAAGCAGCACCCATAAGAAGTCTACAGGCTTTGTTGAATGCCACAGTTATCATACAGAGGGCAGTAGGGAAGCAGAGCCATAGATGGCTAGGCCGTAGTCAATGATGGAGGTGACAGAACTATGGATTGCCAATCTAAGGGCATCCACAGTCATGCTATGCTTGTGTCTGTGTAGTTGGCCAATCTAAATATTAACAGCCTTTGCAACATTATCAATGTGTTGAGAGTAGGAGAGGAAGCTGTCCAACGTGATGCCTAGATATTTAAACTGTATGACCTGTTCAAGCAGGACACCAGAGCAGTTTCTGATGGTGAGGAACTGGGATTTGTTGCTTATCGTACACTGCTGAATAACATAACCTTGGTTTTGCTGTAGTTTAAGACCAGTTTGTGGGAGCTGAACCATTCTTCCACACACTCAAAGTTAAGCTGTAGATGATGTTCAAGGAGCTTAGTGTCATGATGACTAGTGTAGATGACAGAGTCATCTACATAGAAGCAGAATTTTCTGATGGCAGGCACTTGGAAGGTTGTTCAAGAAAAGGCTAAATAGAGGTCCGAAGATGGGGCCCTGGGGTACTCCAGAGAGGACTGGCTTTTGATCTGAAGTGACATTGGCAATCCTTACTTGTTGGAACCGCCCACAGATAATTTTTGAACCAGAGTAGTTCATCACTGGAGAGCCCAACAGAGGACAGCTGTCTGAGTAGGAGCGGGTGGTTGAAGGTATTGAAAGCTTTTGTTAGGTAAATGAACAATGCACCAGCACAGTTTCCCTGATCAAGTGCAGTGTGTATGAAACCTGTAATTTCAGAAAGGCAGTGGAGGTGCTGTGCTCTTTTGAAATCCATGCTGTTGTGGGCATTGGATTTCATGTTCTTCCAGGAATTCAATTAACTGGTCCGAGACAATGTGTTCCAATGGTTTGGAAAGTGGAGCAAGTATGAAATGGGCCTGTAAATGCTGTGTAGTGCCCTATCTCCACTCTATTAGTGAAGGTTCAAGATCTTTGTGATAAGCACAAGGATTTCTTCTAGGATGAGCTCAACTAGCTTTAGGTCGGGAATCACCGCTGAGCCTAGGTTTATAGATGGCCTTGCTAATGTATTCTGTTGTGTATCAACTGTTGAACCTTTACCTTATCAGGTCCATCTTGTAAATGAGCCTTGCTCAATGATGTTCGCCTGAATAAATAAAGATTTGATGATGATGATGATGATGATGATGATGTATGTACCTTGTCTCATTTTGTATTGCTGCCAATTATGTTATCTGTTTTCTTCATGACCATGTGTAACATGAGTAAACCTTGTAAATGAGCTTGCTCAATGGTGCTCGCCTGGATCAATAAAGATTTGATTGATTGATTGATGTTCTGGCTAGATGCAGTGGAATCTCTTTGAAGTAGAACTGTGGGGTGGGGAGGCTCAAGGATACTGCGTCCTGGAGTACTAGTGGTGGGGTGTCAAAGAAATCAGGTGGGAGAACATTGCCCAGGTCCAAGAATGCATCTTTGAAGGTATGGTATATAGTCCCAAGGTCAAGCGTCAAGTGCTCCATTGATGTACAGCATAGTGGGTGGCAGCTTGGGATCATTCCCAGTGAGGTCTTTCAGGTTACCCAAAATTCTTTCCCATCACCCCAGGAGTTAGAGAGTGTTTCCTGAAATATTTGTTTACTGCATTTCGAATGGCTCACGTGCATTAATTTCTGGCAGATTTGTATCTTTATACATCCACTTGCTTAGATGTGGCTCTTACACAATGCCGTAGGTGGTCCGTAAGTTTCAGGTGAGAAATGAGCTTGGTGTTACTCATGGGTTGGAGTTCCCTTTAACCTTCTTCTTTCTTACAGGTGCATAAGTGTGTCACAGGCTGCAGTAAATTGTTTGATGAAAAGTTTAAGCACTATGTTAATATCAGAAATTGAGCCAAGTGGGGTTCAGTCCAGTCTTGAAGATGTGATTTGAGCGGTTCAAGGTGACCTCATTTTAATACCCTGGTATACAATAATTTAGGAGGGAGTTTGTTGAACTTGTTAGACCAAACACAGGTAACGGGAGAGTGATTGCTTATGGTGTTAGGAGCACAGCCACCTGAGAAATATGTTCTGGGTGATTAGACAGTATCCAATCAAATAGGGTATTTGTACCTGCCTTACAGACGTCTGGTGGGGGAAGAGAAAAGTTGAGTGAGGTGCTGTGCAGTGACAGCATCCTTATAGGAGCAGGCATCAGGTGAGAGCCAGTTTATGTTAAAATCTCCTAGAATTATTGTTTTTGAGTTAAGATGCAGGTCCCTTAGATATTCCATAATGTTATTAAAGCAAGTGGTTTGATCCTTTGGGGTAAGTACACAGATGCTATGGTCAGCACTTTGTTATGAGCCCCAAGGAGAACTTTTATGGCAAGGACCTGAGATGCGGAACGGGGTTGGGCAAAAGGTAAAGCATGGCCCACATTAAGTGCCCCGAGATATATGGCACAGTCACCACCCCATTTTGTGGTCCTGTCCTGTCTGAATATAGCATATCCTGGGAGTGCGACTGCAGTGTCTGGTATCTTTGGTTAGGCTATGTTTTGACAACAGAGAGATGTCAGGATTGTGTTGCTGTACCTAGGTTTGGAGGTTATCTAGCTTTCTGAGGAGGCTACAGACATTGACTGATGCCAACATGAGGGACCCACCCTTCCCATGCCCAGGGTGTGAGGCTGGACAGACAGCCCAGGTTTAGGGTGGGCATTGCCAGACAGCAGAAGAAGCATTAGCAGAACTTTCAGGAGGTACACTTTGAACATTTTGTAGAAATGTTTTTAGTTAGTCATATTTTCATTTTAAGACTACATTTATGCATCTGCACTGCAAGGCAGAGTGGCATTGCCATTGGGGATAGCTCACAGTAGGGCTGGGAGTGTGCATCCTCAGAAGGTAGACTAGAATCTAGCTCGGGTGCAGTGATCTGAAATAATATAGTCAGGTATTCCAGTGGCAATACCTTGAACATAGTGCAGGTTACTAAGAAGTGAGTACTGGTAGTGAGGTTGTTTCATGGTGCCATCCAGAACGCTAGGGCAGGTCACAGTCACCATCAATAGCAGCTTGAGAGCCAGGGTCAAGCAAGCCATGCTAGAGTCCACCAGGTTCACAGCTCAGCAGGGAATTGACATTAGACTTTGGCTAAACCTGAGCAATTCAGGCTTACCCTCCCTTGGCCCAATACGTTGGTGGTCTGGGACACACTGTTGCCAGTATAGGCTTTCTTGTGAGACAGACCGTGATTCACAGAACTCTAAGAGAGACAGCGCAGCACTTAGGCAAGGTGCTTTTGCCTCTTCTGGGTGCAGTGGACCAGCCAAATTAGGGGCAAAAGAGAATCTGGACAAAGAGCTAGGTAATCAGGGAGTGCAGGAGCACTAATGCCCAGCACTGAGTCAACAATAGGAGGAGAAAAGCTAAAAGCTGCAGTAGAGAGGGCATTCACAAGGCACCAGTAGTTCTTTGCTAGCACTTTCCAGCTATGGCAGGTGAGAAGCAAAGGGTTGTGAGGCAATGGGGTGCAGGCACAAATGAGGAGGAGGGCAAGAGTGTATTTAAAGGGTCCTGGGTAGGGGGGGGTGGGAGAAAACAATTAGGATAAAGACAGTGAGAAAGGAGAATTAGAAAAGAAAAATACAGTTTTGGAAGCCCAAGAGCAGGTTGGAAAGGCACTCCAATCGAGAGTTCATGCAGCCAGGTGGAGCAATCAGAAGCTGATGGCAAAGACACCACACCAGTCGGGTGGCAGCAGTAGTTTAGCTACAGCTATCTCCCATCAGGGAGACTGGAATGTTCCCCAGAAATCTGGTTTGAGCTGGCTGACCTCTGAATCTCTTTTTATATTCAGAATCTCATATCTGTGATATTGTAATAAAATACTAAACTCTGGCTGGGTAACCATAGAAACGGAATGCTAGCCAGTTGCAGGGCCAGCCACTATCCACTGGACCTGCCCATTTGAAACCCTTGAAAACTAGGATGCAGAGGGTATCTGTGCCTTTTAGCCTTTGGAATTTTGCTTGAAGCCTTTTGCCATTGTTACATTTGGGACCTCTCTGCCTGCTTGATGAAGAAGCAGAGACAATTTTCTTTTCAAGAACATTCTCCTGGATCACCAGAGCCAAAACTTCAACTATCACACTTCTAAGGACACTTTGCAATTTCAAACTTCAACGACTAAGGACTCAAGGTACTGTAAAACTTTAATCTTTGATTTTTAAAGTGTAGGTTTTATTGATACTTTCCTTTTATTTTCAATATCCAGTATCCAACATCTAAAATTATTTGTCTTGATGTTATTTACTGTTTTCTTATTAATTTAATTAGTAAAGCCTTTGGTGTATTTTTAAAATAATTCTGCCTATATCGTTTGTGTGTGTGCTGCCTTGGTAAATGTTGTTCAAACAATATCACACTTGTGTGTGACTGTTTTAAGACCTAAACACTACCAAAAGTGAAGAACCACTAGGGACTTTGTGATGAAAGGAGGGAGAAAATATGAAGGATCTCAAGAGGTGGTGTGCTGTCTGTGCAGTGCTGGTGTGCCATGGCCCCAGGGAACACATTTGAGGACCGTGTAGTGTACCCACATATTGAATCACCACAAGGCAGAGGGCAGGCTGCCACGGAAGGGGCCAGGCATCCATCTGCTGGCCTTCTGTGGCAGTGGCCGAGGTGCTGCTGGGGTTGATGTTGTGCCTCGCTGCCGCAGCAGCAGGAGGAAGGCCAGTACAGCAGCTGCACCACAACCACCACAGCAACCAGCACACCTCTCCACCACCACCACCACTACCTGGGTTTCCACCAGCAGTCCCTGCAACAGAGGCCGACATTGCCCTGGTGTGGGTGGCCTGGAGGAGAATAATGAGAGGTAGGTGCTGTCCAACAGCAAGTCAGTACAATTCAACAACAGCATCAGCAATACTCACAATGCAGCACCTGCTGCGGACCACCACAGCATCCCACAGCCACATTAACGGATTGTTTTCTGACCCCTTCCCCATCCCACTACTGTGCTGTACTGTTTTTGTGTGGGTTTTTTTTTGTTGCTGTTTAATAAACACATTTTCCTTCCAGAGATGTTTCTTACAACACATAGTGCAATACATTTGTGAGAAACCACCCGTTATTTCATTACAGTGTGTCACGTGACAGAGGAATTCCATTCAGAAAAGTCGCCTCACATTCTGCCCCCTTTCTCAGCAACGTTAGGACATGATGCCAGGGAGAGCGTAGGTGCATGCTCAATTACAGTGAATGTTTGATTGTCTGGCAGCTTTCTGAATGTTTCTTTATGTTATAAAGATCAGTTTGTGGTGAAACGGGGAGCACGTTTCCAATAAGAAGAGCCTTGTTAGTGGAAACATTCCCACTTTTCACCAGAAAGTGAACCTTATAACATAACGAAACATTGGAATAGCTGCAGGGCATTCTCTATAGGTGAGCACGCACCTCGCGCCCCCTGGCATCACATTCTAATGTTTCTGAGAAAGTGGGCAGAATGTACGGCTTTTCTGAACGGGAATTCTCCATCACGTGACACACTGTAATAAAATTATGGGCGGCTTTCAGAAATGTATTGAGCAAGAAATATTACTCCTGAAGTAAGGCGCCCACATATTAGGGTTATGTAGGCCACCATAACTATGTAACATGGTGAATCTCTGTAAAGCAGCAGAGCAACAATCTGTTGAGAACTCTGACCTATATTTTTAATGCTATGTTACAACTTCCTACTTACATCCTGACTGAACGACACGAGAATTTCCAGTAGCTGAGCTGCTGTACTACCTTTTTTCATGTGAAATAATGAAAGGAGCATTCCTTTTTTTGTTGCAATTTAAAGTTTATAGGAGCATTCCTTTTAAATTGGTGCTGACCAGGTCTTTGTCATTGTTTTCCTCTACTTTTCTCCATCACATCAGTTAGTTGTTATATATCACTCTGTTGTAAATTAACAATTATGCAGCAGGCAGTGTTTTATGACACCATGGATCAATATTTATTGAAAAGCAGCTGCAAATAAATATAAACCTGGTCAGAACAATGTTGAAAGGCATGCTAATTTTTTTCATACATGAAAAAAGTAGTCAACTAAGTAAAGCAGACAGAAATTGTGAAAAGAAGTGTATCATTCAAGTCACAACTCAGAGGTAAGTAGTGGCTGTGGCAATGTAAAGTACCATAAAATGTACAGTTCAAAATTATCACGACATTCTTGCAATGCTGCCTTAATTGATAAGGTCAGTATGATATCATGAGCTCACAATCGCACAACACACAAAATGCATCCCCAGGAATTAAATAGCACACTCAGTCATGCCTCATGTCCAGAAAATTGACAAGTGATAACACAGTGAAATGGTAGTGTTTCAGCACATACAAAGTCACCCAGAATTAATGGCACAATCAGTCATGCACGAATGGTGGCACAGAATCCCCAGATTTTTTTCTGCATGCCCAAAATGCATCCTCCTTGTGTGCATTGGTAACACAGTGAAATGAGAGTGTTTCAGCACATACAAAGTCCCCGGAATAAAATGATGACCGTGAGCATACTGTTGCTGGTCCAATGTGTTCTAAGTAGGTGATTCGAGCAAATGAATGTGATCATCTCATCTGAAGGAAGGGTGCCCTTTTGCTGTACACTAATAGTAGCCTTGGTGAGTAGATATACATATAGATATATGTTTGTGTATTTTGTAGGTGAGGAGGATGGTTGACATGGACATTTACTCATGTTATTGTTCTGTATCACAGGTCACAGAAATTGTTGGTGTGCCCATTCCAGTACTCAATGAGATTTCTTTGAGTTCAAATTGGAAATGGATAACTCTCAAGCTCATGAAGGTAAGTATTTTTGGGAGGGTTGGGGAAGCATATTTGCTGATTTGTCTGTAATGGTTTCTTATTTTGTTACTTCTTCACAGATTTCATCTGCATCCTTCTGAGTCCGTTGTTAATGATGGCCATTGTCATCTAATAAAGGTCACTTTGACAGAACAACAAAGCATCTGGAAGTTTCCTAAAAGAAATGAATGACTTCTTACAACTTAATTGTTATTTGTCCCTCCTGGGTTCTCAATCTCAAGTCAAGTTACATTTCAAACCCACATCTTGTCAACTAACACAACCTGTGTGCAATATTTCCTGTAGTCTTTCCAAAACAATGAAACAGATGAAATAGAATCTTTATACTTACCAGAATGGCTTTCAAATGGATATTCCATAGGTTCTCTGTACTGTATAGCTGCAGTACCATTCCCACAAGTTTCAGTGAAGAAGACTTTTTGTTAATCTGTAAAAAACAAAATAAGTGTACCGTATGTGTTTGACCATTGTGGCTATGACTACAGAAAACAAAACATACAACTAAAGGAAGTGAAATAGCATAACAAACATTGGTACACATACTCACTCTATGGTTTAAATATTAAGAAGCTTTGTGCCTGTTGGCTGATGGATGTGGTAGTCCGGATATACTCATGCTCAGTGGTGGCAATGACTAACATCAGTCCCGGTAGTGGTGGTGGGCTGGGGTCAGACAGACTAAGGCTCAGTAGTGGCAGTGGCTGAGTCAGTCCGGTGGTGGTGGTACGGGATCAGACAGACTTATGCTCAGTGGTGGCAGTGGCTAACATCAGTCCCGTGGTGGTGGTACGGGGTCAGACAGACTCATGCTCAGTGGTGGCAGTGGCTAACATCAGTCCCAGTGCTGGTGGTCGGGGCAGACAGACTCATGCTCAGTAGTGGCAGTGGCTAACATCAGTCCTGGTGGTAGTGGTCCAGGGTGGACAGATTCATGTTCAGTGGTGGCAGGCTAACATCAGTCCCGTGGTGGTGGTGGTATGGGGGTCAGACAGACTCATGCTCAGTGGTGGCAGTGGCTAACATCAGTCCCAGTGCTGATGGTGGTCCAGGGTCAGACAGATTCATGCTTAGTGGTGGCAGTGGCTAATATCACTCCTGGTGGTGGTGGTGGTCTGGGGTGGCACACCAACTGTTAACAACTTCAGTTAAAACCTGCCAACATTAACCACATCATCATCTCATAAAGAAAGCTTCCTCACAGTCATCTATGTCTGAAGTCTGACGACTGGGAAATTCTTTCTCCATTGTGTCATCATCTACATCAGTGGTGTGCCATTTCAGGCAGCCTGCCAGTGCCACCAGGATGGTCCATTTCCACATCACCAAAACCACCATATCTAGGCCGGGGTCCGAATACCAGGTTGCAGTCTGTGTTGGTATGTGCCTCTCATTCATTTCAATGAATGTTAGAAACTAACATTTGCAGGAAACAGGCTTGTCCGACGATCCCTGACTATTGCACCTGCTGAGCTGAATACCCTCTCAACACTTACACTGGAGGGTGGGCATGTGAGGTACTTTTACTGCCATTGCAGTCAGCTCTGGCCATTCACTGACTTTTCCAATCCAGTACAAAAGAGGATCTTCATTTATTGTCAGATGCCTGTTTTCAGACAAATATGACTCAACCATTCTGTGAACTACATTAAGTCCAGTTGTTGATGCATCATGCTGTTCTCCCGAATCATTTATTTCACAAATACCCACTTGGGACAAATTCTCTCAAAGCAGGTTTATGCCAGCCACTTTGGATGACAGACCACCTTGAACTGCTGTCCCCTTCCCCTTGCAGGATATGCTTGATTCTCCTACAGGTACACCTTCAGCCAGATTATGCTGCTGAGGTTTTCTGACCTTGGCACGTGACTTCTGTGCCTCATGAACCAAGTGCACTAGTTGGCCACTGATATTTTTACCTGTTCAGGCCTTCCTCCAGTACTGATGCAATTCCACGTTTGTATCATGGGTCCAGCATTGTTGCTATGGCAAAGTTGTCACAACGCTGAATGCTCACAACATGACAATTCTGGTCAAATACTGTCAGCATGTGTTGCAGCAACATACTGCTACCACCGTCTCTGGCAACATCAAGGCCATGCTGTACATTCACCAATGTCTGCGCAGCACCGCAGTAATGGAATTGATTGGCTAATGGAGGCAGACTCACCTCACTGTTTGGCGTGGCATGCTCAAAAGGCTGCAAAATTGTTATTACAGTGTCCATGAGGTGCCACTGTTCAGTTGTCACAGACATGGAGGCCCCAGAACTGTCACGGCTAATGTGCATTGCAAGATATTCTGAGATGGCTTTGTATTGTTCATACAACCTCTGCCAAGTATAAAGTGGAGTTCCATAGGTTGACAACTTCCAGCTTCAAGCGGTGCTGAGGCAGGCTGTTTTGTATCTGCAACTGCTGCAATTGGTCACGGACCTTCCAGATCTTGAAAGTTTATAGCAGATAATACTATGCAATGGTCAGCATTTCCTTTACATCAGAGTACTGCAGAAGTTTTAACAGTAGGCCATGCATGGAACAAAAAACACCATTCATGATGCATTTTACCACATTTGATCCTTTGTCACTTGCTATGAACCCAGTTCTCAAGGACAGAGGTTTAGCCATTTGTCAATTTCAGTCAGCATCATGTCCAACATGTTTTCACCATTGTGTGAACAGGTCACATTGAGTATAGCAATCGCTGCATGCTGTTGAATTCCTGGAGGATTGCTACCACGACAATACACCTTACTGAACTGATTATTCACACTACCAACATCACAAACAACCCCAGGCACCTGCACCCAGTGCAAAGTTATACACAAATATGAACTCCCAGGAGTCACGCACTGGTGATTGAACCTAATGGATGCCTGCTAGTTCATGTGGTCTTAGTCCATCTTATTTTGATTCATTTCACAACAGTTCAGAGAAATAACTATGGGAAAACAACTAACTTGTATTCATCGGGCATTAGTCAGCAACGAAAATTGATTTTATGAGCTGTCACTCTGGAATCAGCCTACAAATTAGAAGTGTCTCAAAGGCTAAATACCATGAATGGGAGACTGAATGAAAACCGCAGGCCAATGGCAAACCACCATGGAAACACACATCAGTCTGTAGTGCTACCTATGCATGACATAGCAAGTAAGAATGATATTCTTCAAATAAAAACTTCTATCTGGGCTAAAATTAGATATCTCTGAAATGAACCAGGCAAAGCTTAAGTTACAAACAGAATCAGATTTAATAAAAATGAGATCAAATCAGTACAACAGCAAACTGATGCACTTAAAGAGACAGTCTCATATTTAAACTCAGTAACTACAAAAGCAGTGTACACAGATTGAACACCTACTAGGAAAAGTCAACAATTTGGAAAACAGGGGGCATAGGAATAATATTAGAATCACTGGAGTACCAGAGGGCTGGAAAGGCAACAATATGATCTTATTTTTGCAGTCATTTATCCCAGAATTACTTAAATGGGACCAGCCATTAGAGATAGAATGAGCCCATAGAGCTCTAGGTCCCAAATCTCCTCAGAACAAATGCCCTCGCCCATAATTACATATTTTTTGAGATGTTCTATGAAAGAGGAGATTCTGAAAATTACTAGAGATAGACAATCACTCCAGTATCAGGGTCATAAAGTTATGTTGTTCCAAGACTTTTCATCTGAATTAGTCAATAAAAGAAACGGTTTCTTTGAAATTAAGCAGGAATGCCAAAGAATGGGCATACAATACAACTAAATACCCAGCTGTGTTTCAAATAAGGGAACAAGGCGGAGGGTAGTTTCACGTGCCTCAATTGAAGATGCCTGGCACTACATTCAACAGATTAAGGATTCAGAATATACAGCATCAAACCCCTACTAACTACAAACTGCCATTCTGCAACAAGAAAATCAGCATGTGGTCACTCTGATATAGTTTTCAAGCCTGGATCCTCCAAACAGGATCAGTTAAGCCATATTGAGTCTATGGAAGCTTACCTTTCCCTGCACCAATTTCACGAAATTTCTAAATCCTCCTCACAGCAATCTAACTCCACAGGAGTGATCGCAGAACAACAGAAAGGGAACTTACCCCAACCAGGGAAATACAGGAAAGTTAATAGTACCTCAAAATATGTGATGGCAGCTCAAAGACAAGGTAGACAGTGGCAACACTCTGCAAACAGAGAAAGAAGTAGAAGCAGGAGCAATCAGTGCAATAAAAAGCCTCCCAGTAATACTTCCCTTGACAACTCATTTGAACTAGAGGAAGTGGAATCCCTAAATAGTGTCCAACTGCAACAAGTTCCTGACCTTTTTCCCCAAACATAGGGAAGGAACCTCTGGTCAAGAACTTTCAAATTCCACAGGGACATCTTCTGTCCTGCTCTCTGACACCTCTGCCACATGATTCCAAACCTTGAGATCAGTACCTTCATGTTAATATCATGGAGAATGAAGCGGTTCCTGAATCACCACCTAAGGAAGGGAGTGAGTCTAACCTGATACAAGCTAGCTGGAACTTGTATTAAAATGCATATTATCTACCAATATAGTTTTAAGACTTCTAATATACAGAAAATGAGTGCTATAATGCTGGTGTGGTTCTTTTTAATTACTATTGTTTTGCTCTCTGAACAATTATTGTTTATAGTTCAGTTTTTCAAAAATAGCACTGCTACAGTTTGTTTAGTTACTGTCATGTGGTGTGCTGGAGAGAGGTTACCAAAAAAACTGTTAAAGTTCTATATGCCTTCAGATTTTTACACTTAATTCACGCTGTCTTCGATGATTGGACTATATGGCTCCTTATATGCAGTTGCTTATTCTCCTCTAATAACTCCCAATTTTCCTATTCAAATCTAGGCAACAGTGTTCCTCAATTTTGGGGCTTCTGCAACATTATGATTGAATTGGCTTGTGAATCTTGTATTCATTATCCTGGTTTGACAAAGGATTGGTTTAAGCAGTAGTAATTTGTAGCTATATCCTGCACCAATTTGCAAATGTCAACTCACTCATTTCGTAGGATACTGCTGAGCTCGCTGGGTAGGATTACTGGGAGCTCTACTAACCCCAATTATCATTTTAGCAGATAAGGGCTAATCCTATGAAGTTGATGATTATGCAAAAGGATTGGGTGCTAATATTCGAAAATAGAAATGGTTTTGGTTTTTTGCCTTCCAATCCTATTGCCATCTAGTGAAGGATGCATGGACTTGTAAAGAAAGGAGATGTTACAGAAATGCTTAAGGAAACAACTTCTAGGTCCAACTGGAAATGAACAAGATATAGAGAGAGAAATTAGTCAGCCTAGTAATGAGTTGAGCTAACCAGTCCCATTGTAGATGGCGCAATGGTGGATAGCCTTAATTTCATGGAGGTCTTATTTGAATCCTGTAAGGAGGTCAGCTTGATATTAAAAACAGCCTCTCTGTAGCATACACTTATAACTGTGACTGGCATATGCCTATTCTTTCTAATTTGCTTTTGCATGGTTAACTTAATGTTTAGAACACTGTTATCTGATTTACTCCTGGTATCCTTACATTATCACAATTATTGTTCTCCAAGACTGTTAACAAAGTATATGGTGATTAATTTTGACAGACTAAACTTCCCACTAAACAGTTAAGAGCTAAGTCAGAACTTTTGGTTCCATCACCACATTGGACTAGGTGTTCGGTGGTTTCAAGCTCATCAGTAGTTAACACCCTACTGTCACTAGAAAAGATAGTCTTTTACTTTCTATCCTAGTTAGACTTTTAAGCTAACGTTAATTAATTATAGATAAGATAATTTCAATAGATAGTTAAGTTACACTAAGATTGTATTCTTATTGCAGCATTAACAATATAGATTTTTTTTCTTAATCAGTCACTTAATATTTGAAGCAAACTCAATCTAGTTAACTGTTATTTAAGATATCTTATTTTTACAAGTATAATTCCTGGTGTTTTATCTTTCTGTTTCTTTTTTTTTCATCTGAAGCTAACAAGTCACTGAAATTTATATATTTATAGCTGAGACAGCTTTGTTTAGGTGAAAACATGATCTTTATATTATTACTACTGTGCATTGTTCTTTGTTAGAAAGTAGTAGGTGTTGCTCTATTTCTTAAGCAATATATCAAAAGGAACACAGGACCATATTTTTAACACAGCAATCCCAATAATTTTTCTAATGGCCCTATGCACTTATGAGATTGCTTCTTGGAATGTGAATGGTATGAGTTCCCCTATTAAAAGAAAGAACATTTTAACACATTTAAACAGAATCAGGGCTGATATTGTCCTACTACAAGAAACACATTTAACTGCAGATGAATCAATTAAATTAGCTAGACACTGGAGCTTCAGTTTAATTCAGCTCATTTTCTTCTAAACAAATGGGGCAGCTATTTTAATTTGAAAAGGGGTTCATTTTGTAAAGGACAGCCATCACGCAGACCCCAAAGGCAGATTTCAAATCCTGACAGGAACTATAGACGGTCAAAAATAGCCATTTGTAATGTTTATGCTCCCAATTCCTGCCAAGCTGACTTCTTCCTTTCTTAACAGCTACTTTGAGTACTTTAGTAGAATATGAAATAATTTTGGGAGCAGATTTCAATGAAATTGTTGACCCTGTGATAGACAAGCAAACATCAACAAAATCAATACGGAAACTAAATCATGACAGGCCCTATCTAATCTCATATCCTCATTAAATCTTACAGATAATCTTCCGCCTCTGCCACCCTAAAGACTGTGATTATTCCTTCTTCTCACACAGACACTTATCTTTTAGTAGAATAGATATGTTCCTCATGGCCACCTCCTAACTGATTTGGTAATTGACTCTACTATACAACCAATTATTATTTCTAACTTGCAACTTGGGGAAAAAGAGAAAACAAATGAGATGGAAAATGAATGTTCATATCCTTCAAGATAAAACATTCACTGATTGGCTCATGGAAGAAACCAAAACTTTTTTCAGTAATAATGATAATGGTGAGGTTTCAAAAACTGTTTATGGGAAACATTCAAGATCTATATTAGAGGCAGAATCATTGATTATGCAGCAGCTAAAAAGAAGGCTAGACAAAATATTCTAAAAGAAAACAAAATTAATTTTAGAATGGGACTATACGTTGCAACAATCTTCTAAGCTAGACCTCTCAGTTTCTATAGAGTAACTCAGCTTAGATATGAAATAAATGCAATGCTATCTGAGCAAGCAGAATATGCATTACTCTGGACTAAACAGAAATACTGGAAGCAGGTGAACAATTGGGTAAACTGCTGGCATCCAGATTAAAACATTACACTCACAAAACATTATGCCAGGCATTTAGGATAAGTCAGGAAAATTACTAACAAAAGAACTCTGAGATAAACAAAGTTTTCAGAGAATTTTATCAGACACTTTATAAGGAGAAAAACAATTTGACAAAATGCAGCCTTGCAGTTTCTTGAATCAGAAAATCTCCCAGAATCTCCAAAATTCAGCAAGATATCCTAAATAAGCAAATATCCTCTCTGGAAATTGAGGAAGCTATTGCCTCTTTGCCTCATGGTAAAGCCCCAGGCCTAGACAGCTTACCAGGTGAATTCTATTCTAAACTAAACCAAAATCATTCCCTTTATGCCAGCAATGTTCAAAGAAGCTTGGGACAAGAAATGTTTACGTGTCTATGACACAAGCCATGATCACTTTAATTTACAAAAAAAGACCCACTAGATTTTGCAAGTTACCGCCCATTTCACTTATGAACACAGACTACAAGATCCTAGCCAAAATATTAACAGCTCGAATCCAGACTGTAATTGGAGAATTGATAGACAAGGAACAAGTGGGATTTATGCCAGGAAGAGCGGATCTGACAATGTAAGAAGACTTCTTAATGTTATTTGGTTTGCAAATACTAATAAACATCCCTATGCAATTCTCTCATTAGACCTACTAAAAGCTTTTGATTCCCTGGACTGGACCTATATGCAAACTACTCTAACAGAATTTGGTTGTTGGAATGAATTTGGACAATGTGTCTCTATACTATATGAGGGGCAAATGGGCAGATTCTTACCAATGGAATCTTATCGAAACAATTCTGCTATCCAAAGGAACCAGAAAAGGTTGTCCAGTATCCCCATATTTATTTGTTTTATCAATAGAACCTCTTATCAGACATATCTGAGATAACGAAGGCATTCGTGGAGTACAAGTTATTAAGAAAATGCACAAAGTCTTCGCTTTGCAGATGACCTGCTTTTAACTTTTACAAAACCATTACAATCTTGTGAAGTTTTAAAGGATCTGCTACTTGTATTCCATGGTCTGACAGGACTTCAAATAAACTGGCAGATTGCAACTGACTCATCATTTTCATCTTGAACAAAAAATCCCAAACAAAGGAATTTTGATGCTCTGCTTTTAACATGTCCATGATGTTGCTTATTTAAGTTTGTTATTTTAGCACTGAAGTGGGGGCGGACGTGATGTTGCAGGAACTGCACCCAACTGACCACCACGACTACCTACCATATTTATTACTGGGTCATCATCATCAACTAAAACTGGTAAATCACAAGTTTTTACGGGGGTGGTATTCCTGCAAACAGACTCAGACACAGCCACTTTGAATTTCTTTTCTCTGGTTCCCAACTGGGGTCAATTACATCATCATCATATTCATCAATGTCACACACATCCACATCTCCTGCTTGGATGCTAGCATGTGGACTGCATGTTGCAACAACAGCAACATCATTGTCATCATCACATTCATCATCATCATCTACACCACCACCATCACCTGATATTTTTCACCACATGTGAATCACTGCATGGAAAATACGTGACATTGACTGCCACGGTGGATGGAATATCACATTGTATGTTATCATTGACATGATTATCAGAATCCTCAGGTTCAGTTACTGGATGTTACTGGGAAGTATGACATCATCTACACTGCCACTCACTTTGCTGCTTCACACTCAATATTTTGGATACAGTACACTGGTCAGAATTTGAACTTGATGCACCAATACTAATACTACCACCACCACTAACACCAGTAACACTAACACCACTGGCTGGGAAAACATAATCTCCTCCAACTATGTGTGAAGCTACTGATTGGGCTGTAAAAACATTACAGGAGAAATACCTTTCCTCACATCAGCAATGCACTTCTGCGTCTGCGTACTACCATGCCCATAGACTATCTTACTGCCAGCATTGCGATGGTGAGAACCAGCTTCAGCAACAGATAGAGATTAGTCTGTCACGCATGAAAACAACTTCAGTAACCAGTGGTGCTGATGAGGTCACAAAACAATCCAATCTAGTAAAAATTCCTTTTGCGGTGGGTGTGGGGGCACTGACTGCAGATTTATGCGGTAGTACAAGCAGCAAAACAAAGAACAGATACCACGATCACAGTACAAAAACAAGCAGCTGCAGTGGATAGCGGGTTCACACTGCTGCGCCTGCAATTACACTAGTCTGTGGCACAATAAAGGTGTATTATTTGATGTTACCCAACACTACACACACTCACACACACACACACACACGCACACACACAGAACAGTTTGTCTACAATGGTGAATGAGTAATGCATACAAATTGAAAAGTTCAGTAATATGCCACATATTGTAATGTAAACAACCTGAAATTATGAACTGCTGCACCAGATCCACACAATACACACCACACAATCAGCAAGAAAATTTCAACAATTACTGACAATATTACTGTGTGAACATTAACACAGTCAGTTATATAACAAAAATATAACCAAAAAAAAAATAAATCACTATTTCTCCAACTTAAATCTACCTACACCACAGATATGCCTCCCCAAACACTTTCACTGCCTTTCACTACACACACTCAATGTTGTACAGTAACATTCAAAATCCACAAAAACAAAATGCTTGATGATATGAGCACAGGAGGGTTTCCTACAATCAATGATCTAAAGTTTGAGCCCCCAAAAATGCAAAATGCTTTTTAACAGCTTTTAGAATGTTTCAATCACAAACTGCTCTCAGAGCACACTGTCTCCTGCTCCTTCCTACACTCACTACCCTGAACTGAGGCTGTGCAGATGAATATAGAGCCCATGTGACCTGAAATCCCATGAATCACTGCAAAATTCACCTTCAGAGCTTAAAACAAGGCTAAGTGACATGCCCTGTACTTGAGTTTCCTGGTCTGCAGTACTGAAAGACTGTTCAAGAATTATAGGTAAGCCCATACTCCTGTCCCAACATTCTCTGGTGATAGGAGATGTCTCACCTACAACCCCTACAGGGGCTGCTTATAGCATGGGTAATGACTACACTCATGGAAGCGAAGAGGGCCATACTGATGAAATGGAAACAACCCACCACTTCCATGGCCTCCACATGGAGGGCAGCTGTGTCAAGACTAGCAATCTTTGAGAAGTGCACAGCAGTGGAAAGGGCTCTCTCCCAGATATTATAGAAAATGGGATGCATATTTGCACTCCATATATGTATGGTTCCGCCTACCCTCCTGCTAACCCACTCCTTGGTTAATATTTCTTTCTCCATTCTTCTTTTTCTAAGCCCAACACCACCCAAGCCAACACATGGCATACTGGAGCTCTCACCCTTTCCACAAGATCTCTGACACTTTTGCTATCCTAATCTATGCTTCTCTCTTAGCCCAGGGACTGCTGCAAGCAAATAAGTTGGATGCACTTGTCACATACTACAGTAACTCTTAACTGCATAATTGTCACTACCTTGGTTGTAAACGTTATACCTATAGGACAAGACAATGTAAAGAACTTTTCTAAGATATAACAATCCAACTAGAAATACTGTGATAGGTTATAGTTCTTTGGTTAGATAAATCCTCTGTGAGAAGCAGACTGACTACTAGCAAGACTTCTACCTGACATGTACCTTGGTTGGTTATGCATAGAGCATTAACAGTTTATTGTGATGTAAGAAGGTGATGTGCCATATACAAATAAGAAAAAAATCAATAAAGCCTTATATGATAAAAAAAAAAAAACAAAGCGAGAAGTGAGGTGAAGTGCGTTGTTTACAATGCACTTATGTAAAATAATAGTGGAGTAGTAGTCTGGGACACAGAGCAATGCAAAATCTTTGTTTTCAATGGACTTCGTTACTCATTATAACACAAAGTACTCCACTTTGCATTGCGGCACACTCTGCAAATCTACCTTTGTCATAAATCACTTCATGGAGCGGATTGAGTCCACTTCACCCACCACTAATGGTGATGTCACCCATTACCTAGGTGATGTTTCTGCTGCTAGCAAAGCAGCTTTCATATGGTATGATCAGTGGTTAATGCATGTTAGCACCCTCACAGATATGGCTCCTTTTCAGCGATTTGGGTCCTAGGTTACCTCTATCTTCACTTTCTCTGCTGATCCTGTGTTGTTCTTTAATAGTTCTCTTTTTTACATATGGATTTTAAACTTGAGGAGCAGTCTTTTCTATGGAGATCTGGAGCATGAACCAGCACAAAAGTGGGCTCTAACTGGTGTGTATTTCTTGTATATATGTATCCTCTCTTACTTAAGTGATGTGTTTTCTCTATTAGCTTTTGTTGAACTTATTCCTTGTATCAGATATACAAAGAAAATGATACAAGGATAAGCATCTGCATAAACAACCCATGTGTATAGCTGAATTGCTTATTAACAACTATTGTCTATTGTATAATTACACTTAGGGCTGCATCCACTAAGAAGTGGAAAACTACTAACCCTCAGTAGGTGAGATATAAAAAGTAATGATAAGGTATGACTTACAGTACTTACTTACTATGAATATGTATATATACTTAAAGAGACAGGTACTTAAAATGCTGACACTAAGAAAATGTATTTTTATTTTCATAAGACTGGGAATACACTTCAAAAAGCAAGTAGATGGCTATGACACACTGAAGTGTGCTCAAATGACCAGTTAAAATGTCAGTCAGTCTTAGGCAAATCAAAGAAAAGGAAGTAGGTTCTTAAAGGGTATGTTGGAAAAATGTAAGAATCTTTCTTAATCACATCAACATAAACAGATTTACTGTGAATATAAACAGAAGATAAACATCTGTAGAACATAATTTAACACATAAAGGGATAACCCGACACAGGATCACTATATAGAATGTTTGGGAATGACATTACTGATAAAATTTAAAAAACATACTAACTAGAAAATATGTATATAAAATTGAATGTATAAAGAGAATAATATGAATACATTCTAAAAATGATTTTTGAATGTTACTTATAGCCCACAGAAGAAGCCAATAGGCAAAACATTGGGGCACCACTTATAAGAACAAAAGAATGAAAAAAGATTGTAAAGAACACTTCAGGGTGTTGGATCAGATTCATTGAGAATTAGAGTGGCCACAGTTCCTCTCCTTTTGCAGATCAAACTCCATGTTTGACATCAGTAATAGACTAGTTCCTTATTTTCAAACAACTCCTTAACCAAAATCAGAATTAAACAATTAAAACCTCCTATGTCTTATTGTAGATAACTAGACTTTTCCATAGCTTTCAAAACTTACAAATGAGCAACACTACTCACCACTTAGCCAAAGACCCAACCTGAAGCTCCTGAGACTTACCAATAATGTCACCCCTGCTCTAATCCAGCTCCAAGACTGGCTCCTCTTCCCTCCCAATATTTTTCATTCTCTTTGTAAATAACTCTTGACTACTAGCTCTCCTCCTTTCCAAACCTTGTTGCTTACCATCCACTGTTGTTTTGCCAGTTGCCACCCTGACCTTCCTTCTATCAGTCTTTCTTGTTATGTTTGAACATTCCTCACTTTTCTCTCTATATAACCTTACTCTTTATTAACCCTTTCACTCCACAGGTCGGTTCCGTGGTTTTGCATTTATTATATATCTTACCGCCATTATTTGTATAATGCTTGCCATTATTTTTGTTGTTTCTACTCATTGTATTTTTGTAGCACTGCTGTACTGTTCCTCTATTTGCATTACTGTACCCATGTTGCTGTTTTTCCACTGTTCTCTTTTTGTTGTACTCTCCCGGTCATGCCTGAAAATAATCATTTTATGGCTAGTGCACCTAACTGGTTAACAAAAACTAAATAAATAAAATAAACTTTCAGCCGGCTCCAAGTTTAAGCTATGCTGGAAGTGATCATGCAGACTGATACAATATAAACTGAAGCTAACCCATGCTCACATCTGTGAGAACTCAGTCAATTACAAAACTGACTACAATATTGCCTCCTTGACTTGTTGACTGCTCAGAAGCTAGGTCACATTTTTATCTGGGAAAACATGCTCAATTACACAAATTGACTACAAAATGAACTAATTTACTTATTCACTACTAACACTGTTTAAAATGCTCTTATGGGAATCACTCTTTACTCTATTATCAATTAAATGACCAGTGGATACATGCTTTATACTTCAGTCAGCCATGCAAATCCCTCAGTGGTTGTCTAACCCCATTTTATTCACTACCAACTGTCTACATCCACTTAACTACTATAAATCCGCTTTTCTTTTCTGTTTATCTCCAGTGACAGGATGGGTTGGAAAGTGGTGGATTTTGGGGGAGGGATAGGAAGTGATTGTACAATAAAAGAAAAAGTGTCATCCTGTTGTTTGCTTCAAATGCTGTATTTACACCATAATCCTTATCAATTGTTTGTATCTGGAACCAGCATTCCTGTTGTGTGACCAATAAAGCATATTTAATTTAAAAAAAGTCTGACATTTTAAAATCCAGCCATTTTTGACTACCCAAAGTAATATAACAAAAACACATAAGTAAATGTTTGCAGTAAGTAAATTGCATCAGTGAGTATAACAATGTAGTAGTGTGACTTGGCTTCTGGCCTTACTTATTACCTCATTACACCCCACTGATGTAATTTTCTCCTGTATCTAGACCTCCACTATCGTTTATTGTATTTGTCCAATTACCTACCTTTCAGTGGTACAATTATGTTACTAACCCATTACATTTCTTAGATCATACTAATAACTCATCTCAGTATTGATATCTACCATAGTAACATGTTTAGCAATATGATTACAGTGTTGGCCAACAATCTATCTTAAAGTTATATTATTATAGTGTTGTCCCATTACTATACATTATTAAGCTCATGTATAGTAATTGGCTCATCTCAACATATACTGTATATCAGTGGACCTGTACCCTGTCATAATTGAGAGGTGTAAAGTGGTAACAATGGCTACTGTGCATCACTTAAGCAATAAGGCACAATGGGGGAGGTTATGGTGCAATAATGGCTTGCCTCGAGGTGGGATGAAGTACGAGGTCAAAGCAGTGCTTCCACCAAACAAAAGGGCCGTTAGCCCACTAACACCACAAAAGTGCCTTATTGCTATTATAAAATGGTTCCTGGTCACATTGGGGAGTGGCAAGTAGTTCCTGCACTCTGAAGCTAGCCTGTCTTTTTTGTTTGTTTGTTTAAAGAAAAAATATATTTTTTCTTTTCGGTCCATCTCACGTGTGGTGTGTGAGACACAGCCGATTGAGATGTAGGCCACTAGCAGGGTGAAGATAGCATACCTATTTTTTATTATTAAAAATGAAACTATCTATCAAGTTAGTGGGAGAGTGGAGCCGTTAATGTGATCTCGAATGTTACATCACAAGTTAGCAGTGAAAGCGCGAGCCATTACCATGAGGTGCATTCAACGGCAAAAGGTAATGGAAAACTCTGTCATTTTCATTAGTTTGTATACTCTCCATGTGCATCCCCACATTGTAAAATTGCTTCATTATCCAAAGTGGGTAGTGGGTGATGGTCAGTACAGCGGAATACTCTGAACATGAGTGGTCAGCCAGTTGGTCTGGGAATACTTTCAACGAGGCTGTTGTGCTGGGATAATGGCCCAACTGAAATGAGCTCTCAACCAATCAGGAGCCAAGATCATTACTACCCATTTCATAATCTTCAACATTGCACTCTTTTCTGTAATACTCAAGGGTCACAAATCATTCCTTATGCTGGCATGATGAGCACTGTGCTGGCACAAGGAAAAGAGATATAGCAGGTCCTTTAATGAGACTATGGGTATGCATGATAATGCCCTGTAGAGTTGCTCTCATGGATCCTCACACTCTGTCACAATGAGCAGTGACTCCAATAATATAAAGTCAATTGCAGAGTTCTTCAATGTGTTGCTTCCTTGCAAGTTGAAATATATGTTTAGGTACTGTAGGGCAAATGATTTTAACATGCATTTGAAGTGAGACTAGAAAGGGGAATCCATTGAAACAAGTGACATATTTTACCTAATGGATCTTTAATGAGGTCACTAGACCACCAGGGAAGACTGTCATGAAAGATTAAAGTTTCATCAGTTGAGAAACAAAATGGAAACAAAAGCACCAGGTAAAAGTCTGGGGCAAGCCTACAGTGGTTCCACTGTTATCCCAGAGTGCAGATCATGGCATGGTACCAGGCAACTGGTGTAATGCCATGGTCTGTGCCCTGTGGTTGTCACAGTCTAAAATGTTGAGCACTGTGCTGGCATCCTCCCAGGCATGATGGCAGGGAGGGTGGGATTGTTTATTCCAAAGTGTGTAGGAAGGGATGAGATAAGCCTCACATTGTGGTATACCTGGGTACAAAAGAGCTGGAAGGGTGGAGGCTGTAGGAGGTGCAGGACAGGTTCAGAGGTTGGAAGAATCTGTAGTGAGGTGGGGAGATTGGTTGCATTTTCTGAAGTTCTTCCAGTACCTAAAGCAAGCTCTACTAGAAAACAAAGAATTGAGGAATTCAATAAATGGCTGAAAGTATGGTGTGAGACCATGGGTATGGGCAGGTGGGGGCTGTGGGGTAGGATGTGGGAAAACAAGGAACTTTATGACCTGGATAGACTGCATTTAAGTAAGGATGGTATGGGACTCCTGAAACAGAAACTAGAGGAATACATAGTGACTAAAATTAATTTAAACTATGTGGTGGGGGCAATTGAGTGTGCAAATCGGAGCCACCAGGCAAGGGAGACCAGAAGGGCCCCAGTAAGTCAGGAGGAGAGAGGAATTCAACAAGGAGGTAACAGAGGATTGGGAGGGGAATGGGGGAAGGGATCATGTTGGAAGGTGGTATCTTTGAACGCAAGGAGTTTGGCAACAGGGCCATAGAGCTCCAGTCTGTGATGGCAGAGGGGAGGTAGATATTGTGGCCATCACAGAGACACCCAATACCATGACTGCGATCTCATGATCCCTGGGTACAGATTGTACCACAGAGACAGAGGGGTGGGGAAAGGGGAGGATGGCTATTTATGAAAGGGACAGGATACTATGCACCACTGAGGAGGAGAGAAGGGCAAGCCTGAAGCCTTATGGGTTCAGCTCCAAAACTAAAGAAAGGAAAGTTAGATTATAGGTGGTGTACAGACCACTCTTAGAATGAGGAAACAGACAAGAAGTTGGGGAGAAAATTAGAGAATCAGTGGTAAGTGCAACACTGTCATAGTGGGAGACTTCAATCTGCCTGGGGTGGACTGGAGCACCCCAGCTACCTCTAGAGCCAGGGAACAGGTACTCTGGAGGTTTTCCAGGATGACTGCCTCATGCAGGCGGTAATGTAGCCAACCAGGAGGGTAACATGCTGAACCTTGTGTTGTCAAATGGGAGCATGTCCAGAATATAGTTGTGCAGGACCCCTAGTAGACAGTGATCACCACACAGTGTGGTTCTTCCTCAACTTGGGCAAGGAAGCAGTCAGGACCAAGCTGAGAGTGGTGGACTTCAGAAGAGTGGACTTTGGCAAAATGGGCAACATTCTAGAGAGGCATCTTGCCATGATCTACCCAGAAATGGATGCTGATCAGAAATGGTCCATTATCAAGCTGGGTCTGACAGAGATCACTAACATGTGTGCAAAGATCCAGAGTAAGAAGTCCAGGACCAAAAGACTGAGCTAGCCCAGCAAAGAGGTACCAGAGAAAGTGAGAGATAAGCAGGTATGAGATAATCAGGAGTGGGGCAGACAAGGAGGAGTACTTGAGAAATCCAGAGAAGTAAGCAGAGCAATTGGGGTGGCTAAAGCTTCAAGGGAGCTAAGGCTGGCATAGGAGATCAGAGAAGGGAAAAGGATTTCTTCAGGTTTATAAGAGAGAAGAGCTGTAAGGACGAGATTGTCTGGATCTATGGGAATGGGGTTGGGCAGAAAGGGAGTGGACCAGGCAGAGGCACTTAATGTGTACTTCTGTTCAGTATTTACTAGGAAAAGGATAGGTGTATGCCACAAGTTAGATGTGAAAAGAAGGAACAGGGGTAATGGATGGGGTAATCCCAGTGGATAGGCTTTAAAAGGGCCTAACGGTCCTGCAGGTGGACAAGGCCCTGGGACCAGATGGAGTAAATCCAAGAGTCCTGGTGAGTTAGCAGAGGTCTGGGCTGGCTCTCTGGCAGACCTGTCCAACACCTCACTGGAGGCTGGATGCATGGCACAGGACTAGAGGATGGCTCATGTGGTGCCTCTCACAATAGTGGTCCCAGGGATGAGCTGGGTAACTACAGACCAGTCAACCTTACCTCCAATGTAGGGAAGTTAATGGAGAGCATTCTAAAAGAGAGATTAGTGGTCTTTCTGGAAGAGAATGGCTCCAGGACAAAGGCAACATGGGTTTGTCTCAGGAAGATCCTGCCAAACCAACCTAATCGACTTTTTCGATTGGGTCACAAGGGCACTTGACAGGGGCCATGCCGTGGATGTCCTGTATCTGGACTTCAGCAAAGCCTTCAACTCTGTGCCACATGGAAGATTGCTCAGCAAACTGAAGAACTTGGGAGCTGGGGAGAAACTTATGGGTAGGTCAGGAGCTGGTTCCAGAGCAGACAGAAGAGGTAATTGGATGTGGGAACCCTCAAAGCCAAGACCTGTAACCAGTGGGGTCCCTCAGGGTTCAGTGTTCAGACGGTGTTATTCAACATCTTTATCGGGATATAGCAGAAGGGATCAAAATTAAGATCAGCCTGTTCACAGATGACACAAAGATCTGTGCGATGGTGGACAGAAAGAGGGAGGCAAGAACTCAGGAGGACCTGGCAAAACTCAAGCACTGGTCAAGTATATGGCAGTTGGGGTTTATTGCTAAGAGTCCAAAGTCAAGCACCTAGGGCCAGAAACTCCAAGACTAGCTATTGGCTGAGGAGAGTGCAGGTATCCATTTCAGAGGAGGAAAAGGACCTAGGATGCTAGTCACAGGGTACATGAAACATTCGCACAGTGCTTTAGAGCAACAGCATGAATCAACAGAATGCTGGGGTGCATAGCAAGAGAAATCACCTCTAGAAGGAAGGAAGTCATCCTGCCACTGTACAGGTCACTGGTGAGACCACACTTGAAGTACTGTGTGCAGTTCTGGTGCCCATATTTAAGAAAGAATGTCAAACTACTGGAGGGGGCATCAAAGGGAGACAAAGATGATCCTAGGACTAGGGAAAACCCTATGAGGAAAGACTGAGGGAGCTCAACATGTATTCTCTGGAAGACAGAAGGAGGAGGATATGATATAGATCTTCAAATACTTACGGTATAAATAGGGTTAGTGCAGAGGGCATGTTCAGCTTAAAGGGAGGAGGGAGAGTCACGGGGACAGTCTGAAATTGGAGGGTGGGGAAGGTTCAGAAGGCAAATGAGAGACATTATTTTACAGAAAGGATGGTGGCAGGGTAGAACAAATTATCAGAGGAGGTGATCTCACTACAGACTTTGGGCAGTTTAAAAGGGGTAGGATAGAGTCAAAGGAAAGGTCAATACAGAAGAGAGGCTAGGGAGGATGGGGTGGCAGGTGGAAAGATTAAGAGGGAGACTGGGAGGTGGGGGCAGCTACAGTAAAGTAAACTGTGAGCTGCACACTCGAACAGGCTTAGTAGACCTTCAGGTCCTTTTCTGCTGTCATTTCATATGTTCGTATGTTAGTGGTTGCACACTCCATATGCCTTGTTAAAGTCTAGATAGGCCACATCCACTACCCTTCCCTGATCTATTTCCCTGGTCACCCTATCAATGAAATCAATCAGGTGCATCTAGCATACCCCCCAATGAATCCATGTTGCTTTTGGTGTTTCAGACCATCTGATTCAAGATACTCTGCCAACCTTTCCTTTACCAGGGTTTCCGTTAATTTCCCCACAACTAGTGAGAGCTTACCAACCTATAGTTCTTAACCTCTACCCTATTACTACTAAGGTGCATGATAATGTAAGTAAGGGCAGAGAGAAAGGCAGTGAGCCCATAAGTGCTCCTTTCCTTTATAACAGGAGATATTGTTTCCTTTCAAAGGTATGTCACTAGATTATTTTTAACTCCAATTTGTCCTACTAACTACTACCTCTAAGGGAGTTTATTCCAAGGATGCCTTCCTTCTATTAGTATGGAATTTTTAGCTCTTATGAAGAGGATCACTCCACTCTCCTCCAGTCTTCTGGAACTATACCCAATTCCAGTGAGTTGTTGAAAAAGGCCATCAGCGGGCAGGCAGCACCTAACTGAGTAGTTTTTACCCATGGATGTCTCTCATCAGGTCCCATAGCCTTGTCCATGTCAAAGACACAAGTCCATTCAGGAATCTTTCCTCAGAAAATTGACTTGAGTCTATCTCCCTTCCAATTGTTACTGCTGCTCCCTGGTGGTCCTACCCCTCATTCCACTGTAAAGACTGAGCAGAAGTACTATCCTCCCTTGCTTTCCTCTTCTCAGTTATGTACTTGAAGAAAGTCGTAATCCCATTTTCTACTCTTTTGGCTATTCTTCCTCTGTCTGCAGCTTTGTCCTCTTCATTGCCTTACATGCTTCCTCTGTTTTACCTAGTACATCTCCCTGTCTTCCTCCCTCTACATTTCCTTATGCCTTCTGAATGCCACCCTTTCTTCCTTCACCTAAGTGACACTTCCTAGAGTAACATAGTGATCTCTTTCTCCTTTGCTGTTACCCATTTCTTTCATTCAGAGCATGGTTGCCTTAATTATGCCCTCCTTATTTTCCTCACTCTTCCTCTATCCGTACTTGGCAATCCCCCATTAGACAGTTTATGATGCATTCCATTATTTTAACATCTGCTCTCCCAAAGTCCAGGACTCATGTGGTTTGCCTCTGCATACATCTTAATATTAAAGTACAGTATGATGATCACTGGTACCCAGGAGACTGCCAACCATGATGTCTGCAGTGCTGTCCCTGTTTGTAAGCAGCAGATCCAGTACTGCCTTGTCCTTAATGGGCTTGCTGATTAGCTACCTGAGAAAAAACCCTTATAGGGACTCAAGGATGGCTCTGTTCCTTGCCAGAGCTGCATCTGGAAGGCTCCAATCCACATCTGGCAGACTGATATCCCTAACTTGCAGCACCTCCTCATTTGCCATCATTATGATATCTTCCCAAAGTGCCTTATCCAAGTCCTCTCCCTGTACTGGAGCTCTGTACACAACCCCTGTAATGACAACAGCCCCAGCTCCTGTCCTCCGGATGACACACAGCACCTGCAGCCATTCCTTTTCCTCTGAGTGCTCCTGTATTTCTGTAGCCTTGATTCCTTCCCTCACATATTGTACAAACCCTTCTCTCCTCTGTGTCTCCTGAACAGACAGTATCCGGTATGGCCATATCCCAGTCATGACTGTCAATGCACCATGACTATGTTATGGCCATCAAGTCTGAGCAAGCCTCCTGCATGATGGCCTTCATGTCTGGAATTTTATTTCACAGACTTCTAGCATTGGCACACATGACCCTCATCCTTCTCCCTTGCTGCCTGCTTTCCTCCTCCTGTTTGTGCTGCTCTCTTAGGCTTCCCCAGACCCCCTTCCCTTTTCTTTTCTTTTCTTTTTAGTCTTTGGTAACTGGGTAAGACCCACTAGACATAAGCACCTGCTTTTAGTGGTGACCTGGGAGCACTGGGCAGTTAAGTGATTTGCTCAGAGTCACACAGTATGCAAGTGGAGGTTGTGAGAATCAAACCCAGGTCTGGTCTGCTGGATGTACCAAGCTCATTCACAGCTCATTACTCTAGCCTCTAGGCTATACTGCCAGCCATCCTCTCCATTTCTTGCCTTTTTACTTCTCTCTTCTTGAATTCTTGATTTTCACCCCCTTGTCCCCACCATTTTCTTCTTATGCCCCTGCCATAAGGAGGAAAGCTTCCTCCACCTGGGCCTTTCTTCCTTGTTGCTCCATTATGTGGGGGAATTTGTTCCTTTCTTGGTATTACAGTCTCATGTGGGAAATCACCCAGCTTCACAATGCTCAGCAGAACAGTCTCAGTCAGGTAGATATAGGTCCTTTCAGTGCTACCTAAAACAATCCAACAATGCTGGTAAATTTGGAATGTCTTAAAGAGCAACTGACGCCTGTTGGAAAACTTTTGAAAGCCTAATATTTAGATACAGTTCAGCTTGTATTTCATATACCTTTCATAGGGTTCTCCTTCCTTTTATTACTAAGGAAGATGCACACAAACAGGATCTTCATCCCTCAGGTTTATTTGCCCCTAGAGCTTGTTCCCAATGACATCGCACTCTGTTGCCATGAGAATACTTGTGATAGCACAAACACAATTTTATGCCATCAGGTAGGGAATAGCAATAGGACTTGAGACTCTCAGTAAACAGAAAAGCATGTTTGATGCATTTAACCTCAGTAATAAACAATGAGGAGGAGAAATACTGAACTATTGTGAAATATCAACTGAACTGTGTCCAGATGTTATGTTTCTCAAACTTCAACTGGAGGTGTTGGTGGCTCTTAGCCATGACTGGCAGATACCCCAACAGGAAGCATGTGCCAATGCTAATGGTCTCTTTTTCTGAAGGTTCAGTATACTATTTGAAATACCCCATCTGGCATTTGGGGTGGACAGTTTCAAACCTACAAGGGAGCAGCCTGGGGTAAAATGGGACGAAACTGGGAAGAGGTCTGCCTAGGGGGTGAAGGGTACCTACTCAGCCATTCCAATCAGTTGCCTTAATTAGGGTCAGTGTCCAAGAAATCAATGGTGTAGTTCACAAGATAAGCCACTTAGTATCATCCCTTCATGGGAAATCAGTCAACAACCACATAAACCACAAACACATTGCAGTCATTTATGTTTCCTTTGACAATGCAGTCTAGGTGGTCCTCAGGTGTGGCCATGGGGCTTTATGAGCCAAAGCAGACACTGAATCAGCCTGCTGATTGAGATCTTGTAGGCATGAAATTTGAGAGCAAATACTATCTCAACATGTCATTTGGGGTGCTTCATGACCTGAGCCACATTCCAGGTGTTCAGTACATTTTAATATTGGATCATAGTTAGATCAGAAAGGTCACAAGTGGTACATTGCTTACATAACTTTCTCTTCATAGACCCTAAAAACAGTGACGTGTGTAGTAGACAATGGTATTGCTGTCACTTTGTCTCATTTCAAGTGGCAGAGATTTAGACTGATGCCTACCATCACCAACACAATCCCATCAGGTTCTTCACTGTCTATGGAATCTAGTGAGCCTAAAATCTGGAAGTTGATTAGTCATTCTATTACCCCCAGCACAAGAGGACATAAAGGACAGAAACAGCTGCTACTGTAGATCACAGTAGTGGTGGGCTGGTCAGAGTTCTGGCCCATTTCAGAGGAGCACCTGTGCTGCTTCACAGTGATGGTAAAGAGGAGAGTTTGTCCCTGGGGGAGTTGGGCTGGTAATACGCAAGGAGAGCAGCATGACTATCAAAGACACTGGGCATATCACCAAGTTCTTTAGAGTCCACAAAGCTCTAGAGGATTTGTTGAGAGGTACTCAAAAGATCAGGATTAGAGGTGACCACTGAGCTTGCACATGCTAAGGTGGTGTGATAAGCTCTGCTTGGAATCTGTGAGTTAAGCAATAAAACTTGACAGGGTGAGTGGTATTGGGCATAATGCAGCCCAACACCACAGGTAGAGGACTTACAGCCCTTGGATGGTAGGCTGTAGCCCCTACTGCCCACTCTGGAGGTATTACTTTGCTTTGAAAAGTAGTCCCTCTACTGGTATATTTGTCAGTAGGGGTCACTGAAGCAATTCAGAGCTGCTTTAATTCCAATAGTTCCCTTTACTATACTGTTTAACCCCCACTTCTTTAACCATCACACCTAACATATCCCCACCCCACACTTATTGGTGCTCCTTTTAATTAGTGTAACTAGTTACTTTAGCAGTCAGAAATGCAGTCAGACTGCAGTGCAATCAGGCATGGCAGTTTGGACATCCTGCACTGTCACAGATGTGCATGTGGTGCCTGTGGTACTGACTAGGTAATTTTATTTTATTTTCAAATAAAGATGCCTGTTGCATTTCAAGCTGAATTTCAAATGTGTTTCTTACTTTTGGTTGACACAGGGTGGAATCAGGGCCAGCCAGGAGGAAGTTAGTGAAAAGCTGTCTGCGAATAGCGCTGAACATGTGACTGTGCTAGCACTATAATTTAATAAAATAACGGGGTTTTTTTATTGGAGGGGAAAATGTAATGTAAGCGGCACAGTGTGTACCATTTCAATAGCGGTTCAATTTTGTTGTGTCGGGGGCTCGTTGCTCACTAAAGTACCAAAACATGTCTGACTTTCACTTTTTACATTCCATTTGGGCACTAATTTGTGCGGTAGTAAGACATGTTGGAATGGATCTTCTTTTTCCCAGTCTCTGTTGGCACATGAATGCACCCATTGGCAAGGCTCACCCATTCAGAGGCTGGGAAATTTTCAACTCATTTTCTAATCACAATTTGAGATTCTTGTTCCAAATGGCTTACCTGGTCATCATCTGTGGGCCATTCAGAGTTCTGAGGTAGTGGGGCATTCCAAGGTACTTAGGCTTACAGCATGGGAACATGGTCATTAAAGGGGAACAGTCAGCAAAATAGGATCCATCTCAAGTGTGGGGCTGGTCCCAATGTGCATTGTGTGCACAAACATTTGATTTGCTTTCTTTTTACTGTTGCATAGTGGATTGAATCAGATTAATTTAACTTACTTCTAGGCTGACATCTTGTGCAACTACAAATTCAAGAATCCCCTGCAGCTGACATAAGAGCAGTACTGTGGCAGTGGGAGATTCAATAGCCTGCAGTGCATGTTAAAGCTTTGTATTTCGGATGAGATGTTTTGCATTTCTGTTTTTCTCCAGAAGTGCAGTTCAGTCCTCTGTGGCTGTACTTAGCCCCAGGAGGACAGTGGTATGGCAAACATAAGATCAGTGCTTACATGAACTCTATCATGCTACAATGACACTACAGTAAACTGTAAGTAAATCAAAATGATTTTGCATTACAAAGTGCATATTGGGACCAGCCCCACACTTGACTGTGGGGCTCTTGGTGCTGACTGTTCCTTTAAAGAACTATGGATCTTTGTCGACCCTCGGGGCATCCAAGAATGGCCAGACTGTGCAGCTGCTGATACCTACTTAGAGTATCAGGAGGCATGACCCAGGATGTGGAGGAGGGTGAGATAATACATAAGCACTAACTCAGGCCAAGGAGATGCCTCCTTCTAGCACAGTTGTAGTACCCCCCGGCACAGTAGCAATTCCACTACATTTTCCAACAGGCCCTTGAAGCATTAGGCTTCAGCCCTAAGGGGTTAAGCACCCCTCATTTGATACTGGGGTGGCCACAACAGCCAGGGTACAGGGATTCATGAATATGCAAATGCAGGCCTCTAAGGTGGAAATACCATCCTGTTAATGCTATGTTTGGCTGAATTTGATGTTTCCTTCTTGGTTTTTATCTCAGAGAATAAAAGGCAAATGGGCAAGGTGTGGATCTGGGGACATTCCTATATAAACTCAGGAGAGGACTAAGCCAAAGAGGTACCAGGCAGCCCCAACCTCCAGTCAGTATCATGGTGGACCAAATGTTTTATTTGGGTCAGCATGGGATGCATTAGAACATGGAGCAGTGAGAAGACAGGGATGCCCAACCTTTGGAACATTCACTTGGTGATAATGGGGCTGACAAAATCAGTCAATCTATTGCAGTAAGTGAAGAAGGAGCTGCAGGCCCACAGATGTTGGTGGCTGCCTGCAAGGCTGATATGGTGACATATTATTCCGTTGAAACAATGGTGAAACACAGAAAATGCCAGAGCTATGGAGAAGACCAGGAGGTGACAAAACAGTGAGATGGGTTCTTAGTGATGTCACTTCAAGGGAGGGTGCTAAAACATGACGGTATTACCACCTTCATGCAAAATGGCACACAGCTGATGGGGTGCACATCAAGGATGTGGGGTATGAGATATTTACATTGGATATACAGGATGTAGTCGATGATAGGCTAGCATGATGTACTTGGGGAACAGGTGGGAGTTAGCTCTGTGGTGTCAGGACAGTCTCTGATCATGTAGTATTCTAAAATGGAGGAAGACAACCTGCACTCAGACTGGACAGGTCCATTAAAGAGCTGGCAAGGGGGGTAGATACAGTAGGATCCCCACTCTGTCAGATGGGTCCTAGTGTCCCTATTCAGAACCGCCTGTGAAGGAGATGACCTTGTATTGAGATGCAAGTAGTCTGTGATGGTGAGGCTCTTGTAACAAGGTATCAGCCTTTAAAGTTGCTGTTAACTAAGGTCATCCCTGTGGGTGAGGGGCTGAGGCACTGGCAGCCTTAGTACCGCCACACAGGCAACCCAGGTTTTGGAATGGGCTAGGATCAACAAGGGTCAGCTGGGGAATGGAGAACTGAGCATCTGCAGTTATCTTCTTCTCCATAGAGGGGACAGTGCATACTATTGCTTGACTGCCACCTAACAGAGGCTTGTGCAGCAGCAGCAGTTACCTTGATCGATGGTCAGGTATGGGGTTTGAGACATGCAGCATCCTCATGTTGTAAGTGTGTGCCATTGCACATGTGCCAGCCCCTGATTTGGGAGGAAAAATGGAAGGAAAAAGCTTTTCTGCTGGCAGGATGATACCGCAACCTCGGGGTCCCACATCACCTACCTAGCACCCACTCACCCAATAACATCTGTAAGCAGCTGCGTAAGTCTCAGTGATGGTTGGTGACGGGACTGGAGGTCACTGGCAAAAGGGGTCATGGGGGAGGGACAGGAGGAGAAAGAAATTCAAGATAAAAAAAACTGCCGTTAAATGGACAACTGCTGTTAATTGTACTGTAACTCTTTATGTGGCACATTGTCGATAAATGGACTAGTATCATTAATTGCAGTCCTTTCTGGCACATCCTCACCATGAGTTTAATTAATTATTTTTTCTGTGTGTTCTAGTGCTGGTGGGGCTAGCCACCCAAGAACACACAAGGGTCCCTAAGTCACAAGCGCATGAGTCTGTTTGTGTTTGAGCCCTTCTCTTGCCAGATGGAAGTCTTACCCCTAGCCCTGCTAAAGATTGGAATCTTCCAGAGGTTGAGATCATTGCTGGAGGGTGGGAGATTCAAGGAAGAGATGGACCAGCCAGAGGTGGGCCAGACCTCCCCACCCAGAGGAACCCCTTTGAGAGGGGACCATTTCACTCCCAGGTGAGGAGGGTAATTGCTGTGGTACAGTCCCAGTGGTTGATGGACTGATAAGATACCCTTGTAGCTGCACAGGTCGTGCTTAAATGAATCTTCCAGAGGTTGAAATCATTGCTGGGTGGGGTTCAGGGAAGAGATGGACCAGCCAGAGGTGGGTTGGACCTCCCACCCAGAGGAACCCCATTGGGAGATGGGTCCATTCCTCCAGGTGATGGGGGTTATTGCTGTGGTACAATCCCTGTGGTGGATGGACTAATAGAGATCATCTAGCTGCACAGGTAATGCTTAAATCAGCCGTAACCTCTATGATTCCTATTATTAAACATATGAATATGCCTATTTAAACTCCACATATGAGTGAGGATTAATATTGAGGAGAAAACAGGGAGGATATGGGGTCTGACACTTCATTGCTACTTCTCCAAAGGATTGCAGTAAGCCAGCTTTAGTGGTTGGCTCTTCCTCCATCTCACCCTTTTCAGGTAGGTACTGGCCACTCCTTCAAGAGCTATGCCTAGGTTGAGACCCATTCCTTCTCTGGTGAGAGGCCCTAGGCCTGGGAGGTTGTCTCTCTCCAGCGGTAAGGATATGGCTGGTGAGAGACAGAGAGAGAGAGAGAATGAGAAAGGGAGACAGACAGAGACAGACAGACAGAAAGACAGTAAGAGATAGAGGAGGAGACTTAAAAGAAGCCACAACCCTTGCTGGACCATTCTTTCTCCATCCTCCCAAGATGATCATCCCACTCTTCCACCTTTGTAAAAGCAATGACAATCAAAGTATCAGGCAAAGTAGGGCACCATTAAACTTGCTATGAGAGACAGCCTCCAGGATAGTGAAATGTTCCCAGTTTTCCCAAAATTAGCTACAAGGCTTCCCAGTTTTTCACCTCCCATAGTGCTATAAGACTGATGACGAAGTGAGCATTAGTCACAACCTGTAAATACAGCAGCAGGAAGGTCTCTGATTATGTGCTATGCTGGTAAAAAGAAGGATCCTGCATCTGGATTGAACAGGTCCCCTAATGGTTGTCATGAGGTACATGTTGCAGGATTCACACCCATTCCAGTTGGTTCCTGGTGCCCACATTAAGGAAACCCAGGGGAGACAGTCTCAACTTACAGGCGAGCCCTTCATCATACAGATGGGGGCCTTAACCCTGTTGTGAATTACAAGAATCATCCATCAGTTGCAAAAAGTTCCATGTCAAAACAGTGCCTACAAAACAGTGCTGACAAAAATAGGACAGGAACAATAGCCCAAAGCAAAACAGCCCAGAGCAAAACAGCATGTCCCAAAATCAGCGAACAACTACACTTATTTTTTCTATGGGGACTATGCCCCATACTCCTTCTTGTGGGGGTTTCACCCCTGCACCCCATACTTAAAATAACTATCACCATGGGGGATGAAATTTAGGAAGGGGAAAACTTGGAAGGGGATAAGCTACAGGTGGACACAAGTCGGGGAAGAACATTGGGGACAAACGGGTGAAGAGAACAAAGTCATGAGAGCAGGCCAAATGGGAATTAAACAAACAAAAAATGTCCTCACAGTCAGTCCCAAGTCTAGTCTACCAGCCACATAGGTGGTGATAATAACATCTACACTATGCTGCTAGCTAGAACTGGCCCTCCAAACAACTACCTACATGCTTGAAACACTAACTTCCCTATGGCTGCCTGCCAAAATGAAAGTGCTGAACTTACAATGAGCTGTTAATATTCCATAGCTCATTTACTACTAGCTATTTTGACCTTACCCAAACTGACTCACTGTAATTGAGTCACTCTATTCACAGGATACCGTTGCAAAGCTTGCTTGGGGGTCAGGGAGATGGACCAGCCAGAGGTGGGCTGGACCTTCCTTCTCTCCCCCATTTTGCAACTCCATGAAGCAAGGGGGTAATTGTTGTGGCATGCTATTGGTGGCACAAGGACTGATCATAGGACCTCTAGCTGCCTATATCATGTTAATGTCAGCTGTAGTATTAGGTGATACAATCAATAAACATATGGCTGCAGTCTTTAGTTCCATATATTAGCTTATGTTGTTGCTGGGGAGAACCAGTAGGAGGAGTTGGAGCATGACTTTTCCATGACAGTTGCAGAGTTTGTGGATACTGTTGCATAATGCATTTATGCCAATTTTCAGGTTCCTAGCTCAAGTGATTGCTGATATACAGTATACTGTAAGTGACTGAAAAAAGAATTTTAACATAGAAGTGCTTATTTAGCGCTAACCATGTTGGTGCTACCTTGCCACTATACTGTAATTATGCAGTCCTTTAGGCTTTACTGCCTAGACAGGTTAAATCCTGCTAGTATACAGGTCCCTTGTTAGTAAGTCTAATGCTAATACTGTAAGAGGACAACACCAGAGGAAACCTAGTGATTTAACTTTGTTACTGCACTAGTTAGGGCTGAAATAACAAAAAGTAGGAAATGTGCAATAGGGTTTCCAGCAACAGGTGTAGGTGTGCCTTGAGTTGTCAACCTTTTTTGGCAAAGAACTTTATTTTATAACAAACAATAAGTACATTAAACAAAACAAACCCCCATACAGATAAACCCCAATACAGATGTAAGTACAATAGAATGTGTCAAATCACAGTAAAACAAAACAAGCCCACAACCCTCCCTACCCCACCCCCAACACCCCCCAAACCCGGCAGCTATTCTGAATAAGAAAAGAAGAGGCAAAAAAAAGACCAGGGAACTTAACAACCTAAACACTAAACAAATCAACTGTATCCTATCCTAGAATATCCTGTTAAACACCAATTAAAGCGTGGTTAAAGGGGATAGGAATGTGTATGAACTACCCGATCCCATTCTATAAGGGTATCAAGAGAAAAGGAAGAAACACTAGCCTCTAGGAGAGTGATAGAAACAATGGCTAGTCCCAACTTCTCTAGTAACCAAATTTATCCTTCAAGCAACCGATAAAAACTACCCCAACATCTTCCAATTTCTCACTGGACTTAAAAACCCTGGCTACGGCCCTCTCGCATTCAAAGCTCCCAGAAACTCATCCCACCATTCCTTACAGGAAGGGGTCTTGTCGCTCCGCCAGTAATGGAGGAGCAGCAGCTTGTCACTAAGGTGACCAAGGCTACTTGGCACTTTTGAAAACCAATGAAATATGGGTAAACCTACCAAATATGCAGGCGTCAGCATTAAAATAAGCTGAAATATCACAAAAGGGCCTATCCATAACCTGACCGAGTCCCAGAACTTAACCACCTTGGGGCACTCCTAAAGTTTATGATAGATAGTGCCATAGAACATCCACATTCCTTGCACTCTGGGGAACTAAGTCTATATATTCGAGAGAGTTTAGCTGGAGAAAGATAAAGATTGTGCAAAATATTAAACTGGAGACCCTCAATCTATCTTGCTTGACACATGCATATAAGTCCAACCAAACCCTGCCCAAATCTCTTCAGACCAGCCCAAGGATAAATTCACCTCCCAATAATGGGGAACTGGGGACGAGGAATCTCTCTTGCTAGAATTAACCTGTATATTTTCAAAGCTGCGTTATCAGACAGTGCCAAGTCTCTTATCTTCCTCATTAACCCCCAGCCTCCTCACACCCGTTCCATCCACCAGGAGGGAGCGAATACACCCTGAATCTGGTACAGCTGCAACCGTTCACTAGGATCTATCTTAAGTTTCACCATCAAGACAGAAGGTGATGTAACTGAGCCATCTGAAACAAAGTCCACTGCCCTAGGTTTATGGGGAGGTTGCCTACACACCTCTTTATCGGCTGATTACCAATCAAGAGGTTAGGGTTCCTTAAAAGAGGTTGCATCAGGTCTCTTGCATAGGGATATTCAGTAATGAATAAAGCTGATGAAAGGCCTTAATGTCCCAACCCAACGGGTATCCCTTACTTTAGAGGAACTTTTGACCATGGGGTGAATAAAAGGATTCCATGTCCAGATTAAGACTCTGGGCCATAGAGACGATCTAGCATACCACCTACAGAAGTCGTTGCTATGTCTGGCGCCCATAAGGCCGATCTCGCAATGACTAGCCAAATAGTAGATATAAAGTCCGTAGCTGCAAACCCCTTCCTTCCTCAGTAGAGTAAGTTTCCCATAAGCCCTACGAGGGGTTTACCATTCCATAAAAGTCAGCACAGTATTTATGCAAGTAGGTTAAAAAAGATTTGGGAAGGTATACATTAAGATTAAAGAGAGGGTAAAGATTCTTGGTAAAATCATCATTTAATTGTATTAGTTCTCCCCAAAAGGATAGAGGAAGCTTGGTCCACCTTCCAAATCCTCTTTAATGGATTTGAGCAAGGGCTTGAAGTTTAGATCTGCCAACTCAGCCAAGTCTTTGGAAATCTGGATACCCAAATAGGGTAGAGATTTTGGTCCAACGTAGGCCCAAGGATGAACACCAACTCCGTTGTAAATGAGGGGATAACGGGTAAACCGTAGTTTTACTCTTGTTCAAATTATAACCCGAAAATTCACTAAAACATGAAATAATTTGAAACAGGTGTGGAAGCGAGTCTTGACTATGCCAAATATGCATTAACAAGTCATCAGCAAAGGCAGACAGTTTATACTGGACTTCCTATGCAAACCCCTTGAACTTTATTGTCCATCTTGATGGCCCTAATCAGGGTTCTAAATTTAAATTAAATAAACACGGGAAAGAGGGCACCCTGACGAGGCCCCGCAACAACGAAAAGGGGCTGAAATCAAGTTATTGCACTGAATTTCGCTGTTGGACATGTGTAAAGGATCCAGTATAGTCCAGGAACTTACCCGAATGCCAAATTTGGACAATACCTCAAACATAAAATCCCATTCCACCCTATCAAATGCTTTTCTGCATCTAGTGAGACCAGAGATGCTTCCATGTCTGGGCTCGCAGACTCAGAAATTATATAAAACAACTTTCTAAAGTGATCCGCAGATGAACGACCAGCCACAAATCCAGCCTGCTCAGGGCTCAGCAGCCCTAACCACACTGCCTTAATTCTAGTAGCCAGAATCTTAGCGTAGATCTTGATGTCAATATTTAATAGTGATATTGGTCTGTAATTACTTACTAAGTCTAAAGATTTGTCAGATTTGGGCAGGAGAATTATTCTCGCCTCAAAAGGGACTGGTCTTCTATCCCATGCTCATGCCAAAAGGTGTAGAGTTGCTGCAACAACGGCACCAGGTATTCTTTGAGCGTCTTATAAAAGAGCTGTAAAGCCATCTGGCCCTGGTGCCTTGTCCAGCTTTAAAGCATCGATAGTTTGGGAAATCTCCTCATACGAAGGGAGCTTCTAACATCTGGCTAAAATCCTCAGATAGTTTGGGGAAGGGAATAGTCGCAGAAATTCCCTCATCCTGCAACCCTCTGGCGGAAGCGGCACACTAGAATATAGATTTTATAGAAATAAAAAATACCCAATATGCCCTCGGATCCGAAATCATGTCATTTGTCTGTGGATGCCTTAACTGCCACCCACTTGGCGTGGCCCGTTGTTTCAACTGCCATGCTAGTATTTTACCCGCTTTGCTGCCCTGCCCATATAGGAGGCCTTCAATCTAGAGGCCGAGTGCTCAACCTCTCTCTCAAAGTCCTTTCATACCAGGCCCTAAGAGTAGCTAGCTCTTGCTCTTGATCATAAGACCTCGAGACCTCTCCTATAGTGTCCAGAGCCTTAATTTTCTCTAAACAATTGGACAACAAGTGCGTTTTTCCTTTTTGTGAGTTGACGCAAACCTAATCAGCTTACCCCTCCATGTAGCCTTCAAGGCGCCCACACCTGGTCTACTGTCCGAATTGACCCCAGTTGGAATCAATGGAGTGAGATATAAACGATCAAGACGACCTAGCAATTGGGGATCCTTAAGTAAACTGTTATTTAGAGACCATGAGTAAGATCTTGGTGGAACAGATAGTGGCTGACACGAAATCTAATGGGAGAGTGATCAGAAATTACCCGACTCAAATAGTAACTTCTTGAACCAAAGTAAGAACCTGATGGCTAACCAAAAAAAATCAATTCGAGAATAACTTCTATGAACAGGGAGTAAAGGTAAATTCTCTAGCAGTTGGGGTTGGTCAATCTCCATGTATCGACAAGGCCTAAAGAGGAAGCAATTTCTGCCAATGCCCTCTGGGCCAGGGAGGTGTAGACCTTACACCACAAGCATCCAAACGTTGGACTGTACCAAATTCCAATCCCTCCTAAGATTACAGGCCTATCAGCAAAGGGCACTATAAGTACCGCCAGCTGTGTAAAAAGATGGTGACTCCTGATTGGGCCCATAACAGACCCCAGCACTAAACTTGCTCCCCAAGCTTCCCTACCACAATGACAAATCTGCCATTAGGATCGGAAACAACTTCCGAAGGAAAAAGGAACCCTTTAGCCACTAGAACAGCCACCCCTCTTACTTGTGGAAAACCCTGTCTCAAAAACCTGACCTACCCATCTTTTTTCAGAAAGTGGAGCTGGTCAGAGAGCATGTGAGTTTCTTGAGAAATACTATTGATGGGTCAAATTAAGCAAATGATTTAAAATAATATATTTTTCCTATTATCTCTACCCACCTTAATGTTCCAAGAAATAATATTTAGATTAGAAGCCATAAAATAGCTCTATAAAGGATACAGACCCAACTGGTAAGCTGCCAACTCCCTCCCTAATATCCCCAAATACCTAAAACTTGAGAAAAGGAACCCCCTCAAAAAGCTCCCACTCTTTCCCCAAACCCTACAGAAACCATACCACCTGGCCCACGCCCACTCCAAATCTGTTGGCCCATGGCGCTCTGAAGACGAGCCCCCTTAGAAAGAAGAGTCTATTTGCCATATCCCCACAAACTGATCAAACCTGTGAAGCCCTAGGCAACCGCCTTTATTCTGCATCCATTAGCAATTCTCGTTAGTTAACACTTCCCCATCCCTATATAGAGCCCAATATTATATCGTTTATTAAATTCTAAATGTCTAACAAGTGACTACATTCACACCAAGGCACAGACCATAGGGAAGTCTAACGAGGGCGAGCATGAAATGGTCACAAAGAAAACCGAAAAGGAAAAAAAGTCCCATATAACAATGTTCCAGCACACCCACTCCCCAGTAGCTCAGCCATTAAATACAGAAACCATAAGCCAAAGCGGCTATAGCAATATTCTAAAACCCCACCATAACTTCCAACTTTATTAATTAGTAGGTGGCTTAAATATCAGGACAAAACTCAAACAATAAACCAGGCAAGGAGCCAAACTGCTGTTGCAACTAACTAGAAAAGTAACTAACAAGACATTGGCAGAGCAGTGAGCCCGCCACAGATCTCGAGCAGCTCTGAACATTCTACACCCAAAGTGGTGGCATAACAAGACTGATAATAAAATAAGAAAGGGTAACCTCGTAAAGTGAATCGGAGGCTTGCCGGCATCTCAGCAGCAGCCTTGCACCTGGTACCCCTTTTAGGACCCTCTGGCAACCGCCGAAAACACATGTCGAGAAATCCTCCCTCGGATGGGCACATTTTACATTAAATGTAGATCCAGACTTTACAGATCAAATGCCCCAATAACAGACCTGTAAGGAAAGAGAAAATAAAATAAAAAAAAAGATTAATAAGGGGAGATAAGGAACTCCCAACACCCTATAAGTTCAGTAGCAGACTCATGCAGCCTAAAGTTGAACAAATCAGTCCAGCTTTTCTTCTAAGCTCCGAGTGCTTCCTCGACATCAGACCTCCTCAACCTTTGAGAAATAAATCGCAGTAAATCTTTTGGTGTCTTTACAGCCTCGTCTGCCGATTCAAAACATTTATTCCATCCTTGAGAGTGACTTCCAACCTAGCCGGGTATAGCATGCGATGTTTCACACCAGCAGCTCAGAGTTTTGAAGTGATGGGACGAAAACTGGGCGGCCATCCGGATTTTCAGTGTTAAATCGGGAACCACACGTAATTTCTTACCTTCCAGAGAATGGCTGAGAGTTTCTTGCCTCCTTCAAAATATGCTCCGATCAAGATAATTGAGGAGCTTGAAGATAACAGGCCTTGGGGGTCTGAGGAGGTGGCTTGCCCTTGAGGCCCGATGGCCTCTTTCAGTAATATTCAGGCCGTTGAGGCGAAAGGCCCTACCATCTTCCTAAGAAACTTTTGCAGGAAGGAAATTGTGTTGGGGCCTTCTTCACCCTCCGGAGCCCCAGCAAAACAAGATTATTACTGCGGTTTCCTTCCCTTGAGGTCGTCTAGACGATCTTCTAGTTTAGCCACGTACTCTTTGCATTCCACCATAGCTGGGCCCTGTTTCTCTGAGCCTCCGCTCCAGTGAGGAAATCTGAGTTCAGCAACTGTGACCTGACGGGCCAGTTGAGTTAGTGCAGGCTTGAAATCGGCAACCTCCTCGATTAATTTAAAAGCGCATCTTTAATTGTTGACAGTTCAGTGTATACACAGAAGGTGTTAACTTGTCTTGCAGAGCCATCGGAGAAGAGCTGCGCTGAGGGCGCTTTCCTCAAGTTCCTGGCTAGGTTCTTCCATCTTTGCCCATTTAGCCAGACAAATTAAAGCTAAAAGAAGTTGCAGCTTTAGATTGAGGTTATGGCAGGTGTAAATTGTCAGAAGTGTGGGAAAAGTCAGCGTTTAGCTAAGAGAGGAGAGCCCCTATGCAAGCTGCTAATCCTTCGAGCGCATCACCTGACCGAGTTGTCAATCTAATGCTCACCCCATTCCATGATTATGTACACACTTAGATGTTTACAATATGTGAGAATGGGGTGATTGTTGTCTTAGAAAAATAATCTTTTCATATCACATCTCACGAAAAAGATTTAAAAGTTTAAACACACAGCCATAACTGGAGAAAAGTGTAATACTTTTTCACCAAACCAGCAAAGGCACATTTGTGCCCTGGTCTATTTTACCCTGAAAATGTCAGACCAGAATTCCAAACAGTCTGTCAGCAAGGCCAGTTGACATAAAAAAAATAAGAGGATCTGGAAACATCGAATAAATAGAACAATCTTTTTCATATTAAGCAAGTGACAAAAATACTTTAAATGTATAATAAAAACATTTCAGGCCATTTACCAAATAATTAACTGCAGAATATAGCTAATATGGTCCTGGTAAGCAATATACATGTGTTGCTTGTATTGCAGAATGTCATTTTAGTGGTTATTTAAATTTGAATTCAAGGTACAACATGCAAGCAAAAAATATTTTCCCCAATGAAAAGGATGATGTCAACATGAAAAAGTATTATTTTTTCATTTCATACAGCTATTTTTAGGTGCTTACGAGCATGCTCAGAGCCAGTTATTTAAAATTTCTAAATTAAATAACTTTGGAACTGATTAATATTTTTCACCAAACAAGCAAAATGCACATCTGTGGGTCAGCCCCTTTCTACCCAGAAAATTTCATACCAATATTTTAAACCATCTGGGTGCTATCCAAGTTGACAGAAATCCCATTCAAACCAAAAGGAAAAGTACCTAAAATTTCACTTTTGATCTATCTGTAGCTCAGAATCTGCACATCCAACCAGAATAAAACTTGGTAAATCCAGAGATATACCATATGAGACCATGCATGCAAACTTTTCTACAAATCTGTTGAACAGCTGTAAAGTTATTAAAGTGCAAAAATTGGGGTTTAACATTGACATGCCTGTACAACTGTAACTATCATGTGTTATAGGGGTGCAGTAACACCCATATATTTAGGGTTGAGCAGGGCTTTTATGTTAAACCTCACCAGGGCAACCAAAATAGTGCAGGGACTGCATCAGAAGACATATGAGGACAGATTAATGGAGCTCAATATGTATACCCTTGAGCAAAGGAGGAGAGAGAGGTGATATGATTGAGCCATTCAAACACCTTAAGGGCATTAACAAAGTGAAAGAGTCTAACATGTTTAAATATAAGAAAAATAGCAGGACAAGAGGACACAGCATGAGATTAGAGGAGGCTGATTAAGGGGAATGAGAGAAATTCTTTTCACAGAAAGAATGGTGGATGCATGGAACGGCCTACCTCAGGAACTGTGGCTATGAATACAGTGCAGGGCTTCAAACAGGCATGGATAGGCATAAGGGAGCAATACAGATGAGTATGAATAGATAGGCAACTGACAGAGCAAAGGCCGATGGCACATTTATAAGGTAGAAAAGAAATGGGCAGACTGGATGGGCCTTGCAGTCCTTATCTGCTGTCAACCTCTATGTTTTATGTTTCTATGTTTCTATTTTGCAGTTTAATAACTTTATAACTGTCCAATGGATGTGCATGAAAGTTTGCACACGTGGTCTCATGGGGTAGATTTCATAACGTGCCAAGTTTTGTTTGGTCACATATGGGATTCCATTCTGCATATAGTGAAAAATGTAAACATTTGCCCTGTCAGACATACAGGGATACAATTGCACTATCTCAAAAAGTGCAGGTGCATGGGAGTGCAGGACCCAGAGCCCTGCGCACCAACAGGAAAATGAGGATACAATTATGCTATTTCAAAAAGTAAGGATATTCTTTGCAAAAACTGCATTAATGCAACATTTAGGGCTCTGGCTAAAGTGACAAAAAAAACCACCCCTAAAACAAATCCAGGGTCAGAGTCTTCCTCGGTTCTTAACTCTAAAACTCCACCCATTCTATACATTGCAGAAACATACATACTTAATGGGGTCAGCTTTAGGGTTGAAAACTCCTAGGAAGACTGTGTCTCTAATTTGTTTTAGGGGCTTATATGCTTCATCCTTTCAGGTATGTATTTATTAACCAGATCATTCAGTTTGTCCACTAATGTCTCCCACATTATATTTAGATTATTACTATCAAGATGTCTCTGCCAGTCCCAACAACTAAACTTTCTCCTCATCCTATGAAAATCACTTTTATCAAAATATTTAGTCTTTGTAGATCCTCGTACTGCATAATTGGATACATGCAGTTTTTACAAAGGAAAAAAATATATATATATATATATATATATATATATATATATGTATATATACAAAAGCTACAATTGCATAGTTATCACCACCCAGTCAAACACATTGCCTTTCTATATTTATAATTTAGAGTCTAGCCAGGATGTTTATTATAAAATGAAATCTTTTTTGCACATTTATACTTAAAGTCGATCACACATTGTTTATTAGTTTTTTTGTACTTACATGTGGCTTTATATTTTATTAATCTGTCACATGATGCATTTTGTAGGTATTTAAACCCCACACTGACCACAATACCACACCCTGATGAAACTCTAAAAGAAAGAAAACTTTAAGGTAGGAGGTAGCTATTCATAGGGATAAGAAAGCACTTAAATTTGAAATATTACTTGTTGGATGAAATGTCTTTTTGCACTGCTTAGCACTTTGAAAGATGGAGCTGTAGTGTGTGGAAGCAAACCCACTTTGAATGGACTGGTGGTATCATTACTACATTAAAACAGCTTGGTTACAAATACAGTATCTTTGTTTCTGTCCTGTTTTATGGAGTTAAGACATGGCAACTATTGTATCTGCTTTTACTAGCACTTCTACCCCAAGAGTCTGAAATAAATATTCTGCTTCTGAGTTAAACCATTTTTATCATTCATATTTTATTGAGATTTCACTTCTTTTACATATGAAACAAAGAGATAAGATACACAGGTGGTAACATTACTACAAACACATTCATTGAGAAAACAACTCTATGATATAACCTTAAGAATAAACTGTTATTACATAAACATTAATATATAGTGTACAATAGCTCTCTACTAATAATTTAATTATGGTTTTAAAACTCTGTCTTGCATATACTTATTGTAACATTAACTGCAATTATATACTAAAGATTACAGAAAGAATGAAAAATATTAATGTATTTCTATCTCATTAGATCTACAATGTGAATACATTTCTATATATAAGAATATTTTAAAAACGTTCACAGATTATTATGAATTTGTCCAGTCTATTTATGTTCACATAAGACACTCTTTCATAGCTGGTCTTAATATACATATTTTGAGTCCACTCCTTTACAGAAGGGATAACTGTACTATTCCAGAGTCTCAAAATGATGTTTTTGGCTGTTATAAAAGCTGTTAGCATCCATAATTTTGGGATGATGATAAGTTTGTAAACTCAGAACAAATTCCTCAAACTGGAAACTTGGCTGAGCAGTTTATTTTATTGTCTACTACCATTTCACAGACTGATATGATGTTTTCCAAGAGTGGTGAAAGATGAGGACAATACCATAAGATGTGGGACAGGGTACCCTTGTCTTCTAGGCATCTCCAGCACCTATCCTCTGATGACAGGCCTGGCCTAACCATCTTGCATGGAGTGTAGTACCATCTGTATACTATTTTGTATTGTATAAGCCTCTCTTTAGCTTCTCCACAGGCTTTTAATGCCATATTCAGATTTCTTCCACTCAGTACTGAGTATCTGAATATGAAGTTCTTGCTGCTATTTTCAATCGGTGTTGCTACTGGATCTGTTTTGATTCTAGCAACATCTTATATATTTGGGGTTTTATGTCCATTATTGGTACTACAGATTTTGTCTAAAATATGAACTGGGAGAAAGGTTACATCTTTATTCATTTGTAGTCTAAGTATATCACATAGTTGAAGGTACTTGTGGAAGTTTGTTTGGGGTATTTTGAATTTCAAGGAGAGCTGTGAGAATGTCATCAGGGAGATAGTGGTGGGGTCTATGATGTCATCAAAATAAATATGCCCTTTGCTTTCCACCACAGCCAGTTTTACTTTTGCCATTTATTTTTAGAATTACCACATAAAGACAGTGAGGAGAGGAATTTGGATCCCAACACAGGGCTGTGGCAACTTGTTTCTAAGATTTATTGACATGACATAATACATGACATAATACAGGATTAGAGTTAAATATTTTCATAGAGTCTGTAAATAAGGATACTCTGAGGTGATTACCTTTCAGCAATGCTGTTCCATTTCTACCCATCCTGGGCTATCCTGATTATTTGTTGGCCATAATGCCTTGACACATTGTGCTACTATAAAAGCATCATGCCTGTTTGAAATTAGATAGACCAAATCCACCCTTGGATCTATGATGTTGTTGTTGTTTACACAAAGCAATCTGTGGAGGTTTATTTTCCCATATATACTTTCTAGCCAGGTATAGAATTTGGTGAAAAGAATGTCGGTATGTGTACAGACAATGTTGTAGTAAATAATATATTTTTGGTGCCACCATCATGCTGAATGTCTGAATTTTAACACAGAGAGATAAGTGGATTTTATTTCAATGTGTAGAGTCGAGGTCAATTTTTTCTAAAATTACGTTAAAGTTTTTCCAAATGATTTGGGAAATGTTAGGGTTAAAGTTATGCCTACAAATTTAATAGCCTGTGGTGCAATTTGAATATTATGCCTAATAAATATAGACTTATCCATGTCTTTTTCTAAGGGTAGGGCCTCTGATTTGTTAAAGTTTATTTTGAACCCTGACACTTTTGAAAAATCCTTAATTAATGATAAGATATGGGGTATAGATGTCTGCCAGTTTGTGATGGACAGCATGACATCATCTCGTGAGCTGAAATCTTCTGCTCTTTACCCACTTTCATACCTGTTATGGCTATGGACATATGTATTTTGATGAGAAGAGGTTCTAAGGCAAGCAAGAATAGGAGTGGTGATAAAGGACAACCCTCTCTGGTACCTCTATGGATCTGAACCTTTTCTGATGAGAAGCCATTGATATTGATTTTGCATAAACCTCTGAGTACAAGACCTGTAGCCAGGTACAAAAGCAACTCCTAAATTATACTTGTCCAGGATTTTAGACAAGTAACCCCACTATATCCTGTTGAATGCTTTGTTAGCATTCAAGGAGAGTAATGCAGGTTGTAAGTGGTTATTTTTGGCTGCATTTATTATATGAATAATCTTATGAAATAGATCTGAACTGCGATGCCCAACCACAAACCCTACTTGATCAGGGTGTATCAATTTCTGTATTACTATATTTAGCCTGGACGCCATTAACTTTGCAAGAATTTTGCAATCCACATTAATAAGTGAAATTGGCGATAATTCTCACATAGTGTAGGGTCCTTATCTTTTTAGGCAGTGCCACTATGAAGGCCTCTCTCATAGTTAGGTAGAGATCCAGTGACAGTTACATTACAAAATACTTTATGAAGTGTGGGAGCAATTAGATGATTGATAGCTTTATAAAATTTCCCAGTTAATCCAACAGGGCCTGGAGTTTTGGTTGGTACAAGTAGGAAATAACAAGAACGCCTTTACCACTAGTGACTACAAAATGTCCTCATTAGACCAAGCATTATAATTGTATCATGGAACATTCAGGGTGCAACAATCCAGTAAAAGGACCAAAGTGTTGACTTATCTTAAGTCCATGAAAGTGGACATTGTTTTTTTATAAGAAATATACCTAACAAATGAAGAAACAAACAAATTGAGAAAGTCATGGTAGGGTAAGTGTATGGTAGCTCATTTAATTCTAAGAGCAAAGGGTGTGTATTCTGTTTCATAAAAAATGAAATGTTGTGGTAGATTCATCTACCTCTGATGAAGAAGGCAGAGTTGTGATAGTTAATATCATGACAGAGGATAAGAAAATACCTTTAGTAAATGTTTATGCTCTGTTAGTAACCATGGGGTATTTTATGCTAATTTGGCAGATACAATTAGCAAACATGTGCATGGTGGACTGATTCTTGCAGGGAACATGAATATGGTAGCTGATAGCTTTACAGATAGCACATATGCAAATCCAGTTGACCATTTTAACTCTGCTAAGGACCTGAAGGCATTTTGTAAGGCATTTGGCCTAGTGGATGTATGGAAGATTATGTACCCAAAAGGTAGAGATTACACCTTTCATTCAAGCAAACATGGAATTTCCAGTAGACTGGATTATATATTCATCACCAAATATCTGATGGCAGGCCTTACCACAAGCTACATTGGCAACATAGTAATTTCAGATCATGCCGCTGTTTCTATGGGTATTTCCTTAGATTTCTCCACTCCTCAGAGAGAGCTGGAAATTAACAGTAGCCTATTGAATTATGTTGAATTTCAAAACTGGCTAACAGATGAGATTAAATTAATCAAATTAATGATAATGCGAAGTCTCATTACCAACCCTGTGGGATGCATTCAAAGCCTATATAAGGGGACATATTATTTTATTTTCATCTCATAAGAAGAAGCTTAGAGAAACAGAGCTAATAAACTTAGAAAAAGAATTAAAACAAAGAAGGGTTGCATAATTCCACTAAGGTAAAAAACCTTAGCCTGCACAGGGATATTGTTAATATTAAATATGTAATCAATATAATATGAAATCACAAAGCTGAATATGCACTCTTCCTTCTTAAACAGGCTTATTGGGAAGCCAGGGAAGTACAGGGAAATTGCTGGCCCACAAACTAAAAAAAGTCAGAAGCCACCAAAATAGCTTCTATAGAAACCAAACAGGGTTCGCCAGTTTATAAAACCAATCAAATACTAGAAGAATTCAATTCAATTTATTCAAAACTATATAAATCTGAAGGTCCAGTTGATCAAAGAGTTTTAGAGATGGTCTTACACAATGTTGAATTACAAGCCATTTCTGAACAAGACAGATAGAACCTAAACAAACCCATTATCCAAGGGAAACAAACAATTTTATTTGATGAGATACCCATCCCGTCACAGTGCACCATCTAGTAGCAAGAGAGCTATTCAGCAATTTTTGTTTGCAGCTTCAAACTATAGTATAAAACTTCCTTAAACTCTCTCTCCACAGAGAAAGATATATTTTATTTACAGCATCCATAGATGTCTGTTTACAGTCTATTTGCAAAATGTGTGTAAGGCAAGTGCAGTGATTAGTCTTTTGGGATTAGTATTTCTAGTCCCAGTGTACAATACATGAGAAAATCAAGGCAGTTTAATTAAGTTTCTTGTTTGCATTAAGCCACTATCATGGGTAGCTTTTATCTGACATGTTTTTTAGCTTTTCAACAACAAAGTCAATTGCTTGCTCTGGTTTCATTCACCACCTTGAGTATACTAACACACACAGCATCTTCAGTCTAAATTGAAAAAAAGTCTTTAAAGCTGTACATCATGTAAACACTACTGTGGTATAAAATGTGAAAGGGCTCTGCCCAGAAATAGAGAACTTCATTACACAGCAGTAATGGGTATGGTACCCAGGAAAATCCTCTAAAATCAAGTAGTGCAAATAGCAGTAGTTGTACCAGCACCACAACAGGTACTCAAAAGAATATATATTTTAGAGGATCTTGCCTTTAAGCCATAATTGTTTATTTTGTTCAGTGCCAGAAAACGTCTCTATTTATTGATTTTTTCAGCAGGTAAAGATACAGACACACAGCAGGAATCTTATTTACAGATACCAGCTTGGGGAAGGGGTTAGGGAGGAATGACATGGTAGGAATGTAGGAGCAGTTGGGTAGTAGATAGTGCATTACAATACATGTTGATGTACAGAAATTATACAATACAATACACATGTAAGCCTCTTCCCTCAAAAAATAGGGCTTACCTGTTTGGGTTCACAAGCCCATTGGTGCCTCCTCTCTCTTTCTTCTGAGCAGCCTGATCTGTCATCCTACCTTCACCCAATGTAACAGACTGTGCTGGGGACATGCAGGGCAATAGCAGTAGCACTCCATCCAGAGGTCCTGGGAAGGAGTCAAACCTGGACTTTTTGCTTTGTGGCAGAGGCTGCAAAAGATCTGTGATCTTAGCCCCAGGACTTTCATTGGGATCGGACCAGGACCTGATATTTGTGCCATCCTGTACAGCATCAGCAGGTTCCCCAGCCTCAGGATAAAGGAAAAGGGAAATTGTTTAAACTGGAAAGGTATGCTAAGCCAGAGTTTGTTTCCAGGTATGACCTGGGAACACAAAGAAGTTAAGTGACTTGCTCAGGGTCACTTATGCAAGTGGGGGGTGATGGGATTCAAACCCAGGTCCTAAGGTTTGCAGATCAGTGCCCTTAACCACTATTCTATAATGCCTCCTAGGGTAAACAGAAGTGTAGAGGCCAATGACTGACTGAACCAGAGCTGCCATTATGGCATGAAGAGCAGCCATATCTTACAGTGGCTGGAGCTCCTCCTCAGCAAATAATGTGCCCAGGATCCCATTGACACCCCTCCTAAGTCTGCAGCCTCAGTCCAAGCAAAATAAACACAGTCCCGGTCTTGGGGCAGGAAGCAGGGCCAGGTCCAGAATAAATTAGCTCCAGGGGTAGCAACCAATCACAGAAGACTGCAGTAAAGGACATTCAAAATGTAAACAAATATATCAATGGCCATAGCAATCTAACAATGACCTCAAAGGTCAATGGTGGGCAAACAGGTGAATCAGAGGATCTATCTGGGAATTTAAGACAGTCACCAGCATGCAAAAGTTATGAGATCGCATGCATGTTTTGCTTGGTCAGGCAGAAATCCACTGCCCTACCAACTAAGGAACTATTGAATCAATAGGATGTCAAGCTGTACTGAGCATAAACAAGATGGAAAAGAAAACTCTGGAGTGAGTTCCACTGAAGATCTTATTGTATGTCTAATGCTGTAGGAACCAGTGATCCAGCGACTGCCAGGACCTGCAGTCCTCACAGGCCCTTGTATCATGTGCACACCTGTAGTGAAGGAAAAACACATTTTAAGAGACTCAGAGTAAAAAGGCAACTAGTTGAGTGGGGCTTGAGCTGCCTCAGTAGTGACCTTTCCCCACAGAGAACCACCTCCACACAGCAGCCACAGATCACAGAGGCAACTGCCTACACAGGGTTTCTGGACTCTCAGCATCAGCCACAAGAGACCAACAGAGACTGAGTACAACAACAGGTAAGACCAGCTCAGTCAACCCTGGGGACTGTATGCCTACAGCTGGGTGCCTGCCTAGCATCACATCTGTTAGCTAGTCACCACCAGAGACAATCTGTAAACATTCACCAAAACTATGAATAACCACTGTCATTTTGACCTTGAAACTAGGGTGGCATATTGTGTATTGCACTAAGAAAGTACAGGGTGGACTGTGTAAAAATGCTATGCCCAGATGAAGACCTGCAGAGGCCAACTGGACCTTTATTCCTAGATTAAAATAGGAGCCCCATCTGTTAGCCAAGTTAAGTAGTATTATACCATGGACACCCAAAGAAACACAAAATCCTATAGTTTCTGATTGGCTAGCTGGCACCTTTCTGCCGTGGTAAATCCCCTGATAATCCACGCAAAGGTGCCAGCCAGCCACTATACAAAAACACTCCAACCCCGAACACAAACCCAAAATCCGCCATATTGTCTCCCCACTAACTGAGATGGTAAACCAAGAGTTTTAAACCTGAATTTGGAACTGCTCATTCAAAACAAGTGTGTCACATAAAGAAAACCTTTTTCGTACTCACAAGTCACACCTGCCTCACCATTGTCAACTGGTCATCCACAAAGAAAAATGCAGTTCAGTGTGAAATTCAAAACCACTGATAAACCCGATCACAACCTCAGAACTGGTTGCATGCCAGCAGTACAAACAAAAATAAACTGCCTTCAGAAAGCTGAACAGTCAGGAGTGACTGTGACATGACCCATAGAAAGAAGCAACTCTAATATTCGCTTTTCTATGACTAGAGGCAGTTTACTTACACCTCTGGGACTTGGTCCTCACATGCTCAGTTGAAGCTCATGAACAAGCGCTCTGCTGGTGCTCTCAGTACATATTGTTGGTGCCTGACAGTTGTGTAGTAGCAGACCGCTCTCTCTCCTTCTGTCTTCCACTCATCTCGCCAACACGTTTCCAACCTGGCACCAAAACTATATTTAAAAAAAAAGGACCACATTTCAGTTGTTCACTGCACTTGTCTTGTCTGTCAACAGCACTTACTCTCATATTGTACCCAGCAACAAATTACTTCTTGATGTAGGGTGGAAGAATATGTACAAATAATATATAAAAAGAAAAATAAATTTATTTTTACTAATTTTTTCTATATTTTAATCATTTACACCTGGTACAATCACAATAAGCCACTCGGGGATGTGGGTTATCAGGGGATTTACCATGGCTAGTGTGGATTTACCCACTGGTTGCTACTGTGGCAAACCACTCCAGCCGCGGTAAATCTCCCCGATAACACAAACCCCTTGTGGCTTATTGCTTAAGTAATTAATTTATTCTTGACAATCAAGAAAGGACAGTTCAGTTGTGCCAGGGGCTTATTTACAATGGAGTCCTGCATTCATGCAACACTCAATCACAGTTTTACACTGTACATAAATATAATACACATATACAAAGATCAGCATATAGGTTTCAAGAATAAATACAAATGTAATAAAATGTACTCATTAACTATTTTCAAAGTTATTAGTTAAAGATTGCTGTTCAACTCTAAATTGTGTTTGCAAAAGTTGTAGCTCCTATTTATATGCATTGCAGACTCCTCAACCATACAAGTAGCAGTGATGTCCTCAGTGTGGTATCACTGCAACACAGAGAGTTCTCTCTCATGACCTATGGGAGGAATTAAGCTCGATGCACCCACTTACTGACTGAAGGACTGCTGGAGGGGTAGGCATCTGTCTGTGGGACATTATTGCAACTCCATAGAGTAAAAGAATATTACTGCTACCCGTTACTCCCATTTTCCCTTCTGGTCCTTTGTTTTCCCTTACCCATCCTTTTAATAAACTTATCGGTTGAACTATATTTCACTGTGTGGGGCTTTTATTATACACAGGGTCAGGTTTAGAGAAGAAAAGTGTAGGCAAAAGCATTTTTATTGTTTCTGTGGGTGATAGTGTCACAAGCCCACTCCCATGGGGCAGGATTTCCTCTCTGCATCACAGCAAATCCCTCTTGTGATGGGGGTTGGGAAAATGGGGTCAGAGATGTCCTTTCTCCATGTGAGGGATACAAACACAGTCTTGTATCTGTGTTCCTGGGGCAGAACCTTTCGGCCAGTGCACCACAAACCAGAAAGCCACAGGCTTGCATAGCTTTGGGGGCCCTATACAGCTGATTATGTGTCTTTCCCAGAAATGCAGAGCTCGGTTCAAATCCTACCACAGGCTCCTCCCTTTGAGTTCCTTCATATTTCTCCTTTTTGTCATGAAGTTCCTAAGGGTACTTTACTCTGGTGGCATTTAGCCTTAAAACATTCATACAGACATGGTGCCATTTGAACAACCCTTACCCAGGCAGCTACACCACACACAAATGACATAGGCAGAACTATTTTAAATAAGCCAAAGGCTTTACTAATTAAATTAATAAAAAGCAGTACATAACAAAAAGACAAAATAATTTGGATATTGATTACCGGACATTGAAAAATAAAAGGACAGTACACATAAAAAATCCTACACTTTAAACCTTGAGGTTAACAGTCTACCTTTAGTTCTTAGTTGGGGTTTTGAAGTGCAGAAGCATCCTAAAAAGTGTGGTAGATGGAGTCTTGGCTCAGTGATCCAGAAGAAAATTGTCTCTGTATCAAGATAGGTAGGGTTCCAACTGCTCAAGCAAGATGGCAACAAAAGACAGCAAAAGGCAAAACATGAAGACACCCCTCTGCATCCTGGTTTTAAAGGGGTTCGAGGGCAGGTCCAGTTGATAGTGGCTGCCCTGCAGTTGTCTAGCATTTTAGTTTCTATGATTACCCAACCAATCAAAGTTCAGTACAGTATTTTATTACTATAACACAGATATGCAGTTTTCTGACTATAGAAAACAAACATAAGGTTATCCATCTCAAACCAAATTTTCTGTGAGAACATTTCAGCCTCCACGTGGGAGATAGCTGTTGTTAATCAACCCTAAATACAGCTATTTTACATAAATGGTAGGATATTCATTTGTTAAGAAGGTCAGCTGACTGTAGACCTCTGAAAACAAAGGATGCCCAGACATCCCAACTCTTCATGAGGTCCTGTCCTTTCAAAACAAATAGGTCTTCCATGCCTCCCAGCTAGGCTTAATTACTTTTTGTCTCCTTTTAGATAATTTAATTAATTCTAGCCTTTGCTACCAACAAAACAGTTTGCCAACCCAGTAACAAGAATTCCAACCTTAGTCTAGGGTTTATGACTTTTTTTCTGTACCCATGACCCTTGCCCTTACACTGGCTACTATGGGCATCTGATGCATTTCTCACATAAAGTTATATAAAACATGTCCCAGAATGATAAAATATGGTCTTATCTCAACACACTCCTCCCTCCTTAACAGAATCAGGGAGAACACACCCTTCCTAGTAAGTGTTTCCACCAGTTCTGCCCTTTTTCCAGTTGGCAAGATGGGCTGTCTGCATTGGCATTAGCAGAGCTATGTTACATGTCAAAATATGACACCCCTAACTCCTGCATTTCCTCCACCTCCCTCCTAATGTCCTTTAGGACAGCCTCAGACACCTGGTAAGCTGTCTGTCGTGTATGCCATGCCCGTGTCCACATCATGGGTCACTAAAGGGGTCCATCCAGGCTTGGCCATAATTAAAGGAGCAAGGTCCCCAAGACCTCCTCACTTTCTGGTTCTGTTCTGGGGTCAACTGGGGCAACAGTTTGATGGTCTCCTCTGATGACTCCCACTTGCTTTCCTCAACAAGTCCAGGAGGGGTCATCTTTATCAATCCCTTCTCCAGGACTACAGGCAGCAAACACCACATTGGCCATATTTACAAATGGCTTCATCATATTAATATGGTACATCCGATAAGCAAGTCTCCTGTCAGGTGGTTCTACAACATAATTCATGTAATTTACATGTCAGACTACTTTGTAGAGTCCCACCCACTCAGCCTGCAGCTTGTCCTTCCAAACTGGAATGAGGACCATTACTTCCTGACCTGTGCTATACAAGTGAGCTCTGGCTCTGTGATTGTACAAGACTTTTTGCTTCTGCTGGGCAGCTGACAGCTTGCTTAGGGCCATCCCCATAAGCTCCTTCAGCTTCTCCCTCAGCCTAAGGACATACTCCACTACGAGAGTTCCATGGGTGGCATGCTTGCCTCCCAGTCTTGCCAGATCAAGTTTAGGGGACCATGCACCCTATGTCTATATAAGAGTTTGAAGGGGAGAACCCTGTCAGCTCTTGTGCACCTCCCTGTACGCAAAACAACAGGTGGGGAAGGTATTTCTTCCAGTTCCTCCCATGCTGTTCAGCAAACATTTGGAGCATTGATTTTAGGGTACTGTTGAATCTTTCCACGAGCCCATTGGCTTGTGGGTGATAAGGTGTTCTGCATCTTGCACTACCCAACACTTCTCCCACAAAGACTGCATCAGGTTCAACATGAAGTTAGCTCCTTGATCAGAGATAACCTCCTCTGGAAACTCGACACAGGAGAATATCCCTAGCAAAGCATCTGCCACTTGGTGCCTTAATGGAGGACAGGGTGACTGCCTCTGGGTATCGGGTGGTGTAATTGACCACCATCAAGCTACAGCTTTTCCTGAAGGAGCTTGGGGTATTCAAAAGGTCCCACAATATCCATTCTTACCATTTGGAATGGCTCCTCCACAATGGGTAATGGATGTAGGGCAGCTTTTGTTTTACTACCTTCCTATCTGTTGGCACGGTGACAAGACCTGCAATATTCTTTCACCTGTTTGGTGAAGTTGGCCAATATAAATTCTGGGCCAATTGTTGCATGGTGAATGCAATTCCAGATGTGAAGACATGGGAATATCATGGGCGACTGTGACCAACCACTCCACGATACTCCTGGGAACAACAAGCTGCCTGCCCATCACCCCTCTTTCAGTCCTTATGTCCTGTGTATACAGCAATACGTTGTCCCAAATACCCTATGTCTCATGTCCCCTCCCTGTGTCCCATCAGATTCTGTACAAGTCCTCAACCTCTCCAAATTATGGTCAGTTCTCTCAGCAGCTGAAAATCTTCACATTTTCCCAAAGCATGGGACATGTTCCCTCACTTTCTAAACTGGGGTCCATAGCACTAGTGTCAGGGCAGTCAGAGTCACTGCCATCCCTAACCTTTGATCATTTGTTACCCCTCCTTCTCAGAGTAACCTTCGGTAGCTGTTTGGTGCACAGCTGCTTGGGAAGTCCTACCTCCCTTTTATTACTGTCCATTTCAAAGGACACAGGCTGGGACCAACCTCCTATTCTCTTCCACAGGGGCATCTGTAGGGTTCAGGGAAATACAAGGGGCCTTAGCTGTCTGACTGTGGGTAACTGCACCACCACACCTGATGTATATTATTCCTTATAATCACATTCAGAGCAAGGTTGTTTGCCACTGCCATGTTTTGTACCCTATTACCTGTCTCACCCCAATCCAGTAGAACACTAGGTAGTGGCAGGATTTTTTCAGGGCTGGCAAATATCCAGCACATGCAAACAAAGGAGCACATACAAACAGCTGACATTCCAGTGGACTGACTTCAAGCCTTACTCAGAGCTATTGCTGGTGCACAATTCATGTCCAGCATACCTCTCCAGGTACATTGCACCCAGGCAGAGTATTCCCAGCTGCTGAAACTCCAGCTAGACAGATCTCTAATGTTTGTCACTGCTCTGATTCCCCAGCTATAAAAATGATACAAGATATGGCCAAGTATAGGAACTAATAAGTTACTGACCAAAAAAAAAAAGGTTACAAATCCTTTGACCACAACATACAAAGAGTGTGGAGGAAAACATCTTGTAAATACAGTGAAGCCTTCATGATGAGAGAAAAGAAACAGGAAATGAAGTGCAATGATATTTGTCAAGTGTAACTGAAAGGTTTCACCTATGGTTCAATGGGTGGCTGCCAGACTCCACACCCCATCCTACATAAGTCACAAACTCACACACCTCCCTGCCTACTGTTTTTCTTGACCACCTCTCACCCCTCCTCCTTCTCTAGCACTCTGTCTGGTGTGGATCTTTTAGCTACCAATTTCCATTAGCCTCAAGAAACTTCTCCTGGCACCTCTATTGAGGGTGGACATTTAGAGGAAAGAGACAAACCAAAGTAACTCTCAAAGCAACATTGCACAAGCACATACACAACTGGCAGTCATACATTGAACACACAGATATGTAAGAATCTCCTTGTAGTGCAATCTCAATATTATAAGTCAAATACATGTATTAAAAATGTTACTAGCAGAAAAGACAAATATGTGGATCCAGATCCAAAATGGGAAGCAGTATAGCGTAGTGGTTTAAAGCACTGAGCTGCATACCTGGAGACTTGGGTTTGAATCCCACAGCCACCACTTGCATACTGCGTAACTGTGAGCATCACTGTGTGTGCCTTTCCTGGCCAAAAGTTGCAAAAAATTAATAAATAAAAATTGCCAAGATTGTTACTAATGAACAGGGATGATTGTAGTATTCATAACATTAGACTATGAAAATGTTTTTCAGACACTGAAGAAGAGACAGCTAGAACTACTGTATTAACACCTCGTCTGTAGAAAACCTAAACATGAAGCATGTTCTTCTTCTTTACTACCATTCACTAACATTATCCCAATATCAGTAAGAAAGGCAAATCTTCAGAGGCCTAAAAACTTAGAAAGTACTATATTTTGGCCTAGATGATGATATATTTATGTGGGAATGGGAACAGGTGCTTAAACATTGAGCAATTCAATTTTACAGTAGTAGTTATTTAAAAACAAGCTGAGACATCAATGCTCTCATTAAAGAAATATTAAGAATGGAGAATGTTGTGCTTAAGCAGTTCAGCAAATGGGACACAGAAGGTTTGTTGACAAAATTAGATTTATTGGCACTACAAGTCAGAAGGAAATGGGAAACCATGGTGGTTTGCAAGCTATGGATCACAAAACACAATATACAAGCTATTATCCTTGAGCTTTTGCTACCAAGACAGCTCAAAGGAAACTACAAATGTAGTTCATGTAATTATTGTAGAACTACCACAAACACAAGACCATTTAAGCACCTGAGATTGAGAAAAGAATACAAGATCTGAGTGTTCATTGACTGTAACATGGCTGTCTTCATTTATACCATATGTTAACATACCCCATGGCATATGTAGGACAAAACAAGTGCCCTGAAAACAATAAATTTAAAGAACATAAGACAGTTATTCACACTCAGAACCAGTCTTAAGCAGCTGCAGGACACTATGAGGACATGAACCTTGGCTCAGTGGCAAGTCTCCAATTCATAGGGATTGAAACAGTAACTCTATTAGCTTGTGGAGGAGACTTGACAGAAAACACCTACAAAGAACAGAGACAGCTACACTGAAGGGACCAAATGAAGAACTTGCTCTGCACTGTAGCCTGAAATAATTTGACCTCTTAGCCTATTTAGTCTGAAGCTGGAATCACTGAATAACCTTGTTCTAGGACTGAAACCTCCCTTTCATTTCTCCTTTTCCTGACCTTCTTTATCCTTTCTTCCTCCCTCCAGTTTCTTCTCCATGCCCTGCCATGTCCCTTTTTGCCACTACCTATTCTTACATTCCTGTAATTTGTTGTCTTTTACTGTATATTTATTTGGTTCTGTTAACATGTTTATGATTTTGCGTTTAGGGCCTAATTCACAATGATGCAGAGATAGGGAAAAAGCAGCCTAAATATGGCTTGGAGCAGAGTGGTGCGTAGTAAGTAGAGGCTGGCTCTGCAGATAGAAGGAGACTCCCATTGAAAGCCTCTTGACCCCAAAATATAAGGAGGCATAAGAAATATCTTTTGCTACTAACAGCTGATGCAGCCACAGAGAGAGCAGCATACAGAGACAGGAAAGGATGATACATGGAATTGATCCTGAAGCAAAATGGCACAGTAGTCAGACATCTGTGTGGTGCTCCATGTGACATGACTGCACAATCATACTTGCTACCCTCCCAGCAGACCCTGCCCAAAAGAATGACCATCCCATATCAACCTGATGCCTATCATCCAGTGGGCCTCCCCCAGAAAGCTACTGCAACAGCCCTTGCCTTACTTACTTCTTCAGTCACAATCTTAATGTAGTAGGAAACAGAGTTTGCAGTATACATCTATAATTCAAGTCAACCAAGAAGGTGAGAAAAGCAGTTCTGATTGACAGCATGGAAGGAGCACTTAAACCACAGATCTCACTAGTATAGTCTGACCAGTTCAGGGAATGGGGAGACAGTACAGTAGGGTGGATGTAACAATTGGGAAAACTGAAATCAATTAAATACACTCTCCACCACAGTTCTGATACCACCAATCTCTCCAGTGAAATTATGGCATCTGTGCCACCTACACAATTGTACTGTCACACCAGACAGGGTCAAAGCTAGTCTGAGGGCTTGACCATGGGTGTTTTAGCTCATGTCCACAGACCACCACATGTGTAGTCTGAGATTTACAAGTATCAGAAAGGTCAGTGGTCTGTACTTCAGCTGGTGTGATGTACACACTTTTGTGTGCCACCAGCATAATGTTTTAAGCTGCACATGGAGATCGTGCACTAAGACTGATTATATCAGCAGATGTTGCCACACTGCCACGCATGCTGCATCATGGCCTGACAGCACAACACACCCATGCATGTTAAGCTACAGGCACGCCCAGTACTGCAAGCAAATGCATTACTGATTGATTAACTATTGATTGATAAATTGATTTTAAAAGTTTTACCAGGAAAGACATACTGAACTGGTATCAGCTTGTTTCAGATGTGGTCTGTTTGAAAGAGTAGAAGGAGAGTACAGTGTAATTACAAATAACAATGTTCAAGAATTACTATAATATGGAAATAAGTACAACAAAATGAGTAATTCACAGATAATTCTTCTGAATGCATAACCACAGATTACCATGCTGGCACACACACCACCTGGTAATGAGCAGAAAGGGCCAGTGCACAGAACATACAAAGTGCCCTATACCAGACACAGACCAACACAAAGAAGTTGATGGTGCATTCTGGGCTGCTGGATCCCAGAAATATCCACTGCCATGCACAGGCACAGTGCATCTTTAATACCTACCACAGTATAATATACAGTTCAGTACAGGAAACACAATGTTGAATGTTGTGATACCCATGCTTATACTCATTTCTCCTAAAATGAAATTACACTAACCACTTCACCTACTTCCTCCTGTGTGTATATATTGCATGCTTCATGCTTAAGGGAATAGCAAACCTGTGGTTTAGGAGAGTGATCAACTCAGCTAAGGAGTGATTGACTACTAATAACATCCCCCAACTGTGGATCTTAGGCCAGAAGGAGGGTCATCCATGCATTATATCATTTTGGGACCACAGGAAAAGCAGGCTAAGGAGGTGGGAACTAAATATTAAGATAGTGTTAGTTCCTGGCAATGTAGCAGAGCAAATGGGGAGGAGACTGATTAGCTAGCCTGGATTTTAATTACCCCAATCATGGTAATAAGGGAGGAGACTCCTAAAACATGTTAAGTTTTGGGTCTGTGGGGGTTAATGAGGAGAATTTTTAAAGTGATGGCGTTAGCTCTAGTAGAGTGCCAAGAGCCAAAATGTGTTTTTCCTAGTTGCGTATATTTTGGAAGCTGTAGAGAAAATACATGTGTGTGTGGGGGGAGCTTTTAACAATTAGAATGGTTCAGCTGGTTTTAACCAAACAAACCACTTGAAACAAATGTCAGAGTGTGGCTGCAAATGTTTGTTAGAGTCTGTGAGAATCAAAACCCAAAGACTGAGGTATTTGATTATCTGGCACAAATGAACTTGCAGCTCTGGCATCCAGGAGATAAGGAGGTTAGGATACTGTAGACCTCTGTTCACAACCACTTTGGTTACAGTATCATGCTGCATCAGAGTCCCCTTGCAGTGCAACAGACAGCAGACAGAAAACACAGGGAGGCAGAGGAATAGAAATGGAAGGAGAAAAGAAGTGTGCATTAGTCTTTAAAAGTGGCCTTTAAAGGCTACTCAATGTTTTTTTTTTATTTTAGTCTTTGGTAACTGGGTAAGTCATCAGTCAAGCCAATGTCATCAGAAGATGAGGGTTCCATGGGGTGACCTGACAGTGGAGCAGTGGGACAAATAACTCCATTGCTAGGAGGGCAAGGTGCTCCTCTCCCATAACTAAAGCTGTGATGCCTTGCAGACCAGTAATGGTACATGGTGGGCTTCATCCTAGCAGATAGGATTAACTTCAGGGCCTGATACAGTGTGAAAGAGCTTCTTTGTGGACCAGGTCTGAGTGTGACATGTCCCAAAGGCTAAATCTAACATTTATAAGCTGACCAATATGCTGCAGTTTACAAAACAGAAACATTCCTTGATAATGTCACCTGTGTCTATTTATTGGTGTTTGTGCTGTGTGCATGGTCGGATTATTGCATATGGTGTGGATCATTTGTCACAGCACTATCTGACCACACCACCATGAGCTGCCATACATGTCTGGTAACTTGTATGTATGAGTGTTGGTTGTCTACAGTGTAACAGTACCTGATTGTATTTCCTATGCACATACAGTATGGGCTACACAATTACTACTGCTTTCCCTTGGTTGTGTAGCGCTGAGGCCTATGATCAACACATGTAAAAGCCAAACTCACACTCTGTATCAGTGTCTGCATGTGTGAATCATGCATATATCCAGGAACTCCTAAATGCATAGGCGCACCAGCAAACAGTGTCTAAGCACTTTTGCTACATGTCTGCCTAAGTCTCCTTATGAAGGTGAGTGAATGTGAAAATTGGCAATGTCAGGTCAAGTTTGACTGGGTTTTACTGTTTTACTGAGTTCCCTTGTCTTCAGATTGTTTTCCACACTCCAACCATAGACACTTTATGCCCTTAGTATGGGGGCTAGCAGGCATAATATTGGGGATGGGTATAAATACCCCATTCACCACCTTCTCCTAGTAGATTCACTCTCAGCCTCTTTAACCCTCCCAATTCCTCCAATGAATTAAAAAAACAACTATGGACTGGAGGTAAGGCATGGGGAATTGGACTTCCGTGATGACCCAGCCAAGGTGAACGGTCTTCTCAGAGCTCCATTCCCCAACCTGAATTCTTTTACCTTCTAAGCAGCTAAAACTCTGAATTGGTGACATCTGCCTTCTCTATTTAACATTGGATCACCATTTAACATTAAATTGCTAGAAGTCAGGTTAAATATGGATGCTGAGATGAAAACCCAATTAAGCATACCCGCCATCAACACCCGTCGACTCAGAAACTCCAAGCAGCCAAAATAATCTGCTAAAAGACTTCTACCTCAAATACTTCTCTAACAGAAGAAAAATTAATGGAAGAAATCAGCGATTTGAAATTGGCCATTAAACTCTGTAGAAGAAGCAACATCGATGAGAGGAGCCATTGAAACTATCCAAATCAGACTTACTGACAGAGGCAAGAATCTCCTCAATTGAGGACTGGAGTGCAAAAACTGAGCCATAATTTCCTTTCATCTGCCACAAATTTAGCAAATTCAAATCAAAACTCAAAGATCTTGAGGGTAGATCCCGTGGAATAACCTAGTCATTTACAGCCTTTTAGAATCTTCAGAAGGCTCCAATCTGATCCATTTTGTGAGAGTGCTGTGTGAGAACTTAGATGGGCAATCTCCTAATGGGCCCTCATATGTCATAGGAGGCATACAGATCATTGAGACCCTCTACCTGCTAAAGGAGATTCCCCGAGGCCCTTTATTATCAGATTCTTGAGTCATCTGGATAAAATGCATGTCTTAAATTAAACCAAAGAGTTACGAGAACCCTCCTGGGATGGAAAAATCTGGGTCTAGCAAGACCTTCCCCATGAAGTCAGACTGCATAGAAGAAATTTCTTTCCAGTAGTTAACAAACTAATTCTGGATGGAATAAAATTTAGGATAGTCTATCCGGCTAAGCTGTCTATTATTAAAGAAGGGAAATTGTTCTTGCTCGATTCTCCAGACCAGGCACAAGCCACATAAGTAAGTTGTTCCTTGATCTTTTTAAGTAGGGGCTGACTGTTTCATAAGTCCTTGGAAAGAAATCTTACAGCTGGCCATAAATAGAAGATCAATTGATGTCTGTGGAATTACATCTTTATTTTCTACTATTGGAAAAGTGGTTTTGAACATTATGTAGCATTTTTCATTTAATACCAATCCCCTGTGACTGAGAATGAACCATTAGATTATCATGTTATTCTAGGCTTTATTGATGTTGTTATATTAATTAGAGGTATTGTATAGACACTCTGGGGTTTCTACAATGCTGTTTTCTTTTCAATTCAGGTGATTTATGCTGGGTTTTTGCAGAATTTAACTCCCAGAAAGTCGCTTAACAGGAATTTTACTTGAGGGTTCATACTTTGCTGTACCATAGCCTTTTGTTTTTGGGTTATACTTAGAAATGGGGGTTTCAAAGCTACTTGATTTTAATTACAGAGGTGAATAAGTAATTTCTAGATGAACTGTTAGAGCTCCGGTTGTCTGGTTCAGCTTTTTGTTGCACTTTTCCATTGGACAATCAATTTAACATGTTATGGATGTTATTTGATGGGGCAATGCTGGTCTTAGATGAAAAAGGGGTTGAGGGATGGTAAATTAGTTCACAAAACTGCTATTTAGTCCTTCTATTATGGGTCTTTTTCCCTTCCAGATGTCATTCGGTAACTGCCCTTACAATTTATACTAATTTCTCCCACCATTTCCATTTAGAAACTCGAACAGCTATCACTTTTGGAAAATAGCCTGATTGAACTTAAGAGATAAGCAACTAGGTATGATTTAGCCACATGGTTCGAGCAGCCTCTAGTGGTAGCAGGCAAGCTTAACTTTCAATAAATTTTCAATTACACGCAGAGTCCAGGTGGTAACATTTGAACTCAGATTAACTTTAGATTGTATATATTTGTTTATTAAATGCCTGCATTTCCATTTAATCACTGCTCAATCTATACACAGTGGGATGGTAAAGCTCGATCAGGTTATACTCCAGGCTTCATTTTAGTATCTCCTTATAGTGTATGGTGGAATGTGGTTGTGTATGGAATCCATACACCGCAAAAGTTGTTCTGCTGCAGTAGTGACGTCCTCACTAACGCAGAACAACTTTTCATTCTGTGTTAGTGAGGATGTCATAATACAAAGGGCTACAGCAGACGTCCTGATTCATTCCTTGCTGTGTGAGAGAGGCCCGCGAGTGTGCTGGGCAGTGGCAGTTATGATTCGAGGGCCTCGCAGAACCGAGTGAAATTATGGAAAAGTGGCTCTTTTTGTCTTTATTTCGGGCACCATACACTATAAAGAACAGTGTGTGTGGTTACCCAATGCTACTCGGCTATTCTTTCACCTCATCGATACAATGCCAGCTTGGAGACCTCTGGAGGTCATCAGTCGGCATTGTATCCGGCCGTAGAAGAATAGCCTTGTAGTGTATGGGTAACTATACACTATCCTATATGTTTACCTAAAAGAAAGCTTGAATATGTGGATTTTGGGGACCTTTTCTTTTAACAGATTTACACACACCTGGTTTTGATTTAACATGCATTCCAATATTGTTTGTTTGGTGCCAGGGTTAGTTAAGGGGGAGTCTGGGGCATTTGGGAGAGACAGGGACCCATAATTAGAGCACCACTCCATGATAAAGATTCTGTCATTAGTTAGTTTAGAGGGCTATGCTTTTAGCCACTTCACAACCCAATGCAGACAGGATTTAGGATGCCCCTTGTAGTTGGCTATGTTGGGTTGTACTTTCTATATTTTAGATAAGCCCTTTCTCCTATTTTTGTTTTCCTTCATATATACTGTATATGTTCCTTTTCATAGTTTTTAGATGAAGAATGTTCACCTTATCCAGATTTGGAGGAAAGGGTGGAATCTCAGAGATTGGGAGTGATGTGATGGGGGAGGCGGGAGGTTTTGTGAGATCTCATTCAAAATCTACCTCCATAGGGCTATACCCATTTGATAGGGTGGCCTCAATCAAAAGACTTTTATTTTGGATTGCAGATTTTAAAAATTTGGGATTGGGGAGTGTCAGCCCCAGGGTCTGTACCACTCACTAAACAACTTATTTATCTTAGGTAATGTACTCTTCTCGCTAAATAGAGATAGTTTTGGTGTTGGTATGTATACACCACTTATATTAATCCTCTTTTTCAACTTTTTAATTTTGTAAGGAAAAAGGGTTGGGCATCGTTAGGGAAGAGGATTGCTGCTATTCTATTATGGCTTGTGGTAATGACTGGAGGACCTGCCTAATAAGATAATTTTCAGGCTATGGGGCTTTACAAAGGGGCAGAGGTGCTTCTAGATTGGAGGAAGGGGTCTAGTTGTTATGACCAATCCCCACTATTATCCCTGTTAAATAGGGGTAAACTCAAAGCCCCGATACAACTTAATCTTATCAATCTTTAACCAAACACCAGCCTGATCTGTTTCTGGAGGAGGTAAAGGGTTAAACCCATTATATAGGGTAGACTCCTCATTACTTATTTCCTCAATAATTGCTTGGGCTGCTCTTAAAATTCCATTAGAAAGGAAGAGGTCTTAAATACCTTAATATTTCATTTAACATCATAGGCCTACCCTCACCTTAATCCCCATTAAACAGGGGTTGTAAAAGTGGTGTCTTGTAAATAAACTTAAAGTTGTTTGGCACTGTGTTATGGATCTGGAAAGTGGTAACACTTCCATACAGGCTCTTTCTTCAAAGACAAACTTTTAATTTAATTTACACCCTACAGTCTTTAACCACGGTACCTTTGTGTATTTTCTTTTTTTATTGTTCTTTTGAATGGGATTCAAGTTTTCTCCCTCTTCCCCACCCCTCAGTTTATTAATCAGTCATTGGGACTTTGCTTAGCCCTTTTGACTCGTAACTTAACCCTATACGGTATACTGTTCAGCTAGCCCAGAATAGTTAGTGGGACTTTTGAGTTATGTACTCTATCTGTTAATTGCTCCGCAAGGTCACATATACTATGGTTAAAAACTATTTTTGATATTTGACACCCAGCTAACAGCTTTAAGTTCTGGTCAAAAGCAAGCTGGGTTCTAGGGGTTTACTTATAAAGTCTACTGGGAGGAGGGTCTATTATTGGGCACTTTGTAGCTTTTGGATTGGAATATTTCTGAAAGATATTTTATGATTTCATTTCTCATTTATTCCAAATAGTTGTCACTTAAACTAAAAGGGTGGGATATTCAGACTGTGCCAGGCTGGGAGCAAGCCTGGGCGCAGTGCAACTGGGATGCACCAGGGCATGACCTGGGCAATATTCAATGGTGCTGTGCCATGGCTCAGCACTGTTGAATATGGCACAGTGGCCACCGCACTGTGCATGGCGCAGTGGCACTGCACCAGCAAAGTGGCAAGTGAGGAGCAGGGGATGCGCCAGTACAAGTACAGTTGTGCTAGGTGCAGGAACCATGATATTCAGTGGTGGGCATGCAAATGGGGCCATTATGCATGCAAGGCACAAATGGAGACCATTGCATTATGGCCCCATTTGCATGCAGGTGCACCAATCGGCAACTTACACCTGGTACCCTGCCGGGCTGCAGCCATCGGGGGACCCGTGCACCCTGCCTCTCAGTGGCAAAATGCCCCCAATGCCCAATTGCAGCTACTGGCCAATAGCAGCAGCATCCCTGGTGGTCCAGTGGACTGCTTCCAGCCAATTGTGGGCATAGGTAAATCATATATAAAATAAAGACTCCCTGGTGGTCCAGTGGTACCCCTCACCACCCACCCACTGAGCCCCACCACCTTGCTCCCCCATCAGTGACAGGCAGCAGCTCCCACCCACAAGCTGCCCAGCCACCTGCCAACTGACATTGTGGACAAATGAGTGTAAAGCTGTACTGTACACTGTCAGTTGGCAGGTGGCTGGGCAGCTTGTGGTGGGAGCCGACCCACACTGATGGGGAGCGGGAGGCAGGGCTCAGTGGGTGGGTGGTGAGGGGGTACTGCTGGACCACCAGGAGTCTTTATTTCATATGATTGACTTATGCCCATGATTGGGCTGGTAGTTCCACTGGACCACCAGAGATGGTAATATTATCAATGCCTGTGATGGGGCAGCAGGGGATGCAACACTGACAGACCCTGGCTCCAGGGCTCGGGTGGCCACCACAGCTTGTGGCTGCTGTGTTGTGCCCTGCCATACGGCAGCTCACCTGTGGGTGGCCAGCCCTTGCTCCATTTTTTCTAGGCTCAACTGTTATTCTGGCATAGAAGTAGGGTTGTGCCTGCATCTGCTCCAGCACATCCCTGGCTGAATATCAGGATGTGTTGAGTATCTCGTCAACCGACCCCCAACTTGTGCTGCATACATTACTGATGTGCCCGGTGCATCGGGATTTGTGCAGTGCACTTTCCCTTTAGAATATCATGCCTGGCACATCAGTGGGTTGAGCATGGTGCAACTTGTGTTGCGCCATGCACAACCTTTGAATATCCCACCTCAAGGGTTTTAATAGATTGAATTAACTGATGGCATATTTTATTTGTTTTAGCCATATAAACTGTTCTTTATAAATGGTTGAGGTTCAGGGCAGCTCGGATTAGGGTCATTACTGATAGTAATGTGTTTAAGAGAGCAGTCCTTAGGACTGGGTGAGAGTCTGGGTAAAGGGTGTTTAGTAGATTTTTCTATGAAGGGATAGTTTTGGGGTAATAGACTCAAGGTCTTTAGGGTAGGAGATTGCTTTATAGGTTTGTTGGTTAATTATTCTGTATTATTAATTATACACAAATTTTGGATTTATATGGCTTTATTACTTAATGTTGCTTCATGGAATGTGAAAGGTATCCACCTCAGAGTCAAAAGAACTCAGATCCTTTACTACTTATCCTCTATGGGATAAAATCTGGTTTTATTACAAGAAACTCACCTGCTAGTTTCTGAATTACCCTTATCAAGAAATATGGCTACACACAGATTTTTGAGCAGGTAAATATACCTCAAAAGGAGGGTAACTATATTAGTAGTTTCCTCTTTAAATTTTCTCCAAGTCATGTTGTCCACAGCCCAGAAGGTAGATATATCATTGTCTTAGGACATTTTAATCTGGTACATGTAGTAATAGGGTCTATCTATGTCCCTAATCAGTAAAACATCTTTATTTTATCAAAGCTCATTTTGGTCATAACTCCCTTTTGTCAAGTAGATTGCTGTTAGGAGGGATTGGAATATACCCCTATACTGTGATTTGGATAGCTCTAATACCTCTAATATGGTTATACAGGCAGATGTACAAGCTCTCAAGAAGTTATTGAATATTTACAATCTGGCTGATCCATGGAGAACTCTGAAGCAAGCCAAAAAATATTCCTTTTACTCTTCAGTCCATAACTCCTTTTGAGAATGGACTTTTCTAGTCTCTAGAATTTGGATTAAAGAGGTAACCAATTCAAACATATCAGGTAGATCTCTTCAGACCACTCTCTAATAGATCTATTTATCTTTCTACCACAGCTTTACCCAAGGCAATCCATCTGGAGATTGAACAACACTCTGTTAAGACAAAACAATATTATAAATTATATTAATCTTGAAATTAAAAACTTTGGAAAGACACCATAATTCCACTGACCAATTAGATACCACCTGGACAGCCTTCAAATGTTATATAAGGGGGATTTCATTAGGTTTGCAGGTAAGCAAAGAGACAAGTATCAGAGAAAATAATGTTTTATCTTTTAAGATAGAAGCCCTGGAAAACAAAAATTATCTCTCCTTATGGAACAAGAGAAATCTGAGCTACAAAAATATAAGAATTAATTATTTTCAGTAACCAAAGAAAAAGCTGAGTTTATAATTATTAGGACTAAAGCCAAATATATTGACCTGGGGACAAGTCCAGTAAACTCTTAGCTAATACACTGAAACAACAGGAACAATCGAGATATATAGAATCCATTATTTCAAATGAGACCAACAAAGTCACATCTGATCCCAAAGATTTAGTGTTGGAATTTCACATATTTTACTCCCAACTATATGGCACTATGTCTAATCAACCCTCAGAGTTAGGAATTCAAAATTACTTAAAGAAGTTTACTTGTCTGAAGTTATCGAAAATCCAAGTAAGGGACATCTTAAATCTATTCAGAGGGAGAAGTAGAAGAAGCTATTGATAATTTGCCCTCAAATAAATCCCCAGGCCCAGATGGGCTAACTTCAAATTTCTATAAAACCTTTAAGGCCATAGTCCACTATTACAAGATCTTTATAATTTTATTCCAGATAAGGGTTTGGTTGAAAAGTCTTTATTAGAAACTCTCTTGACTTTATTACCCAAACACGGGAAGCCAAGAAACAAAGTGGAGAATTATAGGCCCATCTCTTTAATCAACTATGACTTAAAAATATTGACCTCTATTTTAGCCCAAAGGGTTAAAAGCATATGGAACCCACTAATATCCAGGAAACAGGTTGGTTTCATCTCTCACAGACAAGCTTCATATCATATCAGGAAACCTTTTCATGTTTCTCTGTGTTCAGGATTCCAGGGCCTTTTTTGCTCTGGTGTCCTTGGATGTGGAGACGGTCTTTGATAGGGTCAATCACAAATTTCTCTTTCAAACTCTATTTAAATTTGGTTTTGCTGAGACTCTTATTAACTGGCTGAAATTATTTACTCATCCCCACAACAAAAATGTTCTGTAATGGAATAATATCTGACACAATCGCTTTGCACTGTGAACCCCTTCAGAGGCTGTCCTTTATCCCCAATTCTCTTTAATTTTTATTTAGAGCTGCTATTGTTTTTTCTAAAAGTAAAGCCCATTAATAACAGGGATTTGGGTAAACAATATTCAGCTAAAAATGTTGGCATTTGCGGATGACATAATAATTCATGTGTCAAATCCAAGTAATTCTATTAGGAGACTTTGAAAACTATAAGAGAGTTCAGTATCTTCTCCTATTATAAACTAAACCTAGATAAAATGGAAGCCCTTCCTTTGAATAATGTAACTTATAAAGAAGATATTATTAATCTAGGCCTCTCTTGACCACCTACTAAATTGAAGTACCTGGGCATTTATATAACTCAGGACCATTCTCAGTTTATTAAACTTAATCTGGTTGATTTACTTATTAACATTAAACAAGATTTGAAGAGATGGGCAAATATCCCACTCTTCTTCTGGGGAGAACTAGTATTTATTTATTTCAGTTTGGGATTAACACCTTTGGGCCGATGGATTGTTTACAAAGGTTCCAAATTAAACATATTACAGAACAGAATAAACAGCAACGACAGCACATACACAGAAATACATTGGCATACAAAGATAGCTTCATTTCAATGTTTCATAGGTTACATAGAAAACATTTGTGCTTAATTGTCAAGTCACAGCTTTGGTTACAGATTGTCTTGAAATTAACAGTGAAATTTTACCATCAGTCCTACGATATAGATAGGCATTTCAAGACTGTTCCTAGAATAGCTGCCCTGCGCTGAGTGCTCAGACCAGCAGAAGGATTTCAGGAACTCTTGCTTGGTAGGTTAAGACCACCAGAAAGAATGCTTTGTGGAAGATGTGCTTGAGTGGCAGCCTGAGACGGCTTTGTCACTGGAGGTGGAGGATCAGTGGCAAGGGTTAGGGATGGGGAAGAATAGGAAGGGGAGGTAGAGAGGGATTGGCAGTGAAGGAGAAAGGGTAGTACAGGTGGGGGTGGATAAGGTGTGGGCAGTAATATGTGCTGGGTAGGGTGGTGGAGGAGGAAACAGAGTAAGAGGCAGTGGGCAGGAGAGGTAGGGGTGAGGGCAGAAGGGGATAAATCTCTGGTTATGTAGCAATGGGAGGTTGGAGGGGATGTTTAGCGACATTCCAAGTGCTTGAAAAAGAGCCTTCAGGGGACTCACAGTTGATAGTATAGTGGTTAGGTAGTGTTTGGGCAAAGTACTAGGAGTGCTCAGAGACCAGCTTTGAATTTGCTGACCTTGCTACTTTCAGTAAGGTCAGGGGCAGATCATTTACTCACTTGGGTCCTCTATAGGTAAAGATCTCTAAGCTATTGAGGTATGCTTAAAAGGTACCAACAACCCACCCTTCAATGAACTTCATGTACTGACAATTGGTTGATCTTGTCTGAATAGACAAAGGTGGATTCAGGAGCTAGCCTGAGCATAACTTTCTTTGCCAGAAGGCAGAAATGGTATTGGGCCCTGAGGTGAAGGGGTAGCCATAAAGTTGCTTTACAGAGGTCACAAGTGTGGGTCCAGCTATCTGCTCCGAGGAACAGTTGACTTTTCTAATTGAGAAGGGATTTTACCCTTTTAGGGCTGTGTCAGTTCCAGTGCCATAGATTATAAGGCCGTAGTCTGCAGTAGATAGAACTGTGCTGCTTGTGACCAGCTTTGGGGCCTTGGGGCATATAGTGACAGTGTCAATATAGAACTCTAGTTTTGCATTGGCAGATTCACTACTTGGTCAAAATGAGCTGTGAATGAGAGGGCATTATCCATGTGTATCTCAAGATATTTAAAGCTTTCAACCTGCTCCAGTAAATCCCTTGCTACTCTGTACCTGCAGTTTCCCAAATTTCTTCGGTTCAGTGGAACCATAAAAGCATGCTCTTTGTTTTCTTATAGTTGAGCAGCAATTTATTATTAGAGAACCATGTCTTAAGCCTGCAACAATTTGCTTCCAGTTCATAGGTGACAGAGGGTAGATTTTTCCACTTACTGAGACGACTGCATCTTCAGCATATAGCATGATGTGCACTGGGCAAACTGAGGGCAGAGGGTTTATGAAGGGGCTGAAAAGGAGCAGCCCCAGTATTGAGCCTTGTGGGACTCCATGATTCACCTCTCTTGGCTCAGAGAGAATGCCTTTGATTTTTGACGATTGAGTCCTGCCCAAGAGGCATAATTAAAATGAATATTTTCCCAGAATTCTCTATCCTATAAATATGCTGAAAACTTTTATTCCCCTATCATGGATTAATAGGCTTCATTTAATAATCTCAAACTTTTTGGGGAGTGAGGATCCCAAAATAGTGTTAAAAACTGTTTTACCTAGGTTCCATGGAGGTTTTAAATTGCTGAACTTATATTATATGGCCACTTAGGCCAATAAATATGCACAGTGGTTACTTCAATTGCTTATCAAGGTCATTATACTCCCATTTGGTTAGATCTGGAACATAGTTTAATGCTTAAATTCAACCTATCCTTAGAAACTATTTTATATTATAAGTAGAGTTTTTGCCCTCTGAATTAAAACATTAAGTTATAGGGATATCTCTTAGAATCCACTTGCAGACTTTGTCTTATTTAGGTTTAAACATACAAAAGAGCATTAACCAGCCTATTATGAACAATTTTATCTTCAAGATACATGGGAAACAGATTCCCTCTATGTGGTTCCCAAGTCTAGTCACTTTAAAGTAAGCTTGTTTATAAATAATGATAAAATACTCTCTTAAATAATAATAAAACTTTATTTATTAAGCACCTTTCAAGCACCAAGTGCTGTACAGATTGAACAATAAAATCACAGAACTAAATACATATATAAAAATCAGAATGATAAAATCCATAAAAGCTTGTCTCCACAGATGGGTCTTAAGTTCCCACTTAAAACTCCCACCATCGTGCATTCCCAAAAGCTTATCTTTTCATTCTCTTCAAAAGACTTACTAGACAGAGAAAACATAAGAAATATTTACCAAACTTGTTTTTAGTGAAAATAGCTTTAAAAGCTTTCTTTGGAACAGAGCTCGGACAACTGACTCTCAGGATATCTTAAATAATATGAGGTGAAGAGTTTCAAAGCTCCATCCTATAGCTAATTTATATCAAATGCTACTGGCCTTCAAGTTCTCGCGGACCAGGTAACTTCCTCATATTGGTGAAAAGAAACCGAACATTATCCACAAAATTGGGCTACTGTCTGGATCAATGTCTACAAGTTTATTCCTTTGGACAATTTAAGGTTGATCCAATATAAGATCCTTCACACGTATATTGGACTTCACAAAATTAAATAGTTTTGGTTTAGCAGAGTATAATAATTGTACTAAATGTGATTTGACAGCATACTCAATTTTCCACATTCTTGGTCCTGTTTGAAAGCCAAGCATATCTGGAGTTTGGTAAGAAATAATATAAGAAAGAAACTGTCTTTACACAATTTGATGAGCTTTGAGGTGTGTATCTTGGGCAATCTAATCTTAACTCAATTAAGGGCATAGCTGAAAAACTTTCCTTATCTCTACTGGCCATTTCTATGAAGCAACTTATAGTAGGACAATGGCTAGATAAAGATGATTATTATATGAAAGAATGGATGGCAAATATAATGTACAATCTACAAATTATTAGACTGATTTATTTATTTCACGATAGAATTAATACCTTCTTCCTTAGGTGGGTAAGTTATAAAACCTACTCATTTAGGGTAGGGAGTTCATTTGTTTACTTGTCGATCTGAGTATTAAACTCTGAGGCTAGCTTGGGAAATTTTTCTAATGCCTAGTATGATTAAATTGACTTCTGTAGCCTCCTTTAGGCCTGAAAATTGTACATTAATTTTGCCTACTAGGATGGTTATTATTAGTGGGGAGGGATGAATTTGGGGAGTTTGGGTTTTGTATTGTTTTTCTTTTATATTGGTCTATGGACATGCAGTGTTAACCTTCATTGTCATGGATGTATTTCCTTTGCTGTTGTACAATATAATTGCTTAAATAAAGGAAAGTTATATAAAAAAAAATCTCTGCACCTGGCCTAGTGCTAGGATCCAGAAATGTTATTTATATGAAAAGAAACTCTGGGAAAGGAGGAGAAGGGTGGAACATGACTGGAGTGGGGGAAGGGTTGGCCATAGGACTAGCCAGGACCACCTGGGAAGGGCTGGAGTGTTATTTTTTAATTTTTAACCAATGATCAAACTAATCTGAGTGGCCCAGAAGTTGTAATGGGCTTAATCCAAGGCAAATGTGCTGAATTTTGACACATTCACAGACACACATTTGCCATTAGCTATCCTTACCTGTTAAAGCTTTTGTAGATTGGGCCCCAGAGTCCTGTATTGGGTTAATATAGCTCTGAACATAAATAGTGCCTTACGAAGTCGACATAGCTCATTCAAAAGTGGCTGGAGCTACATTCAAAGGGCCCTGTAGCATAGTACAAATTGGATAGCATAATTGAGCTAACAGTACCACTGCACCCATGTAAATGAATAAACTCCCTTGCATGCAGGTTACCATGAATTATTGAAGGGATTTTGGAAGCGGTAAAGGGCTGCTGTGGCAGCACTATTACTGTCTCAAAAACACTATAAATAAAAACACTTACCGTGGTGTAACCACCCACCCCACCCCTCGACAGCACTGGTGCCCATCAGTAACATAGAAACATAGAATTTGATGGCAGATAAGGACCCTTGGCCCACCAGTCTGCCCACTTCCTACCTAATGGAAAAGCTGCAGATCCTAGTTAACCAGCAGCCTACTTCTTTCTACCCCCACCCCTAGAACTGCCTTATGACTGTCCCATGCATGCTTGAATTCAACCACTGTTTTGACTCCACAACCTCTTCCAGAAGGCAGTTCCATGCATCCACAACCCTCTCTGTGAAAAAATACTTCCTTACATTAACTCTGAGCTGCCCCCCATCTTAAAATTGTGCCCTTTGTTTTTGCACACCTCTTCTTTTGAAAGATGCTACCTTCTTGGACTTTGTTGATTCCCTTGAGGTACTTGAAAGTTTCTATCATGTCCTCCCTCTCCCTCCTTTCCTTGAGGCTGTACATATTAAGCTCCTTTAGTCTCTCTCTTCATATGTCTTCTGGTGCAGACCCTGCACCATTTTGAGTGCCCTCCTCTGGACAGCTTCCATCTTGTCTATGTCCTTGCAGAGACTGGGTCTCCAGAACTGCACACAATACTCAGATGGGGTCTCACCAGCTGTCTGTACAGAGGGATAACAACTTCCTGTTTTCTACTGGTGATGCCTCTCCTATGCATCCAGTATCCCCCAGCCCTCCTTACTGCCCTCTCACATTGCTTGCCCACCTTTAGTCATCTGATTATGACTACCCTAGGTCCCTTTCCATTTTTGTTGTTGTTAGTATCTCACCTCCCATTGTGTACTCTTCCCTGGGTTTTGTTTCCCAGGTGCATTACCTTGCACTTCTTAGCATTGAATCTAAGCTGCCATACATTTGACTATTCCTCTATCTTGCCAGAGTCCCTTCTCATCCTTTCCACCCCCACCTTGTGCATCAACTCTTTTGCAGATCTTTGTGTCATCTGCAAAGGAGACATCTTTCCTTCCAGTCCCTCTGCAGTATAAACGCTTATAAAGACATTGAAGGGATCAGTCTAATACTGAACCCTGCGGTACCCCACTAGTAACCCTCCTTTCTTCAGAGTGGACCCATTTACCATACTCCTCTGTGTCCTATTCTCCAGCCAATTCTTTACCCAGGCTATCATCTTGGGACCCACTCCAGGCTGGCTAACTTGCATATTAATCTTTGTGTGGGACTGAGTCAAATGCCTTGCTAAAAGTCTAGGTAGGCCATGTCCACAGCCCTTCCTGATCTACTACTTTGGTCACCCATTCAAAGAAATCTATTAGATTCGATCTGGCATGACCTTCCCACTGTGAATCCATGCTGCCTTGGGTCCTGTGCCACTTGGCCTCTAGGTACTCGACAATTCTTTCCTTCAGAAGTGATTCCATCATTTTCCTATCACTGAGGTTAAACTAACAGGTCTGTAGTTTCCTGCTTCTGCCTGCTCCCACTTTTGTGAAGGGGAATCACATCTGCCCTCCTCCAGTTCTCAGGTACCACCCTATCCTCCCATGATTTGTTAAAGGGTAGTCAGTGGTGTCACTGGTTCTACCCTTAGTTCTTTTAGAATTCTGGGATGAATCCCATCAGGCCCCATTGCTTTGTCCACCTTCAGTTTTAAGAGTTCTTTCATAAGCCTTTCTTCTGTAAATGGGCTGGTATCAACTTCTGTATCCAGAGTGTTTCTATTGTTTGTTTTAGGTACCTCCCCTCTTCATTTGTAAATACTGAGCAAAAATAATTGTTTAGTATCTCTGCCTTTTTCACAGTCACCCTGCCACCACCTCCCTTTATTAAGCCTCACTATCCCTCCCTTAGTCTTCATTCTCTCCTGATGTACCTATAAAGGTTTTATCCCTCTTCTTAACTGAGTTGGCTATCTTTTCCTCGGTTCAGGCCTTTGCTGTTCTGACTGCCTTCCCAGCTTCCTTTTGCTTTAACTGATACAATTCTCTGTCCTGCTCCTTCTGTGATTCCTTGTACTTTCTGAATGCTTTCTTTTGTCTTGAACCTTCACTGCCACCTAATTTGAGAACCAAAGTGGTTTCTTACATTGTTTTGTTTTGTTTATTTGCTTCATGCAAAGACTTGTTACCTCTGTGATGGCAGTTTTATTATTCCCCATTGTTCTTCCACCCTCCTTTCAGCCCATTTGCTGGGTGCATTCCTTAGGCACTCACCCATTCTAGCAAAGTCAGCCCTCCTGAAGTCCAGTACTTTTGCTTTTGTATGGCTTGACTCTATTGCTGTGTTTATTGTGAACCATACTGTTCGACGGTTCTAGTTCCTCAGATGGCTACCCACTTCTACATCTGGTGATCCTCTCCTTCTCCATTTGAGAGGACCAGGTCTAAGATTGCTCCTCCTCAAGTGGGTTCCAATGCTAGTTGTCTAAAGCATGCCCCTGTAGGGCATCTAGAATAACCCCACTCTTAGTAGTGGCTGCTGCAACTGACTCCAGTTAACATCTGGCATATTCAGATCACCCATCAGCAATATCTCCCCTTTATCTGCCATTCTAAGTATACTTTCTATCATTTCCTTGTCCATTTCCTCCCCTGAGAGGGGTCTGTATCTAACCCTGTGCAGATTGTGGTGATATTGCCTGCCTCCAAATTGACCCACAGTGCTTCTTCTCCTCCCTGTTTACCTTTTTGTTCTGTTGCTTTGATTCCTTCCCTTATATGAGAGCTCATCCTCCTCCTTTTACCCTCCCTGTCCCTCCTGTAGATAGTGTATCCTGGTATGTTTACATCCCAGTCATGGTTCTGTGTACCATGTTTCTGTTACTGCCACGATCGCCAGATGTTCCTTCTCCATCAAGGTCACTAATTCAGGAAGCTTGTTACCCAGACTACGGGCATTGGTACTCATTGCTCTCCATTTTTGATGGCTTTACCTTCTGTAGCAGCATCCCACTGACCTTTCTACCCTGGTCATTTTCTCATTTAGTACCCTGTTTTGTAGGGGAGGCTGGGATTTTCCTGCTGCTTTTCAGTCCTCCCCTTGACTAGTTTAAAAGCTTGCCAATGAAGCATTTAAACTGATTGCTAAATGACTTGTTCCTTCCTGGACAGATGCAGACCATCCTGCCAGTATAGGCTGGTGTCCCTCAGGTGGAATCCAGTCCCAATGAAGCCAAACCCTGTGCTCCACACCATTTTTCAACCATTCGTTAAACTGCATGGTGCAAAGTACCCTCTTCACCCATGCCACTGACAGGCAACAACTCTGAGAAGGATACTGTGTGCTACTTGTCTTAGGCCCCTTCCCAACTCTACAAAGTCCTTCTGCACGCTCTGATCTCATGATGAGCCAAGTCATTTGTCCCTAGGTGGACAATGACGTCCCAGCTCAGACTCCTGTGCAACTGTTCTCTTGATCCTAAGGACAGCCTTCCTCTGTCCCTCCAAGCCATGGCACCGTGCAGGCACCTTACTCAGTTTTCCCTCGCCTCCAGTTCTATCCCCCAATAACTGAGTCCCCACCAGAAGCTGCTTCCTTCCTGTGTGCCCTCTGCCTCCTTCCTGAGGGCATCCCTTGTGACAGTTGTCTGCACCCTCCTTAGTCTCCTCTGCGGTGCATCCAATCAAAAATATGCTCCCCAGAATGGTGTATGGATTGTAGAGAGTGGAACAACTGACTGTGTGTGCCTCTGTTCCACCACCCTTACCCTCCCTATGAGCCCACTGTGGTCCAACTGCTGTGCTCTTCGCAACCTCTGAGGTAGTGGTGGTGGCTCTGGTGCTCCCTGGATGGGGAGGTTCCTTCACTACTGTCCAGTGCAGCCTGAAGACAGGCAACTTCTTCCCTCAGGGCATATAGTTGTCTGCAAGTAGGCAGCATCTGAACCTCCAGAAAGACTCCCAGAAGACTGCTGCCCTACAGCCATTACATTGCACTACTCCCACATGTCTCTCTACCTGTTTATTTTTTTTGTGTGTGTGTGTGTGTGGGTGTGTGTGTGATTGGTACTACAACCAATGTTTCCCTCCCACCACAATGCCTGCTGCATTACATTTCAATCCCCTGATAGTCTCATGGTACCTCCTCCTGCCCTCATTAGTCAAACCCACCCACCCCAATTCTTGTTATATTTCTATATGAACCCTGGTAGACCAGTGGTACCCCATCGCACTTCAATCCCCACAATATTATGTATAAATCCTTGGTTATCCCATGGTGCCCCTCCTACCCTGATTCCCACAGAAATACATTTATATCCCTGGAAGTCCAGTCATACATCCCTGCCCAAATTCTTGATATATTACATATAAAATCCTGGTAGAGACTTGGTATCCCCTCCCACCCCATCCCCACTGTACTACATATAAATCCCTGGTACCCACTCTGCCCTGATCCCCACAGAAATATGTTTATTTCCCTGAAAGTCCAGTCCAACCCCTTCCTGCCCTGATTCTAGCTGTATTATATGTAAAACCCTGCTAGATCAGTGGTACCCACCCCACCCCAGTCCCCAGTGTATTACATATAAATCCCTGGTAATCCCATGTACCCCTTCCTGCACCAGTCCCCACAGTAATATGTTTAAACCACTGGTAGTCTAGAGTACCCACTTCTGGACATGATCTCCATTGTATTATATTTAAATCTATAGTAGTCCAGTGGTACCCTCTTCCACCTGTATCCCCATAGTATTACATTAAAATCTCTGGTAGTCAATCAAGTGGTATCCCCACCCAGTGTGATCCTCTTGGTATTACAGTTATTTTCCTACTATTCCAGTGGTGCCTCCCAGCACCCATTCAGCACCCTCCTCCCCCATGGAAATAATAAGGTTCTCTAATAAAAACAAATGAAGTATCACCACCTTACAATGGGGAACAGGGTGGAAGGTGATACCGCTCTGCTTAGACTGTCAGGGATTTTCATGTAATGCAGTGGGACTGGAGAGAGGAGGGTATCACTGGACTACCAGGGTTTAAACATATTAATACAGAGATTGAGCTGTGGGGTACTACAGTATGATAGTTTTATGTGATAAGGGTGAGTACGTTTTTTCACCAAACACAAAGACTGACACAAAATCACCTAATGTCAAAGGGATGCCTACATTATAGCAGCCGCCATGAAATAACGATGGTCACTTCAGTTACCAAAAAAGCCACAATATATATTTTGATGTGGGGGTGTCCCTCCCACCCCCTTACGGATGCAAGCCACCCTCACCCCAAATTAAATATAATTAACTCTATGTGGGCGTGGTCTTAGGGATAGGAACAAAAAAAATTTGGTTCAAAGTGCCAGATCCGAACCTGGGTCTGCTGTCTTCAGGTACCGTAGCTCACGCCACTACACTAAATGGCCAGCTCAGCAGGGCTTGGTCAAACAACATCCCATATCCTGCTGTAGCAAGTGTAGCTCCCTGCTACCTCACTCTACAGGATATAGTGATCTCTTTCACGCAGTCGCTGTATCTATGAATGTTATTATTGAGCCGCTTAATATTACTTACTCATATCACTGTACACCCAGTATGACTAGTGATTTCAATGCAATACAGTGGGGATCAGGGCAGGAGGGTGTTACCACTGGACTGCCAGGGATTTAAACATATCTACAGGGACTGAGGTGGGAGGAGTGCTGTGGTTTGACTTGGGATTCAGTGTAACACAGTGGGGATCGGGGCAGGAGGCAGTAACCACTGGACTACCAGGGTTTAAATGTATTACTATGGGTATTGGAGTATGAGGGGTACAACTTGTGTCAGGGATTTCAATATACAGGCCTCCAACTGTGGGCAGAGATGACATCTGCTACTCTGCTAATGCCTCTGGGAATACACTGACACACAGGATGTACAGAGTTGGTAATGGCCACGTATCAAAATACAAATGGTCACATAGTGCCTTGCAAGCCTTGTGTAGCAATCAGCATACTGGCACTCATAAATGGCAAACAGGAGCAAGGTGCTAACTCATTTGAAATGGGCTACCCTTTGCTCCTGGGTGTCTGTTGCCAGCATGGGGCTGTGGTGCACTGTGTCTCTACACATTTTTATGACCCTAATGTATCCAAATATGCATAAAAGCAGCACATGCCAAATGGGATATGCTATTTGTATGAATATGCAGTACCTTCTCAACAGCTGCATGTCATTTAGTGTGTGGCACTATGATTTTAATGGAACTCTCAGCTGCTTCTGAAGTGGGGACCCTAGTCTACAAATTCTAGACCAGGATCAGCAAATGCAGAAGGGTGTACTCTTCTTTGAGGCTTCTCACTGTGGTGAAGTTCAATTCTGTAGACATCCTCTAATATCACTCAGAGATTTATTTTCTAAATTTGGGGATAAACATTCATCTTTAAAAGAAATCATTACACAGTACCTTAGATCAATATGTGATGTATAGCCATATCAGATATGTACTTGTTCAAGTGTAATTGTTATTAATGTTTTAACATTTTATGTTTGTGTCTGTATTGTACTTGAATCTATGTTATTCTTGAATGTTAGTAACACTCTGTGTATGAGCGTATACAGGACAGCCCTGAAAATAGGCTTTGCCAAGTGCCTTACCTTGTCAAAATATAAAATAAACTTGAACTTGAACTTGATCACAAATTAATTTCTGTTATATTTTAATTTCTGTTAGATTAGATGGTTATGTTGGTCAGCTTTTCCAAAGTAAAATGTTTGGGTCCATTTAAATATGTGGGATAATTTAGTATTGCCTTACAATGTATAAGATGGTGAAACTGAAACTGTGGGAACAGAAAGTCATTTAAATGGGCACTGTCTGTCTTTTGAGGTATTTCTGATAGTTTTACAATATCATTCCATGAGGCATTAAAATAAAACACATGTCTCCTTGATGTTCATTTATAACATAGGAAGGAATGTCCTGTATCATGGTTTATTGAAAACATTTTGAACCCTGTCCTTATGGGTTAATGAGCAACTGTTGAGAACTTCTTTCAGCATAAAGACACAACCTTGAGATACCAGTGCCTCCCAGAAACTTAGAAGATCAAATTCTGGCAGCCATCTTGGTATAGTACAAAACTTACCCCTTCCAACTGGTAATATAACATACAGTGGTGTGAAAAAGTATTTGCCCCTTCCTGATTTTCTCTATTATTGCATATTTGTCACACTGGATGTTTTCAGGTCTTTAGACAAAATGTAATATTAGATAAAGGAACCTGAGTGAACAAATAACACTTGTTTTTTTTTTTTTTATTTCACTTATTTAATGAAAAAGTTAACCAACACCAACTGGCACTGTGTGAAAAAGTAATTGCCCCTTACCTTTAATAACTGGTTACGCCACATTTAGCTGCAATGACTGCAACCAAACACTTCCTATAATTCAATATCAGTCTTTCACATCGCTGTGGAGGAATTTTAACCCACTCTTCCTCGTAGAACTGCTTTAATTCAGTAACATTTGGTAGGTTTTCGAGCATGAACTGCTCGTTTCAGGTCTGCCACAGCATCTCTATTGGGTTTAAGTCTGGACTTTGACTAGGCCACCCAAAACTTTAATTTTACTTCTTTTCGCCATTCTGATGTGGACTTGCTTTTGTGTTTTGGATCATTGTCTTGCTGCATGACCTAACTATGCTTCAGCTTCAGCTGACGGAAGGATGACTGGACATTCTCCTTAAGAATTTTCTGGTACAGAGCAGAATTCATGGTTCCTTTAATTATGGCAAGTCATCCAGGTCCTTAGGCAGCAAAGCATCCCCACACCATCACACTACCACCACCATGTTTGACTGTTGGTATGGTGTTCTTACTGTGGAATGCTGTGTTTGCTTTACACGAGACATTATGGGATCCATGTTGTCCAAAAGTTCCACTTTGGACTCATTTGTCCATAGAACATTTTCCCAAAAGGCTTGTGGATCATCCAGGTGCTTCTTGGCAAATGAGAGACGAGCATTTATGTTTCTTCTTGGTTAGCAGTGGTTTCGCTTTCTACTCTCACATGAAGCCCATTTTTGCCCAGTTCTCTTTCTGATTGTGGAGTCATGAACACTGACATTAGCTGAAGCAAGAGAAGCCTGCAGTTCTTTGGATGTTGTTTTAGGATCCTTTGAGACTTCTTGGATGATTTTACACTGCCCTTGGAGTAATTTTGGCAGGCAGCCACTCCTGGGAAGGTTCACTACTGTTCCAAGTGTTCTCCATTTGGAGATTGTGGCTCTCACTGTGGTTCGATGGAGTCCCAGAGCCTTAGAAATAGCTTTGTAACCCTTTCCAGACTGATAGAGGGCAACAAAATGTTTTCTGATCTTTTCAGGAACTTCCTTTGATCATGGCATAATGTGCTTGTTGAATCTTTGTGCTGGCAATGTGACTTGATGGTAAGGGCCAAAATAAGTGAGGTTTATATTGAGCAGGGCTGGCTGTAATCAAGCCTGGCTGTGTTCAATCAGCTGACTCTAATTATCCCTTTAATTGGGTTGATTTAACTAGGGGCAATTACTTTTTCACACGTGCCAGTTGGTGTTGGTTAACTTTTTCATTAAATAAATGAAATAAGTAAAAAAAAAGTGTTATTTGTCCACTCAGGTTCCTTATCTAATATTATATTTTGTCTAAAGACCTGAAAACATCCAGTGTGACAAATATGCAATAGAGAAAATCAGGAAGGGGCAAATACTTTTCACGCCACTGTACATTCATATTTTATACCTCCCACATATATCTAATATTTCAAATAAACTTTTAAACCCTGCCTCTATCTTTTGGTCTTTTTTCAACTTCTCTTACAGGCCTTCAACGTTCATTGTACTCCTGATACTGCTCACTTGCTCACTTATTCCTGCAGCTCCCTTAACTTTTAGTTGAAGTGTTTGGGGGTGAGATACTAACAACATCAAAATGGAAAGGGACCTGGGGTAATACATCAGATGACCTAAAGGTGGGAAAGTTACTGTGAGGGGAGGGTTTGGGGGATTGGAATGCATAGGGGGATCACCAGTAGAAAGCAGTTAGTGTCCTCTGTACAGAACTGGTGAGACTTTCATCTGAGTACTGTGTGTTCTGAGACTATTCTGCACATAGACATAGACAGGATGGAAGCTGCAGAGTGAGGGCACTAAAATGGTGCAGGGTTGCACTGGAAGACATATCAAGAGACAAGGAGCTTGATATGTATAGCCTCAGAAAGCGAGGGGATACATAGAAACATTCACAGCCTCAAGGAATCAACAAAGTCCAAGAGGCAGCATCTTCAAAAGAGGTGTGAAGAGGTTATTACCTCTGAAGACAGATGGTTTTGCACAAGGAATAGATGTGCATGGAACAGCTCGGAGGTCAGGAGTTCAAATTAGTGGTGGAATTTATGATGCATGTGGGATAGTCATGGGGCAATTTGTAAGTGGGGGTAGGAAGAAGCAGGCTGCCGGTTTACTAGGATCTGCAGCTTATCCAGGTAGGGAATGGCAGACTGGTGGGTTAGGTGCCTCTATCTGCTGTCAAATTCTATGTTTCTATGTTTTGTTTTACTGTTAGTTCAGGTACCCAGTTTAACATAGAAACATAGAATTTGATGGCAGATAAGAACTGCTGACCCACCTAGTCTGCCCATTTCCTACCTGATGGATAAACTGCAGATTTTAGTTAATCAACAGCTTACTCCTGCTGCCCCCACTATAATTGCCTTGTGCCTGTCCCATGCATTCTGAATTCTCCCACTGTTCTTGACTCCACAACCTCTTAAGGAAGGCTGTTCCATGCATCCACAACCCTCTCTGTGAATAAATACTTTCTAACATTACCTCTGAGCCGTCCTCTATCTTCAAATTGTGCCCCTTGTTCTTGCACATTTCTTCTTCTGAAAGATGCTACCCTCTTGTACTCTGTTAATTCCTTGAGATTCTTGAAAGTTTCTATCATGTCCCCCTCTCCTCCTTTTCTTCAAGGGTATATATATTAAGCTGCTTTAGTCTCTGCTCATATGTCTTCTGGTGCAGACCCTGCACCATTTTTATACCTCCTCTGAACAGCTTCCACTCTGTCTATGTCTTTGCAGAGATGGGGTCTCCAGAATTGCATGCAGTACTCCAGATGGGGTCTCACTGACTGTCTGTACAGAGGGATAACAACTTCATGTTTTCTACTGTTGCTGCCTCTTCCTATGCATCCCAGTATCCCCCAGCCCTCCTTACTACCCGTCTCACTTTATAAGTGCAATAAGACACTCAAGGGTGCTGGTTGTTTTGTGATACCTGCACTTCAGGTGCTGGGTGTGCATTACATTAGATCAGTCTGTTGACCTATAAAGCCCTGCATGGACTGGGACTGAGTTACCCTCAAGAGATCCTGGTTCCTACAGCCCCAGCTGACCTCTCTGCTCATCTGGTGAGGGGTTGTTAGAGGTTCCCAGGGTACGTTTAAAACATCTGGTGCCCGGCATTTATGTTTGCGGTACCATCCCTGTGGAACTCTCTACCTTGTCAGATTAGGGAGTGCAGGACCATGGAGAGCTTTAAAACCAGCCTGAAAACACATATTTTCCAGCAAGCTTTTAATGATTGATATTTATAATTGGGGATGTTTTAAACCGATGCTGAATCTGTGTTAAGTTTTAGATTATTTTAAATTATTATGATGTGTTTTGTATGTGCAGCACTTTGAAATTGGAATTGCACTATATAAATAAAAAATAATTATTATTATTATTACATAACAACCAACACTCTGATATGTCCTTGCTTACTAGTTCTCTTCTGAACTCTTCAATGTAATGATAGTGAAAGCCAGGAAGAGTATGTGGAGGTTTCTAAGAAACAATGAAATGTGTGTGACACACAAGTGCATAGGAATTAACCACAGTACTAACAGTATCCTTAACCTGTATATTCAGTAACTCACTGAAATCAATAGTGGTGATGGAGGTCACGTAAGGCTAATCTGGTAATGTGTTTCTATTGGGTCACCAGGGCAATAGACAAGTAGCAGGCTGTAGATCTGCTTCACTTTGACTTTAACAAAGCTTTTGAGGTAGCATCTCACAGGAGGCTGCTGAAGAAGATGGAAGATTGGGGGTTGGTCAGAGTTTAGTTAATTGGTTGGAAACTGCTTAAAGAAGGTAACAGAGAGTAGTCATAATTGGGGCTATATCAGGGATAGTGGCCACCAGTGGAGTACTACAGGATCAGTCCAGGGACCTGTCCTGTCCAATATGTGCAATAGTGACTTTGGAGTGGGTATCCAAGGAATATTGCATCCCTTCATAGATGACACAAAGCTTTGTGGAAGAGCAGATCATGAAGAGGCATTACGGAACTCCAGAAAGACCTACAAATATTGGAAAGCATTAACATTCAGTTTTGAATGTGCAGTAACATTTTCAAAATGTTGGTAGATGTAATTTTGAAATGAGGGACATGCAATCATGGAATGTAGTGATGACTGCAATCTCAGATTGTGGATGAGATGCACAATCTTGGAATGTGTCCTGGAAATGCAATCTCAGAATTTGGTAGGGATATAAAATCTCAAAATGTGGAGAGGAACACAACTATTTTAGAATAAGGGACAGGCAACCTGAGAAACTGGTGAGGATGCACAATATCAGAATGTGTCAGGGATGTCCAGTCTTGGAATGTAGCAGAAATACACATCAAGGAATTTGGTGGGTATTGATAGTCTCAAAATATAGCGAGGATGCACACTGTCAGAATGTGGCAATACACAAGGGGCTGGATTCACAAAGACAGCCAAACATTCTGCAGCTGTGGAAAAGGCCAGCATCACTGTGGAAATGCTGGTGTAGGATATTCTGAAAGAAAAACTGTGCATGTGCAGAAATCTGTAAAAATCCATCAGTTGCAGAAATTCAGCAGCTGCAGAAATTCTGCAAGTGCTGAAAATCCATAACTGCAGATCCACAGCAGTAGAAAAGGCTGGAGGTACAACAACAGTGATCTAATTAGCTGAGCAGCAGACTTTGACAGTCCTGCTATAGATGTATCTGAAAGCACCCACAGAGAGACCAGCAACTATTCCCTCAACTGGGACCACTGCAGCACTACTGGTAACAGACAAAACATGCACCACAGTGGCTGTCTGTAACTGATGGTTATCTCTCCCTAGAGTGTTTCTGTTGCCTGCTGCTGCAGCAGCACTTACCATAGTCTTTTCATCCTCTACAGCCTGTGGAGCTCCTTCATGGGCTGCACTGGGTCTAGTGGTTGTCGTTTGTTGTCTGTCAATGACAACGTGTTCTAGTGTTGCTGTAACAACTGCCACTGATATACACCCACTGATTTGCTATTAGTTGTGCTTATCCTCCGCTATAATTGTATTTCAATTGTTTGCACTGCATTTGATCAGGGAGTGTTACACCTCACCTCATGTGTGCAACATGTTTTTCCGAGTTGCAGAAAAACACTGGCTGAGAATAGCCTTTAAGGTATGTGCCATACTTATCAATGACTTTTTCCCTCAGGAACTTCTGCAGCTGCACTTTTTCCACAGTCTGTAATGTATTTTCTCTGCAGCTGTGGAAGGTTTGTGTATAGCACTCAAAGCAATTTCCTTCTTTCCTCAGCTACAGAACTTTGGGGGCTTAGGAAGGTTTTGCTCCATCAGATTGTTTTGTGAATCACCCCCATAATTTGTTGAATTGCTTGTCCCTGCAAACATTACAAAATTGTACACACCACAACATTTCAACATAGCACATCAGACCACATTCTCTCATTATGTGTCCCATTCCCCACCACATTCCAAAATTGTGTGTCCTCACCACATTCCAAAATTGTGCTTCTGTCCCATTAGAAAATTCAGTCTCTATCTGCCACATTCCATAATTGTGTGTCACTGTCACATTTTCATAATTGCAAGTCATGTCTGAATTCTGAAATTGTATATTCTCACTACATTCCAAGATTGCATATCCTGTCAGATTCCATAACTGCATGTCACCGCCATATTCTAACACTGCATGTCCCCATCACATTTAGGCAATGTGCATTCCAACCACTATCTGAAGTTGTGCATCCCACCACATTCCAAAACTGTATGGCCAGCCACATAGTAAAAAATGATGTGTCCCTGCCACATTCCTAGAATTGCACAGCCCTGCCAAATTATGACATTGCTTGTCCCCACCACATTCTGACAATGTGTTTCCTGTCACATTCCAAAATGTCATGTTCCACCATGTTTCAAAATTGGCATTCCCCTACATTCTAAAATTGTGTGTCCCAGCCACATTCTGAAATTGCACTTCCCACCACATTCTGAAATTGTATGTCACTACCACATTCCAGCACTGCCTGTCCCAAACTCAATTTCAAATATGTACATCCCTGCCATGCTACAAAATTGTGTTTTTCCACCACATTCTAAAAATGATCATCCCTGCCACTTTTCAAAATTGCATGTCCCAGCCACATTCTGAACCTGCACATCCCATCACATTCTGAAATTGTGAATCTCTGCCAATTACAAAATGATGCATCCCATTCAGATTCTGAAATGCATTCCATGCCATGCTTTTAATTATGCATCCCACCACATTTCATGAATGTGCATCCATCATGCATTCTGAAACTCTGTCACCACCAAATTCTGAAAGTACACTTTAAACAGTACCACACTCTAAAATTAATTGTCTGTATCATATTGCTAAATTGCATGTTGCCACCATATTCTGAAATTAAACATTGCCAGCACATGCCAAAATTATGCATCCTGGCACATCACTAAGTTTGTTTCATACATCCATACCACATTCCACAACTATTTGTCCATCACATTCTGAAATTGTGAATCTCTGCCACACTCAAAAATGTTGTACCAGCCACATTCTGAATTTCAGTATCACTGCTTTGTTTCAAAATGTTGTGTCCCAGCTGCTGTCTGAGATTGTGCCCATGTCCTTGTTGTATTCCCAAACTGCTGTCTGATGGCATTCTGAAAACCCATCCCTGCAGTAGTTTAAAACTGTGCATAACTTTGCCATTCTAAAGCCATGTTTGCATCTTTATTCCAAAACCACCTCTATGGTCACATTCTTAAGTACCTTGCATTTGCGCATTCTCCAGGGCATGCACAGCACCCACACAGTGTTAACTTTCCTGTTTGAAATTTTCACCAACTACACTCTTATGTTGGTTCTGATAAATAAGTCACCAAGTTTTTGACTGGAAGTAAAAGGCTGCAAATTGGGAGTTAATATCATCAGTAGCTTTTCACGGAAACTGGCTTTTCTGAAGAGGCAGTGAAATCAGGGTTATGAATTGATTTATAATAACAGGCAAGCATTTTTTTCAATGTGCTTTGCCAGTTGATTTTCTCCATAATAACCCACAGGTTATTACAGTGAACATGCACTCTGTCACTTTCGAACTAGGCGCTCACCATTGGCTGTGGTCCTGTGTGTGGGCAGGCTGAACAGTTTCTAAATCATGGCAGCTCTGTATCTCCGTAGCAAGGAACCACTACACTATCCCACAACCGTACAATCATCCATCTGGTTGATCCTGCATTTATATTTGAAAAAGCTTTATCTGGTTTATCCTGCTGTTACGTCACCTTTGACAACACTGTGAGAGCAAGAACCAGCGTTGTCTGGCAGTCTACTTAACCAGGATCAAAATCACAATCCCAAATACTACAATATACTGAGAAAAAAATCATCACCAGGGAGACAAGAGGTGTTGTATGTGTGTGTGTGTGTGACAGCACTACACATTGACAGTATATTATATAAAGATGAGGAAGTGCATATGAGAATTTAATGCACACCCTCAGTGTGGGAATCTTTGGTAAACCCATGGAAAACTTCACCCTCAGAGTTTATGTGGCATCCCACACCCTCAGGTGTGCATTAATTCTAATATCGCACACTTCCCATCATTTATTCTATATGTAACAGTTAAACAAAGTAACTTAGAGATCTAATTTATGGTATTAGACTTATTGGGTATATGCTGATCCAAACTGCAAATATTTCCATGCTGCAAATTTTGGCCAGATTCCTTCTTTAAAATATAAATGTTGGATGACAGAAGCAGGAATACTGAAGCATCCAGGTTCTTTTTGCTGAATAATGTCACCAACAGCATTATTATCTAACTTGACTGGATAAGCATAAAGGAACCAAAACAACAGGCAAGGCATTATAAACCAGAAAGTATTTTTAAATTCAAGGCAAAATGTTAAAAAATATTGTTAGGATAGGACAGCACACCATATGAAAAAAAGCTTGAAATCTGTACTCTAATAAACATAACTCAAAGGCTGATCATGCAACTTGAACTTCTTGTCATTCTTTGAAGTGAATAAACTGCTATAAAGGGAGATTAGTAGACATAGTATATATATATATATATATATATATATATATATATATATATATATATATATATATATATATACACCTAATCAAAGCATTTGACAGTGTGTCACAAATAACACTTATTTACAAGATGGAAACATTAAGCATCAAAGAAATTTTATAAGGTGGCCAACCATTGGGCTGGGTGGTTGTTGGTGTGGTATTACTGGGTTCAGCTGTAGGGCCAATATTATTTAATATTTGAATTGCTGTCATGATTCAAAGCTAGTAACCTGAAATGTGTTTAAGTGTACAGATGATTAAAAATCTGCAGGGTGGTCAACTCACAGATCAATACTGAACAGTGCCAAGGTGATCTCAAGAACATAGATGACAAGACTGACAAATGGTTAATAACAAATAGTAGAATATGTCTGACTGAGTGCCATAAAGTTGAGACAAAGGTCCAATATTATTTAATATTTTAATTGCTTTCATGATGTAAAGGCAGGAATATGCTAGTTTATCTGCACAGATGATTTGAATATCTGCTGGTTGATCAACTCATGGGTCACTATTGAACTGCTACAAAGAAGTAATTTAAAGAGAATAAATGAAAAGACTGGCAAATGTCTAATGGAATTCTATTGAAAAAAGTGTAAGGCAATGAACTTAGGCAAAAACAGTGAAAAGGTGGTTTACTCTTTTAATGTTACACAGATTATTAAAACTGAACAGTGGAAGGCTCTGGAATTTGTATCATTAACTGTAACAAAACAAAACCTCATTGCAGCAGTTTAAAAAGAAATCAGGATATTTTGTTAAATTATGAGGAGCATTGTGAACAGGTCCCCAGAGACAATACTGCTATATAAATCAGTGGTTAGTTCTTATACTTCAGTCAGTTTAGGGCACCTAATTACACATACGTTAAAGGTATCCTAGAGAAAGAGTGCAATGAAGGTCAACACAATTAAGGAAAGGATGGAAGATCTGAGCTACAAGGATAGATGCACAAAGCTGCAACTTTTCTTCCTTGAGTAAAGGGAAAGAGGAAAATTATAACAGCCATCTAACAAGTTGATGGAAATTGACAGTGCAAATTGTACTTCAATTACTGAATGTAATAAGGAATAACAGACCTAGAGGTCACCATTGGACACGTGCATGGTTTAAATTGGGCAGGAGCCCACACCTCCATCACTTCTTAAAATTATATGACAATTCTCCAACCTCTGTCATCTTTCTCCACTGACTGCTAAAGGAGAGTTCCAGCTCCTAGAAATTTAGATATGAGAGTCCCCCACCAACACATTTTCAATATAACCACTGGACACCCTCTTTAATGATGTGCAATATAGTCAGGAAAGACATCAGGATTTTATTTCCACTGAAATGTACTAGACCTTTCAAAATGATGCCAAATAAGGGCATGGTTTCAGAAAATGTTGCAATTTAAAGTGAAATTAGATATTGGAAAATAAGAAAGAAAGAAAGAAAGAAAGAAAGAAAGAAAGAAAGAAAGAAAGAAAGAAAGAAAGAAAGAAAGAAAGAAAGAAAGAAAGAAAGAAAGAAAGAATATTTCTGATGAATAGTTGTGGGGAAGGACTCAATGCACCACACCATGAAACACCAAGTTAAAATCTCCTATGTATTAAAATGAGTCAAATCTGATTTATAATTGTTTTAAGTTCAAGTCTGACAATTATTCCATTGTGCCTTGACTCTGTAAGAAATTATGAGATGACAGAATATCATTTAAACAAGAAAATCTGATGCCTTTAAAGATAATCATGTTTTATTTAACATGTTTAACAAACCAACAATACAAACAAGATCAGCATTCTATAGAGAACAATACTGTGAGGACAAAATACACGGGCTGCAGTACAAACAATGTTTGCAAATTACAAGGTTATTGTGTACAATGTGCACAACAGTAGATTCACCAAAACAATCAGTATGTGTCTGCAACCCAGGGCTGAATGAGGAGGTGAATACAGATCAGGGAGGATGTGGGTGGGAAAATAAATAAGGGAGGCTAGTGGCAGATTTATTTATTTATTTGAAGTTGGTGACTGGGAGAAACACACTGAGCCAAGGCTTATTTCCAGGTATGACCGGGGAAAGAAAGGAAATGAGAGGGCACAAAATTACATAGTTATAATTACATAATTAGAAAACAGTTAATACCCTGGACTCTTACAAATGAAAGAAGGTCCAAGGAGCCTTGCTGGTACCTTACCCATCCCATAAGAGGGGTGGTGGGGGCTAAAGGTGAGGGAACCTGAGTCACTAACCAGGAGACACTGCTCAAGGAAGGCATAGCAGATCTTGTCCTCTTGGTCAATGGAGACTGCAGGTTTAGCCTACACAGCAGGGAGCTAATGCATGTGGCCCATACCCTATAATATGAAGGTTGGCAACATGTCAGTAGGTGGGACAACCGAACCAGAATAGCCATGTGGTTCACACTAGTAGCCATTCCTGCACTGTGGGGATGTCTACTGTGCCTCACCTCTGTGGCAAAAAGTGCTTTGCCTCAACACACCCCACTGTAATTCAATGCACCACCAGGTGGGACAAAGTAGAGAGATAGGACTCTAAGCAGGTGAAGTTATGGGGAGAGAGGGACTGAACTCCCAACCACTGGAACATTCTCACTGAATAGCACACCAAAAACTGGCCAACTGAGGGCAAGCCCATAGAATGTGATAAAGATCTCACCAGGAAACAACACTTTCAGCATGAGTGGTGGGGATTAGCACTAAAAGTGTTATTCTTATGTCTGGACCACTGATGAAGGAGTTTAATTGGGATTCAGAGACCTCAGCTGTCTTGACAGGTGCTGTGGGTCATCAACCAGAGCAAAGCCCACACCTGCCCCAAAGATCCCCAAAGAGCCATCTCATCCCTTCCATGCAGAATACCAGCAGGATGATGGGATGAAGGTGTCAGGGCAGTTGGAAGGACCCCTTTCCAGCCGAGGAGACATCAGACTATGGAGATGAAAGTATTTCTAGTAATCAGTTTTGGACGACAAAATCAAATCAAATCAAAGCAAAATAGTATGCTAAAGTACAATTCATCGGATTAAAGCACTTTACATGCTAAAACAGATTAAAATAATACATACATCAATCAATAAAACAGAATATAAACAACTTAATAAATTTCAATCAATCAATATCAGTCAGATTGCAGTACAACTAGGCATGACCCTCATCAGGAAATGCCTGGCTGAAAAGTATTTTTTATTCAGATTTAAACCTGTCAGTTTTCAGGCACTCTCTTATCCAATGAGGTAGGACATTCCACAGGGTCAGGGCCACAAAGCAAAAGGTCCACACACCTGAAGTCTTTAGTTGGACCCTGGGAACCCTAGCAATCCCTCATTGGTGGAACTGATGGGCATAGGGGGCAGTAGGGGTGCAGAAGATCTTGCAAGTAGCCACATCCCTGTCCATGTAGGGCTTTGTAGGTCAGTAACCTGACCTGAAGGTGATCTGCCAATGTACCAGCAGCCAGTGCAGATCGTGGAGCATAGGCATGATATGGCAAGATCTAGATAAACCAGTCAACAACCTGGCTGCCATATTCTGCACTAACTGCAATCAGTGGATTTCACCCCCAGTAGTCTTAGGTATAAGGCGTTGCAGTAATCAAGGTGTGAGGTTATAAAGGCATGAATCAGAGCTGGCATATCGCTATGCGGAACCAGGTGTTAAATCCAAGCAATGTTCCTCAGATAGTAAAACGAGGTCTTTACAACTGCAGACACCTGAGATTTTAATGTCAGGCCACTGTCAAACACAATGCCCAGATTTCCACACCTGGTTTGAAAGGGTAAACAGCTGGTCACCTCTGAACCAAAGCCCGATGGTTGACCCGCTTGCAACTCCATGCCGTAGGTGACCTGGCTCTACTACCAACACTTCAGTCTAGTCAGGTTCAAATCCATTCAACCCTGAATCACAGAAAGGCAATTGTTAAAGACAGAGACTGACCCACCCTGCTCGGGCAATAGAGGCATGTAGAGCTGAGTATCATTTGCATAACAGTGAAAACTCAGACCATACTGCCTTATAATGTCTCCCAGTGGCATCATGTACACTGTGAACAACATTGAGATATGATGGAACCCTGCATAACCCTACAAGACAGGGGAGAGAAGCCAAAGAATAAATCCCCAACACTACCCTTTGCGTCCTGCTAGTGAGGAACAATCTAAACCAACTAAGGACTATACCAGCCAGTCCACAGAGGATCTGCAGGTGCTTCAACAACACCCAATGGTCCACGGTGTAAAATGCTTCAAAGAGAACAAGGAGGACTAAGACAGAATGACTCTCTTGATCCCTTGCTATCAGGAGATTATTCAGTACCCGAACAAGGGCAGTCTCTGTACTATGCCTCTTCCTGAAACTGGATTGAAGAGCGTCTAGACATTGTGAGTTGTCAAATGATCATCCAGTTATGCTGCTACCACATTCTCAATAATCTTGCCCATGAATGGCAGGTTAGAGACAGGTCTGCAGTTTGCTAGGCAGTCTGGATCTAGAGAAGGTTTCTTCAGGAGTGGTATTACTACCGCCTCCTTCAGGGATCTGGAAACACCCCTGCCTCCAGTGAGCATTGGACTATCCTAGCATGGACTGGGCCAATGACTTTAACACACCCACTAGGAGGCATGTTGGGCCAAGATCCAAACTACAGAATGGTCAGGCGCAATCCCTGGATGACTTGCACATGTCTACAATCACCAACTGGCTGAAATCAGACCAGACGGGCTGAGTGCTTACAATCTCTTGCCCATCACTACAAGGCCCATTTGAGTGTGTTGCCCAGATCTCCAACCTGATGGTGTCACTCTTATCAGCAAAGAACTGAACAAACTCATCACATCTAGCTTGTAAAAGGCTCCCCATGACTGAACACAGGCTGGATTGCACAACCTGTCAACAGTCCAGATGAGCAAAGCTGGTCAATTCTTGCCACTGCAATCTCCTTAGACAGGAACTTTGCCTCTTATGGGAGATTGCTGATTGATAGTCTAATAATGGACAATCAGTCTAAGTTTGTCATCCTCCAGACTGTATTTCTGCCAACACCGTCCACACTTTGACCCCTGGCCTCATCTCCTTCAAAGTCCCATCAAACCATGGGGACTTTGGGTTTAGAAAGAGGGGGTGAACACAGACAGGAGCTAAGGAGTTGAGGTTTCCAGACACTGCCTTATTATAAGCTAGTAAAAGTTCTCCCAGCTCCTCGCATACACTTGTTGAGTCTGATTGGTCTAGTACCTCTATAAGACCATGTGGTCAAATCCCTTAAAGGGTGATATGGGACCATCTCCATAGGAGCAGGCCTATTGGGGGTGCCTCGAACCTGAACCTTATAGTGCGATGATCCGACCAGCTGACAGGTTCTACCACCAAATCAGTGATCTCCATCCCTAGTAAGAAGACCAGGTCCAAGGAATGACTGTGAATATGAGTTGTAAAGGAAACTACCTGTGTAAGACCCAACAAATTCATTAGTTGGAGGATGTCTTGTCTAAATTGTGAGAGTTCATAATGACCCAGGCATTGAAATCCCCAGAATTATCCATCTGGGAATCCAACACCTGATCAATGATAAAGTCTGTGACTTTCTTTCCTGTGAACCCCAGTCCTTCAAACAAGTCCATGGTTTATTCCTAACAGAGAACCATATCCAAAATCAAATATATCCTGTCTTTTACAAATAGGCCATACAAATGACTTATAGTTAACACACATTTATTTCATTTTGAATGTACAGTGCCCAATGCCCTAGCAACAGGGTGCCTGATAGATAACATTTTCCTTGCCTTGCCATAGTAGGATTGCCCGATAATGGTGCTCATTCTCAAAAAAGGCCTTAACTAGTTTAGCCAAGTGGCACCATGTCCAAACCAAGGCTAGAATTTTAGTCCAGGGTGCATGGGCTGAGAAAGGAGAGTACAAGTATACAGCCAGTGTTCAGCTTCCACAGAGGGCATATTCTATGTAAGCCACAGAGGGCTACACCACCCAATCAGAAGACCATGTGCAGGTCTGCATCCCCAGGAAAGTCAAACAAAAGCCAAAGTAGTTTCAGCCCCTGATGCCAGGGGAGTACAACTTCACCCAAATATATCTCGGGGATTCTCACAATAAGAAGCACCCAAACTGAGCATCTATTTTTGAGAATCCATGAGTGAGGATAGTGATCGGGTGATGAGAAAGCAGTGAAACACTTTGGGACTGTTATCATCTTCCATGCAGCTATTTTACTTACCATAGTGAGGTTAAGGGTCTTCCAGTGCCCACATTTGTCATGCAGCTTCTGCAGGTGAGAGGTAAGGCTCACTGTGCAAAGTTTGTCCATGGTAGGGGTGATATGAATGCCCAGATACTTAATTGAGGATGGGATCACTTTAGACCCAGGCTGGAGAAGGCAGTGTTTGAACATAGCTTGTTGAGGGAAGTTCCTCAATCTTAATGGAATTAAGTTTAAGGCAAGCAATATTGGCAAAACAGCAGAGAAGAAACCAAGAGAGGCTAAACCCAGAAAAACATCACAAAAGGTGGACAAGGAGATCTTTCACATACAGCTTGGTTCTGTATTTAGAGTCCATAACTTGAATCCCACAAAGGAAGGAGTGTTCTGAATGGCCACCACCAAAGGGTCTATGGCAATTATGAACAGCTTTCAGGAAAGGGGCATACCTGATGAGTGCCTTTCTGCTGGGGAATGACTGGAGAGAGTGTTATTCATAAGGATCTGGGTTGTGGGTAATGTGTAAGGATCTGAACCCACAACAGGAAAGCAGGTCCAAACACCAAGCAGAAAAGGACTTGGATGTGTATCCCCACTCTAGCAAACCAAATCCACCTTTTCAAAGTCAATGGCTATGGCAACAGACAAAGTGGAGATGGAATGCTTAACCTGATGAGCATCAGGAAGCAATGTAATGTGCTCAAGCTGAGTTTGTTTTGATGAAGCCCACCTCTTATGGGTGGATCAATTCTGGGAGGAACTGCTTGATGGCAATGGCCAGAGCCTTCACTCAGGACTCTGACATGCATGTGTATGATGGAAAGGGGAAGCAACTGGCTGGGAATGCAAGATCTTACCTCCCTTTGGAAGGACTGTGATAATCACTTCCCTCAGAGATGGCTGAGTGTTTGGGACTTGTGAGCATCACAGAAAACCCTCCAGTGAATCAGGAAAATAATTAAGCCCAGGTGTTGATAGAGCTCAGTCAGAAGACCATCATCTCCTGAGCCTTGTGAAGGTTGAAAGCAGCAATCACCTACCTGAGATTTACCTCAGAGGAGCTTTCAAGATCTCCTCTGCCAGTAATCAAGACGAAGAGTGGGAGGTCTGCTAGAAAGCAATTAATACCAGAAGTGTCACCTCTGCACTGGAGGAGTACAGGGAAGTATATAACTGCTGCTTGTGGTATTATGTCTTCTGCTAAGAATACACCTTACCCAATACATCCCATAGGAAGGCAATGTGTTGATCTGCCTGCTGCTTCCTCAGCTGATAACATAGGAGCCTGCCAGATTTTCTCTGTTATTCCAGTATCTGTGCCAAGTGTGTAGAAGTGTCAGCTTGGCCTTATGGGAGGAAGCACTTGAGTTTCAGGCATAAGTAAGAAATCTCTGCCAGCAGGACCTCAGCCCTGCATCTCATGGTGGGATTTTTATATTCTGCCTCATTTACTTTCAGGGATGCTTCCAAGACTGTGTCCTGCATCTACCTGGCTTTTGCACCCACTTGGCAGCAATTCCAATCATACTGCCCCTCAGGGTAGCCTTAAAGATTTCCACAAGACAAAGATCAGTATCTCCTCAGTGTCAATAACTCTAAAAAGGCAGTGACCTTTGCAGTAACCCACTGCAGGAAACATCTATCATAGAGAATTATGGGGTTGAAATGCCAGGAAGAGGAATGGGAGTTCAGGGTTCCATGCCATGACCAGGGATACAGGGTCGTGATATGATACAACTAGGGGTTCAATTGTGGCATAAAGGGAGGCATAGGTAACCTTTGGGGAGCCTAGAAGTTCAGATGACTAGAGGTCCAGTGGGAGGAGAAGCAGATGAAATTTTGGTCTTGTGGTGGACGGTCCATTACGTATCCACTAGAGAAAATTCAGCCATCATGGCATTGACCACTATAGCCACCATCAGGAAATTTTCCTGGGAACCTAGACAGTGATCCATGCAAAGCTCCTGAGTTAAATTAATGTCACCCTGAATAAAGCAGGGTACACCCCCAGCTAATAAGTCTGACTTCCTGACAGACCATGTGGTAAACATTTGGCTCATCAGAACTGGGGCCATGAACTGAACCTAGGATTAGGGTCTCTTCATGGTAAAGACCTTGTGTAGCACCCATCTCTTGTTGGAATCCAAAATGGACAAGGCTAACACTCATTTAAGCATTTGTTGCAGTAGGATAGATACTCCTTGCTTCATCAAGGGTGTGTAACTATGGGCTTCCATGTCCACTCATTTCCTACACAACCTTAGCACTTTGTAAGACATTCATTTGGCCTCCTGCAACAGAACCACCTGCACCCACAGTTGTGTTAGATGAGATGGCACTTTCTTCCTTTTAATAGGAGAGTTAAAGCCCTCACACTACAGGTAACACAAGTAATGTCTGCTATACCCAGGTAAAAGAAAGACCAAGAGAATAAAGAGGAATGTGGCAACCAGTGTCTTCTTGGGTAGAGAGGGCCTTTAAGCATGGTGAGAGTGCAGTCAATAACAAAGTGTTGTACCAATCAATCAATCCATAGGAACAGTCCCGTTAAGAATTTTGAAAAGTAAACAATTAAACAGTGAAACAGAAAAATAGGAGCAACGTAGCACAGAGCAAACCATGGCGCATGACACAGGGCAGGTATTCTCTTCACCACAGAACACCAACAAGGGAGAGTCAAGAGTAGGAGGGGAACCCATAACAGGAGAACATAGCCAGAGAGATGCATACAGGCATATCCAAACCTTAAACTATAGGTCCCTGAACTAACTTGGCAACAACCAGTGCCCAGTGCTCAAGGCATCTTAACTGGGGTGACAGTAGTCAGAGTCAGGAAGATCAAAGAAAAAAAAACACTCTGATTAGAAACCTCTACTTATTCTGGTGTGTTGGGGCATACATGGCAAAACCTAAAAGTGCCTACAGGGGTGGTGAGAAACAGTAAACTTCATAAAACAGTACTGCATACATTCAAGTCACCAGATTAAATAGGCAAGATGAAGGGAGTAGCATGGGGCAGAATGAGAAAAAGGGGATGGTAACTTCAACTGTGGTGCAGTGGGGGTCTTTAAGCACAGTATAAATGGTGCATGCCATCAATAACCAAGTGTTGTACCAATCAATACGTAGGTACAGTCCCCACTGATAAGAATCCTGAAAGGTAAATGGGGAGGGGGCTAGTAGCTTCAATCATGATGAAGCTTGATCTACAGGATGCAGAAGTACAAATAGCAGGTTGGGCATAAAGCCTGTGTGCCAGCCACTCATAACACTGAGGCAACCTCTTTCCTGCCCCCGCACTTTGGCACCAAATTTGAATGGTAGCAGAGAGCAGAGCAGAACAAAGCAGAACAGACCTACAATACCAAACTTGGAAAAGATCTGAATGGGAGGGTTCCCTGCCAAGTCCCTGAAAAAAAGGTCATTCCAGGCAGCAGCTGCATCTGTCTAGCCATCCCAGACATTCAGGAGTCCAGGAGGCAGATGCATATGTAGCCCTGGTTACTACACCCAAACATACCGGGGTCAGCCATTTCTAAATTGCAGGGCTGGTAAAGGAGATGAGCAGCAGGTCTGTCTGCCAAACAAACAGCTACCAGAGACCAAGTGGGGAGCAGGAATATTGTGGGGTACACGGCATGGGGCCTTGCTACAGCAGCATCAACCATAGGAGAAGATATCTCATGTACAAGACACTGCAATTGAGCACTTTCAAAAGGGTGACTCAATCACAGTGCTTTTGCACAGGGCTACCTGGCAGGAGGGTGACCGATAGAGGGTTTGGCGACTATAACGACAGGATGTCACTATGTATACAGTGGCATGGGAGGGGTGGGAGGGACCAAACTGTGCGATGGGCAGAGGGGAGGGAGGGTTTGTGGGGTGTAGTGCAGTGGTGGGCTGCAAAGCTGGCTGTGTGATGTGATAGGTTGGTGGCAGACTGGAGTTGGGAGGATCCAGGTTCAGTTCTGGGTGTGCTCATTCTTGCGCCTGGTTGGGTTTTTACTTTGCACCCCTGACATGCATCCCTGGAGTTGAGACTCCTTTAGTAGGGGTGCAGAGGCACACCCCTGCATAAAACATGGAACACCTACATCTTATGGTTTCACCATGAGTCTACATCACCTAAATTAATTTATGGTGATGTAGACTCACCCAAATGGTGATCGCTATTACACGGGTCGCCACATCGCATGGCACCTAGGGAGAAAGTTGTGAAAGGATCTCATTTAGCTGGCACTCCAAAAGAGAGGAGCAGACCTCCACCTGAGGGTGGAATCATACAAACTGAAAGGCCAGAACCAGGTATATTATGACAGGAACCCCAAAGTATAAAATTGTCCCCACTTGAGGTAAAAATCTCACTCCAGAGTTTTAGCCAGTTGTAGAACAAGAGCTGATGTGGGTGATCTTAAGTCTGCACCATACTTACTGTTCACTAGACCCCAGGCCAACTTGGCTGCTTGTTGGTAATCTTAAATCTTTAGGGACAGTGATTGTTGTGTGTTTCATGAGGGAGGTTTTATTTTTTCCATCAGGTCTGAAAAGGGTGGTGGTGAAGCCTCCTCTTAAGATCTTTGGAACCTGGCAATCTGGTTAATTACAGGCCTGTCTTGAACCTTCACACTTTGGGAAGGTTATCAAGAAGGTAAATGTGGCACAGCTTCAGGCTTACCAGGAGCTGTATAACATCTATGAGCCTCTGCAGTCAGTGTTTGGGCCTTCACAGTAATGAGACCACTCTTGTCAGAGTGATGCATGATCTCCTTATGGTGAGAGACTAGAGACTTTGTTCCATCTTAGCTCTTCTGGATCTCTTGTCGACATTTGACATGATGGACCATGGTATGCTGATTGATCACCTAGGGAGCTATGGGGACTCAACCAGGTACAGTTTTTGTGGGTTGGAGTCCTAAATTACTGGGAAAATGCAGCAGGTAGCCCTAGGTAATTAAATTCTGAGGCAGCTGTGGTATCCAGTGGGGTTCTACAACGATTGATCTTGGCACCTATGTTGTTCGCCACATACATGTTGCCATTGGGTGAGGTCATTAGACAGTAAGAGGCTGAGTTTCACTACTAAGCAGATGATATTCATCTCTGTTTTGCACCCTGATGGGTTAAATGCTATTTCAGTGTTAGGGTGGTGTTCACAAGAAACCAATGACTGGATGACATCCAGCTGGCTGTGTCTCATCTCATCCTAGGCAAGACAGAGATTATGATTATTGATCCAGGTCAGCATTTTATTTATTTATTTATTTAAAGCTGATAACCGGAAAGGCACACTGAGCCTAGGCTCAAATCCAGGTGTGACCGGGGTCAGTGATGATGCATGGTGGTCTTCCTTTACCATCTGTGAATGGTCAGTCACTCTGAGTTGTGGATGTGGTAAAGAATCTGGGTGTTGTTCTGGACTGCAAGCTGATACTAGAACACCAGGTGTCAGTGGTAGTCAGGAACAGTTTTACCCTCTCTGTAATACTGCCCAACAAGCCACATCTAACGTGAGCTGACTTGGAGACAATAGCCCACACCTTTGCCATCTCCAGACTGGATTATTGCAATACTCTTTACTTAGGGTTATCTGGAGGTTTGATGTGAGGCTTGCAGTTAGTCCAGAATACTATGGCCCAACTTCTCTAAGAGACCACATACAATATCACGACACTGCTGAATGGTCTGCATTGGCTGCCTGTGTGGTAGCACACCTTCAAGATATGCTTGTTTACATTCAAGCTCCTACACAGTTTGGGCCCAAGCTATCTGAAAGATCTGTTGATGTCCTACACTCCCACCCATCCTCTCAATGCACTGGTGGGTTTGTACCAGATCCACACATTCTCACTTAAGAGGAAAGGAACTGATTACTTATTTGCAGCTTCTTGTAATGTCTCTGTTTCTAAATTATATTCCTACCTCTAACGGATCCCTATTTAACTGTGCCTGAATAAAAGCTGAAGCTGTCAGTTGTGTTTTGTATTGCTTTCTGTGTATGGACAACATTCTATGCAGTTCCTTTCATGGAACAAAGAATTTGGAGTTTGACTATTTCACTTTAAGGTTTCAGAACCGTGGGCACTGTACTGATAAATTCATGCTCACATTTCTGAAACCACGAGTGACATAGTCAAAACTCCAAATTCTTGGTTCCATGAAAGGAACTGCACATAATGTTGTTCATACAAAGAAAACAATACAAAACACAACTGACAGCTTCAGCTTTTATTCAGGCACAATTAAATAAGGATCCTTTAGAATTATGAATATAATTTATGAAAATAGAGACATTTCAAACAGCTGCACATAAGAAATCAATTCCTGACCCTTTTAAAGCAAGCGGGGACAGAGACTTTGGGGCTGCTGACTCCTCTGGAACTCTTTGCTGGAGGAACTAGATCTGCTCACATGGTGGGGCTTTAAACAACAACTGAAAACATAACTCTTGCACAGACCTTCCCAGACTAATTTATTAAAGTTGTTTATTCTTTATTTATTCTTAGTTTTGCTGAATTGTTTTATGATGTTTTAATGATGTAAGGCTGTCTGAGCTCTGTATAGGGTTCCAGACAAATACAATTGTCATGCCTTGCCTTACCTCCTACTACCTCAGCACCAGAATCACAATAAGGAGTCAATTATCAAAGGGTTTAAAATACTCCTCTCTGATTGGCTGGCTAGCATGTTTTACCCATTGTAAATCTTGCCAATACCAATGGGAAGAAGTGCCAGACAGCCATATCTGTAACCCCATTTGTAGATCAATCAAACCCACGATCTGTACTCCCAGCTAAACCACGAGCGGGACTTTCAAAGGACTCCACATTTGAATTAGCACTCCCAAATACTTTGTACATGTCACAAAACTTTTTTTCACATAAAACCATGTTGCTTGCACTTTTTTTCCCAGTCCCCTGTCCCCTGACAGAAATGAACCACTCTACTAATGCTGTCTTTCCCTGTTTCACTCGTTTCTATTTAAAAAAATGCACAACTTACTCTCATCATTTCTCACCCTACAGAAAGAGCTCTGTCCCCGGAAAATCACCAGCTCTCACAGTCATAAACATGGGCCACTGCCTCCATGAAGTACTTTCCTGATCACATAGAACAAAAACAAAATTAAACGAGAATCAGACCTATTCCATTCTCCTAACTGAAAAATTGCACCAAGAAGCAAACACGCTGATGGACGGCAGTCAATGAGTGTTGCATCTCACTCGTTACCACTGAAACAGGGAGAGCATTTTCTTTTTCTTTTGTTAACTCTATGTCTTCACTCTCTTACCTCCAGACTCTCTCCAGCATGGGCTGTCAGACATTGGCTTCTCCCGTCCTGCCTGAAGTGCGCTCGCTCAATTCCAGTCAGGGCTATCCCCATCACCTGTGCGGCATGCCCAGCCCCCAGGTCTGTGTCCTCTGGGAAGGACCACCTCCTACTGGTGTGCTGTCTAGAAAATTGGTATGGAAGCCTGGACGCAGGGAGGGATCTGGATCGAGTCCTTACACCCAGTGGTGGATGTGGGTCTGATGCTACTGGACCCACCTTTGCCTACTGGGGAGAGGAATTTTACTTTATTTCCCCAATGAGGGCTGTGCAATGTTGCCCAGCCTGTTATGTGTTGCACCCACACATGTCCAGAGGGAAGCCACCCAACGTTGTAACCCACTTGCTGAGTCCCTATGGCTGTAGTACACCCAGCCATTGCTGGGTGTTGCTACTTGTCGAACAGTCCTACGGACTCTCTATCCTCTCCTCCCCACTGACCCCGATGACCTGAGCTTGTTCCTGAACCCAGGTCACCAGTGTGATGTGAGGTGTGGCATCCAACACCTCAACCTCGGTGCCACCAGGCCCATTTTCTTTTTCTTATTATTAAAAGAAAAACCTGAAGCATGTGGACTGCTCCAAATCAAAATATGGTGTCTTCTGGAGGAGACAGAGGAGTGAAGGTTCACCTTGTTTTTTTTTGCCATAGTCTGACCACCAGTGACACAGAAAATATGAGAGACAGTGTAAGAATCAAAGCACAAACAGTGTCCTCAGGAAAGGGGAGAGAGAGAGAGAGAGAGAGAAAGAGAGAGAGAAACAGACGATAAGAATGGTAAAGACTTTCTCTTTATTTTTTTTTTTCTAACTGTAACTTTGCTAAACCAATCACTTTGTTGATTTTTTTAGATCCTTAGCTAAGTAATGGGCTAGAAGATCTATACTGTCCTCACTGTCTCCCTCACGGTGCACTCTCTTCTCCCAGATTGCCAGCTGCTGGGCCAGCTGCTTGTCTAGGTGCCACACATGTTATCTCTTGCAATCTTTATGCTGGGGAAAAATAATTGTTTTAGCAACCAGAGGTGGGGGTAGGGGTGTGTGGGTTGGGAGGGGCTGTTATGTCATACAAACAATATTCTACCTAGCAACAGGGAACTGTTTGATATACAGGGAAGGGTATTATAGAAAAAAACAATTAAACACCTTTTCAAGTAAAACCTCTTTAATCTTAAATTCTTTAAAAGGAGAACATTGTATAATCGCAATACACTTCAAGGTGTAGGTTATGCTGGGATTTACCCACACCTGGTGTGGTTTACTCACTCGCCCTGCGGTCTCATGACCAAACAACACACCAGGTGTGGGTAAATCCCAGCATAACCCATACTCTGTCATGGTATATTGTTTAAATAATAGCAATAGGGAGCTCTAAGCAAACAATGTACATATGTTATTAAACAGGCTCAGCCAAAGATAGCTATATAAAAGTTTATTGTTCTAAACATCCCAACAGTGGGGCAAGCTGCAGGTCCAGCTGCTTCTGAAAGCAGTGCCTGAGCACTGCTAGTGAAGAAACTCCACTGGGATTGGTAGATCACAGTGGCAGTGGCTAACCCAAGAACAAGTCAAATACAAAATGCCTCCTTAGATGACAGGGGTGACAGTTTTGTCCAGGATGACCAAAATTAACCATCAGCACAAGATAGAAAGTTCCAGAAAGACTTCAGTAGTCAGACAGTGGTTGGTTTCTCAGGATGCTGTTTTGTGGGGATTTCAAGGAATCTTCTGGGCCAGAGGAGATCATTTGAGACAGTGGACAGTTGCAGCAATTACCACCCAGGGAACTGGCACAGCAAACGAGGCAGTTGGCAGGCTCCCAGTTGAAGAACATTCAAGAGCAGGGATGACCCCAGAGAGTTCTGACACAGGATGCTGAACTGGTTCTGGGAATGAAGGATCCCAGAACTACTGGAAGAGGTGGACAATCTCATGCTTTGGCTTCTACCATGGGATCTGTGCCATGGAGCAACCTGCTCTCTCTCTCTCTTGGCCTGTGTGTGATGGTGACATCTTCCTTGGCTCTTTCTGGCAGTGTTTCACAGCTATTCCATTAATATTGAAGCCCCAGGCTGGAGATAGGTACATGGCAGGAAGGAGGCCTGTACCAGAGTACTGTGGCTGTAATAATACAATCCACATCTTCTGGGATTCAGAAAACTGTGTGACATCATTGTGCAGCACTGCAGCTGGAACATATACCTCATAATATATCATAGGCCCAGCTGCTCAAGTTTGTTACAGACAGCCAGGAATGCCGGCAAGCATTTAAATAGTTTGATGGGAAAGTTTTGGAAGAACCAGGTGGTATGCCCCTGCCGCTGAAATGGCCTCAATCCTGAACAATGCATAGCAGGTTTTCTTTCTTTCACTGGACACTGGAGCAGGCAAGCAAGGATAGGACTTGGCTGATTCTCGTCCTAGGTTCATGACCAGGAGTCATGGGCTTGTTCTGTTTAATGTGGTTGGTAGTTAGGAGCCTTAATGAGGACTGGTAGTGTGCATTGTAGAAAGCCCTCTATATCTGAGCTTTCTACATCTTCCGGAAGCCCATAGAGACACATTATTTTGGTTAGCCCCATTTTCCAGCCTATTCACTTTATCAAGGAGATACCATACACTGTGGGTCTGCTCCCATATTTGACATTGTAAAGTGTCACCAGTAACATCTACTACCACAATGTAGATTTACATAACTTACACTCAGCTGTGCAGACCAGCTAAGCCCTGAGAAGTGAGAGCAGCAGTCACCTTCAATTCCACTGGATATTTGAAAATTTGAGCAATCATAGTGGTGACCTGGGTGAGGCCCGCTATGGGTGATCCTGGGTAGTCCATCCAGAGAGACTGAGGTGTAGATTGACTGATATCAGAAAGGGTCCAAAAGTTAAGATACAAATATTCATGGGTTTCAAAGTCTAATTTTCCTCAAATTGGCACTGGGAGGCATGTAGCAATGTGCAGAATAATAAGAATGTAGAAAGAAAACTATTAAACCACAATAGCAGGATAGCAGGGATTAGATACTGAGCAAATGGAGTACAGAAATTAGGCAATCATCTTGGCTTTAGGCAAGCCACACCTCTTTAAAATAATCTGATTCCTGAGATATTCTAAGATGACTGCTGAGCAGTAAACACCCATTGGAAGGAGCTCCAAAACAGCTGCACCAAATAAGCACGAAACCCAGCATATCTATAGCCATTAGGGATGGGCTACCGATTGGGTAGTTGGATTAGGTATGTCGGATATCAGCGATTTTGGCTGGGTAGGGTAGTTTGGGTAACTTATAACCATACCCAACATAACAGTGTACTTCACGGGTTGGGTAGTTTTGACTCTGGTTACAGGTCGAGTAATGGGTCATTTTTTTAAAACAGGCATTACAGACAGCTTGTGGGGTCATGGACTCTTCCTGGCTGGGAACAGGCATGAAAGGGCAGCCTGTGAGGTCCTTCATAAGCTCACATTAGCAGAATTAGAGCAATGACACCAGGCTGACAATCTGATTGGTCAGTGGTGTCTGTGCTCCATCTGCTGTGAGTCCGCTGCGCAGACAGCAGCCAGAGGTGAAGGAATAGGAGCTACTCTGCATTTTCACCAAATCACAGTGAAAACTTGAAAAAAAAAAAACAAAACTAAAACTCCACAAAAGAGCAAGGGCTGGGGACTGAAATGATCTCAGGAGGGAAGGGGATTGGGGATAATCCGATGGTGTGGTGCTGGGAGAGAAGAAGCAAGGTGGGGAGGCATTGACAGCTGGTTTGTGTCTCTGCAGCATTGTGAAAGCCATTTAGGCTGTCAGTTTCTCTGTTTGTGTTAGGTACCCCAACCCAGTCATTTTATTACTGTGACATGGCTTGTGTGTCTCTGCAGCCTAGCAGATGCTATTTAGGCTGTATTACACCATTTGTTAAGTGCCCAGAGTCCTGTATGTGACAATGGCTATACTGTTGTGTGTCTCTCTTTACAGCATAGTGAAATACATTTAGGCTGTATTGCACTGTCTGTTAGGTGCCGTGAGCCCTGTCATTTATTGATTTTTTTAATTCAAAGTTTACTGTATTTAATATACCAGCACTACATAGATGCATAACTGAATATGCGAGACAAACACCAGCAACCAAAACTTGCATCCTAGCCAGGTGATTAGCACATGGATTACAGACTAAGAAACATACCTTTGTAAAAGAGCCTCGCTCAAAGGTATTTGTAATCCTAGAACAAATAAATAAAATAAAATAAAAATAAAATGCATGAATAAAGTCCTGTCTACTTCAAATTAATAATCTCAGGTGCATTTTTCAAAGCATACTTACTCTGCTCTATTATGAACACTATAATCCTATTATTTTTCTGTATTCTGCTGATGAAATCTCAATTGAATTTACAATATTGAACTTTTATAAATATGTATATTTCACTGTAAATATGTATATCTCACTGTATATGATTTTGTAATTTATGTATTTTATTTACTCACTGTTGCAACTTTTATTACCGTGCCTACCCCCTGACTTTATAGTACATTCATTACTGTTTAGCTGCCCTCGCCAACTGTTGACTAATTGTATACCTGCTGTTCATCACATTTGCTGCTCATTATTTGTATTCCTGTTCTATGCATTGTATTGGATTGCATTAGATTGTCTGCCCGGTTGTCCCTGAAAAGGGACTGCATGGTCTAGGCAGGCTCACCCAGCTACCAAAATAAAAAATATAAATAAATAAATAAATAAATATAGGCCAACATTAATCTTAGAACATAGAAAACTACTTTAGCAGTTTGGTAAGCAAATAAGTAACTATTATAAAATAAATGTGTCCAACTCTCTTTAATAACATACTAATTAATCATGATATGAGACAGAAAGACTCAATCTATCAGGTATGTATGAAGAGTAAGCTAAGTCTCTTGAACTGTATCAGCTACAACTAACTAGGCTGTGATCACAGGTGGCTTGTTCAGATTGGAGTGGTATTGAGACAGACCCTGCAATGAAGGGGCCGTTCGATAGGAAATGCCTGTGGGATCTTGCAATATTCTGGCAGCAGGAATGGGCCCCAGATATCTCAAAGGTCATGAATTTGCCTTGGCTATTATAGGACTCATTCATAACTGGCTGATTTGCCTTGGCTCATAAGCTATTCCTGCAGGTGTGGGGAGTTGTGGTTTCTCCAGTGTCTCAAGAGGACCCTTTTGGCACCAATTAAGCTCCCTGCAGCCAAGATTGACTATTGTGGTCAAGGGCAGACCCTGATTTTGGGGTCATGAGGAGTCCTGGCATCACTGAGGGTTCCCATGGTGGAAATCACCTGTGATACTATATTGCTGCATACCTCTTGTATCACATCCCAACAGCTCTTTAAGGATTGACATGCCAAATGATATGAATTATATAGCCTGCCAGTCTGTTGCATGTCCAGCAGTTCCTATTATGGGGTAGTCCTTAATCATGGAGTTTTGGGGGTATCCTGTGATAAGGGCATCTGCTATTCAGCACTTGTAAAAGGGAGACTCAATAGCGGCACCTGTTCACAGGCTACTGGACGGGAGGCTGAGAATGTAGCTGAAACATCCTGTCGCTATGTAAATCGCGTGCGTGGGGAAGCGAGCATGCTGTGCGATGGGCAGAAGGGGAGGGAGGTTTGTGAGGTGTAGCACAGTGGTGGGTTGACAAGCTGGCCGTGTGGTGTGGTGGGTTCATTGCAGGATAGGATTGGATGGTGCCAGGTTTGAAGCTGGACAGATTGCTATTTTGAGCCAGTCCATGACTTTTTTCACCCCGACATGCACCCATTTGGAATTGAAAACCTTTAGTAGGGGGTGCTGGGGTAGAAGCCCCTGTGAGTGGTAGAGCACAGCCCTGCAAAACAAAAAAGCCTATGTTTTCATCTCCTGCTTTTGTCTGTGCCACTAGTGTACATCGGTGAAATTGATTTTCACCAATGTATACATGCACTAACGGCAATCACCTTTTCCTGGTCGCTGTTATCACATAGAACCATTTTGTGAAGTTCCATGCCACCTTTGTAGTATCTTCAGCTGTATAAATCTGTGTCTTGTGTCGTTTGAAGCTCTTTGGGCCACAGACCAACACTTTCCCTAAGACTCTACCCTGAGTTTGCATCCCTGCTATTCCGACCATTAGAGTCTGGTCTTGATAGTAGGATCGGGTTGCAGATCTAGTAAGTGCTTATAGGCATCTCTGCTGTGAGGTAATTTCCCTACTCAGGCCATAGAAGTTTGTTCACAGGATTGTACTTGCATGTAAGCTAGCTCCGGGACATAGGATTGCCCCCCAAGGCAGGCCTGACTCTGGAGGTACCCAGGATTTGCTGTGAGATGCCATATTTTTGTCTGATTTGTGCTAATGCCATGAGGGCATGTAAGATATGATACATAATAATATCCAGAGCTAGAATCCCAGCCTCCTCCCATTCCTTAAAACTCACTGGGTGTCCCCCATTTGTAGGGAGTGATTTGTCCAGGGAGTAAAGAACATGGACCGAGTGTGTGACCAGCCATTCTACCTGTGGTACTTTGACACTTTGTGGTACTCACCTTAGCATGTGTGAGCATGGAATGAGAGGGAGACAACTTGGGAAGTTTCCTGAACAATAAGGTGTGAGCCAGGGGTCTGTCAGTGGCTTCAGCTTCACGTTCTGTCCATCTAGGCCGTAGGCCTTGGGATCCACAGTGACATTTGAGCTATCTGGATAAGGGCATTTGCTATAGTTCTGAGCTGGAAATCTGGAAGTTTGAAGTCTCCATGCTTGATATCTACTCTGAGTTTGGTCCAGCTGAAGTGGAGGAGTCTGACCTCCAGAAGAATTTCAACATTTTAGCAAGAATTCCCTTTAGTATTTTGGATTCTAGTCTCAGGGGAGATTGTTCTATATATACTGGATCTTGGGAGCAGCCATCAGTTTAAAGGCCTGGCTCCCCAATGTGATAGGTGTAACTTACCCCATCTACTGAGTTTGGCATCCTTCAGCATGGAGGTAAGGTTTATTTTCTCCAGCTGAGCAGTGTTATAATCAAACTCTATCCACAGGTATTCTGCCCATGCTGGAGTCCCCAGGGGTACTTCAGATGTTGAGAGATCAGAGGAGGATGCTAGGAATTGTGACTTGGCCAAGTTCAGTTTGTACCCAGATAACTGACTGTACTAAGAAATCAGAGCCAGCAGTTCAGATTCTGATCGGTGCTGATCGGAGAGGATTAACAGAATGTCATCAGCATAAGCTAACAACTTATGTTCCCTTCCCACTGCACACCTTTGGTGCTATCTGCTTGTCTGATGGCTTGCAGGAGCAATTCCAGATCCAAAATGAAGAGCAGGGATGATAAAGGACACCCTTGCCTAGTACCTCTGCCTAAGTGAAAGGTGTACATGTTGTAACATTAGTGATCACTTATGCTGCAGATTCCTTATAGATGACAGAGACCTAGCAACTGAAGGTGGGGCCTATATTGAATTTTCCAAGGCCTGAAAGAGGTAAACCCATTCCACCCTATCGAACGCTGTCTCAGCATCCAGGGAGAGTAGGATGGTGGAAAGGTGTCGGGTTTCATGTGACCTATCAAATTCAGCAGATGCCTGGTATTATCTGCACCATTACAGTCTGGCACAAAGCCAACATGATCCTTGTTTATAGGGTCCTGAATGGTGTCCCACAATCTGTTCACCAGAACCTGGCAAAGACCATACAGTGCACCATAATCAGTGAGATGGGCCTATAACTTAAAGGGTGGTATCTTTGCCTTGTTTGGGGAGTAGTGATATACAAGCGGTACACATAGATTGAGGTAGTACCCCAGTCAGTGTCACAGGCCTCTGATAGGCTGCCAGGAGTGGACCCTGAAGTACATCTATAAAGGCTTTAAGGAAATCTGCTGGTAGCCCATCCTCCAGTGTGTTCCCTGCAGGCATGTCTTTAGTGCCTCCTGACTTCCTTCCACTCCATGGAGTGGTCCAGTTTGGTTTGATTGGTAGCATCAGGTGATGATAAGTGCAATGGGGCAAGGAAGCTGTCCATCTGCTGTGTACCTGAGGTTATTTCAGTGGAGTATAGAGAGGTTAAAATCTTTTGAAAGCAAGATTGATGTGGGTTCATTAAAGGTTAGACCTCTTTGGTCAGTCTTGATGGCAGTGATCCTTGAACATTTTGCCTCTTTTGACATGTATGCCAAATGTCTGCCAGGCTTCTGCTTGATTCCCAGAAGTGGAATAGTGTGTACTCTGCCTTAGGTTATGGTATTTATTCAGTGCATACCTCAGGCCAATGATTTCAGCAAGGCAGTTGCCAGATATCGCTGTGTTCATCCTGAACTGTTTTTCAGGTCCTTAAGCTTTAGTAAATGAGCCTCCAGCTCTCGAGCTCAGCTTCTTTTGGGGAGGTATAGCTAATTGACCTGCCCTATGAATGCTTTGAGAGCATCCCAATGGGTGACCACAGATGTGTCCACAGGCTTATTTGCTTTGAGGAAGAATTTAATATCTTTCTGGGCTTGTTCAGAAGCATGCATCTCTAATTGTAGATGTGTTGAAGCACCATATTCCCCTGGGACCTTGTGCTTCCCCAGTGGAAGCCATGTAAACAACTGAGGGTGTGATCCAACATGATCACCATGCCAGTTGAGGCCTCTGTAACATCAGAGGCTCAGACATAAGGCACTAGCCACATGTCAATGCAGGAAAAGGACTGATGCAGAATGGAGAAGAAGGAATAGTACCTCCTGTGGGTGCACAAGCATCTATATGTCAGTGAGCCTGAGTTCTTGAATCAGGTCCCCAAGAGTTGTCTGGGGGTCTGCAACTTACAGATGGTTTACTTTTATAAAAGAAATCATCTAGGATTGTATTCATATCCCTCCCATACTGAGAGGGCATGTGGATTTCTTAGAAAGAAGCTGAACCAGGCCCTGAAAGAAAGAGGCATCCCAGAATTAGGGGCACATACATTGCACGGCATTATTGCCTTGACTGCATAGAACTCCTTGTACTATGATATAGCACCACTCTGGGATAGGAATAATGGTGTGTGCCTGAAATAGGATGGGCCTAAAGAGGTAAGGCCATCAACAAATGGAGGCAATGAGTTCCAATGCCCATGGTATGTGTAACAAGTTCCCTGAACTAGTGGCCTTGATGGAAGAGGAGCCTGGATATTGTGGCAGTCACAGAAAGATGGTACACAGAGAATCATGACTGGGATGTTAACATACCAGGGTACACAATTACAGGAGGGACTGGGAGTGTAAAGAGGAGGATGAGTAGCTCTCTACATAAGGGACGGAATCAAAGCAACAGAACTGAAGGGTAAATAGGGAGGGAGGAGGCACTGTGGGTCACCCTGGAGACAGGAAATGGCACCACAATCTGAACAGGGTTGTTTATAGACCCCATCTCAGGGGCAGCAATGGACAAGGAAATGATAGAAGGAAGCCTTAGAATGGCAGAAAAAGCAAAGATATTGTTGATGGAAACCTGAATATGACAGATGATACCTGGAGCACCTTTATTGCAGCCACATGCAACAGCAGGGTCATTCTCAATGCCCTACAGGGGCATGCCTCAGACAGCTAGTGTTAGAATCCACTTGGGAGGGGCAATCTTAGACCTGGTACTCTCAAATGGGGATAGAAAGAGGATCTCAGATTTAGAAGTGGGTAGCCATCTGGGGAACAAGAGAACACCAAACAATGTGGTTCACAATAAATATATTCAGAGTCAGCTCATACAAAAGCAAGGGTGTTGGATTTTGCAGGGCTGACTTTGACAAAATTGGAGAATGACTCAGAAAAGCACTAACAAAGAGACAAGAAGGAGGGTGGAAGAACAATGGGAAAATCAAAACTGATATGACAGAAGCAACAAGCCATTGTGTAAAGCAAATTAACAAAACAAAATGAAGGAAAAGACACTATGGTTCTCAAAAGAGGTGTCAGGAAAGGTTAAGGAGAAAAGGAAAGCATTCAGGAAATATAAGGAAACACAGAAAGGGCAGGACAGAGAACTGTATCATTTAAAGCAGAAGGAGGCAGGAAGGCAATCAGAATAGCAAAGGCCCAAACTGAGGAAAAGATGGCCAACTCTGTTAAGAATGGGGATAATATTTTATAGTTACATTAGAGCTAGAGAGCAAAGAAAGACCAAGGGAGGGATATTGAGGCTTAATAAAGAGGAGGGAATGTGGGCAGAAGGTGACAGTGAAAAAGCAGGGATACTGCATAAATACTCCTGCTCAGGATTCACAAAAGAAGAAGAGGGAGGTACATAAACCAAACAATAGAAACACTCTGGATGGAGGTTGATACCAGTCCATTCACAGAAGAAAGGGTTCTGAATAAACTCTTAAAACTGAAGGTGGACATAGCAATGGGGCCTGATGGGATTCAGCCAGAATTCTAAGAGAACTAAAGGCAGAATTAGTGACAACACTGACTACCCTCTTCAACAAATCATGGGAGGATGGGGTGGTGCCTGAGGACTGAAGGAGGGTAGATGTGATTCCACTTCACAAAAGTGTGAGCAAGGCAGAGGCAGGAAACTACAGACCTGTTAGTTTGGTCTTAGTGGTAGGGAAATGATGTAATCATTTCTGAAGGAAAGAATTGTTGAGTACCTAGAGGCCAGTGGAGCACAGGACCCAAGGCAACATGGATTCACAGTGGGAAGGTCATGTCAGATGAATCTAATAGATTTCTTTAACTGGGTGACCAAAGTAGTAGACCAGGAAGGGCTATGGACATCGCCTACCTAGAGTTTAACAAGGCATTTGACACAGTCCCACACAAAAGATTAATAAAGTTAGCCAGCCTTGGAGTGGGTCCCAAGGTGGTAGCCAGGATAAAACATTGGCTGGACAACAGGATTCAGAGGATAATAGTAAACAGAATCCACGCTGAAGAAAGGTGGTTATAGCAGGGTACTGCAGAGTTCAGTATTGGGACTGGTCCTCTTTAATGTCTTTATAAGTGACATTGCAGAGGGACTGAAGAAAAGTATGTCTCTTTGCAGATGACACAAAGATCTGCAACAGGGTTGATACACAAGGTGGTGTAGAAAGGATGAGAAGGACTTGGCAAGGCTGGAGGAATGGTCAAATGTATGGCAGATTAGATTCATGCAAAGAAGTGCAAAGTAATGCACCTGGAAAACAAAACACAATGGTGAATGAGATACTAATAACAACAAAATGGAAAGGGACCTGGGGTAGTCTTATCAGATGACCTAAAGGTGGGCAAGCAATGTGAGAAGGCAGTAAGGAGGGCATGGGGATACTGGGATGCATAGGGAGAGGCATCATCGTAGAAAACAGGAAGTTGTTATCCTCTGTACAGACAGTTAGTGAGACCCCATCTCGAGTACTGGGTGCAGTTCTGAGACCCCATCTCCACAAAGACATAGACAGGGTGGAGGCTGTCCAGAGGAGGGCAACTAAATGGTGCACGTCTGCACCAGAAGCCATATGAAGAGAGACTAAAGGAGCTTAATATGTATACCCTCAAGGAAAGGAGGGAGGGGAGCACACTATAGAAACTTTCAAGTACCTCAAGGAAATCAACAAAGTCCAAGAAGGTTGTATCTTTCAGAAAAATAGATGTTCAATGACAAGGGCAAGCACAATTTGAAGATGGGAGGTGTGGCTCAGAGATAATGTAAGGAAGTATTTTTTCACGCTGAGGGTTGTGAATGCATGGAACAGCCTTTCTGAGGAGGTATGGAGTCAAAACAGTGGGAAATTCAAGAATGCATGGGACAGACATATGGCAATTCTAGTGGGGGTAGGAGGAAGTAGGCTATCAATTAACTAGGATCTGCAGCTTATCCACTAGGTAGGAAATGGGCAGACTAGGTGGGCCAAGCAGTCCTTATCTGCCATCAAATTCTATGTTTTTATGTTCTATGTTAAATGTGACACTTTTGTTAATTAGTATATCCACCTCTACTTTTGGAGTTACTGTTAAGAGGCACTGAACACTTATGATACCCAGCCCATTTTGAGCTTTGCTGTTTCAGCCTTGAGGAGGTGGGTCTCTTGTAGAAATTAATCCCATTCTTCTTTTCCAGAGATGATCGAGGATGTTCCTCTTTTGATTGGGGTTTGGATCCTTTTACTGTACGCTCCACGAGATACATTTGAGTGGCTAGCTAGCCATTATTGTATAAATGGGGTGCCAAAAGAAGAGGATGGCTAAAGAGTGGTGTGACAGCAAGAAGTATAGTACATATCAGCTCGTATGAGGGCTGATAGGCTAGCTATAAGAGCTCCTTGGCCCTAATGAAACATATAGAGAGGGATCAGTCCCAACCCTGTCCCATCCCAGGGGAGTTGGGTTGTGGTATGGGTAGACCTATAGGTACAATTCAATTCTAAGGGTCCAGTGTCTGATAGGTATGAGGTTGACTCCTGAACATAGATAGGAAACCTTTGAGGTGGTTAACTTACTGTGCTTGCCCATGTAATTTGTATGGATACGCAGGGGCAGCAAGTGGGCAGCAAGTAGGGCAGCTAGCATGTGAGTCTCCCTCCTGAAAGATGAACATACAGGGTATCTGACATGGAGACTAGGCTGGGTAAGAATATTGACAGACATAGTTATTAAATGGAGGCAGTTTGGGAGGCAGCATAGGCAGTGGTTTAAGGTGCTGAGCTGCAAATCAGGAGATCTGGGTTTGAACCCACAGCCCCCACTTGCATACTGTGTAACCCTGAGCAAGTCACTTAACTTTCCTGTGTTCCCAGGTCACACCTGTAAACAAGCTTTCAGCTTAGTTGCCATTCCTGGTTAAACAATTAAAAAAATGGAGCCTCATTTGCTGGGAGAAGTTTAGACTGAAGGTTCCGACACAGTTAGCCTGAGGTCCCATATCCCATAACAGTGACAGAGTGCAAGGAACAAACAATAATTGTTTTACCAACACAACTAACTTACTAATAAACATTTGAAAACAGCATAACCACAATACTAAAAGATCATATTTTGGGTCTGGGAGTATGAGGAGCCCCTCGAGACCTTAAGTTCCCTGGCATGCGATGAACTGCTACGGCTGAGTTAGCCTCATGCACTTCTAGCTTAGTACACACTGATTTAATAGAGCTTAGTACACACAGATTTAATAGAATTGCCTCAGTGGAGATCTGGGCACAAGATGGGAGGCTTACATACAATGTGTCATGTAATGTCCCAACTGTGAAGCAGTCTAGTATGTGACTGGAGACACATCACCCTCTTCCAAATTGAGGTGAGCTCAGGTCAGCCCACTGGCACAGCAGTTGGATTTACGCTATGCATGCCAGTGACGCAGGTTTGGGATCAGACCTGGGGAGCCAGAGGGTCAGCCGGGGAGAAGGATCAGCACCTCTGGGCTGCTCTCCTCTCCATGGGGAGGATTGTGTGAGTGTCCATGTGCATATGACTCCTGGCAGAGGCTGGAGGAATCGAAGCACTGGTACCAAATCTAAGAAGGGCAGGGCAGATGCAGGATGTCATTGCATGCCCCTGCCCTCGGGTAATCTAAAAATGTGCTTATGTCCACCACGAGGGAAACCTCACCTTGGCTCTAATCAGCTTCTAGGCTGACTCACTGATCCAGTCCTACAATTGCGGCAATAGACCTGGTGCCATAACCCCACCCTGGGGAGAGCCGTGGGTGTTGGGGAGTCACAGCTGACAGAAGTGGAGCTCAAGGGTCCATGACCAGGCTGATGTACCAGCGGCCATGGCCAAGAAAAAGAGAGAATTAAAAAAAAAAAAAAGAACTGAGGTGAGCTAGTAAGGAATATCCACCCAATTGGGAAGAATGGTATGTGTCTGGTCCATAACTTGCAACATTATTTATTAACTGCCTCCCAGCCCACTTAATCTGTAGTTAGGAGTGAATGCAGGTAGGAAAGAAGAAGGGAGGTGGGCTGGCTGTGGGAACCCATCCATTGGTGTAACTGTTCTGGTGTCTCATTGTAAGGAGGGTCGAGCATCCAGCAAGAATAAAGTGACTTGCAAGGGGCTGAGGGAAGGGGGATGAGAGACATGCCTTGACTCTTGTTGGGTAGCAGCACTATGTGTGAGAGAGGAGTTTGGGGAAGAGTTGGTGGACTCAGCTGTTGAGTTTCCTTTCAGCAGTCATCTCAATGGCCGGGTTGAAGCTGACATGCTCAAACAGTAAATAATACCACCCTACCTATTGCAGCTTGAAGGCTGGCATACTTTGTATCCAATGTTGAATGCTCACACAGGAGTGTTCAAAACAGTTGACAGCTACAGTGGGGATGTGCTAAGGCTACTAATATTGCAGCCAAAACCAGAAGTTGCAAGGAAGATCTTAGGATTATAGTATTAAATGTCTGTCCACCTCCCAGGTAATGCCCACACATCTTCGTCCCTATCACAAAGCTAGGTGATAATTTGCCTGTGTGTCACCATAGGCTACACAGAGATGTTCAGTTCTCAAATAGCACTCTCCCATCCCTCTAACCACCAGACCTCTCCCCCCAACACCTCCTATTCAGTACCCGAGATTGCAGTTCCTGTATAAGTGAGAGCCACAGGCATGTGAAGCAGCAGGAAAATCCCAAAATTTACCTAACAATGATTAACAAACTTCAGAAAGACACACAGTCCGCAAATATAAGGATACTGTCAGGCAGCTTGTCCACTGATCGTGGGAGCATGAGGTGCCATTCTATACCACAAAACAGATCCTGACTTCAGCAGGGTGCTGCTGGGCAATATTCCTACAGGGAGTTTGTTTGGCTGAGTCCCATACTCCTTGGCCATCCAAACTAACCGTCTCAACCCAGGTTCGATCCCTGCCTCCATCAGAGTGCTAAGTGGTAACTTCTTCTTTGTCATGTAGACCTTGACCAGGTGATGATTTTTTGTGGCAGGCTTGCTTGGAGAGTCTGTAGTGTCAGTCTCTTTTGATGCAGGCTACCCCAATGACTGCCCAGAGTCCTGGCTGTCCACTCACCCTCCCCCACTCTTCTAGCCTACCTGTGCTTGTCTCGCATTTTCTCTTTGATTGTGTGGTCTGCCAGTCCATGTCAGGCTCACTGTCTGGAGGGGGCGAGTGTCTCATTGCAGGAGTGCTGGTGGAAGGGGCACTGATATTTGCCTTTGTCTGGGCCAGATTTCTGTGCAGAGTGAACTACTGCTGGCCAGTTCCTGCTGGTGAATTTCCAGGCATCCTTCATGGAGCAGAACATATGAGAAGCTCCATTATGGCTCTGCTGAAGTTTGGCAGAGTACAGCAGTCTATATGCCACATGATGATCCTGTAAAATCTTTTTGACCGCGTTGTACCCCAGCCTTTTTGGGGCCAACTCCATGGAAAAATCTTGGAAAATGTAGATGAAGTGCCCTCCAGTTTAGGGGCCCCTGTCTCTAACTAAGGAGAGGATCAGTTCTGTGTCCATGAGGCATAAAGAGGGCTATGATGGGGTGTGGATGCTCCCTCCCCAGCTTGCAGACTCCCCAGTGGGCTCTGTCTGGTCTTCAGCAGCCTCTTCCAACAGTGCTGTAGCAGTTCAGGCAGCACATGGCATAGAAAGTCTGAAGCATTGTGTCCCTCAGCTGCCTCCAGGAAGCCTATAAACCTCAAATTATTTCTACAGTTGTGATTTTCAGTATCCTCTGTATGTTTCCAGCAGTTTGACCAGCCATTCCAAATCCTGAATGCTGGTCTTGTGCCTGCTGTCTTTATCGTCTATGTATTGCAAAAAGATCTCAGTGTCGCTTGCTTTTATTTTGTAGGTCCAGCACCTTGTCCTCTAGGGAGGCCACGTAGGACTTAAATGTTATTATTTCTTTGAGCACCTGATGGAGCAGGTCTTTAATTTCCCAAATGTCAGTTTCTCAAGCCATAGCCACCATTAAGTAGGTTGGTATCTGTCGATGTTTGAGTTCTGCTTTCTCGAGGACTTGCGGCAGGAAAAGAGTGATGCCCACCTGGTACCAAGACCAAATTTTGTATTTCGTTCAATGGGGAAATTACCAAACTAATTCTTGTGAAAGATGCCAAAAGCTCCATGGAAAATGAGAAACTAAGTAATAATTAACATCCATGGCACGGAGCTCAATTCTCAAGTGGACATTCTCTTTGGTGGCTCACGCATGTGCCTTCTGCCATGTCATTTATTACTGTGACATAGCTACACTGTGTGTAACATCTCTCTGCAGCATAGCAAAGCCATTTAGGCTGTATTACACTGTCTGTGAGGTGCCCCAAGCCCTGTCTGTTACTACTGTGACACGCTGTAGCTATACTGTGTGTACATATCTATGCAGCAAAGCAAAGCCATTTAGGCTGTATTACACTCTCTGTCAGGTGCCCCAAGCCCTTTAATTTATTACTGTGACATAGCTACATTGTGTGTGATGTACACTATCTCTGCAGTATAGCAAAGCATTTCACTGTATTACACAGTCAGTTAGGTGCCTGAGCCCTGTCATGTACTACTGTCTGTGACAGTCAGCAACATTGTCTGTTTCTGCAAGTCAGTGAAATAATATCCATTCCTTTTATGGCTGTGTCTACTATGTCTTGTATTTTCCAGTGTAAGTCTACTAAGAGGAAGCACAGTGTTTCTGCATGTGCAATCTAATGATGTGGAGAATATGAATCATAGCACTAATGAAAAACATACAGTAGTGACAATAAAACAAGCATTTGTCAATGCCGAATGTTGTCTTGCTGGCATTGGCACTGGTAGGGCAGGAGTTAGAGATGCATAATAGGAATGGCAGTGAAGTACTGAAGTGATGCCAACCCCACCCCCACCCTGCAGAGACCAACAGGCATTGGGTGTGCCTTTGGGTCATCAGCTATAACACTCATGCCATTTTACCTCAACCTACCCTGTAGACACTGACAAGTGTAGTGGTGTGCTTTGGGATCATTGGGCATTCTACTTACCCCATTCCATAAGGAAATATGCTAAGGTGGGTGCAGTATAGAGAATGGGGTGAAGTTTGTGGCTGAACACTGCAAGGCACACCACGATGCCTGTCACTGGCTGCAGGGTGCGGGTGGAGGTAGAATGGTGTGAGCATTACAGCCGATGATCCCAAGTCACACCCCTGATGCCTATCAGTTTGTACAGCGTGGGTGTTACAGTTGGAAACCCTAATGCTGTAGGCGTGTGTTAGTTTTCACTCCAAATTTTCAACATGGGCTTTTGTGACCCCACCTCATGAAGAGTGGCACTATCAGTTTGTTAGCTGAAAGGTGGTTTTGCACAGCAGCTATGCCATTTGTCAACACAGAGAAGAAAACACATTTTGGGCAGTATGTGAAAAATAACAACTGTATTGTTTATGAGGAGGTGTAAAAAATGGCAACGTTGAAAATCTGGAGTGAAAATATAAAAATTGGTGAAGTTAATAGCATACATAGAAAGTATGCAACACATGTCCATAACCCAATTATTTTTGGGATTTTAACCACATTTTCAACATAGGCATTTTGGGACCTCCCTCATAAACAGTGGCATTGTGATTTTGTTAATTTGTCCCAAACATTGATTTCCACAGTGACCAAGCCATTGTGTGCCACAGGTGTGAAAACACATTTGTCAGGATGTGAAAATGACAGCTGTACTGTTCATAAGGAGGTGTGAAAATGCCAGTGTTGGAAATGTGGAATGAAAATATTGCAAATTTGTGAAGTAACTAGAGTGCGTGGAAACTGCGAATGCACGCTTGTAACAGTAATTTTATGGACTTTCACCACCAAATTTTCAACATAGGCATTTTTCTCATGAACAGTGTCACCATCATTTCCTCAAACTATCCCGAAAACTGATTTCGCACAGTGACTGCGCTTATTCTGAACTGGATGTGAAAACACATTTAGGTCAGGAAATGTAAAATGACAGCTGTAGTGTTCATGAGGAGGTGTGGAAAATGGCAATATTGAAAATTTGGAGGAAAATATTACAAATTCAATGGTTATGAGCTGCAGATGGAAACTGTAATGCACACCATAAAGTAGTTTCATTTTTTATTTTTCCACTAAATTTGCAACATAGTTTTTGAGAGCCCTCCTCATGAACAGTGGCACTGTCATTTTCGTAATCAGTCCCGAAAGGTGATTCCACGCAGTGACTGTGAAATCACCTTTCAGGACTGAATAATGCCATGACAGTGACTGAATTCATGAGGAGGGTCCCAATAACCCCTGTTGAAAATTTGGTGTCAAAATTTCCCAAAATGTCCAAGATATGCACCAAAGTTGAAAAAACTATTTATGCCATTATACAGTTTACCGGCATTTCTTCAGTTCATGGTCGGCTTTGAAAAGTGCAGACGCATTCCCAGTCCACTCAAGATCATCATGTTGGACTCCAGAGGTAAGTATGGGGTGAGGGGGTGGAGAAGCAGTGTGCAGTGGGTGGGCACAGGTTGTGGGAGGGCAGGGAGACTGTGAGGGACCATTTTTTTACAGGGTGAAAAAAGGAACATTGCGGGACGGTTTTTGTTTTTCAGGCACATTTGGCATGCTGGGGTGGGCCCCAGCATGTCACCTGTATTGTTTTTGGGGGCTGTAGCTGATGGGGATTGGGCACCCCTGTCGGCACATGGGGCAAGAGAGGGGATTGGGCATCTCCCTGGCACACAACAGATGGAGAGCACATTATGCTGATGGGGAGGGCTTCCTGTTGGCTAAATAAACAGGGACAGGGACTGTAGCCAACAGGGATTGGGCCCCCATCAGCAAAGGAAAACGTGTTGGGGAGCGATGATGCCAATAGGGGTGGGCTCCCCCATCAGCAAATGAAATGGGTCGAGGAATGCTTCAGGGGAATGGGGTGCCCCTGTCACCATGTTTACATGTGGAGGTGTACCACTGCAATGAGAAGCTTACTTCTCATTGCAGCAGACATTTTCTTAGATGTGGTCGCCACATTACACCTTGCTGGTGTGGTGCCTGCATGCTGTCTTATTGGGGAATGAGTGACGCACCTATTGATGCATGCCCTGCACTCACCCACAGTGACCGCACTCCAAATCTGCTCCTACGTAATATGTTGGTCACACGCCTAGCCAACATAAAAATCACCGGACTGGCACTAAATCTCCTTCTGAACAAAAAAGTATATTGAGTTTTGAAAGAACTGACTGGAGTTACTCATAGAGGTACTGAATGGTTTGCCACATGTGCCAGAATACTTCCAGCTGCTGAAGCAGCATGCAGAGGAGGAGGCATCATCCTTGAATATAAGTTCAGATGCTGAGACAGCGAATGCTGATAAAGATGGTGGTGATAGTTGGGACTGAGAGTGAGATAGCCCAGGCTATGTTTCACATCATGATGACAGAACTTTCAGTTTTTCTGAATCTTGTGGTGATGAGGTCTGTAGTTTCAATGAGGGGTAGAGAGGATGCCACTGTAATGAATGAGAGGCAAGTGCAGACAAAAATCATATGCTAAACGTAAGAATAAGAAGATGAACATGAATGAGAACAATTCATGCCAACAAGGAATTGGCAGTGTAGGCTTTCCTTCAGATCCTTGACTGTACAAGAAATAGTGCCAGGCACTTTAGTACAAAGCAAAAAGTAAATATTTAGTGTGGAATTTATTTTATATTGACCCTGCAGACAACTTTCAAGCTGTATGCAGTCTGTGCAAAAGAGCATCAGTCGTGTTGGCAAAGCGGACATTTTGAAACATCAGTAATGATACAACATGCAAAGGTGAAAACACCCAATTGAGTGGGGCAGGGCAAGGGACAGTGTGTTGGTATGGGTGGTGGTGGTGGTTGTGGTGGCAGTGACCATAGTGACAATGAACTGGAAGCAGAAACTGACAATGAATCACTTGATGTGTCCTTGCGGTCTTCCTAGACAAACATAGATTTGTTTTCGTCTGACACCATTGAGTACTGCAAAATCCTAAAGTAGTAATCCATGTGAAACAGTGTGAAAAATACAATCATACAAACATACATACATACCAACATACAAAGAAACAAGCAAAAGAAGGCCATTTGGTCTATCTAGTCTGCTCATATTGCAGGGTCCACAGCTTGAGCTACTGTCCCTGCCCTCCCTCCCACTCCTCCCATCCTCTCTACCCATAATCCTTACCTTCTCCCATGCCTATCCCAACCTCTCTTAAAGCTGCCCTCTGTCTTCAAAAATTTAATTAAAACATTGTGTGATTCTCATCAACTAATATTAAAAGAAAGTGTTGCAAAGACTTCAGAATTTACCTGCAAGCATCCAACATGCTAGCTGTTAAATGCAGCCACTGCAGAGCTGTTGGCCAAATGTCAACTCCCTTTTCTTGTGCTGCCCAAAAGGTTTCCTCAAGTTCATGAACTGGATTGAACCATGGTATACTGTTCCCTGTCAAACATATTTCTCAAAAGACTATTCCACAGTTGAATGACTTAGTGTACTACAGTCATTAAAGCAGCAGTTCTACTGAAATCAGAAGTGACCTATCAAAATTCTGTTTTTGGTTGTAAGCATGTGGCCAAATTTCCAGTTTCCATACCTGTAAATGTTTTTTCCAGTCATCTTTAGTTTTTAGATATTTGCAACTTATTTGAAGTGTTGTAGCGCTACAACAAATATGGCGGCTGACTAATTTTCAGCTGCGCTTTTCTACAGGTTACATCAGATCTTTTGACAACAGCAATGGGACCCTCTGCTGACCATTCCCGATGTCCCTGCAAGTCATTCACATGTGCAGTTGGCAGCAGAGGGGTTCCAGTGCAACATGCTTAGTGGCAGAAATGTAAACAAAGCAGAGAATAACTGAGCAAATTACTCGGTGATAGTACAATGCCAGGCAAGAAAGAGTGCCAGGTATATGATTAGTAGGCACAGGGAATAAACTGTCAAACAGCACAATTTTTTTGTAGTACTGCTGCTTTAAGCAGTTGAAACTTTGAGTTGAAGTAGGTTCACATAACCAAAGATATATGGACCAGGAACCAAACAATTGACTACAAGACTGTTAAAGCTCATAGGGCAAGTTTTCAGTCAGAAAATAATAATTCCTGCTTACCGTAAGCAGAAAGCAGGCTGTATTATGTGCTACCACTTTTGAGGAAAACCACACTGTTGTGAATATTTTGCAGGAGCTGCAAAATTGATTTCAGAAATGACTTACTCCGCATTACTTCTCTAAAAGGTTCAAAGTGTCAGATAATGGTGTCAACAGAGTCAAAGCTGTTAGAGATGGCAGCTGACACATACCTTGTTTTGCACATTGTTTAAATCTTTTCATCCATAGTTTCTTAAATGAAAGAGAAATGTTGAAACCTGTTGGGTTTTGCTAGAAAATATTTGGGCATTTTAGCCACTCTGTGAAAGCTAAAAGAACCCTGAAGGGCTACAGAGGTCAAACAACTTATCATTGCATGCAATAATGCAGAAAGTTCCAACCCTCTGGAGTTCAACATTTTACATGTTGGAAAGGCTTCTTGAACAGAGAAAAGGTGTACATGACTACACCATGTAGAATAAAATAGGTAAAAAGATATCATGCTCAGTTCCAGCAGCTGGGCTCTACTTGAATCTTTGCTCACCTAATTGGAGCCATTTGAGGCTGCCACACAAGATGTCAGTGTGGATAGTGGGACTCTGAGTCAAATTCTTCCTCAAATAAGATTTTTTCCCATTTTGTTGATGAAATAAAGAAAGACTTTCAGTCAAAAGAAGACACCACCACTGTTATCCTGGTAGATGACTTCAGTCTCAGACTGTTGACAGATCAGTAAATAAATGTCATGTTTAAGAATGATATCTATCTGTTGGCTGCATTGCTAGATCCCTTCCACTGATTACTTACTCACATGCTGTCACCTATTATACCCCTCCTCCCACCCCTACCACAACCTGCTGTGCCATTTTAACTCTCTACTACCATCCACAACCTACTGTGCTATTTTGACACTCTACTGTTGTCCTTCCCTTGCTATCCCCCCACACTGATGCTCTCCCTTTTCCATTCCTAGTTTACCCCTATTGTTTTCAGCCTCTCTATTCCTTATCCATCTCCTCCCTCTGGTCACCTGTCACATTCCACTCCTCCTACCTACCCCTTTCTCTCTCTCCTCCTTTTCTGCCTGGTCCTGTCCCACTTGCAGGGTTCTCTGTCATCTGGAAGAGGTATAGATCCTGACTCCTCTCTTCTACCTTTCTTCCTTTCCCCCACTTTCTAATCCTTACCACCTTGCAGGATTCTCTGTATCCTGAAGGGGTATAGATTAGCTCTCTCTTTCCCGCTCCTTTCCCTCACTTTCAAATCCATCACCTCCCACCTCCTATTTCCCTATCTCTTGCCTCCCTCCTGTTCCTTGACCCTCTTTTCTACTTCCCAGCTCCCTTCTCTCCCTCCTTTCTGCCTGGTCCTGTCCCCTTGCAGGGTTCTCAGCATCCTGAAAGGGTTAGATCTTCTGTTCCTCTCTTACCTCTTCCATACCCCACCTTCCACCCCTCCCTCTCCACTTCCCCACTTGTCTTATAATTGCCCTCCTGGGTATGCAATAGCACTTCAAATCATGTGCTCAGCCTACTACTTCTAGCACTTGAATGTGTTATCCATCCTCTAACCTTTACCCTAGTGGATCACCTGCTGTTGGGTGATTGCAATGTACATTATATCTGAAAATATTTTTGTTTATCCTGATCAGTTGGTCTGGGTTATTTCTGCTCTGTAATTGTACTACACTGTTTTATTTAAAGTAATTGTATTTGTATTGCTCTGTTATTGCTATGTGTTATTCTTGTACCCCACCCACCCAGAATGCTTCTGGAAATGAGCTGTTTACAGCTCATGTTGTATTTCCTCAGAAACATTTTCCAAATAAAAGTCCTCACTTTAAGTGGAACATTGACACCATCTTTGATGCAGGGGAAGACATTGAGTATTGGAGAGTTCTTCTGTTAACCAAATGTGACATTGTTCTCACCAACACCATTAACGGATGTTAATGGTCAAACCAGTCAAACCCTTCTGAACCATCAGAGTTCACCTCTAACATAGACAATAACATTTCTATCAATTGTTCACAATCACTAGTGTCATCAGCAAGGAAAGGACATTTACAGGTACTTCTCAGCCATCCTATGTTCAGGATCAGAAAGACAAATCACTTCTGAGTCATCTTTAATAGTATGGACTAGTATACTGTAAAATAAGTGCAGCTGGTTCATCTTCCAGACTTGTAACTCTCTTACGCGGCACAATAATCTTGGAGAATTTTGCAGACCACACTGTGAGTGATCTGTAGGAAAATCTATTATTGTATAGGAAACAAAGAGAACAATATGACCGATCTAGCAAATCTTGCAATAATTTACTTCAGTTGTCCACCTTCAAGTGTATATTCAGAATGCATATTTAGTGCAACTGGAGGAATAGTCACTGACTTCAGAAACTTGCTAAGTACTGTAAATGTGGAACGGCTTACATTTCTCAAAATGAATGCTGACAATTTCCCAATTGTCCCAAACTCTGAACTATGTGATTCTGACCCTGAACATAAACAACACCCTGCAAATAGTGATACTGAATATGATGACTAGGCTGTGTATGAAACAGATAGAAGCATCACCACTGCCACCACTCGCGACATGTGCCCCACTACTCTTACATTTCTTTTGCCAATTATGAGTTTTATATTATGTAACTTTGATGCCAACAATGGGTATAATTTAGGAAACAGCAGCAGCCTCTTTCAGAACAGCTGCACCTCTTACCTACCTCAGCAATGGCCACTATGGGTATAATTTCTGGAAACAGCAGCAGGCTCACTAAGATCTACTGTGCCTCTTGTACCTACCTCAGCAATGCCCACCATGGCTATAATTTTGAACTACAGCAGCAGGCTCACTAAAAGCAGCTTCACCTCTCATACCTGCCTCAGCAATATCCACCATGGGTATACATTTTGGAAACAGCAGAAGGCTCAATCAGAGCAGCTGCACCCTTATACCTACCTCAGCAATGCCCTCCATAGGTATAATTTTGGAAATAGTAGCAGACATACTCACAGCAGCTGTGCCTCTGATACCTGCCTCATCAATGCCCACCATGGGTATAATGTTTATAAACAGAAGCAGGCTTAATCAGAGCTGCTGTACCTCTTGTACCTGCCTCAGTAAGTCTCACCATGGGTATACATTTTGGAAAAACAGCAGGCTTGCTAAAACTGCTGTGCCCTCATACTTGATTCAGCAATGCCTGCCATGGGTATAATTTTGGACACAGCAGCAGGCTCGCAAGGCAGCTGCACCATTTGTTCCTGCCTCAGCAATACCCACTATGGGTAAAACTGTTGGAAACAGCAGCGGCTCGCTAACAGTAGCTGTGCCTCTTGTACCTGCCTCAGCAATGCCCACATGGGTATAACAGCTAGTGGTATGTGACAAACAGTGTAATAGTCCAAAAAACAGTCTCATATGATTCTTATGGTCACATAGGGTTTGGTAATCAGGAGAATGGTCAGGTAGTAACTACCTGACCTGACCCAGCTACTAAGTTTTCATCTGGGTATTTTTAGGGTACTTTTGGGTACCCATGGGTAATCTTGAGGGTTGGGTATTTTAATTCTGGCCCATCCCTAATAGCCATCCTGGTGAATAAGAAAGGAACTCAAACAAAAGTACCTCCAAAAGAACAAACTTTGGACAGAGCCAGAATAGCTGCTAATGCATTAATATGACTAGCGATATAGAAGTAATGTACAGATTGTATAGTAGCAAACAGTGATGTGTACACACAGGCACTCATTAAGCACCATCCTCATTCCGCTCCATATATTTAAAATCAGATACAGTCATGTGAGTTTCCTGCACAGTGGTGGATTTTACATATGGGTGCTGGGTCCCCATCACCACAATTTTTAAATGTCGGTTTGAAATTTCACTTTTTATTCTTTGTGTGCCCAGCAGAATGTTCTCTCTTCTTCTCTCTCTCCCCTTCCTCATTGCTCTCTTGCTGCTAATAGAGCACAAGCAAAAGAGATGGAGAGTGAGAGAGAGAGAGAGAGAGAGATTGCTGATAATGGTCTAAGTTAGCTCTTTCATCCACTGCACTGTAATATGTTTCTCACACAAATCATCCACTTCTAATGCTAGAATGAGGCATGAGATCTGTAAATCCTGCAGCAGTACTCACACTTTGAAGTAAAACATAAACTGAAATGTATTTACTAAGCAGGAGTCATTGTACCTTAGTGAACAAGATCGGTTTGCGATTGACACCACAGTATTATTCAATACCCATCAATGGATTTGCACATACCGCCTCAGCTCACCTCACACATTTTTAACTGTACTACATAAAAAATGTTCACCATTCCCTTTTCTTCGCTGGGCATTGTCCTTATCTCTGCTTATACTAACCAGTTTCTCCCTCTCTGCCTGCTTGCTGGCTGATGGCTCTGCAGCTTGCAATCACAGAAACTGTTTAATTTTGCCTTGAAGAAAGCATGGCTCAGAAAAGAAACTCTCCCTGACTCTTCTCTGGCTGCTGCATTGGGCACAAACAATGACAACCTGCAGTGGACAAAAGAGCTAACTCAGTCCACTATTGGCTATGCCCCAGCACCTTCTCTCACTTTCCTTCTCTCTCTCTCTCACTCACACTTGCTGTCTAGCTCATGTTGTATCAGCTGACAAAGAGATCATGAATGAGAGAGAGAGAGAGAGATTTTGAGTATGCAAAGAATAAAAAAGTGACATTTCAAACTGACATTTAAAAAGGAAGGGATGGATATGCACCCCAGTGCCCATGAAATATGTCACTGTGCAGGAAACTCATATGACTGTATCTGAATTTAAACATTTGAAGCAGAAAGGGAAGAGTACTTAATGTGTGTCTGTGTTTGTGCATCACTATTCACTACTACCCAAACCACATTACTTTGATATTTATTGTCACATTAATGCATTAGCAGCTGTTTTGGCTCTGACCAGAGTTTGTTGTGGAATAGGCACCCTGTTTGGGAAAGGGGTCTATATGGATGACATCAATGTTGGTGGAGAAGTCAGGCTTGTGGTCCAGCCACAGGCCAAGGCATTTGAATGGGAGATGTTTGCAAGAGAGAATCCATCCTGAGTCATTAAGACAAGAGATACATGGACCCTAGCAAACCTCTTTAGGGGTAGAGTAGGCAATCACAGGGTCTGAGCTGTGGTGTTCAGTGAGTAAGACTGGCTACAGTAGATTAGTTCTACCTGCTAAGTTACTAGAGCTGGGGAATTCCAAGAGTGTGGGGCCTGTAGGGGCAAGTGGGGCATACCAAGTTACTGAGCAACAGGGGTGTCAAAGCTCACTGATTAATTTTTGCACTTGTTGTGTCACTATAAAGGAAAACTACCTTAGGGTGGGAGGGTGGATGGGTGGGGAGTACTTAGCTGTGCTGCCTTTGCCTGATGCATCAAGACAATGGGATCTTGTAGAGTCCCAAAATTCTGCTAAGAACTGGTTCCTAACTGGGGATGCTGAGGAAACACTGGGAGGGCTTCTGATGCACTGCCCTCTCAACCCTACTGAGTAGAGGGTGTTTGTAGCTGGTGAAGGAAGTTGCAAAAGGTGAGTGGGCTGGTTTAGAGTAAAGGGACATGTTGAAATGAAAGAGTGAGAGAGAGAGAAAGAGAGAGAGAGACAGAGAGAGAGGGGCTGCTAGAATGCAGCTGGAGGGAGCCAAGGAGTAGTGAGAGACAGCCAGATACATATGGGCAGTACAATGCTTAGAAATGAATTAAACTGAATTAAACAGCAGCACAATGTATTTCAACTAGCTGGTTGGTATCAAATGCTACAGGTATCTAAAGCAAGTAAAATGTCATACAGGAAGCATGTAATGCATAAAATACAGCATATTCTGTAAGGTAGTGAAACAGTAAATATAGCAGGTTGAGACAGGCTGTAATTCTCTAAGCTAGCTGAAATCAGTGCCCAGTTTTAAAGAGAAATGCCTCAGTGAAGAGCACGCTTGCTCTTAAAGCACTACTCCAAAGAAGGCAAAACAAGCAAATGTACAAAATGTTAGGGTTTAAAAGTCAATCAGAAATGTTTCACTGACTGCTGCTACTGCTGCCTGTTGCCTGATGCGCCAGGACCGCTTGGTCTCCTAGAGTCCCTAAATGGTGCTGAGGACTGGCTCCTGCCTAGGGATGCTGGGGAGGGCTCCGTGCATTTCCTCTTGATCCTACTGAGCACAGGGTTTTTGTACCCAATGTGGGCTGGGAGGTGGTATTTGATAGACAGAATATTTGGAAGGTGTTTAATTCCTTTTATCAGAAGTTGTACAACTCTGAGATATCTCCATCCCCAAATCAGTGCAGGTGGTTTCCAGAAAGCTGGGGTATCTCCAATTTTGAAAGAAACTTCTTGGTTGCTTGACCAGCCTCTGTCCAGGAATGAACCTCCTAGGTAAGTGGTAAACTGTGGTGGCGGTGGGGGTTCTAAGGCACCAAGTCCCAGTAGGATTCCTGCTGACTTCCTGAGGGCCTTTGCTCCATTAATACTGGAACTGTTCCAAGACATGATTGAGGAAAACTAAGGAAGAGGAGGATTTGCCCCTCCACATGATCTGCCATAACCTCAGCACTACCAAAACTGGGGAATGATCCCACCTCTGTACTTCTACTTCCTATTTGTCTCCTAACAGCAGACTATAAAGTTATTTCACACACAATTGCAGCCAGCTAGAAACTCACTTACCCAATGCATACTGTACATTAGGATCAGGTGGATTTGTGTTGAGACAGCAAAGGAAACACAATATCCCCAGAATCCTAACTATCATTAATGCCTGCACAAAAATTTCAAATTCCATGAAGTGGTGATCCTAGCCCTAGATGCAGAGAAAGCTTTTGACCATGTGAAGTGGTGGTACATGTTTGCTACCCTACAGCAATTTGCCTTGGGGAATAGCTCATAGAGTGGATTAGGATGATGTATGCTGCTCCAGCCATGCAGACCTCAGTCAACTGGTTTCTGAATCCTACATTTATTTATTTATTTGCTTTTGTTAACCGGTAAGCACACTAGACAGCCAAGTGCCTATTTTCAGGTGCAACCCAGGAGGATTACAAAGGTACAAGCAAGAACGTCAGGCAAATACAGGGTACAAACAAAAGCATCAGGTACACATAAAATATATCTGGAGGTATTTAGCATCATAATACAGGCAGAGGCAATGAATGTCTACAGACAGCCCAGTAGATCAACAAGATATGACACATCACTAACAGACAAGACAAAGCAAATCAGGGTACATATGAGATCATCAGGCACAGTAGATACCATCAAGAGGTAGATAAACAGTGTGGTACAGGTGAGGTCAACTAGGCAGCTAAAGGGTCATCTAGGGGACCCAGCATCTATGGTGCCTACGAGGCAATGAGCAATTTAAAGGACAAGTGCTTGCGGTAGCTGGGGATGCATCACCCAGCAGTTGAGACCAGGTTGTAGAGGCTCAGGTGCAAAGGCAGGTGGAGGCCAAGTTTGGGAAGCCCCATGGGAGGCTTTGAAACAGTGATGGGAGGGGAGGAGTGGGTACTGGCTGGCAGGGAGTTCCACAGCCTGGCTGCATAGGCAGCAAAGGCCCGATCACCTATTTGAGTGTGCGTTCTGGGAACCAGGAGGACCTGAGAATCACTGATCGAGGTGGTAGGAGGGATTTGCAGGCTTGAGGATAAGGTGAGAGCTGGAGGGATGACTGTTCTGATGATGTTGTCGATGAAATTGCCAAGGATGAAGGTGCGATGACTTTCCAGGAAAGTCACTCCAGCCGGGAGTATAGATAAGCGTGGGGTGAGGAACAGACAGTGCAAGTGGCATATGTTGTTATACCTTGGGCAGGGGACCAGGCAGGATGCCCATTATCTCCCTTTCTGTACATTTTGACCTTAAAACTCCTGACAGCAGCAAGTAAAAATCATTGGGGCATTGATGGATACAGGTGAGAGAGGAGCATAAATGACCCTCTTGTAGACAACTTTTTTATTTTACAAAAACTGAGGATCTCCCAAATGTTCAATCCCTCCTCATATAATATGGGTCCTTGTTTGTTCATAAAATCAATTGAATATAGAGTGAGATTCTGCCAGTTGGTGGAATGCATAGGAAGGCCCTCATTCACAGCCCCTGGGTCTACAGCTGGCAGATGCTATTAATTACTGGTGTCCACATCCCCACTAGACTGTTCCAGTTGATCCCTCAAAATTATAGAACACTACTCACTAATCTAGCAAAGGACTGTGATAGACTGAAGGAGGTCCCACTCATTCTCCTGGGTAGGTTAAATGTGATGAAAATGTCCCTTCTTCCCAAGTGTTTGTATCTTTTCATTATCTGCCCATAAATATGCTGAACAAAATTTTTAAACAGATAGATACATTTTGCAGTTTTCTCTGGAAAGGAAAGGAGTCCTGCATTCTCAAAGGAATCCCCTAGCTCCCCACTGGGCAAGGTGGGTGGCTCCCAAACTTTACTGGGCAGCTCAGTTCTCTTTCTTCCCACAGGGAACACCCTTCTTACCTGGCTAGGCTCACCCTTGAAGAAGAGGAAGCAGGGAACATGAGGAGATAACTCTCATCTTCATCTATGCCTCCCACCTAATATCATGAGTATAGCTACCCTTTCACCAACAACCAGGTGAAAGTGTGAGTTGTAGACCAAAAGACTTGAATGTACCACAGAAAATGTCAGTGTATACAGGCATACAGGTAAACTGGCACAGTGGACTGTTAAGGTGGTACAAGAAAGGCCCTAGGCATCTTGTGCAACTGTATGAAGGGTAAAGACTAATATCCTTTGAAGAGCTGAAGGGGAGTTGGTTCTTGCATGCAGATGATATGTTTTCCACCCACAGGAAGGGCGGAGGCTCATGGGAATAAATGTGGTCACTATGGGTGGCCCTCACTCTTCCCCTTGGAATAGGGGCTGTAAAGGCCCCAACCATGTATTAAACTATTTTTGGTCTATTATAGAATGCTTCTAAGAGGAGTGACCCCAAAACAGAGAATTATTTTAAAATGGAAGAAGGGTCTGGGTATTACAGTACCTTGAAATTTGGAAAGAGGCTGTCAAACACTTAAATAGTTGTTCCAGAATCAATAAATTACATCAAATTCAGTTAAGCTACAGTATATGTATAGATCATATATCTCACCTGTTAAGTTACACAGCATTAATGTGGATAAGTCAAAACAGTGCCCTAAATATAGAGATGAAGACAGCACATTCATACATATAGTTCACCTTTATCTAAAGTTTTAGCCTTTTGTTCTGAAGTACATAGAATAATGGTGGAGACCATGGGAATACTGCCCAGATACCCTTTGGAGTTCCTTCTGGGGTGGATCCTGTCAGCCATGAGCTTAGCCATGATCTCCAGCTCTGGTCCCTCGCTCTTATAAATGCCTGCAAAACTACAGTAAAGCACAGTGTTGTGTTTCAGAAGCTCTTCTCCATTCACCAGTGTCCAATAATCTCCAGCTATTCTTATGGATAGAATGAGCACAACTGACTGCTTCTGGGCAGTGTCAGAGATTTGGGGACATGTGGAATAAACTAGAGAGGGCTATAGTGGAAGGCACATTACCTGTGTGAAGTCATCCTACCAACATATGGGAGAGAGGAGCTTACCCCAATTTTTCTTCATGTGCCCTAGTACATCCCAATGAAGCAGGGCCATACTAAATCATTCTAGTTCTGATAGCTACTATTCTATCATTTGGCACCCATGATGGTTCATTATTTGCATTGCTATGTGTTACCAGGTTTTGTTCCATGGTCTATTATCAATTACTTATCAAGTATCACTTGTTATCAACTAATACTATGTTCATCCATGAATCATGTACTAGTACCTGTACTTAGAATGTGGACACTTTTGTACAGAAGTTAATGTGCCTGACCTTATATTGTACTGTTGCTGATGTGAATCATCAATTAACATGTTTAAAAAATTACACCATCATACAATTACCTCTATGTAGCTAATTATGTTGACCTGTTACAGAACACCAATTAACTGCTCAGAAAGTTCAGTATAGTCCCACTGTCCATTATAGGCAGGGTGAATGTCCTGAAAATGACTATACTGCCCCATTTCATATATCAGTTTCAGGTCCTGCCTGTTCCTATACCACCTAACATCTTTAAACAGCTTAAAACATGTTGCAATAATTGGATATGGACACAACATATCACAAGGATATGGAGGTAACCAGTTAGCATTTCCACCCTGGAAGGGGGATGAGCTCCCAACATTGAAAAGTACTACTGGGAAGCAGTGAAGTAAAAAGGTATTCTACTGGAACAAGCAGTGATTCAACATTTTCACCTCATGGTAATGCTACATAGCTCTACAGAGACACAACAGATGGCAGCATAGGAGAGTTGGGATATCTCATTTGCTCAGGTTTTGGCATAGGATACATGGACAATTGGGATCTGACACCACATACTAACTTAACAGCTTTATAGGACAACCTACTGCTCCCTGAGTTTTAAGTGATCTAGTTTTCAATTATGTTAAGAGAAAGGCATTGTCCTGTTGGGAACATGTTTATAAGCAGGAAGGATGCTGTCCTTTACAGAGTTGAGCTAAACATTTGGAATCCTACTTTCACACATGGCTTTAAGTGGAGACAAAGCACTTTCGAATTTGGTCCTTCCATCACCTTTGCAGTTGCAGGAACCATCAGAAATACTGTAGTTAGAATACTGCATAACTCCACAGAAACAAGGTGTCTGGTTACATGATCATGTGGCCATATTCTACTGGTGGACTCATCCAAATTATTAAATCATTGTAGCAAGTGAGAGGAATGGTTTGAAGCCTCCATTTCAGTGGAGGAAATACCACTGCAGATCAAATTGAGTTAATACAGTATTTCACAATGCAGATGGCCTACTACATGCCAGATAGGCTGTGCAGAATGTCCAAGCAACATAATGGATTTTGTGCAAAATTAAAAGAGGCAATTACCTCACATAATGTATATCTGCATGAAACTGGTCAGTTCTGGGAGGATGTGGATGCATACACAGTGGCATCCTATAGGTCCAGATTGATTTGGAAGCAAAATTGTGCTGCTAGATGACCTAGAAGATCTATTCAACCTTAAGGAAGCCCTTGAAGGCTGGTATATCTGGTGATAATATTAGAGATCTTAACTCAATGGAAAATGAAGCTTCAACCTTGAGTAAAGTGTAGTTGAATAAGTTAGCAGAATGTGCACAAATGGAAAAAATAATCTATAGATCCAGGGCAGTCTAGACCTTAATGAAAATACATGGAAAAGTGTATACTTGACAAAAACAGGTTGTCCCTACAAATGACAACAATGAGACAGAATGGAATTGGTCATACTCATAACCACTGGTTGCAAAGAGAACACTATAACAAAACTCACATTTACTGAGTAGTTTTCACTCATGAATTGTTTTTATTATTTAAGTGCACTAAACAATTACTTTATTTACTACTTTTAAAACTTGTTCCTCTTTTCTTCCTTGTACTCTATGTAAGGATTACCCATGACAGAGTGTGGGTTACTGAGGAATTAATCCATGCCGGGAGGGTTGTGGCCTGGGGCCACAGGCTGAGTGCTGACAACCACCTAGGCATGGATTAATTCCCCATGTAACCCACACTCTGGAGTGATTAATGGACTTATACCATGGTCATGGAAAATAGGAGTTTACGTTATGGACAGGCATGCCAGAGATGGGTGATGTTGGAACTCTGTGTTTTATTAAACAGAATGGAAACACGGAATGTTTACTCAACAGGAAGAGGACAGTGTAGAGAAGAGTGCAATGGCACTCAGTATACAACCTATGAGTGGTCTGCTAGCTGGTAGCAGAGAACAGCAACATAGGGAAAAATAAGTCTCTCACAAGAACATGCAATGCTTTAATTTACACATGGAGCAAAATTCACATCGGAGGAACATGAACTTTCTTTACCTCTCACAGAGACACAGGAGCAACTTTTAGATTGGAGGATGTGAATTTTCTTGCCTCTCACACAATGGACATGACAGTAAGTGTATAGAAAAATATGTGTGTCTCACAACAACATGCAAATGGAATTAACTGTATCCTCCTCAGTAAGTGTAATCTACAGCCCAGAAGCCGGGGAGGGGGGGCAGGAGAGTCAGGAGACAGAAATGAAGGCAGGGATGTAAGAGGAAGGAGGGAGCAGTATGTGACATCTACATGACAGCAACATTCGCATCAGAGGGATGAGTAACAGGAGTTGGGGTACAGCTGGAGAGGGACTACTCAGGAGGGAGGTTACAAGGAGTCGGGCATGCTATAGCCAGGGAGGTTAACAATGCACAAACACAAATCAACAGTAACAAGTGCAGGTGCAGGTGTAGGACAGAGCAGAAGAGGGAATGCCACATGAGCTCACTCTGTCTCTCAGCTTTGTAGGAAGCAACTGTGACTGAGTATTAATCATGACTAATGATTAAGTCCACATTCATTACAGATGAATCCTTGAGCAACTGATAAACATCATGACCTCAGAAGAAAAAGTGTTGTTATTTTTCTAAAAGAACAAAAGAGTCCATTTCAGAATCTTTTCTCGCAGCACCATAGATAAACAACAACAACAAAAATCGAAAGAGACCTAGGACTAATTATATCAGATGACCTAAAGGAGGGTAAGTAAAGTAAGAAGGCAGTAAGGAGGGCTGGGGATACTGGGATGCATAGGAGAGGCATCAATAGTAGAAAACAGGAAGTTGTTATCCTCTGTATAGACAGTTAGTGAGACCCCATCTGAGTACTGCATGCAATTCTGGAGACCCCATCTCCACAAAGACATAAACAGAGTGGAGGTTGTTCAGAGGAGGGCAACCAAAATGGTGCAGGGTCTACATCAGAAGACATATGAGGAGAGACTAAAGCAGCTTAATATGTATACCTTTGAGGAAAGGAGGGAGAGGGAGAACATGATAGAAACTTTCAAGTATTTCAAGGAATTAACAAAGTACAAGAGGGTAGCATCTTTCAGAAGAAGAAAATGTGCAAGAACAAGGGGCACAATTTGAAGATAGAGGAGGAAGGCTCAGAAGTAATATTAGAAAGTATTTTTTCACAGAGAGGGTTGTGGATGCATGGAACAGCCTTCCTTAAGAGGTTGTGGAGTCAGGAACAGTGGGAGAATTCAAGAATGCATGGGACAGGCACAAGGCAATTCTAGTGGGCGGTAGGAGGAAGTAAGCTGTTGATTAACTAGAATCTGCAGCTTATCTATCAGGTAGAGAAATACAGACTAGGTGGGCCAAGCAGTCCTTAACTGCCATCAAATTCTATGTTTCTATGTAATCCATGGTCACCTGATGGCTCCTGAAGAATTGAGCAAACCATTTTCCTGGCCATGGTATGATGCTTTTTCTCCTGCCCTTTCCTTAATTTCTCATCTCCTTCTTAATCTTCATCTCACCCCTAGGTACAGAAAAAAAAGTTGAATGAATGGACAGAAAAGCCGAATGAATGGACAAGTTTAGATTTTAAACACTCAACTGAAGCTGAAAGGTTAAAACTACCTGCTAACAATAATTAATGTAATAGTCTATTTGCATAACTATCTGCAGAATAATAAAGAGTTTTAAAATCAACTGCATGTTTTCATGTGTGTATGTACTTTTGTACCTTTCTTAAAACAAATAAAATATGTTTGAAAAAAGTTGAAATTTAAAAAAGTTTTGCTTGGATAAATATTGATGAAAATCAACCTCATTTGCCGAGGACAGTTTTTCTACCCAGTTAACCTGAACAGTAGGCAAATGATCTATGATGCTGCCTAGAAAAGGTTCTGAAATTGACCCTTTTGTTCTTTTAGAAAAATAGCAACACTTTTTCTTCTGAGGTCATGATGTTTATAACTTGCTCAAGGATTCTTCTTTAATGAATGTGGGCTTAATCATTAGTCATGAGATAAGTCTCATATTATACAGCAACTACTGTATTAAAATATTTTGTCTCACATATATAATCAGTATTAGTGGACTGATAAAATTATTTTATTTATTTATCCACATTATGGAATTACCAAAAGATTTCAGTACTAAATAATATCACTATTGCATCAGCAGCACCTGTAGTCAAAAGACTGCATCATGAAATGGCTGGTTCTTCCAAAAATCATCTTTAAGTAAAAGTCTTTTTATATCAAAAGAACAGTCAAACACATCAGGCCAAATGGTTTTAAAGGATAAGACATTGATCTTCATTCATGAATGAAGACTTACTTTGAAGGTTTTATCACTCATGGGGATAAATGTCATAACCAATTCAGAGCCAAAGCCATTATGTTTTTCTTTCTGATATATATTTTATATTGTTATGCAACAGGCATTAGTTCTGACATGTGGCTAAACAGCACTGCATTTATAGTAATATTTTTTGACACTTTGACATTTTTAAATGGCTGATATGTAACATGGAAAATGGAAAAGCACATGAAAATATGATGTTTCAGGAAAAGTATAAAGAGTTTTGTTGCTTACTGAACAGGTCTTACAGTAAGAAAACATTGAATAATGTAACAAAAAGATTGTAATAATTGTAGTAATTTACTGAGCACAAACTCATTGCCATTCCCTGAAAAAGGGACTCATCTGTCTCAGTGGGCCCACCCAGTTATCAAAATTCAAATAGAACTTAAAAATATGTATACATTCTAGAGAATAATGATAATTAATAAAACATAATATATATTTTGCTGCACTCTTCAGTGAAGACAACCTCACCAATGGAAGTACTATAAAAGATGCATATATTGGCAGTATTTATTTGTAATTTATTGATGATGAAAGTCTAAGCTGTGACAGTTCATTGTCTTATAGGTCAAAACCTTTCCTGCCACCTGAACAGACTAAGACAGATAATGCTTTGGAAAAAATAGGCACAGCTATATTTTATTTTATTTGTTTCTTTTTTCTTTTCTTTTTTTATTTATTTAAAATTTTGGTAACTGGGAAAGGCACACTGAGCCAAGGCTCATTTCCAAGTGTGAGCGGGGACAGGGGTAACAAGAACATACACAGGATTAACATACAGTCAATACAAGTGGAAAACACAGTGTAGGCATGGCAGGTTACAAGACATTTTAAGATTTTATTCAGAGAACAGGGTTATACATTTGGATGCATAATTGCACCAATTATTGAATAGTATGTAATGATCAGTTACAGCCAAGTCAGTATGATTTGCACAGCAAGGTGGTCATGGCAAATCATTCATCAATCCAGTCATCATCATGATCATCACAATGGTTGTTCCCTTACCTCCAGGAGCCAACTGAATGGGTACAAGTCACAAGAAACCAAGCTCCAGAGCATGAGGATGGCTCTGAGCCAGGTGCTGATGTGCTCTCACCCATCAGAGGGTGTTGCATTCCATGAGCAATGCCCAAAGATGCTATTTCTCTGACTGTCCCTTAAATGGGGAACTCCAGCCATCTGGACCCTCACCTCTTGTCAGCTTCAGTGGCGATACACCTGAAATGTTGCATGATTTCCTACTCTCTCCTGTGTACAAATCTAGCGAGACTATTGTGCCACCACAGGATGAGCACATCATAAATGCTCATCTCCCTAAAAGCACTTCAGGCCACTATTTCTACAAAAGTACTTTGTAGGTCATCTGAGAATCTACCATTCCCTAGGCTGGACAGGTACACTTCATCCTGGGCATATAGCTATGGTACCATTATCACAATGTCATCATGCATCAGGATAGACCCTGAATAGTGTCAATGAACTGCCACATCTTTATGTTTTTCAATCTACGTGATCTTTCAGTTGCTGTGTGGGCTCAAGCATGATGACAATGCCTTCTTTGAATAATGTGAGACCACACAATGTGTACCAGGGCCAAGTGTATTTCAAGAAGACCAAGTCCTCTTTCATTATTCGTAATAGTTCAAGTGATTTTTCAGCTCCCACATCCTTGTCTTCCATGTGTACAATCAATATGATGGTGGGCCCTGCTGAGCTTCAGCTAAGATCCATCATAGCAGAACTCCATCTCATCACTTGCCATCCCAACCAATGTTCTTTGACTTGCCCAGAGTCCAGAAACAGCTTCTCACCTCCCTGAACTGCTGTGCTCTGTTGACCATCCAATGAATATATGAGTGCTAGTAGATCCACACCTGCTTGACCCAGGAACTGTCACCTGTCAACAAAGAAAACACAAGTTACAACAAATGCAGCCTCACATATCTCCCAAAAGCCTGTGACTTCCAATGGCCAAGAGACTAAATTTCATACTCCATAAACCCTTCTACTCTGGCATATGAGGCAGCCCCTATGTGGAAGTAGAGTTTTAAACTCCTTTGAATCCACCTCCACTCCTCTCATGGCTTCCCACAACACATGTCAAAATAGAAAGAATGTCAAAGCGGACCTGTCCTCATGTTGAAAAATGCCACTCCTAAGGGAGCCTAACAGGACAAGTAATTTGCACCCATGCTCTGGTGTTCCATCTGTAGCCCCCGGGGTGATCTCACAGCAACCACACCCCAGGTTCCTCTCTATCTTGCTTCTATGCAACTGGACACACACACACACCATTTGCTATCACTACCACATATCATCATCATCCACCAAAGTCATCAGCAAACAGGTTGCCATACATGGCTTTACCAGCTCAGACACTTGAAAAGCCCCACAAAGGCTACCAAAAGGCTGTTGTAAACAGCTGGACCTCTGATGGTGCTGAGCACACCCTTAACAACACTTCCTAAACACTATCCAGGAATGCCAGGCTAATTGGCCACCTGCCATCCTGTTGGACGTGGACCCCAGGGCCTACCCCTATAACATGTTTTGAGGAAAAGCCAGCATGGCTTCTGCTTGCCACATAACCTTATAAAATCATGGCAACCCCACTAGGTGCAGCCCCTCAGTTACCAGCACAGACCTTTTCTGTCTCATGTAGATGATATATGAGCACAGCTGGTTCACTGGGAATGGACACAAATACCCCACCCTGGGCCTGCTGGACACCAAGACATTCTCCACACCATCTATCTGCCACCTGCATGCTGGTGCTAAAGAAGACCTTAAACTCCCAGGCTTCAGAGTCTCCAATTCTGAGAAATAAGCTGGGCCTTTCCTTGATGCCTCTCACTTCTGGGCCAGCTCTTAGAATCTCCACCACTGTGAAGGAGAAATAGCATCAGCAGTAGTGAATAGCCTAGTGGTTTGGGTAACAAGCTGTTAATGAGCTTGGTACATCCATCAGATCTGGATTTGATTCCCACAATCTCCACTTGCATACTGTGTAACTCTAGCAAGTCACTTAACCATCCCAGTGGTCCCAGTCGCCGCTGAAAACAGGCACTTGTGCCTAGTGGACCTTAACCAGTTACCACAAGAATAAAATAAAAAAACAAAACCTTGGCAATGTACCATTCTAAACTGTATATTGAGAACTTGACACTATAGTACAAAACCTGCATGAAAGTACTTGCAGGCCTCGCTCCCAGCTGACAGTTTATGGTTTAAACTACCTTGTTATTGTTCGTCCTGAAGAGCACCTTCCTGTCCCTCAGCTGCTCCTCCCATATGACTAGGGCTACCACAATAAAGACAAAGTCCAGCAGCAGTAAGCAGTTCTTCTGGTTCCCATGGCTGGGGCCATTGGCCCATGCAGCATGCTCCTCCAAAGTAAACCCCAAATCTTAAGCTTCCAGATGCATCTGTGAAAGCTCTAGCTTCTGGCTGGAGGCTGGCTCTGGGCAAATGGCCATCCCATTAAAGCAATTCAAAATGCCAGCCACATACCCAGGTCATCTCTCAAGGCTTCTGTCACTCATGTTCTGTGATGAGACTTGGTACTCCAGAGCCCACCTTTGCCACCTGAACCTCCTGACCATAGGGTTGACCTTGCAACCAAAATTATGGTCTCCAACCACCTGCTGCAATTCATGTAAGGTGATCTTGTGAGCCTTAAGCAGCCACTTGAGAAGGTTCCTAAGGACCATCATTTTATCTTGGGACAGCCAGAATTCTGTGGCAACCAGGTTAATCTCTATGCCCAACAAGCTGTGTCTTGTGAGCTGCCCTCTATCTTCCTATAGACCACATACACTCTCAGGTCACTGCAAACCCCTTGAAATGCCTCCATTAGCTGGCCACAGTGTTCATTTCCTGCCCTTCCTTCAAACAAAAGTCATCAAAGTAGTGGACTACTTCCTCCTACCTGCTCTAACTATTTTGACCCAACGTAGAAACATGCTTAGCTGTTCAAAGGCAGCGCAAACCACCACACACTCCATTAGCATGCAATTATTGATGTAATACTGACCATCAAATTTCATACCCAACAAATCCCTATTGCCTGGGTGCACTGGTAAAAGCCTAAATGCAGACTCTGCCCAAAAGAGACCCAGCTCTACCTCCTGCACCTCGATTGCTCTGTCTAACAGTGTATATGACACGATGTGCAGACCGGTCAATATTATGGTTGACTGAATCTTCCTGCAGATATGACAAGTGGTTTATCATCCAATATTCCCTGGTACCTTTTGGAACCAGACCAATGGTGGAAACCTGAAGGTGAGGCAAGGAGGACATTGCAAAGGGCCAACATACCCTTCCTGCTACAGTCTCCATGGTTAACTTCAACCTCTTTATGTCCGGTCATTACCTGGCAGACTTCAGGTTCTCCGCCTCTTAAGCCTTGCAAGGACACTCATACAGTATCCAAAAGTCAACCTAGAAGCCTTCTGCAAAGACATGAGTGGCCACACTATTTGAGTAATCCACCAGCAGTCTCTAAATGCATTCCACTTTTATTGGAGTTGGGAGTCTTGTTGTGGCATTTTCAAAATGGGTGAAAGGAAGTTGTCCCCTTCTTGCACTGGTTAAAAGGATGCAACAACTACACACTCATGTTTAAACCGACATGACTGTTTTACAACATCCATGACTATAATTATAACAGTGCCCTCCCCACCCCTCGCACCACTACCCTGCATGCCCTTCTTTAGTGACAGGCTCTTCTAACCAGGAACCCATGGTATTAATGTTGTACTCCCCATCATAAATCTATTGCTGACAGCAGAGGCAAATTCAGCTAGTCCCATGTGTTGCCTGGCTCATTCTATTTACACCTGTGGAATTCTTCATCGTACTCCAGCCATGGCCACCTGAGCTTTCTGGTGTGCATGGACATGATCTGATAGTAGTATAGTAAGTACATGGTCTTACTTCCTCTGTTGGTTTTGTCTGTGTCAGCAGCCCTGCAAATATTGCAAAGCCAGCCAACCATTTCACTCAAATGTGGCTAATCATAACCTTCCATTTTTTCCCCATGCCTCATCTTTCTCTTTCTTATCATTTTCCTCATGTCTCTGAGGCTGCTTACCAACATAAACACACCCATATGCTCCCCATTCACAATTTGCTGCTTAACCTTCTCCAACAGATAGGACCTTACCAACTTGCCAGGCTCACCAAACCAATGTATGTCAGCTGCAGCACCCTGCTTTGGCAAATTAAAAATGGCCATACGCACTGTGGATGAACCCCACAAGGTCCCATGGTCTCCTTGCAGCATCTGCCTGCTTTTTCACCTGTGCTACTATGAATGTGAGGACCTTATCCAACTTCTGCTTAATAGCAGAGGGACCAGCTGGGAGGAGGAGGAGGGCAGAAAGCTTTAGAGATGGCCTTCCTGATGGTTGTGGGTTTCTTGGCTGTGGTAATGCAAGTGACAGCACAGGGATGAAACTTGCCCTTAAGACTGAAGCTAAGGAAACCCAGACACCAATGGTGGTAGCACTGGACCTGGAGTACTGGGCAGCACCAAAGTCTGAGGAACTGGAAAAGGAGGTACTAGGACTGGTGTCCATGTGGGGCCTGGTTCAAGGGGTGCTGGACCCACTGACTCAGGGTGAAGGTTGCCTCTGGCCTTCTGGAACTTTACCCCCATTGCCTTCATGGTCAATTTGGCACACCTGATGAGAGAACACCAAAGTTCTCTGCAATAATTCCCTCATCTCTTCCTCATTTATATTTTCTAAATCAGGCCTACCTGGATGAGTGTTCACCAGAGCTGGCAGTTCCTAAGTGGACTTCCTGGTCCTGCTCTTCTCAGTTGAGGACTGGTGCTGGAACATCTGGACTTGGATCTACAGGAGTCCCTGGCTGTGGTTGTGACTCCAGGTTAAGGACCTGCCTGCCTAAAGGCCATCTGGATTCTGAAATAGTGCCTCCCACAAGGTCTTATTGCCAACTCACCACAGAGTATATTGTACAGAAAAACAGGTGCTACTGAGGTTGCATTAATAAATTAAACATCTTGTTGAGGTGCTGTGCTGTTTACCATCAGAATATGTTCTGGCACCCTATGAATACATCCCTGAATGAGACCAACATGCAAAGTTAAAGGCAGAAAGGCAAGTAAACAGAGGAGCACACCCAGGGACCTGCTGTGTTCAGGCACACAATTAATTACTGAAGTAAACTGGGAGGAGGCGGGACCAGCTACAAGGCACATGTGTACATTTGAAATACATACTAGCAGTTCCTTTGCTTTACAGCAAACTGCAGGCAGGCAAGCAAAAAGTATCCCAGTCCAGACTTGATATGGTCATCAATAAAACATAGCTTTTATTCCTTCAGTTAAAAGTTCTGCAAATGTTCACTAGTTGCATAAAGTGGCCATAGTGCAGATTCCCAAACCCCACAGCACTCAGCACCAAGTTAAAAGACAACATTGTAGATGGGGATTTAGACTTTTGCTAATGGTGACCACTTTCATTATTTTAGGCATTAATTACAAATGTAAATAAAAGCTACCCCTTATGTAGCTGAGTTCAGGTTTGTCCCTTTGGTCAGCTGCCCATGAGCCCTGAGATTTGTGTTTTCAGTTTTGATTACACCTTATACATAGGAAACATTACTATCCATAGTACAACAGTGCAGTAAGGGCACCAAGTTTACTTTGTTTCTCAAGGATGTGCCTTGCACGCTTGTGCAGCCATACTTCATAATATTTTGCAGACATATTGTGAAGCTCTTCTCAAGCCAAAACCTATGAAACTGTTGAATTTGAATTCTTGTACTTCTTATGCTGCTGTACAATTGTGAAGCATAGGGACAGAGACTCACTTAAGTTATACTAGGACAAAGGCTTTGGATTTCAAAAATGCTGACTTTGCTGATATGAGAAGGAATCAAAAGAACCCTGGAGAGAACGGGCAAGAGGAGGAGTGGAAGAACAGTGGAAGCATCTAAAGGAAGCCTTACTAGAAGTAATAAACTAATGCATCAGATTGGTATCCAAAGGCAAGAGAAGGAGAAAGCCACTGTGGTTCTCGAAAGAGGTGGCAGTAAAGGTCAGGGGCAAAAAGAAAAGGGTTCAGGAAATATAAGGAGACCCAAAGGGAGGAGGACAGTAATGAGTACCTAGAGTGTCTAAGAGAAGTGGGAAAGACAGTAAGGAGAGCAAAAGCACGGACTGAGGAAGGTTTAGCACAGTCAGTTAAGAAAGGAACAAGACAGTCTTCAGGTACACCAGTGAAAGGAGAAAACAAGGGGATTGCAAGATGCAAGGGAGATGGAGGGAATGCAAGGAGGGTGACATGGAAAAGGCAGAAATACTGAATAAATATTTTTGTTCAGTATTCACAGAAGAGGGGAGGGCGGGGCCACAGGAGTACAGCAGTTGCCAAGGGTGAAGAGGTGTAACAGGGAAAGAGTCCTGCAGGAGTTCACTAAACTGAAGGTGGAAAAAGCAATGGGACCAGATGGCATACACCCAAGGATACTGAGAGAACTGTGAAGGGAGATAGCTCAACCTCTGGCAGCCATGTTCACCAAGTCATTCAACACAGGGTGGTACCAGAGGATTGGAGGCACATGTGATACCTCTACACAAATCTGGCAGCAGGGAGGAGGTGGGGAACTATTGCAGTGCCCCATGGAAATTGGGAGCACCACAGAAAATAGTGGACTTGGGGGCATCACAGAAAATAGGGGATCTTCAGAGACGGAAGGGTCTGACAGTTATGGAGACCCTGGCAGCTTAATGGGAAACCCTTGAAAACTTAGGAGACCCTCTGAAACACAGAACAAGCCCTCTCCAGCAGACAGTTCTAGCAGTCTAAATTCAGGGTTTTAAAAGAAAAACATTTTTTCTCCTTTGTTCTTCCTTCCCCTGCTCAAGATCAACACCTAGTCAGCCAAAGCCAAACCAGTTGGGCCACATTCCTGCCCCACAGGGAGACAGAAGCCAGGCTGAGCCCTCTCAGCCAATCCCTGTGGCCAGAGTAGATTCAAATTTGGAGACTTTTTTTTAGCCACTGACCCAGCCTCAGGAGGCTGACCTCTGGATGAAGGAGCCAATCCCTGGCAGGTAACCAGGACCGTCCCAGTCTAGAGGAGGCTCTGCACAGGCTGAGACAGGAGAAAGAGTTTGACCAGGAAGGGTGAAGGACAGTAAGGCAATGGATGCCAGTTTCCCTGTTAGGAGGTTGAAGCGAATCTCCTGGGTCCCTTCAGTGTAACTCCCTCCAGAAGATCTCCCGTAGCAGCCTCGGTCAGTTTTCTGCAGAAATTTGCAGTCTAATCAGGTCCCCAGTGCAGCGAGTCAGTCTATTTGGCCTGGAAACAGACCCACTGAACCCTTTATACAGCAGTCTCCAGGAGAAGAGGCCTTATCACTCCTTTGTGGTTGTGCATTCCCCAGGGTACAGAAATCCTTGTTGAACTCCAGGGGCTCCTGCACACACCTCATCTAGGACTCCTCTGGTGCCTCTTCCTGACTAAGGGAGGGTCCCCAGGAAGCCCAGTATCACCTGCACCTACCTCCAATGACCCCACCAACTCCAAGTGTTCACCAAGACACCCAAGGTTCAAGTTGATGGTCTTAAGTGGTAGTCAGCTGGTAGCTAGGGCCCACCAAAGTGAGTCAGGTAGGGGGCCGCCCTGGCTCTAGCTTGAGAGACTTCAGTCATCCACTGAACTCAGAGTCACACTGTCCAGTCTCCTGCATAATCATTGTCTCAAGGTGGCAATAGTGTCTGTGGCCTATACCAAGGCCTCACCAAGGATTGCCAGGCTTTGTGCCTCATCCCCCAAGGTGGTGTAAGTACTGGTGGCCCCTGCAAGAGGCCACACTAAGGGTCACCACACTCTTAATTGTACTGTCCATAGGTGAATCATATTCCAGTGATGCATCAAGAGGTCACACCAAGATTGCCAGATTCTGAAGCTGGGGGTGAGGTGGTAAGGGTTCTGGGGACCTACCCGAGGTCGCCCAGTGCATAATCGCACCCAGCATCCTTTCCTCAACTGCAGATCACCTGCCCAAGGTCACTGCAGCTGACAACTCCAGATAAGGAGTCTCTTCATCCGCAACCAGGTGTCAACACCCATCCTCAACCAGGCACTTCCTTTCAACTTTGCCTCAGTGACACCAGGAGCCACCTTCTTTCCAGGGCCAGGAGGCCTACAGTGCTTTACTCTGTTTCTGGTTCAGTGGGGACACCCATGTTATGGCCTGTATAGGAAGCACTTCCTTAGGTGCACACTCAGTTGTCGGATGACCAAAATACTAGAAACCCAAGCTTGGTGCATCGGATTGCTATGTCCTTAGGACTTGAAACACCTGGACTTTTGTATGACATTAGTGGGGCCAGTTTGGTCCTGGTAATCTTATTCATTCTTTCTCATGTGTAATAGTGTTCATGAATGCTATGTCTTTTGTATGCTCCAACTGTTGCTAATAAACCTTGCATCTTGGCTCTTGAGTATGCCTCCAGCCTCTCCTTCCAGATTTATCTAGCATCACCCTAAACTATAGGGTACAACGCAGCTCATCCACCACACTGTAGGCCAGTCAGCATCACCTCAGTAATAGGGACGATCATGGAGACATTGGTTAAAAAAGATAGTGGGGCATCTACAAGCCATCAGAACCCTAGGACCATAGGCAGCACAGATTCACAGTGGGAGGTCATGTCAGATTTCTTCTACCGGGTGACAAAAATAAGTAATTCAGGGTGGAGCAGTGGACATCACTTACCTTGATTTCAGCAAAGCCTTTGACACCGTCCCACATAGGAGGCTGATAAACAAGCTAGGTAGGCTGGGCATGGGGGACAGGGTGGTAAACTGGGTTAGAAACTGGCTAAAAGACAGGAGGTAGAGGGTGGTGGTAAATGGGCTGCAGTCTGGGGAGAGGGAGGTGACCAGTGGGGTGCCTCAGGATCGGTCCTTGCGCCAGTCCTGTTCAATGTCTTCATTAATGACATTGCAGAAGGGCTGAAGGAAAAGGTCTGCCTGGTTGCAGATGACACCAAGATCTGTAACAAAGTGGATACCCAAGAGGGGTGGAAAAATGAGGAGGGACCTGAGGAAGCTTGAAAAATGGTCTGAGGACTGGCAACCGAAATTTAATACAAAAGTGCAAAATTGTGCACCTGGGACACAGGAACCCTGGGAAGAGTTACATGGGGGTGTTGCTGACAGTCAGAAAGGAGGAAAGGGACCTGGGAGTTATTATTTCAGACAACCTTGAAATGTCATAGCAGAGTGCTAAGGCAGCTAGGAGGCTAGTGGCATGCTGGGGTGCATAGGCAGGGGTATCACCAGCAGAAGGAAGGAGGCAGTGATGCCATTATATAAAACCTGGTCAGGCTTCACATGAAGTACTGTGTGCTGTTCTGGAGGCTGTACCTTTGTAAGGATATTAACAGGATGGAGATGGTCTAGAGAAGGGTGACTAAGATGGTACAGGGTTTGCAACACAAGACTTGTGAGAAGAAATTAAAGGATCTCAATATGTACTTGCTGAAAGAGAGAGGAAAAGAGGGATATGATAGAAACATTCAAGTACTTCAAGGGTATAAACAAGGTGCAGGGGAGACATTTTCCAAAACAGGAAGATCACAAGAATGAGGGGCATGACATGAAATTGGAAGATTATGAGGGAATGTGAGGAAGTTCTTTTTCACAGAGAGGGCTGTGGTTGCATGGAATGGTCTGCCTCAGGAGGTGGTGGGAGCGAGCACAGTGGATGGATCCAAGCATGCTTGGGACAGGCATAGGGCAACCATAGAGGTACAGCAGCGGTGGCTTGCAAAGGTAATCCAGTACAAGGGCTTAGTGGCAGACTAGATGGGCCAGGTTGTCCTTATCTGCTGGCAATGTCTGTTTCTATGTTTCTAAGTAGTCTTACTAAAGCTGATGTATGCAGACAAAAAGCATACAAAAGTTTAATTTACTATACAATGTGTTTAAGGCACATTTTTTTACTTGTGCTTTATCACTCCATATATTAGGGATGTACATGGATCGAATATTATTTACTGAATTCAATGAATAGTAGGCTTCCCTAATATTTGGATTGCTGTCTCGAACAGTCCACTTTTAGTTGGTATCTGGAAGCACTATTTGGTGAGTAAGATTTCAAACACTCACAGAGCTTCATTGGCCAATTAGAAGCTGTTTCTGGAGCTCAAAACCATATACACCATGTGACTCCTCACTGTGAGTTGGTAGAGGACAGGAGAGAGTTATCTGTAAGACAAAGCTCTACAGCAGTTTCTGAGTCTTTGTCTTGCCCAAAAAATGTTTTTCTGTTTGCAAAGCAGGCATTTTTGGTCAGTATTAAAATCTGATCAGCATCTAGAGAGGGTGCCCAAGAATTGCAACAGCTGGCCATTTGTCTGGGGCCTCTCCCCGGACCTGGTCAAGGAATAAAAACATCTCCTTCCTGGAGTGGTCAGTAGGCCCTGGGAATGCCCCAGAAGAAGGTATCACCAGGCTACCCACAGGAGGTAGCAACCACCTGAGGTGAGGAGACAGGGGTTAACTGAAGGTTGCCCAGTGACTCTTCCTCTTTCTCCTCCTTCAGCTAGATTGACCTCATTGGGACTGTTCAGTTCAGCCAGGTAGGCCATGTATTTTGAGCTTGTCAAGGGGAAGTGCAGTGACAGTGATAATGCAACTAGGACTCTATCATGAATACAGATACTGCTTAAAATATTTGTTTTTGGAGAATGTCTTTTGGTGCATGATAGAGCAACAGATTTTGGGGACTTAGGCCTCTGGTTTGATTCTTTGCCAGGGTAGGAAGTGCATTGGCCCACCTGATTCCATAGAGTATCTGTAGCCTGGGAATATGGTGGGATGTCTTCCTTTACAGTTCCCTAGAGACATGTGAGCCCATGGGCAGCAGGAGAGGGCCCTGAGGCTGCTAACTTTTAGACACTTCAAGCTTAGATTAGCTTGCCTCTTGGCACCCGGGGTCTCGTCCCTACACCCAGCACCCTCTGGGTGCAAGTTTGCTCCTGGTTCTCTCCCAGTGCCCCAGCATGTGCTAACACAGGGTGGTTATCCGCCATTGCAAGCTGCCTTTAACCTCCATCTTTTTCTGAAAGCTTGGCATGGCGGGCACTCGTGTCAACTGCTTTTATTAACCTGGCAGCCAGTCCTCTTCGCATGTCAGCAGCATCTGGCCAGATATGTTGAGGCTGAGTGTCAGGGTTCTGTCAGTTTGTCTACTCTGGGTCGGTTGGACGGGCATGGGCAGTATGGTTTGGACATTGCAGTGGTGGTCCACAGCTGAATCCCTGGGGCATTTTATTCCAAATTCACGTCCTGGGATCCTTGCTTATCATGATCTTTTAGCTGCCCATCCATTGAAGTTGTGGATCTTGCAGTAAGTGTGATCTTGGTGGCCATCTTTAGCATGGTGCGTTAGTGCAACCCAGAGCCAGGTCAAAACTTATTTGCCAGAATAATAATAAACAAAATGGCATTAAACTGATCAAGAAATCAAATAAATAAAGACTGATATAGTTGGCATACTAGTTCTTTTTGATGTCACTGAGGTATTTTCCAGAGGGTCACCTAAGATGGCAGCAGCACACGCAGAGCTTCCATCCTGGGGGTGGCAAAAATGATGAAACAAGGGTCTGAATCTCCGGAGTCCCTATGCTCCTGGTCTTGGCAGCTGGTGGCCCAAGAGAGGTTGCAGTAGAGATCTTTCCCAGGTGTAGGAGTAGTATGTTAGTGTTGACCTTTCAAATGCTGATGCATTATTTTTATGCAGATGTGCACTTTATGAGTATTGTCCAACATCTGATTGCTACCACTGCCAAATGTGCCATGGGCAGGGTAGGAATGTAAATAGTCCTGTGGTTGCCAGCCACAAATTACTTGATTTTAGTAAAACAAAATTGAACAAAAAACAGAGATAAAGGGCATTTCCTTCCTCACTGGTATGTTGAAAACAGCTTCAACTGATTTATATGAAATCCTGATCAATGCCAGGTGTCCTACCTCTAGTGTACTTTATTGCCATGTTTTCTGTGAACATTTTATTTCCATGTTGAGTCACACCAATGTTGGTAACAGAGGCAAAAGTTAATATTAATACCCACACCCACACTCTCCAGTGAACTGTGGAAGAGCCTTCTCAATATCAGGGCTCCCAGATCTACAGAGAAATTCTACCCATAGACTTACATAGGTTATACAGGATAAGAAAGCAAATCATCTGCCATGGGGATAATGCAATCTACAGGAAAGCACAGTAAAATTGGCCTGGAGTTACAGGGAAAATCCAAATCAATCTAAGAGCACTTCTGTATTTTCTTTTATGCTCTCTTTTGAATTAAACAGTGGTGAATCCGAGACTGCTGGAAAGCAGTTAGTCATGGGGGGGGGGGCCTATGGAGGATCCATGTCTCCCTGTTGATCTCCTGTTATACAAGATCATTATAGATACTGCAGTTGGCAATCAGCCATTTTGAAATGGGTTTTACCTGTTGTTTTTTGTTCAGAGTTAAACTGTCCAGTAAATGGGCTGGATTTGTTTTACTGGGAAGCTCCATACAGTATGTCTGCCCCCCAAACTGCATGCCATTGCAGAAGGGAGATTGGCATGAGCTTTTCAACCATGTTACCCAATTTACATAAAATCAACTGACTATAAAATAGTAAGCAAAATGACATTTTACATGCTACGGAAGCATAAATAGCTATGCACATAACACAGGGGAAATCTTGTGCATAATACATTTCAAGAAACCTTCAAATTAATCTGAAAATATACATTTCATTTCCCTGTGATTCCTGAAAAGAAAGTGTGTTTGATTTCAATGTACATCATCCCAGTCAGTCACACCCTCTTGAGTGATGGCTGACCTGTCGTTAGACTGAGAAGGCAAATTAACCCTGTCACAGTCATTTTGTTTCTTGCATTTGAGAAATCCCTTTACAGAAATCCCCTGTAGGAGAAGATGGATTACAGAGAAGCCAAAATTTTAAACCTCTGATACTTAACTTGCAGTATGGCATCAGAAAACCTGTTGCTTTATACAGTAGGGGTATATTAAGATTTGGGACCCTTGCAATTGAGATGACACAAACTATGCCATTGCAAAGGCATTTTGAGCTGTCTGGACTCCAAACACATTTATCTATCATGTCATTCTGCATTACATTTGAAATCATTCCAAATTCCATCTACTCTTAAATCTCCAAGCACATTCTCTACAATCAGAAACGCCATATCATACACACACATTTTGCCACTTTCTCAAACCATCTTCACTATATACAAAAGCAATCTTGAAATTAGTTCTCTCAAGATGACATTATTTCTGAAAATATTTTGTATATGGGGACTATTAACCCATATATTTTCCAGAAACTATATTTGTGAAAGGATTAACCCACACTACAAACTATGTAAGTAACATCTCTCATCAGGCTGTGAGAGCCAAACAACTGCCCGCCCTTGCAAAAAGCTTGAAACACATTTTTTGTAATGTGCTATCTCAATAGCAGCTTGTTGAAACCTTGAGTCATTATAAAGCCTCACACTGTTATTTTCAAAGAAAGAAAAACAAATCTTTAGCAGTTTGAATTCAGATAGCGACAGAGATTGCAGACTCACAGTATAAAATTCAGTTCATAGGATTTTTAGTGCACACTAAAGCAAGGCAACTTTTTGTTATGTTGCAGACTACAATTGTAACAGTTACAAGTGGATAAGAGGCTGTACAAAGCTGGAGGTGCTTGAATCATAACAGTAAGTTGTATGTGTTGTTTGTGATGAAAAGAAAACCACCATGATGTGTTAGGTCAGGATTTGAAATGATTTAGAGACCTGGAAGAGACAAAGAATGACTGTCCAGCCCATTAGTAAATAGAGAAAGGTTAGACAAAAGAAACGGTACAGTTAGATAAGTTAAGAGCAACTGATGCCATTAGGACAACTTTAACAAAACATATGTTTTGGACACAGTTCAGCTCATATTTCACATTAGTTTTGTATTTCCCAGCCCCATTATTTATTACTGAAGCCATTTGCATGAAAATGGGATATTTTTTCCTAAAAGAATTCATCGATTCCTATTGCTTTCTCCCTCAAGAGGTCATAATGCTCTACTTGTGACATCACAATTACTCCCATGGCAACAGATAGTAATGTCACAACAAAGGACTGTGACATGAAGTAGGGAGTAAGCAAAAGAGGCAGATGAACTCTAAGGGATATAGAGCATGTTTCTATTCAAATTTCTCAGCAATAAGTAATGGGGAGGAAAAGTCTATTGAATATATATGGAATGCAAGCTGAATTGTACGGAAATATTATGTTTTTCAAGTTTTCTTTAAGGTGTCAGCAGCTCTTTAAGATATTATGTGGCATGCTTTAATTCCCTTTAACACACCTCACCTTGTTATTGAACATCATTGCTGAAAAGAGGCCTTTCTCAGGGTTAGTCCAGATCCCCAAGGATCCCATGACTGTTTCTGCCCTCGGGCACCTCTACTGTCTTGAGGCTGGCTATCAGTCTCACTATTCTCCTCCAAGACAGTGTCACAAACCCACTCAGCAGGTCAGGCCTCTGCTCCCACAGTGCCAACATCTGAGTGCAGTCTTGTGAACAGGTAACAGAAACAGGGTAACCCTCCTGTCTGTTTTGTGGGTTCAAATCAACCTTTGGTCTCAAGTTCTGGAGAGATTCAAACTGTGAACCTCTTGTTAGCATACCCAAATGTACAGGCTCAGATAATTCTGCTCTTTGGGGAAATGCCAGATATCTTTCACCTACGGGCACCTAACCAGGTGTACAAAATGAACCCATAAAACACTCTATGAACGACCTCAGATAAACTCTTACCTCTTTCCCAGTTTCAGATTACCAGTAGCTATGCACAGTGTCAACATTAACCATATATGCTTCACTTGTCGAAGAAAGAATTTCAAAGGCACACTAAACAGTGTCTTTAAAGTAGAAGTTTACTTTAAAATAGATAAAAATGAAAAATGTAAATACAGAACAATATATTACAAAACATACAATCACTTAAAAGAATGTTTAAAGTGCAAACTCCTACCAACCATACACTTAGACTTGTCTGTCTAATGTATTCTTATCTTCCTACAGTGCTGATAGATGTTGTTGCTCAGAGATTCCAAACAAGAATGTCTCTAAAGGTCAGACACAGCATAATTAAAACCTATCTTTCAACCTGCCCTTCCATGATGTCACCTAGCTCCTCCTCTTTTATTAAACATTATACAACCCAGATGTCATATACTCAGGAGGTATTTTAAATAAGATGACATAAGCAAAAACTCATTTCCCATATGACTTCCCAATCAAGTCTGTAATTTCCAGTATCTTCTTTCATCCATGAGCAGTTTCCTGCTTCACAAAGACATCAAAGAACCTTTTATGACTAACTGTCAGATCTCACTGAGGTGTAATATGCTTTGTGACACCAAGTGCAATTAACTGACCTTCCTGAGGATGTCATAGAATGGATATTTTAGGTCTTAGCTTCAAACAACCCAGATCCTAAATAAGGCTATAAAATTCAAGTTCTTGAAGTTAATCCCATCACAGACATCTGCTGTTTAACATACATCCTGTTCTTTGAACTGAAACCTGGGTGGGGGGATTCCTAGGAGCACATGATGTCTCATGAGAGACACTCAAAAACACATTTTATATATTACATAAAATCATAGAGTAATCAGAACCAGCTGTCCAAGTGTCACAATCCTCCCCACCTAGACTGAATTTGGGGCTCTATCCCTGCATGGGATGAGCTTCCCAAATCAGTTCACCTTATAGACATGAGACAAACCACCTGAGTTCTGATTGGTCACTCCAGCCCTATGTAAGATTGTCATGTCATACCCTTGCAAACAGGACTCCATCTTAACAATCTACCATTAGTTTTTCCCATTTGTGTCAGCTAAACCAGGGGTTGTGGTCAGTTTACACCACAAAATCAATCAATCAATCAAGTCTTTAATTATGCTGCACATATAAGTATGGCTCTAGCTTCTTTAGGGCCCACACTATGGCAAGACACTCTTTTTTCCACAGTAAGTATGTCTGCTCCATGGAAGTAACTTTTTACTCAGGTACACTACTGGATGATCTTTCCCTTGGTTGGATGTCTCACTCAGTACTGCCCCAATACCACATCTGAAGCATCAGTCTGAACTATAAAGGGTTTGCTATAGTCAGGACTTGTCAAAACAGGAGCACTGCACAGTGCTTCCTTCAATCTGGTAAAGGCTTCTTCACAGGCTGGTCTCCAGGTAATTTTATTTGGTATCCTTTTCTTTACTAGGTCAGATGGGAAGCAGCCAGGGCACTGTAATTGGGTACAAATTTCTATAGTACCCTGCTGTCCGAGAAAACTCTGACCTGCTTCTGTGTTTCTGGTCTGGGCCATGCCTGGATCACTTCTATTTTTATTTGGTTAGGACAGAGCTGTCCCTGGTCTACCACATGCCTGAGGTATGCCACCTCTCCCATGGCCACCTGGCACTTCTCAGCTTTGACAGTGAGCCTGGCCCTTCTGTATCTTGCCCAGCATTTCCTAAGGTCAGACAGGTGTTCCTTCCAGCTGGCACTAAAGATGGCAGTGTTCATCCAGGTCACGCCACGGCTTACTCCTCAGCACCATTTAACACCTGGTTCACCAACCTTTGAAAAGTGGCCAGGGCATTCTTCATTCAAAGGCATTACTTTAAATTCAAATAAGCCTATCGGAGTGATGAAGGCCGATCTCTCCTAGCTCTGTCCATCAACTCTACCTGCCAATACCCTTTGGTCAGGTCAATGGTCATAGGTAGGCCGCCCTCCAACTTGTCCAGGAGTTCATCTGTCCGGGAATCGGTGGGCATCTGACTTCATGACTGCATTCAGTCCATGATAGTCCACACAGAAATGAGTTGCACCATCTGGCTTGGGCAAAAAGACTACGGGTGAGACCCAGGGCTGTGGGATCTCTGGATTACCCCGAATCCAGCATCTCCTCCACTTCCCTCCTAATGTCCTTTTGGATAGCCTCTGACACTCAATATGCTGTCCGCTGGATGAGGCACTGTGTTCCTGTCTCCACATTGTGCGTCGCTAAGGAAATTAGTCAGGCTTGGTGCTAAACAATGGGGCAAAGTCTGATAAAACCTTCTTACTTCCTGGATCTCATCCGGGGCCAGCTGGGGAGACAATTTACTGCCTCCACAGAGGATTCCCACTTGCTTTCTTCCAGCAAGTCCTGAAGGGTATCCTTCATCCGTCCCCTCCCAGAACTACACACTGAAAACACCATGTCAGTCCTATTAACATAAGGCTTCATCATGTTGACATGGTACATCCTTTCTGTCTGTCTCCTGTCAGATAACTCTATAATATAGTTCACGTCATTTACCTTCCTAACTACTTTGTATCGGTCTGCCCAATCAGCCTGCAGTTTGTCTTTCCAGACTGGAATAAGGACCATGACTTCCTGACCCACCATGCAGGCGAGCTCTGGCTCTGCGGTTGTACCACACTTTTTGTTTCTGTTGGGCAGCTGTCAGGTTGCTCTGGGCTGTCCCCATAAGCTCCTTCAGCCTTTCCCTAAACCTAAGGATGTAAGCCATCATGGGAGTTCCTGGGTGGTGTGCTTGCCTTCCCAGTCCTCCCAGATCAAGTCTAGGGGCCCACTTGCAGGCGTCCATATAAGAGTTTGAAGTGTGAAAATTCTGTCGACTCTTGGGGCACCTCCTGTATGCAAACAACAGGCGGAGAAGGTACTTCTCTCAGTCCCTCCCCTACTGTTCAGCAAACGCCCACAGCATTGACTTCAGGGTACCATTGAATCTTTCCACAAGCCCATTGGCTTGTAGGGTGTACAGTGTCGTGCATCTCTACACAACACCACACTTCTCCCACAAACATTTCATCAGGTCCGACATGAAGGAACCCCTCAATCAGTGATAACCTTCTGCAGAAACCTAACATGGGAGAAAATCCCAAGTAAGGCATCTGCCACTTTGTCTGTCCTCAGTGAGGATAGAGTGACTGCCTCTGGGTACCAGGTGGCATAATCCACCACAGTCAGGATGAATCTCTTCCCTGAGGAACTGGGGGTATTTAAAGGCCTACAATATCCATGCCCACCCTCTGGAATGGCTCCTCCACTGTGGGCAATGGAATCAGGGTGGCTTGGTTTTCTTTCCCACCTTCCATATTTCTTGGCACCAGTGACAAGACCTGCAATACTCCTTCACCTGCTTGGTGAAGTTGGGCCAATAGAAATTCTGGGCCAACTGCTGCATAGTGTGTGCAATCCCCAGATCACCAGACAAGGGAATATCAAGTGCAATCTTGAGCAACTGCTCACAATACCCCTAGGGAATGACAAGCTGCCTGCCTAGCACCCCTCCCTCTGTCTGCACAGCCTGAGAATACATCAGTCCATTTTCCAAATAAACCTTATGTTTACGTCACCTCTCTGTGTTCCGTCAGAGTCTGCCCAAGCCCCAGCTTCTCTAGACTAATGTCACTTCTCTGAGCAGCTGCAGACTCCTCACACATTCCCAAGGCATGGGACAGGTCCCTTCAGTCACTAAACTAGGGTCCCTAGCACTAGCATCAGGGCACTCAGGATCACTGTCAATCTCAACCCTCTGACAATGGGTCACACCTCCCTCTTCTGAGTAACCCTCCATAGCTGTTTGGTTAACTGCTACTGGGAAAATTTCTACCCCTTTTCATTAGTCTCCCATCTGGAGACACAGGCTGGGAACCAGCCTCACGGTGGTTTCCACATTGGCTTCTGTGGGGTTCAGGGAACTACAATTCTCCTTGCCACTTGGTAACTGCACACACCATCTCCTGTTTGAGATTGTTGCCCAGGATCACATCCACTGCTAAGGTTTTGGCTACGGCCACCTGTTGCACAGTTCCCCTGTTTCACCCCAGTCTAGGAGAACACTAGCGAGGGCAATGTTTTCTCCCACCAGTAAAGTCTTATACAGTGACATATTTATTCCATATAAGCTGACCAGGCTGTACCAGATCCCCTTTACCAATGTCAGGGATGCCCCTGTGTCCCTTAACCCTGCATCTGTACACCATTCACCATGACTGGGTGCATGTGTTCCTCATGTTCACAGGCATGCTTCCAGGGACACACACTAACAACCTACTTCCTTCCTTCCTAGCACTACCTTGCATATTGCTTGCCTCTTTGGGACACTGTCTGGTGATATTCCCAGTTTCTTCATGCAACCAGCATTCATTCCTTTATTCAGAGAAATCTTTTCTCTGAAACCTGGGGCTAACTGGTTTTGGTGGAAGCAGTGAGGGTTTTAGCTGCCATGAAGGTGTGCTTTTCCTTTCTGCACTGCCCCACCCACCCCATTCGCTCTCAGAGCAGGTCTTGGCATAGCGGTCTGAGAGTTCAGCAGCCTCTTGCACTGTTTTGGGATCTCGGTCTTCCAGCCAGGTTTTCAGCTCTGCTGGGCAGGCCCAGAAAACTGTTCTAACAAAATCACATTTTCAATTTTATCAACAGAGTTTGCTTCAATTCCTTCCCACCAACATTTTAAAACTGACATTGTTTCATGGTTAGCTCCTCGTAGCTCATGTTAGGCTTCTGCTGAGCTTATGGAATTTAGCTCTGTATGATTGAGCAGTTAATTCATTTTTTTAACAGTGTAGCTTTAGTTTGCTGTAATCATTACTGTCTTCATTGTCCATTTGACCCAATGCATCCCAAACTTTCCCGATAAGTAGCGGGATAGCTGGAAGCTTCAGGACTCCTAGGAATTTTAGCCTGAATACAAACTTTTCAAAAGAATTTAAAAGGCATCCACATCCTCCCTCTTTAAATTCAGCTATCAATTTGGAATTCAATTTGTAACCAGTCCTGTAGTAAACCCAAGCCCTTACCTGCTCTAGTGCGGTGGTTGGAGTTGTAGCTTCTCCAATTCATGTCACCTTTGGTGCTCATGCTCCTAAGGTCTGCCTCCCGCTGTTCAGGGTCTCCTCTCACCGTTCTGGTCTCCTCTTCTCCTCTGCAGCTCACTGTTCTTGCTCTGCCTCTCAGTGTTCTTGCTCTGCCTCTCAGCGGTCTCGCTCAGCCTTGTCCTCTGCAGCTAGCTGTTCTCGCTCTTCTCTGAAACTCCAGCTCCATTCTGCACAACTCAGTCTGCATCCTGAGTACTTCTGGCTCCAGACTGCTGGTGACCTTCCTCTGCTGCTGTGGCCTCTTGCTGGCACTGGCCCCACTGCCCTCCTCATCTGATCTGGACACTGCACTGGCTGCTAGCCCTTCCACACTCAAGGTTCAGTCCCTTACAGTCACTGTCTGTGACTCGATGCTCTGGGTATCTGCTTCCATCAGGGCATCCACGAGGTTCTGTTTGGTGGCTTTCACTTTGTACAGGACTCCTCTGTCCCGCACAACTGCTTTAAGTAGTCTACAGTGTGCCCACTGTAGTTGGAGGCCATCTTCTTCCCAACTATGGCATACACTAACTTGCACTTTAGAAAAAAATAAACAGGTAGGAACGTGACTGTAAGCCAAGTAATATAGTTCTGTTTCCTTTAAAAATAAATCACTGCCCTTTCTTTGCAAGTGAGCTGTACAGTATCAAGCTGACACACTGAAAAATAAAAGCTTGTAATACCAAATGTATGCACACAGCTGCCAACCAGTCTGTCACAAACCCACTCAGCAGGTCAGGCCCTCTGCTTCCACTGTGCCAACATCTGAGCGCAGTTTTGTGAACAGGTAAACAGAAACAGGATAACCTCCTGGCTGTTTTGTGGGTCGAATCAAGTTTTGGTCTCAAGTTCTGAGGGATTCAAACTGTGAACCTCTTGCTAGCATACCCAAATGTACAGACTCAGATAATTCTGCTCTTCAGGGAAATGCCAGACATCTTTCACCTACAGGCACCTAACCAGGTGTACAAAATGAACCCTTAAAACACTCTATGAAAGACCTCAGATAAACTCTTACCTCTTTCCCAGTTTGGTATCACCAGTAAGCTATGCACAGTGTTAACTTTAACCATATATGCTTCACTTGTCAAAGAAAGAATTTCGAAGGCACACCAAGCAGTCTCTTTAAAATAGAGGTTGACTTGAAAATAGATAAACATGAAAATGTAAATAGATCTTAGCTTCAAACAACCCAGATCCTAAATAAGGCTATAAAATGCGAGTTCTTGAAAGTTAATCCCATCACAGAGATCTGCTGTTTAATATATATCATGCCCTTTGAACTGAAACCTGGGGAGGTGGATTCTTAGGAGCACATGATGTCTCATGAGAGACATCAATAATACATTTTTATATTAAAAAATTATAGAGTAATCAGAACCAGCTGTCCAAGTGTCACAGACAGTAATTCTGATGGTAAGGCAAATGACATAGTTTCAGATGACCCATCTTACAAACCGCATGATCCACACTGCTTTTAATCTGTCCTCACAAACCTGATCCTGTCTTTTATGTCCATGCTGATTCTCCAACTCTTCTGACATTTATTTTCTCCTTGCAACCTAACGACCACTCTGTCTTTTCTTACTTAACACATTCAAGTTCTTTCTGATGCTCTTTCTCACACTTTTCAATTTCTCTTTCCAGACCCTCCTGTTGCTTGCACACTTCCATGCATTTGTAGTCTCTTTTCTCAGAGCCTAGTTCTCAGACTCCACTGCTTTTGATAAAGTATATGGTGCTGCAACCATACACACTTTTCTGGTAAGGTTTCCTGGTTGCAGACTTCTCATCTATGTGTACAGTCTGTCAACATACTGTACCACATCAGTCTGCAATTTTGCATCCAGTGTGAAATCATCCCACCTCCCAAGAGGGACAGGACATTTAAGACATCTAATTTGAGCTCAGTATTAGTGGCCATTGTTGAGGGTCTCCCTTTACTGCACTAACTGAAATTCCAAGGCTTATAGGTTCACATTGAATAGTATAGTAGACAGCTGCACTTTCTGGTATGGGAGTCTGACAGATCAATTCTGCAAGTTGAATAAGGGCATAGGTTCAGACACCTTTGTGGTTACCAATCCAATCTGTGGCGCAGGGGCTGTAAGACTTGGCGATAGGGTTGAATGGGGTGTAGGTTCAATCATCTTCATGATTCCCAATTCCATTCACCTGTGTACCTATTAGCATACTGGTTTGGTTCTGTCTAAACAGGTGCTGTCCAGGGTCGCCAGTTTGTTAGCTGGCAGGATTCAAGACCTTTGGCAAAACACGACACAGAAGCCTACGAACATGCCAAAAAACAGCATACCTTGCTCAGAGTTTGAAACCTCTAACACTATGGTGTAGTCATGCAAACTTAGTAAAAAACAGACTTACAGACATTCTTATACCATAGATAAGAAAGTGTGTTACTAGGTAATAGCCTGCCAAATAACGTAAGACCACAAAATACAATAACTCCACTGGTAGAGGGTTAGTTCACACACATATTAACATATGAATATGAAATGCCAACAGAAACAGGCCTCATAGTCTATCGAGTCTGCTTGATTGTGCAGCTAGCCCTCAACTTGTAGTTGCCCCACCCTCCCTCCTCATAACCACCCCCTCACTGTGTCTTGCCTTCTCTTAAATCCTTCCACCATTCTACATGATACTACCTACTGGCAGAGTGTTCCACTTATCTACCATGCTTTCCATGAAAAGTGTCTCCTGATTTCCCTCCTGAATATCCCCCCCAAATCTCAGCCGATGCCCTCTCGTGTCCCTCCCACTTGATCTGAAGAATTCCTTCTTTATCAATCCTGTTAATACCCTTTAGGAACTTAAAGGTTTGATCATGTCCCCTATCCTCCTCTCTACAGGCAATACATTTGCAGCTCTCCCAGCCTGTCCCAGCCACTCCTCGTAGGATTTTTCCTTAAGTCCCTGTATTATCTTTGTTGCCCTATGCTGCACCCCCTCCAGCAATCTGATGTCCCTCTTCAGAAATGGACACCAGTACTGCAGGTAGTATTCCATGTCTAGCCAGACCAGTGACCTGTACAGGGGTAGGATCACTTCTCTGTGCCTGGAGAAGAATCCCTCACTATTCACCCCCAGTATCTTGTTTGCCTTTGCAGCTGCCTTCTGCACTGAGCTGGTGGTTCATACTCCCCATTATTAGTACCCTAGATCCTTTTCCTCCATTGTGCTTTCCAATTGTACCCTCCCAACTGATACTTCCTCCTCCTAGTTCCTTGCTCCAAAGTGCAGTACCTTACACTTCTTGGCATTAAACCCCAACTGCCATGTCTCTGACCATTCCCATAGTTTGGTCAGGTTTTCCTGCAGCCCTCCACCCCTCTATGTCCTCTACCTCTGCACTGAACTTAGTATTGTCTGTGAACAGACTGATCCTACTCAGATAATATTTGAGATATCTGCTGTGAATATCCTGAACAGCAGCAGTCCCAGTATTGAACCCTGAGCACCCCACTCTGAAACTTCCATTGGTAATGAGAGTTCCCCCACCACCACCATCCTTGCTGCCTACCCTCAGCCAGTCGGTGATCCAGTTGACCATTTTTGTCCCCACCCCAATGTGTTTTAGTTTTCCCCAGCCTCCCATGCAGTATCGAGGTCAAAGGCCTTGGTGAAGTCCAAATATAGGACATACACTGCATGGCCCTGTCCAGTTCCCTGGTAGCAGTCATAGTACTTGACTAGGTTCATCTGGCAGGATCTGCCAGATTAAGCAAACCGTACTGACGGCCGTCTTGGAACCCATTGTCTTCTAGAAAGGTCACCGCCTCTCTTTAGGATTGACTCCATGAGTTTCCCCATCATTGAAGTGAGACTCACTGGTCTGTAGTTGCCTGGATCATCCTTCAGGCCACTTTTATGAACGGGCACCACATGGCCATCCTCCAGTCCTGTGTCATACATCCTGTGTCCAGTGATGTACTGAACAGGTCTGCCAGTTGTCCTGCCAGGATCTCTGCTAGCTCCCTATCTACCCTAGGGTGAATGCCATCCAGCCCCAGCCCGCGCCTTGTCCATCCTCAGTGCCCTAGTCCTCCAGCACCCTGTCCTCTGTAATTCTGATATCAGTCACCTCCCCTCTGCCCAGTCCACCCTTCCAGTGGGGTATCTTCCCCTCTTTCCTTCATGAACACAGAGCAGAAGTAGAAGAAGAAGAAGAAGAAGAAGAAGAGAGAAGAAGAATCAGCATTTATATGGCGCTTTTCATACATCCAAAGCTTTACAAAGTAATGCTAGACTGGTAGTGAAGTGAATGAATGTGGTGGCAGCCATATCGCACATCATTACCCACACAGCCTGGATAATTGCATAAACCAGTTTATGGGAAGGGAATGTTGGCCAGGACACTGGGAATGTTCCTACTCTTTGTGAAGAGTGCCCTGGGTTCTTTTACTTCCACCTGGATACCACCAGACAACACCAGGATGGGTAGAAGGACCTCGTTTAATGTCTCATCTGAAGGACGGCACACCCAGCAGTACAGCACTTCAATACTGTACTCGGATGCCAGCGATTTTAGGGCAAGTCCATCTCGGTGTGGGACCAGAACCCATGATCTTCTGGTCCAGAGGCGGATGTGCTACCAACTGACCCATGCTGACACCTGAAGTACTCATTAAGATCCTCTGCCTGGTCCTCCCCTTCTCCACCCACATCCATCTTCTTCTTAATCCTCACAATCTGGTCTTTGTTTCTTCTCTCGCCAATGTATCATAAGAGTCCTTTTCCCTTCCTTGAGTCCCTGTGCCAGTCTCAGTTCCCTGGAAACCTTGGCCACTCTAACTAGTCTGGTAACCTTCCTGGACTTATTCATTTACTCATCTTTGTCCCTTGCCCTCCCAATTTCCTAAGCCTCTGGAATGTTTTTTCTTGGCCTTCACCCTTCCATTACCTCCCAAGTCAGCCATCTCGGCTTCTTTGCTGTCCTTCTTGCTGTGTGTCCTGGTACAGGTCTCAGTAGCCTCTGCCAGCCCTTTCTTAATGATATTTCATTTTGCTGGCACTCATGCATGTCTGAGTTCTCACTAGGTGCTCATTCAAAGTCTCCCATCCTTTTAAAAGTCCGATCCCTTAAAATTGATCACCTTGGTACCTGTTCTTCCTGTTACCCTTCCTATATTGAGTGTAAACCACACTGTATGATAGTCATGCCCATCCAGGGGATCCTCCACTATGAGATCCCTTACAGCCTCCCTGTTCATTATTACCAGGTCCAGGGTCCCACCTTCCCTAGTCGGCTCACAGACCAGTTGCACTGGGAAGCAGTCCTGAAATGCATCTAGTAATCTATGCCCTTTGCACACATGGTGGTTGGGATGTTACAGCCCACCCCAGGGAGGTTGAATTCCCCATCACTACGGTGTCCCCTTCCTACAGACTGTTCTGATCAGCTTGGCCAACTTCCTATCCAGGTCATCCCCTGAACTGTTGGCCTGTACACTACCCCACCTTCAGTGTCTTTCTTTAGAGTCTTGAAACTGCATCCATTGGGCCTCTGTCCTGCCCTCCACCCCTCCTCTCTCATCCTCCTCTCTCATACACTTTATCCCCACCCTCACGTAGATCACCACACTCCCCCTTCCCTAGTCCTGTCCTTTCTGAAATATTCTGTATCCTGGGATCACCATATACCAGTCCTGGTTCTGGGTGGCCCATGTCTCCATGATGGCTGCAATGTCCATCCTCCCAAGAGAGCATGTAGTTCAGCTGATTTGCTACATAAGTTTCTTGCATTCAGCGACCACCCTCCAACCAGTGTCTTTCTCCCCCACCCTGGTTTCCCTTGTGTCCCCACCTTAATACCTCTCTGATAGCTTGGGAGGAAAGCATGCCTGGCTCCCCTCTCTGGGATCCCTGCCTACTAACTGTCCTCTTGTCAATCCCCCACCTAGTTTAAATCCATCCTTGATGCTGTGTACCCCTTAAACCTCTGCTTTACGCTTCCTCTTTCCGCTCAGCTGCAGCCTATCTCCTGCATAAAGATCCTTATTTTCCCAGGTACTGCCCCAGTCCCGACTACCCCATACCCTTAGACTGACACCATCCCCCAGCCATTTGTTGAACTCCCCAATCCTCCTTTCCTTCCCATACTCATGCAGGGTACCGTAGCACTTCTGAAAAGGCCACTGATTCCCCTACTTCCTCACATAGCCCTCTAATTCCTCAAACCTCCTCCTCACTACTTCCACCATCTCCCCACTAGGTCATTAATGCCCACATGCACCACTACATGTGATATTTTCCAGCCCTCCTTGTGCACTTAAGAACTGCCTGCCCTGCCCTATCCACCATTAGCCTGGGTATAGCCTCCACCCATATTCTCTCTACCTCTCCCCTGCTGCCCCATCTGATCCCTTTAAGTATAGAATCACCCAGCACTAGTACACCCCTCCCTCGTTCCTTGTCCTTGTCCCACCCTTTCCCAGGGTACCCAGCCTTAGAGCATGCCAGCTCACTAACTACACCCTTCCTCATTACTGCTCTCTCCCCTTCTCCCCATCCTGTTCCCTGCCCCTTCACTGCTCCCTCCCTATCCCCACATCCTTCCCTCCACCCTGGCCCCCTCCTTCCGCCACCCCTGTCATCCACCCTACCAGCAGTGCCTCTCCCCTTCACCCTGTCACCCTCCTCTGACTGACTCCTGCCCCTTGTGGGTTTCCCTTCCTCCCTCTCCTGCTGTCCCCTGGAGAACACCGCCCCCTCCTCCTCCACCAGTGTCACCAGCACAGCAAACCTATTTTCTGCCCATCCTGCCTGGTTGTGCTTCTGCTCCTTCCCCAACTCTAGCCTAGCCTAACAAGACAGTTGGATCATTGCTTGTTCTGTACCGATACAATAACAGTGAAGCAAGCTGAAACTAGTTTGGGGTTACAATGCAAAAGATGCTTAGTATCCTATAAAAATAAAGCTGTGTCAGCTGTATAGCTCGAAAAATATCTACGCCATCAGCCTCGCATAAACAATACTAATACTTTAGGGCCAGAGGTTGGTTGCACTCAGCCCTATTAGGATTCTACAGTACAATCATATGCACAAGTGTATTACAGAACCACATAGTATTACACTATATCCTACCTTGTTAAGATTATTGGGCCCTATGCACTATGCCTATGCACTGTGGAAACCTGGCATGTAGGTATAGCTATGTAAATGCTGTGGACCCCTGGCAGCATTCATTAGTGGTGCACAAGGCAGTTACACCAGGATCCCCCAGCAATGCAGGAGTTCTGGGGTGTGCCTGTACTATGTGCACTACATATCATTCACTATGCGAAGTGTTGTGCACAGGGGCATAGGAGTTACGCCAGGGTGGAACCTGCCATAACTGCAGTGCACGCCCAACCCCTGCGCACACAGGACCCCACCCACCCAAGCAGCAGTCATTGATATTGCAAACACCCTACCACATGGAAGCCCTGTCCCAATTGCATTCAAAGCATACCCCAACACATATATGCCCTGTTCCCGTTGCATGCAAAGCAGCTCCCCAGCTCACATATGCCCTATCCCGGTGTTTGTTAAGCATCACCCTCTCCAGCACACATATGCCCTGACTCAGTGTTTGCAAGCATCCCCAACAGCACACATATGTCCCAGTGTTTGTAATGCATCCCCCAGCACATGTAAGCCCTGTCCTGGTGTTTGATAAGCACCCCTCAAGCACAGATATGCCCTGTCCCCATGTCTGCAAAGCATCCCCCAGGACACATATGTCCAGGTGTTTGCAATGCATCCCCAACACATGTAAGCCCTGCCCGTGTTTGCAATGCATTCCCCCAGCATACATAAGCCCCATCCTGGTGTTTCATACATCCCACCCCAGCACACATATGCCCCATCCCAGAGTTTGAAAAGCATCCCCTACACACATATGTCCAGGTGTTTGCAATGCTTCCCCAGCACACATAAGCCCTGTCCTGGTGTTTGCAATTCATCCCCCTACCAAGCACATGTAAGCCCTGTAGAACAAGCTCATCCCCACACAGAGGTGCCCGGTCCACACAGTCCCGACTCCTGAACCTGGTACCCCAGCAACATCATTGGTGGCGGTGGACCCCTCACCCACCTTCAGCACTGACAACCCCCAAAACCCTATACATGACAGTCAGCGCTGCAGGTATTGATGCCAGCGCACATCCTCCACACACCTCCTCAGTCACCAGCCATCCAATTGATGCTGGTATTGTACTGCTGGGTGCCTGCGAAGCTAGTCACACACCTGGACCCGCTGACTTCACACACTGGTAATCAACTATGGGACCTAGGACGAGCATCCAGTTGCCTGTGTCTGCTACTCCACCCCAGCTGCCCAGCACAATCCTGCACACCGAGAGGTGAGCCCATGGACAGGTGCCCCATGGGTACATGTAGTAGTGAATACCATGCACTCTGCACCTGCTTGGGGTTGCATAGCTACGTGGGTGGGGTATACACCTTTTGTGCGTGCCTTCTGCCCCCATTGTTGCATAACCTCTAATATGAATAAGTGTACAGTATGTGTGCTATAATGGTGCACTAAGTATAGGGTTTTGGGGTAGTCCAGGTCTACACACTGATCTTCTGAAATCACACTACCCTATCTGAACTCAAGCATTTCTTTATTACCCTTTTATTACATAAAGCTGAAAGTGAAAATCATAAACACAAAATGGAATTTTGAAATTCATTTACACTCAATTAACAGAACTGTTTGATGCTAGGATACTGCCAAGATGCCAGTCACCTTCAAAATGCCTGCATTTGTTTTCAAATTTATACTCACTCTCTGTCACTGGCACACACCTTAGCTCACTCTCCTCTATCACTTGCTGTAATTATCTGAAGTGGGTAGTGGAACTATCACAAAACTGCACACATAGGTAGAGGTTACAATAAATCAGTTCAGAACACAAGAAGCCTCAAATCCCAGAACTCTTTACATGACACAATATTGTATCATTTTCAAGGTAAACTAAGTTTTTGAATAAGGACAAATCTGTTGTACAGTATATGACAACACCCTAGAAACCTGAATGAGGTTTTTTAGACATTGTTTATCTTCCTCTTATCTTCTCTGGACCCCTTTCTGTGTCCCGCCTATCCTGTCCCATCACCCACCATCCATCGGTCTTATCAGCATCATGCAGTCCCCACAGATTGCCTCCCAGTGGTGAGGCCAGGGAGAGAGGGCCATTCTCTACCCAGAGGCACTCATCCATATCCCTTTGAATTTACCCACCCTCCAGCTTCATTGCATGCCCCTTGTTTTAGAGCACCTTTTTCTGAAAATACGCCTCTCCTATACCTTATTAACACCCATAAGGTATTAAAAGATATCTGTTATATCCTCTACAGCTGTTCCTCTGCACCATTTTGATAGCCCTCATTTGGACTGCCTCCACTTTATGTCCTTCCTGATATGTGGTCTCCAGTACAGGACACAGTACTTAAGCTGGGGTCTTACCAGCCATCTATATAGGGGTAGCACCAGTTCCTTCTTCCTGCTGGCAATACCTCTTTCTATGCACCACAGCATCCCAGCAGCTCTTCCAACTGCCTTGCCACACTGCCTGACCACATTTAGGTAATCTGATATGATTACCCCTAGATCTCTTTCCTGCTTCATCTTTGTCAGTATTTTCTGATTTTGTACTCCACTCCCGGGTTTCTATGGCCCAAGTGCATTATTTTGCACTTTTGCATTAAAAGCCAGCTGCCATACCTCTGACCACTCTTCCAATCTTTTCAGATTCCTGACCATGCTTTCCACTATTCCTCCTGGAGTGTCAACTCTGTTGCAGATCTTGGTGTCATATGCAAGAGGTAGACCTTCCTTCTAGTTCTTCTACTATGTTACTTATAAAGACATTGAAGAGGACTGGTCCCAGCACTGATCCCTGAGGTACCCTGCTGGTCATCATCCCCTCCTCAGAGCAAACTCTGTTTACCACTACCTTAGGTGTCTTATCCAATAACCAGTTTCTTACCCAGGTTGCAACCTTATTACACATCCTCAGGTTACCCAATGTGCTTGCCAGTCTCCTGTGTGGAATGGTGCTGAATGCCTTGCTGAAATACAGGCCATGTCCACCGCTCCTCCTGATCCAATTCCTTGGTCAACCAGTGAAAGAAATTTATCAGATTTGTTTGCAGTGACCTTCTCCCCATGATCCCATGCTGCCTCAGATCCAGTAATCAGCTGGATACAAGATATTCAACAATCCTTTCCTTTAGTAGTGTTTCCATTAACTTATTTACCACTGACGTCAGGCTGACAGGCCTACAGTATAACTGTCTGCCTCTTCCTACCATGTTTGTGTAGCAGAACTACTGTACATCTGCCCTTCTTCGTTCCACTAGGACCACGTTAGTCTCCAGTGGTCAGTTAAATAGATCTGCAGAGGTACAGTTAGTACTCTCCTGAGTTTTTCGTAAGTGATGATACATTGATTATTTCCAAGTCAGTTCAATGATTTTTTTTTTATTAGTACTTATTTATTTTTTATTTATTTGGCAGGAAAGGCACACAGAGTAGAAGTTAATTTCAGGAGGGTGCTGGGAGCACAGGGAGGATAATTGACTTGCCTATGGTTACAAAGCATGCAGGCTGGGAGCTGTTACTGTTTGAAATTCTATGCTGTGTAGTTGAGTCAGGAAACTATAGATCAGTTGGCTTTGGGAGAAGGGAGGAGAAACTAGTAGGAGCCAGCTTTGCTAGCTGAAGCACTGGGAAGCAGTGGAACAGAGGAATGGGGTGGTGGTTCAGAGCTGTAGCTGATTGTTTCTGAAGTACATGGGATTGGTCCCACCACCCTGCCCCTCACCGCACCCATCCTATCACTAATTCACTTCCTTTATACCAGGGTTGTGACATCACTTTCTAAAAAGGGCAATGGACATACAACTGTCATATCTTTATTAGCCAGCACACTGTGTAGGGGGTAAACACATGTGCATACTAACAAATACTGGATTTCTTCAGCCTGTGCTAATTTAAATTGAACTGTTCTGAGAGTCACAGAGAGAACTGTTTTAGATTTCTTCAGCCTGTGTTTATATATTTTTGAATTTTATAGTTTTATAATTATTTTATAGTTATGTATAACTGGAGGCTAGGAAAAGCTGGGCTGGGAGATGTGGGGATTAGGTACATGTATGGGAAGCAGAAAAGTGGTAAGCTGCAATAGCTGTGGGGCAGCAGCCTTTCTGGGGTGATGTGGAATAAAGGCAGATGTCCTGTGTGTAAGAGCCTGGAGCAGTTAAGGGCTGAAATAAGACTGCTCAGATGAGAGCGAGGAGAATGGTGTAGAAAGTCAGAGGAGCAGAGCAGAGCAGTGGAGAGAAAGGCAGAGGGGTGATGCCTAGGGAGTGATGGCATCAGGCAGGATGGGAGTGGGGAGCAGCACTCAGTATATAGGAGCATATCTTCCTCAAAGGAATAAGGAGCCCAGGTGGAGAAATGGCAAGTGGTAAGGGGATGGGGTGGAATGTGAATAGCATCAGGGGTGGGAAATTCTAAAGGGGTGCCTTTATTGAACAGATTTGCACCACTGTCTGGAAGGAGGAAGGGGCAGCAGGATGTGAGGTAGAAGGTCAGGCTGAGCAATGGTTGAGAGTAGGAGTACAGGGAAGGGGAGGGAACTAATCAAGGTGAGCAGGAAGAGGATGCAGGCAAAATGGAGTGGAGGATGGGGAGGAGAGAAAAGAAAGGAAGAGGGAAGGAAAACTGAAAGCAGATACAGATAGAAGAGGAGGGCAGAATGGGAGATGGAAAATAGTTAAGGGATAAATTGTGGATGTGGAGATAACTTCACCAGTGTGCAGTGGTAGCAGTTAGGTGGGGAAATAGCTAGTACCAAAGGTGAGAAAGGAAGGATGTGGAGCATGGATGCAGAGGATGGAAGGGTTGTAATCATAGGGAGGGACTCCATAATTAGGGGTATTCACTGGGGAAGAAAGGGGCCCAAATGCAAGCAGGAGGGTGGTTTGATGCCAGGGATGACAGCGGGGAAGATGGACCCAAGAATAAGGAAATAGTAAGGAAGGTTGGAGGAAAACCTAATTTAGTTGTACAGTATATTTGGGAACAAATGACCTAGCTGAGGAGGAGGCTGAGGTAGTATAAAGTAGGTTCAGGGAATTGAGAAGATCTGCAGGGAGGAAGGAAGTTCATGCTATCCTTCTCAGAGGTGATACCAGTACCAAGGGCCAGCACAACCAGGAAAAGAAGAAAAGAGGATTTTAATGACTGGCTCAGGAAATGGTGCAGAGAGGAGATGTTCATCTGTATTTGGGACTGGTAAGAGACCTGGTCAAGCAAAGCATCTTTTCACCAGACAGGCTACACCTCAGTAGGGAGGTTTGAGTGTAGTCAGGACAAACTGGAGGAATATATAAAAACTACACTTAATTTAAACTACTGGGGGCAGCAGGCATGCAGGCCCACAGACTCCAAGAGGAAGAGGCCAGCACCCCCACAGTGATGTAACAGGTCTAGAGAGAGAGGTGGAAGGGACAAGAACACAGTTAGCAAAGGGTGGAGGTGGTGAGGAACACATAACAAAGATACATGGAGGAATGCACACAGAGGGGATAAATGTAAATAGAATAATAGAAGAAAGAGAATAAAGGTCAGATTCTTTGTGGAGGGTGGTGTCTCTGAATGCACGGAGTCTTGGAAACAAGATGGACACCTTGTCGGCACTATTAGCAGACAGGAGGGTGGACATAGCTTCAGTAACTGAGACTTGGGCAACATCACACCATGACTGTGAACTTGTGATCCTTGGATATAAACTATACAGGAGGGACAGGGTAGTTGGGAAGGAAGAGGGTAGCAGTTTATATCAGGGATGGAGTAACTTGCATGAGGAAGGAGTCAGAGGAAGGGAGGTGGAGACATTATGGGTTCAGTTAAGGTCCAAAAGAGGGAGAAAGGGTGAGGTTGGGGTGGTTTACAGACACCCAGTCAGGATGAGGAGAGGGACAAGGAATTGAACTCACAAATATTGGAAGCTTCAGGAAAGGAGAGGTGGTAATTGTAGGGACTTAACCTGCCCAAGGTGGACTGGAGCATACCATCCACAACATGTGCTAGGAGTCAGGTGATCTTGGAAGGACTGCAGAGTGGGTTCCTGACTCAGGGCATCACTGAACCAACAAGAGCTGAGGCAATCTTGATCTGGTGCTCACAAATGGGGAGCACATACAGGAAATAATGGTCAGGGATCCACTGGGTGGAAATGACCATTGCACAGTGTGGTTCCAGTTGGATATAGGCAGGGAAAGCATCCAGACTAAGACCAAAAGCTTGGATTTCAGGAGGGCGAACTTCAGGAAAATGGAAGAAGTGCTAAGGAGCCATCTGGCAGGCATCAGAGCAGATACGGAGGTGGACCAAAGGTGGTCCATCATTAACAAAGGAATACTGGTTGCCACAGATGACTGCATTAAGCTCAGGGGAAGAACACAGGGCCAAAGAACCCAGCTGTTTCAGTTCTGGGGGTTGCTCAGGCAGTAAGGGAAAAGTGGAAGGCCTATAGAAAATTAAGGAAGACCAATGGAGAGGTGGATAGGGAAATTACCTAACGTTGGCTAGTGAGTCAAGTAAGGAAGTCCGGAGAGCAAAGACACAGAAGGAGCTACCAATAGCTGAAGGAATTAAGAAGGGGAGAAGGCTTCTTTGATATATAAGTGAGAAAAGAGACAAGAAGGAAGGGATTGTTAGGCTTAAGAAAGGGGTGGAGTGGGTGGATGATAATGGGGCAAAAGCAGAGATACTAAATGAATACTTCTGTTCCATCTTCCAAGGAGAAGGATGGACCAGTGCCTTCAGGAGGAAGAAAAGAGGAGCGGGGCACAGATGTAGTGATAGAGGAGGCTAGAGTGAAGGAGGGGCTGCTGGTATTGAAGATGGACAAATCACTAGGCCCGGACAGAGTACATCCAAGGGAACTAAAGGAACTGGCTGAGTAACTGGCACAGCCACTGGCAGACCTATTTAATAGTTCACTAGTGTCAGGAGGGTACTGCAGGACTGGAGAACAGCACATGTAATGCCCCTCCACAAAGGTGGTCCTAAGGATGATCCAAGGAATTACAGATCAGTCAGTCTGACCTCCATTGTGGGCAAGCTCATGGAGACCACACTAAAGGAAAGGTTTTGTGGAATATCTAAAGGAGCATGGTCTTCAGGATGCGAGGCAGCATGGGTTCATGGGGAAAGATCATGTCAAACAAATCTGATTGACTTCTTTGAATGTGTCACTAAGACAGTAGACAGGGGCCAAGTGGTAGACATCCTCTATCCTGATTTCAGCAAGGCCTTTGACTCTGTGCCCCACAAAGGTTGATCAGGAAGTTGGTGGATCTTGGGATTGGAGAAAAGATGGCCAGATAGCTTGAAAACTGGCTGAGGCAAAACCAGAGGTTGGTTGTTAGGGGAGAGCTATCTGGCACTACAGAGGTAACCAGTGGGGTCCACAGAGCTCGGTGTTGGGGCCAGTGTTGTCTCAATGTCTGCATTAATGACATTGAGATGACATTAAGGGCAAAATATGCATATTGCAGATGACACCAAGCTCTGTGGAAGAGTGAACACAGCTGAAGGGATACAGGACCTACAGAAAGATCTGGAAAAGCTGGGAAGTGGTCCAGGATCTGGCAGCTTAGCTTCAATGCCAACAAATGCAAAGTTATGCATATTGAGCCAAGAATCCCAGGACAGAGTACTACCTGGGTGGAGTCCGAGTATCTGCATCAGAGGTGGTGAAGGACTTGATAGTCATGATTACTAGTGACCTGAAGCATTCCAAACAGTGCAAGGAAGCAGCAACAAAGGCAAACAAGATGCTGGGATGCATATCTACAGGTATCAGTAGTAGGAGATAGGAGGTTATACTGCCCTTGTGCAGGTCACTGGTAGGCCTCATCTAGAATATGAAGTTCAGTACTGGTGCCCACACCTCAAAAGGACATTAACCTGCTGGAGAATGTCCAGAGGAGAGCTACAAAGATGATAGCAGGTCAGCAGGGTAAGGCATACGAAGAGAGACTGAGAGTACTGAAAATGTACTCCTCGAAGACAGGAGAGAGGGACAGGACTGGGATCTTCAAGTACTTGAAAGGAATAAAGAAGGTTGATAAGGAGAGTCTCTTTAGTTGAGTGGCAACCATAACATGAGGGGCACAGTCTTAAGCTGGAGTGTGGGAGGGTTAGGAGGAGGTCAGGAAGAACTGCTTCACAGAGAGGGTGGTGGACACTTGGAATGCACTGCCAGAAGAGGTCATCTCATTGAAGACAGTGAGCAGCTTTAGAGATGTTGGATAGGCATAGGTGAAAGGTATGGATCAGGTAGGGAGGATGGGAGGAGTGGGGAGGGAAGGTAGGGACATTAGCTCAAGCTGTGGACCCTGCAATATGAGCAGACTTGATAGACCAAATGGCCTTCCTCTGTTGGCTTCTTCATATGTTTGTATGTTCATAACTGGCAGTTGTGGGTTTCAAATTCAGGACTGTTGAGTCTCTAGGTTCACAGATTGGTGTTTAAATCCTCTAGGCTATGGTGCTTTTCAGAAGAAGTTAACTTGAGTGTAGAAACCAGATTGTGTACTGCCAGTTTTGACCTGAGTGGGTATGCTTTGTTATCCCGTGCCAATGAGCTGAGCTCGGGGCAAGATCAGTGACACAACTGGATAGAGAGAGAGTGGAGAATGGAGCTATTATGCAACACCCTCCCCCAGTCAGGGAATGCAAGCTGTAGGGCTGTCTGCATGGGCCCAGGTACCATATAGTGAAGACAACTGTCCCCATTCACTTTTATGCATTTCACTCTTTACATATTTCACTATTTGTTCATTTGGATCATTTTGCCTCTTTAGATCTGAAAGAACAAAGAGTGTATGGGAAGAGAGAATATGTAAAGAATAAATGTAAAGAGCAGATGTGTAAAAGTGACTGTGTAAAGAGTGAATGTGTAAAGTTTAAATGTGTAAAGACTGAGTGAGAACAGTTGCCTTGCGTTGTATGGTACCCAGGTCCATGCAGGCAACCCTGCAGCTTGCATTTCAGACTTGGGGGGCAGGCTCTGCACTTCTATAGGCAGACAGAGTCTTTTCCATAGCACAGGGCCCCAAGACCCCTGTGCATCTGCACCAAAGCAAAACATAGAATGTGTTAGCAGATGGAGCCCATGTGAGCCATCTAGTCTGCCCATGTACACTACCCCACCAATCAGGCTGCTGTCTTAAGTTTCCCACACTGTCTGTCCCATGCCAGCTTTAATTCTCTGACCATCTTTGACCCCACCACCCTGGGGAGAGACCATTCCAAGGCTCCACCACCCTTTCTGTAATGAAGAACTCTTTTTGATGCTCCTGAACATGCCCCTTAGGCGCATTTCATGACTTCTGGTCTAGGAGCAGTTGCTTACCTGAAGAAGATAATCTCCTGTACCTTGTTGATACCCTTCAGGTATTTAAATGTCTTTATCATGTCTCCTTTATCCATTCTTTGTTCAAGGAATACATGTTAAGCTGATTTAGTCTTTGTATCTTATGGCTGGTGATGCAGACCATGCACCATTGTTGATGCCCTTCTTTGTATTATCTATAGTCTATCTATGTCTTTCTTAAGGAGAGGTGAGGCTGCTAGAACTGGACACAGTACTCCAGGTAAGGCTTCACCAGGGACCTGTACAGTGGCATAATCAACTTTTTTCTACTGGTTATGCCCCTCCCTATGCAACCTAAGATGCCGCTGGCCTTTAGTGCCCCCCTTTCACATTGTTTGCCAACTTTCAGGTCATCTGTGATGATCATCCCAACATCATGCTTGTGATTTGTTACTGCCAGCTGTACCCCATGTAGAAAGTAATTCCTCCCCAGGTTGCATCTTCCAAGGTCCATAACTTTACATGTTCTGGTGCTGAACCTCAACTGACAATTCCCTAACCATTCTTCCAATTTCCTAAGATCTGGCTCCATCCTTTGAGTCCCTTCAGCTGAGTCCACTCTATTGCAGAGTTTTGTGTCATCTGCAAATAGGCACACCTTCCCATTTAGGTCATCAGCTATGTCACTGATGAATACATTGAAAAGTATTGATCACAGCACTGAACTCTGTGGAACATCACTTGTAACTGTACCTTCCTCTGATAGCATGCCATTTACCAGTACCCTCTGGGTCCTCCCATTGAAGCCAGTTTTGGATCTAGTTTACAATTTTGGCCCAATGCCCAGGTGCTTCAGCTTGTTTATAAGCCTTCTGTATGGAACGGAGTTGAGGGCTTTGTGAAAGTCCAGGTAAATCACATCTACTGCACCCCATTGTTCAATGTTTTTGTGACCAAATCAAAGAATTTGATTAGGTTAGTCTGGCAGGACCTTCCTGTTGTGAAGCCATGTTGCTTTCGGTCCAGCTGTCCACCATCTTCTAAGAATGTCACTATCCTCTCCTTTAGTAGGCATTCCATCAGCTTCCCTACTACTGGGTGAGGCTGACTGCGTGATAGTTTCCTGATTCTTTCCTACTGCTACTTTGTGTAGGGGCACTACTGTAGACCTTTTCAGTCTTCAGTGAACTCCCCGCTACCAGCAGTTTGTTGATGAGTTCTGCCAGTGGGGCTGCTAGTTTCCCTCCAAGCTCTCGTAGTATCCTTTGGTGTATTTCGACTGGCCCCATTGCTTTGTTGACCTTCAGTTTCTTAAGTTCATTCAGGACTCCTTCCTCCATGAAAGGACTTGTGTTGACTCCTCGAGGTGGTGTGCCATCCTGCAGAGAGATGGTCCTTCACCTGCTTCCTTCTGTGTAAAAACTGAGCAGAAGTATTTGTTTAGAACCTTTGCTTTCTCCCCATTATCTTCCGCTTGCTGGTCCTTGTTCTTAGCCAGTCTTACTATTCCCCTTTTGCTCTTTTTTTTCTCACTCATGTTGGACTCCTTCACTATCCTTTCCTCTGTTTGAGCTTTTGCAGTCCGAACTGACTTTCCAGCCTCTTTAAGTAATTCCTACTGTATTTACACCCTTGTCACTGTCCGCTTTTATTTCCTTGTATCTCCTGAATGCTTTCTCCTTCTTTGATTTTAGATGCTATATCCTTTGTGAACTAGAGTGTTTTCCTTCTCCTTTGGATTTGCTCACTAGCCTTGTGCACTGTGATGTGATTAGTGTTATTGCTTCCTTCAGTCTCCTCCAGTGTTCTTCCACCCCTTCTGGCCAGCAACCCAGATTCTGTTTCAGACAGCATTTCATTTTGAGGAAGTCCACCTTTCTGAAATCCAGGACCTTTTGTTTAGAGTGACTGATATCTTTGGTCCTGTTTACTGTGAACCATACAGTCTGGTGGTCACTTGATCCCAGATGGGCTTCCACCTGTACATTTGAGACTCTGTTATTGTTGGTTATCACAAGGACCAGAACTGCTTCCTCTCTAGTAGGGGTTTCCACCAGTTGGCTTAGGTCAGCTCCCTGGAGTGCCTCTAGGGATTCCTTCCTCCTTTCTGAATCAGCCATATAGAGCTCCAATCTACATCTGGTAAACTGAAGTCTCCAACCAATAGTAGCTCACCCTTGTCTTCCATCTTTTGAATATTTTTAGAATTTCCTTGTCTTTTTCTACTTCTTGAAAATGGGATCTGTATATCATGCCTATACATATGGGGCATTATTTCTTGTTCCGAGTGTAAGCCACAGGGTTTCAGTTTCACTGTGAGTACCCTGGATTTCTGTGGCTTTATTTCTTCTCTTACAGAGCTACACCACCCCCTTCTCACATTCCAATCCTTTTCTGAACAAGTTGCATCCTGGGATGGTGACATCCCACCTGTGATTCTCCTTGAACCATGTTTCTGTTACTGCTATCCATTCTAGGTTTGATTCTGCCATCATGGCAGTAAGGTATGGTATCTTATTTGCCAGACTGCAGGCTTTGGTACACTTTGCCTTCCAACCCTGGTATCCTACCTTGTTCACAGATTACCCTTCTCCCATCGCATGTCATTTTTACCATTTTAATTCTTCTAGATACCTGGGTTTCTTACCATTTATGGTGTACACCACAGTTTGTCCTGCAGCTGGTTTGCTTGCTAAGAGGGGAGTAGTGACTGTTACCCTGTGTGACGAACAAGTGTCAGACCCCTTTCCTGTCCACTAGTTTAAAGAACCTGCAGAAATGACAAACTTTTGCCCCAGTGCTCTGACACCTCCTTTGTTAGGTGGATGCCATCAATTTAAAGTACTCCCTCTTCCAGAAGTTCTGCCAATTTCCTATCAATTGATGTCCTTCTCGTGGCATTGTCTCTGAGCCAGGCATTTAGTTCAATTATTTCTCTTTTCCTGATCTTTTTCCTGCACAACCCTTCTCCCAGACAGGCAGAACCTCAGAGAAGGAGATGTCAGAAGAAATGGATGCCAACCAATTGCCCAGTCTGGTCAGGTGTTCCTTGGTTCTCTACTGATCAACTGGTGAGGACCTTCTTGAATGAGAATACAATTCCGCTATCTCAAAGTAAAGAAAATTCTTTGCAAAATATTTGTTAATGCACCAGTTAGGGTAACTTAATGCCACAAAAGTAGGAAATGTAGCATTAAGGTTTCCACTCCTAACTCCCCACTCCCAGTCCCCAAGCAGCAAAAGGAAAAAGGAAAAAAAACATTAAGGTTTTGGGTTTCCAAGGTCATAGCAAATCAGTGGTGGGTTCTTTTCATGGGGTTATCAGACCTAATGCCCACTCCATTCCCTGAGCAACAGCATCACAGATGATCTCCATTCTTCAAGCAGGGCCCTTATGTAGAAAGCTATAGCAAGTTGTGTTGGCAACATGTGGTGAGACATACTTTTCTACCTTGGAAGAGTGCATAACTATGATACACTTGCTTGAAGCTGTACCTTGTGCTTTGACTGGAGGCTACAGGCTTGGGGAGGGTCATCATTAGGGTTGACAACCCCAAGGAAGACTCAACCACTGATTCACCAAGACTCAGGAGACCCAAAACGTAATGTGTTTTCCATTTGCTGTTTGGGGTGGGAGTTAGGTTGGAAACCCTAATGCCACAATTCCTTTTTTGGGTGGCATTTAGTTACCCAAACTGGTACATTAGCAACGTTTTTGTTATGTCACAATGGAATACTGAGCCAATCAGAAAGCAACATTTTTATCAACTATGTTTTAACTCAATTTTATTGAAAGGGAACTGTGCTCCGACAGACAAAAAAGCGAAATATAATACATCACATTCAAAGGTAGGCTCTGCATGTAGCTAAAAAATATGAATTTAATCTGTGAGATGGGGATTACAACAAAAGTCATTAAAACATAAATTATACAGATAAAATCCAAATCTCATGGCTAAGGGATATACCCCATGTCATTCATTCATTCAATCATTCGTTCATCAAAATTTGTTTGATAAAAATCTTTACTATTTTAAAAGAGTATTAAAATACAACTACTGTACAAATGAACCATAAAACATAGCTAAGAATACATACACAATATGTCTGTCATTTTATATTAATACATCATTTCTTTATAGAGGTCAAGAACTTGACAAGTCTTTTGAAGATCTCCTTGTCTTTTGTGTTGAACAGGTACTGATCAGTTGATTTGAGGGAAGACCAAGGGTAGGCAAACCAGACCTAGCCAAAATTTTCTTTGCTGTTCATTATTTATTTATTGAATTTTGTTGACCTGGTAGACCCACTTAGACTAGAAGTCCATTTTCAGGGGTGACTTGGGGGTACAGATGGTAACTAACTGAAATTGAACCAGATTTTAGCTGTTGGTGGTGTTTTTAGTGAATGGGAGAAATTTGCCAGGACACCGGGAAATTCTCCTACTCAAGTTGTCCCAAGCTATGTGAAAACAATGATTCAAGAGTTAATAAAACTAACGATTTCTGGACCAAATCAAAGACCTAAGGCAAGGCAGGAGTTATATGATACAATGATGTCCCAAACAAAACAAGACATGGTAGTACGGATTGTCCATCATCACAAATGCAGATAACATTATTACAACTAAATAATACAAGGATCCCAGCCTTTGTATGGGTTATGTTATGGCTGAGCATTCATGGAAGATTAAACATGAAGAATAACCTTAAACAGAAACAAATGACAGAGTGGTATTGTTCAAGAAACACATGTAGGCAAATTTTGGAAACTCAAGAACATTGATTCTTGGAATATGCCTTTGTGAAACAATTTTGGAATACTGTAAATAGAACCTGGAAGACCACTTTATTTCAGAACTTATCTTACACAGAAATTGTAAATGCAGAGTATTTAAAGAAATGGGAAGATTACCATAAAGGGACAGTGCAAATTATATTTGCATAACTCAAGTATTACATATGGCAATCAAGGTGTAATGGGTGATTCAGCAACAAGAGATGCTACCTGAAGTTATGATAATGAATGTGAAGATTTCTCTGCAACAAATATATGAGAAAGACACAAAACAGTGTCATGGGAGACAGTACAGAAGTTATGGAAGAACTGTAGTAATTGCTTGATGTAAATAATGGAGAAAAGGAAAACAAAATAAAAAGAGAGTGGTGTGGAGTGGGTGTTAGATAGCAAATATGCTCAATATAAAGTAGGAAAAAGAGAGGAGGAAGCAGAAAAGAAGATGGAAAACAGAGAAAAAGAGAAAAAAAGAAAAGGAAGAAGTTTAAGGATCAAGTTAATGGAAAAGAGGAGTGCCAGACAGGATGGTGCTAGTAAGATAAATGGAGGATGAAACCACAAGAAACAATTTGGACAGACTTTGAATGGACAATATGAAAGTTTTTGAATTTTACAACCCGTTTTCCGAAACAAATTCCCTACTCATTGGTAGGGGGAGCTGCTGTACCCATGGTCTCTGTTCCTGACACTGGTCAGTCTGCAGGTGTCCTGCAGGGCAGCAGATCTCCCTCCCTGCAGGTCCAGCTCTGGAGATTGTGCTTACTACTGAACCACTACCTATGGCAACTACTGTTACTACAAGTTCTGATGAGGTTGTGTCTGTGGCTGCAGGAGTTACCTCTCCTCAAACTGCAGCACAGATAGAGGAGGAATGGCTTTGTAAGCTCTCTCTGGAAAAATGGCAAGTTCTTCTCGCTATTTTACATGATGAGGTGTCTAGTGCTGGCCTAGAACCTAAAACTACCTGCACTGTTATGGAGGAAGTTGAGATGCAAATGGACCACAATACATTGCCTTCTACTCTGTTGGTTTCTACAGTAAGGACTGTAGTGACTGAAACCTTTGCAACTTGGTCTACACAGCCTGGATCTACCAAAAGCCCTGTCATTCTGTTCAAACCTGCAGGTGATGTGGCAGTATTACAGACTGGTGTTCTTGACTTGTCTGACTTACTCGCCCAGAATGTGCCTACAAGACTGCCTCTGAGGTCTCTTCTTCTACTACTCAGTTCCCTGGGGTTCTAGATTCACCTGACACCATGAGTACTCCTAACTTTGTTGGTTCTGCTGTTACTGTGAGATCCCGGTTGAGACATGGGTGAGTGGACTCACAACTAACTTTACCAAAAGGGAATGTGCTCCTGAATTATCTAGCACCCTTGAGACATAACTGTGTACTGGCAGGGTGGAAATGAATGAGAGGGCAGTGGATTCCTGACCTGACTCATAGTCCAATTCCTGGGTCCTCTGCTCGTGAGGCTCAATGAGCAGTGCAAGAGGCCGGGATTGGGTGTGCTGCTTTGTGACAAATTTTGTGACTGACTCAGATATGGACTTGCATGCTGAGGATGTGTTAGTTTTGGATGATGCTGTACTTGTTTATGGATTACCTGAACACTCCTCTGATTCTGACTTGGCAGATGAAGGGCCTAGCAATCGGGCTACAACTTGGGGATACCATGTGGACTTGGAGCTTCCAGCCCCTCTCCCAACTCCTGCAGCCAAACTTGCTATAATGACTTGGGCTGCTTTTCAGAAGCGAGATCAATTTGTGCAACAAACTATCCCTGCACAACACCACAATGCAGTTTGTCTGCAATACCTGGGTGGATTGGACACTAACCCAGATAGGCTGTATATTGCAAAACAGCTAATTAAAGGCTCCTTTTGTTTTTTTTTTAAATGAATTGTGCATCTTAATACATTGCTTCAGGGATTCCTCTATGACGTTAGCTTTAAAACTCCACAGGGTTTGAATAGGTTTTGGTGAAGTATGATGAGGTTAAATATTCTGCCCTATGGATGCCATTTAGAGCAATATCTCTCACAAGGCCAGCCATTAAAATAGTTACGATCCTTTTTGTAGTGAGAGTGTGGTGATCCATGATATTTCCCACTGGCTGCAACAGAAATGTGATCTTCTGGGCCCTCCACAACCCATTAGGGTTGAGGAACACATTTGGATTGGGGATAGTGTTATAAGGTCCAACTTCGGAGTTCCAGTGCAGACCCCTTACACCTTTCTAGTCATTTTTTTTTAGGTAGGAGAGGGAGGGCATTGTTGCTACCCTGGCCATACTAAGACCTGTTTCAAATGTGGTTCCCTCTTACATTTAAGTTCTACCTGTGATTGCATTAAATGTAATCTCTGCTCTAGAATATGGTCACACGAGCTCCTCTTGCACTAATGTAATGACCCATGATCTCTGTGAAGAATAGGGGACATGTATAGGACATGTCCGTGGGCTTCCCATAACAGATCAAACAAGCCAAGATTCCTTATTGTGGAAGCTCAGAAAGCAAGTATGGTGGCTCACAAGGCCCAAACTAGACCCTCAGAAGCTATGGTTATTGAGATAGCAGTTGCTAAGCATTCTGATTCCCCAGGTGGAATTGAAAGATCTGGCTTCCTTATCGTGTCAGAACCCACTGTGATACAGGTTTCTGACCCCCACTCTGCTTCAGCTTTCTCTTGCTCCTGCTGTGCGAATCCTGCCTCTTCTGCTTTGGTCTCTGTTGTAGTGGACCCTATTCCTCCTCCTTCTCCAGAGGATGCAATGGGCATTATCCCCACCTCCCAACTGTGCCAGTCATGAGGAAAAGACCCTTGAAAAGACTAGGCCAAAATCTAAAATTGTGAAATCTAATTCTTTCCCTCAAGGGATTCCCATTGCTAACAAATATGGTATCCTTACAACCCTTCAGGCAGAATCTGACCCAGGTGAGGAATCTGGCATCTCTTCCACTATATCCTCACAACGTGTTCTGTCAACAGATGTAGAGGATGACCTTGATCCTTCCCTGACTGCTAAAGAGAAGAGACCACTAGGGATCAATCAGTGGTCCACAGTACGAGGCGGGATAAAGTCCCATGACTTGGTTGATAGTCTCATTCCTCTGTTTTTACATCTTAGTCCAGCACGACTATGGGTTGCAATCATAAATGTTAATAACATTAAAAATCCTAGACAGAGACTTGCTACTTTTCTGTCCTTCACGATCCAGGGTTTGATATGTGTTTTTGCAGGATACAATGCTCAATACTTCATTTTGACTACTGCAGCCCATAGCCTATGTTGTTGGAGTCCTTCTTATCTCTTATATGGGATGATGCCTGAGATGGTGTGGGAAGTTATTTTTAGGAGATAGGTTTTGTGTAACTAGAGTCCTAGACATTGTGCCTGGTAAAGCATTACTGTTAGATGTTACAATAAACCACATAACGTGGAGGGTTATTTGTATCTTTGCACCTCAAAAGAAGAAGGAAAGGCTGCAATTATTTACTTCTATAAACCTTATCTTTTCACTACTAAAATGTAATGTGGGCTTGGGAGTTCAACTGTGTCTTGTCTAACCATGATGGGGGGTCAGTACCAGAAAGACTTTGTGACACTAATTGTCTAAAGTCTATTCTCCTTACCTCAGGCCTCACTGATACCTATAGAACATTATATCCACAAAGGGGGCATACTTTCCATAAAGGTCAGTTGTCCATGAGAAATGATTTTGTTTTCATCTCCTGTATTCAGGTGCATAGTGCTCGACTCCTCCTTTGGAAACATCTGACTATTTGATATTGGCAGTAGATATGAGTCTGGAAGATAAGGTATCTATGGGTAAAGTATACTGGAAGCTGAATAGTACTTTTATTAGAGAGTGTTATTGTAAGTAATCAGGTTAAAACATCCTGAAGACACGTATGTCTTTAGCCTGTTTATATGATGATTTAAGTCTCTGGTGGGTAGAAACCAAGGGTAGCTTACAATTTCTGTTTAAATCACATGCCTTTATGAAACATAATGCTACTTAATATAAATATTTAACACTTCGGGATCATTTAACTACCTTATACTCCCACATTAATGAAGGATGCAGGTTAGCGTTTCTCAAATCACCATAATTAAACAAGAAATGGAATCTTTACAGTATTCTAGAGCCTCCTCTATTATTTGAACACAAGATAGGTACCCTGGAAGTCCAATTTTGGAGATGCTTTCACTAGTTGTAGAACTAGATCTACAAATAAAACAATGCTACGACTCCTGAGATATTGCAGGAAGTACAGAGACACTTTACTAGTATGCGTGATCTAGCTGACCTTCCAGATGCTGCTATGTCTACTTATCTAGCTTCCATTCCTCTGCCTAGTGCTCCTCAAGATATGCTAGATACACTAGAGTTGCCTATAACTCGACAGGAAATTGATATGGCCATTACATCTTGAAACATAATATTTCTCCTGGCTTGATGGTCTCCTTACTGAATTTTATAAATACTTTCGAGAAGATTTGGTTGAGATTTTGTTTGTAGTTTTAGCTGGACTTTGAGTTCTTCCACTAGTGATTTCCAATTTGGGATTGCTATACAAATTTTGTTGTTTAAAAGGGGAATAAAAACAATATTAACAATTGGAGACCACTGAGTTTACTTAATTCAGATTTCAAATTACTGATGAAAATACTTACTTCAAGTCTAACTTGAATTACTCCTGATGTCATCTCTACTGCACAAAACCTGTTCAGTGCCTGGTCACTCCATTTCAGAGAACTTGTTACTTATTAGGAGTTAGTGGAGCAGGGAAAGGAGGACCTATTGCATGGTTACCTTCTTTCCCTTGATCAGGAGAAAGCTTTGATAGAGTTTCACATGCTTTTTATTCAAAATCCTGGAACATTATGGGGTTCTAGTCAATTTTGTTCATGGATAGCTATCTTGTATAGTAATGCGTGTGTCCTTAATTTGGTTAATGGAAATTTGGAATCATATATTCCCATTTGTCGAGGGTGTGACAGGGGTGTCCTATGAGCCCTATTTTATATGTTTACTGTTTGGAGCCATTATAAACATGTTTACAGCGGTCAGAAAATATTAGGGCATTAGTCCTAGAAGGCATCTCTGGAGTTGAAAGTGGCTGCATATGCTGATGATGTTTGTCTTTTGTTTTGGATCAGGCTTCAGGAGGTTCTGCTTGGGAGGTGATACAGGAGTATACAAGGACTGTAGGGGCTTCTATTATTTGGGGAAAGAGTAGGGCTTTTCCTTTAAGTCCTTCAACATTAGCAATTATGACTATTCAGGGAATTCCTGTGTCTACTGAAAACCTTTGCTCTTGGGCATTACATTTGGTAGGGGGATAATGCTGTATTAAATTAGACAGAGAAACTGGACATTGGGAAACAGAAAGTGGCACTTTGGAAAGGTTGGCAACAATCTAAGAAAAAGATAGCAGTGTTGAAATCCCGCCTCCCATGTTTTTATGTTTAAGTATGGAATACCCCATTTCACTGGCATTGGAAGTCACATTATTAGGGTTGTTTTTTTCTATGATTTGGGGTTTTCATTTGAACCTGATTAAATGTGATGCACTCTATCTGCCTATCAGCAAAGGGGCCTGGACTTACAAAACCTAATAGTGCATTTTATTGTATCTTTTCAGTGTGAATATTTGGAATTTAGATATACCCTCCCCATGCTTTGGAAGGTTTTGCAACCTCGTGGTATCATTTTTTTTACTACATGGATATCTAATATGGTCCTACCTGCTACGTATTGTCTTAGTCCACTATTTTTAAACCCATCTGTAGGAAGCTATGGCAGTGGAAAGTCACTCCCCAGCAGGTAGTTGGAGTACCAAGGAAATGATGTATCAGTCTACACATGAACAGATGTTTTTGATTAACCCAACTTATGGGGTATACCAGAAATACACCATCCCAAAATATTGCAGACTTTGGTGGATAATAGGACCTCCTAAAATGTGGGATGTGGTGTGATTGAGTTGTCATGGTCGACTAAACATTAAGGGAAATGCGAAGCATAAAACTATTATGGAGAGGAATTGTCCCAGAACTTCATGTTGTGCAGTGGAGGAGACAATGGAGCATTTTTATTATCTGCCCTTTGTTACAGAGTTTTGGCTCTTATTATCATGGCATTGGAATGATCCATTGTGGGAAACCACTTATGAGGAGTTGGTGGGGGTATTACTTTGTAAATCCAGGAAATGGATGCTGGTACAGTATGACTGGTTTTTAGTTGTATTAAATTTTGCTTATGGCAGACCAGGAGTAACTACTATGTCAGCAAATACTGCTGACATCTCTGCAAGTGATCCTGCATGTTGAAAATGAACTATTTGCTCAATATCAGTATGATAAATCACACTGTTCTGGGAGTAGCGGCAGCTCAGATGGAACACTATACCTTTTATGAAGGATAACATAGGATGAACTATTTATTTTCCATATCTTGCTGTATATTCCTGCTGATTATTGGGTTTTGTCTTTCTTTTGTGTGTTGCAGGGATTCACTTATTATATTGTTTTGGGGTTAGGGCAGAACTCTGGTTAGACTCAGTATATTATTTTTACCATTTTTGTCTGTATGCAATTTTTATCACTCTCATTTTTTTTGTTCTATTAGATCCTAACTGCTGTAATTATGCCAGGGTCTGGGTGAGGGGGTAGTCTTCTTTGCTACCATTTCAGTTTATGTGTTTATTTGATTTGTGGACTTTTTTGCATGATGATATTTGTGTCTATGTAGGACTGTAATACTTCATTTCATTTATCTTGTATTTTGTTGAGTTTTTTTATTGTGTGAAGGTAACACTGTTTCCTTATTACTGTTTTTGTATTTTAATAAAACTTTCCCAACTCTTTTAGTGGGAGGAAGGAGGGTTTGTATGATTATGAATTACTTTGGGTTACAGTTACTGTATGAGGTCCTACTTATTTATGTTTTGATTTTTTCTATTATGATTTTGTATTATACAATACAATTTTATATTTTGTTCTGAGTTTTGAATAAAAGAATTCCTCCTCGTTTGAGAAGTGCCATGGGATCTTTAACGTCACCTGAACAACCACCAGAACAGGCAGACAAGATCTCAGTTTAACGTTTCATCCAAAAGATGGCACCTCAGGATTGCAGCACCCTTCATGCTGCACTATAGTGTCAGTATTGGAATTTTACTTAAGCACCAGGTGTGGGGCTAGAACCCACAACCATCTGATCTCTGGCCCCAGGGGTGAGTTTGCAACCTGCTGAGCAACTGACACTGCTCATATAAAGGACAAAATAATATTGTGTGTTTTAAATCATCCTCAGCCTTCCTAAGGCAGTTACAATGAGGAATACATGCCAAGTCTTTTTTTGCCTGAAGTATACATAATTTGCCTATATAGTTCCATCCTATATCTTACCATTATCCTCGTCCCTACCAGGTTAGTCAAAATTTGTGATAATATTCTAAACCTTTTCTGTTTTAGTTTTTAAACCATCTGAAGTGAACTAGTTGGTAAATTTTGATTTGAGCATTAGTAAATATTAAATCCTCTAGTATGGTTTTAACTTGTATAGTTATTTCCTGAAATGGTTTCATATAATTTCATATAAGTGGCTTAAGCCCACCGGAGTATGATTTCTTTTATTGTTTTAATTGTAGGGACCAGAAAGTTTCTATCATTATATTTCAATTCTTCCTTGAGACATAGTCTTGGGGATTTCTCTGTCCCAGGAATACCTTTAAGACAAATATCACTCTTCTCTCTTGTATCAGAGTTGCCAAAGAAATCTGGCCAAGTTCTTGTCTCACCACCTCAGCTGAGGTAGACTGAGCGATCTTCAACAAAGATCTATACATTTTATTAATGAGTGTATCTAAAGGTTTGATATTTGTATCATGCCAAATTTCCAATGCATAAAGTATGCTTGTTTTAATTTTGTCATTAATAAATTTTAACAGCCTGGCCCATTGGTGCTGAGGGTTGAAGTGCTGGATGCCACACTCGCCCATGCCAGTGACCTGGGTTCGAGAATGAGCCCAGACCATTGGGAGTCAGCAGGGAGGACTGGGATCATGCGCCTGTCAACTGCTCCCAGTCCAGGGGAAAGAGTGAGACACACACCATGCTCTGGTGGTCTCTGGGGATACCTGGTGGTACTGCAGATGCACGGGTGTCTGGAAGGGGGAGCAGTGGACGTCTGCACATTAGTGCATGGACGTCATTGCATGTCCATGCTCCCATTGGGGAGAAAAACAGAAAAAAGGCTGGGTACAACTGAGCAGCTTGATGGCCGTGCTCTGCCAAATGGGGAGGGCTGTTGTGGAATCACACTGGGGATTGGCCTGATCTGGCTGGTAGGGATGGGGAGCCCTCCAGTGGATTGGCCACCACCATGCCGGACCCCCTCAACATCATGCGAGTGAGCCTGCTGCTCTCCCAGCAGGCAGAGCCAGTGGCTGGATGCCTTCACCAGTAAGGCACCATAGCAATGGAGAAAAAGAGTGCATAAAAAATAAATAAATAACTTTTAACAGACCCAAAATTGAACTCTGTGCATATTTATTACGAAATCTTTTAAAAGCATTAAATGTGGTGTTTAAGTTTAAGGTCATTGGGGTTTTATGTAGAGTCCAGGCTGTGCTTTATGCAACTCTTACACCTAAATAATCGTAGTAACTGATTCTACTAATTTTGACCTCTCTAGGTATGTTATTGGATTTACTCTAGATGTATTTCAAAATACCACCATATTTGATTTATCTCTGTTTAGTGTAAGTTTGTTTATTTTACACTGTTCTACAAAATGGTTCAATTACAGTTGCAATCCCAGTTTGATGTGGAGATTAAAACCACATCATCTGCATAAGCCAGAGATGAGATTTTAACATTTAATATAGATGGTAAATTAAATTTTAGTTTGTCTAGAGACATTTATATAGAGTTTATATAAAGGTTAAATAAGAGATGTTCAAATAGGCAACCCTAGAGGACACCTTGGTTCATATTTATTGGATTAGTTAGGTGCCATATTGATCAAAGCATACAGTAAGCCAAGTATCCTGATGTAAATCCATAATTATGTTAAACAAGGTATTATCTAGATTATGTAAGCAATAACACACGATGAGGTGTAGTTTATCGCCTGATAAGAGCATGCCCAGGGTGTACTAAGTGGCATGAGAGGTGCTTGCGCCAGTGCCTTATGCCCCCAAAGCCTTATTGTGGCGATAAACTACACCCTCGGAGTGTGTTACTGCGCTTTATAAATGGGCCTCTGAAGTAGAAATTTAAAATATAAAAAAGAAAAAGTTGTGAAAGTGAAAAGATGAGGAAAGAGAGTTTTGGTTATAAAGATAAAGTAGTCCCTTTGTAGTGTTAGCTTGTTCAGTAGTACAGGTGGTTGTCTTCTTCCAGTGGAGATTGTGGCCAGGTTAGGTTCCTATCTCACCCCCAAATTAAAAAAAAAAAGAGAGAGACAGACATAGCTAATTACAGCTGTTCACAATGAATAGTGAAGAGATTCTGCAGAATTGCAATGTCTGTAATATGGGACTGGAACAGTAAGCGTTGCAGCAACATAAAATAATAATTTAAAAAATAAAACATCAGTTGCTCTACTGTCACAGTTCTATCAAACTTGCAAGAACTGCAAAACAGTTTTTAGTGAACGGTTCCCTGTAGTGGTAGCAAGCATGTCCCTCACAGGCCGCCATACATAGATGCTGCTTGCTTTTTGCATCTCAACAGTGACGAGAGAAATTAGTTTAAAACTGATAGGCTTCTTGAACTTTGGTAGAAGGTGCATAGGGCAGCATTTTTTATTTCATTTTCATTTATGTTGCCGCGACGCCGCTGTTCATGAGTGGTATTCAGCGATAAGGTGAATGCCACGGGAATGTTTCTGTTGTTTGACTGTGGTTCAGTACATTGGGTACTAAGAGAGAAGAAGACAATGCGGCCAGTTACGCTAAGAAGGAGACGAAGACAGGTTAGACTTTATATGTGAAATTAAAAGAGAAGATTTCTTGGGGATTTATGAGAAGCTGCTGGAGGTTGAGAGAAAGAAGGGAGAGCCGCTAAGGATCGAGAGAGGTTAGCAGTGGGCTTCAGTGAACTCTGGCAGCAAGCATTTCTGTTACGCTTGCCAGAGGTCACTGATTTGTTGCTGTGGTGGGGCATAGTGGTGGGCAGTAGTCCCGGTTGGCTACTATATCATCTGATAAGGACACGGCTCAGATGACGTAGTAGCCAATCAGATAGCTGGATTTTCTAAGCCCATTTTATAAAGTTTCTTCTTTTCCCAGAACAAAGTTCTGTTAATAGAATCAAAAGCTGCTTTTAGGTCACTGAAGCAACAGTATATCTGTGTTTGTTTTTATTTTCACATATTCCCATATCAAACAATTTAATATATAGCAGTGTTGTATGGTTGATCATCCTATTCAAAAATCCATTTTGTGTTTTGGTCAATAGATTATTCTCTTCTACCCATTATTGAAGACATTTTATTATTATTCTACAAAAATCTTTTGTGATGTATTCAGTAGGCTTATGGGCCTATATATTGAAGGACTGAGTATATCCCTTTCTTGAAGATAGGGCATATTATACTGCCTGCCCATGATTTAAGAAACATGTGATTTTGACATGCATAATTATATAAATAATGCAATACAGGGGACCACCAGTCCAAGAAGATTTTGAGTATGTCAGCCAATATGCCATCTGGCTCTAGAGCCTTATTAGAGGACATTTTGATCATAGCCTACTCTATCTCTAGTTTTGATATATAAAAGGTTTTGGATATATGGTTACATTTTGATCTTCCATTATATTTAGAGCCAATTCTTCTATTGAGAAGTACAATTTCCTAAAATATTTTTCCCATAAAGTTGGTGCAATTGTACCTTTGATTTTATTTGAATATTCATCAAAACCTAGAAGGGCAAGAGTAGCTCTCCACCCCCATCTGCTGGAGGTCTGACTCTGAGCAAGTAAGGAGACTACTGAGAACTATAGGAACTTCTTGTCTTAGAACATGATGATCAGGAGCTAAAAGGGCACAGAGGCAGTAAGTAAGTAGGAAAGAAAAAAGAAAAATAAACAAACAGAGGAAAGAGTAAGTATTCCAAACAACAGTTAGGGGTCCAGAAAAAAGACATGATGGAGTGGTGCAGTGTAGTGGCTGGGAGCAGCAGTCTTCCAGGAGATGTTCTGAGGATGCAGTGTTGTCCCATCTGCAGGCACCTCTCTGGGCTGAGGAGGAGGTTGCTCATCTCCAGGCTGAGTTGGCCAGGATTTGTGAGACCTCCTCTCCCACCCAGGGACCACCAGAGTCACTGCCATTGCCTCAGAGATTGCCAAGAAAGAGTTGTGTTTGGACCACAGTGGGCTCAGGGAGGGTGAGGGTGGTGGAACAGAGTGCATCTCTCAGTTGTACCGCTCCACAATTTCTATGCCATTCTGGAAAAGTGTGGTTCCTCTATGGAGGCACCCACAGTGGAGACCAAGGAAGATGCTGGGAACCTCCACAAAGGAGACCCACAGAAAAGTGGCATGGGACCTCACAGAGGAAGGAAACAACTCCTGGTGGGGACTCCATTGTTAGGAAGGTAGAACTGGGGAAGAAGGGAGAGGAGGTAAGGTGTCTGCCTGGTGCCATGGCTTGAGGGACAGGGAGTGAATCCTCAGGATCATAGGAACAGCTGCACAGGGAAGGGAACTGGATGTCATTGTCCACCTAGAGACAATTGACCTGGCTAAGAAAGGAACAGAGCAGAGTAAGAAGCATTTGTGGAGATGTGAGGGGCCTTAGACAAATAACACACATGGTAACCTTCTTGGAGGTGCTGCCTGTCTATGGCACGGATGAGTCTAGGGTGCTCCACACCATGGAATTCAATCAGTGGTTGAAAACCTGGTGCAGAGCTCAGGGATTTGGCTTTATTGGGACTGGGGTTCACCTCAACAGATGCAGGCCTATACTGGCATGATGGTCTGCATCTGTCCAGGAGAGGAACCAGGATCCTAGGTGATAGGTTTAAATACTTAATTGGCAAGCATTTAAACTAGCCGGGGAGGCACTGGAAAGGAGCAGGAAATCCTAGCCCCCCAAAAATCAGGGTACTAAGTGACGTAGACACCAACATAGAGATGTCAATAGGGAGAAGTGCAGGGGTAAATGGAGAAAGTGACAAATGCAATAAGGACAGGGATGGGGCAAAAAGGGGTAAGGCCATCAAGAAATGTAGGGTAATGAGTACCAATGCCCATAGTCTGGGTAACAAGCCCTGAACTGGTGGTCTTGATGGAGGAGGGATGCCTGGATATCATAGCAGTTACAGAAACATGGTATACAGAGAACCATGACTGGGATGTTAACATACCAGGGTACACAACCTACAGGAGTGACAGGGAGGGCAGAAGCAGGGGAGTAGCTATCTATGTAAGGGAAGGGATAAAAGCAACTGAACAAAAGAGTAAACATGGAGGAGAGGAGGCACTGTGGGTCACCTTAGAGACTGGAAATGGCACCACAATCCGCACAGGGGTTGTATACAGACCCCAATGTCAGGGAGGGAGTGGACAAGGATATGATAGAAGGCATACTTAGGATGGCAGAGAAGGAGATACTGTTGATGGGGACCTTAATATGCCATATGTTAACTGGAGCACCTTTGCTACAGCCACATCCAAAGCAGGGCCATTCTTGATGCCCTTCAGGTGCCATGCCTCAGACTGCTAGTTTTGGTTCCTACTCATGAGGGAGCAATCTTAGACCTTGTACTCTCACATGGGAACAGTGAGAGGATCTCAGATCTAGAAGTGGGTAGCCATTTGGGAACAGGTGACCACCAAACAGTGTGGTTCATGATAAACTCAGCTACAGAGTCAAGCCATACAAAAGTGAGGGTTCTGGACTTCAGGAGGGCTGAATTTGGCAAGATGAGAGAGTGCCTTAGAAAAGCACTCAGCAAACAGGCTAGAAGGAGGGTGGAGCAACAATGGGAAAATACCAAACTGCCATCACAGAGGCAACAAGCCTTGTGTGAAGCAAATAAACAAATCAAAATGGAAGAAAAGCTGCTATGGTTCTCAAAAGAAGTGGAGGTAAAGGTTAGGGAGAAAAGATAGCATATAGGAAGTATAAGGAAACACAGAAGAAGCAGGAGAGAGAACTGTACCAGTTAAGGCAGAAGGAAGCAGGGAGGTAGTCAGAATATCAAAGACACAAACTGAGGAAAAGACAGCCAACTTGGTTAAGAAGGGGATAAAACCTTTATAGGTATATCAGGGAGCTTAGAAAGATGAAGGAAGGATAGTGAGGCTGAATAGAATGGATGGTGGGTAGGCAGAGAGTGACAGTGAAAAAGCAGGGATACTGAATGAATACTTCTGTTCAGTATTCACAAAAGAGGAAGTGGGGGAGGTGCCTAATCCAATTAACAGAAGCACTCTGGAGAGGGGTCGATCCCAGTCCTTTCACAGAAGAAAGGTTCTGAAAGAACTCCTAAAACTGAAGATGGACAAAGCAATGGGGCCAGATGGAATTCACCCAGAATTCTAAAAGAATTAAGCAGAGAACTAGTGACACCACTGACTACCCTTTATAAAAATCATGGGAGGATGGTGTGGTACCTGAGGACTGGAAGAAGGCTGATGTGATTCCCTTCACAAAAGTGGAAGCAAGACAGAGGCAGAAAACTGCAGATCTGTCAGCTTGACCTTAGTGGTAGGGAAAGTGATGGAATCACTTTGAAGGAAAGAATTGTTGAGTACCTAGAGGCCAGTGGGGCACAGGACCCAAGGCAGCATGGGTTCACAGTGGGAAGGCCATGTCAGATGAATCTAATTGATTTCTTTGACTGGGTGACCAAAGTAGTAGACCAGGGAGGACTGTGGACATGGTCTACCTAGACTTTAGCAAGTCATTTAACACAGTCCCACACAAAAGATTAGTAGTCAAATTAACCAGCCTTGAGTAGGTCCCAGGGTGGTACCCTGATAAAACACTGGCTGAACAACAGGACACAGAAGGTAACTGTAAATGGAGTCCACTCTGAAGAAAGAGGGGTTACTAGTGGGGTAACGAGGGTTCAGTACTGGGTCCAGTCCTTTTAATGTCTTTATGAGTGACATTGCAGAGGGACTGGAAGGAAAAGTATGCCTCTTGCAGATGACACAAAGATCTGCAACAGGGTTGATACAAGAAGACATGGAAAGGATGAGAATGGACTTGGCAAGGTTGGAGGAATGGTCAGAAGTATGGCAGCTTGGATTCAATGCAAAGAAGTGCAAAGTAATGCACCTGGGAAACAAAACCAAGGGAAGATTACACAATGGGGGTAGTAACAACATCAAAATGGAAAGGGACCTGGGGTAATCATATCAGATGGCCTTAAGGTTGGCAAGCAATGTGAGAAGGCAGTAGGGAGGGTTGGGGGATACTGGGATGTATAAGAGAGGCATCACCAGCAGAAACAGGAAGTTGTTATCCCTGTACAGACAGTTGGTGAGACCCCATCTGAGTACTGTGTCCAGTTCTGGAGACCCCATCTCCGCAAGGACATAAACAGGATGGAGGCAGTTCAGAGGAGGGCAACTAAAATGGTGCAGGGTCTGCAAGAGAAGCCAATGAGGAGAGGCTAAAGGAGCTTACTATGTATACTCTTGAGGAAGAGAGGAGAGGGGGACATGATAGAAACATTTAAGTACCTCAGTGGAATCAACAAAGTCAAAGGGTAGCATCTTTCAGAAAAAGGATGTGCAAGAACAAGGGACACAATTTGAAGATGGGGAGATGGTTCAGGGGCAATGTGAGGAAGTATTTTTCACAGAGAGGTGGTGGACACATGGAACAGCCTTCCTAGGAGGTTGTGGGGTCTAAAACTGTGGGAGAATTCAAGAATGCATGGGACAGACATAAGGCAATTTTGTGGGGGTAGGAAGAAATAGGCCGTTGGTTAAATAGAATCTGCAGCATATCCTCTAGGTAGGGAAATGGGCAGACTAGGGTGGGCCAAGCAGTCCTTATCTGCCATCAAAGTCTATGTTTCTATATTAATCTTGACTAACCAATAATCAACATTTCTTAAAATCTTTTAATCACCAATGCTCTCAGTTTATCCCATATTTTAGCATGAAATATTTTGTTCTGTTTCCTAAGGTTTCTTTATATTTTTACTCTGGTTATTTAATAGTTTTATGTTGCTAAGTGTGAGATATTTTCTTTAAATTGTGATAGTTTGGTTTAAACATCATTTGGTTGTTTTAAAACTGACATTAAACCATGTCCTTTGTCTCCTAACCTGAATACTGGAATGAGTGAAGAAAGGTCTGATATAACTTTCTATATTTTCCCATAGTTTGATGACATCCGATGAAGTTGTCATTGTGTTTATTTCAGACTTCAATTTGTTAAGGTGATCTGAACTAAAAATATCTTTAAATGGAGTTGTTGTTGTACCTTGCCATTTGACTTATTGTGAGTTTATGATTTCCATGGGAGGCTGAAACCTAATTTGTAATGACCTACCTAGCCCTCTAATTGCCAAAATGTTAAAATTGGAAAGTTGGCAGATTCTGGACAGTTCTCTATAATCATATCTCCAGACAATTTAGCAGCTTCAAAGTTTACGCAGACTAAATCTATGGTTGATGTTCCCTTGGTCCTATAAATGTAAAATCTCCTCCCTATCTCCTTTGTATCCCCATTTATTAGGCAAAAATTGGATTCCTCCATTATCTGCTTCAAGGTTTTCCTCTTTGTTTATGCATTTATTATTAGTCCTTCTAATATATTAAATGTTATGATTATTTATACTAATGCCTGCAACTAAAAGTGTTATCACGTATTAAAGCGCTTTTGATATTAAGATTTGAGCATTAAATCGCTTCATTATAATTATCAGTTGATTTTCATATTCCTCATTAATCTGAGTTATGCACATTTTAGGTAGTCAACAAAATTATTATTCTTTGTTGCAATGTTAGTTTTAATGCTAACAATTCTTCCTTTCTAATTTAATGATGGTGGCTGTTATATTTAGTGCTGTTTTAATGTATATTATCAGACGAGCCATAGGTCTACCATTTTTCTTTGTTTCATTGTTGGTTTTGTATAGCCAGTATATCCTGGCAGTAATGGGGTTGTGTATCTATTATCCATGTCTCCTGGAGACATAATATATCAAAAGTTGACATAAATTCCACAGTCCTCATCTGCCAGTCTATTGCTAAAACCTTCTACATTCCAGGCTAGTAAGGTAATTTTTCTGCTGTTTTGCAAGCTAATATTATAGTAATTTTGATTATTATTTTGGGGTATTTCTTTTAATTGTCAATTTGCTTCTGGTGAGCTAAGTAATATAAATGGTTGTTATTTCTTTGCAGGTTGCTCTGTTTGATTCCCTTAACACTGATTTTATTTTCTATTGTTCTAAAATCAACCAAGTATATGCCATACGCCCAACAATGGTGCTGATTTCAGTAGAAGAGCTGGTAGCATTGTTGACCTAAATGTAATGTCAATCTGTAGAGAATTTGTTTCTCATTTATGTAATTTTATTCATTCTATCGCACTTTTAATAATGTTCATGTTTAGTGTATGAGAAAAACCTGATACAATTTCCCATTTTAAGGCATTTATAGACTGGTTCTTGGGGTTTTCCATCCGAAAAGTGTTAATGTTTTATTTTCCCATACTGTTATATTATCTGTATTGTAATCAGATATTACCTTTGCTACTCTATTCACTCTATCTAAATCATTCTTTATCTCATCTTCCATAGTGCTGCTTTGTAAAGGTCTACTAAACTCATTTTTCTGTGATATGAATGGAACCAAGTATGGAGGCAAATAAATATTCCTTCTTTCTTAGCTGGTTCTCCATAACCCAAATCTTTGTTACCAGCATTTCTGTTTTACAGTAAATCAAAATTGAATCTGAAAATTTTGAGTAGAGGGTCTCATAATAAATAGCTCCTCTGGGGCAACCTCTGACAAATATAGGGAAATATAGGGAATATAGAAGTTGTTTAATCCAATGAGTTAATTTTATTGCTGTTTCTTTAACAATCTAGCCATGCCATACATTTCAATCAAATACTCTTCTTGTTCAAAATAGGTTTTTTTTCCATCTCTGCAGTTATTTTTATTGTTTCTTCTGGCATTAAAGTTTGTGGGCATGGGTGGGTGCCACTTCCCACATTTGTATTTTCAACCATTCCATGTTTCAATTTATCAATTTGACCAGATACAAAAGTCACATTTCCATGTTCGTTGCTCATCAATGTTATATTTGTAGAAGAACTCATTTCTTGTTTTGAAATGTATTTGTTGCATTTCATTTTGTTCAATCCTATCAATTTCCTTTGTAGTGCTATTCCTTTTCCTTTCTTGTTTTTCCTTGATGTTATTTTGTTTCTTTTCAGGTTCTCCTATGAACTTATTCTTTGTATTCTTATTTTGATATTTGTCTTATTTTCCATCTTATTGCCTTTGTTTCTTTTACCTTGCCCCTTTTTTGGTGACTGTCTCTTTTCTTAGAATTTCTAGCTCTTCTAAACCCTTTTGAAATGGAGGTAGTAAAGGTACTTGAACAGCTTTATTAAGGATTTCTATAGGTACCCCTGAGTGAGTTTGATTTATTGTTTCTTTTGTAAATTCCTTTAGCTCTGTTGTATCCTGACCTATGATGCCGTACTGGCAAATTTTTGTCAATGCAAGACTTCTGACACCTCTACATCAACCACAATTGCTGTCAGTATGATGCCCGCCAAGTTTAATGTTGTTTTGTGGGGCTGTGCCAACCTGCACCTCCCTACTTATCGATATCAACTAAGAGATGGAACTAATTCATGGATGGGGTGCAGGACCTTGGGAAAGGGTGCCAGAGTCCCAGGTGGATTTTACAGTGACATGGCAATGTTGTCAGCATTGACCATGTCACCGTAAAGTTGTCACTGTAGTGATGGTATATCACGTATCCCTAGGTGCATTGTGCTCACTGACTATTTTGTCAAGCTGTATTTTATTATAGAAAACATCTGTTCTCCACCTACTTAGTTCTTCTTTAAGACCCAATGGTTTTCCAGCATAACTATGCTAGCATAATAATGTTTTTCAATTATTTGTAATATTTGCTTTGACAATGGGAAGACACCGTAGAATCACTTTGATCTAAAAGTATTCTTTCTCATAGTTATAATCTTTTGTCTTTTCCCAAATGTGTTGGTGTAGCTTGTATCTGTATCTGCTGTTTGTCATAATTTCTAGGTGTGTCAGGAGAAAATTTAGACAAAATTTAAAGTGATGTCTCTGATATTCTTAGATCTTCCATTTTCCATCTTTCATTTCTCTTTGTTGTTAACTAACTGTTTCAGTCCTACTATTGTATGATCCAACTCTTTAATTACTTGTGAGAGGGTATCTGTTGCTCACCCTTGTTGGGTCCTGCTTTACCCTGTTTAAGGTTGTACTAGTTGTTTTGAATTCCTCTTGTACTCTCTCATCATTAATATTTGTGCAATCAAACTTTCTCTGCCCCTTAAGGTTGGTGTTGCTTCCACTTCAGCATTAATTGAATTTTCCTGACTGTTATCCTGTATATTTGACAAGATAGTTTTACAGGTTCTTGGAAGTAGTCTGCTGACAGGTTTAAGTCAGTCTCCTCCAAGATTAAGTTATGAGTTAATTTAAAATATTCTGCATTATATAAGCTCAACGAGATTGGTTCACCAGTTAAGCTTAGTGAATTTTTTCTTAAGTGGGTGGAATTTTCTGGGATATTTAGATAAAGATTTGTCCTTTGTATTAACCTAGGGTTGAAGTTTGTTGCACTTCTAAATTTATTTTATTGTCAAAAGGACATTATTTAGTTTGTTTCCTGTCATTCTTGGTTTCTAGTTTCCTTCCTCTTCTATGGCCTCTGTTTTTTGCATTGCTTTATTATTTCTCCATACCAGAGGATCTTTGCTTTAGTGGGACACACACAAGTCTACTTCTGGTACTAACCATTCTTAATCAACTGTTATGGCACTGTTAACCATTTCAAGTAACCTTTCAAAAGGGCAATTATCTTGCAATTAAATATCATAATTATATCAGATGTGCAATATCGCTAATCTTCTAATTGCCAATGTGATATAGATGCTAATAATCAATTACCAAGGTTCACCAATAACAGCCAATGCCAGTAGCATATAGCAACATATGGCAATATATGGCAATTATTGCCACCAGGTATAGCGGATACATGGAAATAAATTAGGCTCAGAGTAAACACTGTTTGGTTAAATATAAGTGCTATTCAAAATATATACCATGTACCAATCAGAGGTATAAAACAAATAGAGTGGAAACATGTCAAAGTTAATAAGATACGTATCTCAGTAATCATATATATATATATATATATATATATATATATATATATGGATATATATATATATATATATATATATATATATATATATATATATATATATATATATATATATATATCTCTAGACAGAACAATGCAAACAATGCAAATCAATCCCAGGATCAGGGCCTCTAAGTAGAATATTAAAACTCTCCCAGAAGAAGATCAGGAATTTAAGAATGTTTTCTAGCAGTTTCAAAAAACCCACCTTATATCTAGAATGTATTCATCAGCTCCTACCAAATGTCCATTAGAGGATCTGTAGATCTGTAGAGTAACTATGGTACAGGCCACAAATGAGCTGGAATTTATTAATTTTGGGAGTTTTTGATATTCCAATAGGCCAGGTTGTTGGACTCTTCTGTATTGCAGAAGGGCAACAAATCTTGTGGATGTTGAAGTCCAATGATGCTATAAAGTGGATTCCAAGGCACTTAAAGGAAACAAAACAATTCACAGTGAATTGATTGCCCAGATCAGATATATTTAATCTATAGTTTCAAAATTAAAACATTCAAATTTTAATTTTAAACCTTTATACAATCTGAAAACTCCTATATTGTATAACAATCAATTATATGGATAAATGCAATACAGCCTTCATAAATGAAATAAGTAAAGATTTGATACAAGTGGGACAGTTTAAATCTTTTATTAAAATCATATGCTTTCCTATACTTTTTTTTTACTTTCTATACTTTTTCAGATTTACTTCCAGACTTAAAGTCAGAATCATGTTCTTAAAAGCCAAGTTAAGGTTCAGAGAGAACTCTGTATTTGTTCTAAATCTGTATTTTACCCCACTAATCCTTTTTAAAATGCACACTTACTATTTAGGTTTTAATATCATATGTTTACTGTATGTCAGAGGAACTGCTTTCATGCTTTCCACTTTCTACTGTAGGCTGTGTTTCCTGAATAGGCAACTCGTTTCTCCTGCTGGGCCTTTCCCCTTGGTTGAGTTAACATTAATAGAGCAGCATTAAATATAAAACAAAACAAGAAAAATCCAAAATCTTGTCAAACTTCCTTAATTTGTTTAAGCCATATTTGCCCAATTTCTTTAAAAACTTTAAAATGGAATAAACCTCAAGAAGGAAAAGAGTTACCTTGTCAGTGCTTCTGAGATCTTTTTAATCTGTTCTAATTTTGCTGAAAAGTTCACAACTATTCAGAGTGCTTAAGAAAGTACAGCCATCGGATAGTAAAAGTGGTGCTTCTGTCAAGGAAGACTCCACACATACGTTTAGATTGTGCCTTCTCACATGGTGAAACCATATGATGTTGCAAGACTCAGGAAGCCACAAAGTAATCTGAATTTTAAGTTCAAAGAACCTTAATCTTTTAAATCAGTTCAGGTGCTAAAAGGAAAACACAAATTTCAATTCAATTTCAATTTTATTGTTTCACTAAAAGTCATCAACGAGGGTTTACATTGACAAACATACATTCATAACAAGTACAAAAATATGCATACATTTATAACAGTCATTACATTGTGTTACAAATTTCTAAGTTTCTCCTAAATCCACAATAAGTATTACAAATGTAATTAACTTATAGTGGGCATATAATGTATTATATTGTTTCTTATATCTTATATCATTTCTTATATCACTTATTATAGGCTTTTCTTTTGTCCTCCAGAGTCTTTTCCAAAGAAGCATTTATATTTTAAATTAATAGATCATAGTGAAGCCACCAATTTTACTAAAGTTAAGCTTCTGCAGTTCTCATAACCACACAAGCTACACCACTTGGCTATCTCCACCACCCAGGGAACACTCTAGATCAGGTGGGGTCCTTCAAATACTTAGGGATACAGCTTGACCTAATCTCTCCCATGGACTTCATGTAGATAATGTAGCTAGAGCTGCTAATACATGGCTTGGTCTCTCTACAAACACAGACCACACCTCACACCAGAAGCTTTGAAGGTTGCAGTCCTGAGCTCTGTGATCTCTGTAATAGACTATGGTCTCATCATTTATGGCTCGGCCACAACCACAACCCTTAGATGCCTCTCAACTACCTTAAATAAAGCATGTCAGCTCATCACTGGTGCTCACCGTCTCACCCACACATGTGACCTGTACACTCAGACCGGCTGGCTCCAACTATCAAACCGCATAAAGTTTCTCACCTGCTCCATGGTGAAAAAAATCTACCTTGGCCTTGCACCTTCTGGGGTCTCAACTCTGTTACAACACCGAATTAACAAATGGCACCTTAGGAGATCCACGCTACAGCTACTGAAAGTCCCCACTGTCACACTTCACAGGACAATGCTCTTTGCTTAACGAGTGCCACTCTGGTTCAATGGCCTCAACCCAACCATCTCCTCTGCCCCAACTATTGGTATGTTTAAAACTAGGCTCTAGGACTATCTCACTACCAACAGTTCCTGTGACTGCCCAACTTAACCTTGTTCTCCACTTCCCTTTCTGCTCTAGTTGCCCCCCACTGGATTCTACCTCACATCTTGGTATACCCAATGCTGCACTTTTCACCCTCTTGCCACCCTTCCTACATTCCTTCTCCCCCACCCTCTTCCCTCTCCCTATGACTCTGGCACTTTATCTGTTGTCTATCTTCTTCTGACAAATGCCGCTGGCTGCCTTTGTCACAATGCTACCTTGAACTGTATTAATCTGTACTCTGTTTGCAATGTCCACATTGTTGTAATGCCTGTCTTGATGTTCCCCATAATTTGTATTTATCTGACGTGGAACCTTTGTAAAAGAGCCACGGCTCAAAGGTATTTGGTAATCCTAGACTTGATAAATAAATAAATAGATGGTGTCTTGTTCATCTTCTTTTAATTTATTTATTGCTAAGAAACATTTTGCTATTGTCCACACAGTCTATATGTCTTCAGTGTGGATTACAATGGAAGTCAAAGTTGAAAGCTCAGTATTATATCTAGTATTCAGAAAGAGGCACAACCACTATATACGTTCTTTGGTGTACCAGGTACAATGCCACATTACATGGATACGATCTTCTTTATCACCTCTGGAGGATGTAACATTTTCAGTGATATTTAATGTTTTTTATATCTAAGCCTCAAAATATTGCTGTCAAATTGCTCAAACTTGTACATTGAAAATGACCTTCATTGAACAGGGTCAGTCAGAATGTCTAAATATGATTTAAACCTAAAATAATAATTGTTGGTAATAAACCACTTAGAGTAAGCTGTTTCTTAATTTGTAAAAGTCTTAAGTATTCTAAAATTTTGTTATTCCCTTTAGCAATGTATTTTCTTTACTTCAGACTTATTATGATCACTTTTTCCACAACTTATGCTTAGTACAGATAATATATTGGGGTACCAAAATGTTATATGTACCCCAAAATAAACCATTTTCTTTTTTCCACCAGATATTGTGTTGAAACTCTTGTTTGAGGAGACTTGTTAGTCTTAGCCAGAAGTTTATTTGGTGTATTTCAAAGACAGCATTTATATTCAATATCCCAAGTTCTGCTCTTATATAAGAGGGGAGCAAGATGGCCTAGACCCAAGGTTTTCCTTAACATTTTAAATAAAGGCACAGTCAGTTTATCTCTATGCTTTAAATCCCAGTCTTCTCTCATATAATAATTGGGCTGGAACTTCGCTTTTAGCACTTGTACTACAAGTCTTATACTAGCTTCCCATACATATGATTGAATCTGACTAAAGTATGAGCTATTCTTTTAGGGGTTCTAATATTTTAGGAAATTGTGTGTTCCAAGCTCTGTTCATATTAAATTCCACTCCTAGATACACATGGGATATAACTACTTCAACTTTTTCCTCCTAAGGACCAACTTCCTATTTGTTTTTTTCACTTTTGTCCAAACATGATTATCTTAGTTTTAAACAAGTTAATTTTAAGCTGTAAATCTTTGATCTTTGATCTTTCTCTAATAAGTTTAGTTTATTATGCAACACTTTTTGTTTAAGAGAACAAAACTAAATCATCAGCGTGAGCTAATGCCTGCACACTAGCGATCATTAATTCAAAAAGTAAACAGGAAAACAGAAATATACAAATATACAAAATGTGCAAACCAGATGCAAACCCAGTATGCCATGACTTTGCGACTGTGACTGGGTGCCTACTGAAAGGGTGACTCAATCATGACATCTGTCATCAGGGACGACTGGGGAATGTGGGCGACAAGATGGAGGGGTGAAATAGAGACATCTTGTCACTACATGCCCACATGCACGGGGAGCGAGCACACCGAGTGTGGGGTGGGAGGTTACACAGGAGTTATAAGGGTGGTGCCATGATGAGCTGCTGAGCTGCTTCCATGGTGTGGTGGGCGGATTCAGGGCTGGGATGGGAATGGTGCTGGGTTAGGGGTCCAGGCACAGGTCACGTTATGTTGCGTCTGGCCCAAATTTTATTTTTCTGTGTTTGCAACCCCTCATTGAGAATCCTTAAGTAGGAGAGTGGGGGTGATGTGGAGGGTGCAGCCCCTGCATAAAGCAGAAAAACTCTAACTCCCCAGTGCTGTTTTGTTGTGAGCCATGGAGTACATCGCTAAAATATTTTTTGGCAATCGCCATTATCACCTAAGTCCTACAAACCCAGATGAGAGTTATTCTCAATTTGCTCTCAGGAACTGGTTTGGTATCAGCAACTGGTTAAAAACTTATATGCCATTCAAATGTTCAGCTAAAATACTTAGGTGGTTAGAACTCAAAAGTTCAATACTGCCCATTATAATAGCAGCTTAGTGTAATCAAAGGTATTCAAAGGAGTCTGGTAAACTGATGAAAGATTGTCTGAAGGCCTTAGCCATCTGCTGAGCCCTCAGTGTCACTGTCTCCAAGTGAGACTCTGACTCCTTGCCACTGCCATGGACTCCAGTCTTGGGGAGGCGCCATAGTCCAAGGCTCTTTCTCTGGAATAAGCAAGCCAAAGATAGTCTGGAAAGGTCAGTACCACATTAAAAATTCATGCAACGGTGGCATAAATGTTTTTAAATATTTTAAGCGTGTACTGGTTCTTGCTTCAGCAGCTTCTAATCAGCTGCTTAGTAGTGACTGTTTACTCGACAGACTTTCCAACATGCCTCTCTACAATACACAGAGACCAAAGGTTAAAGACTTTCTGCTGAGTCCCCACAAGAATCATGGACATTGTACTTGCTCACCATCCTAAGTGGTTTTCTGCTTTTTCTTCCATGGTTGTTTCCATTTTGGTAGCGTGGACATGCAATGACTTTGGTGCATGGCCAGGTGTGCTCCCAGCCCCAGCATACAGATGTCTGCTGCATCCACCAATCCAGCCACAGCACTGGTCCTGTGTTGTCTACCCCTAGCTATCACTAGGGGTAGGAATATTGCCAGGTGTTAGAGCCCTTCCCTCCCCAGACAAGGTGAGCAGTCCATCAGATGCTCAATCTTCTCCCTCAACTGGCCCTCTGACAACCCTGGGTTTGCTTCCAAACCCAGGTCATCAGTGTCATAGCGGTGGCACTACCAGTGCACTGGTGGGCCAGCTAAGGAACAGTTTAACAATACTGATGACATCACAATAGCTGTGTTCAGCACTGAAGTCAGCAGATGTGAGATTTCTGAGGGCACTATTTGAATGCTACACTTTTTGCCTTTGTAATTTTTTTTGCATTTCTATCACAAAACCACTAACCACCAGTTGTGCAAATAAAACTGACATGTTAAGAGTAAGAGGCTTTGAATTGCCTGGTCTACATTTTGTATTTTTTTCCTTTTGTAACTTTTTTTCTTTCTACCACAAAACTACCTAAATTATGATAGAGAGTGAGATAGTAAAATACTTTCACTCATTATACTTGACCTCTTCAGATCTTACTCCTGGCTTTGCCACTAGTGAGGTCAGCAGATCAAGTATAGCTTGTGAAGATATTTATACTATCTCACTCTAACTAATTGTATATCCCACTCATATATAGTATATAGACTGAATACCATTTATATGGTGTATTTTTCTTTTAAGGTTGAAACTGTGAAATAAATGTATTTGTCAATAAGCTAACCAATAAAATATACTGAACTGAATCTAAAAACTTGCAGTTTTCCTTTTTCACAACTAGTTGCATTTTGAAAGGTTTTTATAAGTTATTTGTGCCCCTTTTGCAGAGTTGTCTTTTTATAATTATGTTTTTTTGCTACAGTACATAAATTGTGTAAGGTGTCATGGCTTGGTAATCTTAATTTCAGTGCATAAACATAATTTGTTCATGTTTAAAGAACAGTATGTGCTGTTAATAACTAGACAAAGGTGTAACTAATTTAAAATTTTGGAAAACTCAGAATACTTTATATACTCCTTCTCAAGTGTTGAGCTGAGCAAAGCTGTAGAATTAGCTCTCCATGGAGTTTTATATCCTATACAACAGTGCCCAACCACTACAGATCCTGTCAATACTATTTTGTTACATCATTATTTTATTTGCTCACTGAAATAATGTATTAATTCCATAAGCTATAGCTGAGTTGGTATCTCATGTTAAGAAACATGACAGGGTTTTACAAGGGAAAAGAGTTAAGTATTTTAAAGATGGTGCAGTGCATGTTATGTTTCATGTGTTATACAGTTCAAAATAAAACACAATGAAATGTACATATATTTTAACAACAGCAGGCTATAGGTTACATTTTTGGTAAAAGGTATAAATTACTAAACTAACATATTTAAAGAAGGGGTCTGAAAAGATTGTCTTATGAACTGAATGTGCTGGTGAGAAAACAATGAGTACTATACCACAGGCTATTTTAGAACAAATAACACTCATCCATCAAACACATTGAAATATATATTCCCTTCACAAATAGCAGCAAGTGTGCATTTATGTAGTGCCTACAGTACATATAATCAAACTCTCAAGGTGGTTTAGAAAAGGCTGTTGAAATACTCTAGTTACCAATAACCATCTCAAATAAAAAGTAGGAATATGATATTTTTAACAATAGTAGGAAGTGTGTTTCAAGAAAAGTACCAGATTACTAAATGCACACTTTTAATGGGGCCCTTTGTATAGAACTGCAATAATGCCACCAAGGTAACATAAATGTACTGTATGAATGCATATATCTAAGATATAGCTCCACAGTGTGGGTTTATAATGAAGCACTCTAATAACTCCTTAAGAAAGTACATACAGTACTTATCCTAATGAAGTCACATGCTAAATCCAGAGTCAGTAAAATAACATTTAATTGCTCTGTTGATCTGCCACTCAACTGAATAGTTTCCAAATGCAGTAAATAAACATCTTCATTAATTAATGTAGTAAATTAGAAAATTATTTTCATTTATTTCTAAATGAACCATCTGGTAGTTATCTTGGAGTTGCTCATCTGCCACTGGCACATTAAAACAAAACAGAAAAACTAACAATTTTAACAATGCAAACCGTGGTTTCAAATGTGTTATTGTACTTCAAAAGTTTATCATCTGTTCTAGTCTGAAAGTGTTTCACTTCATCAAAGTCAAGTTATACTGAAATTAAAGCTTACTAGCTGATATTTGTAGGAATAACCCACTTCAGGGTATGAGATTATAGGGATTTAATCCATGCCCTGGGTGCATTGTGAAAGCACAAGGCCACATGCGGGGTGCCCTCACAGCATCCAGAGCATGGATTATATCCTATAACCTATACCCTGGAGTGGGTTAATGCACTTATAAAATGGGTTATGTAAAATAAAAAATGTTGATAAAGCTGCTGTTTTGGTGTTTACATAGGAGCAATGTTATTGCATGCTGCTGAGTCGAAAAGTAGTCCACAGAAGGTATGCATATGTCATTCTATTTTATGCATGTACAAATTCCAGAAATAGCATCTTGAACTGAATTCTGACATTTATTGCGACAAAATGCTTTCTAACACTTACTGTTCTTCAGTTGCAGCAGCTCGGTGTGGTGCTCCTCTCAATCTATGTCTCTCTCTGCAGTGTGATGGTGTCTTCCCCCACACAGTGTAAACCTTTATTCAGAACTGCTTATTGGTGTCTTTGCATGTGTCTCGAGACTGTTGATTAAAACTGAGTTTTAAAAAAGCACCACATTTCATCAATTAAAATAATCTGCTAGTAGACAGTAGATTGGGGAAATTCTGTCATGCTTGCTCTTGGTGTATGTATGTCTCTCTCTCTACTAGATCATCGGCAATCTAGGACATTGGGGAACAGGTGTGTCATTGGGGGTGCAGGAATCTAATGCAGGACAGCCAGCTTATTAAATAAAATAATCTGCCAATAGATAGATATGGGGAAATTCACCCTCTCTCACTCTTGTGTGTGTGTGTGTGTGTGTGTGTGTGTGTGTGTGTCTCTCTTCACTGACACTACATCATACAGCTGTATGCCACTAGCTCATCAGCAATCAAATGATGTTGGGGGCAGTGAGTATCGTATACAGACAGCAGGCAGTCAAGGGGCATACTATACAGTAAGATGTTACTGGAGTACATTACTATACAGTACATGTTATTATCATACATTACTAGTTCTAATCTAGAGACATTAGTCATACTCGACAAATGCAGTATACTGAAGGAGCCAAAGAGCTTATTTAAACACACAGCACCATACAGATTAAGGCACATATGAGCATTATAACAGAATACCCCTGCAGTCAACCTGGTAAAAGGAAAGCTTGTTAAGAGAATCAATCAATAACAGGAACAGTGACATCTTTCAAATATTTAAGTTTTCAACCCTTTTTACAACCCCAAGGGAATAAGAGTGTTGAAGGTCTGCTGGGAGTGAGTTCCAATGATATTGCACACGACAATGCAAAGGATCTCTTGCCTGTACTTGACTTTACCCTGGGACTTCAAGCAATTAGCAGTTTGATAACCAAAACAAACACTGTTCAGGTTTGGGAACTTGTATGCCAATTAGATCTGGTGTGGTATAAACTTTGTGAGCTTCAGTATGAGGCATTGTGGGGCTACAATAACCTCTCTTCCAGGAGGCCAATTAAGAGAGAAGAGGACTTTGCAATAATGTTTTCTGGGGTTGGGGGTGGGGGATTGCATGCAAAACAACTGATTTTATTATACAGAACTTCTAGCCTATTTATCTCTGAGTTCCTTAGAAACTGAAACATAAGGTCACCATACATCAATGTGGGAAACAGGACACTGTTTGCAATCGCAAGACTCATCTAATGGATAAAATATTGCTGAGGCAATACAGCAGTCCAACTTTTTATGCATAGTTTTGGTGAGATGCTGTACATGAGACCTGTATGTGAGAGCTTGATCTACAGTAGAGACATCACAAAATACTTAGTCTACCACTTCAAAATGTGCCAGAGGAGATGGTTAGAGAGTATGTACTGCCTATCTACACTAATGTGCTTTTGGTCAAATAGCTTAGCCTTTGTTTTGTTTTTCTGTCATTCAAGACAAGCTTCTTGTCACTGAACCATCTTTCTAAGATACAGACATCAGTGGCAAGTTGGGCATTGATTATACTTACAACTGTAATGCTCCCTCACAGAACTGCATCATCTGCATAGAGTAGCCAATTCCTCCAGCCATGTTTTTAGACAGATCATTAATGAACATGGAGAATAGCAAGGGACCCAGAATAGACCCTTGGGAACACTGTCTATAATAGGTTTCAGACCAGAGTATATACCCCATCATTTAACCTCCTGATACCTGTTGGTAAGATATTTTGAAAACCAGTGACTTGTGAGTTCGTGAAGGCCCATATATGTTAGCTTATAGGAGCAGTCTGTGGTCAGCCCAGTCAAATGCTTTGGTAAGGTTGATAAAGACATCCCTAGTTAGTGTCCCTCTGTTGATCGCTTTCCAGTGCATCAGTGGTAAATTTAATCAGAGCAGTTTCATTACCATGTTGTTTGAAATCCATGCTGCCAATCAGATAGTAGAAGATGGAGTTCCAGATAATCCCAAATTGATTATAAACAATCTTCTCCTGTACCTTGGTCAGTGATCTGAGAAGAGAGATGGGGCAGTAATTTTCAATTGGTTCTCTGAGGCCTCCTTTGAGGACTGGAACCACTTCTGCCACTTTTCATGTTTCTGGTACTTAGCCTTCTAAAACAATCTATTAATTAGCAAGGTGACAGGGACAGCAATCACAGGGGCTGCAGTTTTGAGTAGACTGAAACATAGAAAAAAGATGGCTGTCAAACCCAGCAGTACCATCAGGTTTAATGTGTCTTAACAATGTGTACTTGTCTTGTTTCTGTATAACCTGAAGTGGAAACAGAACTGGTGGTCTCTTGTGTCTTGGCATCCTGGAGGGGAGAAAGAGTTCAGTGTAAGCAGATTTGACCCTAGTTAGGTCAGTAAAGAAACTGCTTGAATGCATTTGCTACAGGAAGGGTTCACTGATGCATTGCCATTAGCAACAATATTTCCTTCTGAATAGCAATTATGACCTTTCAGTAAGAACTTAATCTGTGACCAGAAGTGTTTGGGATCAGCCAGGTCACTACCCTGCAGTCTCCTGATATATTATCTCTTAGCTGCTTTTGCATATTTTTTGCGTCAGTTCTCAGTTCCCTATATTTATCCCAGTATGCCTTGAGGCTTGTTCTTTTAAAGAGCACTCAGGCCTTGTCCCTCAGAATCATTTGCTTTTCAGGTCTAAGGATATCCAATTAAAACATTTGCTTTTAACCTTGCATTGTTGAAGAGGGCATACCTATTAGCAGCTGAGAGAAAGTTGTCAATAAAGAAATCTATGGCATCATCCATCATGGGGAGTACTATGCTTTGATTCCAATTAACTTCAACCAGCGAGGCCCTGAATAACTTCTCATTAAAGCTGAGAAATCCTGTGAAGTAAATATTTTAGGCTGCATTTTGAGGATATTTCCATATGCAAAAGATGAGGGAGTGATCACTGATAGAGTCAGAGAAGACACCAGCAGCCACGATCCTGTTTGGGTTAGAAACAACTATCCAGTCCAGCAGGAGTGGTTCCCAGTTCTATTATTAAGTCTAGTATGTTCACTAATGATTTGGGTAAGACACGCATCAAGTAATTGGGCTTAAAGTGGTTTTATCTTATAATGGTGACCTCCGAAGGTGATCACCGCTAGGGCGACTGTACATTGCCAAAACACATTTCTGATGTACCCCAAGTGCACATGAAAACGGCACTGGAGACTTGGATTGTGCCCCCGCCCACCCATGGGGGCTTCTACCCCACCACACTTCCAATGAAGGATTCTCTACCCAGATGGGTACATGTCTGGGGAGGTGCAAACCACTAAAAAGAAATTGGGCAGGGTGCAACAAAACATACCTCCTGCCAGACCCAAACCCAATACCCTCACAACCCCAGCCCAGAATCCACCCACCATGCCACAAGGCCAGCTTGGCAGCTTATCATGACACCACCCTCACAAATCCCTCCCCACCCCTCGCTCGAGCATGCTTGCTCCCCCATGCACATATATATGTAGCGACATCCTGTTGCTAGCATGCACGAACCCTCACATCTGGTCACCCTCCTCGTGGTAGCCTCATTGACATGCACCACAATTGAGTTGCCATTTGTAGGCACCCAATCACGGTTGCCCATCTCACGGATACTGCTTTAAGCCCAGGTTCAGTATCCTGAGCTCAGTTAAGGCTGAAATCACTAAGTATGATGACCTCACTATGGGGCTGATCCACCAGGGCCTTAGTGAGTTCAGAAAGGGCCCTGAGACCACCTGGGGCAGATTATAGACACAGTCCACATAGAGTGATTTTGTCTCACCTAATAGTATTTTTATAAATAGGGCCTCGCCCCATAGGAATCAAGGCTGGGGACATCAGCAAGTGAGACATTTAGTGAGGAGATGGTGTAGATTAGCACACCACACCCTTTTGCTACTTTGTCTCTCCTGATGGTTGTATAATTTGTGATCTCAAGTTCATGTGTCAAGACCTGAGGCTTCAGCCAAGTCTCGGATAGTGCTATGATATCAGGTCTATAGGTGTGTACCCAGCATTCCAGTTCTTGCATTTTAGGTCTCAAGCTATTTGTGTTTAGGTGGATTAGCTGCAGACCTCTGGTATTAGCCCAACATGGATTGGTGGGGAACTGATCCTGTGGTTAGCAGGTGCAGGGCCAGGAATGGATTCAACATAGCCAGATAGGGCAGTTTTGAGAGCTAGGAGGACTCAGGGTATATCACCTACAGTGAAAGGCAGGGCATCTTAATATCACTTGAAGCCAACAGGATTTTGTAGAGGTTGCCACTTATGTGCAATACATGCAAGAGGAGAATAAATGGGTTACAGTCATAGGCAGTAGGGATAGAATAAGGGATAGTGTTTCTGACTACTGTCTTTGTTTGGGGTAGGCAATATTTTCAGGTAGCAGTTCATCTAAGCTAAGAATAAGTTTAAAACTGGTTTAAGGACTATTTAATTGTTAGGACCCAGCAGGTCACTCTAGGAGAGTTCACATCTCAGTTTGTTTCTATTAAATCTGGAGCCCCTCAGAGATTGGTGCTGGCCCTGTTTTGTTTAATCTGTACCTGAATGGCGCTGGCACCTTAATGAAATGAGTGTGGCACCATTCATATGCAGAAGATGTCATTTTGTATACTGAAGGTGTTTCTCCTCAGGAAATTCAGAAAACGCTCAAGGCGACTTTTGATATTTTACAAGAGTATTATAATTCACAAAATCTGATACTAAATAGTAAAAATCTCAAGTTATGCTTTTGAAAACAAGAGGATGACTGCAACAAACCTGTTTCAAATTAAAATGCTAATTAAACACACATTAACACAGGTGAACCTGTACAGATATTTGGAAATATGGTTAGATACAAAATTAAAATGAGATTTACATATAGAAAATTTGATTAAAAGATTACAAGGTAGACTAGGAGCTCTGTGTAGACTGAAAAGTTGCATACCTAATAAAGTTAGGGCACACTTAATCAATTTTACAATAATTCTGATATTTGATTATGGGGACGTGGTGTATGCGGTGCATCAAAAACTGTATTGGAGAGGTTAGGTATAGCTTTGAATAGATTTGCAAGATTTGCTTTAGATGCACCTTTTGTCTACACACAGCACACCATGTATAGTGCCTTAAACTGGACTAGCCTTACTGAGAGTTGAAACCTGCACATATTGCACTTAGTTCATCAACAACTGAATCAGGAGACTCCTTCCTACCTGGACAATTTGATCCAGATATATACACCTATAGCAGATTTGAGATCAGCACAGAACATGGAACTAGTAATTCCGAAAACTAGAACGGTAAAGGCAAATTCTGCATTAACAGTGAGCGGGCCTAAACTCTGGAACAGATAACCAGATCATTTGAAAACAAAGATAATTGTTCCATGGTATAAGATTAAGAAATTGTTAAATCAGAAGTTTATCAAACTAATTGACAATGCCCCTAGTTAAAAAGTAAGTACTTTTATTCTCACTCTTTATTATTAATGATTCATTACTATGATTATTGGCTACTTTTCTGCCATTATTAAATGTAAGACTGATAAGACTAGGCTTTGTACTTCTATAATTTGTTATGTATGTTGATGTTTAAGGATAAACAATGCTATAGGAGTGACAGAGTATTCTGAAAAGATGTATTTTCTAATGTATTGTGTGTAACTGTTTACTTTTATGTAACTGAAACTTTTATGGTTTGCACTGGACCCTGTTGAAAATGAGTCTAATTACTCAAAGGGCTATCCTTTTCCTGAATTTATAAGGACATTTTTACAAGCAGAATATAGGAACTGGCAGCAGCCATGCCTTTCAGGGCCATGGTAGGTAAGTGGTAATCCCATACTAGGCACAGGAGGATAGGTGTAGGTAGGAAAGCAGCATACACTAGAATAGCTGTTAGGTTAAGCCCAGTGACACTAGCAATTTCTATGTCTCCAGCTACACTAGCAAAATGTTAGACAGCAGCAACGCATAAAGTTATTAGGTTGCTGAACAAGCCTACCCTATAGGGTTGCTTGACTAGATCCAGGAAAACTGGTGATTACTATGGTTCTTGCTATAAAACACAGACTGGAATATAGTAGCAACAGCATGCATACTGTAGGTATCAAAATACAGAAAATGCCTTCCTAGATAGAGCGTTTGGCTGCATCCAGCAATGCTGGTAGTTTCCAGCCTTAGGCTACTACTACATACAATCTATAAAATTGCAAGACAGGCCTACCCTAGATAGGGTGTTTAGCTAGGTCTAGTAAAATCTGTTTGTCCACTGCTGAGGGAAATGTGAGAGGCTGACCTCAGCGTGAATTGTTCCATGTTTCATTTTCCAGAGGAGGTGAGAGCTCCAGTGGACTCACATCAACTTACTGGAAGAACTAAATATACTATTGCCTTGGACTGTAAATATAGTTTCTGCCAAAGACTTTTCCTATTCATATTGCTGTTGTTACTGCATCTTGTTGTTTATTGTCTGTCATAGGGAGATTGTGTTAAGGGAATTTTGCCTTACTGTTATCTTATTTTGGTTGTGTCTAATTATTGTTATAGGTTTGTTTGGTTAGTGGAGTGTTTTGGTATTTTAGGTGTGCCTTGCTACTAGTTTTAGGAATGTGCTGGGAGGGCTTAAAGATGGTCAGACAGTATTTTTACACCAGACTCAGGGAATTGTGTGCTTGAGTGCTCCTACTTACCAACTGAGACCTACAAATGTTGTCAAGCTTTAGGATTGCCAGGAGGCATAGGAGAAGGTAGAACTGGATCTGGTGGGGAATGGAAAGGGGGTGAATTGGGGGTGGGGACTAGGAGATGCCCTGGGTGAAATGGTGTCAGGACAGGGTAATCCCTGTCTTGTCCCCATACCCAAGGGCTCAGTAGATACTGAGCAGGAGTTGAGGTCTTCTCAGCATCCCATCCAACTCAAGCAGTGTTACGCAATGCCAGAACCATTAGAAACTTATTATACCTATTATAGCTGACCTTGTTGAAACTGTGGCTCTGACATGTATTGCCAAGACCTGGCTGGATAAAATGCAGGCCCAGTATTTGTGTCAGCAGTTCCAGCTGAATTCTTGGTGATTCACTGCCTGAGGTTGGATAGTAGGGGCGGGGTGTAGCCATCTTTTAAGACTGAACTTGGCCTTGTGAATGTTCTAGTGGGGTCCACCAGATCCTTTGAGTGTATCATGGAGAGGGTGTAGGTTGCAGGATACTCCTCATCTACTGTCCAACAGGTGATGGTGGAGAATTCCTGCAGAGCATATAGCGAACTTCATTGTTGACATGGTATTGAGTCTCTCAGATGGATAATTCTGGGGACTTCAATGCCTGGGTCGACGATGAACTCTTGCAATTTGGTGAAAATCTCCTCCAGCTAATGACAATGCTGGGTCTTGCACAGGTGGTTACCTTCGCTACCCATATAGGAGGTCAATCACTGGATCTGTTGTTCCTCCTGGGAAGAAGATCTCAGACAAGGAGTGGAACCAGTCAGTTGGTCAGACCATCACATCATACGGTTCAGTTTCAGGGCCACTCCAAATGGATCTGCCCTTCAGAGATGGTCCGGTACTTCCCTTTAAGGGAGTTACCCAGATGGGCTATCAGCGGTCCTGGACCTATCAGGATTGCTGGGTGAAGGCATGAGTCCAGGGATCTGGTACTGACCTATAACAAGGTGGGTGGGAGATGCCTTGGACTTGATTGCTCCTGTTCATGTTCCACCACTCACGTTTCACCCAAGGTCCCCATGGTATGGTGGTTCCTTGAAGGAGTTGAGGCAAGTTGGTCAAACAATGGAGAGAGTATGGTGGAAGTCCGGCCTGGATGCTGACAGGCTTAGATTGATGGAACATCATAAGGGCTATCAATCAGAACTCACCTGTAAAAGGCAGAGTTCCTGTCCAGGGAGATTTCTGCAGTGCAGAATCAACTGGCTCAGCTTTTTCAAACTGTTGACAGATTGTGCAATCCCATCTATCTTCAGTCTGGAAGAGCTTTTCACAGGTTAAGTTTGATGAGCTAGCTCGATTCTTTGCAGATAAGATTGCCATCATCAGATCTGGAATTGGCCCGCTCTCCCTACAAGAGGTTGTGGAGGTTGATGGGAGGTGGTGAGCACCTGGTCTGTCTGGACAGATTTTAGCCAGCCAGAATTCATAGACATTGTGAAGATTGTCCAGGCTTTGCTCCAACCAGTTGTAGTTTGGATCTGTACAGTACCCTCCTTTTAGTGGAGTGTGAGATGTTATCTGCCCAATCCTAGCTGAAATTGTCTGGAGATCCTTGGAGAGGGGTCTTTTCTGATCCCCTAAAGGAGGAGGGCACATGACCACTCCTTAAAAGCCCTCCTTGGATCCCGACTACCAAGCTAACTACTGCCTGTCTCTAACCTGCCCTTTAGGCAAGGTTATTGAGAAGGTGGTTGCATTGCAACTTGATGACCCACAAATTTTATGAAGCTCTCCAGTCTGAATTTAGGAAGAGACATAGCACAGAGACCACCTTGTCCAGGTATTAAATGATCTCCTAATGGCGGAGATTGAAAGGCTCATACCATCTTGGTCCTTCTCAATCTCTCAGCAGCTTTTGTACAGTGGACCATGGTGTGTTTTGAGTCCCTCTGATCCTTTGTGGACTGTTGGGCACAGTCCTCAAATGGTTTCAATCCTTCCTTGTGGGCAGGTCTCAGAGGATGGTCACTGGAATTTATTCTCTGATGCCCTCCCCTGTCCCAGGGTGCCACAGGGCTCAGTATTGGCACCCATGTTCTTCACAGTGTATATGCTGACATTGGGAGACATAGGTGATGCAGCTTTAGTTTTCACTGCTATGCAGATTATACTCAGCTGTACATGTCATTTATGCCCGGACAGGTTGATGTGATTTCCTGCTTCTCTGAGATCAAAGACTGGATGAGCACTAGCTGGTTGAGACTGAATCTGGATAAGACTGAGGTGTTGGTACTGGGCCCAGATCACCCGGAGGTGGGTTTGGGGCTAGGTATGTGTCAGGCCTGTGGCTCAACGGTGTACAGCTCACTACCTCAGATCGGTGAACCTGGATATTATTTTGATGATGGTCTGACCCTGAAATCTCAGGTGTAGGCTGTGGTTAAATTCTCATTTTACCATCTGAGGAATATCACCGGGTGAAACACCTGGTTATGCTGAATGACCTTCCAACACTGGTCAATGCCTTCATTACCACCCATCTTGACTACTGCAATGTCCTCTACTTAGGACTGTCTGGGTTGATATCTCCTGCTTGCAGCTAGTGCAGAACGTTGCAGCCAGACTGTTGACTAGTACTTAGGACCAGCCAACATTATGCCTGTGCTTCATGGGCTGCACTTACTGCCAGTTCAGTGGTGGATCACCTATAAGGTAGGCTTGCTTACCTTCAAAGCCCCTACATGAACAGGGACTCGACTACCTGAAAGATCTCCTGACTCCCTCTCCCCACTCATCCTCTCAATCCACTGACAAGGGATTGCTAGAGATTCAGGTTCACTTAAAACCTCTGGTACTTGTGCTTTTCATTTGCAGCACCAACCCTGTGGAATTTTCTACCTCATTGGTTAAGAGAATGCCTGACCATCAGCAGTTTTAAATTTATGTTAAAACATATTTATTTACATTAGCCTTCCAGACTGATTTTAACTATTCTGTATTATTGGTTTATTCAGTTTTATTACATTTGTGTATTTAAAATTTACAGCGCCTTGGTTCTTGAAAGGCACTATAAAAATAAAGCATTGATTGACTGATAGTAAAAACAGTCAAGCTTCTGAGTCACTTGTTGCACTAGCATAATATAGCAACAATAGCATACACATGTATATATTAACAAAATCAGCAAACCAATATGGCGGTAGAAAGCTTTAGGAGTGGCAGAGCAGTGAAAAAATATGATGTGCTCTCATTGCACCTTAGTCAGCTGTAATACTGCAGCTATTATAATACTGCACATGCATGATACTCCACGCAAATGCAATTGCCCTGAGTCGTCTTGCAACACTGCAGTGTTGACATAACTACGGCAACAACTCAGTCCCCTTTGGGTTACTAGAATCCCATTAGTACTAGTCTTAGGCAGGTAGGAAAAGGCAGCTGGTGGGGAGCTGATTTGGGGCTTTCTACATAATGATATCATTGTTTACTCAGCTAGCCTGAGAGAAGGATGATTATGTCATTTAGAACTCTCACAGCAGCATAAGCATTTTAGAGTCAGCTGTTCTTGGGGTGCTTAAAATGTTCATCAGTAAGTTCAAGTGTGACAGTCAGAGTGGCAGAAGGTCTGCCATTGGGGTTCTGTCAAAGGAAGACCTGGTATTTCTCAGCCAGGCTTGGTAAAATGTTCAGTTTGCCTGTAGGAATCTTTGTTTCACTCCAGGGGAGTGGTCCAGTTAGATGCTTCCATCGTGCTCTGATAATGGCATAACATCTGTGGAGCTTGGCCCACACAGCCATAAAAATCAGACTCAAGAGGAGACTATTGACAAACTAGAGATCTGGGGCTGGATTCACAAAAGAGCCAAAAATCCCACAGCTGCAGGAAAAGGTCTGCAGCACTGCAGAAACTCTGATGTGGATATTCTCAAAGGAAAATTGTGCACATGTGGAAATCCATAAAAACACTTACAGAAATTCAGCAGCATGGAAAAGGTTTAGAGGCACAACAACAGTGATCCATATTATCTGGAGCAACAGACTTGACGCTTACCATAGATGTAGCTGAACGTACCCACAGAGAGACCAGCAACCATTCCCTCAACTGGGACCACTGCAGCACCAATGGTATCAGCAAAACCATGCCACACAGTGGCTGTCTGTAACTGATGATTGTCTCTCTCCCCTGAAGTGTTTCTGTTGCCTGCTACTGCTGCAGCAGCACTCACTGCAGTCTGTTCATCCTCTACTACTGCCTGTGGGGCTCCTTCATGGGCAGCACTAGGTCTGGTGGTGGTTGTTTGTTGTCTTTCAATGACAATGTGTTCTAGTGTTGTTGTAACAACTGCCACTGATATACACCCACTGGTTTGCTATTAGTTGTGCCTGACCTCCACTATATTTGTATTTCAATTGTTGGGGCACTGCATTTTTCTCAGGAACGCTATACCGCACTCTCATATGTGCAACACTTTTTCCACAACTGTGGAAAACAGTGGCTGAAAATAACCTTTAAGGAGATGTGTCATACCTGTCAATTACTGTTTTTCCTCAGGAACTTCACAGCTGCACTTTTTTCCACAGTCTGTAATGTATTTTTTCACAGCTGTGGAAGTTTTGCATCTCAGAGCAATTTCCTTTTTTTCCTGCAGCTACAGAACTGTTGGGGACTTAGGGATGGTTTTGCACCTTCAGATTGTTTTGTGAATCCCCGGTCTGGAATTTGCTCATCAATACATTCACTTTCTCATCCTTTTCTAAGCAGTACTTTCTGGTAAATGTGCCTTAACCATATTGATTTAAGTGTTGGTAGACTACTTCTGGTTTTCCCGATTGTATTCAGTTGGGGTAGTAGCAGTCTTGGAGTGGTAGCTGCCGTGGTGGCATGCCCTGAAAAAATCATCCCCATGCTTGTTCGTACATTTTAGAAATGATCCTTTCCTTGTTTTTGCTGTAAAAATCTGACCCTTTAACAAAAACAAGGAGTCAGTTATGCCCTCACTTCAAATGAGGAACATGATTATGGGTTTGCATCAGACATAGAGTAGTAGCCATAGATGCATAATATTGTTAAATAGTAATCAACTGTATGTAAAGTTTTTGGTTTTTAATGCGTGATTTCTTAATGTTGTCATTACCACTCCACCCATTTGTACTCTACCCTGGTTTCTGCACCTAAGTGCATTATTTTTCATTGTTGTATTCAGGATAATAGGTATTTCAAATGAAGGTAGTCACTAATCTAAATTTTTATAGTTTTTTTTTTAATAGCCATCAGAAATGTGAATTTTGTAAAACAAAACTGGAAATACAGGTAATAAGATGACCATATTTTACAAAATATAATAAATTCAGATTAGTGACTACCCTCATTTGAAAGGTCTTTTTGTCTAGAACAACTTTCAGACTGGTTGTTTTGTGCACCTGGAATAGTTCTAAAGATATTTAGATATGTTTGGAATGTGTGCACATTTGCTAAAATTCTGCACAATGCCTTAGGAATATTCTCAAAGAAAAGCAGTTTTGAGTTCTATCTCCAATGTTCTAAACACACAATGGGTCTGAATGAGTTAAAGGAATAGGAATTGATTACTTACAGTATGTGCAGCTGTTTGAAATGTCTCTATTTTTATAAATTATATTCATACTGTATCTAGAAGTTGACGGCAGATAAGGACCCAAGGCCCATCCAGTCTGCCCATTTCTTTTTTCTACCTTATAAATGTGCCATCGGCCTTTTCTCTGTCAGTGGCCTATCTATTCATAGTCATTTGTATGCTGTCTTTGCCTATCCCATGCCTGTTTGAAGCCCTGCACTGTATTCATAGCCACCACTTCTTGTGGTAAGCCATTCCATGCATCCACCACCCTTTCTGTGAAAAGAATTTCTCCATTCCCCTTAATCGGCCTCCTCTAATCTCATGCTGTGTCCTCTTGTCCTGCTATTTTTCTTATATTTAAACATGTTAGACTCTTTCACCTTGTTTATGCCTCTTAAGGTGTTTGAATGCCTCGATCATATCACCTCTCTCCTCCTTTGCTCAAGGGTATACATATTGAGCTCCGTTAATCTGTCCTCATATGTCTTCTGATGCAGTCCCTGCACCATTTTGGTAGCCCTTCTCTGGACTGCCTCAATTTGGTTAATGTCCTTGTGAAGGTGTGGCCTCCAATACTGCACGCAGTACTCCAGATGGGGCCTAAAACAGTGTCTTGTACAGAGGGATTATTACCCTCTTACGATTTGTGATACCCTACTAATACACCCTAACACCCCCTAGCCTTACCTACTGCTTTAGAGGTCTGCTTGATGATTTTAGGTCATCAGTGATGATGATGCCCAAGTCTCTTTCTTCCTTTGTGACTGCTAGCAACTCCTCCCAGCCTATAGGTGGCTTCAGGGTTTCTCTTCCCTATGTGCATGATTTTGCACTTTTGCATTAAATCCCAGTTGCCACTCTTCTGACCATTCTGCTAGTTTATCCAGATCTCTTCCTCATTCTGCCCACCCCATCTGGATCATCTACTCTGTTGCAGATCTTGGTGTCATCTGCAAACAGACAAGCCTTACCCTCTAGTCCATCTGCAAGGTCACCAATGAAGATGTTGAAGAGGACTGGCCCCAGGACTGATCCCTAGAGGTACCCCACTTGTGACTTGCATCTCTTCTGACTGTATACCATTTACCACCACTCTCTGTTTTCTGCCTCACAACCAGTTTGCCACCCAGTTGACCAACTTCTGACCCACCCCGAGCCTACCCAGCTTATTTATCAATCTTCTATGTGGAACAGTGTCAAAAGCTTTGCTGAAGTCAAGGTAGGCGACATCAACTGCTCCCCCTTGGTCCACCACTCTGGTTACCCAGTCAAAGAAATCTATGAGATTATTTTTACAGGACCTTCCTTTGTAAACCCATGCTGTCTTGGATCCTGTGCCCCTATGGATTCCAGGTATTGCACTATCCTTTCCTTAAGGAGTGCTCCATAATCTTGCCCCTACTGAGGTAAGACTGATCGGTCTGTAGTTCCCCGCCTCCCCTGCTACCACTCTTGTGGAGCGGGATCACATGAGCCCTTCTCCAGTCTTCTGGGACCTTTCCTGTGCTCAGAGACTCACTAAACAATTCTGCTAATGGCTCTGCTAGTTCCTCCTTTAGCTCCTTAAGTACCCTGGGATGTATGCCATCAGGTCCCATTGCCTTATCTACCCTGAGCTTAGCAAGCTTTTGTAGGACCCTTTCTTTTGTGAAGGGAGTAGTGCTCAACTCCCTCCCACCTGTGTCCATGATGCTGAGCTGTGGGCCCTGCCCTACCTTCTCTTCAGTAAATACTGAGCAAAAGTATCTATTTAGGATAGATGCCTTTACAGGGTCCTCCTCCTCACATGCTCCCTTTTCTCCATTAAGCTTAGCAATACCGCCTCTGGACTTTCTCCTTTCACTAATGTATCTATAGAAAGTCTTGTCACCTTCTTTACTGTTCGTGCTAGTGTTTCCTCAGTTTGGGACTTTGCCTGCCTTACTGCCTTACCTGCTTCCCTTAGGGCAGTTTGGTATGCCTCCCTATCTTCATCCCGCTGTGTTCCCTTATATTTCCTGAAGGCCAGCCTTTGGCTCTGACCTTTTCTGCTACTGTATTTGAGAACCAAAGTGGTTTCCTTCTTCTTTGCACTTCCTTTCTGTCTAACACAATGGGATGTTGCTTCAAGTATTGCATCCTTAATGCTTGTCCACTTTGCCTGTACCTCCTCACCTGTGTTTCTTTTTGCCAGGGCTAGCTTAACTCTGTTGGCCATCTTATCAAAGTCAGCTCCTCTGAAGTCCCATATTTTGCCTTGGAATGGGATGATGTAGATGTAGTAGCCAAATTGAACCATACCATGTGATGGTCACTGGCCCTCAGGTGACCTTCTACCTGGAGATCTGTGATCCCTTCTTTGATAGTCAGTACTAGATCTAGGATAGCCCTGTCTCTTGTGGGTTGCTGTACCAGTTGTTTGAGGCCCTCCCTGCAGGAATCCACTATGAGTCTAGTTCTGGCAGATGTTCCTGCTGGTATTGACCAATCTGTATCCGGCATGTTGAAGTCTCCCATTATCAGAACCTCCCTTTAGCTGTCATGTTTTGTATATCTTCTAACAGTAATGTGTCTATGTCCCTCTGGTCTGGGGGCCTGTAGACAACCCCAGTTCTTATGGCTGTCCCATTTCCTGTTTCCAGGGTGACCCACAGTTCTTCTGGCTCCTTATGTGTATTCTGAATTTCTGTAGCTTTGATATTTCATTAACATACAGGCCACTCCTCCCCCTTGCACCTCGGTCTCTTCTGAACAATACATAGCCAGGTACTGAAGTCTCCAAGTGTGGTTACTGGTAAACCACGTCTCACTAATTGCTACTATGTCCAGTTTAGCCTCTGACATTATTGCCTGCAGGTCTGGGATCTTATTTCCCAGGCTGTGAGCATTTGTGTACATGATTTTCCATTGCCAGATTTTGGTGTGTTAGTTGTTGGGTGAAGTTTGGCATTACCCCTGTGCATCATATGGGGAGACAAACCTTTTTCTTACCTGGTAATGCAAATGAATGGCAAACATGCTGAATTCCTGTTTGACCACTAGCTGAGGGGAGGGTGTCCTTCCCATTCGACGTATGGGTGCTGCACCCCTCTCCCATTTGCTAGTTTAAATATTCTGCAAAGATGTCAAACTTCTGCCCCAATGCACTGACTCCTTCTTTAGTCAGATGCAGTCCATCAAATTTAAAGAACTTTCGCTCCCAGAACTGTTGCCAGTTCCCTACAAATCTGTGTCCTTTTTCCTGGCACCAGCCCTGAGCCCTGTGTTTAGCTCCCCATCTCCCTTCTCTGACCTTCTGTCCATCTGCCCCTCTCCCAGACTGGCAGGATCTCAGAGAAGGAGATGCCGATGAAATAGATGATAGTTTGTCACCCAGCCTAGTCAGGTGTTCCTTGGTCTCCACAACTGACCGGCTGGTGAGATCATTAGTCCCTATGTGTACTAGGACATCAATGTTTTCTCCTGCTTTGTGAACAATTTTAGCAATGCGGTCAGTGTCTCTCCATGCTGATGTACCTGGAGACATCTGACCATCACCCTGGCTGGAGTTGGGTATCAACTCCTGAATCATGGAGTCTCCTATGATCAGAGTTTTTGGATTTCTTTGTGCTTGTTTTGTTTTGGTTCCTGATTTGGGTGAGTTTTGTTGTGCTAGCTCCTGTGCGCAGTGTCCTGCTCTGCAGTGTCTTCTGCCTCTTTATTTGATTTCAGAGATAGAGGCAGATACCTGTTTGCAGTGTTTATATGGTTTTGGAGGTAATGTGTTGGAGAGCAGAGTGATGGGGCACCTGATTTGCTCCTCCTAACCACCTGCCAACCTCCTGGACCAACTACCCTCTGCGGTCGAGGTTTTTCTGTTGGATGCTGGGGAAATGGCGGTGGTTCTTATAATGTATTTCCTCTTCAATATGAAATTTGAGGCTTGCAATCTCTGCCCATGCTGCCCGGAGCTGAGCCCTAAGATCTCCAAAGGCCCAGCATGTAGGACAGTGTCCTAAATCCTGTAAGACTGTCCTTCTGAAAATTGTTCCACAGTACCTGCAGTTAATGAAATCCATTCCAAATAAGTTGCTGGGTTTGTAACCTAGTCAGAGTAATTAGAAGGAAAAAAAAAAGGAAAAAAAGGAAAAAAATGCAAGTAATGGTTTAATTGTGCTTTGTTTAACTTGTTATAACAAGTTAAATTACTAGTGCCCTGTAAATGAGATCACCTTGTGGAGACCCCACTGATCTGCCCCTTCCTGTTCTGCCACAGGAAATGTCACAACTGTGGTACCCTATAAAAGGAGTGTAGCGTGGGGTGGTTGGGGATGGGTGGGTGGCTGGGCCTTCCGCTGCCAAAAAGAAGAACCATGGATGAAAGAACAAGGAGGTAAGAGCAGAAACAATCAGTCAACAACAAATGCAGTAACCCTGAAAGCTTATCCTAATGTTAGATAAAACTGTAAAACCTGTAAAGCACCACCTGTAATAATTTCAGAGAAGATATACGCTGTAAGAAACTTTGCTCCAGAGAAAAATAAAGCAGTAACAGAAGATATACCTTGCAAAAGACAATTTGAATCAGAAGATTACAGCAGTAATCTGTTAGCACACACCTGTAGGCACACCTTGTAATAATGCAGAAGAAGGTATACCAGCAACAACAATTTGAATCAGAGAAAAAATAAAGCAATGAAATGTTAGCAACAAACAGTAGCAATCCCTGTGAGTAAAAAATAAAAACACCACCACACAGTAAATCTGCTTAGCCAAACTAAGTCTTAATCCTTTTCCTTGCTCTGGTAAGTTTCTCTACTCTGCCTTTCAAGCAGTCTTAGAAGGAAAGAGCTCAGGTGAAGCTAGGTGCCTTGGCCAGCAAACCAAGTCTTCTACCTCCAAGATATCAACTAACCTGACTTTTTAACCCTTCTTTCTGTTGGAAATTATTGACAGTTTGCCAGCTCCACCCCACATACACACCTATTCCTTTGGAAGAGCTGTGGGAGGAAAAGCAATTAGCTCCTTCGATGTGAGAAGGAGACTGAAACACCTCTGAGACAACAAACCTTTTCAACAAACAAGAATAAAATAAAACACAGTGTCAAACAGTAATTTTGCTTAGCCCAATGATAAAAAGTCACAAAAATGTAAGCTCCACCTGTAATACAGTAATTTCAGAGAAGATATACCCTGTAAGAAACACTTTGCTCCAGAGAAAAATAAAGCAGTAACAGAAGATATACCTTGCAAAAGACATTTGAATCAGAAGATTACAGCAGTAATCTGTTAGCACACACCTGTAGGCACACCTTGTAATAATGCAGAAGAAGGTATACCAGCAACAACAATTTGAATCAGAGAAAAATAAAGCAATGAAATGTTAGCAACAAACACTAAAGGATCCATATTTAACTGTGCCTGAATAAAAGTGGAAGCTGTCAGCTGTGTTTTGTTTTGTTCTAGAGTTATAGAACTGTTATTTAATACAACAGCAGATTAGGTTCATTTGGACACATTTTGATACATGGACATATTAGGATAACAGTATCTCAACTACAAGGGGTCTGTGTTAGGTGTGGTTTTGAATGTACACATACACTAGTCACTTGTTACAGAATTACAGATATATAATGTTAAGACAGTATACATTTGACTATTCATGAGTAATATGGACTTACTGTACACAGAGTTTAAGAAAATGTATCTGATCAGTACACTGTGTAAATTTTGACTGACACCACTCTGTGAAACAGCTGGTGACTACTTAATTTAAACTACGGTAAGTTGTCTTCAACCTATTTTTACATAACACATAGATATTTTCATATTTATAATACTTTAAACATTATTTACTATGTTATGTTTAAAGAGTTACTGACTCCTCAAAGAAAACTTTGAAAAACCTAATAATTAGGTAAATTCTGCTTGTATTCCATATATATTCTAGATTTCTCCTGCCCATTATTTATTACTGAGGAAATGTGAATACTATGTTATTTTATCTCGTACAGTTACTTTAAAGTTAATCTGCCTCTATAGCTTACGCTCTACTTCAAGTGATAATGCTCTGTTGTGACATCACAATATGTTGCCGTTAGAGTCACTGTGATGTCACAAGCAGTGTATTATGACCTCAGGTAGGGAGACAGCAACAGAAATAGATGAACTCTTCAGGAGCAGAAATCTGTTTTCATGCAAATGACTTCAACAATAAATAATGGGAAGGAGGAATTAAGAACAAATGTGAAATACAAGTTGAACTTTATCTAAATATTATGTTTTGTTAAAGTTCTCCGGAAGGTGTCAACTGCACTTTAAGCTTATTTTTCCTTGTGGTTTTTAATTGTTGTCTTTCACCAATGCTATCACACACACACACACAGATGGTTTTAAATGAAGTTTCAGTTGGTTTGTAGCTTTACTTAGGGACTGAACTTTCAAGTCAGTGACATTTGACCTTGGGATAGCTTTCTTTTGATGGAACTTTTACTGTCTTTATATGGGTATGTTGTTTTCTGAATGCAGTTTAAACCAATGGGGTCATTAACAACTTTCGCATCTGTTTGTTTGTTTTTTGGTATGATCTGGGTTTTGAGAAAGTATATTCTTCTAAAACAACTGCCAGTGTTTTCTGACTTAGGGTTCTGTGTAATCCAAAAGCTAAGAGCACCTGTGTTCTTTGTAACAACTCTGTTGGTCCAATAAAAGGTATCAAATCATCTGTTTAAGTGGATCTTGTGTTACAAGGACTAACACGGCAACACATTTTTCTGTGGCTTCACAGTTTCAGAAATGTTAGCATGAACTTATCAGTACAGTGCTCATGGTTCTGAAACCATGAAGTGGTATAGTCAAACTCCAAATTCTTGGTTCCATGAAAGGAACTGCACAGAATGTTGTCCATACAAAGAAAACAATACAAAATACAACTGACAGCTCTAGCTTTTATTCAGGCAAAGTTAAATAGAATCCTTTAGAGGTATACATATAATTTATGAAAATACAGACATTTCAAACAGCTGCACATACATAAATAATTCATGTCCACTTTAAATTAGGCATGACAAGAGATGAACACGGTGGTCTGGTTTAGAATTTCACTTAGAGCATCAGTGCAACTAGCAAAGCTATTCCAAAGAGCTAATTTTCTGCTATGGTTATGAAAATATTGGCAGAACTGTTGATTTGGGTTTTCTGGATGCTTCTTGTGCTATGTATTGTAAATTAAAAAATGTTTACTAGATTCTTACCTCCTCAGGTCCTCAGTATTATTCCTATGCAAAAAATAGGTGGCAATCTTTTTTCTTGAGAAATAATTATTTTAAATGTACATACAATTCTTAAATGATGATGGAAACTGAACATTTTATCACTAGCATAAACTAGAATACATCTGGCATCAATTAGGAAGAAAAAGGTGGGTCAATTTTAGCCCACTTTCATTGCACTGCTGCTGTAAGTAGCATAATAATTTGCAAAACTGAGGCTGTTTAGAAGTTCAATAGGAGTTATGCCAAACAAATGTAAATATATCTAAAAGCATACAAGTTACAGAAACAAACCAGTATGAAAGCTGTTCAGGACAAATGACCTTTCAAATGCACCTATTCATTAAGCTGCACAAATTATATTTTTAAACTATGGCCATCTGATTACTTCAGTTTTCATTTTCATAGGAGTTATGCCAAACAAATAAATATCTCTTAAAGTATATGCATTACACATAACTCATCAGTATGAAGGTTGTTCAGGACAAAATACCTTACCAATGAACCTATTCATTAGCTGCATTAATCATATTTTTAAACTATGGTCATCTGATTACATGAGTTTTCATTTGTCTTCACAATGATCACCTTTCATATGGCTATATTAAAAAAATCTAATGAATTCAGATTAGTGACTGCCCTCATTTGAAACGTCATTTTTTCCTGAACAACTTTCATGTTGGTTGTATATTGGTAACTTGTATACTTTCCAATATATTTACATTTGTTTGGCATGACTCTACTGTACTCACTCAGAAAGGAAAAATGAGGTTGTTTGGAAGACCATATTTTATAAAATATAAAGAATTCAGATTTGTGACTATCCTCATCTGAAAGGTCTTTTGTCCTGAAACAAATTTCAACCTGGTTCTTTTGTGCACCTTAAATAGTTTTAAAAATATTCAGATTTGTTTGGAAGGGTGCACATTTGTTCTTGGAGAAAAGCAGCTTGCAGTTCTGTGTCCATCATTCTAAAAGAAAGAAGGAGTATTGTTTAACTGCCATAGGGATTTGCAGTTATGGAAGGATACATTGAAAACTACTAAAGAATGTGTTCCACAGAAACCCTCTTTCAAGTTAAGTAATATGGCTGTAGCCCTCCCACAGCTACAACAAAACATAGGCTTACCCTAGATAGAGTGTAGTACTGAATCCAATACAATGGCAGTTTTCTGTCCCTGGTTACTGTAACAAACAGTGTATATAATTTCAAGACAAGCCTACCCTAGATAGGGTATTTGTAGGATTCAATGGAGCTGGTAGGTCACTGGCTACACTAGTACAATATGGCAGCCCCAGCATGCACAGACACCTGTTACCTTAATGACTTTAAGTGCACAGCAGTGCAGGAGGACTCCAGCTGTAAATGAGAGAAGAATTGAGCAGAGTGGTCAACTGATCAACAAACTACTGGCTGACTCCAGCAGACTTGAGGCAGACAACTGTCTTCAGGGCTTATGGTCCTTTGCACAAACAGGCCACTGTGTGGATGGGCCACTTGCAATTAGTTCCCATAAAAGGGATTTCTGACCCTGATTGGCTGCAGAAGCTCAGTGGGAAGTCTTGAGCTTTGCTGGAGTCTTTGTTGCTGGCTGTGCTTTTGATGGAGTGATGGGTGCAGGAGGAGGGCAGAAAAGGGCAGTAAATGAGCCCTCATAACCCCTCAATCTGAGGCAGTAATCCAGTAGTGTCTGAAGTCAAAAGCACAAGTGTATGGAGCATCACTGAGTTGGTCAAGTTGCTAAAGCAGCATAAGCAAAAGCACACAAAACAAGCAGCACTCTCAGAATACAAATAAGAGAAACCAAGTAGGTAAAGTTCAACAGCCAGAAAGCTGCTACTACCCAGTGCTTCAGGTCCAAGGTGTGACTCCTTGTCAGGGTGTCTGAAGTCAGGTGCAGGGTTTTATATTTTAAATGTCCCTGGTTTCATGCCCACCCACCTCCAGGTATGATTTCTGATTCGCTGGAGGAGCTCTGGGGAAGTCTGTCACTTTGCTGGAGTCCATGTTGGTGGAAGGGTTCCAGAAGGCATGATCAGTACAGTGGGAGAGCTGGAAAGGTCAGCAAATGAGCCCTCAAAATCCCTGAAGCTGAAGCAGAAATTCATAGGTGTCTGAAGGTGGGTACGGGTTATAAAATTGTGAATGTCATCATGTGTGCCAACCCACCTCCAGGTGTGATTTCTGAGCTCTGATTAGCTGGAGGAGCTCATGGGTATGTTTAGCACTTTGCTGAATTCTCTGTTGCTGGTGGCACTCTGAGGGAGTGATCGATGCAGAGAGGGATGAAAAAGTTAGCAAATGAGTCATGACCCCTATGGTTGAGGCTGTGGTCCGCATCATCGAAGTCAGGTGCATGGCTTTAAATATAAATGTTCCTGGTTTCATGCCCACCTGCCTCCAGACATGATTTCTAAGCTCTGATTGGCTGGAGGAGCTCAGGAAGAAACCTAGCACTTGCTGGAGTCTCTATTGTTTGCAATGTTACTGAGGGAGTGATCAGTGCAGTGGGAGGGCTGAAAAGGTCAGCAATGAGCCCTCATGTCCCATGAAGCTGAGGCAGTGGTCCAGTGGCATCTGAAGTCAGGCACAGGATTTACATTTTAAATGTCCCTGGTTTTGCACCCACCCACCTCCATGCACAATTTGAGCTCTGACTGGCTGGAGAAGTTCATGGAGAAGTCTAGCACTTTACTGGAGTATCTGTTGCTGGCAGAACTCATGAGGGATTGAAAAGTGTAGGGGGCTGTAAAGGTCAGCAAATGAGCCCTGATTACCCTGAAGCTGAGACAGTGGTCCAGCAGTGTCTGCTTGGTTTAAAGGCCCAACACTAAACAGTTTAAATTATAGTGACAAGTTAGCTGTTTACAAGGTAATTTTAGTCCATAGAATTTGCATAAGCCATGGAAATTAGACAGTATAATACTCAAAATCTAGCCTCAACAAATTATATTTTGTGCATTAAAATTTAATAATTGTATGTTTTTCCAATTTTGTAATTTATATTCCACCCAACACAAGAAAGTGAATACTTAGGGCCTCTGGAGATGCTATGCTGTTTTTTTTTTGTCAGTTTGAAGAATGTTTCCAACTTAAATTCAAACCTCAAAGTCTCAGCTGGAGCTTTTCAAGTTATCAACAATAAAGTACTTCAAACCTTGCTGAAACTCTGTCACTGACATCAGCAAGGGCATCTAACATTTCTCTCATACTACAGAACTTGTAGTGAGAACAAAACATTTTCCACACTGTTGATCAAACCCAGGTCTGCTCACTCACCACTGCTTGGTAACCTGTAGACCTACCATGATACAAAGACTCTGTGACAGGAAATGCATGCTTTGCAAAGGTCATTCAGCACTGACAGCAGACCCCCCACACACACACACACACAGCTGCATATTTAGTAATGAACCAATCAGTCAATTTGAAGTAATGTTCCCAAGTTGCATTCAAACCTCAAAGTCTCAGCTGGAAACTCTCAGTTATCATCAATATAGAACTTTGCATCTTGCTGAAAGTTTGTCATTAATATCAGTAATGATATCAAGTGATTTCTATTATACTACAGAAACAGCAGTAAAAACATAAAACGGTCCCATACTGGGGATCAACATATGCCCCTTACCCACTACTGCTTGGTAGCATGTAGCTTTATTGTTGTACAAAGGCTCCTAGACAGGAAATGAATGCTGTGATGAAGGACATTCAACACTGTGCAGACAAAACCCCACCTACCCACCCACCCACCCACACAGAGCTGCAGTGATTTAATAATGAACCAGTCACTCAAGTAATGTTCCTAAGTTGCATCTAGACCTCAAGGTCTCAGCAGGACTTTTTTGTGGTATATTTATCTCCTCTGTGGCTGGGGGTGTTACCGTGGTTCCCCAGTCCAGCTTGACCTCACAGCCCCCACTGTACCCCAAGCCCCAAGCTCTACCCTTCCTTCAGTCCTGCACAGCGTGTTCTCTTATGGCTGGTATGCAACCACCACTGCAGAAGCTGGGGGGTCCAGATCAAGGGAGCATCCAGAACTGGAGCCAGGCTGTGCTGCCAGACCAGCCATCAAGTAGTGCACCAATGTGTTTTTCCCATAGTATGCACCCCCAGGCAAGGATGTCAATTGACCCTGTAGTGTGCTGCCATGCACTACTATGTCAGACGCTGCCAATGCTGGCCCCCATTCTGAGCAGCCTATTGCAATGACCTCCCCAGCCAGCTAGAGCTGGCAGAGCTGTAGATTCCCCATCCCACCCTTCTTGGAGAAGGACAGCAGTCATGGGGATGCTCAATCTTTCTCCCTCCCAGCTGACCCCAGTGACTCAGGCTCATTTCTGAACCCAGGTTGACCAGGTGGCACGAGGTGTGGCATCCAGCACCTCAACCCTCAGTGCCATCGGGCCCTCAGCTGGAAATTTTAAATTATCAGCAGTATAGAACTTCACATCTTGCTGCAACTGTATCACTAACATCAGCACGACATCAAACAATTTCTATCATGCTACAGAAATTGTAGTAAGAACCAAAAAGTCCCATACTGGAGATCAAACCAAAGTCTCGTCTAACTACTGCTTGGTAGCCTGTAGTTTGTTTGCTGAACAAAGGCTCTTAGATAGGAAATGGATGCTGTGGCAATGGGCATTCAGCACTGTATGTAGACATTCCACCACACACACACAGTGGATTTAGTGATGAACCAGTCAGTCAATTTGAAGTAATGTTCCCAAGTCATATTCAAACCTCAAAGTCTCAGCCAGAAATTTGTGTTATCAGCAATATACAACTTCACATCTTGCTGAAACTCTATCACTAACATCAGCAATTACATCAGTTCTGGAGACCCCATCTCTGCAAAGACATAGGCAGGGTGGAGGCTGTTCTGAGGAGGGCATCAAATGGTGCAGGGTCTGCACCAGAAGACATATGAACAGAGTCTAAAGGAGCTTAATATGTATACTCGAGGAAAGGAAGGAAAGAGGGAACATGATAGAAACTTTCGGTCACCTCAAGGAATCAACAAAGTCCAAGATGGTAGCATCTTTCAGAAAAGCAATATGAAAGAACAGAGGGCACAATTTGAAGATGGGGAATGGCCAGAGGTAATGTGAGGAAGTATTGTTTCACAGAGAGGATTGTGGTTGCATGGAACAGCCTTCCTGAGGAGGTTGTGAGTCAAAAACAGTGGGGAATTCAAGAATGCATGGGAAAGACATAAGGCAATTCTAGTGGGGAGAAGTGAAGTAGGCTGTTGGTTAACTAGGAGCTGCAGCTAGCCTTTAGTTAGGAACTGGGCAGACTAGGTGAGCCAAGTGGTCCTTATCTGCCATCAAATTCTATGTTTCTATGTTAAGTTTCTCTGATACTACAGAAACTGAGTAAGAATAAAAAGTCCCACACTGGGGATCAAACACAGGTCACCTACCCACTACTAAATGATAAGCTGTAGCTTTACCACTGTGCAAAATCCAACTGACAAGAAATGAATGTTGTGGCAAAAGAAATTGAACACTGAATGCAGACCCCTCCCCATCCAAAGTTGCAATGAATTTAGTAATGAAAAAGTCTGTCAATCTGAAGTAATGTTTCTCAAGTGGCAGTCGAACCTGAAAGTTTCAGCTAGAACTGTTATCAGCAATATAGAACTTCAAATGTTGCTGAAATTTCATCATGAACATCAGCAAGAGCATCTAACAATGCCTTTGTACTAAAGAAATTGTAGTGACAATGCAAACAAATGTCCCACATAGGATTATGCCCAGGCCACCCACCCACTGCTAAGTGGTATCCTGTAACTCTACCATTGTACAAAGGCTCTGTGGCAGGAAATGCTTGCTGTGGCCAAGAACATTTAGTCCTGCATGCAGGCACCTCCCCCACCACTCACACACACACAGCTGCAATTGACTGCAGTAATGAACCAGTCAGTCACTTTGAAGTAACACTCCAAGCTGCATTCAAACCTTAAAATCTCAGCTGGAAATGTTAAAGTTATCAGCAATATAGAAATTTGCATCTTGCTGAAAATCTATCACTAACATCATAGATGACATCAAACAATTTCTCTGATACTACAGAAACTGAGTAAATGAAAACAATATCTTACACTAGGGATTGAAACTAGGCTCCTGCTGCACTACTGACTGGTCGCCTGTAGCTTTGTCCCGTAGTCAGTTGCTTTACTTTACCACTGTACTGAAACTCACTGACAGGACATCAGTGCAGTGGCAAAGGACATCTAACTCTGAGTTCACCCCCAAACAGCTGCAGTGGATTTAGTAATGCACTAGTTTGCCAATTTGAAGTTATGTTTCCCAAGTTGAATTCAACTTTGAAAGTCTCAGTTGGAACTTTTCAAGTTGTCAGTAATACAGAACTTCAGACTTTGCTGAAACTCTATCACTAACATCAGCAACAGCATCTAACAATTTTTCTCATACTGCATAAAGTGAAAAAAGTTCAACACTTAGGACTGAACCTAGGCTTGTGTAGGTCTGAAACCCTATGCTAAGACCTAAGAGCCCTATTGCTGACATCATCAGAGGCATCATGCAGTCAAATCACTACAATGAATGTGCCTTTGAGCTTGACTAAATGCAAAAGATTGCATGACCACAATACATGCTTACCGATATGCTGTTGTTGCCTAAAATAATAGGATACCTCTCCTGACTGGATGTTTTCCTCATTGAAAGGGTCACCTTAAATACATGCTAGTACAAGTCCTTGATTTTAAAACATGAATCCCCCCACACACACACAGTGTGTAAGGGATGAGTTCAACATTATTAAATCAAAGTATCAATGGTACTGAGTGGTAAAGGTATAGATGGTCATTTTTGTGTAGTGCAAAACACATACACATGCTAAACAATATAAACAAAGATGCTACACACACATGCATTCAAGCATACACAACCCTCACAGAATAAACAGGTATACCCACATATTAAAACACTGTAAATTTTACTTGATCAGTTCCTGCACTCTGGAGTCAGCATGATCTTATACACATAAAGAAACGTCTTATTAGCTATGATGGATGAGCACCTACTCCCTCTTGGCATTGATTAGTCATGATGGAGAGGGACAGTTACTTTTCCATATTCTTAACTACTGGGTCACTTTACTTTTTGAGATTGGAGAAGTGCCCTGATGGAGCAAAAAGTTACAATGGAAATGTTAATACTTCCTATGACACTGCCATGCCACCAAGCAGATCCACAAGACATGGACAAGAAATAACGAGCAGGAAAAGAAAGCTAAACATGTTACTACTCCTCAGACATGACTAATTTCCACAATGCCTTTTCTGTGATACAAAGCAAAAACAGACACCTGCTCAGAGAAATTGACACCCATCAATTGCTCCATAGGATAAGAGTAGGAGTAGTGCCTCAAAGGTAATAGGCAGTTCTCTTCTCAGCTCCTTTAATGTTTATGACTCCTGAGAAAATACTGCTTTTCCCAATTCATCCCTGGATGAAAGTAATGCCCCAGTGATAATGTTTAGGTAAGTACCAAGTCCTGGAGTGAAACAGAAATAAGTACTGAGCTAGCAGGGATGATGAGGGAATTTGGTGGTGAAACACTGCTGAAAAATTTCTTTAGGGAAAACGGTATTTTCAAAACACTAAATTACTCATTTACAGCCTTCTTCAGCCCCATAAAGAATATTTAGATAGAAATGTGTTGTTGTGTGTGTGTGTGTGTGTGTGTATGTGTGAGTGTGTGTGTGTGTTTGTATTTGTGTTTGTGTTGGGGGTTCAGCCTCACATTTTGAACTGGGATCGATACAGAGAGAAAAAAAGAATCATTCTACTATGTACTAATGAGGTAACCTGTTCTTGATCTGTACTCTGCTCTGAATCATTTATTCATTTCAGTTGTTTCCTTAAAGGTGATCTGCTGTACAAAATAGATCAGAGTATCTGTAACTTGTAGAACAGCTCTCAGTTCATAGAATGAAATGTGATTCACTGTGAGCTGAGACACCCTGAGCATGACAGGTGGATATTATTTTCTTTGGGGAACAATGTTTAACTTCTCTCGTACAGTCACAGACCCTGCAAAAGTTTCTATCCAAGTTGCATGGTGGTTTAATGAACCCTGATTCCGTAGTGTACCTCCCCAAATTGCAACATTTAAGAATTCCTAAGAAAGGAACTTGTACTGAAATCTGCTTGCCATTGTTTTTATGACCACTTACCTTCTGTATAATGATGTAACTTGATTGCTCTCTGTCAGATCTCTATGCTGATATACCTTGTTTGCAACCCCAATGTCTGTACTTGACCTGTCACCCTCTGAGTTGGTGGAATCTTGTAGTATATACCTTACCTATGCCGATTTATCTATTTGTCACTAATATGGTTCATGTGTCTCAGTTTTTGTATACCTGTTTGTAACTGATATTGAATCTTTGAAAAGAGCACTTGTGTTCAAAGGTGTTATCAGTTCAGCTCTGCAAACCCCAACTTATTTGAATGCCTGAAAATGTTGCTTAAATGAGATGCCAATACTGATAATACTAAAAGGGCAACATAACTAAAATGTGCTTTTACCTCTCAATTAATGATGATGAGTAAACTGGTAACACAACTGAAAACTAACTTCCACATTACAGTGCAGTTCAGTGGCACAAAGCTCAACATTTTCAGAGTACAAAATAAATTCTCTACCTACCTCAGCTTTTATGACAGCATATCATAAGATTGAATGCAGTGGCTACACATTTAATTTACCACTGCCAAAAACTATAAATAATTATGAGGTAATCATAGCAAGGAACTGGTCTGACATGACACCTGTGCTGCTGGTGTTCTCAGGAAGGTGGGAGGGGCAGACCTCAGACAGCATTTATGAACAGCACTGCTAGTGTTATTGGGCAGTCGAGCAGAGCAAGAGCACAAAGAATGGCCAAAGCCCACTTTCTCTACCCCAGTCAACTGCACAATCTAGGAATATAGTTTGGTTGCATTATGATGCTACTTGAAAGCTTCTAACAGATTACACATTCATGAACAAACTATAGCACTCTCACGTAGTATCACAATGCAGCTGAATTATTAAACACATCAATTCTAAACAAGCAGAAAAGAATATACCTGGCTATAAGTGGGCTCTAAGTTGTGCTTGTTGGTTCCTAATAATCAGAAACCAAAAAGACAAATCCAATTTCTAAGTTTAAACTAAAAGAGTTTCCTATCATCTTTAAATTATACTGGAAGAAGTCAACAGAACTAAAATCCTATATACACTACTTAACAGAATTAATAATTGCCTTAGAAATACTGCCACGGTGAGGTTTTCATCTAAAACATCCAGATTTGCCAGGAAGACGCTCGGTGAAAAACAGTTGATTGTCAGATGCCAAGTTTTGTGCACTGCAAATTTGCTCAGTACCATAATCAGCTATTTATATATTGCCTCAGAATAAAGCCCCTGTCAAACTTGGCTGATACTGGTACTGATCAGAAGCTCTGTAAAACAGCATCTGGCAATTAACTGTTTCTCTCATAGCAACTTGAGCAATACATAATTGCTTAATTTTTCTGAAAGATATGTTTAGGGCTACTTCTACTACTCAGCAAATGACACTCTGACAACTCTACCTCTCTATCAGTACTAATACATACTGTATGAAAAACACTGATCCCAGCTTTTGTAGGACATGGAATCCAATATGCTACCTAGAGAAACTTGGAATGAAAGAAGCATCTTACCCTTTTGAATAATATATACTGAGTCAGTTTCAGATTCTAAAAGCTAGAATGTTATGTCATGATTTATGTAGCTAGCCTGACTTGAATTTCTTTGAACCTTAACGCCAGAACATCACAGATTGACAACTAGTTTCTAGTGGTGCAAAACATTTTTCTGTCTACCATTGGACTAATAATGTGTTGCAGGACACTGACCACACCAACTGCTGCAGTTTTTGGAAATATACATCGATCTCAGCAGCTCCTTGGAATTGGGAACTAGAATAACTAAAGATAATGGACTGATGGATGTCAATTCCACCAAGGATTTGTTTTTGTTAATATGAAACAGGGATGCACATGCCCTTCTCCTGGTCACCATCATTGGAGTTTGCAGGCTGTGAGGTTGTTTCAGGCAGCAGATTGCCATGAGGGCTACCTGTCTCTGTGTAAGATGCCATTCACTGCCCATTGCACTACTCATCAGGCCAGGAGTGGTAACATGACATGAAGGCAGGAAAGGTGCTTGCTTGACTGTTGCTTAGTCCATTCAGCTCTTGCCATCTGCAAGCATGGAATATAGTTTGGTTGCATCATGACGCTATGTGAATGTTTCAGACATAGGATATTCATAAGCACTCTTACCTAATATCTCAATCTTTATCAAATGCAGAAAAGAGCATGCATGACCACAAGAGGCTCTTACAAGCTACACTTCTTTGTGCCTAGAAATAAATAAACAAAATGATCTTAGCTAGAACCAGGTCACAGACAAGCACAGGCTAATTTTATGGGAGCAAGAGCCATCTGCCCTTGTGGTGACACTCTTCAGGAAAAGTGGTATTCATGCTTCCTGCAGTTTTCAGAAGTACCTCATTCTTTGTTCTTGCCCAAACATTTCAACCTTCCTTAAATATGAAGGCAAAGAAACACTTATTTTGCAGCTCCCTTTCAGAATAAAATGAGAGAACCCTTATTATTTATGAAGATGAGATGTGTTTTCTACAGTGCAAACACTGTACTTTTTGGTGATTGTCAAAGTGTTAGTATTTATGCTTACAATCACCTGACAATGTCTCAATGCATGATTGATAGTGAGTGAAAATCTAGGAAAACAGCTTCCTGTAGGTCATATGATGTCCAGTTCTGGTGTGCAGTGCACCCCATGACAAATGCCAGCCACCGTACTCTTCCAGATCTTGAAAGACACTGAGACCACTCTGCTTGACAGTCACTGACCTTATTAAGAAATGCATCCCAAGGCCACCCAACATAGGTCTGAGGGGATAGTGTGGGAGTGAGATTTGTGGTCAGGGGAGACAATGTGGTCTAGTGGTGAGAGGACTCATTTGGGAGCCAGAAGACTGCAGGTTCAAATCATGATTGTCAAACATACTGCTGTGTATTACAGTTGGAAGATCTGGCAGCTTCTTTTCTCAGGGTGCTACAGTATGCTCATATTGGGGAAAACAGAAAATGAAGAGGAAGAACATGCACACAAAAATGCAATAATATCACATTTAATTACTTACTATGGTCATCTCCCTGAAGATGGTGTGAGATGCAGATACTCAGGTATCCTTGGTAAGCGATCTGTCCACTGTTGATTATTACATGCATTTTGAATGTAAAAAAGTGGATTATTGCACTTCTGTGTGCATGTGCTTCTTTGGTGTTTTTCTGGTATAATACTGTGTCATCTTAGGCAAATCACAGAAACTGTCTTTGATCCAGTCCACCATGCTGTGGAAATGGATAGAAATAGAACCCTTTGGGCAGTGTCGTAGAAGTATAAGACAGAAGAGATGAGGCAAAATTTAATTTTGCTGGCAAAATTCTGGCAAAATTGTGAATTTTGTCATATGAAATATTTTGCAAAATTCACGATTCTGCAGACTATTTTGTGGTGCAAAATACAGCAGAATTTCGCAGTTTGCACTCCGTGAAATATTTGCAAAATGTGCAAATTTCATGAAATACTTGCAGAATGAAATTTCAGATTTTGCCCATCTCTAGTAAGACAGAAAGCATAGGCAGACCAGGAGGAGTTATACAATTCACAGGTAGTGTTTTACTAATATCAATAACAATAAAATAAAAATAAAATTGCACAGGATAGAGCTTCATACAGGAGTACACACAAAATATCTTACATCTGAGTCTCCTTCCTGGAAAACATTACTATGTTTATATCAGATCTTTTGCTTTGCTGTTCAAACTCTCGATTCTGTTGCTCTAAGTAAAATTTCCTGTTTTTCACAAAACATTTCGAACTTTGTCAGTTTCCTTCCTGAGACCAGCTTGAAGAGCACATCTAGTCTTAAAGAAAAACTTATGTCATGGAAATTTTATTTGCTTCCTTGTCAACAAACTCCTATTTTCCAGTAACTGATGGTGATACAGTAAAGCCTAAAAGGATGAAGCACAGTGTCATAGGTTTACTTCACAATGAGATGCCTTGGGCTGGACACTCATAATTAGGTGGGTACAAAATGTCTAGAAGGCAGAAAACAAAGGGTAATCATTAATGTGGTACCTTCAAGGGAGGGTAGAGTCATCAGTGGAGTGCCTCAGGGTCAGTATTGGGGTCACTCCTTTTCAGTATATTTATAGTGGACATAGCAGAAGGGCTGGAGGGAAGATTGTGTTATTTATAAATGACACAAAGGTCTGCAATAGAGTGGATATGCCTGAGGGGTTGAGAGCATGTGAAGGGATCTGGAAAACTGGAAGAATGGTCCTGGGAATGACAATTGTTCTTCAATGCAGAGAAATGCAGGATCAATTTTATTGCATGTGCAGAATTTTCAAATCCATATAATGAAATTCCACAGAATTTTCTAAATTCCACTGAAATTCCACCAAATTTGCCACAAACCAAATGGTGAAATTCTGTGGTAGAAAATAGTTGTGGAATGATTTTCCACAGAATAAATGCTGTTCCACTGAATATTATTCCATTGATCTCAATATTTTCTGCAGAAATTGTTGTGGAATAATTTTCTGCTGAAAAATCATTTTCCTCACAATATTATTTCACAGATCACAGTAGGCAGAATCCTACAGAAGAACCAGTGAAATTCCAGTAGAAATTCTGCCGCAGAATGGCCATTCTGTGCTAATTCCACCAGCAGAATTCCACCTTTCGACAACACTAGGGATCATGCACTTAGGCAAGAATAACCAAGGCATGGAATACCGTAAGAGGGCATGCCCTAGCGGTTACTGAGCTGGAAAGGGACCTTGGCATAATCATTTCACTGGACCTGAAGATGGCAAAGCAAGGTGAGAAGGTGGTGGTAAGGGCAAGTAGGATGCTGGGATGTACTGGCAGGGAAATAACTAGCAGGAAGAAAGAGGTCATAATGCCCTTTTATAGGCAGCTTGTCAGGCCTCACCTTGAGTATGGGGTCCAGTTGTAGAGGCCATACCTCAAGAAAGACACGGATAGGGTAGAGTGCATCCAGAGGCGGGTGACATAAATGGAAAAGAAATTAGTCATCTGGCATATGAGGAATGGCTGAAGAACCTGAGCATGTACTCACTTGAGCAAAAAGGGAGAGGGGGACATGACTGAGACCTTCAAATATATCAAGGGTATCAACAGGGTGCCAGTGGGAGAAATCTTCCAGCTAAGGAATCAGCTGAGAACAAGGGGCATGGTTTGCAAATTGTAGGGGGTTCAAAGGAAACATTAGAAATTCTATTTCATGAGGAGGGTGATGGAAACTGGAAAAGACTCCTGAGAGGTGGTGGGGCAGTAGTTGTAGGGGGATTTAGAGAGTGTGGATAGTCACAAAGGTATGTTACAGATGGGGAAGGGTTAGGAGGCACACCAGAGTCCTAGTGGCCTGCTAGGCATATTGGCCAGACTAGGTGGGCCTGATAGTCCTTTTCTGCTGACACGTTTCTATGTGTCTGACAAAAGGATTACCTCCCATTGAAATTGCATTGTTTGCTGCAGTAACTCTACTGCAGAATTCTGCAGCACTGAGCTTCATCCTGGTGGGTTTCACTGTTTATTAGTGCTGTGTGGAATTTTTAAATTCTGGCAGAACAAAATTTTGTAGAATTTTGAAATCCTGTCAAATTTCACCAGAAATGGAATAGCAGAATTCTGCAGTAGAAAAATAAGGAATGAGTTTCCACAACATTTTCATGGAATTTTATTCTCATATCTCAATATTTTCTCAAAAATGGTTGCAGAATGATTTTCTACAGAAAAGTGCTGTTCCACAGAATATTATTCCATAGATCGCAGTGGCAGAGTTCTGTAGAAGAATCAGCAAAATTCCAACAGAAATTCCACCAGCAGAATGATCATTCTACGGTAATTTCACAGGTGGAATTCTGCATTTAGCACAGCACTAGGATATACACTGAATGTGTTTGCTTTATTTTGTTCTCACTGTTCATACTAGTCCCTGCAACTCTCCTGGGGTTTCCATTTTATGGTTGTTGAAGCTCATTGTCCATAGAGCTGCATTAGTAATGAGAACATGATGTAAAATCAACCACTTATATCATGAATCTCAATGCTGAAGGTACAAATATCCTGAAAAAAACATCTGAAAACACACAAATTGGAAATAATTTAATGGGGAAATCTGTATTACTATTCAAACAGTTTGCAAGCAAAGCTAAAAGAAGGTAAATGTATTTCACACTTAGCTGTGAATAGTATTGTTGAAATCTAATTAAGCAGACAGGCATATTGTAGAGTCCAAAGGGTGATTTCACATCATGTTCTCATGTACTAGTGAAGTTCTCAGGACAGTGAGATTTCAACAACCATAAAATGCAGACCTCTAGGGTAGTTACAGGGACTAGTATGAACTGTGGAAATAAACTAAAGCAATTGCATATATCCCTAACAGCTACAGGAATAGAGTTGTCTGTTGACATGGAAACGAACAAAATTTACAAGACATGAGGGTGTTGTTTTCCTTAACAGGTATAACAAAATAATACATTTTGTCCCAGAGTTGGTTTCCTGCTGACATTTCTATAAACAAGCTTGTGGAGGTCAAAATGCATCTCAAGGTCAACCCTGTGTTCCAGATGGTTGTCTTTTCTAAAAACCCAAACAGTGTTCTGCAATCATTCCAAAAATATAATTATATATATTTGCAAACCATGGGATCCCAGTTTCACATGAAGATTCACATATTGTATATACATACTGACAAATACAAGGGGACCATGGTAGTAAGACAAAGGGTGGAGATGGCCAGAGATTGAGTAGGGTCTACGGTGACACAGTAGTAAGGGAAAACTGGGCAGACTAGGTGGGCCAAGAGGTCCTTATCTGCTGACAATTTCTATGTTTTATATATCTATTTTAACTACAGGGAAGAAAGGGGAGAGAAACAGACTAGAAACAGGAAGTGAAAGAAGGAAGTGAACAGGGGAAACGTTGAGATCATCTGAGTGGCCAATTCCTAGGTGCCATAAGAAAACCTGATTGTACAATCAGACAGGCAAGAGACAGTGCCAGAATAGGAAAAGACAATATAGAGCTTTGATTTTACTTCTCTGCATAACAAATGGGAAATGGTCTACACAACCCTGAGCACAGAATACAGGACAGCATGGATTCACAGCAGGAAGGTCATGTCAAACAAATCTAATTGATTTCTTTGACTGGGTGACTAGGAAGTGCATCAGAGGGAGCGTGGATGGGCCTACCTGGATTTCAGTAAGGACTTTGGTACTGTTCCACATAGAAGACTTGTGAACAAGCTGAGCAGCCTGGGAGTGAGCCACAAGGTGGTAAACTGGGTTAGGAACTGGCTGAGTGATAGAAGACAGAGTGTCTTGGTAAATGGTGCTCAATCTAAGGAAAGGAGGCTGACCAGAAGGGTGCCACAGGGATTAGTACTGGGAGAGTCCTGTTTAATGTCTTTATGAGGGACATTATGGAGGGCTAAGTGGAAGGTGTGCCTCTTTACAGATGACATTAAGATCTGTAAGAGGGTGGACATCCTGGGAGGGGTTGAAAAATGAGGAGGGACCTAGGTAAACTGGAGGAATGGTCTAGAGTGTGGCAGCTGAGATTCAATGCAAAAGTGCAAAATCATGCATTGGGATGCAAGAACCCAGGGAAGGATTACATGATGGTGGGCAGAAAACTGATGGTCATCAAACAGGAAAGGGATTTGGGGATTATCATATCTGATGACATAAATGTGGCAGAACAATGTGCCAAAGCTGTGGGGAGAGCTATGGATGCTGGGGTATAGGGAAAAGTATCACCAGCAGAAGGAAGGAGGTGATGATGCTCCTGTAAAGATCATTGGTGAGGCCTCATTTGGAATACTGTGTCCAGTTCTGGAGGCTGCATCACCTTAAGGACATAGACAGGTTGGAGGCAATTCAAAGAAGGGCAGCAAAGATGGTGCAGGGCCTGCACCAAACATAATATGAGGAGAGACTGGGAGATCTCAATATGTATATGCTGGAGGAGAGGAGAGACAGAGGAGTTATGATAGAAACCTACAAATATCTAAATGGTATAAATAGGGTACTGGAGGGTATCCTGTTTCAGAAAAGAAGATGTCCAGAAATGAGGGGCATGACATGAGGTTGGAAGGGTAGACTAAGGGTACCGTGAGGAAGTATTTCTTCATGGAAAGGGTAGTGGATGCATGGAATAGACTCCCAGCAGAGGTTGTGGGGCAAACACAGTGGGAGTTCAAGCATGCATGGATAGGCATAGGGTAACCCTAGCAACAGGAACGAGGCAGTAAAGCCGGAGATTGAGTAGGGTCTGCAGCTTTACAGTGAGCAGGGAAATGAGCATACTGGATAGGTCTAGTGGTCCTTATTTGTCATCAATTTCTATGTTTCTATGTCAGAGGCAGGATCCCACAAGAATGAGTGATTACTTTTAGCTGGGCTGCTCTGGATAAATGAGTTGTATTGTACATCATAATTTGCAGCAAAACCAAAAAGCTAGACAAGAAGGAGTTAAGTGGCAAGATTTTATAACTTTATTTGGCAAGGTGTCACTAAGCATTGAGGCAATTGGTGCCGTGGATTGGTGCATACAATGAGCGGGTTAAATAGAATTAGTATGGCAAACCCACTTTGGTAAAAGACTAGTACTGACAACAAACAAGATATGTTTTGTAGTGGCTTACTTGATCTGCTATTGGCAGGATGCAGCAACAAGCAAGGTAACTTTCTCCAGGATCCTTACCAACTGCTGGCACCAGCTGATAAACAAAATACAGCCCCTTACCTACTGTACATAGCCCACCCTGGGGGCATGCCTCCCTACCAGCCTTCTCTCATCTCTCTACTGCTGTTTCATCTGTCCAGTCCAGTAAGTCTGAAAGCACCTTCTGTAACATAACAGAAAACTGGGACAAGAAAGTTCTGTAAAAGCTTTAAGCTATTTTGCCATGCTGACCAGGACAGACACCATGGGTTGTCCACCTACCATGTTTTGTTTTCATCTTTCTGACTCTAATCATGAGATTCAACTTCAGGCAGCTGGCATCATAAAAAGAAAATCAACATGACTTCACCTTTGCAGGTGCTGGTGGGGTGTAATATTAATAACTGCAAGTTCTAAATGATCTAAGTGGTATGGAATGCATGGAATGCAACACTTGATGACCCTGACATGGGAAATGCATCATATACAATCAGTGTATCCTTATCCTGACTGACTGCGGCTCCATTTCATCTGGTTGTTGGAGGACACCAATAGATTGATTTCTTCTGTCCTTTTGGTTGTGACAGGCTACAAATTCAACTGACTGCATTTACTGAAGGCAGCATAGACCATGGGAGGAAACAGTGGGGACAAAAAGGGCATATCACTATAGGAGTAGCCAACTAGAGGGCTACTTTAAGAGGTGGCAAGTTTGAATCATCCAGTGGACCTTCACAAAGCGATCAAAATCCTACAAAGCAGACCATGGCTCTCCATTCCATCTGGTTGTTGGAGGACACAATCAGACTGATTTCCTTCTGTCCTTTTGGCTGTGACAGGATACAGATTCAGCTGGCCACATTTACTTAAGGCAGCATAGCCTGCACAGTTCTAGGGGCACAGACCGTAAGAGGAAACAGCGGGGACACAAACGATGCAACACTGTATAGTACTACCCTCCCACCCACCCCTCTCCTGCCCTTCTGTCCTTTGGTTGTGACAGGTTACAAATTCAATCAGCTGCATTTACTTAAGGAAGCCTAGCCTGCACAGTCTCAAGGGTACAGATCATGAGAGGGAAAAGTGGGGATACAAACAGCGCATCACTGTGTAGTACTTTCCTCCCACCCATCACCCTCCTGCTCTTCTGTTCTTTGGCCGTGACAGGCTACAAATTCAGTCAGCTGCATTTACTTATAGCATAGTCTGTGCATCTCCAGGGCACAGACAGTGAGAGGAAAACAGTGGAGGACATAAAGGCACATCACTATATAGTACTACCCTCCCACCTGCCTTCTGTCCTTTTTGTCTGTGACAGGCTGTAATTTCAATTGCCTGCATTTAATTAAGGCAGCATAGCCTGCACAGCTCCAGGAGGCACAGGCCATGAGAGGAAACAGCAGGGGACACAAAGGGTGCATCACTATATAGTACTACCTCCCACTTACCTAGGTGTTGATCAATATATTGGGACTGCAGGTAGCTGAAAACAGAGATTTCTGTTGGAACTGGAAGGGAAACCCAGCTGAGTCTGAACTCCAACTCCAACTACAGGCAATGAAATTAATTGAAACAGAGAGAGAGACAAGGTCCTCCAAACAAGGGAGCTAGGTTAATACCACTAAAGTAAAGAAAACAAAGAACAGTGATAGCCTAAGGAAGAAAACTAAGAGACAAACAAAAAACTTTTATTTTCCAGCAACCTTTTTTTTTCTCCTTTTTCAAGCATCAACACTCAAGCCCAGGGGAAGGAAAAATATCCCACAAGTCAGTATGGAAATTAGCAATTGCCATGGGTGGGAGCATTCTACCCCAGAGAACTTGTCTGAGAGTTGGGCATTGCCACATATGTACAGTAGGATGCTTAACAAATGAAAGGAGTAGCTGAATACAGTGTGGAATAAGATATCTCAGCTGCAGAACGAACTTTATTGGAACATAAATTGGGGTCTACACCCTGAATTTCCACACAATCAAATCTCTCCTAGAAGTCCAATCCCACAGAGATGATCCCGTCCAGGGGATGAATGTAAGTAAGAGAGGGAAGTAAAATCAGCAAAAGGACCAGTCAGACCCAAGACATCCCAACTGAAAATTGTTTTGCATCTTTATCAGAGGACCAGAATCACAGCCACATGGAAGAGGACAGCAAGCCAATTGAGGAGACAACACTGCACTCAGAAATGACAAATGATGGTGGAAAATAAAATGCAACAAGAAAAGGAGTAAGCATGATAAGGGAGAAGAGACCCAACTGAATGATGGCAGACAAAAAGATGTGCTAATCAAATGCCTCCTGGGTGCCACAATGAAGCATGATACTGATCACATCAGGAGGATAGTGGAAAGGGTGGTGGCCTTAACATCCTGATACACCTTGGGAGAACAATCTGGCAAATCAGTGATTAGAGGAAGCCAAAAATAATCTAATAAAACTAGATGAATGACTTGCAACTCAGTCGACCTCCCTGGCCTTCTCAGAGGTTCATCCAGATTGAGGTAAAGGTGGAGGCAAAGACAGGATCAGAAGAAAGGAGACTGGAAGAGTTCAATGTATGGTTGCAGATCTGGTGCAGTGAAAATGGATTCCACTGGCATTCTGTGGGGTGCTTGGTAAACTTGGGAAAGCAGATTCTTCAAATACGACAGACTGCACCTGACCAAGGAAGGAGTAAGAGCACTGGAACAGAAGTTTGACATCAGCATCAGGCATTTAAACTAGGAGAGAAGGAGTTAAAGGCTAGAGAACCTATCAAAGACACTTTTAATAATATGGATTTAGCCATCACCCCCTCCCACACACATAAGAAATACACAGAGAAATAGAAATAAGACAAATGGGTAAAAAGGAGGAAAGACGAGGTCAATCAGCCATCAGAGGTAGAGAGGGAACTGTGCTTGCTTGAAGTATGGACAGGAGGGTAAAAGGGGTATAGAGATAGGAGAGGTAAAGGCAAGAGGGCTATAGCAAAACTTGGAAAGCCATGTTCATGAAAGCTCACAGCCTGGAAAATAAAAATCCGGACCTAGTGGTCTTAATGGCAGAGGCAGAGCTGGACATTGTCACTGTCACCAAGACATGGTACATGGGACACCATGACTGGGACATGGCTGTACTAGGATATACACTATTCCAAAATGATAGGATGGGAAAAAATGGAGGAGTGGCTATTTACATTAGGGATGAAATTCAGGCTACTGAGGTACAGGGAATGTAGGAAGGGCACCTGGCACTGTGGGTCACCCTGGAAATGAGGAATTGCACCACCATTTGTACTAGGGTGGTCTACAGACCACCAGCACAAGTGGAAGAGATGGACAGGGTACTGGTGGAAACCACTGATAAAATGACAACTAAAGGTAGGAGACTTCAATTTGCCAGATGTCAGTTAAAGCACTCATGCAACAGCCATACAGCAAAGAGCAGAGGCATCCTCAGATGCCCTGCAGAGGGTGAGCCCTAGACAGCTTGTGTAGAACCCTCATGGGAAGGAGGATATTGGACTTGGTGCTCACCAACAGAGAAAGAGTTACAGATGTAGTGGTGGGTGGTGTAACAAGGTCCTGTTATAAGGTGAAATATCAAGAAATTACAAGATGCACCCCTTTTCAATTTTCGCTGTATCTTGTCTGCTTTCTATTTTGTTATCTATCCTAATATTCTTGTCAGGGTGGCCAACCTGGCAATCTTTAAACCTTTCTTTACTGTCCCTGATTATCTTTAAAACAATCTGGCATCCAAATCTTGATAAGCTGAAAATCAGTTGTTTAATTATGGAGTAGGATTTAATGAAGAGTATTTGCCTTAAGTATCTAACATCAGCAAAAGTATTGTTGAAAGTAAGGGAAACAATATTGTTAACAGCTCCTGCCCTCTATTTAAAGGGGTTTCATAGTTTCTGTTTTTTGTGTACCCTCACAGGAATAAATGTACACAGGATATCCCATCTTAGTGCTGCATTAAAAGAAAGAATGTAGAAATAGAACATAGTTCTCTGCTTGGAGACTTTGGCCAAAGCCCTGTATCCTAGATAAATGACAAAACAGAGCTATGGTCTCTTGAAATGAAGACCTCTTATAAATAGAAGGCTTGGTGGTAAAACAACAGTCAGATGAAATTCTAGCTGTGAGAAATTTTATAAAACAAGTATTATGCAGCACATAAAGAAAATATGTTACAGGAGACTACTGTGTAAAAATATTTACTAGAATTGTTGTCTAAAATAAATGCATGTTTATTTTCTGACAATTACATTTAAAAGTAAATAGAATCCTGAAACCTTGCAAGGAAGACAGATGAGGAGCGTGCAGCTCATCTGTTTTTCCTTGCCAAGGCTGCAGATTTTATTTCAATCTTTAACAAGTGTTTCTTTTCTTTCTGTATTAAAACAAATGCATGTGTACCTGAATGTCTTGCTTTTCCTGCTGAGGTCCTGTCATAGGGCGACAGCCTACAAAATAGCTGCCTTTATAGTATTCAGGTAAAGTGATGTCGCAATAAGGGAGAAGCTCAGTTCAAAACACACCCTTCTGAAAATATATAAAGCCTCCACTAGGAGACCTGTTTAGATAGAGAGGAGGTCATTATTTGACTGACCACAGAGCAAGGAGGTTGTGTGTGTGTTTCCACACAAACTGCTGTTCAGACAAAAGGAAAGGAAAAGGCAAATCAGAGTCTGTGGAAAGAAGTATTTCCTGTTGTTTTGGGTGTGAAGACTAACACCGATTCTTTCCTTTCTATGAACTTTAAGTAAAGAATATTTTTTTTTGTTTGTTTGTTTTTGAAATAAATTGATAAACACATACCTTGCATTTTTTATACATCTTAAACTTTTGTTCTGGACATCTGTTATTTCCCACACTTCTACAGGTAGCTACCTGGGTCCAGCAATCACCATACAGTATGGTTCATCATGAGGACAGTAGAAGAGTCAAACCACTTGAAAGCATGGGTCCTGGATTTCAGACAAGTCGACTTTGTAAAGTTGGGGAATGTCTCAGGACAGCCCTGGTAGAGAAGGAGGGAAGAGGGAGGTAGAGGAATAGTGGGCAAATCTTAAAGCAGCCATAGCAGAAGCAACAAGCCTTTGTGTTAGGCATGTATATAAAGCAAAGAGAAAGAAAACACTATTGTTCTCAATGGAAGTGGCCAGAAAGGTGAGAGAAAAAGGTTAGCATTCAAGAAATACAAGGAAACACAGAGGAAGGAAGACAAGGACTGTATCAGAAAAAAACTAAGAGAGGCAAGGAAAGCAGTCAGGGATGCAAAAGGCACAAACAGAGGAAAGAATAGGTAGGCACAAAAGGGGTTGAGACCTTTTCAGGTATATCAGTGAAAGGAAAACATATGGAGGAGGGATTGTGATACTAAAAGGGAAGGAGAGGGGTGAGCAGAAGGGTCCTAGAAAGACAGAAATCCTGAACAAATACTTTTATTCAGTATTCAAAGAAGAATGAGAAGGGAGGGACCACAGCTAGGGATAGAAGCACCAAGAGAAAGGAGGTGGACACCAGTCCTTTACAGAGGAGAGAATCTAAAGGAGTTAGCAAAGCTGAAAGTTGACAAAGCAATGGGGATGGACGAGGCACACCCCAAAACACTAAAATATCTTAGAAGGGAGCTGGCAGCACCTGACAGCTCTGTTCTACAAAAGGTATAATGCGGAGGTGGAGGAGGACAAATGTAGTCTCTCCACAAAAGTGGGAGCAGGGAGGAGGCTAGCACTACAGGCCAGTCAGCCTGACCTTGGTCATGGAGAAACTGATGTAATCATTACTGGAAAAGAAAGGATCATGACATACCTAGAGGACAGCAGGGCATAGGATCCAAGGCATCATGGGTTCACAACAGGAAGGTCTTGTCAAACAAAGCTGATAGATTTCTTTGACTGGATGACCAGGCAAGTTGATCGGGGGGCAGTGGATATTGCCTACCTGAAGTTGAGTAGCCTGGGGTGGGACCAGGTGGTAAACTGGGTCAGAAATTAGCTGAGCGGTAAACACAGAGGGTGGTAGTGAATGGAGCTCAGTCCGAAGAGAGGGGTGACCAGCGGGGTGCACAGGGTCTGAGTAGTTGGAGCTAGTCCTCTTTAATGTCTTCATAAGCGACAATGCAGAGGGACAGGATGGAAAGATAAGCCTCATTGCAGATGACACTAAGATCTGCAACAGGATGGACACTCAGGGAGGGTGTAGAAAAGGAGAAGGACCTAAGCAAGCTAAAGGAGTGGTGTAGAGTATGGCAGCTGAGATTCAGTGCAAAGAATGCAAGATCACATTTGGGGCACAGAAATCTAGGGAGGGAGGAGTATAGGATGAGAGGGTTCTGATGGCCACCATCAGGAAAGGACCTGGGGTGATTATATCCAATGGCCTAAACAGTGACTAGACAATGTGAGAAGGCTGTAGGTAAAGCCAGTGGGATGCTGGGGTGCATAGGTAGAGGAATCCTTAGCAGAAACAAGCATTTGTCAATGCCAAGTTCATGGTTGGAATTGCTGTTGGTACGCACTCGATTGGCAGGACTACAGTTCCTAGCAGAAAGAACAAGTTATACCACCAAGTTCACATTCCATTGACATACAGTGAAGCTCATGCCTGTTTCCTCAATTCATGATCTGGCTTTGAAGAGTGAATATCTGTCTGCGGTTCAGAGAAGATGAGGGCACTAGAGCTCCACCATGGGCTGGGAGGTACATATGGTTAGAAACCCTAATGCCCCAGGTGTTTGTTGGTATTTGCACTACAAATTTTCAACATGGCCTTTTGTGACCCCCAACCTCATGAAAGCATTTGACTTCTGCTCATGAACAGTGGCACTGTGATTTTCTTAATCTGTCCCAACACTGATTTCCCAAGTGACTGCTGCGTATTCTGCTCCAGAAGTGCAAAACACATTTGGCCAGGACGTGAAAAATGACAGCTGTACTGTTCATAAGGAGGTGGAGTGAAAATATTACAAATTCACAAAGTTACGTGTGTGCTTGAAACTGCATGATGCACGTCCATAACACAGTCATTATATGGACTTTTGTCACCAAATTTTCAACATAGGTATTTTGAGATCTCCGCTCATGAACAGCTTCACTGTGATTTTCATAATCTGTCCCAAACACTGATTTCCCACAGCTGTTAGCTATTCTGCGCCAGAAGTGCAAAAACACATTTCAGGTTGTGAAAAATGACAGCTGTACTGTTTATGAGGAGGTGTAAAATGCCAATGTTGAAAATCTGGAGGAAAATATTACATATTCACATGTTACAAGTGTAGCGTGGAAACTGCGCAATGCATGCTCCTAACACGGTAATTTTTGGGATTTTTCATCAGATTTACACATAGGCTTTTGGGAACTCCACCATAAACAGTGACACTGTCATTTCATTAATCAGTCCCAAAGGTGATTCCACACAGTGACCACAAAATTACCTTTTGGGACTAAATAACCAGATGACAGTCACTGAATTCATGAGGTGGGGTCCCAAGAACCCATGTTGAAAATTGGTGCCAAAATTCATCAACTGGCCGAGATATGCCCCAAAGTTGGGAAAAACATTTATGCTATTACACAGCTTAATGCCATTTCTTCAGTTGGCAGTTGGCTTTGAAGAGTGCAGACCTTTTCCCATTCCACTGAAGATCATCACGCCAGTTCCGGAGGTCAGTATGGTGAGGGGGTGGGGAGGTGGGTGCACAGAGGGTGGGTGGGGTTGGGAGAGGGGCATGGCAGACTGTGAGGGACCATTTTCTGGTTTACAGGTTAAAAAAACATAAATCCAGAGTGGAAGGTTTTCTTTTAACAGGGACTTTGCACGCTGGGGTGGGCTTCAGCATGCCACCAGAGTGTTTGTTGGGGGCTGTAGACTATGGGATTGGGCACCATGTTGGCACATACTGAGTGTTTGGGGGGCAAGAGCCGAGGGGATTGGGTACCCCTTCAGCACACAACAAATGGGGGCATTATGCCAATGGGGAGTGGGCTCCCCATCGGCAAATGAACTGGGAGGGCATGCCGACAGGGGGATTGTGCACCCCATCGGTTTGTTTATTTGAAATGGTGAGGGGCATGCTGATAGCCTGGGCTCAGCGTGTTCGCACTGATGTACAGCAGTGTGAATGCACAACCAGGAATTTAACAATGCAGGAATGCATCATCAAAGGACCGAAGCCTGGCCACTATTGGTGCGGCTCTGTCCTTGAAAAGCCCAACTCGCCCCAGCAGCTGAAAGGGAGTCATCACTAGCCTGCCGACTGATTCACCTGCCCTGACCTGCCCCTTGAAATGGAGCTCTCCATTGGGCACACCCCTGTATAGCACCTCTTATAGCAATGAGTTTGTCTGCACCTGCACGCCATGACGAACTCAAAAGGAGGTGGTGATGCCACTGTACAGATCAACTAGTTAGACCTCATCTGGAGTACTGTGTCCAGTTCTTGAGGCAGCATCTCAGGAAAGACATAGACAGAGCAGACAGTACAGAGAAGGGCAACTAAAATGCTGCACTGCAGAGGTTGCATCAGAAGCCATATGAGGAGAGACTGAAAGACCTCATTATGCAGTTACGAGGAGAAAAGAGAGAGAGGAGATATGATAGAGACCTTCAAGTATCTCAAGGGTATAAATAAGGTACAAGAGGCTAGCATCTTCAGAGAAGAAGAGGTTCAAGAACAAGGGGTCATGATATGAGACTTGGGGGATAGATTCCGGGTAACGTGAGGAAGTATTTCTTCACAGAAGGAGTGGTGGATATATGGAACAGCCTCCCAATAGAGGCAGTGGGACAAAAATGCTGGGGATTCAAAAATGGATGGGATAAACATAAAGAACACTAACAAAGAGAAGAAAGGGCGCTGCAGGTGAAGTGGGGACTGCAGTATACGCACTGGGTAGGAAAGGGCAGACTAGATGGGTCTGGTGGTCCTTATCTGCTGTAAAATTCTATGTTTCCATGTAAATGCAGAAAAGAGTATGTATGACATCACAATAGGTGCTTACAAGCTATGCTTGTTGACCCCTAAAAACATTTACACCCTCCCTGCTTTGCTCTTTATTACTGCTACTGCACTCCAGGTCCTTACAACAGACAAATAACTCTTCTAATGAAAAAACAATGACAAGACACTATCCCTTCCATGTTGTTATGCAGCTCTGCACACAGTGGGGGGTTCTTACTGAGAGCTGTGGCAGGGTGGGGTAGAAATAAAACAATTCTCACTCCAGCTGCTCAGACCAAATAAACCATTGCTCCTTCTGCACTAATAAGCAGCTTCCTGTTGGGAGGGAAACTCAAGAAAGGGAGGTGGGAGCTATAAAGCAGTATAGCCAGTATTCAGCAGCACTACTACTGACCAAAACAGAAAATAAGAACCTTTGTTCTCTACACACCTATCCATTCAGAAATCTGAAAGGCAATTTTAAAAATGTACTATTCCATATTTTGTTTGCAAACAGCCATTTTATAATGTACTCAGAGTGTTTTTCATGGTGAACAATGTCACTTCTTGGGTGTTGGACATACTTGGCCTGCAGCTGTGTATCCAGCAACCCAATGTGTGATGTTATCCCAGCACCACACACACCCTAGCATGCACTATTGCTTAATCCTAATAATTAGCACTGCAAGTTCAATTCTATAAAAGTATCAAACACCTCAGTCTTTGGGTGTTCAATTGGACCATGGCAAACTTTTAGGGAGATAAGCAGACTTTTGGTTTGACTGGTTCACCATGGTCTGAATGGGCAGACCAGGTGAGCCAGTAGCACCATGGACCACAGCTCACAACTATCACTATGTAGTTTGCAGTCAGAAAATGTCACTGACAGGCCCTGACAGAATGCTGCCCTTACAGAATGTCACCAGATGTCCTGCTAACTGCTGCCTAGTCACATTTTGGAAAGCATCGATATACACAGAAATATCCCTGAAACCACAGCCATTCTCCCTTCCTCTCCTCCCTAAATCACCACCAGACTGACTGATGCTGTTTGCAGATAGGACCTTGGCCCCATCACACCATACTTTCTCCTTACTTCTCCTCCCTTGATCCTCTCTGCTGCAGTTTCCCTTGGTCCGTGATCGTGAATATAATCCTGTAAGTTTTGCCTTTGAATTAAAACAACACCCACACCAAGTAGGCAAGCAGCTGCAGCCATCTCACAAACAAGGCATCTTCCATTGCATGGGGTATGTTAATGAGAGCTACCAGAAAATGGTAGAGTTGATAGTTCTCATTAGCATGCCCTGCATGGTGGAAGCTGCCTGGTGTGCCTGAGATAGCTACAGGTGGTGAACTAGGCAGACCAGTCCACCATTTGGTGAACTTTATGGGGTTCGACTGCCAGTGTTCATGCAGTAGAACTTTGAGAGAGTCACACAGCTCTACTAGTAATGTCACAAGCTTCACACCAAAGCCAACAAACAGCATTTGATTGCTGTGCTATGTTGTCACTCTTTAAACTGAAAGTTCCTGAAGAAATCAAAAGCCTTAATTTAATCGCTTAGCAGACTAGCATGCTTAGTGATCTCATTTTTAAAAGAGCTAGCTGGTAGTCATTTTGGATTCCTCATCTGCAACAGACCAATTAAAACAAAATAGTTAAAACTTCCAATTTAAACTGCATAAATGCTTGCTTTGAATATGAATTGGTATTGAAAAAGCAAGTAATCTTTTATGCAGAAAGTTTTAACTTTCCTAAAGTCAGGTCATACTGGAATTAAAGCTGGGTGATCCAGAATACTGTATATCTGTTCTCTGCCAGTAGAGATGTGTGGAACTGCATTTACTGTATGTTAGCTGATATCATTTTAGTCAAATCCTTAATTGGTTCTGAGCAATTATTTATGTCTTCTTTACACAGAATCTAGGTTGAATCAATGGTATAGTATTCAGAATCTCACCAGTAAAATTCCCACCAGGGCAGAAACCAAGCAGAATCTAAATTCCCCTGACAAACCAACTTTTAAATTGATCATTAATGGCTGGCAGTACAACCTAGAAATTAGTAGCAAGCTCTGAATTAGCTTGGTGCAATGAGTACACCTGGGTTAGATTCCAACAATGTCCACTTACTGAGGGTGGAAACCTTTAAATACCTTGAGGTAATTCTTGATGATACTCTGTCATTTGCTACCCATGTAAACAGCCTGGTGTCCATGGTAAACAGAAGGCTCAGAGCCCTATGCCAAAATCCGATCAACCTCACTGCTGATGCCAAACTCCTCATGGTGGCCAGCTCCGTCCCATCACTAGTTGACTATGGCCTTGATGTCTCACACAGCTGCCTGTGCCACAGTGTTAAACAGTATAAATTTGATTTGCTATAAGGTTTGTCGCTTTGTGCTATGGAGAGACAAGCATACCCATAGCTACATCCTATACACCCTGACAAGCTGGCTAACCCTACTTAGCAGAATCAAGTACCAGACCTGTCAACTAGCCAAAACGACTCTACTGGATTTCACCCCCACTCTAAAAACTGTTTCCTTGGTTCTGGGCAGTCAGGGCACTGGCATTGTAGAGCCAGCAATGAGAGTGCCGGCAAAATAGCAAAAATGGTATGGGTGAACCTGTAAGCAGGGCGCCAGTGACACAGTGTGCCTTGGGGATGCAGAATATGGCACCACAGGTGACATGGGTGCCAGGCCAGTGAGGCATGCCCAATGTTGCACATATGGCAATGTCCTCACCATGGTGATGGTAAACGCATCGCCGGACAGCACTGTAAAAACCAGGCTCGGCCTCAGCAACATGAAGGAATGGCAGCCCCAGATCACCTGCTGACAGTGTACTATGGACTGTGGCTTTCCTCTTGTGGTGTGCACCACTGCAGAGGATCAGTGGTGCTGGCTGTTGGCATCCAGGGTGCACCTGCCCTCCACCCAGTGACACCCAGGTTGGGTATGGGGGATCACACTGCAGGCACATCTGACAACCATGCGGGCTATACTGGTGGGGAGGGACACTGTTGGCAGCCATAATTGATAGGAGGTATGTTGACAGTGGCACTGTACCTGTGCCATGGTGTGGATGCCATGTCTGCCCTTCCTGGTGTCCTGTTGTGCACGCGTTATGTCTGCAGGGGATGTGTGCCAGGTGCATTCATGTGTGTGGTGCCTTCTGTTGTCACCACAATTCCTGTGTCCTTGATGATGTTTTTCAGGGGTCAGCAGGGTATGGTGGTGTGCACTAAGCACCGCACTGCTGTCAGTGGGCACCCTCCCCTGCACACTGTTGCTGTGGCGGCGTGCTTGCAGATGTTATTATGCTGGTGCTGTCATTGCTGGTACTGCTATGCCAGTGCCCTGACTGCCTGGAACTGTTTCCACCCTACTGCCAACCAAGACAACACCAGAAGCATGGCTATGAATGCACTTGAACAGCCTTTCCATGGAACTTAACTTGGCAAGTGCTCCTTTGCTGTCAGGGTGGCCAGCTGGTTAAATAGAACTACCTGAACCCCTGATAAATCGCCCCAAGTTTGACTAATTTGGGCGATCTCTGTGTTCAGCCCTTGCAGTTCAATGCAAATGTAACTGTTAATTTTCCAAATCTGTATTTTACCTGGCAATCACACTGATTTACCTATGTTATTAGCAGTGCTGTTATTGAATTATTCCTGCAACTGTATTAACACAGTAATCTGGCTGACTGTACAGTCATTTTGTTTGAACTTATGCTTGCCTTGACTACATTCCTTTGGAATTGCTTATGCTCTATGAATGTGCATTGTTTCTTTGTAACTCTGTCACTGACATCAAGCTTTTCTAAATGAGCACTTGTGCTCAAAGGTGCTCACCAAAACCTTAGTAAGTAAATAAATGTATAAGTGATAGATAGATAGATAGATAGATAGATAGATAGATAGATAGATAGATAGACAGACAGACAGACAGACAGACAGGCAAACTGCTGCGTGACCCCAAGTAATTCACTTAACAACCTTGTGCTCCCAGGACACACCTGGAAATGATCCATTGGAAATCATTGCAAATAAGTCCGTGACTCAATAGTATATCTGTTTCTCACAAATAAAATAATGATATTAATTCCATTCCACATAATTAGCAAATCCATCAAAATTAAACAATATAACATTCAGAGTTAATTCAACAAAAATTCTAAATAGTCCAAATATAAGTGACCTATCAGGTGTTTTTTCATGCTTCTGTTGAAATTCTACCAACTGGAATTACCCAATTTTACAGAGCTGTAATCAGAGTTCCATTTTCCTTTAAAAATAAGAACATTGCAGAATACGTGCAATCTAATTGTACATTCTGATTTCCAGTAAAATGCTATTACTGTTAAAAAAACTAACAAAACGTAGGTAAAATCAGTACTTTATTTACTTAGGAGACCTAACTGAGAAGTTTAATTTTTTCTATAATCTCCTACAGTACATCTACCTGATTTTATAACTTGGAGGACTGAAGATAGGAAGGAGTTGCTGACCGATGATATAACTGCAAACTCATTTACACTATTACTTTTGTACAAATTCTGAAACGCAAAACTACTGAACCCATTTGCCAGGGTACTGGAAGCATATGATCAATTGCAAAATGGATTAGTGACTTGCTAACACTGTTTAGTGCCCACAAAGTAGGGATCGATGTTCACTGATCCACTGCTTAACTCCCAGGAAACAGGCGATTAGTGAACATTGTAATATTGGATGGCATAGTTAACAAGGTGCTAACCCATTTGTGAGAGGCCCTAATATATGCCTGATTGCCTAAACAAAGCAGCTGATGGCACCTGCATATACGCACACTGACATATTGGGTGGTTTGGAGAGGTGGTAACAGCTATTAGTTTCTAATTACCACCTCCCCAAAAGGTCTTATTGGCTTCTTCCTGCCCTACCCCCAGTCATCACCCATTCAGTAAGCTATAAACCCTGCTGGTCTTTGTTTCTGTGTGCGCATAGATTGCCCACCCATTATCACATCTGCAAACCCTGGTGGTCTAGTGTGCCCACCACTCACCTTTGATTGCCCTCCCATTATGAAATCTATAAACCTTGGTGGTCTTGCTTCCCTCATCCCCAGATCATCTGCCCATTATGACATCTATAAATTGTGGTGATCTAATGCAGTGGTTCTCAAGCCAAAAACTGGGGACTTTGAAGGCCTCAAAGTGCAGTCACCAGAATTTTACTGGTGAGCTCACTCCTTACATTTCCCACCAAACCCTTTGATATACCCAAACCCTAAATATAACACATTTCATTTCACACATAATATATTAAATCCAATCTCTGATATAGTTCCACTTGACATGTATATCCTATGCTTGTTTTAAGATAAGCAAGTACCCATTCTTTTACTTTTGTAACTGGGACTGAAATGTAACCCCTATAAGTGGGGGTTCCTAAATGTCTTCCTGGGCTTGCCCAATGCCTACTGCCAGGTTGGTGTTGTGTGTCTAAACAGTTTGAATATGCCTGCATGAGAGTGCCCTGTTAGCTTTCGTGTCTGTCTCTTTAAGAGACATCTATTTTCATAGGATATAATTAATCTGGGTGGGGACCGAGTGGTTTCATGCCGAGTCCTGCCCGGCTATGGTACAGCTGCTCCATTCTGCCATCATTATGTGCGAGAGAGAGCCCTTTAGGATCTGTGATTGTTTGCTGTTTATCTGCTTTAATAATAATAATATAGAAGTTTGTCTAACCTGCCTTCCTTTGTAGCATGGATTGTTTTGCTCAGAGCTACCATTTTGGTTCTGGACTGCAGTTTGGACCAATCGGTACCTCAGGGGACCTTAAATGGAGACCGTCCCAGAGGTCTTGTGAGATTGAATTTCTGTAGGAATTGTAGTTTTTGCTCTTGGCACCTAAATGGACCTGGAGGGGAGTCCATTCTGTGACAGACAGATAGATCAACCAACAAAACCTTTGGATCACTGGGAAATCCCAGAGCTGCCTGCAGCAGTGTATCAGTTGAGAGTTGGAGTTTAGGGAGTAAACAGCTCGAGCCATTCGAGCAGCTGCTCCTGCATAGTAGCGCAGGGATTCGCAGGAAGGCTGTGTCCTGCCTGCCACCATCTTCCAGCAGAAAGAAGCCTGCAAGTTAAATCAGATTATATCTGAATATTGTTTGTCAAGACCTGAATCCTGAATTGAGAGAGAGAGTGAATTGCACCTGGTTTGGACTGAAGACTAGCTCCGGAACAATCGGCCTGTCAGAAACTTGAGAGAACTGCAGAGTGAATGGTTTGCATAGAAACCCTGCCTATTTACAAATGGACTTCATCCGAATGGTGGTATCTTGTTGTTTTGCTTATAATTGTGCTGAATGTGCTGTGTGGGTCGTGATTTGGTTCCCCACCATTGAATGTGTTATGCTAGCTGGAAGCTGTTCCAGCACTTAAATGGACTTAATCCAAACTATATGCTCTGGTCTGGGCCTACCATCTCGGCCTAGACTGCTACTCCCACTCAGACTTTCCTGTCAAATGACCCGCTCGGGGATTCAGTTCCCTGCTCAACACCATTGAACAGGCATCGATCACCACGGTGCATCATGTGGGCCCTGCTTCCCTGGCATGCCAGAACAACATCCAGAGGTCTTCATCTTTTAGTCCTGCCTCCTGGTCTGGGTAGCGTGAGTAACCATCAGGGTAGCTCCTGCAACGAAGCAGCAATCACTATGTGTCATCTGATTATATTGTTTGGGTTGGTCATCACGAACTGAACCATCCAGCTCTGGAATACAAATTGTGGGTTAAAGTGCATGTTGATCGTTTTCTTTCCTAAGTACCCCAACAAAACTGCAATGCCAGTCTACCTCGGGCAATGCTTCAGGCTAGCCTGAGTAACAGCTGGGTACCCAGAGTGTGTGACTATGCCAGAGGGACTCTAAGTGTATGCATGCTTAGCCTGACTAAATCAGATCTAAAACTGAATGCTAGATTACTGCCCCACCCTTGCTCATGTCCCTGAATAAATCAGATTCTGTTCTTTCTGCATCGAACTTGGCTAATGTGTACCTTTACGGAGGGATACTGTATTGCTATTGAACTGTTATATTGCAGGTCTTGTTTTACAGGGTGTCTCCAGGGCCATTGCAGCTGATCCAGCCCTGGTGGTAAGTATATCAAGTGTGGGTTCAATATTGTATTCCCATGCCATGTGTGATTGTTTATCTGCTGACCTGTGTAAGCCACTAGAGGGTTAGAGGGGCATTAGTGTCCCAGAAGCTATACCCATAGCAGCTACGCTACCCTTAAACCAACCCTCCAGGTGGAGGCACCCATTCACCGAGCTCAGGACCCCAACCTGTGCCTAGTCACACAGACAGGGTAGTATCCCTGAGATAGCACTACCTAGGGGTTACATAAAGAACTCTGTGGCCACACAAAACTGTTCTGGTGGCTGCATGTGGCCTATGGTGGCCTCATTTGAGAAACACTGATCTAGTGTCCCTCTTCCAAATGCCCACCTGATATAAAACATACCTTACCATTGTGGTTAGTGCCTTTACCAACCATATGGAAGACCTCCACCTTGTCCTGGCCACCATGGACACATAACCACCCCCAGCACCTCAGTCACTCCTGTAACAAGGGTTTCTGGGATGGTGACCAGCACAGACCCTCTGCTCACCACCTTGACTGGCCACCATCTGAGTGACAGGGAGCGAAAGTGCACATCCATATAGAAATGGCTTGACAGCCAAATGGATTTGGGAAGAAGGCATGTTAGCAACATTGCTACTGGACAATAATTATTTATTTATTTCAAAAGTTTTACCAGGAAAGACCCACAGAGCTGGTAACAATCTATTCAAGATGTATCCTGGGAAGTGGGATTGGGAGTCTACAATACAAAAGGTGCAAGAATAAAATGAATCGCAATAAGGTGCAAGAGTGATACCAAACATTACAGCTAAATGGCTACACAACAATTCATCCCAGTGAATTCATTGAGTGAAAATGCATTCCATCACATTAGCTCCAGCGTCAATTAGTGCCTATGATTATTCATCCCAGACAATTTGCACCCAACATAAATAATATTAATTAAATTCTCTGGTGGTGCAATTCACCCACCAGATGAGGCAATGTGTTTGAGGGTGAGTGCTAGGGAAGTCATACTGTAATGTTATTTATAGTACAGTAGGATATGTAGGGGGCGCGAATTCTCCAGGACAAATTGTTGTAGAGTTGACTGATGCTGGAGAAAATCTGCCATAGCGAGCTGATACCGACCAAACTCACTGGGACAAATTGTCAAGCCCTCCAGCTGAACAGTAATAATATACAGTCAGGTAGACCATGCAACCCAAAAAAGTGCAGTGACAAAAAGAAAAAATAGGGTACAAGTGCAAATACATTGCCAGGTGTGAGCAAGACTAGGGGTAGATTAAAACCACTCAGCCTATGCAAGGTGAAAGAGTAATTAATGCAGTACAATACAGTGAGGAATAAGTGCATTGCAATTTTAGATGTACAGGGAAGCATTAGATAAGGTACTAGTGGAAGCCATTGGCAAATGGCAGAAATGGGGAGGTGCTGTTGCTATGGGATTTTAATCTGCTGGATGTAGACTGCAGCCTCCCAGCTGTGGCTTCGGGTAGATGCATGGACATCCTGGACTCCCTGCAGAAGGCATTCCTCAGGCAACTAGTCAGTAAACCTACTTGTGATGGGGCAATACTGACTGGTAATCATTAATGGGGACAGTGTTGCAGACGTCAAGGTGGGATGCCATCTGGGCCCCAGTGATCACTATACAGTGTGGCTCAATATGAGGCGTCGAGAATCGAATCACACAATGGTGAGGATCCTGGACTTCAGAAGTGCAGATTTTATAATGACAGGTGAATGTCTCAGAGATGACATGGTGGGGAAGGATGACCTGGGGTGTGGAGGAACAAAGGGCAAATCTAAAGAGGAAATAGTGAAGGCAACAAATTCTGCATCAAGTAAATGCGCAAAAGCAAGAGGAAAAAGAGACTGCTATGGTTCTTGAAAAGGTGATGGAAAAGATAAAGGCTAAAAGGGTTGCGTATCTAGAAAGTACACAGAGATTCAAAGGAGGAGAATAAGGAAGTGCATTGGGGGTACTAAGCTAAGCAGAGAAAGCAGCAATGAGTGCAAAGGCACAAATTGATGAGATAATCACAAAAGTGGTAACAAAAGGGACAAGACATCTTTTAGATATGTAAGTGAAAAGAGCAAGACCAAGGGAAGGATTGTACATGTAAAGACACAAAAGTGGGGACTGTGCAGAGGGGAACAGAAAAATGACAACATCTTAAATAAATACTGTGTTCACAGAGGAAGGGAAGGAGAGACACAAAAAGAAAGGAGCTTTGAAGAGGGGTGAATACTAGTCCATTTTCAGAGGAGAGAGTCCTGTAGGGACTCACTAATCTGAAAGTGGACAAAAGCAATGGGGCCAGACGGGGTGCATAAAGGGTGATGAGGGAACACAGGTAGAGGTGAACCTCTGACAGTCCTATTTAATAGCTCACTGGAAGCAGAAGTGGTTCCAGAGGACTGGAGGATGGAAGATGTAGTCCCACTTTACAAAAGTTAAAGCTGGAAGGGGCTAGCAATTACAGGCCAGTTAGCCTGACTTTGGCAGTGAAAATGTTAATGGAAACACTGTGGAAGAAAGGATTGTGGAATATCTTGAATCTAGCAGGTTGCAAGACCCAAGTCAGCATGGATTCACAGAGGGAAATTCATGCCACATGAACCTGATAGACTTCTTTGACTGCTTGACCAAGAATTAGATTGTGGAGGAGTGGTGGACGTAGCCTACCTAGATTTCAGTAAGGCTTTCAACACCATTCCACATAGGATACTAGTGAGCAAGCTGGGTAGTTTAGGAGTGGGTCCAAAGGTGTAAAGTGGTATGAAATTGATTAGGGATAGGATACTGAGGGTGGTGGTAACTGGAGTTAACTATGAGAAAGGGAGAGTGAGCAGCGGGGTTCCTCAAGGATCAGTGATAGGACTAATAATCTTTAATGTCTTGTAAGTGATATTGCAGAAGAGCTGTAAAGGAAGGTCTTCCTCTTGTGGATGACGCTAAGATCTGCAACAGGGTAGACACTCAAGTGGGGTGGAAAGGATGAGAAGAGACCTGAGAAAACTTGAAGAGTGGTCAGGTATGGCAGCTGGGTTTCAATGTGAAAAAGTAAAAATAATGCACTTAGGACACTGAAACCTGAAGGGCAGAATACAAAATGGGTGGAGTGGTATTGATAATAACCAAGCAGAAAGGACACCTGGGGTAATCATATTGGATGACTAAAGGTGGCCAGGCAGCATGACAAGGCAGTTGGGAATGCTAGAGGGACGTTGGGGCTGTATGGAGGGGTATCACCAGCAGAAAGAGGGAGGTGATGTTGTCCCTATGTAGATCACTGGAAAGACCCCACCTTGAGAACTGTGTTCAGTTCTGGAGTCCATGTCTCTGAAAGGGAGTAAGCAGAGTGGAGGTAGTCCAGAGGAAGGCATCTAAAATGGTGCAGGGTTTGCATCAAAAGCCCTATAAGGAGAGACTAAAGGAACTCGATATGAACACTCTGGAAGGGGGGATAATGATAGAGACCTTTAAACACCTCATGGGGTAAATAAGGTACAGGAGGAAAGTATTTTCAGAAAAAGGACCTCAGGAACAAGGGGACATGCTATGAAACTTGAGGGGTAGATAGAAACATAGAAGTTGATGGCAGATAAGGATCGCAAGGCCCATCCAGTCTGCCATTTCTTTTCTACCTTATGAATGTGCCATAGGCCTTTGCTCTGCCAAAGGCCTATCTATTCATACTCATCTGTATTGCTCCCTTATGCTTATCCCATGCCTGTTTGAAGCCCTGCACTGTATTCATATCCACTCACTTCCTGAGGTAGACCATTACATGCATCCACCACTCTTTCTGTGAAAAGAACTTCCTCACATTACCCTTAATCTGCATCCCTCTAATCTTATGCTGTGTCCTTTGTCCTGATATTTTCTTATATTGAAACATGTTAGACTCTTTCACCTTGTTAATGCCCTTAAGGTGTTTGAATGTTTCAATCATATCACCTCTCTTCCTCCTTTGCTCTAGGGTTACATATTGAGCTCAGTTAATCTGTCCTCATATGTTTTCTGATGCAGTCCTTGCACCATTTTGGTTGCCCTTCTCTGACTGCCTCAATTTGGTTAATGTCCTTGTGAAGGTGTGGCCTCCAGTACTGCATGCAGTACTCCAGATGGGGCCTAACCAGTGTCTTGTAAAGAGGGATTATTTTCCTCTTCTGACTTGTGATACTCCTACTAATACACCCCAATATCCCTCTAGCCTTACCTACTGCTTTAGAGGTCTGCTTGGATGATTTCAGGTCATTGGTAATGATGATGCCCAAGTCTCTTTCTTCCTTGTGACTGCCAGCAGCTCCTCCCAGCCTATAGGTGGCCTCATGGTTTCTCTTCCTATGTGCATGATCTTGCACTTCTTCATGTCAAACCCTAGTTGCCACTCTTACAACCATTTTGCTAGTTTATCCAGATCTCTTTCTCATTCTGCCCACCCCATCTGGATCATCTACTCTGTTGTAGATCTTGGTGTCATCTGCAAACAGACGAACCTTACCTTCCAGTCCATGTGCAATGTCACTGATGAAGTGAATTGACGAGTACTGGCCCCAGGACTGATCCCTGAGGTAACCCACTTGTGACTTGCATCTCTTCTGACTGTATACCATTTACCACCACCTCTGTTTTCGCCCATCAACCAGTTTGCCACCCAATTAACCAATGTCTGACCCACCCCAAGCCTACCCAGCTTATTAATCAATCTTCTGTGGAACAGTATCGAAGCTTTGCTGAAATCAGTGTAGGCAACATCAACTGCTCCCCTTGTTCCACCACTCTGGTTACCCAGTCAAAGAAATCTATGAGATCAGTTTGACAAGACCTTCCTTTTGTAAACCCATGCTGTCTTGGATCCTGTGCTCCTATGGATTCCAGGTGTTGCACTATCCTTTCTTCAAGGAGTGTCTCCATAATCTTGCCCACTACTGAGGTAAGACTGACTGGTCTGTAGTTCCGCCTTCTCCCTGCTACCACTCTTGTGGAGCGGGATCACATGAGCCCTTCTCCAGTCTTCTGGGACTCTCCTGTGCTCAGAGGCTCACTAAACAGTTCTGATAATGGCTCTGCTAATTCCACCCTTAGCTCCTTTAGTACCCTGGGATGGATGCCATCAGGTCCCATTGCCGTCCACCTGAGGTTATCGAGCTCTTGTAGGACCCTTTCTTTGTGAAGGGACTAGTACTGCCTCCCTACCCACCCCCCCATGTCCATGGTGCAGAGCTGTGGGCAGAAGTATCTATTTAGGATAGATGCTTTTATATGGTCCTCCTCCTCACAAGCCCCTTATTCCCTTGATCTTAGTACACCCTCTGGACTTTCTCCTTTCACTAATGTATCTATAGAAAGTCTTGTCACCTTCTTTTACTGTTTGTGCTAGTGTTTCCTCTGTTTGGGCCTTTGCCTGCCTTTCTTCTTCCTTGCTTCCCTTAGGAAGTTTGGTATGCTCCTATCTTCATCCTGCTGCGTTTCCTTATATTTCCTGAAGGCCAGCCTTTGGCTCTGACCTTTTCTGCTACTGTATTTGAGAACCAAAGTGTTTTCTTCTTCTTTTGCACTTCCTTTTCTCACTAACGCAATGGGATTCAGGAGATATGTGAAGAAGTTCTTCTTCACAGAAAGGGTGGTGGATTTCTAGAACAGCTTTCCACTGAGATTTTGGGCAAAGACAGTAAGGGGTTCAAAACTGGAAGGCATAGGCTTAAACATATCTTAGTTGAAAGGAAGGGAGGAAGGGAGAAAGAACTGGAAATTGATTAGGATCTGCAATGATACTGTAGGTAGAGAAAATGGATAGACTGGTGGGCTAAGTGGCTCTTAAGTGATGTCAAATTCTATGTTTCTATTTGATCACATAATTAGGAGCAGATGCCTATACCAGTTATCATCATCTTGCTAGCTAGGTTGAGGAGGATCAGCAGGTGCATGTGTCTGGTAGGTTAGCCCAGGCAGCAGGACACTAGATATGCCAAAGAGGAGGAAAGAAAAGCTGCATAGAGTGACTAGACAGTAGTAATATTTTGACTCCATAACTTGGGCAGCTGGGTAGAAATAAATGGGGTATTGCTGGATGAGGATGGTATTTTAGGAGCAGCAACAGGTACATACAACAAAGGAAACACATTATATGCTGGTGAGTTATGCACGGATGTCAGGAATTATGTCCAGAGAGGGACACCATTTTTAATAGTTGTAGAAAGACTGGAAACACTGAGTAATTCCAATGACTATGTATTCTGTGTATTGACACAGACACTGTTGCCCATCCATGGCACACAACCTGGTATCACTGTAATACATGTTCCATGTGACATCACAACTGACAGGGCACCTGAACCAACTGTGCCAGTAAGAGTGTGTTACCCAACAACACAGCAGCACCACAGGTGAGGCACAGACAGAAGACACTTGATGGTGCTGGCCATAGTACCAGTCTCCATAAGACACCAAAGAGGGAGTTAGTACTCCCCATCATTTTGTATCACAGGCACAATCAGTCTATCAGCACAATAGATATGCTATTCATGGTGTACAGTACAGCCCTACACAGTACGTACAGAAACCACAGTAAAAAGTGTGACTAACCATGTTTGTTTTAGCACTACTGAGCACACAGTGCCAATGAGCACAGTACCTTTTAGACAGTATGGAAATTAGTCTTAATCCTGTATGCAAAATATGTCTCCACAAGCTCTGTCGCTGTGCCATGCCTGCTGCACAACATACATTTGGCCATGTGCCATGATCCTTTAGGGTATCTTAGATCCCTTGGCCCTGTGTAGCCATTCTTACTATAAGACACATTCAGCAATTTGATCAGGTGGAGGTGCATATGTATTTTTATCTAATTCAAGAAATAGGGTTAGTTGTTATGGAAAACTTATATCATAATTGTATTGTAATAACTGGGGACTGTTTTTTCCATTGGAAAAGCTAGTTATAATTCACCATTATAACCCGCGAGGTTATAATGGTGAACATGCACCAGATTTTTCTTTTTTTTATGCTCCCCAGCTCTGGGCCAGCCTCTCCTTTAGGCCTTTCTATGCCCCTCACTACCACCCTACCTCAATGCTGCCTCCCATCACCCCATATAGCAGCCCTCTGGATAACCTGAATGTAACCCTTCACCAGGTGGGTCCCTCTCCTCCGGACGGCCAGTGCAATTCTTGGCCCAGGTGCAGCTGGGTGGTTCATGCACTGCTTAAGGTCTCGCAGCAGTGGGAGCCGATGACCATCATCTGGTCGGCCATGGGACTCTTTTCCTCTTTGTTCCCCAGGGCGTGGCACGCCACTAACATAAGGTGTACACAGATGTTCACCATGCCACATTAGTTAGTGGGACTCCGTGCTTTGCCATACCCCCAGCCTCTGCCAGGGGTCAGCAAGTGCTGGGTCACTTCCTGCCCTTCCCCTCGAGAGAAGGTGTGCAGTCTTCCAATGCTCTAGCCTTCTCTCCCGGCCAGCTTCTCCAGTACCCAGGTCCATTCCTGAACCCGGGTTGTTGGCATCACAGCAGAAATCCAACCGCTGTGCCAATGGGCCAGCTAGCTTTTTCAATGGAAAATTAAACTAACAGCTTGCGCCACTGAACAGCACAGTAATGCCTGCAAGAAAACACTCAGAAACAAACCATTGGAAAACAGCACTCTGACAGATTCTTCTTTTGTGAGTAAACTCACCTTAGATGACCACCAGCTTCATCTCAGGACATTCATTTCCCCAGTCCCTAATGTGCTCCATCTAACTTCTATTTTTCTCTCTCTCAGCTCACCATAGAAATGTGGCACCTTGCAACTCTGCTCATTAGCATGTCACCAGGGTAAACAATTTTCGAGGCTGAGCCTTACAAATTTTTTTTTAAAGACTTTGGACAATAAAAAGAACAGTTTAAATGTTTAATAGCATAAAACTAAATCTGCTTATTTTCAACACTGTTGGACGTGATTGCCATTGTCAGCCTCATGTCTTCATTCTCAATGGTGATGTTCAGCTTCAGTGTTCAGGTTAGACACTTTTGTAACACAGAAAACAATAAAATTAACCATTTTTACATACATTAACATTAATCAACTTTGGAGAATTTCTGTGGTTAAATAGTTGCCTCTGAACAAAAAGGTTACAATAAATCACACACACACTCAGGTTCGTTTTTACAGTACTTTCTCTTGTAGTAGCAGATAAAAAATACACAGTCCCCAGCAATTACATAAAACAACAAATGGGGAGGAGCTCATAATGAACATTTTATGCACACTCTTGTGTGGAATGCTTGATAAACCCAAGGGATTATGCAGCATCCCACATCTCAGGTGTGCATAAAATTCTCATTATGCAGTGCTCCCATGCATTACCTCTATATATATTAAACACTCCTATTAGATTTGAATCTATTCTCAGAAAATTAAACATAGAAGAAAAATCAGCATGAATATAGTGCTTTTCATACAAACTGTATCCTAAAGCATTTTACAAGCAAAGAGAGACTGCTAATGAAGTGACTGTAAATGTGTAGTGGCAACCATTTTACACATCAACATCCACACACACAGCCTTGGCAAATTGCATGAACTGATTTTATGGAAAGGGGAATTTTGGTCAGGACATTAGGAAAATCCCTTACTGTTGCTAAAAGTACTTTGGTTTTTTGTTTCCATCGAAAGAAATAGGCAGAAGAAACCTCAGTTTAGTGTCCTATCTGAAGGATGACACAACCTGACAATGCAGCTCCCCCAGTACTGCACTTGTGTGCCAGCATTTGTGGTATGAGCCGAATCATGGTTTGGCACTAAAACCACAACTATCCTGTCCAGAGGTGGATGTACTAAAACTGAACCATGCTGACGATTATCTTTAAAGGGTACTTTTAAATTTGCTGCCCCTGTGCTCTGCAGAACTTATTGCTATGAGTGGCCAATGTGAAACATGGAAAGAAAGCGCTGAACAGCTGATCGCTGTTCGGTCATGAAAGAAATACGTGTGGAATGTAGCCATTCTGCACATGCACAGTACCGCTTACTGCATCTGGCAAGATGTGCAGAAATGAACAGCACGGGATTTGTTAAAGCGATGCTTAATGAGGGTTGTTTAAAGCTTATTTTTATATTTTCCATAATTTTGTCGAAGAAAGAATACTTACCCAACAAGCGTCCCTGTTAGTAAGTGACTGCCTTTCTTTGACAAAATCATCACTGGAAAATATAAAACAACCTTTAAACATTGCCCATTAAACTCTATGGAGTGCGCCCCCACGCTTGTTCATTTAGAAACACAGCGAAGCCGCATTGACAAATGCTTGTTTTTCCTTATAATGAATGTATGATGGTATACTTTACAAACTCAACTGCTCCCTAAATTAATCCTTTCATGGGCTGTCTCATGGCTGCCTGTCTGAAATCTGAGCCTAGATATCAAACACCTCCCTTAGGTTGCTTCACTGAGATGTTTCCCTGAATCCAGATGTTTTATTCTTACTCCTCCCTCACACTGTAGCCACTGCTCCTTCCTGGGCTAGCAACCTCTCTTTCAGGTCTCCTAGACCCCTGAATCTTCCAAAAGTGTAAGCATGCCCTTTATCTAGTCATAGTTTACAACTGATGTAGTTCTGTTCGGTTTTGGGGTGGGTTTTTATTTGCAGAATAAAATAAAACAGGTTTTTCTTTGCAGTTGAAAACTGGTGTATCTGCTTGCAACATTGCTGACTTAATTTGATTCAGTTTAATAATAGTCTTCCCTGACTGGCACTTCCTACTCTGCTCATGCCTCCAAAGTGTATTCCATACCCCATGTGTTTCAGTTATGCAATAATGCTTTTGTATGTGCGTTAATTGTTTTTACTGTGCCCCTAGATGCACTTCATGTAGTACTGGAAAAATTGTGCCTTTTCTTGCAGTGTGCAGGAACGCTAGCCATATCTGTTTCTTCTCCTTTATTTAATTTTATGCTGATCAGTCCCTAAAATATTTCCCTGGTGCTTGTCACCTGCCAACTAATGTGTCTGCTTAACACTGATCATCCTTTGATGATCACAATGGAGCAGTCTGGCCACAGTTCTGCCTTCTGATTGCACTGGGTTCATGCACCCTTACCCAGCTTCACTCTGCTGGAGATTACCTTGACAGCATGGTAACGCTTTCCATGTGGCTCTTCACCTCTTTGCCTGTCACTCTATCTCAGTGCTGTGCACAGAAATGCCACTGCCATTCTGCAATTCAATATCTAATTATAAAAGTTTTCTTTAGTCAAACAATTGCCTCAGCTTCTGCATTCGATATAATTACTGGCTATTTTAGCAGTGATCACCAGCCCTATCCACAGAACTACGAGGTGGCATTTACATACATAACAGTGGCAACACAAAATTAATGGCCACTACCTAGAAATATATAAAATAACTTATGTTCCTTGCTGTGTACTAATGTTGAGGAATGGAGGGAAAATCATGTTTTATAAGTGTCCCACTTCTTTCACAACTAGTGTGACAAGGCTGTAAACTATTATACGTTGTGCACCAGCCACAACACAACATAGCATTCTGTGACCACAGGATTTAACTGCCATTGAAACTGCCTTATTTACTGCAGTAACTCTGCTTCAGTATACTGCAGTTTCACATTGCATCCTGGCCGACTCCACTGTAATTTCTCTATTTTATTGCAGGGACCCAGGATAGTGGAGCCTGTTCACCACTTAGTCCTTCTCTCTGCCTACAATTGGTCAATACATTTAAATGATGTCTGCATTGTATTGCCTTAGTATTACGGGTGTGTCTATTCATCTCATAGTGAGTTCAGTCAGTTGCTCAAAGCAATTTAAGAAACACAGCCACTGTACAGAATCCCTCACAAGTGGTTCTAACGTCCACATCCATGGTCAGAAGGTGTACACTATGTAGTCCTTCACATGTTGTAATAGTATATTTGTCACCTAGCTTAAACACTGTGACACAGAAAGCTGATTCTAGTCCAGCACCACCCCCATGATCTTCTAAAAGGGTCCTGTGGCATAGCTGGGCAAGGCTGTCATCACCCTACTTCATAGAGTCATGCAGGGCTTTGTCTTGTGCATGTGTGCAGCTGAAGCCCCAGCAGTGTGCACAGTTTTGCAAATCCATTCCCATCAAAACAAAATCTGCCCAGGTGTAGCAAATGTGTCACTGAGGCTGGATTATAGCATGTGTATTACACATGTAGCTGGTATCTGTTTCTATCAAGCTCATCTACACAGAGCACACATTCCTCAGTAGATACAGTGATATTCTTGTGCCCTTAGTTGCCAAACATGCACTGTACAGTGTGGTGTTATTGTTTGTTGCTAGATGCCCAGACCTGTAGTAAGGACTGACAGCAGGTAACGTAGTAATGTGCAGATGGACAAATTTTGCTTTGTGAATTAATTTGTGAAGCTTACCAGCTTTGTGAAGTGTAAAGTGCTGACTTTGCAAATTTTTGTCAGGCAAGAGGGGAGGGTCTTTTCAAGCAAAGTCATGAAAATTTGCCAGTAAGCATGCCACTTCAACAACTTCACCTGAGAAAGTGCCACTTGGACAGAAAAACTCATTGTGAAGTGGGAATTGCAAAGTTGGGGTGAAGTGGAACTTTGCAAAATGATTCATGAAAGAGAATTTCACTGGTGAAATAAATCCTAGCAACATCTCTGTAGCAAGTGAGGGTGCACATGTCTTGGCTAGATCTGCAGTTTGCAAGGGTCCTCTAAAAACTTTGAATTCTGGGTCTGATGCATGCCATGTGTTTGTATGTGTTGTGGGTCCCACCTGTGTGATGGGGATGGTCACTGCCTGCCAGTGCAAGTACCACCCACTGCATACAGTCCATTTTTGTCAGCATGCCACTGTGCACAATAATAATAATAATAATAATAATAATAATAATAATAAATCTTTATTTTTAATGTGCCTTTCAAATACCAAGGCACCTTACAAAACAGTTAAAAACACCAATACCATAATATAGTTTGTAAATGCAACAAAATGCAAATAAAACAAGCTTAATCACATAGAATATGCCTGGTGCCACAAAAGTCTGTAAGAGCCTGTTTGAATCATACCCTACTGCATCAAGGATGGATGTTTGTGCATGCACCATACTGTCTTTTCCAATATGTTTCAGCACTGCACACTTTGCACTACTCCACCACGCCAGTACCACATGTGTAGTTCCATTGTAGATTTGGCCCAAATCACAACAAAACCTCAGTGACACTGCACTATATATAATGTTTTACAGTGAAATAACATACTGTATTTGTATCAACCAGTGAGGATAAGATCATTATGAAATAGTTGATGGTTAATGGCTCATGACCAGGGCATCTTATCTTTACATATGAGTATAAATTCACAATTTCACTGCCACACACTATGTTTCTGTATTTTAAAACACAAGTCACACACAGTAGACTGCAATATTTACTGATTACCTGCATAAGGCACTGGACAAAGATGACTATGCTGTGGCTGTGTTCATGGTGCTATTGTAACAAAAGCTTTTGATCTAACTGATCATGGCCTTTTACTGCAGAAACTAAGTACTTCAGCATTTATATACTACCAGAATGGTTCAACAACTACCTGACCAACAGAGATGAGTTGGTAAGCATAGGTACTGTTATAGCAATCTTTAGACTATTAGTAGGAGTACCCCAAGGGTCAATATTTGGACTCCTTTTTAACTTTAGTATAAAAGAAATCTCTGAGACCTGTAAACCTACCAACATCGTGTTATTTGCAACCAACTGTGTCTGTATTCTGTCATGAAATCTATGAAACATCTGCTCTTTCCAACTCCTTTACCTAGACTTCAATGAATTGCAAAATTGACTTTGGAAAACACATTGGCTATAAATATTTGCTGAGACAAAGAGAGAGAGAGAGAGAGAGAGAGAAAGCAACCTAAGCTTCCTTAAATCAAGGAGGTTATTTTCAGACTTGCTGAACTGAATTATTACTTTTGGACCTGTGTAAGTAACTAGTACTGATTCTGTTTTTGGGGTTGACTTTTCTTAGTTTAACTTTAATTTGCAAGGAGAAACTGTAGCTGGAAGATATTTGTAGTCATTTGTAACTAGACCTGTTACTTAACCTCTGTGAAATAAGTGTCTGAAAGGAAGGAAGGTACTCCCGGGTGGAGGGTTAGAGTTGTAGTTGATTGTTTCTGGAAGGCATAGGTTTACTCCCAACAATCCTGCCCTCACCCCATCTGCCCCAAGTGCATAAATTCCTTTATTGCAGGGGTTCTGACATCATGTCCCCAAAACTGCTAACAACATACACCTGCTCATATCCTAAAGGCACAGCACACTGAATAGGGGTAGAGACACTCACAAGCTTACACACACTAAAACAAGAACAAAAAAAAAAGAAAAGCAACTGTAACAGAAAAGGACACAGACATGTGGGGAGTGGTGCAATGCACTGGCTGTGGAGCAGCAGTCTTCTGGGAGACATTCTGGAGATTGCGTTGCTGCCCTATTTGCAGGCACCCTCTGGTGTGAGGGAGGAGGTTATTCATCTCATGCTGACCTGGCAAGGATTCAGGAAACCTGCTCCCCACCCAGAAACCACCCACACCACCACCACTACCTCAGAGGTTGCTAAGAAAGAGGAGGTTGGACCACGGTGGGCTCAGGGAGGGTGAAGGTGGTGGAACAGAGGTGCATCCATCCAGTTGTGCTCTCCACAATTCATTTGCCACCTGACAGAGCATGGTTTCTCTATAGAGACACCCACAGTGGAGACCAAGGAGGATGCTGGGAACCTCAAAATGGAAACCAACAGGAGGGGTGGCAGAACCCCACAAGAGAAGGAAACTACTGGTGGGAGACTCAATTGTTAGGAAGGTAGAACTGGGGAGGGAGGGGAAGGAGGTAAGGTGCCTGCCAGTGCCATGGCTTGGAGGGACAGGAAATTAATCCTCAGGATCATGGCAGCAGCTGCAAGAGGGAGTGAGCTGGATGTGATTATCCACCTAGGAACAAATGACCTGTCTTAGAATGGGATCAGAACAGTGCAACAGGAGTTTGTGGAGTTGGGGAGGGGCCTTAGACAAGTAGCACACACAAAGGTTAGGGTACTCTGCACCATGGTATTCAATGACTGGTTGAAAACTGGTGCAGAGCTCAGATATTTGGCTTCACTGGGGACTGGGGCTCCACCCCAGAGATGCAGGCCATACAGGCATGATGGTCTGCATCTATCCAGGAGGGGAACCAGGATCCTAGGTGACAGGTTAAAATGCTTCATTGGCAAGCATTTAAACTAGTCAAGGGGAGGCACTGAAAGGAGAAGGGAAATCCTAGCCCCCAAAAAAATCAGGGTAGTTAGTGAGGTAAACACCAAGATAGAGCAGTCAAAAGGGAGAAGGGCAGGGTAAATGGAGAAAAGACAAAGGTAGTAAGGACAGGATGGGGCAAAAGAAATAAAGCCATAAAAGGAGGTAATGAGTACCAATGCCCTTAGTCAAGGTAAAAAGCTTCCTGAAATGGTGGCCTTGATGGAAGATGGATGCCTGGATGTCATGGCACTTGCAGAAACATGGTACACAGAGAACCATGACTGGGATGTCAACATACCAGGATACACAATCTACAGGAGAGACAGGGATGGAATAAGTGGAGAAGGAGGAGCTCTCTATGTAAGAGAAGGGATTAAAGCAACAGAGCTAAAGGGTAAACAGGGAGGAGAGGAGGCACTGTGGGTCACCCTGGAGACAGGAAATGGCACCACAATCTGCACAGGGGTTGTATACAGACCCCCATCTCAGGGGAGGAAATGGACAAGGAATGATAGATGGCATCCTTGGGATGGCAGAGAAAGGGGATATTGCCGATGGTGGACCTGAATATGCCAGATATTAACTGGAGCTCCTTTGCTGCAGCCACATCCAAGAGCAGGGCCATTCTCAATGCCCTACAGGGGCATGCCTCAGACAGCTAGTTTTGAATCCCACTCAGGAGGGAGCAATCTTAGACCTGGTACTCTCAAATGGGGATGGAGAGAGGATCTCCGATCTTGATGTGGGTAGCCATCAGGGAACAAGCGACCACCAAACAGTGTGGTTCACAATAAACTTAGCTGTAGAGTCAAGCCATACAAAAGAGAAGGTACTGGACTTCAGGAGGGCTGATTTTGTCAAAATGGAGAGTGCCTCAGAAAAGCACTAGCAAACAGGCAAGAAGGTGGGGTGGAGCAACAATGGGGAAACATCAAAACTGCATCACAGAGGCAACAAGCCTTTGTGTGAAGCAAATAAACAAATCAAAATGAAAGAAAACACTATGGTTCTCAAAAGAAGTGACAGGGAAGGTAAGGGAGAAAAGATAGCATTCAGGAAGTATAAGGAAACACAGAAGGAGCAGGACAGATAACTGTACCAGTTAATGCAGAAGGAAGCCGGAAGGCAGTCAGAATATCAAGGCCCAAACTGAGGAAAAGATAGCCAGATTGGTTAAGAAGGGGATAAAACCTTTATAGGTACATTAGGGAGCAAAGAAAGACTAAGCAGGGACACTGAGGCTGAATAAAGAGGAAGGTGGTTAAGAGAGAGTGACAGTGAAAAGCAGGATACTGAATGAATACTTCTGCTCAGTATTCACAATGGAAAAGCAGGGGAGATACCTAATCCAATCAACAGAAGCACCTGGATAGGGAGGTTGATATTAGTCCTTCCACAGAAGAAAGGATTCTGAAAGAACTCTTAAAACTGAAGGTGGATAAACCAATGGGGTCTGATGGGATTCATCCCAGAATTCTAAAAGAACTAGGGAAGAACTAGTAATACCACTAACTACCCTTTTAATAAATCATGGAAAGATGGTGTGGTACCTGAGGACTGGAGGAGGGCAGATGCAATTTCCCTTCACAAAAGTGGGAGCAAGACAGAGACAGGAAACTACAGACCTGTCAGTTTGACCTCAGTGGTAGGTAAAATGATGGAATCACTCTGAAGGAAAGAATTGTTGAGTACCTACAGGCCAGTGGGGCACAGGACCCAAGGCAGCATGGATTCACAGTAGGAAGGTCATGTCAGACAAATCTAACTGATTTCTTTGACTGGATAACCAATGTAGTAGACCAGGAGGGGCTGTGGACATGGTCTACCTAGACTTTAGCAAGGCATTTGACACAGTCCTGCACAAAATTAATAAACAAATTAGTGAGCCTGGGTGGGTCCCAGAGTGGTAGCCTGGGTAAAACACTGGCTGGATAACTGGACACAGCCGTAATACTAAATGGAGTCCACAGTGAAGAAAGAAGGGTTACTAGTGGGGTACCACAGGTTCAGTACTGGGGTCAGTCCTTTTAATGTCTTTATAAGTGACATTACAGAGGGACTGGAAGGGAAAGTATGTCTCTTTGCAGATGACACAAAGATCTGCAACAGGGTTGATATGCAAGGTGGGTGGAATGGATGAAAAGGGACTTGGCAAGGTTGAAGGAATGGTCAAATGTATGGCAGCTTAGATTCAACACAATAAAAGTGCAAAAGTAATACACCTGGGAAACAAAACCCTGGGGAAGAGTGCACAATGGGGGTGAGATACTGACAACAAAAATAGAAAGGGCCCTGGGGTAGTCAATCAGATGACCTAAAGGTGAGTCAGCAATGTGAGAAAGCAGTAACGAGGTCTCGGGGATACTGGGATGCATAGGGAGAGGCATCACCAGTAGAAAACAGGAAGTTGTTGGCCCTCTGTACAGACAGTTGGTAAGACCACATCTGGAGTACTGTATACAGTTCTGGAGACCCCATATTTGCAAAGACATAGACAGGGTGGAGGCTGTCCAGAGGAGGCAACTAAAATGGTGCAGTGTCTGCACCAGAAGACATATGAAGAAAGAGTAAAGGTGCTTAAGATGTATAGCTTCGAGGAATGGAGGGAGAGTGAGGACATGATAGAAACATTCAAATACTTCAGTAGAATCAACAAAGTCCAAGAGAGTAGCATCTTTCAGAAAAAGAGATGTGCAAGAACAAGGGGCACAATTTGAAGATAGAGGGGCGGTTCAGAGGTAATGTGAAGTGATTTCTTCACAGAGGGGTTGTAGATTCATGGAACGGCCTTCCTGAGGAGGTCATAGAGTCAAAAACAGTGGGAAATTCAAGAATGCATGGGACAGACATAAGGCAATTCTCGTGGGGGTAGGAGGAAGTAGGCTGTTGGTTAACTAGATTTGCAGCTTATCTATTGGTAGGGAATGGGCAGACTAGGTGGGCCAAGCGGTCCTTATCTGCCATCAACTTCTATGTTTCTAAAAGACCAAATCAATGGTCTTTACAAGTAGTCCAAAGTTGAATGACTTCAATCAGTCTCTAGACTGGTTTCCTGTGGACAAGTTTGTCAAGGTAGTGGCTACCTTTTGTTGTTTGAGCCCAGTCCTTTACCAGTCACTGTCCCTTGTTGACTACATTAATCTTTTAGTTAGAACTGCCAATACATGACTTGTGCTGCATTATCACCATAAGAACATTCTTACCAAGATATATCAGAATCTGGCAGTTCAAAACTTAGTTTTACCTTGCATAGACTATGAGGTAATAGTCTACTCAACTGCAAAGGACAGTACCCTGTCTAGGTTTAAGGTTCTCTACAGTAAAGCCTGCTGTTTAGATTTGAATGCCCACACACAGCCATAACTCCAACCTATAATCCAAACTGGGGACATTTCCCAGGGTGATGGTGGCAGTATTGTGAAAGTATTGTGGGATTATGCCACCCATCTAGCCTGGACTGATGGTCTTCTCAAATAACACTTGTGGTTTGAGGTCCAGTCAAATAAAAACAAGCATTTGTCAATGCCGTAATGTTGCTTGCTTGTATGTGCTGTTTAGGTATTTGAAGTGATAGTTCCATGCCTTCCTCCCAAGACATCCACTGTGTCTTTCCGCTCAGTACTCACAGAAGAGTGGGGAGGCAAGGGCCACAGCAGTACAGCAGTTGCCAAGGGGTGAAGAGGTGGACAATAGTCCATTCAAAGGCAAAACAGTCCTGCAGGAGCTCACTAAATTGAAGATGGACAAAGTGATAGAACCAGATGGCATGCGCTCAAGGATATTAAGAGAACTGCGGAGGAGATAGCAGTACCTCTAGCAGCCATGTTCACTGAGTCATTCAGCATAAGAATTGGAGGAGGGCCATGTGATCCCTCTACACAAGTCCGGCAGCAGGAGGAGGCAGGAAACAATAGGCCATTCAGCCTCACCTCAGTAGTGGGGAAGATCATGGAGACATTGCTTAAAGAAAGGGTAGTGGGGCATCTAGAAGCCATGGAGCCAAGGACCATAGACAACATGGATTCACAGTGGGGACATCATGTCAGACAAATCTGTTGATTTCTTTGACTGGATGACAAAGCAAGTGAATCAGGTTGGGGCAGTGGACAATGCTTACCTTTGATTTCAGCAAAGCCTTTGACACCATCCCATATAGAGGCTGATAAACTACCTGGTAGGCTGGGCATGGGGAAATGGTGGTAAACTGGGTTAGAAACTGGCTAACAGACAGGAGGCAGAGAGTGGTGGTAAATGGGTGCAGTCTAGGGAGAGGGGTGACCAGTGGGGTGCTACAGGGATCGGTCCTGGGCCAGTCCTGTTCAATGTCTTCATTAGTAACATTGCAGAATGTCTGAAGGAATTTTTCACCAAATTTTCAACATAGCTATTTTAAGACCTCTGCTCATGAACAGTGTCACTGTGATTTTCTTAATCTGTCCCAAACATTGATTAGCACACAACAGTCGCTCATTGTGCACTACATGCGGAAACACATTTTAAGCGACATGTGAAAAATGACAGCTATACTACTTATAAGGAGGTGTGGTAAAATGGCAATGTTGAAAATCTGGAGTGCAAATATGAAAAATTTGCACTTACAAGCATGCGTAGGAACTGCGCAACACACGCTGGTAAACAGTCATTTTGGAATTTTTTCACTAAATTTGCAACATAGGCTTTTTAGAGCCCACCTCATGAACACTGGTACTGTCGTTTCGTTAATCAGTCCTGAAAGGTGATTTCATGCAGTGACCGTGGAAATCACCCTTCGGTCCCGAATTAACGCCATGACAATGACAGAATTCATGAGGAGGGGTCCCAAAACCCATGTTGAAAAGTTGGTGCCAATATCCCAAACAATTCCTGAGATATGCAGCAAAGTTGAAAAACACAATCTATCCCATTATACAGCTTACCGGCATTTCTTTAGTTCACGGTCGGCTTTGAAGAGTGCAGATGTGTTCCCGGTCCACGAAGATCATCGTGCAGAGGTCTGGAGGTAAGTATGGGGTGAGGGGGTGTGAGTAGGCAGGGTGCACAGTGGGTGGGTGCAGATTATGGGCAGGGAGAGGCGCCGAGGACAGTTTTTTTTGCAGGTTTATTTTTTTAATGAAGAGCGATGAGGGCGTTTGCCACGCTGGAGTGGGCTCCCAGCATGGCAGATGAAAAGCTGTTTGGGGGCTGTAGCCAGCGGGATTGGGCATCCCCATCAGCTATAACACTTTTGCCACGCTGGGTGGGTTCCCAGTGTAGCACCTGGATGCTTGGGGCGTGGAGCTGGCGAGGATTGGGCCTCCGTCAGCCAATAACAAGTTTTACCATGCTGGGTTGGGCTTCCAGCATAGCACCTGGAAAGCTTTTGGTAGGGGTGTGCAGCCGTGGACCCGCGGGGATTGGGCACCCCGTCGGCTATGACAGTTTTTGCCACGCTGGGGTGGGCTCACAGCATGGCACCTGGACAACTTTGTGGGGGCGGTCCATGAAGCGATTAGGATTGAGCACCGCCGGCCGTACAGTGTGCGTGGGGAGGGAGGATCAGCATGCAATATGCGTGGTTGAGTGTGGGGAGAGCTCTGCTCACTGAAGCAGAGCCTCCTTTCAACTGTATGCCACAGCATTTTCAACTGCTGTCATAGACAGCGGCAGCAGTGATTGGGGAACTGGGGCCGCGCCTGTAAACACACTGACTGAACTGGAAGACGGGTGCCACACCTCCAAAACTCGGATGATGGCATCTATGTTTTTGCACATGCGTGCAAGCAACATAAAATGGGATGCAGCCATTCATGAAAACAACTCAGGGGCAGAGGTACTGTATGTCATAATCTATACTGACTGACCTTACTGAGTGTAAAACATTACTGGTAATCAAAAAGTATATCAAGCAACATTTTAGTAACGTATTACAAATGTATGTTTTATGACTGAACTCTTTATGTGAATATTTCTGATGTTATTGTGCCTGTGTGACACATTTTGCATATTATGCTGCTGTCATACTCACGGTCACCCTGGTTAATGTACTGATATTTACTGTGCTACATTTACTATATTGTACTGTGTGCTAGTGACAGGTAGCATCTAGCTATATGGCCTAGGAAATTCAGGAATAATCAAACTAGGTCAGACAGGTTTCAAAGTTCAAACACCTAAATTCTTTATTTTAAAATTGTTTTAACAGTTCTAAACTATACGGTTTATTTTCCAGCTTTCCAAATAAATGTCTCATCAGAAATGTCACTTCTTTATACAGCAGGAATTAACTGTTCCTCCCTGATCTCTGGCCACTAACTGTTGAGCCCCAATTCAACCTATACTGAACTGGTTTTTTTCTCAAGGTTTCCATTATCTTTTCTAGCAACTAATTCTACTGCCCCAATTCAGCCTGTATTGAATGGAGTTATTCGCTCTCTCAAAGCTTTCATACAGTAAAGTCTCCTTACATTCAGGCAAGCCTTCAGGCTGACTTCCCATGTCTCTGCCTCGACTGCCTGTCTCTAGCTTACAGGATAATCTCCCTCTGCACTGAGCCACAATTTCATTTGGAACCCCATTTTCAACTTTGTGTGCTACCGATTTTCCTCTCCCTCTATGCAGATTTCAGAAAAAAGAAAAAGATAACTTTCACACTGGGGTATGCTCTTCTTAATCAGCTGCCTCAGCCTGAAGCTGCCCACAATTATCCAATTAAGGTCTCCATGCACTGTAGACTTCAAAAGCATCAGTTGAGGTGCTTTAATTATACATGCACAATGGACACTTACCACGCACAGGACTTATACAGTCCACTGTATTGAAGTTCTATTTCTTTTTTTTTGTAGTGGAAAGGATCATAAATTCTGTTCATTTACCCAATCTCTTCCTCTTCCTATTCTGGAAAACATCACCCTACTCCTCCCCTCCCCACTGCCCCATGCTCTGACAGTTTGTGAGGTTTTCATTTTTAGAGTGCAAGGGCATGCTCTATTGATTGTAAAGGAAGATGAGGTTTCAGTGATATTTTTTTATACTTTAGAGGATCTCTGGGGTTAAATCAAAGCCACAGCTCATCTAACAAGGGCCTTGTTTGTTGAACTGTGACTGATTTTTTAAGGTTCTTTGCTAGCTGGTTAGTATGTCTAGCAATCTTTTGATTATTTACCAACTGCAGTACATTTCTAATGTAAGGTATATTTTGATTTTATTTAGTTTTGCAGGTTTAAGTTTTTTAAGGAGTGGTTAGTTACAGGTTTCAAAAAATTAGCCTTATTTCCATGTAAATTGAATAATCCATTGATTCAAAGTACAGTATTTATACAAATGGAACTACTCTGCAGAAAGTGTAACATTTACACTACAATAAGTACTGTATTAGTTTCTCTGCCCTTAGTATGTGATATACTGGACACATTCACACCCATGCACTCTTAGTACAGCCACAGGCACAGTTTTAGCATTGCATATAAAAAAGGTAGTTTTATGTTTCTTTAATTTACCAATGCTTGGAAACAAACTGCAGAGCTGAAATTAAATTGTAACACAATTGTAAACTGCTCTGCAGAGGAAATTACCCTTCTTAACATTGGCATTTGCTTTTGTAAATCTTTTTCCAATAACTAAAGGGCCAAGCTTAATGTAGAGGATCTGTACTGCTTGGCATTCAGTAGTTACTGAAAACATTTTAAGCCCTTTTTGGGAATGTGGTGCAAGTGAAAGGAAACAAAGATAAAAGGGAAGAAACCCTAATGAGCCCTTCTGGGACTTTAGTCTTGTAATCAAAAGCCAGGAATGAAGTAAAGAGACAAAGCTGACTGATGGTACCTTAAAGATCACAGCACACAACTGTTAGCGAAGTCACAGGAGGACAATCACTTGAATCAGTGCTAGGGTTTTATTTTCTTCATCATGGAAGCTCTCAGGCATACCCTGTTAAAAGAAATACCAGCAGTACTGTCTGTATCATTATTAGTTATAGGGTAGAAACAAACACAGCAAGCTGGAAGATTTTGTGTAACTGCAAGCAAATTGAACAAACATTTCTTAGCTGTCTGCAGAACACCAAGCTCTGCTTCAGTGAGCTTCATTAGCATGGAGTGCGAGTGTAGACTATTTTGCTCTTGAAGCCAGCATTTCTCAACTCCTTGATTGGGGTAATAACTCAGCCATGGGCTTCCCATGGTTTGCACCTGCTAATGCCTTTTCCTTGTCAAAGGAAGCTGTGCAGCTGACAGCCATAGTGCTCTCTACTATAAAGATGCTTCATAAACAGGCATGGCGTCGCACACACACACAAACACACATATACACTCATCTCCAGCAGGCAGAAGATGTGATGTGAATTTCACTTCACTGGTGCTGCAAGCGTGAGGCTACAGATGAATAGCAGTATCATGAGGAGGATGAAAATGTGTTTTTTAGTGACAAAGCCTCATTTAAACCCCACTGTTTGTGACGATCAACCCATGCACACAGGTTGATGCACTTCACCACTGTGGTGTACACACTTTACGGAATGTGTTAAGAGCACTGTGAATCGATTTTTGGCTGGGATGCCAGAGTGGGGACCTTTATCAGATCGAGCTCATTAAGCAGCAATGTACATGTTGCTCTGTACTCAATCCACTGCCAAGCTGTCTCCCTGATGACCAAACCCACCCACAGAGGAATATCCCACCCCTCCACAGCGGGACCTGAAGTGCAGCAAATGCCAGCTGTGTGGACAGAATTGTGCATGGAGCACACAGCACAGTGGAAAGGAGCGCAGAGAATAAAGAGCACTGTTACTGTGTAAACACGTTTAAAGGTACTATTGCATCAGCACTATTAAGCCACTGTAAAAACATACATTTAAATGAGATAGGAAATGATTTTTACATACTTAATTGTACTTCCTCTTCCTTTCCATGCCGGTTGTGTTCTGATATGCACTGATCAATTTTTGTATTTGCTGCCAGCTGCGGAGCCCCATTATGCCACGTGCTTCACCCCTACACACACCCAAGACTCCCAACTCCCAGAATGCTCCTTGGCTTACCCACTGGGGTGGGCCACGGGAAAGACCTGCAGACTTTTAGTCAGTGGCCTTTCTTAAATAAATAATGTAGCTTTTGGTTTTCTCAGTGCTATATAGAGTCCTCCTCACCACTGCTTTTTCTTTTCGCATTTCTAAGACATTCTATGGCATCAATAACACCATTCAGTGCTATTCATCTGGATGGCCTGGAGGTGGGTGTTATTGATGTCACAATATTCAGGCATTCTGAAAGATAACACCATTCCAAGCTATTCATCTGAATGTCCTAGAATGGGTGTTAATGATGTCATTGAATGTTCAGGTAGTACGAAAACACTGAGCAGTCCGTCATCAGTCCTTGGCCTGTGCCTGGTTCTGTTTGGTTTTCTGTGCCCACCCCACACCCCACCTATGCACACTGCAGATACACTCTAGAGGTGAGGCATTTGACCTGATATCATTCATGATGGAAGGGTCTTGCACACCACCAGGTGTCAGTATTTGAGAATTGATTTGCACCCAGTCTCCCAGAACTGAATGTCTGAGTGGACTCTCTATCACTCTCAGTGCTGGCATCTGCTTCTGATGTCCCATCTTCATGGCAATAACCATGGTCACCAGCGTGCCAAGCAGATGCCCCATCATTTTATGCCATATATTCAGCCGGCTTAATTGATATTTGTGGGCGCTGTTTGTCTTTTTATGTTTGTGAGTGATAGACACAGATTGAAGTAGCATTGTAGTGTCGCTGCAGTACCCTACCTGGTTTACCTGTTATGGCAGTGTGCAACATCCAATAATCATAGTGGGTGTACACTGTAATTCTCTGAACAAGTATTATGCACCAGTGTTCACATGCATGGGATATCATTCAACAAATGTCACTTAAACTCTGGGTAGAAAATAGTATACACACTTTAAAGGGGAAATTGATTAACCCGGAGAGGCACACTAAGCCAAAGCTTGATTCCAGGTGTGGCCTGGGTGCACAAGGAAGTTAAATGACTTGCTCAGGGTTACACAGTATGCAAATGAGGGCTGTGGGATTCAAAACCATATTTCCTGGTTTGTAGCTCAGAGCCTTAAACCACTGCACCCTACTGCAGTGAGCAATGATGATGCCAGTCTCACATGTTGGGCCCCATGCAAAGTTCCATGCAGCAAGACAATCATTTGAGGTATATACAGTGGCACCAGCCGGATGCAATGCACTGCTGCTGCAGTATATCACAAACTGATGCAGTGTGCTGCAGGGTCACTGTTATTCAATGTGAGTTAATACATTGCATCATGGAGTCTCCACTGTAACACACAAGGCATAGTGCTGTCTAAAAGGGATAGTGAGAGGTATTCGTGTGTTATATTCAGGCTGAACATGCAGATGCAACCATTGGGCATAACATGTGATAAGGGCTCTTTTGTATTCTCATTATGGCCTCATTACATGTGTGCAGAAGCCCCATAACACCATTCCACACTGTAAATGTAAGCATTATTGGTGTAGGTGCCCCCACCCCTCCCCATTGATCATAAGTATGTTAAAGCTGTTTATAATCTTAAAGGTCGTCAGCTGATCACCACACTTCCCTTCCTCTCACATACTTTTCCATTTTTCTATACAGATTTTGTTTTTCTCAGGTTTTGCCCGACCGGAATCCCGGCAGACACGTACGTGCGCATGCGTGAAGGTGCATGCGCGCCACTCGGGCACTGGCTCAGTCCCTTCCACCCACCCCGCATTATTGCTGCCACTCTTCCTTGCCTACACTTCCTACCAAACCTCCACCTAGTTGGATTGGAACTAGGGGAGTAGACAACCACCTGGAGGGAGGAGCTGCCTACCACAGCTCAATCCTGCTCCAACCCTCCCCCATGTCGCTCCCCTGGTGACGCAAGGTTGTTCGAACCTGGGTAACCAGCATATTGTGAGGTAAGGCATCCAGCACCTCAGCCCTCACTACCTCTGGACCAGCTTACACTTTTCCATTTCAACTGTATAAATATACACTGGTGTCCAGTGTCTAATCTTCCACTCACAGTCACTACTATGATGTGTGTTATGTATCTTCAAGTTATTTACATTACTTCCTGGTTTTCCAGTGGTTTCCACAACCTACCATGATTACCCATTTACTCAGAATTACTCATTCCCTGGGGTTGAGTTGTTCCCTTCCACCTCCACCCCATGATCACCTGTTAACACAAATATAATCATTCCCTTGTTGTCAAATGGTCTTCCCAATCCCACCACTTACCCATTTGCACTGTTACAACTAAGCAGTGATGGACCACTCTCCTCCACCCGATCATCCAGATAACATCACAACTTCAAGCACCCCACCCATCCTTATCCAGGTTGCCAGCTCTTCTTCAAGCTTGAGACAGCGACTAACACAGACCTCTTCCACACCTTCATGACCAGTAGCCATATGAGCTGACAGAGCTAATGTATAGTAGAAACTGATTTTACAATATGCATATTCAATGACAGCTCTCAAGATGCTCATTGGTGGAGGTAATAGTATGGCTGTGCAGGTTGCCGTATCAAGTCTGTAGGAGTGTTGTCCATCAAGCTGGTGCGATGGTGTGTGGAAGAGCGCATGTGCTACCTCGCTCAATTACAAAATGGATCACATAAGCAATAATCAACAATGGGTTGAACAGTGCACGCCATTGGCACAGAAGAAGAGACTAGACAAAGGTACAGTGATCGGACACATATTACAACTAGGCACTGATAGCCCAGTGTCAATCCACAATCCCACCCACTCACATTCCATCTCCACACACCAAATTATAATCCCTTCCTTCCTTTTGGTGCTGAACATAAACATTATTTTAATGCCACAGAGGAGCTCCCATTCAGGTAAGGCTTCCTGTTCTTTATTGAAAGCACCATGAACATTTCTATTAATGGCATACTACCTCACAACGTTGGCTGAAATTTAAAATCTTGGAGGATTTTGTCTAATTGATATTAACAAGTTAAAGAAAAATGAAAAGACATTTACATAAATTGTTTCTGCAAACTAGACATGCATATTGAACTGTATTACCTATCTGGTGATTTCAGCAAAGATTTCAAAGTAGCATCTTCTAACCCCGGAATCCATTATTTACATGTTTACACTTTATGCAGTCATCTCAGCTGAGTGATGCCCTGGAGATAGAACCTGTACAAGGTTTACAGTTTGGAGTGTTGGTTCAAACTATGCATCTGTGCTTCACGCTGGCTGTTGCTCATTTCTGTTTCTCTGGCTGAAGGGAGCAATCACACCATAGTGAACTTTGGTAATGGCTGGTTCTCCAGTCAGGTTTTTATTTCACAGTTTTGCGAAATAAAAGGGAGTATTTTAGTCAGTTTTTGATTACTCTGCATTTAGCTAGGGTTTTCTGTAAATTACAGTTTCTTGGCTCCCATTTAATTCCCAGGAACCGGATAATATCCTGCTTGGCTATAGATACTGTTTTGGCTGTTTTGACATGTAAACTATGTTCCTTTGGCTAATTTTCACAGTTTACCATTTTCAGCTATCCTATTTACAGAGAATGGTGCTTTTTCATTTTCGTTTCTGTCTGTGCCTTTTTATCCTAATTAATTGGTTCCTGTTAGTGGAACCATGATTTGACCTCTGGCCAGTTTCTTCCAGTGTAAGAGCCATTTTAACTATTAGGCTGTTGCACTCCATTGTTTTTTAAATAATTGTTTTGATTATTACAGGGTTCTTTCTAACTGGTATGTCAGAGAGACCTTGTGGACCATAAAATAATTGTACAAATTGTTTTTGGCTCCTGGCAAAGGCAGACTGTCACAAGCTTTGTTTAAAGTGTTTAGGTGAGTCCTGTCATATTTTTTTGCCCAAAAACTTTGTTTGAAAGGGTAAAAATATAAAATGAAGTATGCCCTCTCAGTCTGCCTCTGTGTTACCTAAAAATAATTTTGAAAAAAGCCCCGAGGATGTCCCCATGATGGTGGAAATCACACATCTGAAGGATCAATCTCCTCATACACAGTAGCAAATAACATAAAAGATAATAAAAAGATAAAGCTATAGAACCATCAGAAAGGCTTGGTGGAGATGGTTCAGGTATTAGGGTGTCTGAAAGGGCACCCTGAATCCACTGATGGCAAAAATAAAGAACCTTAGAGCATGCACTGGAAATGGTGTCTGCCAAAAAGAAATTGAAAGGAAATAGTGTCACTGCCACTCCTCCTGCATGGAGAAATGAGCAGGAAGATGACACAGAAAAAGTGCCCTACTCAGAGGCCATTTGAACAGAGCCACTATGGCTGATAATGCATTAACTTGATAAGGGTGTTTCTGGCTTAAATGTAAGATGAATAGCTCTAAGCAGCCTCATGTGTAAATTTCATTTTGGTGATGTTAGATCATTTATCTGGTCAATCCTGTGTTTCCATATATTTAAGGTGCGGCGAGTGCATCTTGGACTATGTGGGCAAGAAGAGGAGCTCCGCACCATGGCCTTCAAGTTATGGTAGAAGAAATGATGAAGAGAGGAGAGGTATGGCTACACTTAAGGCCAACCAGGAAGGATAAGAGCCTATACTGAGATGAATGCCAGCTTCCATTAAGGAGGGAACTATAGTTCTCAGTGCACATTTGAATGTTACTTTGATGGACATTTAAAGTAGCCAAGGGGTGATGGAACAAATGGAGGAGGCAGAAGGTGGCCCACCACAGGGTGACACAGAGTAGGGAGATCCCAAGCATGGGGTTAGCAAAGGAGGAAGGGGCAGAGCAGTCAAGAAGAAAGGTGAGGAGAGGAACAATTGGAAAAGTAGGAGGAGAGAGAGAGAGAGTATAGTGTAGTGGTTTAAGGCTCTGAGCTGCAAATCTGGAGACATGGGTTTGAATCCCACAGCCTCCACTTGCATACTGTGTGACCCTGAGCAAGACAATTAACTTCCTGTGCTCCCAGGTCACACCTGTAAACAAGCTTTCAACAGTGTGCCACTCGGTTAAACAATTGAAAAAAAAGGTGAAAAGTGACAAAGAAAAACTGAAGGATGCCAAAATGGTGCAACGTCTGCATCAGAAGACCTATACCAGTACACAGAGACATGGTCAAATATTTCACAAAATTTCTAAAGAATTTCTCTGTGCTGCCCCTACTTTGGAACTGCAGAAAGCAGTAGATTTCTCTAGAAATATCACAGAAATTTCAGGAAATATCTGACCATGTCTGTGGCTGTGACTGTATGAGAGGAAATTGAAAGAGTTCAATATGTACACCCTGAAGGAGAAGACGGAGAGTTGGGATATGATGGATCCCTTTAAATACCTCATGGTGGTTAATAAGGTACAGAAGGAAGGTATGTTTCAAAGAAAAGGTTCTGTAGAACAAGGGGTCATGAAATGAAGCTGGAAGGAGGTAGATTCAAGAGAGATGTGAGAAAGTACTTCTTCAAAGAAATGGTGGTGGATTCCTAGAACAGCCTTCCATGGGAGGCAGTGGGGTGAAACCAGTGGTGGGTTTCAAAATGCCTCAGATAGGCACAAAGAACTCTTGGAGAAAGGAAGGAGGTGGAAGAGAAAGTGCTGAAGATCGAGCTGTGTCTCAGCAAAACTGATTATAATTAAAAATGGTCTGACTAGATGGGCCCAGTGGTCATTATCTGCCATAATTTTCTTTTTTGCTATGTATGACAGGTTAGTCGATTCAAGCGGATAAAATCTAAAATTATTAATATGCACATTGTCAATAATGTAAACTGTGTGGTAGAAATAATTCATGTTGTACTATGCTATACATATATGATAATCAAATCAGTAATAATATATGCATTTAGCAAGGCTGAAAAATCAAGGGGAACATGTGTGAAGGAATATACTACTCACAGAGTTGTGGCACCATGATAAGTACATACTGTATAAATTTACTATAGTTTGATGATACCCAGCAGTATACCAATGTTGAGTAAGCTACAATATGGGATTTAATTATTTTGTTTTATTTTAAAAATCCAGACATTGTCTATACAGTAATGACAAATAGCCAAGGATGCTTTTACAATTTGTGACCTTGTTTTTTTTTTTTAATTCATTTTTGAAAAATTATTTGTAATGGGACTGCAATTCTGTTGAACCAATTCAGTTTTGGTTTGGAGGATGGAAGGAGGTGGAACAGACAGTGCTGTAGATCAAGTTGTGTCTGCAGCAAATGTGAACATACAGTAATTAAATATGGGCAGACTAGATGGACCAGTAGTCATTATCTGCCATCAGTTTCTATGTTTCTACGTATGACAGGTCATGTGATTCAAATGGCTACAGTGTAAAAGTATTAATATGTGCAATGTCGATACTGTAAACTGTGTGCACATAATTCATGTTGTACTATGCTACACAGACATTACACTCATGTAGAAACATAATCTGTTGGCAGATAAGGACCATATGACCCACCTAGTCTGGCCATTTCCCTACTCACTGCTGCAGCCCCAGATCCTATTTGATCTGCTGCTTTCCTGCTCTGCACATCTCCAGGGTACCCTTATGTCTATCCCATGCACTCTTGAACCCTTATTGTTTACACCCCCACCACTTGCTGGAAGGTTGTTTCATGGCTCCACCACCCTTTTAGTGAAAAGTCTCCTAATATTATCCTGAGCCTTTCACCCTTCAGCCTCATATCATGCCCCTTGTTCTTGTGAACAGTTTTCTTTGATATATGCTTCCCACCTGTACCCTGTTTATTCCCGTAAGGTATTTGAAAGTCTCTATCATATCCCCTCTCCTTCTTTCATCCAGTGAATATATATTACTGTAAGGTCCTTAAGTCTTTCCTCATAGGGCTTCTGGTGCAGTCCATGTGCTATCTTTGTTTCCCTTCTCTGGGCAGCCTCTATTTTGTCGATGTCCTTCCAGAGATGTGGTCTCTAGAAATGGATACAGTATTCAAGATGAGGCCTCACCAGTGATCTGTACAGTGGCATCACCACCTCTCTCCTCCTGCTTGTTATGCCCCTCCTCCTGCACCCCAACATTCTGTTTGCTCCCCACCACCTTTTCACACTGTGTGGTTGCCTTCAGGTCATCAGATATGATAACCCCAGGTCTCTCTCTGACATGTGGTGGCCAGAATTTCCCCACCCATCCTGTACTCCTTGGATTCCTTTGACCGAGGTGCATGATCTTGCACTTTTTAGCATTGAAATTCAACTGCCAGACACCTGACCACTCCATTAATAGGCTAAGGTCCTTTCTCATTTTTCCACCCCTCCAGAGCATCCACTCTATTGCAGATCTTGGTGTCATCTGCAAAGAGGCACACTTTCCTTCAGATGCTCTGCAATGTCGCTAATGAAGACATTGAATGGACTGCCCCAGCACCAACCCCTGTGGCACCCCACTGGTCACCTCCTCTCCTTAGATTTCATGCCATTTTCTACCACCTTCTGAGTCCTGTCCCTTAACCAGTTTCCAACTCACTTTACCACCATAGGACCACTCCTGAACTCCCAATTTATTTAGTAATCTCCTGTCTGGGATGGTGTTGAAGGCCTTGCTGAAATCCAGGTAGGTCACATCCACCACCCCTCCTGATGTACCACTCTAGTTACCCAGTCAAAGAAATCTATAAGAATCATCTGACAGGACCTTCCTGCTGAGAATCCATGCTTCCTTGGATCCTGTGCCCCACTATCCTCCAAAACTTTACAATCATCTCCTTAAGTAAGGACTCCATTAGTTTCCCCACCACTGAGGTCAGACTTAGAGGCCTGTAATTGCCTACCTTCTCTCTGCTTCCACTATTGTGGAGAGGAACTACATCTGCCCTCTCCAGTCTTCAGGTACCTCCCCTTCTCTAGTGATGCATTGAAAAGGGCAGCCAGTAGTTTTGCAAGCACTTTCCTGAGTTCCTTTAGTAATCTGGGGTGGATGCCATCTGGCCCCATTGCCTTATCTACTTTTATTTTCCACGAGTTCGTCTAGGACTTTTTCCACTGTGAATGGGCTGGTGTCTACCTCCCTCCTGAATACTCTCTTAATGGGTCTTGGTCCCTCACCCTCCCTTCCTTGGATGAATACTGAGCAAAATACTTGTTCAGTATCTCAGCCTTTTCTAGGTCATCCCCACCCTTTCTCCTCCCTCCTTCCTCAGCCTAACGATCCCATTTCTCATCATTTTCCTCTTGCTAATGTATCTGAAGAAGGTCTTGTCACCTTTCTTAACAGCCTGGGCTATACCTTCCTCTGTCTGTGCTTTAGCTCTTCTAATTATTCTCCCAGATTCCCTCTGCTTCTCCAGATATTGGGCATGATGCACTAAGCGGGTGGGTGCGTGGAAAAATCGACTGCTTGCTTGCCCCTGTGCCCTGTGGACAGGTGTGCCCAGAATGGCATTCACCAATGCTGGCCACCAGTCCATGGCTCCCCACCAGCATGCAGCTCTCTGCAGGGCAGCCAGGGGTCGTGACCCATGCAGGCATCCAATGGGATGCCTGTTCTGGAGTCCACTAGTGGATCCCTCACCCTGCAATGCATGGGCCTGGGGTTGTGCATGCCACTTCCTCATGGCATGGTCCCTACTACCATTTGGTCCCCAGCCCAGCCACAGTGAATGGCATCCTCCCGGCACACAACATGTCTTCAGCATTGGGGACCCACCTCCTGCCTGCAATGGCAGCAGTGCCCCTAATGGTGGCCGTGCCCTGTGCCCTGTAGGGGCATGTGCCACAGTCTGACACTCCCCCACAACCTCCCAGTGATGCCACCTGTCTCAGGGTTCTGGGGCTCTCACTGATCCACTGCCCCTGCCTCACCGGCTGCCCTATTGGACAAGGGCAGCACGGAGAACATTTTCATGCACCCGGTGACCAGAAGATGGTAACCATAGGGGCATGAGGGGTATAGCAGGATCTACCCAGGTGTACCCTGCACCACCCTCCATACCCATGCAGCCAGCAGCACTACATGGGTTAGTGCATACACGTAGTGCAGGCACACCCTTGGAACACTCCCAGTGTGGAGTTGTCCACAGATGTTTGGAATTGGCTGCGTGTGTCTGCATGCCCCCTTACGAATGCTGTGCAGGGATCACAGTGAGTGTGGAGTGGCTATGCACCCCAGAGACACATGTGTAGCCACTCCATCCCAATAGTACATAGTGCCCATTGTTCTCTGTCCTCGTCCATTTGTGTTTCCTTGTATCTCCTGAAGGCTCTTTTCTTTCCCTTACTTTCTCTGCCACTGCCTTCAAGAACCATAATGGCCTTTATTTCTTTTACTCTTGCTATGCATTTTGACACAGTGATCTATTATTCTGTTATGGCTCTTTTGAGTCAAGACCACTGTTTTCCACATCTCCCTTGTACCTCCCGCTGCTAGGGCTCTTTTGAGATTTCTACCCATCTCTTTAAAGTTCACCTTCCTGAAACCTAGGACCTTTAACCTAGTATAGCTTGCCTACTCCACTGTGGTTACCTTAAACCATGCTGTCCTGTGGTTGCTGATATCAAGGAACTGTCCACCTTCACATCTGTGATCCTGTCCCCATTGATCAGGGCCAAATCTAGTATAGCCTCCTTGCAGGTTGGTTCGCTACAAGCTGTCTTAGGTTTTCCCCATTCAGGACAGTCATGAAGTCCCTGCCCTTGTTGTACTCATGGTCTGAGTGCTCCAATCTACCTTAGGCAGGTTGAAGTCACCCATGTAGCAGTTCCTTTGGTTGCCATTTTGTGGATGGTTTCCACAAGAGCTTCATCTGATTCCTTCCCTGTGCTGGAGGCCTGTAAATCACTCCAGAGTGAATGGCTGTCCTTTACCCACCTCCAAGGTAACCCACAGTACCTCTGCTCCTTCTTGTAACCCTTGAGCATCTGTTGCTTTAATCCCCTCCTTCACATACATAGCTACCCCCCTCCTTTTCTCCCTTCCCCATCCTTCCTAAAAAGTAAGTATCTTGGTATGGCTATATCCCAGTCATGGTTCCCTGTGTGCAATGTTTCTGTAATAGCTATGCCCAGGTTTGTGTTTTCTATTAATGTCATTAGGTCTGGGATTTTGTTCCCAGATCAGGGCCTTTGTGCACATTACTTTCCAGCTTGTGTGCCTACCCTCCTTTTCCTTTTTTTTTGGCCCTGTGATGTTTTGTATTCCATCTTCTGACCTCCCACAATTGTATCTAATTTATTTATTGGGTTTGATAGTACCTTTGTACTAATTGGATTTTCCTTATTTACAGATATGTTATGTAGAAGGAGGGGCTACCTTTATCCCTTTGACTACTTTTCCACCCCCGACCAGTTTAAATGCTTGTGGAGTAAGCATTTGAACTTTTCAGTGAGGATACCTTTATCCTCACCTTGATAGTCAAGTCAAGTCAAGTCAAGTCATTTTTATTTAAAAGACGCCCAATCCCGAAGGATCTGGGCACCGTACATTAAAAGAAAATGAAGAAATTTTTACAGCATTTCATGCCATATAAGTACAAAACAAAAGAAAACACATATACATAATCATAATCAAACCCCAAAAGCATGTGAAAATAGGTGAGTCTTTAGGCAAACCTTGAAGGTAGTAAGGTTCAGGGCCTCCCTAACTGCAGCTGGGCAATGAATTCCAAAAGTGGTGCGGCGACACTGAATGCTCAGTCGCCTGCAGATTTTAGCCTCGCTCTTGGAACAGTTAGGAGGTCGGCACCAGAAGAACGGAGATTATGGGAAGAGGAGGATGGTGTCAGGAGATCTAACAGGTAACGGCCCTGTCCGTGTAGGGCCTTATAGGTGAGAAACCCCACCTTGAAGAGCACTTTCCACCTGACGGGCAGCCAGTGCAGTTCGCGTAGCACAGGTATAATGTGAAAAAATTTACTCTGTCCGGTTAAAAGCCGGCAGCAGCGTTTGCATGAGCTGCAGTCTGTGGAGAGAGCCCCCAGAGATCCGAGATAGAGGCATTACAGTAGTCAAGCCTAGAAGTGACTAAGGCATGTATCAAGGTAGGGAGGTCAGAGGCGGAACAAGGGCTTAATCCTGGCAATGTTATGAAGATGGAAAAACAAGGAAAACCACGGAAGAAATCTGAACCTCCATGGTCAAATTCCTGTCAAACATCACGCAAGATTTTGCACGCAAGGGAGGCCATCAATGACTCGGCCCCTAGCACAGGCCAGTTGCGAATCAGAGCCATCCCATCACGAACTCTGTTCGACTACACTACTAATACCTCCAGTCTTATCAGGGTTCAATCTAAGCCAGCTGGAGCCATCCAGTCGCTAATCTCAGCCAGACAGATGTTCAGCACATCTACTGTTAGGTGTTCCTGGAGCAAAGATAAGTATAGCTGAGTATCATCAGCATAGCAATGAAAACTCAGTCCATACTTCTAATAGTCCCCAGGGCATCATATATACTGCGAACAACATTGGGGCCAACACCGAACCCTAGGGACTCCACACAAAGGAGACTGGGTGTTGATGAGAAATTTCCCATCACAACCTGCTGTCTCCTATTTGTGAGAAAGGACTCAAACCACTTGATGGCGACACGGTGAGTCCACATAACTCCCTCAGGTAGAGAAGCAGCACACAATGGTCCACAGTATCAAATGCTGAGGAGAGATCGGGGAGAACAAGAATTGTCTTGTCTCCTCGATCTCTAGCCTGAGAAGGTCATTTTACACCTGAACTAATGCAGTTTCAGTCCTATGCCTGGCCCAAAAGCTGACTGGAAGGGATCGTATAACCCGTGAGTCATGAGATGTTCCTCCAACTGAAGCGATACCACCTTCTCAACAATCTTCCCAAAAATGGGAGATTCGAGATAGGACGGGTAGTTTGCTCTGACCTCCGGGTCCAAAGAAGATTTCTTTAAAGGGGTCTAACCAGAGCCTCCTTCAAGGTATCTGGGAAGACACCTGACTCAAGGAGCACCAGACAATCAGGCAAACACCGGGCCAACAGAGTCAATGCAGCTCATTAAGAATGCGTTGGCACTGGGTCCAGTTCACAAAGGTATGCTTCAGATTGACCGCCACCTCAATTACCTCCACGATCCTCCACTGGCCTAAACTCACCCCAGTCAGGTGGAGTGCACTTAGTACATAACTGGCGACCACTGACAGCAATGATATTGCTGGCTGAAGAAACCTCCGCGGATCAAAGACACCCTGTCCGAGAAAAACCGAGCAAAATCCTCACAATCCTCATTAAGAAAACTCTACCGGGCTGGAGACAGATAGGATGGAGAAGTCTGTCAACAGTCCAGAAGAATGAGGCTGGTCAGTCTCTCCAGCAGCAATCTCCCGAGACAAAAACAATGTCTTCTTTTAGTCAATTTCCTCCTGATATGCACAATAATGTGCACACAGGACCAGTTTGTCTGTCTCCAGGCGGGATTTCCTCCAGCAGCGCTCAATCTCCAACCCATCTTCTTCATTTCCTTGAGATCTCCATCAAACCATGGAGACCTCAAATCTGAGTTCTGGGTCGGACGACAGGTGCGGGAGTTGATGGCGTCGGTTAGAACCTTATTATAAGTATCTACACCGACACCAACAGCCGCGACGCATACATCACCTAAACTAGATAGATCAGCCGCCATAAAACCCACAGGGTAAGATCTCTAGAGGGACAGCGGATCATCTCACAGGGAGTAAACTTACGGCGGGATCCCCAAGCATGAACCTCACCATGCTATGATCAGACCAAAGTACTTGATCAACCATGAGATCAAAGATCTCAATCCCCAGTGAGAACACCAGATCCAGTGTATGGCCATCTCGATGAGTAGGTGCATCAACGAACTGTAAAAGCCCTAAGGACATATTCTGCAAAAATCCATCAATGCATCTCTGAGTTTTATCTCAGCCCAGACATTGAAGTCCCCAGAATAACACATCTAGGGAGTCCAATGTCTCACTGGCAACAAACTCGGCAAATTCCATAGAACCCCCCACCGGGCCGGAGGCGATAGATGAGGATCCTGCAGCCAATACCGAGTCCTCCATGGGCACACCTCACACTCAAATGAGTCTGGGGTTCCCACTGGGTGCAGTGAAGGTCAGGCTAGATTTAAAACAAATGGCAACACTGCCATCCTGCGATTTCCTCTGGGGCAGTGCACAGCGGTATAACCTGGGGGACTGCAGCCTCAAAAACAAGACCAGCATCATCTCCCACCTAGGTCTCCGTTATGCAAGCCAGGTCGACTGAAGAAACCAAGGTGGCAATAATTGCCGTCTTGTTTCTAATCGACCTGGCATTGCACAACACTGCCGACAGAGGAATAGCAGGTGGTGTAACCCTCAGGTTACCTGACCACTCGGTCTGGTGGTTTCCTGGAAATGGGCATCAACCACGCCTCATGCCGCCTAGGTGCCCTAGATAAACCAGGCATCTCCTCGATCCAACCACCTCTATTTTACCTTCACCCCACTTCTGGTCAAACCGCAGCTCACAGACCAAACAGTCCCTTATAATCCCCACCTCCTGCAACGCCTGCTCATAGCATTGGATACAGGGAGAGGAACAAAGGGACAGAGCATGCAGCTGCGCCTTCCTAAACAATCCTAACCCCACAGGTTGCTCTTCAGACCCCTTCACATTCCTAAATTAGAAGTAAAAGACAGATAAACTATAATTTAAACTAATTCAACAAATTAAATTTTAAAACATTTCTAGTTTAAAGCCTACTACAGTCTAAAACCCTTAATAAACAAACCTACTTCCCAACTCTACATTACAAACAGAGTAAATTCTGGCACCGTGGCACTCGCGCCACTCTGGCAGCAAGCGCTTGTGAGTGGTGCTTCCTTATACAAGCACTTGTCCCCAGCCCTCACAACAAGAAACCAGTTCCTCCACCTCCGATATCATCAGAAAACCAGGTACATTTACACAGCCTCTCACGCTGTGATTTCACCGGCTGAGACAAATCAGGAGAAGGAGGTCAGCAGGTAGGGAGATGTAGGCAATCTGGTGAATAGAGTCCTTCATCATCCCAGGTGAGATCCCAGTCCCCAATGAAGCCACATCCTTCCTCTCCACACCATTTCTTCAGCCATTTGTTGAATTTAATGGTGCAAATCTCTTGACCCTCTCCTTGTCATGGACAGGTAGTACCTCTGAGAAGGTAACAGAGTGTGCTACTTGCCGAGATACCGCCCAGTTTCCTAAATTCCTCATGCACTTTTCCTATGTCTGTCCCTCACCTGTCAGGTTATTTGTCCACATGTGGGCCATGATGTCCAGCTCCTCCTCCTTGCCACCACCCTAACGATCCCTATAATCCACCTGCCCTCCCTCCAAACTGTGCCTCTAGGCAGGCACCCATATTCTCTCCTGTTGCTGCCCACTCCCAGCTGTATCCCTCTAATGATGGTGTCTCTGAACAGGATTTGCTTCCTCCTCCTGTAAGTTCTTCTTAACTTTGACCTCAGGGCTCTGTCATGGATGATCCACTCATCCGCTTAGTGTCCAGTTCTGGAGATGCAGTGTGATTGTCCTGCTCTGACTAGATGGAGTATGAATTTTGAAGTAACACTGGCTGAGGGATGTGCCTCCATCCCATCTCCATCACACTCCCTGAGCCCACCATAGTCTATCCATCTCTCTTACTGGCATCCTCTGAGGGAGTGGTGGCAGGCAGGTGGTCCCTGTGTGTTGAAGGTTACCCGGATCCTCGCTAACTCTGCTCAGAGTCCTGCAACATCCACCCTCAACACAGAGGTGCCTGAAGATAGGGGCAGCACCGCAGTGCCCAGAAGGTCCTCCTGAAAACTGCTGCCCTGCATGCACTGCATTGTACAATGCCTATCATTTTCCTTAGCCTATCCTTTCCCTTACTTGTCTTGCCTTTGTTTTATTTTGTTCTTCCTTCTTATTCCCTAGAATAATGGGTAATAGAGATAAAGATTTGAGACAGCTTAGGTGTTACAAAGCTCAGTGAAGCTGGTCACATGTATTTTCCTGTGAACAGAGTGCAGAGTGATGCCCGGATACCTGCCAACCATGTACAGTCTGATGTCATGACTCTACACAACACTGTAGGTATAAAAACTGATAACAGTGTATTGTTTTCCTGTTTCCAAGTGTTTTCTCTAATACTTGGAGTTATTACTAGAATTCTTCTGAGACAACAGGAGATGTTGTACATCCATGCATAGTTGTCTCAGTCATAAAAACAGTCATTTAGTTATCCCCCATGCAGATGTGTGTGTGTACTTTCTCTAGGTTCCTTATTCCACAAAAGACTGTGAAAAGAGTAAGAACTAATAAATTGCTATTGTCCAACTCCAAAGTGTAAAAGAATATGACGTGAGGAGAGGTACAAAATACTTCCTTACACATCCAGCAAATGGTCCGGTGCTGCTTCATGCCAGCTGAGTAAATGTTAGGGTCTAAAAATTAGCCACTGGCTAAAATGCACCCAATGTTTCAGCCACTTGTACACTGAATTAGACACTCTACAAACATGGTCTGATGCTGCTTTCCTGTCTCTGTGACCCAAATATCCTTGGATTCTCCACTGTTTGGTGCTGGATTGGACTGACAGATATCATGTTCTCAAGGGGCTGGCAGTATAGTCTAGAGGTTAGAATAATGAGCTGTGAATGAGCTTGGTACATCCAGCAGACCTGGGTTTGATTCCCACAACCTCCACTTGCATGCTGTGTGACTCTGAGCAAGTCACTTAACCACCCAGTGCTCCCAGGTCACCCCTAAAACAGGCACTTGTACCTAGTGGGTCTTTCCCAGTTACCAAAAAGAACAGAATAAAGGGGCAGTGAGTGAGCGTGCACTCTCTAGCTGCAGGCTTTGCTCATGATTTTTGTGAAGACAAAAAAAGATCCTGAAATGAGGGTTCAGAGGTTTGTTTCTAACTGGTTGCTGGTGATTCCCTAGGGCTTTAGATTCATATATGCAGAACTGTTATTTGGTAGTAAAAGATTTGAGTTTCATACAGGCATACTGAGTACATTAACATCATTAGGGCAAGAGAGCCATGTGTTCAAGGTGGTCCTGTTTGGAGGTTACAGTTTGACTAATGAACGTTAATTGCAGACTGCACATGTTTAAACAGTGTGAGTCTAAATATTTACAAATAATATTGACAAATGAACACACAGAGTTATGCATTTCACATATTTTAAATTAATACTGTATGCTTTATCACACACACACACACACACACACACACACACACACATTTCTTTGGCTTCAGTGAGATTTAGAACATCTGAGAGTCAGGTCACAGCATTCCATTCTGTGGCCTTTGATTTACTAGTCTCAGGGATGTTTGCTAATCTCTGGTTGTATTCTTGTCTAATTGCTAATCTGTCACACTCATTTTTAAAATGTTTTTCCCTCTTGTTATTTAAAACTCTCTTAAAATGATGCACAAATAAGACTGAAATACATTTACTGTTATTGTGACCATTATTACCCATCACAACTTAAAACACAGACAGAGTGAAAGAAACAAGCATTTGTCAATGCGAATGTTGCTTGCTTGTATGTGCTGTTTAGGCATTTGAAGTGATAGTTCCATGCCTTCCTCCCAAGACATCCACTGTGTCTTTCCGTTCAGTATTCACGGAAGAGTGGGAGGGGCAAGGCCACCGCAGTACAGCAGTTGCCAAGGGGTGAAGAGGTGGACAATAGTCCATTCAAAGGCAAAACAGTCCTGCAGGAGCTCACTAAATTGAAGGTGGACAAAGCGATGGAACCAGATGGCATACGCCCAAGGATATTAACAGAACTGCAAAGCGAGATAGCAGTACCTCTGGCAGCCATGTTCACTGATTCATTCAACATGAGTGAACTGGAGGAGGCATGTGGTCCCTCTACACAAGTCCGGCAGCAGGGAGGAGGCAGGGACAATAGGCAGTTCAGCCTCACCTCAGTAGTGGGGAAGATCATGGAGACATTGCTTAAAGAAAGGATAGTGGGCATCTAGATGCCATCGGAGCCCAGGACCATAGACAACATGGATTCACAGTGAGGACATCATGTCAGATAAATCTGGTTGATTTCTTTGACTGGGTGACAAAGGAAGTGAATCAGGATGGGGCAGTGGACAATGCTTACCTTGATTTCAGCAAAGTCTTTGACACCATCCCATATGAGAGGCTGATAAACTAGCTAGGTAGGCTGGGCATGGGGAAAGGGTGGTAAACTGGGTTAGAAACTGGCTAACAGACAGGAGGCAGAGAGTGGTGGTAAATGGTGTGCAGTCTAGGGAGAGGCGACCAGTCGGGTGCTGCAGGATCGGTCCTGGGCCAGTTCTGCTCAATGTCTTCATTAGCAATATTGCAGAATGTTTGAAAGGAATTTTTCACCAAATTTTCAACATAGCCATTTTAAGATCTCTGCTCATGAACAGTGTCACTGTGATTTTCTTAATCTATCCCAAACATTGATTGCACAAATAAGCCATTATACACTACGCCGGAAACATTTTGGGCAATATGTGAAAATAACAGCTGTACTGCTCATAAGGAGGTGTGGTAAAATGGCAATGTTGAAAATCTGGAGTGCAAATATTAAAAATTCGCTACCTTCTGGCGTGCGTAGGAACTGCGCAATAGCATTTCAAGAACAGTCATTTTAGAATGTTTTCACCAAATTTTCAACATTGCCATTTTAAGACCTCTGCTCATGAACAGTGTCACTGTGATTTTCTTAATGTGTCCCATACATTGATTTCAGACACCGACCTGCACCATTGTGCTACTACATGGGCGGAAACACATTTTGGGTGAGATGTGAAAATGACAGCTGTACTGCTCATAAGGAGGTGTGGTAAAATGGCAATGTTGAAAATCTGGAGGAAAATATTGAAAATTGAACCTATGAGCTATGAGAACCGCGCAACACACGCCATAAAACAGTCATTTTAGGATTGTCACCAAATTTTCAAAATAGCCATTTTAAGACCTCTGCTCATGAACAGTGTCACTGTGATTTTCTTAATGTGTCCCATACATTGATTTCAAGACACCGACTGCCCATTGTGTGCTACATGGGCGGAAACACGCTTTGGGTGAGATGTGAAAATGACAGCTGTACTGCTCATAAGGAGGTGTGATAAAATGGTAATGTTGAAAATCTGGAGTAAAATATTGAAAATTTGCGAACTTACAAGCATGCGTGAGAACTGTCACAATGCCGCTCATAAAACAGTTATTTTTAGAATTTTCCAAATTTTCAACATAGACTTTTGGGAGCCCTTATGAACACTAGCAGTGTCATTTCATTAATTGTCCCAAAGGTGATTTCACGTAGTGACCGTGAAATCACCCTTGGGCCCGATTAACTCCATGACAGTGCAAGAATTAGTGAGGAGGGTCCCAAAACCCCATGCTGAAAATTTGGGCCCAAAATTCCCAAAATGCCTGAGATATGCAACAAAGTTGAAAAACCCTATCTATCCCATTATACAGCTTACCGCATTTCCTCAGTTTGTGGTCGGCTTTGAAGAGTGCAGGCGTGTTCTCGATCCATCGAAGATCGTCGCACCAAGGTCCCAGAGTAAGTATGGGGTGGGGGGTGGAAGGCGGGGTGCATAGTGGGTGGGTCTTGCGTTGTGGGAAGGGGGCATGGAGAAGTGCCGAGGGACAGTTTTGTATATACAGGTTTTGTTTTTTTACTAAGACTACGAGGGAAGAGACTATGAAGGACATTTGCCATGCTGGGGTGGGCTCCCAGCATGGCAGCTGGAAGGCTGGTTGGGAGGCTGGGGCCGGCAGAGGATTGAGCACCCTGTTGGCCATAAATATTTTTCCACGCTGGGTGGGCTCCGCGTGGCACCTGGATGCTTACGGAGTGCAGTACGACGGGGATTGGGCACCTCACGCTACAACATTTTGCCACGCTGGGTGGGCTCCAGCATGGCACCTGGATGCTTTGGGGGCATGGAGCCGACGGGGATTGGGCACTCGCTCAGACGACAGTGTGGGGAGGAGGGGAAGGCGCATAAGCATGCAGTGTGCGTGCATGCGCATGTGTGTGTGGAGGGGAGCTCTGCTCACTCAAGCAGAGCTTTTCCTTTCAACTGTATGCCACTGCAATTTCAACTTGTCATAGACAGCTGCAGCAGTGATTGGGGAACTGGGGCGCGCCTGCAAACACACTGACTGCATTGGAAGACGGGTTCCACACCTCTGAAAACTCGGATGATGGCACTATGTGTCTTGCACATGCGCAAGCAACATAAAAATACCAACCTCTGCAGAATAGCATAGTTACAGATGATAACCTTGATCTCCAGCAGTAAAAACAACACTTCATTCTGTGTTGATCTGAAAATCTGAACCTCATTCCTCACTGGAAAATACTGACTAACAGACAACAAGCATTTGTCAATGCTGACAGTTTGTGGTGCTGTTGGTATTGCTATTGGACTGAGTGGTTACATGCGCTTTTAGCGCTTGGGCCCTACATTTCCATTTATAGAGCAACAGTGACCAAATTGTCAGCATGGCCATCTTATTACCCTGTACCATGGTACAGAAAATTGTCAAATCCATGCCAAAATGTAATTATGTGCAACTGCAACACCTTTCTGTGCCACAGAATTTGAAAAATGGCAGCTGTTACATACATGAGTTGAGGGTAATAAGAAAGTTATGTTGAAAATCTGGGCTAAAATATTTATCATTTCCAAAGTTATGAGTGGGTGTAATGAAATTGCAATGAATGGTCATGCCTTTGGACGTTTTCATATTTTGACCCCAAATTTTATACACAGTCTTTATGACTCCACCTTATAAACTCCACAAGTGGAAATTGTAAAGCTGTGCTGAAACGCTATTCCACGTCACAGGTGCAAAACGCATTTCAAGCAGGATGTAAAATGACAGCTGTACTTTTCATGAGGTGGTGCAGAAAAATAGCTATGTGGAAACTTTGGCGACAAAATATTGAAATTTGCAAAGTTATCTTGGCCGTCGTAGGAACATTTTCAATGAGCACACATAACTCAAGCATTTTTAGGAATTTTTCACCAAATTTTCAACATGGGCTTTTTGGGACCCACTCATGAACACTGGCACTGTCATTTCATTAATCAGTCCTAAAAGGTGATGTTGCACAGCGACCCAAAATCACCTTTCATGACAGAGTAACAAAACAACAGTGAACATGTTCATGAGGTGGGGGTCCCAAAAGTCCATGTTGAAAGTTTGGTCCAACAAATACCTTAAATTGCCAAAGATATTGACATAAGTTCAAAACAGAATGAAATACATTATACAGCACTTATCTTGATTCTTCAGTTCATGGTTGGGCTTTGAAGAGTGCAGACGTTTCCTGGCCACAGAAGATGACAGTAGGTGACCTCTGGTGGTAAGTATGGGGCAAGGGGAGGTGTAGGGTGGTGGTTGCTCAGTGGGAGGGTGGAGATGGGGAGGGAGATGGGAGACTACGAGGGACTGTTTTCTTTTTTCAGGATTAAAAAATAAAAAGACATTGGGGATTCTGCCATTGTGTGCCTAAGTTGCTCACAGTCATCTCTCTCTCTCTTCTCTCTCTCTCTCTCTCACACATGCCTCCGCCCCATGGCTCACTTTCTCTGTCACTGTCTGTGTCAGGGCTCTCTCTTTGTGCTGCATGTGCCAGGCTCTCACTGTCTTGCAGGAGACGCTAATGTAGAAAATGTTTCACAGTGGTGGAGTGCAGCAGTACTGGTCCCCAGCTATTCATTTGCCCCATGACAAAACCTGCATCACACCTTGCAAACTATATGTCAGCCGACAGCAGTCAGCTTCAGTGCTGAGCTGTTCAGTGTTTTTTTTCTCTCTCTCACTCTTTGTCTCCATGACATCTCTGGGGTCTGTACTGTACTGTCTGAAAAGAACACAGTGGAATTCAGGCTCCTGATAGATACCAATATGGTACTTTCAGGACGTGACTGGGGTTTCAGGTGCAACTGATGATCCCAATTCCCGTCGCTGTCTCTCTCTCTCTCTCTCTCTCTCTCTCTCTCTGTCACACACACTCTCTGTCATGTACGGGTGGGGGGAACACCAATCACTCTCAGAAATGCACAGCTCCCCAAGCTCCCTGATGAGAGAGAGAGAGAGAGAGAGAGAGAGCAAAGGACACACTGTGATGTGAACCTTCCTATTCCTGTTCAGTAGCAGCTTGTTCTTCTCGCGTGCATGGTCATGTCATGTTGACCTCCTATTCTGCAACCCACATCAGACTGCAGACTGTTCTGCAAAATACAGGTCACTACTGAAAGAATGTTGGGAATTTCAGGAGGGGCGGGGATGCGGAGCTTGCCCTGTGTCTCTTGATCTTTCATTCCTCTCTCTATCTCTCTCTGAAGGACCATGGTGGAGGACAATCACAATCACAAGGGACAGCAGGCACACATCATGAGGGTCTCACTCTGTCTCGCTGTGCAGGTGCTGCTGCGCTGCTGGCTATCTCGCCTCTCTTACTGTATTAAATTATTCTTTAGGGCTTATTTATTATAGACTCCCTACAGAGCAGCAACTTGGCTTTCTGTTTTGTGTATGCCCCATTCAGGCGTTCCACCTCAATTTAACCTCTGCTAGTAGAGACAATGAAGGAAGGGACCAGTGGGTTGGGGAGGAAAACATCAGCAAACAAGCAAACCAAAAGTAGATAAAGTCAGGCAGGCTGATCTGGATGCCGATCAGTTTTTTTGTGGGAGGTGTCTCCCACATTACAGGAAAAACGCCACATGATTGCTTCAGCTTTTTCTTTAGAGGTGCACAAAGTTTTGCCCATCAAACAAAAATAGTGTCACAATCCATGACTGATGATTGGTGGCACTGTCTCACTCCTTGTAGACCACTCTGCATTGGACAAACAATGTCTAATCCTTCAAAAGCCACTCTTAAAGCAAGATGTTCACTGTATGTGCATGTATAGAAACTTAAAAGAAGTGCAGTAAACAGACTGTTGAGCGGAGGGATTGCTATAAAATTCCAATAAAAAGAAGTCCATTAGACATTTTGTGAGCTCCTTATTTCTACTGTCCTAGAGAAATGTCTTTCAGAGCTCCACCCTGCAGCCATAAAATATGACAGTTTTCCAAGTGGTCCAGCCCATGGGAAATTTCAAGTAAGATACCTACCACCCCTTCCCAGGCTCAGCCTCCAACCTATCAGCATGTGAAGAAAGGGAAGAAAAGAAGAATAAAGTATGTGCATATGGAGGAAGGTTACCCTGTGGAGTTAGAGGGCACACCCAAGCAAGATTTCAAACCTCCTCCAAGGCAAATTGTCGACTGATCATCTTTTTCCTCATTTGTCAAATAAATGATGGATACTCTCAACATATCCAACTGTAAAAGGAGGATGAAGGATGCTGATTTTATGGACATGGTGGAGAAACTCTACCAAGTAGGATGTTACTTCCAATACATAAACCTCATTTTTCATTTTTATACTTAAATGTTATAAACATTTTTGTTAAAATACAGGCCATTTAGCAGTGCCAGTGCATAGTTAACATTTTTAGGAGAGAGACCAACATCAATAAAGTACAGGACTCGAATATCAGATATTCAGATTCAGGTTTCCAGATGACAGTATATTACCACCCTTCCTAGTAAACTTCTGCCCTAAAGTTCTCCAATACCTCCACTGATTGGATGTCCACTCATTCTGTTCATGTGGCCTTCCCTCCACAGGCTGCATAAACACACACCCTTTGAGGGGCACTAGTTTTCTCCTGCAACTTCCAGAAGTGACAGGCACCATGCCCAAGATGGCTGCTAACTCAAACTGCACATGCGTGAGTATCCTGCATGTGCAGTTCTGTTAGCACCACCACCTATGGCATGACAGACTCGATGCTCATAAAAGTCTTGAGCAGCCATATCAGCTCTACCCAGAATTTGTTTTGTTTAATGATGATAAAACAGTAGTGCCCCATATATAATAAGGTAACAACCTGACAAGCTACTGATTAAAACAGCATTCTGACAGTTTCTGAATAAAGTGTTAACTTCTTCACTTTGAATTTGGGCTGACCCATGGACACTGGAGAATAAATTCTTTGGTGCCTGCCATTTGTGACTCTGAGCTGAGGGAGGGAGAATATGGTTTTCTGGATGCCAGTTGGAAGAGAAAAAGGTATTAATTGTGAGTGCTGTAGATAACTCTCGGGTGGGTGAGAAGCTATACAACTTTGTTTTCCTAACTTGCAGCAGTAAAGCAGAGGTTCTCATATTCTGTCAAGGAGAGCCTCCCTACTGGGCTGGACAACCAAGGCCTCCCCATCTGTCAAATACAGTGATATATCTTGCAACAGATTTGGGTGGGGTGAACATTTCTTGATCAGACTGTGCAGACTGCTTGGTAGTGGGAGGGAGGAGAACAAAGAAAGGCAATTGAGCGAAACTTTCACTCTGTTCTCCTTTCTTTGTTCTCCGCTATCCACCACCAAACACACACAATCTGCCCACAAACTGCTCCCAACCAACTCCCACACAGCACTTTGACTCGTCATTACAACAAAAACTCCAACCCCATGCCAACATTATCATTCCATTCCTCTTGACTGTCTCTGATTACAAGGGATGCCCTTATTTTACCCCTCAAAATTCCTCTGTCCCTTGTGAAAAGATGTTGCCTACCACAGTACTGTACATTCAGCATTTGAAGCAGAAATTTCTAAGACGCTAAATTAAAAATAAACTTTACTGGCAAAAGGCTGGAGGTAGGACTCTACTGATCTAACGTGACATTCCCACTTCTCATGGCCCCATGTCTTGCTTCCTATTACTGGGAATAAGAAAGGCTAGAAATGGAAACAGAGTGATATTGTTTTTGCAGGGGCTCATTGTGAAAATGAGCCAGACAGATTGAATGTGTGTGTGTGTGGGGGGAAGGTCAGATTGTGTGTGTTTATTAGTTGGTGGTGGAGGAAGGACATGAGTGAATTTTCTTGTTCTCCGCCCACCCTACTAGCCACAGGCAATCAAATTATTAACTATCCTTCTGCTACACACTACACTCTCATGCTGTCTGGCTCATCACCACAGCCTGATCCTCCCCCAAACCAAAATCACTCCGCTCCATTCAGCCCTTTTCTGCCCCATTGGTGCAAGAGTTTCTCACCTAACTGCACAAAACATCTGGTCTGTCACTCTGCACCTTCTCCTGTGCAGAACACCTCAGGATGTCCTTGTGTACTCGATTATAGGAGTATATTGTTGGAGGAGTCTTCACAAAAAATATTGAGAACGTGAAGATAAATGGATTAATGTCTGTGTCACTGTTTTTTTCTTTTGTTTTTATTTCCACAAATATATATTTATTTAACATTTTGTGGCCCATTTATGCCACTTCTTCAGAAAACCTGGTGGTTTATGTTTCATTAATTGTAACTTTTAGAGATGTGTTTCTCATCACAACTGGCTTAAAATATGACTTTACTTGACCACACACCAAAATTTCATTTTTGCTTGTGTTTTATGCTTAGCTGTGTTAATGAGCACCAGATAGGCTATCCACCTCACTCTCAGATGTCAGTGAGTGAAGAGGAGAAACAAAGTTATAATTATTGAAACAGTACTGTAACTACCATGAGAAACAAACAAACAAAAAAACAGTGGCACAGGAGAAGTTGTATGTTTATCTTCTCTTATTCAACACCATCCCACAATCTTCTCCCCACCAAAAAACCTCCACCAGTCCTAAGTACCACATCTCCACATTAAATGCTGCTGCCAGTAAAGTAAATTCCATATTTGGCATTGTGTAGTCACACTAACTTTCAAAACTCTGACAGGTCCAGGTGTGGGGACACTGTATGATGGGGGAGTAGGTTAGGCAATCCAGGGACAACAGTGACAAATACTTTGCCAATTGTACATTTTGTCTTTCTGTTAAATCCTCCATTCCTTCTCCCAAAGCTCTGCTCACTTGCTATGTAAGTACAGTCACCCACGGAGTAGGAAGTTGGGGGAGGGGCAAAATGTGCAATTCTGTTACCAAAGGTTTGCACTGTTGTCTCAACAACCCCTCAATCCAGTGGTCAAAATACCCTGCCCCCAGACTAGGAGGCAGTGGGGCTGTGATGATTACACACTGCCCAACTTGCAAGAGCATCTATTTTAATTTAACTTTTCTTGTAATCTCTTACCAGTAGAGTTTTCACTCTGGTCAGTGGCATGGGTGTGGTGGGTCCCAATTATTGTAGCAGCAGTCATCAAGGCTGCAACAGGGCACTGGCAGAGTCATCGGGTGTCCTGTAGAATTAGAGGCAGATGGTGATATCTGAAATGGTCCATTTGGCAGGAAAGCTGCACTTGAAGGAGAAAGTGATTTCCACTATGTGGAAGTTGGCTGAGCCACTGGTGTGCATTGGCAGTCAGTGGCAGTTTAGCTCGGAAGAAAGCAGAAGCAGTCAGGATTGGGATGGGATTTAATAGGCAAGAATGTACCATGCTTACTGGTGCTGGAAGGAGCACGTTGTGATCAGTGTGTAAAATAGTTGATTAATGGAGACATACTCCAACAGTGCCAGGTTCACGGTCAGTGACTAGTTGGTTTATTTCATTCAGTGCGTATGTATTGGATATTGGATTGCCAAATTAGAGCAACTGTTTTGACTGGTACTGTTGGAATATGTCTCCTTTAATCAAGGTTCTATGTGATAATGGTGAAAGCCTAATGGTGATGCCGTTATTGTGAAGTCAGAGTGCAAAACATTTTGGCACTCTGACACCCAGCCTGAGGAAAATGGTGCCAGGGACTTAGAATTCAATGTTTTCTGTGAGGGGTTGTATTTCCTCGATTACCCCCTTGGGGTTATTCCCCGCACCCCTCTACCAAAGGATTCTCAACCTAGGGGTGCATGTCAGGTGGGGAAACATGACAAAATAAAAGCTTTGGGACAGGCGCAATAAAATTACACCAGCGTCCGGACCTATATGGGGGTGGTAGCCCTCTCACTCAGCTCTGTGTGGGTCTGTTGAATAGCTAGTCCTGTGGCTCTCTGCTGTCCTCTCAGTTCAGCATGCTGGTCCAGTCAGCATCCCAGAGGAGAGCTACAAAATGAGCTATACTTATTGCTGGGAACATTTGAGTTTCCCGGTGGGCAACTGATCGACAATAGCAACCTCTGATTGGTCAGCTCATTCTGTCACTGGTCCCAGACTAAATGCTCACAGAACTATGGGGATGGGGAGTTGGGGAGGAGTTATGCATTGGCACAGACAATGCCTTTAACATCCAGGCAGCTGCATCTCCTTTGAGAGAGCTAGAGCTGATGTGCATTAGAATCTGAGAACTACTACAGTAAAGTATATATTAATAAAAAATGGGTTTAGCAGTGTAGGTCACGGTGATTGTGTCATGTTCTGCCGTGACCTCTGGAGAAAAAGTAGCACTGTGCAACCTAGAGTCAATGGAGAGAGCTGAGTGCTTCACAGTCCGTGGACGAGACTGTGAAGGAACTCCAAATTGTTCTTCAGTCAGAATCTGGTTATGGTGAGTCCTCTGCTAGCAAGAGGTCTGCAGGGCTCTGTCCACTGCAGACCTAAAATTAAAAGCAGTGCAATTATATGCACTGTGACTTGCAGCTACTGGATATGAGTTGCCTGCCCAAGGGTGTGAGCTGCTCTATCAGATGGTGTCTTCCCCAAACTGGTATGCAATATTCTAGTGTGGCTGGCTCAGCTGGTTGCACATTTACCTCTGAAGTACCAAGATCAGAGGGTTGTGGGTTCTAGCTGCACACCAAGAACTTGGGGTAAACCAATACTGACACAATAGTGCAACATGAACAGTTCACTTAGTTTGTAGGAGCAAAAAAAGGCTGTGTAGCCCATACCATGGCTCCTTCTAGGACATAGTATAATATGTTAAGCTTCCACCATTTTGATATACTTATCTAGTTGTAGTTTAAACTCAGTTTTGTTCTTACTTGATATTATATTTATTGGCATTCTATTCAATACGTTTGCTGAGCGTAATGTATAAAAATGTTTTTGTTTGTTTTAAATTTATGTATATTGATTTGCAATGGGTGACCTCTTGTGACTAGTGTGTCATCTTTATATATAATGTTTAGTTCATTCATCATTAATGGATCATTCATAATTTCAAAATAAATCAACATGTCCCCTCGATGTCTTCTCAGTTCTAGGCTATGTAGTCCTAGCATTGCTCATCGCTCTTCATACAACATATTTTTATAGCTGAAATGGATTTAGTATATCTGAGTTGAACACTTCTATCTTTTTAATATCTGTTTTTGCATATGAGCACCATAACTGGCTACCGTAATCCAGAATTGGTCTTAATGGCTGATAAAGTGGTAGAAGAACTTTCTGAGTTCAACTTTTATATTTCACTTTATTGCTCTAATGGTACAGCTTGCTTTAGAGATGACCGATGTTTAGTGTTCTTTAAATGTCAAATTTTATCGAGAATGATTCCAGGTCTTTCTCTAAGGTTTTTGGAAGTGTATTTCCATTAAAGTATATGTATGATGCTCATTATTTCTTCCTATATGAATAACACAGCACTTATCAGTGTTTAGCTTCACTCCCCATATTTCTGTCCATGATGCAATTTTATTAATATCTTGTGCTTGTTCTATTTCAGATTCTGATCTACATGGGCCACAGAGTTTAGTATCATCAGCATATCTGATGATAATATTATTGATGCTGTTATCTAGATCTGCAATGACTATTTGAAAATGATTGACCTGATGACTGAACCCTGAGTATACCACTTGTCACTTGTCCCTTAGTTGAAAAGTGACCCCTAATGGATACTGATTGAAGTCTATTTTGTAACCAATTTTCTACCCAGTTGATAATGTGTATGTCAATATTATATTTATGTAGTTTTTGACTTATGGCCCAGTGTGGTACCATCTCAAAAGCTTTTCTAAAATCAAATAAAAATTGTTAACTGGAGTGCCTGTGTCCAACATACAATTAACTGATTCATAATATGATACTAAATTTGTAATACAGGAGCAACCCTGTGTGAAGCCATGTTGGTCAGTGTCAAATAGAGAATAGACTTTAAATGGTCCAATATTTTATTTTTATTAATGATTCCAACATTTTGCATGGTACTGAGGTCAAGCTGATTGGCCTATAGTTTCTAACCTTTGTGAAAATGGGTTTGATTTTGATTTCCTCCACTCATATGGAATTTGTCCATTATTTAATGATTTCTCAAAAGGATTTTGAATGGTACCCAGTTATGATTTTGCATTAATTTTAGCATCATGGTGTAATGTTATCTAAACCTGGTGCCAAATTGTTTTTAGTTTAGTTATGTGCTGTATGATATCTTCCTTACTATTTATTTATTTATTTATTTATTTATTTCTAAGAATCGGTTTACAACCTTTGAGCCAGAGGCTCGTTTCCAAAGGTACTTCATCACATAAAGACATACATTGTGTTTTGGTTACATAGCAAGGTTTTGCAAAACAATAGGCGTTCAACAGAGCGCCCAGTCACACTGTGGTCAGACAAATACAATTGGGTACAGGGTACATGTAATTGATAACAGGTGTTACACAAGTTGGTATCAAGTGAGCAATCTGGTTGGTAAACACTGAGACAGCTGGCACTGGCCAGGTTAAACATAGGCGCAGTGTACAGGAAGTGGTGGAGGGATGGTTAGGTGGAGAGCTGCCGGGGCATTGTCAAGAGAAGCAGAGGTGGAGGCTATGTTCAGAGACAGGAGCAGTTATGAGTGCTGAAGATGTGGTTCTGAAGGGTGGTTTTGAACTTGGAGATGGTGGTGGCATTGGTGATGGGAGCAGGGAGAGAGTTAAACCAGGTTGGGGCTCTATAGCAGAAGGACCTCTGCAACGGCTGGTTCTTGATCTGGGGACCTTTAGAGTGGTCTTGTAGGAAGACCGTGTTGCAATAGTGGGAGGGCTCTGGTGGATGGAAGCCGTTACCCCAGAGGGAGGCCCAGTAGGGTATTTTTGTGAGGAGACAGGTTTGGTATTGGAGCCATTCATCCAGGGTAAGCAGGTTAGCCTCGACATACAGCTGACAGGTGTGTGTGAGCCTGGGGCACCAGCAATCAATCTGCAGGCTTTATTCAGGGTTAGGTGAATTTTGTTGAGTGTAGTGGTGTCGGCAGCACCATATACTGTAGACCATAGTCTACAAGGGACAGAAAGGATGATGTAACAGCTGCCGGGGAGAGCATTTGGGGAAGGCAGGTTCTATGGCAGAATAGGATGCCAAGCCGTGTGTTAGTGGCGATGTTAGGGCGTCGATGTGGTTGTGAAATGTGAGGGCTGAGTCAAGGTAACCCCAAGGTATTTGTAGGAGCAGACTTGTTCCAGTGGCTGATTGGTACTTGGAAGGATAAAGAGTGGGTGGTTGCTAGCTTTGTTTTGGGGGTGGGAAAGAGCATAGCTTTGGTTTTATTAAGATTGATGACGAGTCTACGCTCCTTAAACCAAGCCTCGGCACTGTTGAAAGACTGCTGTAGGGAGTCCTGTAGGGAGATGGGATTGCGGTGGGTGGCAAAAGGTCAGCGTCGTCTGCATACAGTAGAATTTTGCCAGGGCATGCACTTGGCAGGGTGTTCAGATAGAGTGAGAAGAAGGGGCCCAGGATGGAGCCTTGGGGACCCAGAGAGAGAATGGGATGGGTATCAGAGAGTGTGCTATTAAATTTTACACACTGAGATCGAGTGTCAAGATAGCTAGCGCACCATGCCAGGGGCCAGCTGAGAGACCAGTGTGGCAGAGTGCATTCAGCAGAAGTGGATGGGAGACAGTGTCGAAAGCCTTTGAGAGGTCGATGAACACTGCACCAGCTAGGAGCTGGTATCCAAGGAGGAGTGTAGAAAGTTGGAGAATTCAATAAGGGCAGTGCTGGTACTGTGACCCGCACGGAAGCCATGTTGCTCTGGGCATAGAATGTTATGCTTAGCCAGATAATCAGTGATTTGAATGGCCACCAGTTTCTCAGGGCTTTAGAGAGGGAGGAGGATGGAGATTGGCGGTAGTTGTTGGCCAATGACCTGTTGCCCCCTTATGAATAGGTGTGATAATGGCTGTTTTCCAAGCTGTGGGGAATTGTCCCAGGCAGAGTGACTGGTTAATTAGGCTGGTGAGTGGGGCAAGGACTTCATCTAGCACCAGCCTGAGGATGCTGGGGTCCAGTGAGTCACTGCCGGATTGTTGCCATTGAGAGCTTTGATTAGGATGGGTCTGGCTTCCCAGGTGGAAATCTTTCACAGGTGGAAGCTGGGGTGCTGGAGGACAGGGGAGGTTGGCTGGGGAGGTCAAAGAAATTACTAGGGAGGACTGAGCTAAGGTCAGTGAAAGTGGTGTTGAACCAGTTAGCTATGGTGGCAGGCTCGTGGAGGTGGTGCCATTTCTAGTGAGCTGGGATGGGGCAGGAGCAAGCTTTACCATTAAGTTGCTTAATATTATCCCAGAAGGTCAGGCTGAGCCCAGGAGGAGATGAAGGGAGGCCTGGTAATGGTCTGCCTTGGCTCCTGATGGCCCATGAGCACTTATTCTGGGCTGCATTGTAGGCTTGCTTATCAGACAGACGACCTGTTTCAGTGGCAAGGTGCCAGAGGTTATCCCGTTTCAAGTAGTTGTAGGAGGGCCGGCTAACCCAGGGTGCGTTCTGTTTTTGGACCGGATTTTGGTTAAGGGTGCAAAGAGATCACAGGCCATGTTGAAGGTGTGAGTGAAGAAGGCGAGGGCAGTGTCAATGTTGGTTGCATGCTGAATGGGGACCAGTTTATCTGGGTGAGGAGTGCTTTAAGTTTTTCAGCCTACCAGGGCTGAAAATACTAAACTGAAATACTAAACTGGTGGGAGCCTGTATAATAATGTTTATATTTTTATTTGTTGGTGAATTGTGTTTAGTGTAATTGGAACAAAAGTAATGATTAAAAATATTAGTGATCGTAACTGGATCAGTAATGTTTTCATTGTTTACAGTGATGTTAGTTAGTTCTCCTTTATTGTTTTTAATTAATTTATACAACTATAAAATTGTTTGGTGTTGGATTTTGTTGCTGTTTTCCAAGGTTTATATCAAATCTCTTTTAGCTTTATTAATCTTATTTTTGCAGTTATGTTTGTGTTTCTTTGAATATAGTCCAATTTTGCTCAGTTTTATCTGCTATGTATTTCGCATATGATTTATTTTTAGTTTAATTTGTTTAACAATGCTTGATTTGAGCCATTTCAGTTTTCTTTCATTCATTTTATATTTCTGTATGAGTTTAACATGTACTTCTGAAGTGCTGTCTTTCAGATGATTCATTAAACTGAGGTCATATCTGCCTGTTCTGGTGGTACTTCAGGTGGAGATTGAAAATCCCATTGCACTTCTCAAACAGAGTAGGATGTTGTTTATTGATAAACAACAGAAATTTACAATTTCTATGTACAGGCCTTATCTCTCTATAAATTAAGATGTTCCCCTAATTAAGGAACCACACACTAAATAACAACATAAAATTACAGAAATAAATGAAAATGATATCACACACATATACAAAATAGCAAAAACTACATTAATGCTATAGTTATGGATAAAGCCACAAAGTAGGGAAATATGGCATTAGGGTTTCAAAGCTAACACCCCCATCCACCCTAGCCTGCACACACCAACACGTGATGGATGTGTGCCTTGGGGTCATTGGCCCTAATGCTCACTCCATTCCATAAGTAAATAAGCTGAGATGGGTACAGTATAGAGACTGGGGTGAGCGTTAGGGCCAATGACCTCAAGGCAGACCATGACACTTCTCAGTATGTGCAGGGTGGGTGTGGGTGTTAGCCCTAATGCCACATTTCCCTACTTTGTGGCTTTATCCCCAAATAGGGCATTAATGCAGTTTTTTGCAATTTATTTCCTTACTTTTTGAGATAATATAAGTCAATCCTTATTTGCCAATAGAGCTTGAGGCCCTCTAGGCCTGCATTCCCATCCCTCCCTAGATGTGTATATGATTTACCTGTGAAAGCACAAGGCCCCCTAACCCTTAGTGAAACCATAACACTACTCTAGCTCTAACCTAACCCAATTCAAAACCCTAAGCCTAACTGATACCATAACCATAACCATAATCCTAACCCAAAACCCTAACCAAAACCCTACCACTAACCCTAACAAAAACCATAACCCTAACCATAATCCTAATCATAACCCTAACTCTAACCATAACCCTAACTGAAAACCTAACCTTAAACCCAATCCTAACCCCAAACTGGAACCAAAACCCTAACCCTAACCCTAAAACCTGACTCTAACTATAACCGCAACACTAAACCTAACCCTAACCCACAATTCAACAAATAACAAAATAATTCCAGCTTCAAAAATAAAGAGTCGAGGCTCTAAAAAACCTGTGTTAGCAAAATAAATTTCAATTACAAAAAGAAACCATGTCTCTTAAAATTACACTCCACACTTTATTTAATATCTCGTCACTATTTGTTATTGCAAATAAAAACTTCCTTGGCATCAACTACAGCCAAATATTACTTTGTACTTAATTTTAATAATGCAATATCAAAAACACAAAATATGTTAAATATATGTGAAAAAAAAAAACTAGTGTAATGAAATCACACTGTGTAATTCATTTAATATCACAACAATATTTACGCTACCGTGAAACCAAAAATTTCTAGACATCAACCACCACTAAATATAATTCTGTTTCTTTTTAATGCTGCAATATCAAAAACACAAAATGGAAAACAGTTCCACAAAACAAAAATGCTGTTAAAAGCACAAATAACAGGAAACTTAAAACACTTTAAAAACAGTATTCCTATGCCAACACTATGACAATGACAACCAAGCAAGTCAAACAATTTAAAACAATGGATGATTTCTGAAACACACTGAACGCCATTCTATAAATCTCAGATTTCTTCCTGAAGTGAGAAAACAAGATGGCTGCTAACATGAAATTTAAATGTATTGTAATATCACAGGCATGTGATAGCATGCCATCAAAAATTTTTTGTGAAATCTATTTTTTGTTTGATACAGAACTTTATACAACAAACCATACTGTGCATGAGCAGGTTGAGAAACACTACAATTTAAAGCTTAATAACTCTGGAACCCATGATATTTTTCACTACCCTTCAAAGGCACTGCCTTAGGAAATGACGCATACCCTATAAGTTTGGGGCAACAGTTTCTTTCCATGTAGACTGTAGGTGAGAGCAAACAAAAAATCAGTTTTAAGGATAGGAAAAATGTAGTTTTTTCTAAAAATGACACATGCAGATCTCAGAAACTGCACAAGCTGCCATCACAAACATGCACACACATCAAGAATTTTCCTCCTAGACACTTGCTTAATTTCAGCTAATTCCATCAAAGAGTAAATACTGGAATAAACTTCCTCCCAATGTAGTGTATAGTTCAACTCTTGATCTATTTAAACCCAATTTGGATTTATTCATGGAGATACCAAGTTTGAATTCCACCAATGAGAATGGTGGTGAGTCCATTAAGGTAAATTACCTGCTGAACTCATATAGGTCTATGAACATATAAAGAAAGCCAAAGATATTAACGTGCAAAATTTGAGATTTAACAATAAAACAGGCTACTCAACCCTACCTATAGGGCACTATTTGCATCCTATTTTATATATATTTCATAGCAAAAAGCTATTTAATGCATCAGTTAGGGTTGTTCCACAGTGACAAAAGCCAGGAAATTTTATGTTGAGGGTTCCCACCCTGCACCCCCACCCACCAACAGGCATTGGGGTCCATGGGTCTAACTCTCACCCCATCCCGTATGTAAAGAAGCTGAGGTGGTGCAGTATAGGAGAATGGGGTGAGAGTTAGACTGACTACCCTAACACACACCCCAATGCCTGTTGGTGGGGGCAGGTGGGGTGGGTGTAAGGTGTGTGGAACCCTGACATCAAATTTCCTGGCTTTTGTCATTGTGGAACAACCCCTAACTGATGCATTAAACATAGTTTTTGCCATGAATTTCCTTCTTTTAAGAATGCACCATAAATAGTGAAGTAACGTATGTAAATGCAAGCAAATGGTAACACACTTGCTGACGCAAACGAAATGATAACACACAAACTGTAATAGAAAAGCAAGCGCAAACATTAATGAAAACAGAAATGCAAGTGTATACGGAAACACAAATCGTAATGCTATGGTCACGGTAACACAATTGAAATGCAAACACTTACGGTAACAGCAACGATGATGCCAAAGGAAACACAAACACAAACGGAAACAGAAATGGAAGCATGTATGCAAAATGGAAATGCACATGGTGACGAAAAGGAAATGCAAAGAAAACAAGTAACGGAAACGCAAATATTAACAGTAACACAAACGCAAGTGCAAATGAAAATGCAAAGGGTAATGCTAACGCAAGTGGTTACGGAAACACAAGTGGAAATGCTAACTGTAACAGTAGCAAAAACACACACTTTTTTCCCTGAAAAGCTGCATTGAGAAACACAGTGAATACAAAGAATGTATGCAGAATAATGGGCCTCAGAACAAAACATGAACACTTGGAATACTAAATTGCTTATATCTCAGGAACTGAATGGCATAGAAAAAAAATTAAAATGTCATATAATTTATGACTTTCCTGGCTAGTTTGCACTTAGCCCCTAGTGGGAGGCAAAGCATTTTTCGACTTAAAAGTCCATATCTCAAGCATTTCTGAGATATGGACCCCGAGCGTGGCGTGATGCCGTAATGTTAGCCTATGGGAAAATCATCAACTTTGAGTACCATAACTTTGCAGCCCTTGTAAATGTTGTCACCAAACCACAAAATGCACATTGGTGGGATTTTGGCTTTCTTCCTCAAATTTCAGCCAAAAGACCAAACTGTTCTTTTGCAGCAGGAGTGGCAAAGGTTTCCCTATTCTTTTAGGCATAGGTAAAAAGTAGTGTCGCAAATCACAACACTTTCACGCAAAAACAAAATCACTAATGTGTCAAATGTGCGACACTACTTCATACACTACTGTTTCCAAAATTTCAAAACATATTTCTGGGGTGTTTAACCCCAGAAAATGACATGACTAGCATCCTCAGGGCTCGACTAGGTGAACACAAAGAATTGTGTCCTTAGAGGGTCCCAAATTTAAAGCCAAGCATTTCTGTAACCAGTAACTGAAAACAAAATGGTGGATTTGTGACACTGCAGGGGTCATTTGCGACACTAAAAACTGCATTTGTGACACCATCAAACTTTTTGTTAACTTTTCCTATTAACTACAATGGGAAACTTGTTTTTGAATAACTTTTGAACTGTTTAATATTTTTCATGACATCTTGAAAGGCACATCGGGACTGCATGTTCTCTGAAGTTTTGGACCAGCTCTGAAAACCATGCAACCTGTAGGCAGGAGCAAAGAATGCACAAAAGCGTAATATGACCTTCTATGGCATTATATACAGTAGCTCTGCAACAGTATATCTGACCATTACGAAACTTGGCAGATTCAAAGATCTATGGTACCCTCCATGCTTGCCAAAGTTCAAGAAAATCCATCATACAGTGGCAAAGTTATTAAGCTGCAAAATATCACACTTTAACCTTAAATGGTGTACTCAACCCTAACTATAGTGGCACGATATATATATATATATATATATATATATATATATATATATATATATATAAGACAGCATGGGTTTACAAAAGGAAGGTCCTGTCAAACTAATCTCATACATTTCTTTGACTGGGTAACCAGAGTGGTGGACCAAGGGGAGCAGTTGATGTCACCTACCTTGACTTCAGCAAAGCTTTTGACACTGTTCCACATAGAAGATTGATAAATAAGCTGGGTAGGCTAGGGGTGGGTCAGAAGTTGGACAACTGGGTGGCAAACTGGTTGACAGGCAGAAAACAGAGAGTGGTGGTAAATGGTATACAGTCAGAAGAGATGCAAGTCACAAGTGGGGTACCTCAGGGATCAGTCCTGGGGCCAGTCCTCTTCAACATCTTCATTAGTGACCTTGCAGATGGACTAGAGGGTAAGGCTTGTCTGTTTGCAGATGACACCAAGATCTGCAACAGAGTAGATGATCCAGATGGGGTGGGCAGAATGAGAAGAGATCTGGATAAACTAGCAAAATGGTCGGAAGAGTGGCAACTGGGATTTAATGCAAAGAAGTGCAAGATCATGCACATAGGGAAGAGAAACCCTGAAGCCACCTATAGGCTGGGAGGAGTTGCTAGCAGTCACAAAGGAAGAAAGAGACTTGGGCATCATCATCACTGATGACCTGAAATCATCCAAGCAGACCTCTAAAGCAGTAGGTAAGGCTAGGGGTGTTAGGGTGTATTAGTAGGGGTATCACAAGTTGTAAGAGGGAGGTAATAATCCCTCTTTACAAGACACTGGTTAGGCCCCATCTGGAGTACTGCGTGCAGTATTGGAGGCCACACCTTCACAAGGACATTAACCAAATTGAGGCAGTCCAGAGAAGGGCAACCAAATGGTGCAGGAACTGCATCAGAAGACATATGAGGACTGATTAACAGAGCTCAATATGTATACCCTTGAGCAAAGGAGGAGAGAGTGATATGATTGAGGCATTCAAACACCCTTAAGGGCATTAACAAGGTGAAAGAGTCTAACATGTTTAAATATAAGAAAATAGCAGGACAAGAGGACACAGCATGAGATTAGAGGGTCGATTAAGGGTAATGTGAGGAAATTCTTTTTCACAGAAAGGGTGGTGGATGCATGGAATGGCTTACCTCAAGAAGTGGTGGCTATGAATACAGTGCAGGGCTTCAAACAGGCATGGGATAGGCATAAGGAGCAATACAAATGAGTATGAATAGATAGGCCACTGACAGAGCAAAGGCCGATGGCACATTTATAAGGTAGAAAAGAAATGGGCAGACTGGATGGGCCATGGTTCTTATCTGCCGTCAACTTCTATGTTTCTATGTTTTTATATATATAAAATAATGGCACGGTATTGCCACTATAGTTGGGTTGAGTACCCCATTTAGGGTTAAACTCTGAAATTTGGCAGCTTAATAACTTGCCACCATATGACAGATTTGCCTGAAATTTGATATTCATGGAGCGGTATCATAGATCTCTGGATCTGCCAAGTTTTGTAATGGTAAGATGTACAGTTGCAGAGCTACATAGCGTGGTGTGGTAATTACACATTTTGGGCATTCTTTGTTCGTGTTCACAGGTTGCACCATCTGCACGACTGGTCCAAAACCCCTCAGGGAACATGCAGCCAGGGTCCCCGATGTGCCTTTCAAAGATTTTGTAAAAATATTAAATGGTTCAAAAGTTATTAAAAACAAGTTTTCCATTATAGTCAATGGGAATAGTTAACAAAAAGTTTGACAGTGTCGCAAATGCAGTTTTTAGTGTCACAAATTATCCCTGTAGTGTCACAAATCCACCATCTTGTTTTCAGTTGGTGGTCACAGAAATGCTTGCATTTAAATTTGGGACCCTAGGGACACAATTCTTTGTGTTCACCTAGTCGAGCCCTGAGTATGATAGCCGATATCTTTTGGGGTTAAACAACCCAGAAATATGTTTTTAACATTTTGGAAACAGTAGTGTCACAAAGTAGTGTCGCTTGCAACACTTTTGTGATTTGTTTTATGAAGTGTCACAAATTGCAACACTACTTTATGACACTATGCCAAAACAACAGGAAATCTTTGCCACCTGCTGCGAAAAGAACTGTTTGGTCTTTTGGGCTGAAATTTGGAGGAAGAAAGCCAAGATGCCACAGATGTTTCTTTTGTGTGGTTTAGTGACAAAATATTATAGGGCTCTAAAGTTACAGCACTACAAAGATGATGATTTTTCCCATAGCCTAACATTACAGCTTCCGCCGCACCTTTCGGGGCCTGTATCTCAAAACGCTTGGAGATATGGACTTTTCATCAGAAAATGCTTAGCTCCTCACTAGAGGGCTAAGTGCAAGACTAGCCAGGAAAGTCATAAATAATATGAGATTTAAGTTTTTTCTACATAGTACGGTCCCTGAGATATAAGCAATTTAGTATTCCAAGTGTTCATTTTCTGCTCCGAGGGCCATTATTATGCATACATTCTTATATTCACTGTGCTTCTGAATGCACCTTTTGGGACAGAAGTGTGTGCATTTGCATTACTATTACAGTTACCTTTTCCACTTGCACTTCGTTACTGTTTGCGTCAGCATTTCCATTTACATCACCGTGTGCGTTACCTTTGCATTTGCGTTTGCGTGACTGTTACCATTTGCATTTCTATGACTGTTTTATTTGCATTTCCTTTGCATCACCGTGTGCATTTCCAGTTGCGTTGCCTTCGCACTTCTGTTTACGTTCTGTTTCTGTTTGTGTTTCCCTTGGCATCATCGTTGCTGTTATCGTAAGCGTTTGCATTTCCAATTGCATTACCGTGACCGTGCACCTTACGATTTGCATTTCTGTATGCACTTGAGTTTGCGCTTCTGTTTTCATTAACGCTTGTGCTTGCATTTCTATTACCATTTACATTTGTGTCACCATGTGCATTACCATTTGCGCTTGCATTTGTATTACTGTTACTTCACTATTTATAGTGCACATTCTCAAAAAGAGGGAAATTCATGGCAAAAACTCCATTTAATGCATCACTTAGGATTGTTCCACAGTGACAAAAGTGAGGAAATTCAGTGTTGAGGTTGAAAAACCTAACTGTGCATCCCCCACCCCACCCCCACCACCACACATACACACATATACATGCAAGTAGGGGAAAGGACCAAGGCAACACAACCAATCACACACAACCAGCAACAGGTAACAGGAATAACATACAACTATCTAAACCACGAAACCACACACCCATGCTCCCTTTGGGCTGTGGCATGGGGTCATCACTGCTAAGTGTCATCGGACATTCCACGCACCGCTAAACATATATCGCGGCTATGTCACTTTTGTGTTTCCAAAGTATTTTGTGAAAGTATGCTCTTAATGACTGCACATGTTTGCCATTATCCTGCAAGCAAACGGTTGGGTCCTTTGGGCTGACATTTCCAGGGTGGCAAGACCTGGTCCCACAGATGTGCTTTTTCCTGCTATTGTGCTAAAACACTTAAGGATCACAAAGTTACAGTGTTCCAAAACTGAGCAATTTGCCATAGACTCACATTGCAGCAGCCATGATGCCTTTTGCCACCCATATGTTGAAAACAAAGCGAGGTATACCATTTTCGCTATTGACAGCTTGGTTCACCTTAACGTGAACTACCCTTTGAAGAACAACTTTGTAACTAATGTATCATATCTGAAGTTGAATTTCTCCACTTCCTACAGTGATACAGGTATACACCTCCTGCTGGATATGTGTGATTGGTTGTGTTGCCTTAGTCCTTCCCTTTCTTGCATGTATGTGTGTGTGTGTGTCGTGGTGGTGGGGGTGGGAATGTGCAGTTAGGGTTTTCAACCATAACATCGAATTTCCTCACTTTTGTCACTGTGGAACACCCTAACTGATGCATTAAACTGAATTTTTGATGATATATATATATATATATATATATATATATATATATATATATATATAGATAGATATATATATATATATATAAATATCTATCATCTATCTATCTATATGTATGTATATATATATATATATATATATATTTATATATATATATATATATATATAGGGATACATGATGAGCACGAGAGTGTGATATGGAGAATATTTTCACTCCTCTAGAGTGACTGAATACTCACAGTGAAGTAAGCCATGAGTGAGGTTTCAGAGATCACTATACAAGACTGAACATATTTCCCATATCACATGAGTGCACATTATGTATCCTATTTATACAATGGGGCCTCATTGTTGCAAAAAGGTTTCGGGGTGTAATAATGGCATTTATTTTAACTCCGATGATGTTATCAGGATTTATTTCACTGCAGTGAAAATAACTTGTTTTATCTCACTGGAATATGTCTCACCCCACTGTGTATATATATATATATATATATATATATATATATATATATATATATATATATATATAAACAGTGGCATGGTAGTGCCACTATAGCTAGGTTGAGTACCCCATTTAAGGTTAAATCTCATATTTTGCAGCTTAATAACTTTGCAACCATATGACAGATGTGCCTGAAAGTTGGCATGCGTGGTCTGGTACCATAGTTCTCTGGATCTGGCAAGTTGCATTGGTTGCATGTACAGTTCTTGGAGCTACAGTGCACAAAAAACGCATACATTATGGATTTTGCATGTTTCTTTGCTCACGCCTACAGAATGCATGGTTTGGTGATAGGTCCAAAAACATCAGGGAATATGCAGCTCTGGTCCCTGATGTGCCTTTCGAAGATTTTGTGAAAAATATTAAACGGTTCAAAAGTTATTAAAAAAAACTGAATCCCATTATAGTCTATGGGAAAGTTAAACTATTCGACACTGTTGCAAACGTAGTTTTACTGTTGCAAATGACTCTATTATTTTCATGATTTAGCCATTTTTTCAGTTGGTGGTCAGAAAAATACTTGGCATTTAAATGTGGGACCCTCTAGGGACACAATTCTTGTTGTGTTCACCCAGTCGAGTCTTGAGGATGCTAGCCATGTCTTTTTGGGGGTAAAACACCCCAGAAACATGTTTTTAAAATGTTTGTAAAAGTAGTGTATGAAAGTACTTTTGCAAATGCAACACTGGTGATATTTTTGTGAAAGTGTCGTGATTTGCCACAGTACTTTGAGACACTTTGGCCAAAACAACAGGAAATCTTTGCCAACCCTGCTGCAAAACAACAGTTTGGTCTTTTGGGATGAAATTTGCAGGAGAGAAAGCCAACAACACACATATGTGCCTTTTGGAGGTTTGGTGACAAAATATAACAGGGCTATAAAGTTACCATACTCCAAAGCTGACGAGTTTCCCATAGGATAACATTACGGTGTCTGCCTTGCCTTTTGGGTCCCGTTTCTCAGAAAGGGTTCGAGATACAGACTTTTCGGTAAACATTCTTAGTACCCCACTGGGGAGGCTAACTGCAAAACTAGCCTGGAAAATCATAAATAATATGAGATTTTTATTTTTCTACCCTGTATGGTTCCTGAGATATAAGCAATTTAGTATTCCAAGTGCTCCTTTTCCTGTCAAAGGCCTCTATTATGCTCACATTCTTTGTATTCACTGTGGTTCTGATGCTCCTCTTCTGAACACAAAGTGTGTGCATTCGTTACTATTACACAACATTTTGTTTTATGTTTCTGCTTGCGTTTGCGTCACTATATGCGTTACTATTTGCATTTGCACTCATGTTTCCGTTGTCACTTACGTTACTGTTTTCTTGTGCATCGCTGTTGCCATTGCCGTTACTGTTATTTGCATTTGCGTTTGCTTTGCATTACCATTTACCATTTGCATTTCTGTTACCGTTTGCATTAACATTTGTGTTTGTGTTTACGTTTGCGCTTGCATTTCCATTGCCATTGCGTTATCATTTCCATTTGCATCACAGTATGCGTTACCATTTGCATTTATATTTGCACTTCCATTTGAGTTTCTGTTTGTGTTACTGTTACTGTTTGCATTTTCATTGCTGTTTGCATTACCATCTGTGTTTGGTTTCACATTTGTGTTTACCAATTCCATTTGCATTTGCACTTGCATTTGCATTACCGTTTGTGTTACTGTTTACTTTCACCTCACCATTGGTGTTATCGTTTCCACTTGCGTTTACGTTACTGTTACTGTTTGCATTTTTGTTACCATTTGCCTGTGCATTTTGTTACCATTACTGCTTTGTTACTGTTCTCATTACCGTTTGCGTTTGTGTTACCATTACCGTTTGTGTTTGGTTACCATTTTAGGTTATAGCATTTCCGTTTGTGCCACTGTGTACATTACCATTTGCATTTGCATTTTCACTTGTGTTTGCATTTCTGTTTGCATTACTATTTCCTTTGGCATCAACATTGCCATTACTGATACCATTGCATTTGCATTTTCATTCACGTTACTATTTGCATTTTCATTACTATTTGCATTAGTGTTTCCATTACCATTGCATTTGCATTTCTGCTTGCATTTCCATTGTTGCTTATGTTACTGTTTCCTTGTGAGTCGTCGTTACCATTACCATTTGCATTTGGTTTCCATTTGCATTATCATTACCGTTTGCATTTCCATTACTGTTTGTGTTACCATTAGTGTTTTGTTTATGTTTGCGGCTTGCGTTTCATTATCCGTTTGTGTTATCATTTCTGTTTCTTCACCATATGTTACTCTTTGCATTTTACATCATTTGCATTACCATTAGTGTTGCTGTTTCCTTTGCATCACCTTTGTGTTACCATTTGCATTACTGATACTGTTTGTGTTTCTGATACCATTTTCATTGGCATTTTGTTTGTGTTACCGTGTACATAACATACTAACATAACATACTAATTGCCAGCAGATTGGAGTCTTACGGTCTATCGAGTCTGCTCGAACCTCAGATCCCTAGTTGGGTACTGAGGCCCTCTCTCCCGTGTTTCAGAAACCTCTATCATCCATCCCCACTCTCCTGGTCCAGGCCATCATCTGATACATCCGCTTTCTGTATCTGTCCACTCCCTCTTAAGGCACTCCACTATGGATCTCTGAACCAGCTCACCAGGCAGTGCATTACAAGGATCCACCACCCTCTCAGTGAAAAACCTCCTCCCCTTTTTCCCCTCTCACTCTTCCACCTTCCAACTTCAAAAATGCCTTCTGGTGATACCTCCCTGCTTTAGTCTAAATATCCCCTCCGTGTTTACCCTATTTATTCCCTTGAGGTACTTGAAGACCTCAATCATGTCCCCCTGTTTCTCCTCTCCTCCAATGAAAACAGGCAGAGCTCCTCAAGTTTGTCCTCATACGTCAAATCCCTAGTCTCGTATCATCTTAGTTGCCCTCCTCTGTACTATCTCCAGGGAGCTGTATGTCCATCTTCAAATGTGGTCTCCAGTACTGTACACAGTACTCAAGGTGTGGTCTAACCAGTCCATTGTACAGCAGTAGAATCACTTCCTGCTCCTAGAGGTGATCCCACATCCGATGCATCCCAACATCCTGTTTGCTTTGCTAGCTGTCTCCTGCACTGCTCAGAGTTATTCATACATGCATCCACCATGACCCCTAGGTCTTTTCCCCTGTTGAGGCTTCCAGCTCCTCCCCTCCCAGGATACCTGTGTTCAGGGTTTCCCCTGCCCCGTGTATGTTACCGTTTGCATTTGTATTTGCGCTTGCATTTGTATTTCCATTTGTGTTACCGTTACCATTTGCATTTTCATTGCCATTTGCATTACCATCTGTGTTTGTGTTCACGTTTACGCTTGTGTTTCTGTTACTATTTAGGTTACCATTTGTGTCTGCTTTTGCACTTGCTCGTTTGTGTGACTGTTTCCTTTGCATCACTATAGGCGTTACCATTTCTGCTTGCGTTTGCATTACCATTTGCATTTTAGTTTACCGTTTGCATGACCATTTGCTGTGCATTTCCGGTACCATTACTGTTCTTATTACTGTTACCATTACCATTAGTATTGGCATTACTGTTAGCTTTAACATTCCCATTAGGATTACCGTTACCATTACTGTTAGCATTACCATTACTGTTAGGGTCATTACACACAAAGGGGAAGCATGTTGGGTCCGTGCTCCCCACCAGCACATACCATTCACTATTTATAGTGCACATTCTCAAAAGAAGGGGAAATTCATGGCAAAACCATTTAATGCATCAGTTTAGTTTCACAGTGACAAAGTGAGGAATCAGTTAGGGTTGCCACCCTTGTACCCTATGCCCACCTGTCCCCCACCAACAGGCATCAGGGTGTGCATTGAGGTCATTGAGCCTAACTCTCACCTCAATCCATGTGTAAATAAGCTGAGGTGGTGCAGTATAGAGAATGGGTGAGAGTTAGCCCAATGACCCCAATGCACACCCGGATGCCTGTTGGTGGGGTGGCGTGGAATGGCATGCAAGGGGTGGCAACCCTAACACGAATTTCCTCACTTTTGTCACTGTGAAACAGACCTAACTGATACATTAAACTGAATTTTTTGCCATGAATATCTATATATATATATATATATATATATATATATATATATATATATATATATATATATATATATATTTATAAGATGGGTTACCTTAGGCAATATAAGCAACTAGTCAGAAGCTGTCAGGTGAGCATAGATTAAATTCTATATGTTTTTGTCCTTGCCCTACACAGTGGAGGGATCTCCAGAGTGTCTATTCTTAGTTGTACTCAGCAGCCATTTTAAAATGTAGTTAGATAGGAGTCAGGATAGCATCTCAGTTAAACAGTATGGAGATAAATTTCTCGATGTTCGGACAATCAAGCGCTCAGCAGTGGCTGACACAAAAGTTCCCTAACAGACAATCAGCCCCTGAGAAGTGCAGAGTGGTAACTTATCACTGATGACTCCCATTGCAACTCTGCTGCAAATAATGATGCAAGATTGCAGACAGGGACACATGCAGTAGTCACTGTGGCACAGATACTGTTCTCAGAGAAGAAGAGTCCTCTTTCCTATCCCACTGGTTGCTCAAAGAGCAGGCTGTAAGGACAGAGGTGCTGGTCTCAAACTGCTGTGCAGTGCAAAGCATCATCAGTATATCCCTGTGACGTACTGATGATGTGCACTGCACAATGGGAAGATGACAGTAAGGGTGCAGCCACTGTATGGAAGAACCACCCAATGCAAATGGGGAAGCAGCATATCTACAGCAGTGAACAGGTACTTTCTGGCAGCACATGCATTGACAAAAATGCAAAATCACTGTTGTTCATAGAAAACATGTTGCATTCTAATACAGCCTTTGTAGAAGATGTGTTAGTAGACTATCTTCACTACACTGTCGATTTTTACACAGTAGGTTGACTCACATGGAAATGCTATGAAATGCATGCCTTCCGTCTCAGTATGTGTCACTTGGAGTAGCTGTTGCCATAGCTCTGCTTATACGTACTGCACATACTAGCAACATTTCTAGATCTGCACAACTGTGAACAGAGCTATCCTCTAACATATGTAATGACAGTATAAGTGTATGCACATTTATATTCATTAGCCTTTACACTCTGAGTTGCTGTGAAAAAAAACAGGCAACTCACCACCACATACCACTTTGACACTACAAATAATTTATTAAGAAAACATTTTATCGCTGGACCAGAAACACATCAGGTGAGCACTTTTGAGCAATAAATGTTATCTTAACAAATTAGCATATTGTTGGTGAGTTGCCTTTCTTTTGTTTTCATGTTTGACCTTGGCAGAGAACCACAGCCTTGTGTGGGCTTCTCTGTTACACACTCTGAGTTGCTGTAGTAGAGTGGTACAAGATTCAGCACCAACATTGTGTAGTTCTAGTTTAATACACAGCTAACAAAGATGCATAGAACTAAGCAATCTCAGTCATGCAACATAGCAGCATGCTTGTATCTTCTGTAGGCAGTACTGCAGGTACTGTGGAACATTTTCAGAAAGACAGTCTTACAGGATTTAGGACACTGTCCTACATGCTGGGACATTGGAGATCTTAGGGCTGTGCTCCTGGCAGCATGGGCAAGATTGCACACCTCAAATTTCATATTCAGAGGAAATACATTATAAAAACCAGCCGCCATTTCCCCAACATCCAACAGAATAACCTCGACCGCAGAGGGTAGTTGGTCTGGGAGGTTGGCAGGTGGTTAGGAGGGGCAAATTGGTGCCCATCACTTGGTGATCTCCATCATATTACCTCCAAAACCATATAAACACTACAAACAGATATCTGCCTCTATCTCCGAAATCAAACAAAGGGGCAGAGGATGCTGTGGAGCAGGACACTGCAGCACAGGAGCTAGCACGACAAAACTTGCCCAAATCAGGAACCAAAACAAAAAAGCAAAAGGAAATCCAAAAACTTCTGATCATAGGATACTCCATGATTCAGGGAGTTGATACTTATCTCCAGCCAGGGTAATGGTCAGATGTCTCCCAGGTACATCAGTGTGGAGAGACACTGACTGCATTGTTAAAATTGTTCAGGAAGCAGGAGAAAACATTGATGCCCTGGTACACATAGGGAAAAATGTCCCACCAGTCAGTCAGTTGTGGAGACCAAGGAACACCTGACCAGGCTGGGTGACAAATTATCATCCATTTCGTCCAGCATCTCCTTCTCTGAGATTCTGCCAGTCTGGGAGGGTGGGCAGATGGATGGAAAGGTCAGAGAAGGGGAGATAGAGGCTAAACATGTGGCTCAAGGGCTGGTGCCAGGAAAAAGGACACAGATTTGTAGGGAACTGGCAACAGTTTTGGGAGCTAAAGTTCTTTAAATTTGATGGACTGCATCTGACTAGGAGGAGTCAGTGCATTGGAGCAGAAGTTTGACATCTTTGCAGAATATTTAAATTATCAAATGGGGAGAGGGTGCAGCACCCATACATCAAATGGGAAGAACACCCTCCCCTCAGCTAGTGGTCAAACAGGGATTCAGCATGTCTGCAGTTCATTTGCATCACCAGGTAAGAAAAAGGTCCATCTCCCATATGATGCAGGGGAAATGCCAGACCTCACCCAACAACTAACACACGAAATCTGTCCAATGGAAAATAATGTACAAAAATGCTCACTGCCTGGGAAATAAGATCCTGGACATGCAGACAATAATGTCAGAGGATAAACTGGACATAGAGGCAATTAGCGAGGACGTGGTTTACCAGTATCCACACTTGGGAGACTTCAGTACCTGGCTATGTACTGTTCAGAAGAGACCGAGGTGCAAAAGGGGGATGGAGTGGCCCTGTATGTCAATGAAAATATCAAAGCTACAGAAATTCAGAATACACATAAGGAGCCAGAAGAACTGTGGGTCACCCCTGAAACCAGAAATGGGACAGCCATAAGAACTGGGGTTGTCTACAGGCCCCAGACCAGGGGAGGATGTAGATACATTACTGTTAGAAGATATACAAATATGACAGCTAAAGAGGAGGTTCTGATAATAGGAGACTTCAACATGCTGGATACAAATTGGTCAATACCAGCAGGAACATCTGCCAGAACTAGACACATGGTGGATTCCCTGCAGGGAGGGCCTCAAACAACTGGTACAACAACCCACAAGTGACAGGGCTATCCTAGATCTAGTACTGACTAACAGTGATGGGATCACAAATCTCCAGGTAGAAGGTCACCTGGGGCCAGTGACCATCACATGGTATGGTTCAATTTGGCCACTACAACTAAATCATCCCATTCTAAGGCAAAAATATGGGACTTCAGAGGAGCTGACTTTGATAAGATGGCCAACAGAGTTAAGCTAGCCCTGGCAAAAGAAACACAGGTGAGGGGTACACAGGCCAAGTGGGCAAACATTAAGGATGCAATACTTGAAGCAACATCCCATTGTGTTAGACAGAAAAGGAAGTGCAAAAGAAGAAGGAAACCACTTTGGTTCTCAAATACAGTAGCAGAAAAGATCAGAGCCAAAAGGCTGACCTTCAGGAAACATAAGGGAACACAGCGGGATGAAGATAGGAGGCATACCAAACTGCCCTAAGGGAAGCTTGGAAGGCAGTAAGGCAGGCAAAGTCCCAAACTGAGAAACACTAGTACAAACAGTAAAAGAAGGTGACAAGACTTACTATAGATGCATTAGTGAAAGGAGAAGTCCAGAGGGGTGTTGCTAAGCTCAAAGGAGAAAAGGGGTGTGTGTGAGGAGGAACCTGTTAAAGCATCTATCCTAAATAGATACTTTTGCTCAGCATTTATTGGAAGAGAAGGTAGGGTAGGGTAGGGACCACAGCTCAACACCATGGACACAGGGGGAGGGAGGTGAGCACTACTCCTTCACAAAGAAAGGGTCCTACAAGAGCTCACTAAGCTCAGGGTGGACAAGGCAATGGGACCTGATGGCATACATCCCAGGGTACTAGAGGAGCTAAGGGTGGAACTAGCAGAGCCATTAGCAGAACTGTTTAGTGAGTCTCTGAGCATGGGAGAGGTCCCAGAAGACTGGAGAAGGGCTCAGGTGATCCCGCTCCACAAGAGTGGTAGCAGGGAGGAGGCAGAAAACTACAGACCAGTCAGTCTTACCTCAGTAGCAGGCAAGATTATGGAGGCACCTTAAGGAAAGGATAGTGCAACACCTGGAATCCACAGGGTCACAGGATCCAAGACAGCATGGGTTTACAAAGGAAGGTCCTGTCAAACTAATATCATAGATTTCTTTGACTGGGTAACCAGAGTGGTGGACCAGGGGGAGCAGTTGATGTCACCTACCTTGACTTCAGCAAAGCTTTCAACACTGCTCCACATAGAAGATTGATAAACAAGCTGGGTAGGCTCAGGGTGGGTCAGAAGTTGGTTAACTGGGTGGCAAACTGGTTGACGGGCAGAAAACAGAGAGTGGTGGTAAATGGTATGCAGTCAGGAGAGATGCAAGTCACAAGTGGGTACCTCAGGGATCAGTTCTGGGGCCAGTCCTCTTCAATATCTTCATCAGTGACATTGCAGATGGACTACACGGTAAGACTTGTCTGTTTGCAGATGACACCAAGATCTGCAACAGAGTAGATGATCCAGATGGGTTGGGCAGAATGAGAAGAGATCTGGATAAACTAGCAAAATGGTCGGAAGAGTGGCAACTGGGATTTAATGCAAAGAAGTGCAAGATCATGCACATAGGGAAGAGAAACCCTGAAGCCACCTATAGGCTGGGAGTGGAGTTGCTGGCAGTCACAAAGGAAGAAAGAGACTTAGGCATCATCATCACCGATGACCTGAAATCATCCAACCAGACCTCTAAAGCAGTAGGTAAGGCTAGGGGATGTTAGGGTGTATTAGTTGGGGTATCACAAGTCGTAAGAGGAGGTAATAATCCCTCTTTACAAGACACTAGGTTGAGCCCCATCTGGAGTACTGTGTACAATACTGGAGTCCACACCTTCACAAAGACATTAACCAAATTGAGGCAGTCCAGACAAGGGCAACCAAAATGGTGCAGGGACTGCATCAGAAGACACATGAGAACAGGTTAATGGAGCGCAATATGTATACCCTTGAGCAAAGAAGGGAGAGAGTGATATGATCGAAACATTCAAACACCTTAAGGGCATTAACAAGGTGAAAGAGTATAACATGTTTCAATATAAAGAAAAATAGCAGGACAAGAGGACACAGCATGAAATTAGAAGAAGGCTGATTAAGGGGTAATGTGAGGAAGTTCTTTTTCACAGAAAGGATGGTGGATGCATGGAACGCCTACCTCAGGAAGTGGTGGCTATGAATACAGTGCAGGGCTTCAAACAGGCATGGGATAGGCATAAGGGAGCAATATAGACGAGTATGAATAGATAGACCACTGACAGCAAAGAATGATGGCACATTTATAAGGTAGAAACAAAATGAGCAGACTGGATGGGCCTTGCTGTCCTTATCTGCCATCAACTCTTGTTTCTATGTTTCCATGTAAACCACAGAAACTATATAAAAACTCCTTGGTTAACCTTCAGCATGCATCTAAAGAAACATAAGGTATATTTTCTAATGGATTACTTTACAGAGCAGAAGGATAATATGGCTTTTGAGCAGCAAAATAAGAAGCATATCTTATTTTTGAGGGATGCTGTGCTATGGAGAGGTAACCCATGTTATAAGCACAATAACCCACTCCAGGGTGTGGGGTTATAGGCATTTATGAAATGGCTTGTCAATTTCAAGGCATCTCACTGGATGCCAGGTGTGTTTTAAAGTTTCTAACACACAAAAGCTAGATCAGGTCATGCCAGCTGGGCACTGATCCCAGTAGAATACCAACATAGAATGTTAAAAAGTAAAGTCAGCCATCTTGTTTAATGCCATCACTAAGCAAGAATAGTCAGAAGTAATAAAATTACAACCCACCATGTCTGACACAAATTTTGAAATAAGTTTTACTGAGGAAGACCTACTTCTGTTCCTCGATCCTCAGCACGAGCCAATAGAGCAAGAAATAGTTAAAAATCCACAAGACATCCAGTGCTGCCAACCGCTGACTAGCGAGCAGAATGTGAGTAAATGTTTTGAAACATTAAGCATCGATCAGCTAGACAGCCTCATTTCGCCTCCTGGCCGTGTGTTAAAGTGTCTAACACACACCCTGCTGTGTCTTATTGCTTACTTAGTCCATGCCTGGGGCGCTGTGAGGACACTTGGCCTGCAGCCTCATGCCTCATAACATACCCTAGGTGTGGATTAAATGCCTGTAACACCACACCATGTCATGTTTTTTATATATATATATATATATATATATATATATATATATCTATATCTATATATATTCATGGCAAAAACTCCGTTTAATGCATCAGTTAGGGTTGTTCCACAGCGACAAAGTGAGGAAATTGCTGTGGGTTGAAAACCCTAACTCCGAACCCCCCAGCACCACACAGACACAGACACACACACACACATTCAAGTATGGGGGAGGACCAAGTCAACACAACCAATGACAGACATCCACCAGCAGGTGACAGAAATAACAAACAATTGTCTAAATGTACTACGAGACATCCCCACCCACCTGACCAGGTACTGCATGCTCAGTGGAGATCAACAGCAAAACTGAGGCCATGTACACCAAACGTACACATCCCTGATTGCAGCTGCACACAACGTACCACACTTAGTAGTTGCATGGCCTTACCTACCGATGCCCCACGCCACACCACACCACTTGTGGTGGGCCACCTGAGCAATAGAGTTAAGCAAAACCAAGGAGTTGTACAGGTATAATATCTCTGATTATAACAAGGGTTTGAGAAACACAGCTTTCTAATTGACTGTAAACATTGTAACAGCCTTTATGTTTAGTTTTTGTAACATACATGTAGAGCCTAACCATATGATGAACATGGTTAAATGTTGTTTAAGAAACAGTTTTATTATGATAGCAATAAGCCACTGTCAGGTATTATGTCAATGGTCAGTTTATCACTGTCTAGCGACATGTGGCACTCGGATATGCCTCATTCAACATTAAACCCTACAGGGTGATTAACAGACCATTTAACATAACTGTTGGTCATGCCTTATTGCTTAATTGTCTTTATAAGTAGATACTCTCCCTCTGCTAGGCACTGCAGCAGCTTTGCAACACAGTGTCCCACCCAGTTACACCATACACTGTCTAGTTGCTGGAGAATGGCTGTGAATATGAACTCATGAAGATGAACAGTGTAACTTGATAATGACAGTCATTGAAACTCTAGTGTGATTATAACTGACAGACTCAGTGATAGAGGATAACCCCTGCTGTCCTACATTTACCCCATTATGAGTTAAATCAATACTAAAAGACATTCTGTTTATATCTACACCATACCTACCTCATTCCTGTTGTAGCAGAATTAACATAGTTATCACTTTGATAGCATCAGTGACAGAAGTGTGGCAAACCCAAACACTAGGCATACAGCCTGAGTATGAAACAACTGTTACAAAAATCACACTGTGTCCATAAGTGCCATAGATCACTCATTGCAACAATAGCAAATCTATTACTATTTGAATAAGTTAGTTATCACAGATGCAATGAGATTGTCTTTATCAGGTACAACATACTCAGTAAGTGCCTACAGGAAAATCTATCCGATATAAATGTTCGATACAGGTACATCATTGTTGGCTCAGTAGTGCTATGACATTGAGAAGTTGTTGCCTGATCCATGCAATTACAATCTTTCTTACAAAGAATACTTACTGCATCTTTAATATTGAGACACACTGAAGGTCTATGTATGTACATCAGCAGTACACCTTCATCAGTAAGAATGCATGTGATATCAGGCAGAGCCAATTTCACAGCGTTGAACAGGCAATGCTTTTCCATACGCTTACATCAGCTCTCTATGTTGACTAAACCATTGCAGTAAATGTAGTACTATGTAAATCACCTACTAAATGTATCACTAATTTTATCTTGAGCATGCTAGTGTCTTGTAGTTAATTTATGTGCTTCTCTTAATTAATGTATACTCAGTAGTGTTAAAACCTTTCTACAACTGTCATCATGCACCTTCAGCATTTATATTGAATAACGGCACAGTACCAGCTGTGGTGTGGTGTGGTGTGGGGCATTGGTAGGTAAGGCCATGCAACTACTAAGTGTGGTACGTGTGTGCAGCTGCAATCAGGGATGTGTACATTTGGTGTACATGGCCTCAGTTTTGCTGTTGATCTCCACTGAGCATGCAGTACCTGGTCAGGTGGGTGGGGATGTCTCGTAGTACATTTAGACAATTGTTTGTTATTTCTGTCACCTGCTGGTGGATGTCTGTCATTGGTTGTGTTGACTTGGTCCTCCCCATACTTGAATGTGTGTGTGTGTGTCTGTGTCTGTGTGTGCTGGGGGGGGGTGAATTCGGATTAGGGTTTTCAACCCTAACAGCGAATTTCCTCACTTTGTCACTGTGGAACAACCCTAACTGATGCATTAAACGGAGTTTTTGCCATGAATATCCTGTCTTTTCAAAGTATCACTCAGCATACTACATGATTTATAGTCCTAAGAATAGTGCATATACATATAAAACAATGTTTCAGTATCAGAAATATTTCTACTGTTGTGGTTGCACTTACTGTCATTCTCTTAATTACTTTATTAATTGTCACTTGTCATTCTCGTTCCATGTAGTAGTTTAAATGTTAAAGTGTCTTAATCATTTTGTTTGTGATCACATATGTAACTTTAAAATGTGCATAACTAAAAGACAATATGACATGAGATGGACACTATTAGTTCATGTACTAAACAAATGGATATGCTACTATAGTAACTTGAGATTTCAAAGAGTGCTTCCACTATCAACTGAGGTCGTACCATCAATCATGTGAACAGCAGTGGAAGAGGTTTGTTGTACTGAATACATATACTGGACCACCAGGGCTATGTTCGGGGAGGTTTACTGCTTACATCCCAAGAACGGGAGTTTCGTGCACTGCACCACCAGGGTATGTTCAGAGGGTTTACTGCTTACATCCCAGGAACGGAGTTTTGCTCCACTAGACCACCAGGCTTACGTTCGGGGTCAGCTTTACTGTTTACATCCTGTGAATGGGACTTTCAGTCCACTACACCACCAGGGCTATGTTCGGCAGGAGGGCGGGTTGTGTTTCCACACTGATACACCTTGAAATCAGCTTCTCAGTACACTGGACCACCAGGTATGTATTCACAGGAGGGCTGTTTTAAACTAGAGCAGCCCGTGGTCAGGCTTCTCGGGGTAGAACATTTCTGCTGTTGCCACAATAGCCCCAGTGGTGGGGGTGGTGTTGGGAATGTCACTCTTTGACCATGATTAGGCTGCACGACAGGATATGGAGTGGCTTGGGGCCAGCGACAGCTGTCACGTGCTGTGTCGTCCCATGCAATTCAGTAGTTTACCTGTGCATGATTGTTGACTTGAGCATTTTTTTGGCCTGAAAGTTGTGCAGGCGCAGGTTCCAGGTTGCGGCTCACAACTCTACACAGCCTTGCTGAATGTCAGGCTGTGCACTTAGTCCATGGTTCGTCCCCTGCAGTTCATTATGCATTGATTTGCATTGCACTGTTACTCAGCATGTCTTCTGTGGTGGAACTGCCTCCTGCTGAATATCGCAGAATGGAGCAAGTCTTCACTTGCACAGGCACTACCCTTTTACACATGTTGCAACCCTTTTGAATATCTTGTCCATTAAACTATAATACTAATAGAAGGAAGGCATTTGTCACACAGAGACTGGTGGGCCCTTGGAATGAGGTCCCCTTGTCACTTATTTGTCCTAAATCAAAGATGCTTTTTAAAACTCAGCTGTATAGGAATTGTTATGAAGGAAGCTAACATGACTACATAAGAGATATTGGCTGGGACAGCTATGGCCTATTCTTTACTGTCTGGCCTCCTCCACTCCCTTGAAAATTTCTATTAACCTTTCTATTAACTATCTTTATATTACGGATAACAATACTGCCACATATACCCAATGTTAATATGATATGGTTATGACAATTGTCCCAAAAATGTTGTGGCTTGAATGTCACACTTTATCTCTTGAATATGAATAAGACACCAAACACAAGAGAGTATAGTTGTAGTTATTTAGTATAAAAATATTGTCAATATAAAATGACAAACAAAAATATAATTTTTATACATAAAAATAGATTTTTATAAAAGAATATATACATACACCGAAAAAAAAAAGGTGTGTATTACTTCATACACATTTTATAAATAAAATACAAAAATCTTTTTTAAAATATTTATAAAAACATAAAAATATTTTCTATGCATTTTTATACAGTCCAAGACTTGCGAGAGGTGTGTGCACTGCATCAGGCAATCCAGGCTGTAAGCTGGATGCAATGTGGAGGCTAAAAGAAGTAGAAGCTGTTCGCCGTTGGGAGATGACACGGACCTCTATGAAGGGTGGCCAGTCTCACCCAGGGAAGCTGCAGGAACAGTTGGTAGCTGTGGAGGTGAAGCACTGCTATGTGCAACAGCACCATCACCACTGCTCACGACCAGCTCAAGGGCGAGGTTCAGATCTGCTGCTGTGCATCCAAGAGAGACTGGATTTTGTCCAGCCTCTCAAGGATGCCAGCGTTCTCCTCCGCAGACTCACCGAACGCATGATAACCCGGCTGTAGCAGCGGCAATGGCCTGTGCATCTTCGCAGAAGTCGCTGGCCAAAGATAAAGAAAAAACAGTTATGGTGAATATATAACACAAATTCAACAATTACAACTGTAAACTATTTCACTTCAAATATTTCTTATCTAATACAATATCAGAAATGCATTCATTTTAAAGTAATGATAATACTTTAAACTATGATGCAACACTATTCATTATACAATGTGGTAAATCCAATATGCAGAATCCTGCATCCTGAGTGGTTGGCTGGCACAATGACCACCATGATGAATCCTCCAGTGTACCCAGTGGAAGAAGTGCCAGCCAACCTTAACCTGCTAATCCGGTCACATTCACTTCAAACAAAACTGCTGCGCTTTGTCCGTTGCCAGTTCGCTAAAACACCCACAATTTTTTAGCTAAATGACCTCCTCTTTCGAACTGTGGGACCTCAGTGAGATTAGAACGCAGTTAAAAAGCGTAAAAAAACAACATTCTGCATTGTATTATAAAAATTTATCCTCTCGACGGTGTGGGTACACTGGAAGATTTAACACCATTGGTGTGACTCAGTCACTCGGCTGTGACTGGTGGCCGAATCCACCAGCGTGTTAAATCCTCCAGTGTACCTACTCATGAGGGATAAATTGCTTAAATATCTAATTTGTCTCTCTGTCATACTGACTATATATATTATCTAATAAGCTCACAACATAAAATGTATAGTTAGCTGTAACACGTATAGTGCTACTCTTAGATTTTCTTTCACTACACAATATCACACTTGTGTGTGACTGTTTTAAGACCTAAACACTACCAAAAGTGAAGAACCACTAGGGACTTTGTGATGAAAGGAGGGAGAAAATATGAAGGATCTCAAGAGTGGTGTGCTGTCTGTGCAGTGTGCTGGTGTGCCATGGCCCCCGGGAGACACATTTGGGGACCGTGTAGTGTACCCACATATTGAATCACCACAAGGCAGAGTGGCAGGCTGCCACGGAAGGGGCCAGGCATCCATCTGCTGGCCCTTCTGTGGCAGTGGCCGAGGGTGCTGCTGGGGTTGATGTTGTGCCTCGCTGCCGCAGCAGCAGGAGGAAGGCCAGTACAGCAGCTGCACCACAACCACCACAGCAACCAGCACAACCCTCTCCACCACCACCACCACTACCTGGGTTTCCACCAGCAGTCCCTGCAACAGAGGCCGACATTGCCCTGGTGTGGGTGGCCCTGGAGGAGAATAATGAGAGGGTAGGTGCTGTCCAACAGCAAGTCAGTACAATTCAACAACAACATCAGCAAATACTCACAATGCAGCACCTGCTGCTGGACCACCACAGCATCCCACAGCCACATTAACGGATTGTTTTCTGAACCCCCCTTCCCCATCCCACTACTGTGCTGTACTGTTTTTGTGTGGGTTTTTTTTTTGTTGCTGTTTAATAATACACATTTTCCCTTCCAGGGGAATGTTTCTTGCAACACATAGTGCAATACATTTGTGAGAAAACCACCCGTTATTTCATTACAGTGTGTCACGTGACAGAGGAATTCCCATTCAGAAAAGTCGCCCACATTCTGCCCCCCCTTTCTCAGCAACGTTAGGACATGATGCCAGGGAGAGCGCAGGTGCATGCTCAATTACAGTGAATGTTTGATTGTCTGGCAGCTTTCTGAATGTTTCTTTATGTTATAAAGATCAGTTTGTGGTGAAACGTGTGGGCACGTTTCCAATAAGAAGAGCCTTGTTAGTGGAAACATTCCCACTTTTCACCAGAAAGTGAACCTTATAACATAACGAAACATTGGAATAGCTGCAGGGCATTCTCTATAGTGGAGCACGCACCTGCGCTCCCCCTGGCATCACATTCTAATGTTTCTGAGAAAGTGGGGCAGAATGTAGCCGGCTTTTCTGAACGGGAATTCTCCATCACGTGACACACTGTAATAAAATTATGGGCGGCTTTCAGAAATGTATTGAGCAAGAAATATTACTCCTGAAGTAAGGCGCCCACATATTAGGGTTATGTAGGCCACCATAACTATGTAACATGGTGAATCTCTGTAAAGCAGCAGAGCAACAATCTGTTGAGAACTCTGACCTATATTTTTTAATGCTATGTTACAACTTCCTTTACTTACATCCTGACTGGAACGACACGAGAATTTCCAGTAGCTGAGTCTGCTGTACTACCTTTTTTCATGTGTGAAATAATGAAAGGAGCATTCCTTTTTTTTTGTTTGCAATTTAAAGTTTATAGGAGCATTCCTTTTAAATTGGTGCTGACCAGGTCTTTGTCATTGTTTTCCTCTACTTTTCTCCATCACATCAGTTAGTTGTTATATATCACTTCTGTTGTAAATTAACAATTATGCAGCAGGCAGTGTTTTATGACACCATGGATCAATATTTATTGAAAAGCAGCTGCAAATAAATATAAACCTGGTCAGAACAATGTTGAAAGGCATGCTAATTTTTTTTTCATACATGAAAAAAAGTAGTCAACTAAGTAAAGCAGACAGAAATTGTGAAAAGAAGTGTATCATTCAAGTCACAACTCAGAGGTAAGTAGTGGCTGTGGCAATGTAAAGTACCATAAAAATGTACAGTTCAAAATTATCACGACATTCTTGCAATGCTGCCTTAATTGATAAGGTCAGTATGATATCATGAGCTCACAATCGCACAACACACAAAATGCATCCCCAGGAATTAATAGCACACTCAGTCATGCCTCATGTCCAGAAAATTGACAAGTGATAACACAGTGAAATGGTAGTGTTTCAGCACATACAAAGTCACCCAGAATTAATGGCACAATCAGTCATGCACGCAATGGTGGCACAGAATCCCCAGATTTTTTTCTGCATGCCCAAAATGCATCCTCCTTGTGTGCATTGGTAACACAGTGAAATGAGAGTGTTTCAGCACATACAAAGTCCCCCGGAATAAAATGATGACCGTGAGCATACTGTTGCTGGTCCAATGTGTTCTGCGAGGTGATTCGAGCAAATGCAATGTGATCATCTCATCTGGAAGGAAGGGTGCCCTTTGTCTGTACACTAATAGTAGCCTTGGTGAGTAGATATACATATAGATATATGTTTGTGTATTTTGTAGGTGAGGAGGATGGTTGACATGGACATTTACTCATGTTATTGTTCTGTATCACAGGTCACAGAAATTGTTGGTGTGCCCATTCCAGTACTCAATGAGATTTCTTTGAGTTCAAATTGGAAATGGATAACTCTCAAGCTCATGAAGGTAAGTATTTTTTGGGGAGGGTTGGGGGGAAGCATATTTGCTGATTTGTCTGTAATGGTTTCTTATTTTGTTACTTCTTCACAGATTTCATCTGCATCCTTCTGGAGTCCGGTTGTTAATGATGGCCATTGTCATCTAATAAAGGTCACTTTGACAGAACAACAAAGCATCTGGAAGTTTCCTAAAAAAGAAATGAATGACTTCTTACAACTTAATTGTTATTTGTCCCTCCTGGGTTCTCAATCTCAAGTCAAGTTACATTTCAAACCCACATCTTGTCAACTAACACAACCTGTGTGCAATATTTCCTGTAGTCTTTCCAAAACAATGAAACAGATGAAATAGAATCTTTATACTTACCAGAATGGCTTTCAAATGGATATTCCATAGGTTCCTCTGTACTGTATAGCTGCAGTACCATTCCCACCAAGTTTCAGTGAAGAAGACTTTTTTTGTTAATCTGTAAAAAAAAACAAAATAAGTGTACCGTATGTGTTTGACCATTGTGGCTATGAAGAGCTACAGAAAACAAAACATACAACTAAAGGAAGTGAAATAGCATAACAAACATTGGTACACATACTCACTCTATGGTTTAAATATTAAGAAGCTTTGTGCCTGTGGCTGATGGATGTGGTAGTCCGGATATACTCATGCTCAGTGGTGGCAATGACTAACATCAGTCCCGGTAGTGGTGGTGGGCTGGGGGTCAGACAGACTAAGGCTCAGTAGTGGCAGTGGCTAAGTCAGTCCTGGTGGTGGTGGTACGGGATCAGACAGACTTATGCTCAGTGGTGGCAGTGGCTAACATCAGTCCCGGTGGTGGTGGTACGGGGGTCAGACAGACTCATGCTCAGTGGTGGCAGTGGCTAACATCAGTCCCAGTGCTGGTGGTCGGGGCTAGACAGACTCATGCTCAGTAGTGGCAGTGGCTAACATCAGTCCTGGTGGTAGTGGTCCAGGGTGGACAGATTCATGTTCAGTGGTGGCAGCGGCTAACATCAGTCCCGTGGTGGTGGTGGTATGGGGGTCAGACAGACTCATGCTCAGTGGTGGCAGTGGCTAACATCAGTCCCAGTGCTGATGGTGGTCCAGGGGTCAGACAGATTCATGCTTAGTGGTGGCAGTGGCTAATATCACTCCTGGTGGTGGTGGTGGTCTGGGGGTGGCACACCAACTGTTAACAACTTCAGTTAAAACCTGCCAACATTAACCACATCATCATCCTCATAAAGAAAGCTTCCCTCACAGTCATCTATGTCTGAAGTCTGACGACTGGGAAATTCTTTCTCCATTGTGTCATCATCTACATCAGTGGTGTGCCATTTCAGGCAGCCACTGCCAGTGCCACCAGGATGGTCCATTTCCACATCACCAAAACCACCATATCTAGGCCGGGGTCCGAATACCGAGGTTGCAGTCTGTGTTGGTATGTGCCTCTCATTCATTTCAATGAATGTTAGGAAACTAACATTTGCAGGAAACAGGCTTGTCCGACGATCCCTGACTATTGCACCTGCTGAGCTGAATACCCTCTCAACACTTACACTGGAGGGTGGGCATGTGAGGTACTTTACTGCCATTGCAGTCAGCTCTGGCCATTCACTGACTTTTCCAATCCAGTACAAAAGAGGATCTTCATTTATTGTCAGATGCCTGTTTTCAGACAAATATGACTCAACCATTCTGTGAACTACATTAAGTCCAGTTGTTGATGCATCATGCTGTTCTCCCGAATCATTTATTTCACAAATACCCACTTGGGACAAATTCTCTCAAAGCAGGTTTATGCCAGCCACTTTGGATGACAGACCACCTTGAACTGCTGTCCCCTTCCCCTTGCAGGATATGCTTGATTCTCCTACAGGTACACCTTCAGCCAGATTATGCTGCTGAGGTTTTCTGACCTTGGCACGTGACTTCTGTGCCTCATGAACCAAGTGCACTAGTTGGCCACTGATATTTTTTACCTGTTCAGGCCTTCCCTCCAGTACTGATGCAATTCCACGTTTGTATCATGGGTCCAGCATTGTTGCTATGGCAAAGTTGTCACAACGCTGAATGCTCACAACATGACAATTCTGGTCAAATACTGTCAGCATGTGTTGCAGCAACATACTGCTACCACCGTCTCTGGCAACATCAAGGCCATGCTGTACATTCACCAATGTCTGCCGCAGCACCCGCAGTAATGGAATTGATTGGCTAATGGAGGCAGACTCACCACTCACTGTTTGCGTGGCATGCTCAAAAGGCTGCAAAATTGTTATTACAGTGTCCATGAGGTGCCACTGTTCAGTTGTCACAGACATGGAGGCCCCAGAACTGTCACGGCTAATGTGCATTGCAAGATATTCTGAGATGGCTTTGTATTGTTCATACAACCTCTCTGCCAAGTATAAAGTGGAGTTCCATAGGTTGACAACTTCCAGCTTCAAGCGGTGCTGAGGCAGGCTGTTTTGTATCTGCAACTGCTGCAATTGGTCACGGACCTTTCCAGATCTTGAAAAGCGATAGCAGATACGTCATGCAATGGTCAGCATTTCCTTTACATCAGAGTACTGCAGAAGTTTTAAACAGTAGGCCATGCATGGAACACGAAAAAAACACCATTCATGATGCATTTTACCACATTTGATCCTTTGTCACTTGCTATGAACCCAGTTCTCAAGGACAGAGGGTTTAGCCATTTGTCAATTTCAGTCAGCATCATGTCCAACATGTTTTCACCATTGTGTGAACAGGTCACATTGAGTATAGCAATCGTTGCATGCTGTTGAATTCCTGGAGGATTGCTACCACGACAATACACCTTACTGAACTGATTATTCACACTACCAACATCACAAACAACCCCAGGCACCTGCACCCAGTGTGCAGTTATACACAAATATGAACTCCCAGGGAGTCACGCACTGGTGATTGAACCTAATGGATGCCTGCTAGTTCATGTGGTCTTAGTCCATCTTATTTTGATTCATTTCACAACAGTTACAGAGAAATAACTATGGGAAAACAACTAACTTGTATTCATCGGGCATTAGTCAGCAACGAAAAATTGATTTTATGAGCTGTCACTCTGGAATCAGCCTACAAATTAGAAGTGTCTCAAAGGCTAAATACCATGAATGGGAGACTGAATGAAAACCGCAGGCCAATGGCAAACCACCATGGAAACACACATCAGTCTGTAGTGCTACCTATGCATGACATAGCAAGTAAGAATGATATTCTTCAAATAAAAAACTTCTATCTGGGCTAAAATTAGATATCTCTGAAATGAACCAGGCAAAGCTTAAGTTACAAACAGAATCAGATTTAATAAAAAATGAGATCAAATCAGTACAACAGCAAACTGATGCACTTAAAGAGACAGTCTCATATTTAAACTCAGTAACTACAAAAGCAGTGTACACAGATTGAACACCTACTAGGAAAAGTCAACAATTTGGAAAACAGGGGGCATAGGAATAATATTAGAATCACTGGAGTACCAGAGGGCTGGAAAGGCAACAATATGATCTTATTTTTGCAGTCATTTATCCCAGAATTACTTAAATGGGACCAGCCATTAGAGATAGAATGAGCCCATAGAGCTCTAGGTCCCAAATCTCCTCAGAACAAATGCCCTCGGCCCATAATTACATATTTTTTGAGATGTTCTATGAAAGAGGAGATTCTGAAAATTACTAGAGATAGACAATCACTCCAGTATCAGGGTCATAAAGTTATGTTGTTCCAAGACTTTTCATCTGAATTAGTCAATAAAAGAAACGGTTTCTTTGAAATTAAGCAGGAATGCCAAAGAATGGGCATACAATACAACTTCAAATACCCAGCTGTGTTTCAAATAAGGGAACAAGGCGGAGGGGTAGTTTCACGTGCCTCAATTGAAGATGCCTGGCACTACATTCAACAGATTAAGGATTCAGAATATACAGCATCAAACCCCCTACTAACTACAAACTGCCATTCTGCAACAAGAAAATCAGCATGTGGTCACTCTGATATAGTTTTCAAGCCTGGATCCTCCAAACAGGATCAGTTAAGCCATATTGAGTCTATGGAAGCTTACCCTTTCCCTGCACCAATTTCACGAGAAATTTCTAAATCCTCCTCACAGCAATCTAACTCCACAGGAGTGATCGCAGAACAACAGAAAGGGAACTTACCCCAACCAGGGAAATACAGGAAAGTTAATAGTACCTCAAAATATGTGATGGCAGCTCAAAGACAAGGTAGACAGTGGCAACACTCTGCAAACAGAGAAAGAAGTAGAAGCAGGAGCAATCAGTGCAATAAAAAGCCTCCCAGTAATACTTCCCTTGACAACTCATTTGAACTAGAGGAAGTGGAATCCCTAAATAGTGTCCCAACTGCAACAAGTTCCTGACCTTTTTCCCCCAAACATAGGGAAGGAACCTCTGGTCAAGAACTTTCAAATTCCACAGGGACATCTTCTGTCCTGCTCTCTGACACCTCTGCCACATGATTCCAAACCTTGAGATCAGTACCTTCATGTTAATATCATGGAGAATGAAGCGGTTCCTGAATCACCACCTAAGGAAGGGAGTGAGTCTAACCTGATACAAGCTAGCTGGAACTTGTATTAAAATGCATATTATCTACCAATATAGTTTTTAAGACTTCTAATATACAGAAAATGAGTGCTATAATGCTGGTGTGGTTCTTTTTAATTACTATTGTTTTGCTCTCTCTGAACAATTATTGTTTATAGTTCAGTTTTTCAAAAATAGCACTGCTACAGTTTGTTTAGTTACTGTCATGTGGTGTGCTGGAGAGAGGTTACCAAAAAAAACTGTTAAAGTTCTATATGCCTTCAGATTTTTACACTTAATTCACGCTGTCTTGCGATGATTGGACTATATGGCTCCTTATATGCAGTTGCTTATTCTCCTCTAATAACTCCCAATTTTCCTATTCAAATCTAGGCAACAGTGTTCCCTCAATTTTGGGGCTTCTGCAACATTATGATTGAATTGGCTTGTGAATCTTGTATTCATTATCCTGGTTTGACAAAGGATTGGTTTAAGCAGTAGTAATTTGTAGCTATATCCTGCACCAATTTGCAAATGTCAACTCACTCATTTCGTAGGATACTGCTGAGCTCGCCGGGTAGGATTACTGGGAGCTCTACTAACCCCAATTATCATTTTAGCAGATAAGGGCTAATCCTATGAAGTTGATGATTATGCAAAAGGATTGGGTGCTAATATTCGAAAATAGAAATGGTTTTGCTTTTTTGCCTTTCCAATCCTATTGCCATCTAGTGAAGGATGCATGGACTTGTAAAGAAAGGAGATGTTACAGAAATGCTTAAGGGAAACAACTTCTAGGTCCAACTGGAAATGAACAAGATATAGAGAGAGAAATTAGTCAGCCTAGTAATGAGTTGAGCTAACCAGTCCCATTGTAGATGGCGCAATGGTGGATAGCCTTAATTTCATGGAGGTCTTATTTGAATCCTGTAAGGAGGTCAGCTTGATATTAAAAAACAGCCTCTCTGTAGCATACACTTATAACTGTGACTGGCATATGCCTATTCTTTCTAATTTGCTTTTTGCATGGTTAACTTAATGTTTAGAACACTGTTATCTGATTTACTCCTGGTATCCTTACATTATCACAATTATTGCTCTCCAAGACTGTTAACAAAGTATATGGTGATTAATTTTTGACAGACTAAACTTCCCACTAAACAGTTAAGAGCTAAGGTCAGAACTTTTGGTTCCATCACCACATTGGACTAGGTGTTCGGTGGTTTCAAGCTCATCAGTAGTTAACACCCTACTGTCACTAGAAAAGATAGTCTTTTACTTTCTATCCTAGTTAGACTTTTAAGCTAACGTTAATTAATTATAGATAAGATAATTTCAATAGATAGTTAAGTTACACTAAGATTGTATTCTTATTGCAGCATTAACAATATAGATTTTTTTTCTTAATCAATCACTTAATATTTGAAGCAAACTCAATCTAGTTAACTGTTATTTAAGATATCTTATTTTTACAAGTATAATTCCTGGTGTTTTATCTTTCTGTTTCCTTTTTTTTTTCATCTGAAGCTAACAAGTCACTGAAATTTATATATTTATAGCTGAGACAGCTTTGTTTAGGTGAAAACATGATCTTTATATTATTACTACTGTGCATTGTTCTTTGTTAGAAAGTAGTAGGTGTTGCTCTATTTCTTAAGCAATATATCAAAAGGAACACAGGACCATATTTTTAACACAGCAATCCCAATAATTTTTCTAATGGCCCTATGCACTTATGAGATTGCTTCTTGGAATGTGAATGGTATGAGTTCCCCTATTAAAAGAAAGAACATTTTAACACATTTAAACAGAATCAGGGCTGATATTGTCCTACTACAAGAAACACATTTAACTGCAGATGAATCAATTAAATTAGCTAGACACTGGGTAGCTTCAGTTTAATTCAGCTCATTTTCTTCTAAACAAATGGGGGCAGCTATTTTAATTTGAAAAGGGGTTCATTTTGTAAAGGACAGCCATCACGCAGACCCCAAAGGCAGATTTCAAATCCTGACAGGAACTATAGACGGTCAAAAAATAGCCATTTGTAATGTTTATGCTCCCAATTCCTGCCAAGCTGACTTCTTCCTTTCCTTAACAGCTACTTTGAGTACTTTAGTAGAATATGAAATAATTTTGGGAGCAGATTTCAATGAAATTGTTGACCCTGTGATAGACAAGCAAACATCAACAAAATCAATACGGGAAACTAAATCATGACAGGCCCTATCTAATCTCATATCCTCATTAAATCTTACAGATAATCTTCCGCCTCTGCCACCCTAAAGACTGTGATTATTCCTTCTTCTCACACAGACACTTATCTTTTAGTAGAATAGATATGTTCCTCATGGCCACCTCCCTAACTGATTTGGTAATTGACTCTACTATACAACCAATTATTATTTCTAACTTGCAACTTGGGGAAAAAGAGAAAAACAAATGAGATGGAAAATGAATGTTCATATCCTTCAAGATAAAACATTCACTGATTGGCTCATGGAAGAAACCAAAACTTTTTTCAGTAATAATGATAATGGTGAGGTTTCAAAAAACTGTTTATGGGAAACATTCAAGATCTATATTAGAGGCAGAATCATTGATTATGCAGCAGCTAAAAAGAAGGCTAGACAAAATATTCTAAAAGAAAAACAAAATTAATTTTTAGAATGGGACTATACGTTGCAACAATCTTCTAAGCTAGACCTCTCAGTTCTCTATAGAGTAACTCAGCTTAGATATGAAATAAATGCAATGCTATCTGAGCAAGCAGAATATGCATTACTCTGGACTAAACAGAAATACTGGGAAGCAGGTGAACAATTGGGTAAACTGCTGGCATCCAGATTAAAAACATTACACTCACAAAACATTATGCCAGGCATTTAGGATAAGTCAGGAAAATTACTAACAAAAGAACTCTGAGATAAACAAAGTTTTCAGAGAATTTTATCAGACACTTTATAAGGAGAAAAACAATTTGACAAAAATGCAGCCTTGCAGTTTCTTGAATCAGAAAATCTCCCCAGAATCTCCAAAATTCAGCAAGATATCCTAAATAAGCAAATATCCTCTCTGGAAATTGAGGAAGCTATTGCCTCTTTGCCTCATGGTAAAGCCCCGGGCCTAGACAGCTTACCAGGTGAATTCTATTCTAAACTAAATCCCAAAATCATTCCCTTTATGCCAGCAATGTTCAAAGAAGCTTGGGACAAGAAATGTTTACCGGTGTCTATGACACAAGCCATGATCACTTTAATTTACAAAAAAAGACCCACTAGATTTTGCAAGTTACCGCCCCATTTCACTTATGAACACAGACTACAAGATCCTAGCCAAAATATTAACAGCTCGAATCCAGACTGTAATTGGAGAATTGATAGACAAGGAACAAGTGGGATTTATGCCAGGAAGAGCGGGATCTGACAATGTAAGAAGACTTCTTAATGTTATTTGGTTTGCAAATACTAATAAACATCCCTATGCAATTCTCTCATTAGACCTACTAAAAGCTTTTGATTCCCTGGACTGGACCTATATGCAAACTACTCTAACAGAATTTGGTTGTTGGAATGAATTTGGACAATGTGTCTCTATACTATATGAGGGGGCAAATGGGCAGATTCTTACCAATGGAATCTTATCGAAACAATTCTGCTATCCAAAGGAACCAGAAAAGGTTGTCCAGTATCCCCATATTTATTTGTTTTATCAATAGAACCTCTTATCAGACATATCTGAGATAACGAAGGCATTCGTGGAGTACAAGTTATTAAGAAAATGCACAAAGTCTTCGCTTTTGCAGATGACCTGCTTTTAACTTTTACAAAACCATTACAATCTTGTGAAGTTTTAAAGGATCTGCTACTTGTATTCCATGGTCTGACAGGACTTCAAATAAACTGGCAGATTGCAACTGACTCATCATTTTCATCTTGAACAAAAAAATCCCAAACAAAGGAATTTTGATGCTCTGCTTTTAACATGTCCATGATGTTGCTTATTTAAGTTTGTTATTTTATGCACTGAAGTGGGGGCGGCACGTGATGTTGCAGGAACTGCACCCCAACTGACCACCACGACTACCTACCATATTTATTACTGGGTCATCATCATCAACTAAAACTGGTAAATCACAAGTTTTTACGGGGGGGTGGTATTCCTGCAAACAGACTCAGACACAGCCACTTTGAATTTCTTTTTCTCTGGTTCCCAACTGGGGTCAATTACATCATCATCATATTCATCAATGTCACACACATCCACATCTCCTGCTTGGATGCTAGCATGTGGACTGCATGTTGCAACAACAGCAACATCATTGTCATCATCACATTCATCATCATCATCTACACCACCACCATCACCTGATATTTTTTCACCACACTGTGAATCACTGCATGGAAAATACGTGACATTGACTGCCACGGTGGATGGAATATCACATTGTATGTTATCATTGACATGATTATCAGAATCCTCAGGTTCAGTTACTGGGATGTTACTGGGAAGTATGACATCATCTACACTGCCACTCACTTGGACTGCTTCACACTCAATATTTTTGGATACAGTACACTGGTCAGAATTTGAACTTGATGCACCAATACTAATACTACCACCACCACTAACACCAGTAACACTAACACCACTGGCTGGGAAAACATAATCTCCTCCAACTATGTGTGAAGCTACTGATTGGGCTGTAAAAAAACATTACAGGAGAAATACCTTTCCTCACATCAGCAATGCACTTCTGCGTCTGCGTACTACCATGCCCATAGACTATCTTACTGCCAGCATTGCGATGGTGAGAACCAGCTTCAGCAACAGATAGAGATTAGTCTGTCACGCATGAAAACAACTTCAGTAACCAGTGGTGCTGATGAGGTCACAAAAACAATCCAATCTAGTAAAAAATTCCTTTTGCCGGTGGGTGTGGGGGCACTGACTGCAGATTTGTACGGTAGTACAAGCAGCAAAACAAAGAACAGATACCACGATCACAGTACAAAAACAAGCAGCTGCAGTGGATAGCGGGTTCACACTGCTGCGCCTGCAATTACACTAGTCTGTGGCACAATAAAAGGTGTATTATTTGATGTTACCCAACACTACACACACACTCACACACACACACACACACACGCACACACACAGAACAGTTTGTCTACAATGGTGAATGAGTAATGCATAGCAAATTGAAAAGTTCAGTAATATGCCACATATTGTAATGTAAACAACCTGAAATTATGAACTGCTGCACCAGATCCACACAATACACACCACACAATCAGCAAGAAAATTTCAACAATTACTGACAATATTACTGTGTGAACATTAACACAGTCAGTTATATAACAAAAATATAACCAAAAAAAAAATAAATCACTATTTCTCCAACTTAAATCTACCTACACCACAGATATGCCCCTCCCCCAAAGCACACTTTCACTGCCTTTCACTACACACACTCAATGTTGTACAGTAACATTCAAAATCCACACAAAAACAAAAATGCTTGATGATATGAGCACAGGAGGGTTTCCTACAATCAATGATCTAAAGTTTGAGCCCCCAAAAATGCAAAAATGCTTTTTTTAACAGCTTTTAGAATGTTTCAATCACAAACTGCTCTCAGAGCACACTGTCTCCTGCTCCTTCCTACACTCACTACCCTGAACTGAGGCTGTGCAGATGAATATAGAGCCCATGTGACCTGAAATCCCATGAATCACTGCAAAATTCACCTTCAGAGCTTAAAAACAAGGCTAAGTGACATGCCCTGTACTTCGAGTTTCCTGGTCTGCAGTACTGAAAGACTGTTCAAGAATTATAGGTAAGCCCATACTCCTGTCCCAACATTCTCTGGTGATAGGAGATGTCTCACCCCTACAACCCCTACAGGGGCTGCTTATAGCATGGGTAATGACTACACTCATGGAAGCGAAGAGGGCCATACTGATGAAATGGAAACAACCCACCACTTCCATGGCCTCCACATGGAGGGCAGCTGTGTCAAGACTAGCAATCTTTGAGAAGTGCACAGCAGTGGGAAAGGGCTCTCTCCCCAGATATTATAGAAAATGGGATGCATATTTGCACTCCCATATATGTATGGTTCCGCCTACCCCTCCTGCTAACCCACTCCTTGGTTAATATTTCTTTCTCCATTCTTCTTTTTCTAAGCCCAACACCACCCAAGCCAACACATGGCATACTGGAGCTCTCACCCTTTCCACAAGATCTCTGACACTTTTGCTATCCTAATCTATGCTTCTCTCTTAGCCCAGGGACTGCTGCAAGCAAATAAGTTGGATGCACTTGTCACATACTACAGTAACTCTTAACTGCATAATTGTCACTACCTTGGTTGTAAACGTTATACCTATAGGACAAGACAATGTAAAGAACTTTTCTAAGATATAACAATCCAACTAGAAATACTGTGATAGGTTATAGTTCTTTGGTTAGATAAATCCTCTGTGAGAAGCAGACTGACTACTAGCAAGACTTCTACCTGACATGTACCTTGGTTGGTTATGCATAGAACGTAACAGTTTATTGTGATGTAAGAAGAGTGATGTGCCATATACAAATAAGAAAAAATCAATAAAGCCTTATATGATAAAAAAAAAAAAACAAAGCGAGAAGTGAGGTGAAGTGCGTTGTTTACAATGCACTTCGGCTTAAGATATTAGTGGAGTAGTAGTCTGGGACACAGAGCAATGCAAAATCTTTGTTTTCAATGGACTTCGCGTTACTCATTATAACACAAAGTACTCCACTTTGCATTGCGGCACACTCTGCAAATCTGCCTTTGTTCCGCAAATCACTTCATGGAGCGGATTGAGTCCACTTCACCCACCACTAATGGTGATGTCACCCATTACCTAGGTGATGTTTCTGCTGCTAGCAAAAGCAGCTTTCATATGGGTATGATCAGTGGTTAATGCATGTGTAGCACCCTCACAGATATGGCTCCTTTTCAGCGATTTGGGTCCTAGGTTACCTCTATCTTTCACTTTCTCTGCTGATCCTGTGTTGTTCTTTAATAGTTCTCTTTTTTACATATGGATTTTAAACTTGAGGAGCAGTCTTTTCTATGGAGATCTGGAGCATGAACCAGCACAAAAGTGGGCTCTAACTGGTGTGTATTTCTTGTATATATGTATCCTCTCTCTTACTTAAGTGATGTGTTTTCTCTATTAGCTTTTGTTGAACTTATTCCTTGTATCAGATATACAAAGAAAATGATACAAGGGATAAGCATCTGCATAAACAACCCATGTGTATAGCTGAATTGCTTATTAACAACTATTGTCTATTGTATAATTACACTTAGGGCTGCATCCACTAAGAAGTGGAAAACTACTAACCCTCAGTAGGTGAGATATAAAAAAGTAATGATAAGGTATGACTTACAGTACTTACTTACTATGAATATGTATATATACTTAAAGAGACAGGTACTTAAAAATGCTGACACTAAGAAAATGTATTTTTTATTTTCATAAGACTGGGAATACACTTCAAAAAGCAAGTAGATGGCTATGACACACTGAAGTGTGCTCAAATGACCAGTTAAAATGTCAGTCAGTCTTAGGCAAATCAAAGAAAAGGAAGTAGGTTCTTAAAGGAGTATGTTGGAAAAATGTAAGAAATCTTTTCTTAATCACATCAACATAAACAGATTTACTGTGAATATAAACAGAAGATAAACATCTGTAGAACATAATTTAACACATAAAGGGATAACCCGACACAGGATCACTATATAGAATGTTTGGGAATGACATTACTGATAAAAATTTAAAAAACATACTAACTAGAAAATATGTATATAAAATTGAATGTATAAAGAGAATAATATGAATACATTCTAAAAATGATTTTTTGAATGTTACTTATAGCCCACAGAAGAAGCCAATAGGCAAAACATTGGGGCACCACTTATAAGAACAAAAAAGAATGAAAAAAAGATTGTAAAGAACACTTCAGGGTGTTGGATCAGATTCATTGAGAATTAGAGTGGCCACAGTTCCTCTCCTTTTGCAGATCAAACTCCATGTTTGACATCAGTAATAGACTAGTTCCTTATTTTCAAACAACTCCTTAACCAAAATCAGAATTAAACAATTAAAACCTCCTATGTCTTATTGTAGATAACTAGACTTTTCCATAGCTTTCAAAACTTACAAATGAGCAACACTACTCACCACTTAGCCAAAGACCCAACCTGAAGCTCCTGAGACTTACCAATAATGTCACCCCTGCTCTAATCCAGCTCCAAGACTGGCTCCTCTTCCCCTCCCAATATTTTTCATTCTCTTTGTAAATAACTTCTTGACTACTAGCTCTCCTCCTTTCCAAACCTTGTTGCTTACCATCCACTGTTGTTTTGCCAGTTGCCACCCCTGACCTTCCTTCTATCAGTCTTTCTTGTTATGTTTGAACATTCCTCACTTTTCTCTCTATATAACCTTACTCTTTTATTAACCCTTTCACTCCACAGGTCGGTTCCGTGGTTTTTGCATTTATTATATATCTTACCGCCATTATTTGTATAATGCTTGCCATTATTTTTTGTTGTTTCTACTCATTGTATTTTTGTAGCACTGCTGTACTGTTCCTCTATTTGCATTACTGTACCCATGTTGCTGTTTTTCCACTGTTCTCTTTTTGTTGTACTCTCCCGGGTCATGCCTGAAAATAATCATTTTATGGCTAGTGCACCTAACTGGTTAACAAAAACTAAATAAATAAAAATAAACTTTCAGCCGGCTCCAAGTTTAAGCTATATGCTGGAAGTGATCATGCAGACTGATACAATATAAACTGAAGCTAACCCATGCTCACATCTGTGAGAACTCAGTCAATTACAAAACTGACTACAATATTGCCTCCTTGACTTGTTGACTGCTCAGAAGCTAGGTCACATTTTTTATCTGGGAAAACATGCTCAATTACACAAATTGACTACAAAATGAACTAATTTACTTATTCACTACTAACACTGTTTAAAATGTCTCTTATGGGAATCACTCTTTACTCTATTATCAATTAAATGACCAGTGGATACATGCTTTATACTTCAGTCAGCCATGCAAATCCCTCAGTGGTTGTCTAACCCCATTTTATTCACTACCAACTGTCTACATCCACTTAACTACTATAAATCCGCTTTTCTTTTCTGTTTATCTCCAGTGACAGGATGGGTTGGAAAGTGGTGGATTTTGGGGGGGGGATAGGAAGTGATTGTACAATAAAAGAAAAAAGTGTCATCCTGTTGTTTGCTTCAAATGCTGTATTTACACCATAATCCTTATCAATTGTTTGTATCTGGAACCAGCATTCCTGTTGTGTGACCAATAAAGCATATTTAATTTAAAAAAAAAGTCTGACATTTTAAAATCCAGCCATTTTTGACTACCCAAAAGTAATATAACAAAAACACATAAGTAAATGTTTGCAGTAAGTAAATTGCATCAGTGAGTATAACAATGTAGTAGTGTGACTTGGCTTCTGGCCTTACTGCTTATTACCTCATTACACCCCACTGATGTAATTTTCTCCCTGTATCTAGACCTCCACTATCGTTTATTGTATTTGTCCAATTACCTACCTTTCAGTGGTACAATTATGTTACTAACCCATTACATTTCTTAGATCATACTAATAACTCATCTCAGTATTGATATCTACCATAGTAACATGTTTAGCAATATGATTACAGTGTTGGCCAACAATCTATCTTAAAGTTATATTATTATAGTGTTGTCCCATTACTATACATTATTAAGCTCATGTATAGTAATTGGCTCATCTCAACATATACTGTATATCAGTGGACCTGTACCCTGTCATAATTGAGAGGTGTAAAGTGGTAACAATGGCTACTGTGCATCACTTAAGCAATAAGGCACAATGGGGGGAGGTTATGGTGCAATAATGGCTTGCCTCGAGTGGGATGAAGTACGAGTCAAAGCCGAGTGCTTCCACCAAACAAAAAGGGCCGTTAGCCCACCATAACACCCCCCAGAGTGCCTTATTGCTATTATAAAATGGTTCCTGGTCACATTGGGGAGTGGCAAGTAGTTCCTGCACTCTGAAGCTAGCCTGTCTTTTTTTTGTTTGTTTGTTTAAAGAAAAAAAATATTTTTTCTTTTCCGGTCCATCTCACGTGTGGTGTGTGAGACACAGCCGATTGAGATGTAGGCCACTAGCAGGGTGAAGATAGCATACCTATTTTTTTATTATTAAAAAATGAAACTATCTATCAAGTTAGTGGGGAGAGTGGGAGCCGTTAATGTGATCTCGAATGTTACATCACAAGTTAGCAGTGAAAGCGCGAGCCATTACCATGAGGTGCATTCAGCGGCAAAAGGTAATGGAAAACTCCTGTCATTTTTCATTAGTTTGTATACTCTCCATGTGCATCCCCCCACATTGTAAAATTGCTTCATTATCCAAAGTGGGTAGTGGGTGATGGTCAGTACAGCGGAATGCTCTGAACATGAGTGGTCAGCCAGTTGGTCTGGGAATACTTTCAACGAGGCTGTTGTGCTGGGATAATGGCCCAACTGAAATGAGCTCTCAACCAATCAGGAGCCAAGATCATTACTACCCATTTCATAATCTTCAACATTGCACTCTTTTCTGTAATACTCAAGGGGTCACAAATCATTCCTTATGCTGGCATGATGAGCACTGTGCTGGCACAAGGAAAAGAGATATGGCAGGTCCTTTAATGAGACTATGGGTATGCATGATAATGCCCTGTAGAGTTGCTCTCATGGATCCTCACACTCTGTCACAATGAGCAGTGACTCCAATAATATAAAGTCAATTGCAGAGTTCTTCAATGTGTTGCTTCCTTGCAAGTTGAAATATATGTTTAGGTACTGTAGGGCAAATGATTTTAACATGCATTTGAAGTGAGACTAGAAAGGGGAATCCATTGAAACAAGTGACATATTTTACCTAATGGATCTTTAATGAGGTCACTAGACCACCAGGGAAGACTGTCATGAAAGATTAAAGTTTCATCAGTTGAGAACACAAAATGGAAACAAAAGCACCAGGTAAAAGTCTGGGGCAAGCCTACAGTGGTTCCACTGTTATCCCAGAGTGCAGATCATGGCATGGTACCAGGCAACTGGTGTAATGCCATGGTCTGTGCCCTGTGGTTGTCACAGTCTAAAATGTTGAGCACTGTGCTGGCATCCTCCCAGGCATGATGGCAGGGAGGGTGGGATTGTTTATTCCAAAGTGTGTAGGAAGGGATGAGATAAGCCTCACATTGTGGTATACCTGGGTACAAAAGAGCTGGAAGGGTGGAGGCTGTAGGAGGTGCAGGACAGGTTCAGAGAGGTTGGAAGAATCTGTAGTGAGGTGGGGAGATTGGTTGCATTTTCTGAAGTTCTTCCAGTACCTAAAGCAAGCTCTACTAGAAAACAAAGAATTGAGGAATTCAATAAATGGCTGAAAGTATGGTGTGAGACCATGGGGTATGGGCAGGTGGGGGCTGTGGGGTAGGATGTGGGAAAACAAGGAACTTTATGACCTGGATAGACTGCATTTAAGTAAGGATGGTATGGGACTCCTGAAACAGAAACTAGAGGAATACATAGTGACTAAAATTAATTTAAACTATGTGGTGGGGGGGCAATTGAGTGTGTGCAAATCGGAGCCACCAGGCAAGGGAGACCAGAAGGGCCCCCCCCAGTAAGTCAGGAGGGGAGAGAGGGGAATTCAATAAGGGAGGTAACAGAGGATTGGGAGGGGGAATGGGGGGAAGGGATCATGTTGGAAGGTGGTATCTTTGAACGCAAGGAGTTTGGCAAACAGGGCCATAGAGCTCCAGTCTGTGATGGCAGAGGGGAGGTAGATATTGTGGCCATCACAGAGACACCCAATACCATGACTGCGATCTCATGATCCCTGGGTACAGATTGTACCACAGAGACAGAGGGGTGGGGAAAGGAGGATGGCTATTTATGAAAGGGACAGGATACTATGCACCACTGAGGAGGAGAGAGGGCAAGCCTGAAGCCTTATGGGTTCAGCTCCAAAACTCTAAAGAAAGGAAAGTTAGATTATAGGTGGTGTACAGACCACTCTCATAGAATGAGAAACAGACAAGAAGTTGGGGAGAAAATTAGAGAATCAGTGGTAAGTGCAACACTGTCATAGTGGGAGACTTCAATCTGCCTGGGTGGACTGGAGCACCCCAGCTACCTCTAGAGCCAGGGAACAGGTACTTCTGGAGGTTTTCCAGGATGACTTCCTCATGCAGGCGGTAATGTAGCCAACCAGGAGGGTAACATGCTGAACCTTGTGTTGTCAAATGGGGAGCATGTCCAGAATATAGTTGTGCAGGACCCCTAGTAGACAGTGATCACCACACAGTGTGGTCTTCCTCAACTTGGGCAAGGAAGCAGTCAGGACCAAGCTGAGAGTGGTGGACTTCAGAAGAGTGGACTTTGGCAAAATGGGCAACATTCTAGAGAGGCATCTTGCCATGATCACCCAGAAATGGATGCTGATCAGAAATGGTCCATTATCAAGCTGGGTCTGACAGAGATCACTAACATGTGTGCAAAGATCCAGAGTAAAGTCCAGGACCAAAAGACTGAGCTAGCCCAGCAAAGAGGTACCAGAGAAAGTGAGAGATAAGCAGTTATGAGATAATCAGGAGTGGGGCAGACAAGGAGGAGTACTTGAGAAATCCAGAGAAGTAAGCAGAGCAATTGGGGTGGCTAAAGCTTCAAGGGAGCTAAGGCTGGCATAGGAGATCAGAGAAGGGAAAAGGATTTCTTCAGGTTTATAAGAGAAGAGCTGTAAGGACGAGATTGTCTGGATCAGAGTGGAATGGGGTTGGGCAGAAAGGGAGTGGACCAGGCAGAGGCACTTAATGTGTACTTCTGTTCAGTATTTACTAGGGAAAAGGATAGGTGTATGCCACAAGTTAGATGTGAAAAGAAGGAACAGGGGTAATGGATGGGGTAATCCCAGTGGATAGGCTTTAAAAGGGCCTAACGGTCCTGCAGGTGGACAAGGCCCTGGGACCAGATGGAGTAAATCCAAGAGTCCTGAGTGAGTTAGCAGAGGTCTGGGCTGGCTCTCTGGCAGACCTGTTCAACACCTCACTGGAGGCTGGATGCATGGCACAGGACTAGAGGATGGCTCATGTGGTGCCTCTCCACAATAGTGGTCCCAGGGATGAGCTGGGTAACTACAGACCAGTCAACCTTACCTCCAATGTAGGGAAGTTAATGGAGAGCATTCTAAAGAGAGATTAGTGGTCTTTCTGGAAGAGAATGGCTCCAGGACAAAGGCAACATGGGTTTGTCTCAGGAAGATCCTGCCAAACCAACCTAATCGACTTTTTCGATTGGGTCACAAGGGCACTTGACAGGGGCCATGCCGTGGATGTCCTGTATCTGGACTTCAGCAAAGCCTTCAACTCTGTGCCACATGGAAGATTGCTCAGCAACCGAAGAACTTGGGAGCTGGGGAGAAACTTATGGGTAGGTCAGGAGCTGGTTCCAGAGCAGACAGAAGAGGGTAATTGGATGTGGGGAACCCTCAAAGCCAAGACCTGTAACCAGTGGGGTCCCTCAGGGTTCAGTGTTCAGACCGGTGTTATTCAACATCTTTATCGGGGATATAGCAGAAGGGATCAAAATTAAGATCAGCCTGTTCACAGATGACACAAAGATCTGTGCGATGGTGGACAGAAAAGAGGGAGGCAAGAACTCAGGGAGGACCTGGCAAAACTCAAGCACTGGTCAAGTATATGGCAGTTGGGGTTTATTGCTAAGAAGTCCAAAGTCAAGCACCTAGGAGCCAGAAACTCCAAGACTAGCTATTGGCTGAGGAGAGTGCAGGTATCCATTTCAGAGGAGGAAAAGGACCTAGGGATGCTAGTCACAGGGTACATGAAACATTCGGCACAGTGCTTTAGAGCAACAGCATGAATCAACAGAATGCTGGGGTGCATAGCAAGAGAAATCACCTCTAGAAGGAAGGAAGTCATCCTGCCACTGTACAGGTCACTGGTGAGACCACACTTGAGTACTGTGTGCAGTTCTGGTGCCCATATTTAAGAAAGAATGTCAAACTACTGGAGGGGGCATCAAAGGAGACAAAGATGATCCTAGGACTAGGGAAAACCCTATGAGGAAAGACTGAGGGAGCTCAACATGTATTCTCTGGAAGACAGAAGGAGAGGAGGATATGATATAGATCTTCAAATACTTACGGTATAAATAGGGTTAGTGCAGAGGGCATGTTCAGCTAAAGGGAGGAGGGAGAGTCAGGGGGACAGTCTGAAATTGGAGGGTGGGGAAGGTTCAGAAGGCAAATGAGGAGACATTATTTTACAGAAAGGATGGTGGCAGGGTAGAACAAATTATCAGAGGAGGTGATCTCACTACAGACTTTGGGCAGTTTAAAAGGGGTAGGATAGAGTCAAAGGAAAGGTCAATACAGAAGAGAGGCTAGGGAGGATGGGGTGGCAGGTGGAAAGATTAAGAGGAGACTGGGAGGTGGGGGCAGCTACAGTAAAGTAAACTGTGAGCTGCACACTCGACAGGCTTAGTAGACCTTCAGGTCCTTTTCTGCTGTCATTTCATATGTTCGTATGTTAGTGGTTGCACACTCCATATGCCTTGTTAAAGTCTAGATAGGCCACATCCACTACCCTTCCCTGATCTATTTCCCTGGTCACCCTATCAATGAAATCAATCAGGTGCATCTAGCATACCCCCAATGAATCCATGTTGCTTTTGGTGTTTCAGACCATCTGATTCAAGATACTCTGCCAACCTTTCCTTTACCAGGGTTTCGTTAATTTCCCCACAACTGAGGGAGCTTACCAACCTATAGTTCTTAACCTCTACCCTATTACTACTAAGGTGCATGATAATGTAAGTAAGGGCAGAGAGAGAAAGGCAGTGAGCCCATAAGTGCTCCTTTCCTTTATAACAGGAGATATTGTTTCCTTTCAAAAGGTATGTCACTAGATTATTTTTTAACTCCAATTTGTCCTTACTAACTACTACCTCTAAGGGGAGTTTATTCCAAGGATGCCTTCCTTCTATTAGTATGGAATTTTTTAGCTCTTATGAAGAGGGATCACTCCACTCTCCTCCAGTCTTCTGGAACTATACCCAATTCCAGTGAGTTGTTGAAAAAGGCCATCAACGGCAGGCAGCACCTAACTGAGTAGTTTTACCCATGGATGTCTCTCATCAGGTCCCATAGCCTTGTCCATGTCAAGACACAAGTCCATTCAGGAATCTTTCCTCAGAAAATTGACTTGAGTCTATCTCCCCTTCCAATTGTTACTGCTGCTCCCTGGTGGTCCTACCCCCTCATTCCACTGTAAAGACTGAGCAGAAGTACTATCCCTCCCCTTGCTTTCCTCTTCTCAGTTATGTACTTGAAGAAAGTCGTAATCCCATTTTCTACTCTTTTGGCTATTCTTCCTCTGTCTGCAGCTTTGTCCTCTTCATTGCCTTACATGCTTCCCTCTGTTTTACCTAGTACATCTCCCTGTCTTCCTCCCTCTACATTTCCTTATGCCTTCTGAATGCCACCCTTTCTTCCTTCACCTAAGTGACACTTCCCTAGAGTAACATAGTGATCTCTTTCTCCTTTTGCTGTTACCCATTTCTTTCATTCAGAGCATGGTTGCCTTAATTATGCCCTCCCTTATTTTTCCTCACTCTTCCTCTATCCGTACTTGGCAATCCCCCCATTAGACAGTTTATGATGCATTCCATTATTTTAACATCTGCTTTCCCCAAAGTCCAGGACTCATGTGGTTTGCCTCTGCATACATCTTAATATTAAAGTACAGTATGATGATCACTGGTACCCAGGAGACTGCCAACCATGATGTCTGCAGTGCTGTCCCTGTTTGTAAGCAGCAGATCCAGTACTGCCTTGTCCTTAATGGGCTTGCTGATTAGCTACCTGAGAAAAAACCCTTATAGGGACTCAAGGATGGCTCTGTTCCTTGCCAGAGCTGCATCTGGAAGGCTCCAATCCACATCTGGCAGACTGATATCCCTAACTTGCAGCACCTCCTCATTTGCCATCATTATGATATCTTCCCAAAGTGCCTTATCCAAGTCCTTTCCCTGTACTGGAGCTCTGCACAACCCCTGTAATGACAACAGCCCCAGCTCCTGTCCTCCGGATGACACACAGCACCTGCAGCCATTCCTTTTCCTCTGAGTGCTCCTGTATTTCTGTAGCCTTGATTCCTTCCCTCACATATTGTACAAACCCTTCCTCCTCTGTGTCTCCTGAACAGACAGTATCCGGTGTGGCCATATCCCAGTCATGACTGTCAATGCACCATGACTATGTTATGGCCATCAAGTACTGAGCAAGCCTCCTGCATGATGGCCTTCATGTCTGGAATTTTATTTCACAGACTTCTAGCATTGGCTACACATGACTCATCCTTCTCCCTTGCTGCCTGCTTTCCTCCTCCTGTTTGTGCTGCTCTCTTAGGCTTCCCCAGACCCCCTTCCCTTTTCTTTTCTTTTTTTTCTTTTAGTCTTTGGTAACTGGGTAAGACCCACTAGACATAAGCACCTGCTTTTAGTGGTGACCTGGGAGCACTGGGCAGTTAAGTGATTTGCTCAGAGTCACACAGTATGCAAGTGGAGGTTGTGAGAATCAAACCCAGGTCTGGTCTGCTGGATGTACCAAGCTCATTCACAGCTCATTACTCTAGCCTCTAGGCTATACTGCCAGCCCATCCTCTCCATTTCTTGCCTTTTTTACTTCTCTCTTCTTGAATTCTTGATTTTCACCCCTTTGTCCCCACCATTTTCTTCTTATGCCCCTGCCATAAGGAGGGACTTCCTCCACCTGGGCCTTTCTTCCTTGTTGCTCCATTATGTGGAAATTTATTCCTTTCTTGGTATTACAGTCTCATGTGGAAATCACAGCTTCACAATGCTCAGCAGAACAGTCTCAGTCAGGTAGATATGAGTCCTTTCAGTGCTACCTAAAAACAATCCAGCAATGCTGGTAAATTTGGAATGTCTTAAGAGCAACTGGCGCCTGTTGGAAAACTTTTGAAAGCCTAATATTTAGATACAGTTCAGCTTGTATTTCATATACCTTTCATAGGGTTCTCCTTCCTTTTATTACTAAGGAAGATGCACAAACAGGATCTTCATCCCTCAGAGTTTATTTGCCCCTAGAGCTTGTTCCCAATGACATCGCACTCTGTTGCCATGAGAATACTTGTGATAGCACAAACACAATTTTATGCCATCAGGTAGGGAATAGCAATAGGACTTCGGGAACTCTCAGTAAACAGAAAAAGCATGTTTGAATGCATTTAACCTCAGTAATAAACAATGAGGAGGAGAAATACTGAACTATTGTGAAATATCAACTGAACTGTGTCCAGATGTTATGTTTCTCAAACTTCAACTGGAGGTGTTGGTGGCTCTTTAAGCCATGACTGGGCAGATACCCCAACAGGAAGCATGTGCCAATGCTAATGGTCTCTTTTTCTGAAGGTTCAGTATACTATTTGAAATACCCCATCTGGCATTTGAGGTGGACAGTTTCAAACCTACAAGGGAGCAGCCTGGGGTAAAATGGGACGAAACTGGGAAAGAGGTCTGCCTAGGGGGGGTGAAGGGTACCTACTCAGCCATTCCAATCAGTTGCCTTAATTAGGGTCAGTGTCCAAGAAATCAATGGTGTAGTTCCACAAGATAAGCCACTTAGTGTATCATCCCTTCATGGGAAATCAGTCAACAACCACATAAACCACAAACACATTGCAGTCATTTATGTTTCCTTTGACAATGCAGTCTAGGTGGTCCTCAGGTGTGGCCATGGGGCTTTATGAGCCAAAGCAGACACTGAATCAGCCTGCTGATTGAGATCTTGTAGGCATGAAATTTGAGAGCAAATACTATCTCAACATGTCATTTGGGGTGCTTCATGACCTGAGCCACATTCCAGGTGTTCAGTACATTTTAATATTGGATCATAGTTAGATCAGAAAGGTCACAGAAGTGGTACATTGCTTACATAACTTTCTCTTCATAGACCCTAAAAACAGTGACGTGTGTAGTAGACAATGGTATTGCTGTCACTTTGTCTCATTTCAAGTGGCAGAGATTTAGACTGATGCCTACCATCACCAACACAATCCCACATCAGGTTCTTCACTGTCTATGGGAATCTAGTGAGCCTAAAATCTGGAAGTTGATTAGTCATTCTATTACCCCCAGCACAAGAGGACATAAAGGACAGGGAAACAGCTGCTACTGTAGATCACAGTAGTGGTGGGCTGGTCAGAGTTCTGGCCCATTTCAGAGGAGCACCTGTGCTGCTTCACAGTGATGGTAAGAGGAGAGTTTGTCCCTGGGGGAGTTGGGCAAGTGCATAAGGAGGCAGCATGACTATCAAAGACACTGGGCATATCACCAAGTTCTTTAGAGTCCACAAAGCTCTAGAGGATTTGTTGAGAGGTACTCCAAAGATCAGGATTAGAGGTGACCACTGAGCTTGCACATGCTAAAGGTGGTGTGATAAGCTCTGCTTGGAATCTGTGAGTTAAGCAATAAAACTTGACAGGGTGAGTGGTATTGGGCATAATGCAGCCCAACACCACAGGTAGAGGACTTACAGCCCTTGGATGGTAGGCTGTAGCCCCTACTGCCCACTCTGGAGGAGTACTTTGCTTTGAAAAGTAGTCCCTCTACTGGTATATTTGTCAGTGGGGTCACTGAAGCAATTCAGAGCTGCTTTAATTCCAATAGTTCCCTTTACTATACTGTTTAAACCCCCCCACTTCTTTAACCATCACACCTAACATATCCCCACCCCCACACTTGTTGGTGCTCCTTTTAATTAGTGTAACTAGTTACTTTAGCAGTCAGAAATGCAGTCAGACTGCAGTGCAATCAGGCATGGCAGTTTGGACATCCTGCACTGTCACAGATGTGCATGTGGTGCCTGTGGTACTGACTAGGTAATTTTATTTTATTTTCAAATAAAGATGCCTGTTGCATTTCAAGCTGAATTTCAAATGTGTTTCTTACTTTTTGGTTGACACAGGGTGGAATCAGGGCCAGCCAGGGAGGAAGTTAGTGAAAGCTGTCTGCGAATAGCGCTGAACATGTGACTGTGCTAGCACTATAATTTAATAAAAATAACGGGGTTTTTGGTATTGAGGGTGAAAAATGTAATGTAAGCGGCACAGTGTGTACCATTTCAATAAGCGGTTCAATTTTGTTGTGTCGGGGGCTCGTTGCTCACTAAAGTACCAAAACATGTCTGACTTTCACTTTTTACATTCCATTTGGGCACTAATTTGTGCGGTAGTAAGACATGTTGGAATGGATCTTCTTTTTCCCAGTCTCTGTTGGCACATGAATGCACCCATTGGCAAGGCTCACCCATTCAGAGGCTGGGAAATTTTCAACTCATTTTCTAATCACAATTTGAGATTCTTGTTCCAAATGGCTTACCTGGTCATCATCTGTGGCCATTCAGAGTTCTGAGTAGTGGGGCATTCCAAGGTACTTAGAGCTTACAGCATGGAACATGGTCATTAAAGGGAACAGTCAGCAAAATAGGATCCATCTCAAGTGTGGGGCTGGTCCCAATGTGCACTTGTGTGCACAAACATTTTGATTTGCTTTCTTTTTACTGTTGCATAGTGGATTGAATCAGATTAATTTAACTTACTTCTAGGCTGACATCTTGTGCAACTACAAATTCAAGAATCCTGCAGCTGACATAAGAGCAGTACTGTGGCAGTGGGAGATTCAATAGCCTGCAGTGCATGTTAAAGCTTTGTATTTCGGATGAGATGTTTTGCATTTCTGTTTTTCTCAAGTGCAAAGTTCAGTCCTCTGTGGCTGTACTTAGCCCCAGGAGGACAGTGGTATGGCAAACATAAGATCAGTGCTTACATGAACTCTATCATGCTACAATGACACTACAGTAAACTGTAAGTAAATCAAAATGATTTTGCATTACAAAGTGCATATTGGGACCAGCCCACACTTGACTGTGGGGCTCTTGGTGCTGACTGTCCCTTTAAAGAACTATGGATCTTTGTCGACCTCGGGCATCCAAGAATGGCCAGACTATGCAGCTGCTGATACCTACTTAGAGTATCAGGAGGCATGACCAGGATGTGGAGGAGTGGGTGAGATAATACATAAGCACTAACTCAGGCCAAGGAGATGCCTCCTTCTAGCACAGTTGTAGTACCCCTCGGCACAGTAGCAATTCCACTACATTTCCAACAGGCCCTTGAAGCATTAGGCTTCAGCCCTAAGGGGTTAAGCACCCCTCATTTGATACTGGGGTGGCCACAACAGCCAGGGTACAGGGATTCATGAATATGCAAATGCAGGCCTCTAAGGTGGAAATACCATCCTGTTAATGCTATGTTTGGCTGAATTTGATGTTTCCTTCTTGGTTTTTATCTCAGAGAATAAAAGGCAAATGGGCAAGGTGTGGATCTGGGGACATTCCTATATAAACTCAGGAGAGGACTAAGCCAAGAAGGTACCAGGCAGCCCCAACCTCCAGTCAGTATCATGGTGGACCAAATGTTTTATTTGGGTCAGCATGGGATACATTAGAACATGGAGCAGTGGAGAAGACAGGGGATGCCCAACCTTTGGAACATTCACTTGGGTGATAATGGGGCTGACAAAATCAGTCAATCTATTGCAGTAAGTGAAGAAGGAGCTGCAGGCCCACAGATGTTGGTGGCTGCCTGCAAGGCTGATATGGTGACATATTATTCCGTTGAAACAATGGTGAAACACAGAAAATGCCAGAGCTATGGAGAAGACCAGGAGGTGGCAAAACAGTGAGATGGGTTCTTAAGTGATGTCACTTCAAGGGAGGGTGCTAAAACATGACGGTATTACCACCTTCATGCAAAAATGGCACACAGCTGATGGGGTGCACATCAAGGATGTGGGGTATGAGATATTTACATTGGATATACAGGATGTAGTCGATGATAGGCTAGCATGATGTACTTGGGGGAACAGGTGGGAGTTAGCTCTGTGGTGTCAGGACAGTCTCTGATCATGTAGTATTCTAAAATGGAGGAAGACAACTGCACTCAGACTGGACAGGTCCATTAAAGAGCTGGCAAGGGGGTAGATACAGTAGGATCCCCACTCTGTCAGATGGGTCCTAGTGTCCCTATTCAGAACCGCCTGTGAAGGAGATGACCTTGTATTGGAGATGCAAGTAGTCTGTGATGGTGAGGCTCTTGTAACAAGGTATCAGCCTTTAAAGTTGCTGTTAACCTAAGGTCATCCCTGTGGGTGAGGGGCTGAGGCACTGGCAGCCTTAGTACCTGCCACACAGGCAACCCAGGTTTTGGAATGGGCTAGGATCAAGCAAGGGTCAGCTGGGGAATGGAGAACTGAGCATCTGCAGTTACTTCTTCTTCTCCATAGAGGGGGACAGTGCATACTATTGCTTGACTGCCACCTAACAGAGGCTTGGTGGTGCAGCAGCAGTTACCTTGATCGATGGTCAGGTATGGGGTTTGAGACATGCAGCATCCTCATGTTGTAAGTGTGTGCCATTGCACATGTGCCAGCCCCTGATTTGGGGAGGAAAAAATGGAAGGAAAAAGCTTTTCTGCTGGCAGGATGATACCCGCAACCTCGCAGGTCCCACATCACCTACCTAGCACCCCTCACCCAATAACATCTGTAAGCAGCTCGTAAGTCTCAGTGATGGTTGGTGACGGACTGGAGGTCACTGGCAAAAGGGGTCATGGGGAGGGACAGGAGGAGAAAGAAATTCAAGATAAAAAAAACTGCCGTTAAATGGACAACTGCTGTTAATTGTACTGTAACTCTTTATGTGGCACATTGTCGATAAATGGACTAGTATCATTAATTGCAGTCCTTTCTGGCACATCCTCACCATGAGTTTAATTAATTATTTTTTCTGTGTGTTCTAGTGCTGGTGGGGCTAGCCACCAAGAACACACAAAGGTCCTAAGTCACAAGCGCATGAGTCTGTTTGTGTTTGAGCCCTTCTCTTTGCCAGATGGAAGTCTTACCCCTAGCCCTGCTAAGGTTGGAATCTTCCAGAGGTTGAGATCATTGCTGGAGGGTGGGAGATTCAAGGAAGAGATGGACCAGCCAGAGGTGGGCCAGACCTCCCCACCAGAGGAACCCCTTTGAGAGGAGACCATTTCACTCCCAGGTGAGGAGGGTAATTGCTGTGGTACAGTCCCAGTGGTTGATGGACTGATAAGATACCCTTGTAGCTGCACAGGTCGTGCTTAAATGAATCTTCCAGAGGTTGAAATCATTGCTGGGTGGGGGTTCAGGGAAGAGATGGACCAGCCAGAGGTGGGTTGGACCTCCCCACCCAGAGGAACCCCATTGGGAGATGGGGTCCATTCCCTCCAGGTGATGGGGGTTATTGCTGTGGTACGATCCCTGTGGTGGATGGACTAATAAGAGATCATCTAGCTGCACAGGTAATGCTTAAATCAGCCGTAACCTCTATGATTCCTATTATTAAACATATGAATATGCCTATTTAAACTCCACATATGAGTGAGGATTAATATTGAGGAGAAAACAGGGGAGGATATGGGGTCTGACACTTCATTGCTACTTCTCCAAAGGATTGCAGTAAGCCAGCTTTAGTGGTTGGCTCTTCCTCCATCTCACCCTTTTCAGGTAGGTACTGGCCACTCCCTTCAAGAGCTATGCCTAGGTTGAGACCCATTCCTTCTCAGGTGAGAGGGCCCTAGGCCTGGGGGAGGTTGTCTTCTCTCCAGCGGTAAGGATATGGCTGGTGAGAGACAGAGAGAGAGAGAGAGAATGAGAAAGGGAGACAGACAGAGACAGACAGACAGAAAGACAGTAAGAGATAGAGGAGGAGACTTAAAAGAAGCCACAACCCTTGCTGGACCATTCTTTCTCCATCCTCCCAAGATGATCATCCCACTCTTCCACCTTTGTAAAAGCAATGACAATCAAAGTATCAGGCAAAGTAGGGCACCATTAAACTTGCTATGAGAGACAGCCTCAGGGATGAGTAGAAATGTTCCCAGTTTTCCCAAAATTAGCTACAAGGGGCTTCCCAGTTTTTTCACCTCCCCATAGTGCTATAAGACTGCTGACGAGTGAGCATTAGTCACAACCTGTAAATACAGCAACAGGAAGGTCTCTGATTATGTGCTATGCTGGTAAAAGAAGGATCCTGCATCTGGATTGAACAGGTCCCCTAATGGTTGTCATGAGGTACATGTTGCAGGATTCACACCCATTCCAGTTGGTTCCTGGTGCCCACATTAAGGAAACCCAGGGAGACAGTCTCAACTTACAGGCGAGCCTTCATCATACAGATGGGGCCTTAACCCTGTTGTGAATTACAAGAATCATCCATCAGTTGCAAAAGTTCCATGTCAAAACAGTGCCTACAAAACAGTGCTGACAAAATAGGACAGGAACAATAGCCCAAAGCAAAACAGCCCAGAGCAAAACAGCATGTCCCAAAATCAGCGAACAACTACACTTACTTTTCTATGAGGACTATGCCCCATACTCCTCTTTGTAGAGGTTTCACCTGCACTTCATACTTAAAATAACTATCACCATGGGGGATGAAATTTAGGAAGGGAAAAACTTGGAAGGGGATAAGCTACAGGTGGACACAAGTCGGGGAAGAACATTGGGGACAAACGGGTGAAGAGAACAAAGTCATGAGAGCAGGCCAAATGGGAATTAAACAAACAAAAAAATGTCCTCACAGTCAGTCCCAAGCCCAGGTCTACCAGCCACATAGGTGGTGATAATAACATCTACACTATGCGGCTAGCTCAGAACTGGCCCTCCAAACAACTACCTACATGCTTGAAACACTAACTTCCTCTATGGCTGCCTGCCAAAATGAAAGTGCTGAACTTACAATGAGCTGTTAATATTCCATAGCTCATTTACTACTAGCTATTTTGACCTTACCCAAACTGACTCACTGTAATTGAGTCACTCTATTCTGAGGATACCGTTGCAAAGCTTGCTTGGGGGTCAGGGAGATGGACCAGCCAGAGGTGGGCTGGACCTTCCTTTCTCCCCCCATTTTGCAACTCCATGAAGCAAGGGGGTAATTGTTGTGGCATACTATTGGTGGCACAAGGACTGATCATAGGACCTCTAGCTGCCTATATCATGTTAATGTCAGCTGTAGTATTAGGTGATACAATCAATAAACATATGGCTGCAGTCTTTAGTTCCATATATTAGCTTATGTTGTTGCTGGGGAGAACCAGTAGGAGGAGTTGGAGCATGACTTTTCCATGACAGTTGCAGAGTTTGTGGATACTGTTGCATAATGCATTTATGCCAATTTTCAGGTTCCTAGCTCAAGTGATTGCTGATATACAGTATACTGTAAGTGACTGAAAAATAGAATTTTAACATAGAAGTGCTTATTTAGCGCTAACCATGTTGGTGCTACCTTGCCACTATACTGTAATTATGCAGTCCTTTAGGCTTTACTGCCTAGACAGGTTAAATCCTGCTAGTATACAGGTCCCTTGTTAGTAAGTCTAATGCTAATACTGTAAGAGGACAACACCAGAGGAAACCTAGTGATTTAACTTTGTTACTGCACTAGTTAGGGCTGAAATAACAAAAGTAGGAAAATGTGCAATAGGGTTTCCAGCAACAGGTGTAGGTGTGCCTTGGAGTTGTCAACCTTTTTTTTGGCAAATAACTTTATTTTATAACAAACAATAAGTACATTAAACAAAAACAAACCCCCATACAGATAAACCCCAATACAGATGTAAGTACAATAGAATGTGTCAAATCACAGTAAAACAAAACAAGCCCACAACCCTCCCTACCCCACCCCAACACCCCCCAAACCCGCAGCTATTCTGAATAAGAAAAGAAGAGCAAAAAAAAGACCAGGAACTTAACAACCTAAACACTAAACAAATCAACTGTATCCTATCCTAGAATATCCTGTTAAACACCAATTAAAGCGTGGTTAAAGGGGATAGAGAATGTGTATGAACTACCCGATCCCATTCTATAAGGGTATCAAGAGAAAAAGGAAGAAACACTAGCCTCTAGGAGAGTGATAGAAACAATGGCTAGTCCCAACTTCTCTAGTAACCAAATTTATCCTTCAAGCATCGATAAAAACTACCCCAACATCTTCGAATTTCTCACTGGACTTAAAAACCCTAGCTCTGACCCCTCTCCATTCAAAGCTCCCAGAAACTCATCCCACCATTCCTTACAGGAGGGGTCTTGTCGCTCCGCCAGTAATGGAGGAGCAGCAGCTTGTCACTAAGGTGACCAAGGCTATGGCACTTTTGAAAAACCAATGAAATATGGGTAAACCTACCAAATATGCAGGCGTCAGCATTAAAATAAGCTGAAATATCACAAAAGGGGCCTATCCATAACCTGACCGAGTCCCAGAACTTAACCACCTTGGGGCACTCCCAAAGTTTATGATAGATAGTGGCCATAGAACATCCACATTCCTTGCACTCTGGGGAACTAAGTCTATATATTCGAGAGAGTTTAGCTGGAGAAAGATAAAGATTGTGCAAAATATTAAACTGGAGACCCCTCAATCTATCTTGCTTGACACATGCATATAAGTCCAACCAAACCCTGCCCAAATCTCTTCAGACCAGCCCAAGGATAAATTCACCTCCCAATAATGGGGAACTGGGAGACGAGGAATCTCTCTTGCTAGAATTAACCTGTATATTTTCAAAGCTGCGTTATCAGACAGTGCCAAGTCTCTTATCTTCCTCATTAACCCCAGCCTCCTCACACCCGTTCCATCCACCAGGAGGGAGAATACACCTGAATCTGGTACAGCTGCAACGTTCACTAGGATCTATCTTAAGTTTCACCATCAAGACAGAAGGTGATGTAACTGAGCCATCTGAAACAAAGTCCACTGCCCTAGGTTTATGGGGAGGTTGCCTACACACCTCTTTATCGGCTGATTACCAATCAAGAGGTTAGGGTTCCTAAAAGAGGTTGCATCAGGTCTCTTGCATAGGGATATTCAGTAATGAATAAAGCTGATGAAAGGCCTTAATGTCCCAACCCAGCGGGTATCCCTTACTTTAGAGGAACTTTTGACCATGGGGTGAATAAAAAGGATTCCATGTCCAGATTAAGACTCTGGGCCATAGAGCGATCTAGCATACCACCTACAGAAATCGTTGCTATGTCTGGCGCCCATAAGGCCGATCTCTGCATGACTAGCCAAATAGTAGATATAAAAGTCCGGTAGCTGCAAACCCCTTCCTTCCTCAGTCAGAGTAAGTTTCCCATAAGCCCTCTGAGGGGTTTACCATTCCATAAAGTCAGCACAGTATTTGCAGTAGGTTAAAAAAAAGATTTGGGAAGGTATACATTAAGATTAAAGAGAGGGTAAAGATTCTTGGTAAAATCATCATTTTAATTGTATTAGTTCTCCCCAAAAGGATAGAGGAAGCTTGGTCCACCTTTCCAAATCCTCTTTAATGGATTTGAGCAAGGGCTTGAAGTTTAGATCCGCCAACTCAGCCAAGTCTTTGGAAATCTGGATACCCAAATAGGGTAGAGATTTTGGTTACAACGTGGCCCAAGGATGAACACCAACTCCGTTGTAAATGAGGGATAACGGGTAAACCGTAGTTTTACTCTTATTCAAATTATAACCCGAAAATTCACTAAAACATGAAATAATTTGAAACAGGTGTGGAAGCGAGTCTTGACTATGCCAAATATGCATTAACAAGTCATCAGCAAAGGCAGACAGTTTATACTCGGACTCCCCTATGCAAACCCCTTGAACTTTATTGTCCATCTTGATGGCCCTAATCAGGGGTTCTAAATTTAAATTAAATAAATACGGGAAAGAGGGCACCCTGATGAGTGCCCGAACAACAAAAGGGGCTGAAATCAAGTTATTGCACTGAATTCGCTGTTGGACATGTGTAAAGGATCCCAGTATAGTCCAGGAACTTACCCGAATGCCAAATTTGGACAATACCTCAAACATAAAATCCCATTCCACCCTATCAAATGCTTTTCTGCATCTAGTGAGACCAGAGATGCTTCCATGTCTGGGCTCGCAGACTCAGAAATTATATAAAACAACTTTCTAAAGTGATCCGCAGATGAACGACCAGCCACAAATCCAGCCTGCTCAGGGCTCAGCAGCCCTAACCACACTGCCTTAATTCTAGTAGCCAGAATCTTAGCGTAGATATTGATGTCAATATTTAATAGTGATATTGGTCTGTAATTACTTACTAAGTCTAAAGATTTGTCAGATTTGGGCAGGAGAATTATTCTCGCCTCAAAAGGGACTGGTCTTCTATCCCATGCTCATGCCAAAAGGTGTAGAGTTGCTGCAACAGCGGCACCAGGTATTCTTTGAGCGTCTTATAAAAGAGCTGTAAAGCCATCTGGCCCTGGTGCCTTGTCCAGCTTTAAAGCATCGATAGTTTGGGAAATCTCCTCATCTGAAAGGGAGCTTCTAACATCTGGCTAAAATCCTCAGATAGTTTGGGGAAGGAATAGTGCAGAAATTCCCTCATCCTTACACCCTCTGCGAGGCGGCACACTAGAATATAGATTTTATAGAAATTAAAAATACCCAATATGCCCTCGGATCCGAAATCATGTCATTTGTCTGGGATGCCTTAGCTGCCACCCACTTGGCGTGGCCCGTTGTTTCAACTGCCATGCTAGTATTTTACCGGCTTTGCTGCCCTGCCCTATAGGAGGCCTTCAATCTAGAGGCCGAGTGCTCAACCCTCTCTCTCAAAGTCCTTTCATACCAGGCCCTAAGAGTAGCTCTTGCTCTTGATCATAAGACCTCGAGACCTCTCCTATAGTGTCCAGAGCCTTAATTTTCTCTAAACAATTGGACAACAAGTGCGCGTTTTCCTTTTTGTGAGTTGACGCAAACCTAATCAGCTTACCCCTCCATGTAGCCTTCAAGGCCGCCCACACCTGGTCCACTGCCCGAATTGACCCCCAGTTGGAATCAATGGAGTGAGATATAAACGACCGAAGACGACCTAGCAATTGGGGATCCTTAAGTAAACTGTTATTTAGAGACCATGAGTAAGATCTTGGTGGAACAGATAGTGGCTGACACCGAAATCTAATGGGAGAGTGATCAGAAATTACCCGACTCGAAATAGTAACTTCTTGAACCAAAGTAAGAACCTGATGGCTAACCAAAAAAAAAATCAATTGAGAATAACTTCTATGAACAGGGGTAAAGGTAAATTCTCTAGCAGTTGGGTTGGTCAATCTCCATGATCGATAAGGCCTAAAGAGGAAGCAAATTCTGCCAATGCCCTCTGGGCCAGGGAGAGGTGTAGACCTTTACACCACAAGCGATCCAAACGGTTGGACTGTACCAAATTCCAATCCCCTCCTAAGATTACAGGCCTATCAGCAAAGGGCACTATAAGTACCGCCAGCTGCGTAAAAAAAGATGGTGACTCCTGATTGGGCCCATAAATAGACCCCAGCACTAAACTTGCTCCCCCAAGCTTCCCTACCACAATGACAAATCTGCCATTAGGATCGGAAACAACTTCCGAAGGAAAAAAGGGAATCCCTTTAGCCACTAGAACAGCCACCCCTCTTACTTGTGGAAAACCCTGCCCCAAAAACCTGACCTACCCATCTTTTTTTCAGAAAGTGGAGCTGGTCAGAGAGCATGTGAGTTTCTTGGAGAAATACTATTGATGGGTCAAATTGTGCCAAATGATTTAAAATAATATATTTTTTCCTATTATCTCTACCCACCTTAATGTTCCAAGAAATAATATTTAGATTAGAAGCCATAAAATAGCTCTATAAAGGATACAGACCCAACTGGTAAGCTGCCAACTCCCTCCCTAATATCCCCCAAATACCTAAAACTTGAGAAAAAGGAAACCCCCCCTCAAAAAAGCTCCCTCTTTCCCCAAACCCTACAGAAACCATACCACCTGGCCCACGGCCCACTCCAAATCTGTTGGCCCATGGCGCGCTCTGAAGACGAGCCCCCCCTTAGAAAGAAGAGTCTATTTGCCATATCCCCACAAACTATCAAACCTTGTGAAGCCCTAGGCAACCGCTCCTTATTCTGCATCCATTAGCAATTTCGTTAGTTAACACTTCCCCATCCCTATATAGAGCCCAATATTATATCGTTTATTAATTCTAAATGTCTAACAAGTGACTACATTCACACCAAGGCACAGACCATAGGGAAGTCTAACGAGAGCGAGCATGAAATGGTCACAAAGAAAACCGAAAGGGAAAAAGAAGTCCAGATAACAATGTTCCAGCACACCCACTCCCCAGTAGCTCAGCCCATTAAATACAGAAACCATAAGCCAAAGCGGCTATAGCAATATTCTAAAACCCCACCATAACTCTAACTTTATTAATTAGTAGGTGGCTTAAATATCAGGACAAAACTCAAACAATAAACCAGGCAAGGAGCCAAACTGCTGTTGCAACTAACTAGAAAAGTAACCAACAAGACATTGGCAGAGCAGTGAGCCCGCCACAGATCTCGAGCAGCTCTGAACATTCTACACCCAAAGTGGTGGCATAACAAGAGCTGATAATAAAATAAGAAAGGGGTAACCCTCGTAAAGTGAATCGGAGGCTTGCCCGGTCACCTCAGCAGCAGCCTTGCACCTGGTACCCCTTTTAGGACCCTCTGGCAACTGCCGAAAACACATGTCGAGAAATCCTCCCTCGGATGGGCACATTTTACATTAAATGTAGATCCAGACTTTACAGATCAAATGCCCCAATAACAGACCTGTAAGGGAAAGAGAAAATAAAATAAAAAAAAAAGATTAATAAGGGGAGATAAGGGAACTCCCAACACCCTATAAGTTCAGTAGCAGACTCATGCAGCCTAAAGTTGAACAAATCAGTCCAGCTTTTCTTCTAAGCTCCGGAGTGCTTCCTCGACATCAGACCTCCTCAACCTTTGAGAAATAAATCTGGCAGTAAATCTTTTAGTGTCTTTACAGCCTCGTCTGCCGATTCAAAACATTTTATTCCATCCTTGAGAGTGACTTCCAACCTAGCCGGGTATAGCATGCGATGTTTCACACCAGCAGCTCAGAGTTTTGAAGTGATGGGACGAAAACTGGAGCGGGCCATCCGGATTTTCAGTGTTAAATCGGGAACCACACGTAATTTCTTACCCTTCCAGAGAATGGCTGAGAGTTTCCTTGCCTCCTTCAAAATATGCTCCCGATCAAGATAATTGAGGAGCTTGAAGATAACAGGCCTTGGGGGGTCTGAGGAGGGTGGCTTTGCCCTTGAGGCCCGATGGCCTCTTTCAATAATATTCAGGCCGTTAGGCGAGAAGGCCCTACCATCTTCTAAGAAACTTTTGCAGGAAGGAAATTGTGTTGGGGCCTTCTTCACCCTCCAGGAGCCCCAACAAAACAAGATTATTACTGCGGTTCCTTCCCTTGAGGTCGTCTAGACGATCTTCTAGTTTAACCACATACTCTTTGCATTCCACCATAGCTGGGCCCTGTTTCTCTGAGCTCCGCTCCAGTGAGAAATCGAGCTTCAGCAACTGTGACCTGACGGGCCAGTTGAGTTAGTGCAGGCTTGAAATCGGCAACCTCCTCGATTAATTTAAAAGCGCATCTTTAATTGTTGACAGTTCAGTGTATACACGAAGAGCGTTAACTTGTCTTGCAGAGCCATCGGAGAAGAGCTGCGCTGAGGGCGCTTCCTCAAGTTCCTGGCTAGGTTCTTCCATCTTTTGCCCATTTAGCCAGACAAATTAAAGCTTAAAAGAAGTTGCAGCTTTAGATTGAGGTTATGGCAGGTGTAAATTGTCAGAAGTGTGGGAAAAGTCAGATGTTTTAGCGAGAGAGGAGAGCCCCATGCAAGCTGCTAATCCTTCGAGCGATCACCTGACCGAGCGTGTCAATCTAATGCTCACCCCATTCCACATTATTATACACTTAGATGTTTACAATATGTGAGGAATGGGTGATTGTTGTCTTAAAAAATAATCTTTTCATATCACATCTCACGAAAAAGATTTAAAAGTTTAAACACACAGCCATAACTGGAGAAAGTGTAATACTTTTTCACCAAACCAGCAAAGGCACATTTGTGCCCTGGTCTATTTTACCCTGAAAATGTCAGACCAGAATTCCAAACAGTCTGTCAGCAAGGCCAGTTGACATAAAAAAAAAAGAGATCTGGAAACATCGAATAAATAGAACAATCTTTTTCATATTAAGCAAGTGACAAAAATACTTTAAATGTATAATAAAAACATTTCAGGCCATTTACCAAATAATTAACTGCAGAATATAGCTAATATGGTCCTGGTAAGCAATATACATGTGTTGCTTGTATTGCAGAATGTCATTTTAGTGGTTATTTAAATTTGAATTCAAGGTACAACATGCAAGCAAAAAATATTTTCCCCAATGAAAAGGATGATGTCAACATGAAAAAGTTTTTTTTCATTTCATACAGCTATTTTTAGGTGCTTACGAAGCATGCTCAGAGCCAGTTATTTAAAATTTCTAAATTAAATAACTTTGGAACTGATTAATATTTTTCACCAAACAAGCAAAATGCACATCTGTGGGTCAGCCCCTTTCACCCAGAAAATTTCATACCAATATTTTAAACCATCTGGGTGCTATCCAAGTTGACAGAAATCCCATTCAAACCAAAAGGAAAAGTACCTAAAATTCACTTTTGATCTATCTGTAGCTCAGAATCTGCACATCCAACCAGAATAAAACTTGGTAAATCCAGAGATATACCATATGAGACCATGCATGCAAACTTTTCTACAAATCTGTTGAACAGCTGTAAAGTTATTAAAGTGCAAAAATTGGGGTTTAACATTGACATGCCTGTACAACTGTAACTATCATGTGTTATAGGGGTGCAGTAACACCCATATATTTAGGGTTGAGCAGGGCTTTCTTATTAAACCTCACCAGGGCAAACAAAATAGTGCAGGGACTGCATCAGAAGACATATGAGGACAGATTAATGGAGCTCAATATGTATACCCTTGAGCAAAGGAGGAGAGAGAGGTGATATGATTGAGCCATTCAACACCTTAAGGGCATTAACAAAGTGAAAGAGTCTAACATGTTTAAATATAAGAAAAATAGCAGGACAAGAGGACACAGCATGAGATTAGAGGGAGGCTGATTAAGGGGGAATGAGAGGAAATTCTTTTTCACAGAAAGAATAGTGGATGCATGGACCGGCCTACCTCAGGAAGTGGTGGCTATGAATACAGTGCAGGGCTTCAAACAGGCATGGGATAGGCATAAGGGAGCAATACAGATGAGTATGAATAGATAGGCAACTGACAGAGCAAAGGCCATGGCACATTTATAAGGTAGAAAAGAAATGGGCAGACTGGATGGGCCTTGCAGTCCTTATCTGCTGTCAACCTCTATGTTTTATGTTTCTATGTTTCTATTTTGCAGTTTAATAACTTTATAACTGTCAATGGATGTGCATGAAAGTTTGCCACGTGGTCTCATGGGGTAGATTTCATAACGTGCCAAGTTTTGTTTGGTCACATATGGGATTCCATTCTGCATATAGTGAAAAATGTAAACATTTGCCCTGTCAGACATACAGGGATACAATTGCACTATCTCAAAGAGTGCAGGTGCATGGGAGTGCAGGACCCAAGCCCTGCGCACCAACAGGAAAATGAGGATACAATTATGCTATTTCAAAAAGTAAGGATATTCTTTGCAAAAACTGCATTAATGCAACATTTAGGGCTCTGGCTAAAGTGACAAAAAAAACCACCCCTAAAACAAATCGGGGTCAGAGTCTTCCTCACGGTTCTTAACTCTAAAGCTCACCCCATTCTATACATTGCAGAAACATACATACTTAATGGGGTCAGCTTTAGGGTTGAAAACTCCTAGGAAGACTGTGTCTCTAATTTGTTTTAGGGGCTTATTATGCTTCATCCTTTCAGGTATGTATTTATTAACCAGATCATTCAGTTTGTCCACTAATGTCTCCCACATTATATTTAGATTATTACTATCAAGATGTCTCTGCCAGTCCCAACAACTAAACTTTCTCCTCATCCTATGAAAATCACTTTTATCAAAATATTTAGTCTTTGTAGATCCTCGTACTGCATAATTGGATACATGCAGTTTTACAAAGGAAAAAATATATATATATATATATATATATATATATATATATATATATAAAACTACAATTGCATAGTTATCACCACCCAGTCAAACACATTGCCTTTCTATATTTATAATTTAGAGTCTAGCCAGGATGTTTATTATAAAATGAAATCTTTTTTGCACATTTATACTTAAAGTCGATCACACATTGTTTATTAGTTTTTTTGTACTTACATGTGGCTTTATATTTTATTAATCTGTCACATGATGCATTTTGTAGGTATTTAAACCCCACACTGACCACAATACCACACCCCTGATGAAACTCTAAAAAAAGAAAGAAACTTTAAGGTAGGAGGTAGCTATTCATAGGGATAAGAAAGCACTTAAATTTGAAATATTACTTGTTGGATGAAATGTCTTTTTTTGCACTGCTTAGCACTTTGAAAGATGGAGCCTTGTATGTGTGGAAGCAAACCCACTTTGAATGGACTGGTGGTATCATTACTACATTAAAACAGCTTGGTTAAAAATACAGTATCTTTGTTTCTGTCCTGTTTTATGGAGTTAAGACATGGCAACTATTGTATCTGCTTTTACTAGCACTTCTACCCCAAGAGTCTGAAATAAATATTCTGCTTCTGAGTTAAACCATTTTTTATCATTCATATTTTATTGAGATTTCACTTCTTTACATATGAAACAAAGAGATAAGATACACAGGTGGTAACATTACTACAAACACATTCATTGAGAAAACAACTCTATGATATAACCTTAAGAATAAACTGTTATTACATAAACATTAATATATAGTGTACAATAGCTCTCTACTAATAATTTAATTATGGTTTTAAAACTCTGTCTTGCATATACTTATTGTAACATTAACTGCAATTATATACTAAAGATTACAGAAAGAATGAAAAATATTAATGTATTTCTATCTCATTAGATCTACAATGTGAATACATTTCTATATATAAGAATATTTTAAAAACGTTCACAGATTATTATGAATTTGTCCAGTCTATTTATGTTCACATAAGACACTCTTTCATAGCTGGTCTTAATATACATATTTTGAGTCCACTCCTTACAGAAGGGATAACTGTACTATTCCAGAGTCTCAAAATGATGTTTTTGGCTGTTATAAAAGCTGTTAGCATCCATAATTTTGGGATGATGATAAGTTTGTAAACTCAGAACAAATTCCTCAAACTGGAAACTTGGCTGAGCAGTTTATTTTATTGTCTACTACCATTTCACAGACTGATATGATGTTTTCCAAGAGTGGTGAAAGATGAGGACAATACCATAAGATGTGGGACAGGGTACCCTTGTCTTCTAGGCATCTCCAGCACCTATCCTCTGATGACAGGCCTGGCCTAACCATCTTGCATGGAGTGTAGTACCATCTGTATACTATTTTGTATTGTATAAGCCTCTCTTTAGCTTCTCCACAGGCTTTTAATGCCATATTCCAGATTTCTTCCACTCAGTACTGAGTATCTGAATATGAAGTTCTTGCTGCCATTTTTCAATCGGTGTTGCTACTGGATCTGTTTTTGATTCTAGCAACATCTTATATATTTGGGGGTTTTATGTCCATTATTGGTAGTACAGATTTTGTCTAAAATATGAACTGGGAGAAAGGTTACATCTTTATTCATTTGTAGTCTAAGTATATCACATAGTTGAAGGTACTTGTGGAAGTTTGTTTGGGGTATTTTGAATTTCAAGGAGAGCTGTGAGAATGTCATCAGGGAGATAGTGGTGGGGTCTATGATGTCATCAAAATAAATATGCCCTTTGCTTTCCACCACAGCCAGTTTTTACTTTTGCCATTTATTTTTAGAATTGGGTTACACATAAAGACAGTGAGGAGAGGAATTTGGATCCCAACACAGGGCTGTGGCAACTTGTTTCTAAGATTTATTGACATGACATAATACATGACATAATACAGGATTAAAGTTAAATATTTTCATAGAGTCTGTAAATAAGGATACTCTGAGGTGATTACCTTTCAGCAATGCTGTCTCCATTTCTACCCATCCTGGGCTATCCTGATTATTTGTTGGCCATAATGCCTTGACACATTGTGCTACTATAAAAGCATCATGCCTGTTTGAAATTAGATAGACCAAATCCACCCTTGGATCTATGATGTTGTTGTTGTTTACACAAAGCAATCTGTGGAGGTTTATTTTCCCATATATACTTTCTAGCCAGGTATAGAATTTGGTGAAAAGAATGTCGGTATGTGTACAGACAATGTTGTAGTAAATAATATATTTTTGGTGCCACCATCATGCTGAATGTCTGAATTTTAACACAGAGAGATAAGTGGATTTTATTTCAATGTGTAGAGTCGAGGTCAATTTTTTCTAAAATTACGTTAAAGTTTTTCCAAATGATTTGGGAAATGTTAGGGGTTAAAGTTATGCCTACAAATTTAATAGCCTGTGGTGCAATTTGAATATTATGCCTAATAAATATAGACTTATCCATGTCTTTTTCTAAGGGTAGGGCCTCTGATTTGTTAAAGTTTATTTTGAACCCTGACACTTTTGAAAAATCCTTAATTAATGATAAGATATGGGGTATAGATGTCTGCCAGTTTGTGATGGACAGCATGACATCATCTGCGTAAGCTGAAATCCTCTGCTCTTTACCCACTTTCATACCTGTTATGGCTATGGACATATGTATTTTGATGAGAAGAGGTTCTAAGGCAAGCAAGAATAGGAGTGGTGATAAAGGACAACCCTCTCTGGTACCTCTATGGATCTGAACCTTTTCTGATGAGAAGCCATTGATATTGATTTTTGCATAAACCTCTGAGTACAAGACCTGTAGCCAGGTACAAAAGCAACTCCCTAAATTATACTTGTCCAGGATTTTAGACAAGTAACCCCACTATATCCTGTTGAATGCTTTGTTAGCATTCAAGGAGAGTAATGCAGGTTGTAAGTGGTTATTTTTGGCTGCATTTATTATATGAATAATCTTATGAAATAGATCTGAACTGCGATGCCCAACCACAAACCCTACTTGATCAGGGTGTATCAATTTCTGTATTACTATATTTAGCCTGGACGCCATTAACTTTGCAAGAATTTTGCAATCCACATTAATAAGTGAAATTGGCCGATAATTCTCACATAGTGTAGGGTCCTTATCTTTTTTAGGCAGTGCCACTATGAAGGCCTCTCTCATAGTTAGGGTAGAGATCCAGTGACAGTTACATTACAAAATACTTTATGAAGTGTGGGAGCAATTAGATGATTGATGGCTTTATAAAATTTCCCAGTTAATCCATCAGGGCCTGGAGTTTTGGTTGGTACCAGTAGGAAATAACAAGAACGCCTTTACCACTAGTGACTACAAAATGTCCTCATTAGACCACAGCATTATAATTGTATCATGGAACATTCAGGGGTGCAACAATCCAGTAAAAAGGACCAAAGTGTTGGCTTATCTTAAGTCCATGAAAGTGGACATTGCTTTTTTATAAGAAATATACCTAACAAATGAAGAAACAAACAAATTGAGAAAGTCATGGTAGGGTAAGTGTATGGTAGCTCATTTAATTCTAAGAGCAAAGGGGTGTATTCTGTTTCATAAAAATGAAATGTTGTGGTAGATTCATCTACCTCTGATGAAGAAGGCAGAGTTGTGATAGTTAATATCATGACAGAGGATAAGAAAATACCTTAGTAAATGTTTATGCTCTGTTAGTAACCATATGGTATTTTATGCTAATTTGGCAGATACAATTAGCAAACATGTGCATGGTGGACTGATTCTTGCAGGGACATGAATATGGTAGCTGATAGCTTTACAGATAGCACATATGCAAATCCAGTTGATCATTTTAACTCTGCTAAGGACCTGATGGCATTTTGTAAGGCATTTGGCCTAGTGGATGTATGGAAGATTATGTACCCAAAAGGTAGAGATTACACCTTTCATTCAAGCAAACATGGAATTTCCAGTAGACTGGATTATATATTCATCACCAAATATCTGATGGCAGGCCTTACCACAAGCTACATTGGCAACATAGTAATTTCAGATCATGCCGCTGTTTCTATGGGTATTTCCTTAGATTTCTCCACTCCCTCAGAGAGGAGCTGGAAATTTAACAGTAGCCTATTGAATTATGTTGAATTTCAAAACTGGCTAACAGATGAGATTAAATTAATCAAATTAATGATAATGCGGAAGTCTCATTACCAACCCTGTGGGATGCATTCAAAGCCTATATAAGGGGACATATTATTTTATTTTCATCTCATAAGAAGAAGCTTAGAGAAACAGAGCTAATAAACTTAGAAAAAAGAATTAAAAACCAAAGAAGGGTTGCATAATTCCACTAAGGTAAAAAAACCTTAGCCTGCACAGGGATATTGTTAATATTAAATATGTAATCAATATAATATGAAATCACAAAGCTGAATATGCACTCTTCCTTCTTAAACAGGCTTATTGGGAAGCCAGGGAAGTACAGGGGAAATTGCTGGCCCACAAACTAAAAAAAAAAGTCAGAAGCCACCAAAATAGCTTCTATAGAAACCAAACAGGGTTCGCCAGTTTATAAAACCAATCAAATACTAGAAGAATTCAATTCAATTTATTCAAAACTATATAAATCTGAAGGTCCAGTTGATCAAAGAGTTTTAGAGATGGTCTTACACAATGTTGAATTACAAGCCATTTCTGAACAAGACAGATAGAACCTAAACAAGCCCATTATCCAAGGAAACAAACAATTTTATTTGATGAGATACCCATCCCGTCACAGTGCACCATCTAGTACCAAGAGAGCTATTCAGCAATTTTGTTTGCAGCTTCAAACTATAGTATAAAACTTCCTAAACTCTCTCTCCACAGAGAAAGATATATTTTATTTACAGCATCCATAGATGTCTGTTTACAGTCTATTTGCAAAATGTGTGTAAGGCAAGTGCAGTAATTAGTCTTTTGGGATTAGTATTTCTAGTCCCAGTGTATAATACATGAGAAAATCAAGGCAGTTTAATTAAGTTTCTTGTTTGCATTAAGCCACTATCATGGGTAGCTTTTATCTGACATGTTTTTTTAGCTTTTCAACAACAAAGTCAATTGCTTGCTCTGGTTTCATTCACCACCTTGAGTATACTAACACACACAGCATCTTCAGTCTAAATTGAAAAAAAAGTCTTTAAAGCTGTACATCATGTAAACACTACTGTGGTATAAAATGTGAAAGGGCTCTGCCAGAAATAGAGAACTTCATTACACAGCAGTAATGGGTATGGTACCCAGGAAAATCCTCTAAAATCAAGTAGTGCAAATAGCAGTAGTTGTACCAGCACCACAACAGGTACTCAAAAGAATATATATTTTAGAGGATCTTGCCTTTAAGCCATAATTGTTTATTTTGTTCAGTGCCAGAAAACGTCTCTATTTATTGATTTTTTTCAGCAGGTAAAGATACAGACACACAGCAGGAATCTTATTTACAGATACCAGCTTGGGGAAGGGGGTTAGGGAGGAATGACATGGTAGGAATGTAGGAGCAGTTGGGTAGTAGATAGTGCATTACAATACATGTTGATGTACAGAAATTATACAATACAATACACATGTAAGCCTCTTCCCCTCAAAAAATAGGGCTTACCTGTTTGGGTTCACAAGCCCATTGGTGCCTCTCTCTCTCTTTCTTCTGAGCAGCCTGATCTGTCATCCTACCTTCACCCAATGTAACAGACTGTGCTGGGGGACATGCAGGGCAATAGCAGTAGCACTCCATCCAGAGGTCCTGGGAAGGAGTCAAACCTGGACTTTTTTGCTTTGTGGCAGAGGCTGCAAAAAAGATCTGTGATCTTAGCCCCAGGACTTTCATTGGGATCGGACCAGGACCTGATATTTGTGCCATCCTGTACAGCATCAGCAGGTTCCCAGCCTCAGGATAAAGGAAAAGGGAAATTGTTTAAACTGGAAAGGTATGCTAAGCCAGAGTTTGTTTCCAGGTATGACCTGGGAACACAAAGAAGTTAAGTGACTTGCTCAGGGTCACTAAGTATGCAAGTGGGGGGGGTGATGGGATTCAAACCCAGGTCCTAAGGTTTGCAGATCAGTGCCCTTAACCACTATTCTATAATGCCTCCTAGGGTAAACAGAAGTGTAGAGGCCAAAGACTGACTGAACCAGAGCTGCCATTATGGCATGAAGAGCAGCCATATCTTACAGTGGCTGGAGCTCCTCCTCAGCAAATAATGTGCCCAGGATCCCATTGACACCCCTCCTAAGTCTGCAGCCTCAGTCCAAGCAAAATAAACACAGTCCCGGTCTTGGGGCAGGAAGCAGGGCCAGGTCCAGAATAAATTAGCTCCAGGGGGTAGCAACCAATCACAGAAGACTGCAGTAAAGGACATTCAAAATGTAAACAAATATATCAATGGCCATAGCAATCTAACAATGACCTCACAAAGGTCAATGGTGGGCAAACAGGTGAATCAGAGGAATCTATCTGGGAATTTAAGAAGTCACCAGCATGCAAAAGTTATGAGATCGCATGCATGTTTTGCTTGGTCAGGCAGAAATCCACTGCCCTACCAACTAAGGAACTATTGAATCAATAGGATGTCAAGCTGTACTGAGCATAAACAAGATGGAAAAGAAAACTCTGGAGTGAGTTCCACTGAAGATCTTATTGTATGTCTAATGCTGTAGGAACCAGTGATCCAGCGACTGCCAGGACCTGCAGTCCTCACAGGCCTTGTATCATGTGCACACCTGTAGTGAAGGAAAAACACATTTTAAGAAACTCAGAGTAAAAAAGGCAACTAGTTGAGTGGGGGCTTGAGCTGCCTCAGTAGTGACCTTTCCCCACAGAGAACCACCTCCACACAGCAGCCACAGATCACAGAGGCAACTGCCTACACAGGGTTTCTGGACTCTCAGCATCAGCCACAAGAGACCAACAGAGACTGAGTACAACAACAGGTAAGACCAGCTCAGTCAACCCTGGGGACTGTTTGCCCACAAGCTGGGTGCCTGCCTAGCATCACATCTGTTAGCTAGTCACCACCAGAGACAATCTGTAAACATTCACCAAAACTATGAATAACCACTGTCATTTTGACCTTGAAACTAGGGTGGCATATTGTGTATTGCACTAAGAAAGTACAGGGTGGACTGTGTAAAAATGCTATGCCCAGATGAAGACCTGCAGAGGCCAACTGGACCTTTATTCCTAGATTAAAATAGGAGCCCCATCTGTTAGCCAAGTTAAGTAGTATTATACCACGGACACCCAAAGAAACACAAAATCCTATATTCTGATTGGCTTCTAGCTGGCACCTTTCTGCCGTGGTAAATCCCCTGATAATCCCATAAAGGTGCCAGCCAACTACTACAAAAACACTCCAACCCCGAACACAAACCCAAAATCCGCCATATTGTCTCCCCACTAACTGAGATGGTAAACCAAGAGTTTTAAACCTGAATTTGGAACTGCTCATTCAAAACAAGTGTGTCACATAAAGAAAACCTTTTTTCGTACCTCACAAGTCACACCTGCCTCACCATTGTCAACTGGTCATCCACAAAAGAAAAATGCAGTTCAGTGTGAAATTCAAAACCACTGATAAACCCCGATCACAACCTCAGAACTGGTTGCATGCCAGCAGTACAAACAAAAAATAAACTGCCTTCGTAAAGCTGAACAGTCAGAGTGACTGTGACATGACCCATAGAAAGAAGCAACTCTAATATTCGCTTTTTCTATGACTAGAGGCAGTTTACTTACACCTCTGGGACTTGGTCCTCACATGCTCAGTTGGAAGCTCATGAACAGCGTCGCTCTGCTGGTGCTCTCAGTACATATTGTTGGTGCCTGACAGTTGTGTAGTAGCAGACCGCTCTCTCTCTCCTTCTGTCTTCCACTCATCTCGCCGAACACGTTTCCGAACCTGGCACCAAAAACTATATTTAAAAAAAAAAAGGACCACATTTCAGTTGTTCACTGCACTCTGTCTTATCTGTCAACAGCACTTACTCTCATATTGTACCCAGCAACAAATTACTTCTTGATGTAGGGTGGAAGAATATGTGTACAACAATATATAAAAAAAGAAAAATAAATTTATTTTTACTAATTTTTTCTATATTTTAATCATTTACACCTGCTACAATCACAATAAGCCACTCGGGGGATGTGGGTTATCAGGGGATTTACCATGGCTAGTGTGGATTTACCCACTCGGTTGCGCCTGTGAAACCACTCCAGCCGCGTGGTAACTCTCGACAACACAAACCCCTCTGGGCTTATTGCTTAAGTAATTAATTTATTCTTGACAATCAAGAAAGGACAGTTCAGTTGTGCCAGGGGCTTATTTACAATGGAGTCCTGCATTCATGCAACACTCAATCACAGTTTTACACTGTACATAAATATAATACACATATACAAAGATCAGCATATAGGTTTCAAGAATAAATACAAATGTAATAAAATGTACTCATTAACTATTTTCAAAGTTATTAGTTAAAGATTGCTGTTCAACTCTAAATTGTGTTTGCAAAAGTTGTAGCTCCTATTTATATGCATTGCAGACTCCTCAACCATACAAGTAGCAGTGATGTCCTCAGTGTGGTATCACTGCAACACAGAAGTTCTCTCATGACCTATGGGAGGAATTAAGCTCGATGCACCCACTTACTGACTGAAGGACTGCTGGAGGGGTAGGCATCTGTCTGTGGGACATTATTGCAACTCCATAGAGTAAAAGAATATTACTGCTACCCGTTACTCCCATTTTCCCTTCTGGTCCTTTGTTTTTCCCTTACCCATCCCTTTTAATAAACTTATCGGTTGAACTATATTTCACTGTGTGGGGCTTTTATTATACACAGGGTCAGGTTTAGAGAAGAAAAGTGTGGGCAAAAGCATTTTTATTGTTTCTGTGGGGTGATAGTGTCACAAGCCCACTCCCATGGGGCAGGATTTCCCCTCTCTCTGCATCACAGCAAATCCCTCTTGTGATGGGGGGTTGGGAAAATGGGGGTCAGAGATGTCCTTTCTCCATGTGAGGGGATACAAACACAGTCTTGTATCTGTGTTCCTGGGGCAGAACCCTTTCGGCCAGTGCACCACAAACCAGAAAGCCACAGGCTTGCATAGGCTTTGGGGGCCCTATACAGCCGATTATGTGTCTTTTCCCAGAAATGCAGAGCTCGGTTCAAATCCTACCACAGGCTCCTCCTTTTGAGTTCCTTCATATTTCCTCCCCTCTTTTTGGTCATGAAGTTCCTAAGGGTACTTTACTCTGGTGGCATTTAGCCTTAAAACATTCACACAGACATGGTGCCATTTGAACAACCCTTACCCAGGCAGCTACACCACACACAAATGACATAGGCAGAACTATTTTTAAATAAGCCAAAGGCTTTACTAATTAAATTAATAAAAAAGCAGTACATAACAAAAAGACAAAATAATTTGGATATGATTACGGACATTGAAAAATAAAAGGACAGTACACATAAAAAATCCTACACTTTAAACCTTGAGGTTAACAGTCTACCTTTAGTTCTTAGTTGGGGTTTTGAAGTGCAGAAGCATCCTAAAAAGTGTGGTAGATGGAGTCTTGGCTCTCAGTGATCCAGAAGAAAATTGTCTCTGTATCAAGATAGGTAGGGTTCCAACTGCTCAAGCAAGATGGCAACAAAAAGACAGCAAAAAGGCAAAAACATGAAGACACCCCTCTGCATCCTGGTTTTAAAGGGGTTTCAGAGGGCAGGTCCAGTTGATAGTGGCTGCCCTGCAGTTGTCTAGCATTTTAGTTTCTATGATTACCCAACCAATCAAAGTTCAGTACAGTATTTTATTACTATAACACAGATATGCAGTTTTCTGACTATAGAAAACAAACATAAGGTTATCCATCTCAAACCAAATTTTCTGTGAGAACATTTCAGCCTCCACGTGGGAGATAGCTGTTGTTAATCAACCCTAAATACAGCTATTTTACATAAATGGTAGGATATTCATTTGTTAAGAAGGTCAGCTGACTGTAGACCTCTGAAAACAAAGGATGCCCAGACATCCCAACTCTTCATGAGGTCCTGTCCTTTCAAAAACAAATAGGTCTTCCATGCCTCCCAGCTAGGCTTAATTACTTTTTTTGTCTCCTTTTAGATAATTTAATTAATTCTAGCCTTTGCTACCAACAAAACAGTTTGCCAACCCAGTAACAAGAATTCCAACCTTAGTCTAGGGTTTATGACTTTTTTTTCTGTACCCATGACCCTTGCCCTTACACTGGCTACTATGGGCATCTGATGCATTTCTCACATAAAGTTATATAAAACATGTCCCAGAATGATAAAATATGGTCTTATCTCAACACACTCCTCCCTCCTTAACAGAATCAGGGAGAACACCCCTTCCTAGTAAGTGTTTCCACCAGTTCTGCCTTTTTCCAGTTGGCAAGATGGGCTGTCTGCATTGGCATTAGCAGAGCTATGTTACATGTCAAAATATGACACCCCTAACTCCTGCATTTCCTCCACCTCCCTCCTAATGTCCTTTAGGACAGCCTCAGACACCTGGTAAGCTGTCTGTCGTGTAGGCCAAGGCCCGCGTGTCCACATCATGGGTCACTAAAGGGGTCCATCCAGGCTTGGCCATAATTAAAGGAGCAAGGTCCCCAAGACCTCCTCACTTTCTGGTTCTGTTCTGGGGTCAACTGGGGCAACAGTTTGATGGTCTCCTCTGATGACTCCCACTTGCTTTCCTCAACAAGTCCAGGAGGGGTCATCTTTATCAATCCCTTCTCCAGGACTACAGGCAGCAAACACCACATTGGCCATATTTACAAATGGCTTCATCATATTAATATGGTACATCCGATAAGCAAGTCTCCTGTCAGGTGGTTCTACAACATAATTCATGTAATTTACATGTCAGACTACTTTGTAGAGTCCCACCCACTCAGCCTGCAGCTTGTCCTTCCAAACTGGAATGAGGACCATTACTTCCTGACCTGTGCTATACAAGTGAGCTCTGGCTCTGTGATTGTACAAGACTTTTGCTTCTGCTGGGCAGCTGACAGCTTGCTTAGGGCCATCCCCATAAGCTCCTTCAGCTTCTCCCTCAGCCTAAGGACATACTCCACTCACGAGAGTTCCATGGGTGGCATGCTTGCCTCCCAGTCTTGCCAGATCAAGTTTAGGGGACCATGCACCTATGTCTATATAAGAGTTTGAAGGGGAGAACCCTGTCAGCTCTTGTGCACCTCCTGTACCCAAACAACAGGTGGGAAGGTATTTCTTCCAGTTCCTCCCATGCTGTTCAGCAAACATTTGGAGCATTGATTTTAGGGTACTGTTGAATCTTTCCACGAGCCCATTGGCTTGTGGGTGATAAGGTGTTCTGCATCTTTGCACTACCCAACACTTCTCCCACAAAGACTGCATCAGGTTCAACATGAAGTTAGCTCCTTGATCAGAGATAACCTCCTCTGGAAACTCGACACAGGAGAATATCCCTAGCAAAGCATCTGCCACTTCGGGTGCCTTAATGGAGGACAGGGTGACTGCCTCTGGGTATCGGGTGGTGTAATTGACCACCATCAAGCTACAGCTTTTCCTGAAGGAGCTTGGGGTATTCAAAGGTCCCACAATATCCATTCTTACCATTTGGAATGGCTCCTCCACAATGGGTAATGGATGTAGGGCAGCTTTGGTTTTACTACCTGCCTTCCCTATCTGTTGGCACCGGTGACAAGACCTGCAATATTCTTTCACCTGTTTGGTGAAGTTGGGCCAATATAAATTCTGGGCCAATTGTTGCATGGTGAATGCAATTCCCAGATGTGAAGACATGGGAATATCATGGGCGACTGTGACCAACCACTCACGATACTCCTGGGGAACAACAAGCTGCCTGCCCATCACCCCTCTTTCAGTCCTCATGTCCTGTGTATACAGCAATACGTTGTCCCAAATACCCTATGTCTCATGTCCCCTCCCTGTGTCCCATCAGATTCTGTACAAGTCCTCAACCTCTCCAAATTATGGTCAGTTCTCTCAGCAGCTGAAAAATCTTCACATTTTCCCAAAGCATGGGACATGTTCCCCTCACTTTCTAAACTGGGGTCCATAGCACTAGTGTCAGGGCAGTCAGAGTCACTGCCATCCCTAACCTTTTGATCATTTGTTACCCCTCCCTTCTCAGAGTAACCTTCGGTAGCTGTTTGGTGCACAGCTGCTTGGGGAAGTCCTACCTCCCTTTTATTACTGTCCATTTCAAAGGACACAGGCTGGGGGACCAACCTCCTATTCTCTTCCACAGGGGCATCTGTAGGGTTCAGGGAAATACAAGGGCCTTAGCTGTCTGACTGTGGGTAGCACCACCACACCTGATGTATATTATTCCTTATAATCACATTCAGAGCAAGGTTGTTTGCCACTGCCATGTTTTGTACCCTATTACCTGTCTCACCCAATCCAGTAGAACACTAGGTAGTGGCAGGATTTTTTCAGGGCTGGCAAATATCCAGCACATGCAAACAAAGGAGCACATACAAACAGCTGACATTCCAGTGGACTGACTTCAAGCCTTACTCAGAGCTATTGCTGGTGCACAATTCATGTCCAGCATACCTCTCCAGGTACATTGCACCCAGGCAGAGTATTCCCAGCTGCTGAAACTCCAGCTAGACAGATCTCTAAAGTTTGTCACTGCTCTGATTCCCCAGCTATAAAAAATGATACAAGATATGGCCAAGTATAGGAACTAATAAGTTACTGACCAAAAAAAAAAAAAGGTTACAAATCCTTTGACCACAACATACAAAGAGTGTGGAGGAAAACATCTTGTAAATACAGTGAAGCCTTCATGATGAGAGAAAAGAAACAGGAAATGAAGTGCAATGATATTTGTCAAGTGTAACTGAAAGGTTTCACCTATGGTTCAATGGGTGGCTGCCAGACTCCACACCCCATCCTACATAAGTCACAAACTCACACACCTCCCTGCCTACTGTTTTCTTGACCACCTCTCACCCCTCCTCCTTCTCTAGCACTCTGTCTCTGGTGTGGATCTTTTTAGCTACCAATTTCCATTAGCCTCAAGAAACTTCTCCTGGCACCTCTATTGAGGGTGGACATTTAGAGGAAAGAGACAAACCAAAGTAACTCTCAAAGCAACATTGCACAAGCACATACACAACTGGCAGTCATACATTGAACACACAGATATGTAAGAATCTCCTTGTAGTGCAATCTCAATATTATAAGTCAAATACATGTATTAAAAATGTTACTAGCAGAAAAGACAAATATGTGGATCCAGATCCAAAATGGGAAGCAGTATAGCGTAGTGGTTTAAAGCACTGAGCTGCATACCTGGAGACTTGGGTTTGAATCCCACAGCCACCACTTGCATACTGCGTAACTGTGAGCACATCACTGTGTGCCTTTCCTGGCCAAAAGTTGCAAAAAAAATTAATAAATAAAAATTGCCAAGATTGTTACTAATGAACAGGGATGATTGTAGTATTCATAACATTAGACTATGAAAATGTTTTTTCAGACACTGAAGAAGAGACAGCTAGAACTACTGTATTAACACCTCGTCTGTAGAAAACCTAAACATGAAGCATGTTCTTCTTCTTTACTACCATTCACTAACATTATCCCAATATCAGTAAGAAGAGGCAAATCTTCAGAGGCCTAAAAACTTAGAAAGTACTATATTTTGAGCCTAGATGATGATATATTTATGAGAATAGGAACAGGTGCTTAAACATTGAGCAATTCAATTTTACAGTAGTAGTTATTTAAAAAACAAGCTGAGACATCAATGCTCTCATTAAAGAAATATTAAGAATGGAGAATGTTGTGCTTAAGCAGTTCAGCAAATGGGACACAGAAGGTTTGTTGACAAAATTAGATTTATTGGCACTACAAGTCAGAAGGGAAATGGGAAACCATGGTGGTTTGCAAGCTATGGATCACAAAACACAATATACAAGCTATTATCCTTGGAGCTTTTGCTACCGCACAGCTCAAAGGAAACTACAAATGTAGTTCATGTAATTATTGTAGAACTACCACAAACACAAGACCATTTAAGCACCTGAGATTGAGAAAAGAATACAAGATCTGAGTGTTCATTGACTGTAACATGGCTGTCTTCATTTATACCATATGTTAACATACCCCATGGCATATGTAGGACAAAACAAGTGCCCCTGAAAACAATAAATTTAAAGAACATAAGACAGTTATTCACACTCAGAACCAGTCTTAAGCAGCTGCAGGACACTATGAGGACATGAACCTTGGCTCAGTGGCAAGTCTCCAATTCATAGGGATTGAAACAGTAACTCTATTAGCTTGTGGAGGAGACTTGACAGAAAAACACCTACAAAGAACAGAGACAGCTACACTGAAGGGACCAAATGAAGAACTTGCTCTGCACTGTAGCCTGAAATAATTTGACCTCTTAGCCTATTTAGTCTGAAGCTGGAATCACTGAATAACCTTGTTCTAGGACTGAAACCTCCCTTTCATTTCTCCTTTTCCTGACCTTCTTTATCCTTTCTTCCTCCCTCCAGTTTCCTTCTCCATGCCCTACCATGTCCCTTTTTGCCACTACCTATTCTTACATTCCTGTAATTTGTTGTCTTTTACTGTATATTTATTTGGTTCTGTTAACATGTTTATGATTTTGCGTTTAGGGCCTAATTCACAATGATGCAGAGATAGGGAAAAAGCAGCCTAAATATGGCTTGGAGCAGAGTGGTGCGTAGTAAGTAGAGGCTGGCTCTGCAGATAGAAGGAGACTCCCATTGAAAGCCTCTTGACCCCAAAATATAAGGAGGCATAAGAAATATCTTTTGCTACTAAGCAGCTGATGCAGCCACAGAAGAGCAGCATACAGAGACAGGAAAGGATGATACATGGAATTGATCCTGAAGCAAAATGGCACAGTAGTCAGACATCTGTGTGGTGCTCCATGTGACATGACTGCACAATCATACTTGCTACCCTCCCAGCAGACCCTGCCCAAAGAATGACCATCCCATATCAACCTGATGCCTATCATCCAGTGGGCCTCCCCAAGACAGCTACTGCAACAGCCCTTGCCTTACTTGCTTCTTCAGTCACAATCTTAATGTAGTAGGAAACAGAGTTTGCAGTATACATCTATAATTCAAGTCAACCAAGAAGGTGAGACAAAGCAGTTCTGATTGACAGCATGGAAGAACACTTAAACCACAGATCTCACTAGTATAGTCTGACCAGTTCAGGGAATGGGGAGACAGTACAGTAGGGTGGATGTAACAATTGGGAAAACTGAAATCAATTAAATACACTCTCCACCACAGTTCTGATACCACCAATCTCTCCAGTGAAATTATGGCATCTGTGCACCTACACAATTGTACTGTCACACCAGACAGGGTCAAAGCTAGTCTGAGGGCTTGACCATGGGTGTTTTGGCTCCATGTCCACAGACCACCGCATGTGTAGTCTGAGATTTACAAGTATCAGAAAGGTCAGTGGTCTGTACTTCAGCTGGTGTGATGTACACACTTTTGTGTGCCACCAGCATAATGTTTTAAGCTGTGCACATGGAGACGGGTGCACTAAGACTTATTATATCAGCAGATGTTGCCACACTGCCACGCATGCTGCATCATGGCCTGACAGCACAACACACCCATGCATGTTAAGCCAAGGTGCACGTCCAGTACTGCAAGCAAATGCATTACTGATTGATTAACTATTGATTGATAAATTGATTTTAAAAGTTTTACCAGGAAAGACATACTGAACTGGTATCAGCTTGTTTCCAGATGTGGTCTGTTTGAAAGAGTAGAAGGAGAGTACAGTGTAATTACAAATAACAATGTTCAAGAATTACTATAATATGGAAATAAGTACAACAAAATGAGTAATTCACAGATAATTCTTCTGAATGCATAACCACAGATTACCATGCTGGCACACACACCACCTGGTAATGAGCAGAAAGGGCCAGTGCACAGAACATACAAAGTGCCCTATACCAGACACAGACCAACACAAAGAAGCTGATGGTGCATTCTGGGCTGCTGGATCCCAGAAATATCCACTGCCATGCACAGGCACAGTGCATCTTTAATTACCTACCACAGTATAATATACAGTTCAGTACAGGAAACACAATGTTGAATGTTGTGATACCCATGCTTATACTCATTTCTCCTAAAAATGAAATTACACTAACCACTTCACCTACTTCCTTCTGTGTGTATATATTGCATGCTTCTGCGTTAAGGGAATAGCAAACCCGTGGTTTAGGAAGTGATCAACTCAGCTAAGGGTGATTGACTACTAATAACATCCCCAACTGTGGATCTTAGGCCAGAAGGAGGGTCATCCATGCATTATATCATTTTGGGACCACAGGAAAAGCAGGCCAGGAGGTGGGAACTAAATATTAAGATAGTGTTAGTTCCTGGCAATGTATGAGCAAATGGGGAGGAGACTGATTAACTAGCCTGGATTTAATTACCCCAATCATGGTAATAAGGGAGGAGACTCCTAAAACATGTTAAGTTTTGGGTCTGTGGGGTTAATGAGGAGAATTTTTTAAAAGTGATGGCGTTAGCTCCTAGTAAGAGTGCCAAGAGCCAAAATGTGTTTTTCCTTAGTTGCGTATATTTTGGAAGCTGTAGAGAAAATACATGTGTGTGTGGGGAGAGCTTTAACCAATTAGAATGGTTCAGCTGGTTTTAACCAAACAAACCACTTGAAACAAATGTCAGAGTGTGGCTGCAAATGTTTGTTAGAGTCTGTGAGAATCAAAACCCAAAGACTGAGGTATTTGATTATCTGGCACAAATGAACTTGCAGCTCTGGCATCCAGGAGATAAGGAGGTTAGGATACTGTAGACCTCTGTTCACAACCACTTTGGTTACAGTATCATGCTGCATCAGAGTCCCCCTTGCAGTGCAACAGACAGCAGACAGAAAACACAGGGAGGCAGAGGAATAGAAATGGAAGGAGAAAAGAAGTGTGCATTAGTCTTTAAAAGTGGCCTTTAAAGGCTACTCAATGTTTTTTTATTTTAGTCTTTGGTAACTGGGTAAGTCATCAGTCAAGCCAATGTCATCAGAAGATGAGGGTTCCATGGGGTGACCTGACAGTGGAGCAGTGGGACAAATAACTCCATTGCTAGGAGGGCAAGTGCTCCTCTCCCATAACTAAAGCTGTGATGCCTTGCAGACCAGTAATGGTACATGGTGGGCTTCATCCTAGCAGATAGGATTAACTTCAGGGCCTGATACAGTGTGAAAGAGCTTCTTTGTGGACCAGGTCTGAGTGTGACATGTCCCAAAGGCTAAATCTAACATTTATAAGCTGACCAATATGCTGCAGTTTACAAAACAGAAACATTCCTTGATAATGTCACCTGTGTCTATTTATTGGTGTTTGTGCTGTGTGCATGGTCGGATTATTGCATATGGTGTGGATCATTTGTCACAGCACTATCTGACCACACCACCATGAGCTGCCATACATGTCTGGTAACTTGTATGTATGAGTGTTGGTTGTCTACAGTGTAACAGTACCTGATTGTATTTCCTATGCACATACAGTATGGGCTACACAATTACTACTGCTTTCCCTTGGTTGTGTAGCGCTAGGGGCCTATGATCAACACATGTAAAGCCAAACTCACACTCTGTATCAGTGTCTGCATGTGTGAATCATGCATATATCCAGGAACTCCTAAATGCATAGGCGCACAGCAAACAGTGTCTAAGCACTTTTGCTACATGTCTGCCTAAGTCTCCTTATGAAGGTGAGTGAATGTGAAAATTGGCAATGTCAGGTCAAGTTTGACTGGGTTTTACTGTTTTACTGAGTTCCCTTGTCTTCAGATTGTTTTCCACACTCCAACCATAGACACTTTATGCCCTTAGTATGGGGGCTAGCAGGCATAATATTGGGGATGGGTATAAATACCCCATTCACCACCTTCTCCTAGTAGATTCACTCTCAGCCTCTTTAACCCTCCCATTCCTCCAATGAATTAAAAAAACAACTATGGACTGGAGGTAAGGCATGGGGAATTGGACTTCAGTGATGACCCAGCCAAGGTGAGCGGTCTTCTCAGAGCTCCATTCCCCAACCTGAATTCTTTTACCTTCTAAGCAGCTAAAACTCTGAATTGGTAGACATCTGCCTTCTCTATTTAACATTGGATCACCATTTAACATTAAATTGCTAGAAGTTAGGTTAAATATGGATGCTGAGATGAAAAACCCAATTAAGCATACCCGCCATCAACACCGTTCGACTCAGAAACTCCAAGCAGCCAAAATAATCTGCTAAAAAGACTTCTACCTCAAATACTTCTCTAACAGAAGAAAAATTAATGGAAGAAATCAGCGATTTGAAATTGGCCATTAAACTTCTGGTAGAAGAAGCAACATCGATGAGAGGAGCCATTGAAACTATCCAAATCAGACTTACTGACAGAGGCAAGAATCTCCTCAATTGAGGACTGGAGTGCAAAAACTGAGCCATAATTTCCTTTCATCTGCCACAAATTTAGCAAATTCAAATCAAAACTCAAAGATCTTGAGGGTAGATCCCGTAGGAATAACCTAGTCATTTACAGCCTTTTAGAATCTTCAGAAGGCTCCAATCTGATCCATTTTGTGAGAGTGCTGTGTGAGAACTTAGATGGGCAATCTCTAATGGGCCCTCATATGTCATGGGAGGGCATACAGATCATTGAGACCTCTACCTGCTAAAGGAGATTCCCGAGGCCCTTTATTATCAGATTCTTGAGTCATCTGGATAAAATGCATGTCTTAAATTAAACCAAAGAGTTACGAGAACCCTCCTGGGATGGAAAAAAAATCTGGGTCTAGCAAGACCTTCCCCATGAAGTCAGACTGCATAGAAGAAATTTCTCTCCAGTAGTTAACAAACTAATTCTGGATGGAATAAAATTTAGGATAGTCTATCCGGCTAAGCTGTCTATTATTAAAGAAGGGAAATTGTTCTTGCTCGATTCTCCAGACCAGGCACAAGCCCACATAAGTAAGTTGTTCCTTGATCTTTTTTAAGTAGGGCTGACTGTTTCATAAGTCCTTGGAAAGAAATCTTACAGCTGGCCATAAATAGAAGATCAATTGATGTCTGTGGAATTACATCTTTATTTTCTACTATTGGAAAAGTGGTTTTGACATTATGTAGCATTTTTCATTTAATACCAATCCCCTGTGACTGAGAATGAACCATTAGATTATCATGTTATTCTAGGCTTTATTGATGTTGTTATATTAATTAGAGGTATTGTATAGACACTCTGGGGTTTCTACAATGCTGTTTTCTTTTCAATTCAGGTGATTTATGCTGGGTTTTGCAGAATTTAACTCCCAGAAGTCACTTAACAGGATTTTTACTTGGAGGTTCATACTTCTTGCTGTACCATAGCCTTTTGTTTTTTGGGTTATACTTAGAAATGGGGGGTTTCAAAAGGCTACTTGATTTTAATTACAGAGGTGAATAAGTAATTTCTAGATGAACTGTTAGAGCTCCGGTTGTCTGGTTCAGCTTTTTTGTTGCACTTTTCCGATTGGACAATCAATTTAACATGTTATGGATGTTATTTGATGTGGGGCAATGCTGGTCTTAGATGAAAAAGGGGTTGAGGGATGGTAAATTAGTTCACAAAACTGCTATTTAGTCCTTCTATTATGGGTCTTTTTCCCTTCCAGATGTCATTCGGTAACTGCCCTTACAATTTATACTAATTTCTCCCCACCATTTCCATTTAGAAACTCGAACAGCTATCACTTTTGGAAAATAGCCTGATCGAACTTAAGAGATAAGCAACTAGGTATGATTTAGCCACATGGTTCGAGCAGCCTCTAGTGGTAGCAGGCAAGCTTAACTTTCAATAAATTTTCAATTACACGCAGAGTCCAGGTGGTAACATTTGAACTCAGATTAACTTTTAGATTGTATATATTTGTTTATTAAATGCCTGCATTTCCATTTAATCACTGCTCAATCTATACACAGTGGGATGGTAAAGCTCGATCAGGTTATACTCCAGGCTTCATTTTAGTATCTCCTTATAGTGTATGGTGGAATGTGGTTGTGTATGGAAATCCATACACATAAAAGTTGTTCTGCTGCAGTAGTGGCGTCCTCACTAGCACAGAACAACTTTTCATTCTGTGTTAGTGAGGATGTCATAATACAAAGGGCTACAGCAGACGTCCTGATTCATTCCTTGCTGTGTGAGAGAGGCCCGCGAGTGTGCTGGGCAGTGGCAGTTATGATTCGAGGGCCTCGGCAGAACCGAGTGAAATTATGGAAAAGTGGCTCTCTTTTTGTCTTTATTTCGGGCACCATACACTATAAAGAACAGTGTGTGTGGTTACCCAAATGCTACTCGGCTATTCTTTCACCTCATCGATACAATGCCAACTTGGAGACCTCTCGAGGTCATCAGTCGGCATTGTATCCGCTCGGTAGAAGAATAGCCTTGTAGTGTATGGGTAACCATACACTATCCTATATGTTTACCTAAAAGAAAGCTTGAATATGTGGATTTTGGGGACCTTTTCTTTTAACAGATTTACACACACCCTGGTTTTGATTTAACATAGCATTCCAATATTGTTTGTTTGGTGCCAGGGGTTAGTTAAGGGGAGTCTGGGGCATTTGGGAGAGACAGGGACCCATAATTAGAGCACCACTCCATGATAAAGATTCTGTCATTAGTTAGTTTAGAGGGCTATGCTTTTTTGCCACTTCACAACCCAATGCAGACAGGATTTAGGATGCCCTTGTAGTTGGCTATGTTGGGTTGTACTTTCTATATTTTAGATAAGCCCTTTCTCCTATTTTTTGTTTTCCTTCATATATACTGTATATGTTCCTTTTCATAGTTTTTAGATGAAGAATGTTCACCTTATCCAGATTTGGAGGAAAGGGTGGAATCCCAGAGATTGGGAGTGATGTGATGGGGGAGGCGGGAGGTTTTGGCGAGATCTCATTCAAAATCTACCTCCATAGGGCTATACCCATTTGATAGGGTGGCCTCAATCAAAAGACTTTTTATTTTGGATTGCAGATTTTAAAAATTTGGGATTGGGGGAGTGTCAGCCCCAGGGTCTGTACCACTCACTAAACAACTTATTTATCTTAGGTAATGTACTCTTCTCGCTAAATAGAGATAGTTTTTGGTGTTGGTATGTATACACCACTTATATTAATCCTCTTTTTCAACTTTTTAATTTTGTAAGGAAAAAGGGGTTGGGCATCGTTAGGGAAGAGGATTGCTGCTATTCTATTATGGCTTGTGGTAATGACTGGAGGACCTGCCTAATAAGATAATTTTCAGGCTATGGGGCTTTACAAAGGGGCAGAGGTGCTTCTAGATTGGAGGAAGGGGTCTAGTTGTTTTGACCAATCCCACTATTATCCCTGTTAAATAGGGGTAAACTCAAACCCCGATACAACTTAATCTTATCAATCTTTAACCAAACACCAGCCTGATCTGTTTCTGGAGGAGGTAAAGGGTTAAACCCATTATATAGGGTAGACTCCTCATTACTTATTTCCTCAATAATTGCTTGGGCTGCTCTTAAAATTCCATTAGAAAGGAAGAGGTCTTAAATACCTTAATATTTCATTTAACATCATAGGCCTACCCTCACCTTAATCCCCCATTAAACAGGGGTTGTAAAAAGTGGTGTCTTGTAAATAAACTTAAAGTTGTTTGGCACTGTGTTATGGATCTGGAAAGTGGTAACACTCCCATACAGGCTCTTTCTTCAAAGACAAACTTTTTAATTTAATTTACACCCTACAGTCTTTAACCACGGTACCTTTGTGTATTTTCCTTTTTTTTTTATTGTTCTTTTTGAATGGGATTCAAGTTTTCTCTCCCTCTTCCCCACCCCTCAGTTTATTAATCCAGTCATTGGGACTTTGCTTAGCCCTTTTGACTCGTAACTTAACCCTATACGGTATACTGTTCAGCTAGCCCAGAATAGTTAGTGGGACTTTTGAGTTATGTACTCTATCTGTTAATTGCTCCGCAAGGTCACATATACTATGGTTAAAAACTATTTTTGATATTTGACACCCAGCTAACAGCTTTAAGTTCTGGTCAAAAGCAAGCTGGGTTCTAGGGGTTTACTTATAAAGTCTACTGGGAGGAGGGTCTATTATTGGGCACTTTGTAGCTTTTGGATTGGAATATTTCTGAAAGATATTTTATGATTTCATTTCTCATTTATTCCAAATAGTTGTCACTTAAACTAAAAGGGTGGGATATTCAGACTGTGCCAGGCTGGGAGCAAGCCTGGGCGCAGTGCAACTGGGATGCACCAGGGCATGACCTGGGCAATATTCAATGGTGCTGTGCCATGGCTCAGCACTGTTGAATATGGCACAGTGGCCACCCGCACTGTGCATGGCGCAGTGGCACTGCACCAGCGCAAGTGGCAAGTGAGGAGCAGGGGGATGCGCCAGTACAAGTACAGTTGTGCTAGGTGCAGGAACCATGATATTCAGTGGTGGGCATGCAAATGGGGCCATTATGCATGCAAGGCACAAATGGCGCCATTTGCATTATGGCCCCATTTGCATGCAGGTGCACCAATCCCCGGCAACTTACGCCTGGTACCCTGCCAGGCTGCAGCCATCGGGGACCGATGCACCCTGCCTCTCAGTGGCAAAATGCCCCAATGCCCAATTGCCGGCTATGTAATAATAGCAACATCCCTGGTGGTCCAGTGGACTGCTTCCAGCCCAATTGTGGGCATAGGTAAATCATATATAAAATAAAGACTCCCTGGTGGTCCAGTGGTACCCCCTCACCACCCACCCACTGAGCCCCACCACCTTGCTCCCCCATCAGCGACAGGCAGCAGCTCCCCACCCACAAGCTGCCCAGCCACCTGCCAACTGACATTGTGGACAAATGAGTGTAAAGCTGTACTGTACACTGTCAGGTTGGCAGGTGGCTGAGCAGCTTGTAGTAACCTACTGATGGGGAAGGAAGGCAGGGCTCAGTGGGTGGGTGTGAGGCAACTGCTGGACCACCAGAGAGTCTTTATTTCATATATGATTGACTTATGCCCATGATTGGGCTGGTAGTGGTCCACTGGACCACCAGAGATGGTAATATTATTACAATGCCTGTGATGGGGCAGCAGGGGGATGCAACACTGACAGACCCTGGCTCCAGGGCTCGGGTGGCCACCCACAGCTTGTGGCTGCTGTGTTGTGCCCTGCCATACGGCAGCTCACCTGTGGGTGGCCAGCCCTTGCTCCATTTTTTCTAGGCTCAACTGTGTGCGGCGCAAGTAGGGGTTGTGCCTGCATCTGCTCAGCACATCCCTGGCTGAATATCAGGATGTGTTGAGTATGCATCGGCACGACCCCCCAACTTGTGCTGCATACATTACTGATGTGCCCCGGTGCATCGGGATTTGTGCAGTGCACTTTCCCCTTTAGAATATCATGCCTGGGCACATCAGTGGGTTGAGCATGGTGCAACTGTGTTGCGCCATGCACACCCACTGAATATCCACCTCAAGGGTTTGCATAGATTGAATTAACTGATGGCATATTTTATTTGTTTTAGCCATATAAACTGTTCTTTATAAATGGTTGAGGTTCAGGGCAGCTCGGATTAGGGTCATTACTGATAGTAATGTGTTTAAGAGAGCAGTCCTTAGGACTGAGTGAGAGTCTGGGTAAAGGGGTGTTTAGTAGATTTTTCTATGAAGGGATAGTTTTGGGGGTAATAGACTCAAGGTCTTTAGGGTAGGAGATTGCTTTATAGGTTTGTTGGTTAATTATTCTGTATTATTAATTATACACAAATTTTTGGATTTATATGGCTTTATTACTTAATGTTGCTTCATGGAATGTGAAAGGTATCCACCTCAGAGTCAAAAGAACTCAGATCCTTTACTACTTATCCTCTATGGGATAAAATCTGGTTTTATTACAAGAAACTCACCTGCTAGTTTCTGAATTACCCTTATCAAGAAATATGGCTACACACAGATTTTTGGAGCAGGTAAATATACCTCAAAAGGAGGGGTAACTATATTAGTAGTTTCCTCTTTAAATTTTTCTCCAAGTCATGTTGTCCACAGCCCAGAAGGTAGATATATCATTGTCTTAGGACATTTTAATCTGGTACATGTAGTAATAGGGTCTATCTATGTCCCTAATCGTAAAACATCTTTATTTTTATCAAAGCTCATTTTGGTCATAACTCCCTTTTTGTCAAGTAGATTGCTGTTAGGAGGGATTGGAATATACCCTATACTGTGATTTGGATAGCTCTAATACCTCTAATATGGTTATACAGGCAGATGTACAAGCTCTCAAGAAGTTATTGAATATTTACAATCTGGCTGATCCATGGAGAACTCTGAAGCAAGCCAAAAAATATTCCTTTTACTCTTCAGTCCATAACTCCTTTTGAGAATGGACTTTTCTTAATCTCTAGAATTTGGATTAAAGAGGTAACCAATTCAAACATATCAGGTAGATCTCTTTCAGACCACTCTCTAATAGATCTATTTATCTTTCTACCACAGCTTTACCCAAGGCAATCCATCTGGAGATTGAACAACACTCTGTTAAGACAAAACAATATTATAAATTATATTAATCTTGAAATTAAAACTTTGGAAAGACACCATAATTCCACTGACCAATTAGATACCACCTGGACAGCCTTCAAATGTTATATAAGGGAGATTTCATTAGGTTTGCAGGTAAGCAAAGAGACAAGTATCAGAGAAAATAATGTTTTTATCTTTTAAGATAGAAGCCCTGGAAAACAAAATTATCTCCCTTATGGAACAAGAGAAATCTGAGCTACAAAAATATAAGAATTAATTATTTTCAGTAACCAAAGAAAAAGCTGAGTTTATAATTATTAGGACTAAAGCCAAATATATTGACCTGGGGGACAAGTCCAGTAAACTCTTAGCTAATACACTGAAACAACAGGAACAATCGAGATATATAGAATCCATTATTTCAAATGAGACCAACAAAGTCACATCTGATCCCAAAGATTTAGTGTTGGAATTTCACATATTTTACTCCCAACTATATGGCACTATGTCTAATCAACCCTCAGAGTTAGGAATTCAAAATTACTTAAAGAAGTTTACTTGTCTGAAGTTATCGAAAATCCAAGTAAGGGACATCTCTAAATCTATTCAGAGGGGAGAAGTAGAAGAAGCTATTGATAATTTGCCCTCAAATAAATCCCCAGGCCCAGATGGGCTAACTTCAAATTTCTATAAAACCTTTAAGGCCATAGTCCACTATTACAAGATCTTTATAATTTTATTCCAGATAAGGGTTTGGTTGAAAAGTCTTTATTAGAAACTCTCTTGACTTTATTACCCAAACACGGAAGCCAAGAAACAAAGTGGAGAATTATAGGCCCATCTCTTTAATCAACTATGACTTAAAAATATTGACCTCTATTTTAGCCCAAAGGTTAAAGCATATGGAACCCACTAATATCCAGGAAACAGGTTGGTTTCATCTCTCACAGACAAGCTTCATATCATATCAGGAAACCTTTTCATGTTTCTCTGTGTTCAGGATTCCGGGGCCTTTTTGCTCTGGTGTCCTTGGATGTGGAGCCGGTCTTTGATAGGGTCAATCACAAATTTCTCTTTCAAACTCTATTTAAATTTGGTTTTGCTGAGACTCTTATTAACTGGCTGAGAATTATTTACTCATCCCCCACAACAAAAATGTTCTGTAATGGAATAATATCTGACACAATCGCTTTGCACTGTGAACCCCTTCAGGGCTGTCCTTTATCCCCAATTCTCTTTAATTTTTATTTAGAGCTGCTATTGTTTTTCTAAAAGTAAACCCATTAATAACAGGGATTTGGGTAAACAATATTCAGCTAAAATGTTGGCATTTCGGATGACATAATAATTCATGTGTCAAATCCAAGTAATTCTATTAGGGAGACTTTGAAAACTATAAGAGAGTTCAGTATCTTCTCCTATTATAAACTAAACCTAGATAAAATGGAAGCCCTTCCTTTGAATAATGTAACTTATAAAGAAGATATTATTAATCTAGGCCTCTCTTGGCCACCTACTAAATTGAAGTACCTGGGCATTTATATAACTCAGGACCATTCTCAGTTTATTAAACTTAATCTGGTTGATTTACTTATTAACATTAAACAAGATTTGAAGAGATGGGCAAATATCCACTCTTCTTCTGGGGAGAACTAGTATTTATTTATTTCAGTTTGGGATTAACACCTTTGGGCCGATGGATTGTTTCAAAGGTTCCAAATTAAACATATTACAGAACAGAATAAACAGCAACGACAGCACATACACAGAAATACATTGGCATACAAAGATAGCTTCATTTCAATGTTTCATAGGTTACATAGAAAACATTTGTGTTAATTGTCAAGTCACAGCTTTGGTTACAGATTGTCTTGAAATTAACAGTGAAATTTTACCATCAGTCCTACGTATATAGATAGGCATTTCAAGACTGTTCCTAGAAGTAAGCTGCCCTGCGCTGAGTGCTCAGACCAGCAGAAGGATTTCAGGAACTCTTGCTTGGGTAGGTTAAGACCACCAGAAAGAATGCTTTGTGGAAGATGTACTTGAGTGGCAGCCTGAGACGGCTTTGTCACTGGAGGTGGAGGATCAGTGGCAAGGGTTAGGGGATGGGGAAGAATAGGAAGGGGAGGTAGAGAGGATTGGCAGTGAAGGAGAAAAGGGTAGTACAGGTGGGGTGGATAAGGTGTGGGCAGTAATATGTGCTGGGTAGGGTGGTGGAGGAGGAAACAGAGTAAGAGGCAGTGGGCAGGAGGGTAGGGGTGAGGGCAGAAGGGGATAAATCTCTGGTTATGTAGCAATGGGAGGTTGGAGGGGATGTTTAGCGACATTCCAAGTGTTGAAAAAGAGCCTTCAGGGGACTCACAGTTGATAGTATAGTGGTTAGGTAGTGTTTGGGCAAAGTACTAGGAGTGCTCAGAGACCAGCTTTGAATTTGCTGACCTTGCTACTTTCAGTAAGGTCAGGGGCAGATCATTTACTCACTTGGGTCCTCTATAGGGTAAAGATCTCTAAGCTGTGAGGTATGCTTAAAAGGTACCAACAACCCACCCTTCAATGAACTTCATGTACTGACAATTGGTTGATCTTGTCTGAATAGACAAAGGTGGATTCAGGAGCTAGCCTGAGCATAACTTTCTTTGCCAGAAGGCAGAAATGGTATTGGGCCCTGAGGTGAAGGGGTAGCCATAAAGTTGCTTTACAGAGGTCACAAGTGTGGGTCCAGCTATCTGCTCCGAGGAACAGTTGACTTTCTTAATTGAGAAGGGATTTTACCCTTTTTAGGGCTGTGTCAGTTCCAGTGCCATAGATTATAAGGCCGTAGTCTGCAGTAGATAGAACTGTGCTGCTTGTGACCAGCTTTGGGGCCTTGGGGGCATATAGTGACAGTGTCAATATAGAACTCCTAGTTTTGCATTGGCAGATTCACTACTTGGTCAAAATGAGCTGTGAATGAGAGGGCATTATCCATGTGTATCTCAAGATATTTAAAGCTTTCAACCTGCTCCAGTAAATCCCCTTTGCTACTCTGTACCTGCAGTTTCCCAAATTTCTTTCGGTTCAGTGGAACCATAAAAAGCATGCTCTTTGTTTTCTTATAGTTGAGCAGCAATTTATTATTAGAGAACCATGTCTTAAGCCTGCAACAATTTGCTTCCAGTTCATAGGTGACAGAGGGTAGATTTTCCACTTACTGAAGCGACTGCATCTTCAGCATATAGCATGATGTGCACTGGGCAAACTGAGGGCAGAGGGTTTATGAAGGGGCTGAAAGGAGCAGCCCCAGTATTGAGCCTTGTGGGACTCCATGATTCACCTCTCTTGGCTCAGAGAATGCCTTTGATTTTGACGCATTGAGTCCTGCCCAAGAGGCATAATTAAAATGAATATTTTCCCAGAATTCTATCCTATAAATATGCTGAAAACTTTTATTCCCCTATCATGGATTAATAGGCTTCATTTAATAATCTCAAACTTTTTGGGAGTGGGGATCCCAAAATAGTGTTAAAAACCTGTTTTTACCTAGGTTCCATAGAGGTTTTAAATTGCTGAACTTATATTATATGGCCACTTAGGCCAATAAATATGCACAGTGGTTACTTCCAATTGCTTATCAAGGTCATTATACTCCCATTTGGTTAGATCTGGAACATAGTTTAATGCTTAAATTCAACCTATCCTTAGAAACTATTTTATATTATAAGTAGAGTTTTTTGCCCTCTGAATTAAAACATTAAGTTATAGGGATATCTCTTAGAATCCACCTGCAGACTTTGTCTTATTTAGGTTTAAACATACAAAAGCATTAACCAGCCTATTATGAACAATTTTATCTTCAAGATACATGGGAAACAGATTCCCTCTATGTGGTTCCCCAAGTCTAGTCACTTTAAAGTAAGCTTGTTTATAAATAATGATAAAATACTCTCTTAAATAATAATAAAACTTTATTTATTAAGCACCTTTCAAGCACCAAGGTGCTGTACAGATTGAACAATAAAATCACAGAACTAAATACATATATAAAAATCAGAATGATAAAATCCATAAAAGCTTGTCTCCACAGATGGGTCTTAAGTTCCCACTTAAAACTCCCCACCATCGTGCATTCCCAAAGCTTCTCTTTTCATTCTCTTCAAAAGACTTACTAGACAGAGAAAACATAAGAAATATTTACCAAACTTGTTTTAGTGAAAATAGCTTTAAAAGCTTTCTTTGGAACTGAGCTCGGACAACTGACTCTCAGGATATCTTAAATAATATGAGGTGAAAGGTTTCAAAGCTCCATCCTATAGCTAATTTATATCAAATGCTACTGGCCTTCAAGTTCTAGCGGACCAGGTAACTTCCTCATATTGGTGAAAAGAAACCGAACATTATCCACAAAATTGGGCTACTGTCTGGATCAATGTCTACAAGTTTATTCCTTTGGACAATTTAAGGTTGATCCAATATAAGATCCTTCACAACGCATATTGGACTTCACAAAAATTAAATAGTTTTGGTTTAGCAGAGTATAATAATTGTACTAAATGTGATTTGACAGCATACTCAATTTTCCACATTCTTTGGTCCTGTTTGAAAGCCAAGCATACCTGGAGTTTGTAAGAAATAATATAAGAAAGAAACTGTCTTTACACAATTTGATGAGCTTTGAGGTGTGTATCTTGGGCAATCTTAATCTTAACTCAATTAAGGGCATAGCTGAAAAAACTTTCCTTATCTCTACTGGCCATTTCTATGAAGCAACTTATAGTAGGACAATGGCTAGATAAAGATGATTATTATATGAAAGAATGGATGGCAAATATAATGTACAATCTACAAATTATTAGACTCATTTATTTATTTCACGATAGAATTAATACCTTCTTCCTTAGGTGGGGTAAGTTATAAAACCTACTCGTTTAGGGTAGGGAGTTCATTTGTTTTACTTGTCGATCTGAGTATTAAACTCTGAGGCTAGCTTGGGAAATTTTTCGAATGCCTAGTATGATTAAATTGACTTCTGTAGCCTCCCTTTAGGCCTGAAAATTGTACATTAATTTTTGCCTACTAGGATGGTTATTATTAGTGGGGAAGGGGATGAATTTGGGGAGTTTGGGTTTTGTATTGTTTTTCTTTTATATTGGTCTATGGACATGCAGTGTTAACCTTCATTGTCATGGATGTATTTCCTTTGCTGTTGTACAATATAATTGCTTAAATAAGGAAAGTTATAAAAAAAAAAATCTCTGCACCTGGCCTAGTGCTAGGATCCAGAAATGTTATTTATATGAAAAGAAACTCTGGGAAAGGAGGAGAAGGGTGGAACATGACTGGAGTGGGGGAAGGGTTGGCCATAGGACTAGCCAGGACCACCTGGGAAGGGCTGGAGTGTTATTTTTAATTTTTAACCAATGATCAAACTAATCTGAGTGGCCCAGAAGTTGTAATGGTCTAATCCAAGGCAAATGTGCTGAATTTTGACACATTCACAGAACACACATTTGCCATTAGCTTATCCTTACCTGTTAAAGCTTTTGTAGATTGGGCCCCAGAGTCCTGTATTGGGTTAATATAGCTCTGAACATAAATAGTGCCTTACTAAGTCGACATAGCTCATTCAAAAGTGGCTGGAGCTACATTCAAAGGGCCCTGTAGCATAGTACAAATTGGATAGCATAATTGAGCTAACAGTACCACTGCACCCATGTAAATGAATAAACTCCCTTGCATGCAGGTTACCATGAATTATTGAAGGGATTTTGGAAGCAGTAAAAGGCTGCTGTGGCAGCACTATTACTGTCTCAAAAACACTATAAATAAAACACTTACCGTGGTGTAACCACCCCACCCCACCCCACGACAGCACTGGTGCCCATCAGTAACATAGAAACATAGGAATTTGATGGCAGATAAGGACCCTGGCCCACCCAGTCTGCCCACTTCCTACCTAATGGAAAAGCTGCAGATCCTAGTTAACCAGCAGCCTACTTCTTTCTACCCCCACCCCCTAGAACTGCCTTATGACTGTCCCATGCATGCTTGAATTCAACCACTGTTTTTGACTCCACAACCTCTTCCAGAAGGCAGTTCCATGCATCCACAACCCTCTCTGTGAAAAAATACTTCCTTACATTAACTCTGAGCTGCCCCCCATCTTAAAATTGTGCCCTCTTGTTTTTGCACACCTCTTTTTTTGAAAGATGCTACCCTCTTGGACTTTGTTGATTCCCTTGAGGTACTTGAAAGTTTCTATCATGTCCCCCCTCTCCCTCCTTTCCTTGAGGCTGTACATATTAAGCTCCTTTAGTCTCTCTCTTCATATGTCTTCTGGTGCAGACCCTGCACCATTTTAGTTGCCCTCCTCTGGACAGCTTCCATCTTGTCTATGTCCTTGCAGAGACTGGGTCTCCAGAACTGCACACAATACTCCAGATGGGGTCTCACCAGCTGTCTGTACAGAGGGATAACAACTTCCTGTTTTCTACTGGTGATGCCTCTCCTATGCATCCAGTATCCCCCAGCCCTCCTTACTGCCTCTCCACATTGCTTGCCCACCTTTAAGTCATCTGATTATGACTACCCCTAGGTCCCTTCCATTTTTGTTGTTGTTAGTATCTCACCTCCCATTGTGTACTCTTCCCTGGGTTTTGTTTCCCAGGTGCATTACCTTGCACTTCTTAGCATTGAATCTAAGCTGCCATACATTTGACTATTCCTCTATCCTTGCCAGAGTCCCTTCTCATCCTTTCCACCCCACCTTGTGCATCAACTCTTTTGCAGATCTTTGTGTCATCTGCAAAGGAGACATCTTTCCTTCCAGTCCCTCTGCAGTATAAATCGCTTATAAAGACATTGAAGGGATCAGTCTAATACTGAACCCTGCGGTACCCCACTAGTAACCCCTTTCTTCAGAGTGGACTCCATTACTATTACCTTCTGTGTCCTATTCTCCAGCCAATTCCTTACCCAGGCTATCATCTTGGGACCCACTCCAGGCTGGCTAACTTGCATATTAATCTTTGTGTGGGACTGAGTCAAATGCCTTGCTAAAGTCTAGGTAGGCCATGTCACAGCCCATCCCTGATCTACTACTTTGGTCACCCATTCAAAGAAATCTATTAGATTCATCTGGCATGACCTTCCCACTGTGAATCCATGCTGCCTTGGGTCCTGTGCCACTCTGGCCTCTAGGTACTGACAATTCTTTCCTTCAGAAGTGATTCCATCATTTTCCCTATCACTGAGGTTAAACTAACAGGTCTGTAGTTTCCTGCTTCTGCCCTGCTCCCACTTTTGTGAAGGGGAATCACATCTGCCCTCCTCCAGTTCTCAGGTACCACCCTATCCTCCCATGATTTGTTAAAAGGGTAGTCAGTGGTGTCACTGGTTCTACCATAGTTCTTTTAGAATTCTGGGATGAATCCCATCAGGCCCCATTGCTTTGTCCACCTTCAGTTTTAAGAGTTCTTTCATAAGCCTTTCTTCTGTAAATGGGCTGGTATCAACTTCTGTATCCAGAGTGTTTCTATTGTTTGTTTTAGGTACCTCCCCTCTTCATTTGTAAATACTGAGCAAAAATAATTGTTTAGTATCTCTGCCTTTTCACAGTCACCCTCTGCCCACCACCCTCCCCTTTATTAAGCCTCACTATCCCTCCCTTAGTCTTCATTCTCTCCCTGATGTACCTATAAAAGGTTTTATCCCTCTTCTTAAATGAGTTGGCTATCTTTTCCTCGGTTCAGGCCTTTGCTGTTCTGACTGCCTTCCCAGCTTCCTTTTGCTTTAACTGATACAATTCTCTGTCCTGCTCCTTCTGTGATTCCTTGTACTTTCTGAATGCTTTCTTTTTGTCTTGAACCTTCACTGCCACCTAATTTGAGAACCAAAGTGGTTTCTTACATTGTTTTGTTTTGTTTATTTGCTTCATGCAAAGACTTGTTACCTCTGTGATGGCAGTTTTTATTATTCCCCATTGTTCTTCCACCCCTCCTTTCAGCCCATTTGCTAGTGCATTCCTTAGGCACTCACCCATTCTGGCAAAGTCAGCCCTCCTGAAGTCCAGTACTTTTGCTTTTGTATGGCTTGACTCTATTGCTGTGTTTATTGTGAACCATACTGTTCGACGGTCGCTAGTTCCCAGATGGCTACCCACTTCTACATCTGTGATCCTCTCTCCTTCTCCATTTGAGAGGACCAGGTCTAAGATTGCTCCCTCTCAAGTGGGTTCCAATGCTAGTTGTCTAAAGCATGCCCCCTGTAGGGCATCTAGAATAACCCCACTCTTAGTAGTGGCTGCTGCAACTGCACTCCAGTTAACATCTGGCATATTCAGATCACCCATCAGCAATATCTCCCCTTTATCTGCCATTCTAAGTATACTTTCTATCATTTCCTTGTCCATTTCCTCCCCCTGAGAGGGGGGTCTGTATACAACCCCTGTGCAGATTGTGGTGATATTGCCTGCCTCCAAATTGACCCACAGTGCTTCTTCTCCTCCCTGTTTACCCTTTTGTTCTGTTGCTTTGATTCCTTCCCTTATATAGAGAGCTACTCCTCCTCCTCTTTTACCCTCCCTGTCCCTCCTGTAGATAGTGTATCCTGGTATGTTTACATCCCAGTCATGGTTCTGTGTACCATGTTTCTGTTACTGCCACGATCGCCAGATGTTCCTTCTCCATCAAGGTCACTAATTCAGGAAGCTTGTTACCCACACTACGGGCATTGGTACTCATTGATCTCCATTTTTTGATGGCTTTACCTTCTGTAGCAGCATCCCCACTGACCTTTCTACCCTGGTCATTTTCTCATTTAGTACCCTGTTTTGTAGGGGGAGGCTGGGATTTTCCTGCTGCTTTTCAGTGCCTCCCCCCTTGACTAGTTTAAAAGCTTGCCAATGAAGCATTTAAACTGATTGCCCAAATGACTTGTTCCCTTCCTGGACAGATGCAGACCATCCTGCCAGTATAGGCTGGTGTCCTCAGGTGGAATCCAGTCCCCAATGAAGCCAAACCCTGTGCTCCACACCATTTTTCAACCATTCGTTAAACTGCATGGTGCAAAGTACCCTCGCTTCACCCATGCCACTGACAGGCAACAACTCTGAGAAGGATACTGTGTGCTACTTGTCTTAGACCCTCCCAACTCTACAAAGTCCTTCTGCACGCTCTGATCTCGATGAGCCAAGTCATTTGTCCCTAGGTGGACAATGACGTCCAGCTCAGACTCCTGTGCAACTGTTCTCTTGATCCTAAGGGCAGCGCTTCCCTGTCCCTCCAAAGCCATGGCACCAGGCAGGCACCTTACTCAGTTTTCCCGCTTCCCCAGTTCTATCCCCAAATAACTGGAGTCCCCACCAGAAGCTGCTTCCCCCCTGTGGTGCCCTCTGCCTCCTTCCTGAGGGCATCCCTTGTGACAGTTGTCTGCACCCTCCTTAGTCTCCTCTGCGGTGCATCAAATCAAAAATATGCTCCCCAGAATGGTGTATGGATTGTAGAGTGGAACAACTGACTGTGTGTGCCTCTGTTCCACCACCCTTACCCTCCCTTTGAGCCCACTGTGGTCCAACTGCTGTGCTTTCTTCGCAACCTCTGAGGTAGTGGTGGTGGCTCTGGTGCTCCCTGGATGGGGGAGGTTCCCTTACTACTGTCCAGTGCAGCCTGAAGACGGGCAACTTCTTCCCTCAGGGCATATAGTTGTCTGCAAGTAGAGCAGCATCTGAACCTCCAGAAAGACTCCCAGAAGACTGCTGCCCCAGCCATTACATTGCACTACTCCCCAATGTCTCTACCTGTTTATTTTTTTGTGTGTGTGTGTGTGTGTGGTGTGTGTGTGATTAGTACTACAACCAATGTTTCCCTCCCACCACAATGCCTGCTGCATTACATTTCAATCCCCTGATAGTCTCATGGTACCTCCTCCTGCCCTCATTAGTCAAACCCACCCACCCCAATTCTTGTTATATTTCATATGAACCCTGGTAGACCAGTGGTACCCCATCGCACTTCAATCCCCACAATATTATGTATAAATCCTTGGTTATCCCATGGTGCCCCCTCCTACCCTGATTCCCACAGAAATACATTTATATCCCTGGAAGTCCAGTCATACATCCCTGCCCAAATTCTTGATATATTACATATAAAATCCTGGTAGAGACTTGGTATCCCCTCCACCCCCATCCCCACTGTACTACATATAAATCCCTGGTACCCCTCCTGCCTGATCCCCACAGAAATATGTTTATTTCCCTGAAGTCCAGTCCAACCCCCTTCCTGCCCTGATTCTAGCTGTATTATATGTAAAACCCTGCTAGATCAGTGGTACCCACCCCACCCCAGTCCCCAGTGTATTACATATAAATCCCTGGTAATCCCATGGTACCCCTTCCTGCACCAGTCCCCACAGTAATATGTTTAAACCACTGGTAGTCTAGCAGTACCCACTTCTGGACATGATCTCCATTGTATTATATTTAAATCTATAGTAGTCCAGTGGTACCCTCTTCCACCTGTATCCCCATAGTATTACATTAAAATCTCTGGTAGTCAATCAAGTGGTATCCCCACCCAGTGTGATCCTCTTGGTATTACAGTTATTTTCCTACTATTCCAGTGGTGCCTCCCAGCACCCATTCAGCACCCTCCTCCCCCATGGAAATAATAAAGGTTCTCTAATAAAAACAAATGAAGTATCACCACCTTACAATGGGGGAACAGGGTGGAAGGTGATACCCGCTCTGCTCTAGACTGTCAAGGGATTTTCATGTAATGCAGTGGGGACTGGAGATAGGAGGGTATCACTGGACTACCGGGGGTTTAAACATATTAATACAGAGATTGAGCTGTGGGGTACTACAGTATGATGTTTTTATGTGATAAGGGTGAGTACGTTTTTTCACCAAACACAAAGACTGACACAAAAATCACCTAATGTCAAAAGGGTGCCTACATTATAGCAGCCATCGCAAATAACGATGGTCACTTACTCGGTTACCAAAAAAAGCCACAATATATATTTTGATGTGGGGGGCTGTGTCCCTCCCACCCCCCTTTACGGATGCAAGCCACCCTCACCCCCAAATTAAATATAATTAACTCTATGTGGGGCGTGGTCTTAGGGGATAGGAACAAAAAAAAATTTGGTTCAAAGTGCCAGATCCGAACCTGGGTCTGCTGTCTTCAGGTACCGTAGCTCACGCCACTACACTAAATGGCCAGCTCAGCAGGGCTTGGTCAAACAACATCCCATATCCTGCTGTAGCAAGTGTAGCTCCCTGCTACACTCACTCTACAGGATATAGTGATCTCTTTCACCAGTCGCTGTATCTATGAATGTTATTATTGAGCCGCTTAATATTACTTACTCATATCACTGTACACCCAGTATGACTAGTGATTTCAATGCAATACAGTGGGGGATCAGGGCAGGAGGGTGTTACCACTGGACTGCCAGGGATTTAAACATATCTACAGGGACTGAGGTGGGAGGGGAGTGCTGTGGTTTGACTTGGGATTTCAGTGTAACACAGTGGGGATCGGGGCAGGAGGCAGTAACCACTGGACTACCAGGGGTTTAAATGTATTACTATGGGTATTGGAGTATGAGGGGTACAACTTGTGTCAGGGATTTCAATATACAGGCCTCCAACTGTGGGCAGAGATGACATCTGCTACTCTGCGCAATGCCTCTGGGAATACACTGACACACAGGAATTGTACAGAGTTGGTAATGGCCATGTATCAAAATACAAATGGTCACATAGTGCCTTGCAAGCCTTGTGTAGCAATCAGCATACTGGCACTCATAAATGGCAAACAGGAGCAAAGGTGCTAACTCATTTGAAATGGGCTACCCCCTTTGCTCCTGGGTGTCTGTTGCCAGCATGGGGCTGTGGTGCACTGTGTCTCTACACATTTTATGACCCTAATGTATCAAATATGAAAAAAGCAGCACATGCCAAATGGGATATGCTATTTGTATGAATATGCAGTACCTTCTCAACAGCTGCATGTCATTTAGTGTGTGGCACTATGATTTTAATGGAACTCTCAGCTGCTTCTGAAGTGGGGACCCTAGTCTACAAATTCTAGACCAGGATCAGCAAATGCAGAAGGGTGTACTCTTCTTTGAGGGCTTCTCACTGTGGTGAAGTTCAATTCTGTAGACATCCTCTAATATCACTCAGAGATTTATTTTCTAAATTTAGGGATAAACATTCATCTTTAAAAGAAATCATTACACAGTACCTTAGATCAATATGTGATGTATAGCCATATCAGATATGTACTTGTTCAAGTGTAATTGTTATTAATGTTTTAACATTTTATGTTTGTGTCTGTATTGTACTTGAATCTATGTTATTCTTGAATGTTAGTAACACTCTGTGTATGAGCGTATACAGGACAGCCCTGAAAATAGGCTTTGCCAAGTGCCTTACCTTGTCAAAATATAAAATAAACTTGAACTTGAACTTGATCACAAATTAATTTCTGTTATATTTTAATTTCTGTTAGATTAGATGGTTATGTTGGTCAGCTTTTCCAAAGTAAAATGTTTGGGTCCATTTAAATATGTGTGGGATAATTTGCGTATTGCCTTACAATGTATAAGATGGTGAAACTGAAACTGTGGGGGAACAGAAAGTCATTTAAATGGGCACTGTCTGTCTTTTTGGGGTATTTCTGATAGTTTTTACACATCATTCCATGAGGCATTAAAATAAAACACATGTTCCCCTTGACGTTCATTTATAACATAGGAAGGAATGTCCTGTATCATGGTTTATTGAAAACATTTTGAACCCTGTCCTTATGGGTTAATGAGCAACTGTTGAGAACTTCTTTCAGCATAAAGACACACAACCTTGAGATACCAGTGCCTCCCAGAAACTTAGAAGATCAAATTCTGGCAGCCATCTTGGTATAGTACAAAACTTACCCCTTCCAACTGGTAATATAACATACAGTGGTGTGAAAAAGTATTTCCCCTTCCTGATTTTCTCTATTATTGCATATTTGTCACACTGGATGTTTTCAGGTCTTTAGACAAAATGTAATATTAGATAAAGGGAACCTGAGTGAACAAATAACACTTGTTTTTTTTTATTTCACTTATTTAATGAAAAAAAGTTAACCAACACCAACTGGCACTGTGTGAAAAAGTAATTGCCCCTTACACTTAATAACTGGTTACGCACATTTAGCTGCAATGACTGCAACCAAACACTTCCTATAATTCAATATCAGTCTTTCACATCGCTGTGGAGGAATTTTAACCCACTCTTCCTCGCAGAACTGCTTTAATTCAGTAACATTTGGTAGGTTTTCGAGCATGAACTGCTCGTTTCAGGTCCTGCCACAGCATCTCTATTGGGTTTAAGTCTGGACTTTGACTAGCCACTCCAAAACTTTAATTTTACTTCTTTTAGCCATTCTGATGTGGACTTGCTTTTGTGTTTTGGATCATTGTCTTGCTGCATGACCCAACTATGCTTCAGCTTCAGCTGACGGAAGGATGACTGGACATTCTCCTTAGAATTTTCTGGTACAGAGCAGAATTCATGGTTCCTTTAATTATGGCAAGTCATCCAGGTCCTTAGGCAGCAAAGCATCCCACCATCCACTACCACCACCATGTTTGACTGTTGGTATGGTGTTCTTACTGTGGAATGCTGTGTTTGCTTTACGCGAGACATTATGGGATCCATGTTGTCCAAAAGTTCCACTTTGGACTCATCTGTCCATAGAACATTTTCCCAAAAGGCTTGTGGATCATCCAGGTGCTTCTTGGCAAATGAGAGACGAGCATTTATGTTCTTCTTGGTTAGCAGTGGTTTCCGCCTTGCTACTCTCACATGAAGCCCATTTTTGCCCAGTCTCTTTCTGATTGTGGAGTCATGAACACTGACATTAGCTGAGGCAAGAAAGCCTGCAGTTCTTTGGATGTTGTTTTAGGATCCTTTGAGACTTCTTGGATGATTTTACACTGTGCCCTTGGAGTAATTTTGGCAGGCAGCCCTCCTGGGAAGGTTCACTACTGTTCCAAGTGTTCTCCATTTGGAGATTATGGCTCTCACTGTGGTTCGATGGAGTCCCAGAGCCTTAGAAATAGCTTTGTAACCCTTTCCAGACTGATAGAGGGCAACAAAATGTTTTCTGATCTTTTCAGGAACTTCCTTTGATCATGGCATAATGTGCTTGTTGAATCTTTGTGCTGGCAATGTGACTCTGATGGTAAGGGCCAAAATAAGTGAGGTTTATATTGAGCAGGGCTGGCTGTAATCAAGCCTGGCTGTGTTCAATCAGCTGACTCTAATTATCCCTTTAATTGGGTTGATTTAACTAGGGGGCAATTACTTTTTCACACAGTGCCAGTTGGTGTTGGTTAACTTTTTTCATTAAATAAATGAAATAAGTAAAAAAAAAAGTGTTATTTGTCCACTCAGGTTCCCTTTATCTAATATTATATTTTGTCTAAAGACCTGAAAACATCCAGTGTGACAAATATGCAATAATAGAGAAAATCAGGAAGGGGGCAAATACTTTTTCACGCCACTGTACATTCATATTTTATACCTCCCACATATATCTAATATTTCAAATAAACTTTTAAACCCTGCCTCTTATCTTTTTGGTCTTTTTTTCAACTTCTCTTACAGGCCTTCAACGTTCATTGTACTCCTGATACTGCTCACTTGCTCACTTATTCCCCTGCAGCTCCCCTTAACTTTTAGTTGAAGTGTTTGGGGGGTGAGATACTAACAACATCAAAATGGAAAGGGACCTGGGGTAGTCATATCAGATGACCTAAAGGTGGGCAAGCAATGTGAGGGGCAGCAAGAGGGCTGGGGGATACTGGAATGCATAGGGAGAGGCATCACCAGTAGAAAACAGAAAGTTATTATCCCTCTGTACAGACAACTGGTGAGACCCATCTGGAGTACTGTGTGCAGTTCTGAGACCCAATCTCCATAAAAGACATAGACAGGATGGAAGCTGTGCAGAGGAGGGCAACTAAAATGGTGCAGGGTCTGCACCGGAAGACATATGAAGAGAGACGAAAGGAGCTTAATATGTATAGCCTCGAGAAAGGAGGGAGAGGGGACATGATAGAAACATTCAAGTACCTCAAGGAATCAACAAAGTCCAAAGAGGGTAGCATCTTTCAAAAAGAGGTGTGCAAGAACAAGAGGCACAATTTGAAGAAGATAGAGGGCTCAGAGGTAATTTAAGGAAGTATTTTTCACAGAGAGGGTTGTGGATGCATGGAACAGCCTTCCGGAGGAAAGTTGTGGAGTCAAAATCAGTAGTGGAATTCAAGCATGCATGGGACAGTCATAAAAGGCAATTCTAGGGGTGGGGGTAGGAAGAAGTAGGCTGCTGGTTAACTAGGATCTGCAGCTTATCAGTAGGTAGAAATGGGCAGACTGGGTGGGCCCAAGCGGTCCTTATCTGCCGTCAAATTCTATGTTTCTATGTTTTTGTTTTACTGTTAGTTCAGGTACCCAGTTTAACATAGAAACATAGAATTTGATGGCAGATAAGGACTGCTTGACCCACCTAGTCTGCCCATTTCCCTACCTGATGGATAAACTGCAGATTCTAGTTAATCAACAGCTTACTTCCTGCTACCCCCCACTATAATTGCCTTGTGCCTGTCCCATGCATTCTTGAATTCTCCCACTGTTCTTGACTCCACAACCTCTTAAGGAAGGCTGTTCCATGCATCCACAACCCTCTCTGTGAATAAATACTTTCTAACATTACCTCTGAGCCGTCCCCCTCTATCTTCAAATTGTGCCCCCTTGTTCTTGCACATTTCTTCTTCTGAAAGATGCTACCCTCTTGTACTCTGTTAATTCCTTTGAGATTCTTGAAAGTTTCTATCATGTCCCCCTCTCCCTCCTTTCTTCAAGGGTATACATATTAAGCTGCTTTAGTCTCTGCTCATATGTCTTCTGGTGCAGACCCTGCACCATTTTATACCCTCCTCTGAACAGCTTCCACTCTGTCTATGTCTTTGCAGAGATGGGGTCTCCAGAATTGCATGCAGTACTCCAGATGGGGTCTCACTGACTGTCTGTACAGAGGGATAACAACTTCATGTTTTCTACTGTTGCTGCCTCTTCCTATGCATCCCAGTATCCCCCCAGCCCTCCTTACTACCGTCTCACTTTATAAGTGCAATAAGACACTCAAGGGTGCTGGTTGTTTTGTGATACCTGCACTTCAGGTGCTGGGTGTGCATTACATTAGATCAGTCTGTTGACCTACAAAGCCCTGCATGGACTGGGACTGAGTTACCCTCAAAGATCCTGGTTCCCTACAGCCCCAGCTGACCTCTCTGCTCATCTGGTGAGGGGTTGTTAGAGGTTCCCAGGGTACGTTTAAAACATCTGGTGCCAGGCATTTATGTTTGCGGTACCATCCCTGTGGAACTCTCTACCTTGTCAGATTAGGGAGTGCAGGACCATGGAGAGCTTTAAAACCAGCCTGAAAACACATATTTTCCAGCAAGCTTTTAATGATTGATATTTATAATTGGGGATGTTTTAAACCGATGCTGAATCTGTGTTAAGTTTTTAGATTATTTTAAATTATTATGATGTGTTTTGTATGTGCAGCACTTTGAAATTGGAATTGCACTATATAAATAAAAATAATTATTATTATTATGACATAACAACCAACACTCTGATATGTCCTTTTGCTTACTAGTTCTCTTCTGAACTCTTTCAATGTAATGATAGTGAAAGCCAGGAAGAGTATGTGGAGGTTTCTAAGAAACAATGAAATGTGTGTGACACACAAGTGCATAGGGGAATTAACCACAGTACTAACAGTATCCTTAACCTGTATATTCAGTAACTCACTGAAATCAATAGTGGTGATGGAGGTCACGTAAGGCTAATCTGGTAATGTGTTTCTATTGGGTCACCAGGGCAATAGACAAGTAGCAGGCTGTAGATCTGCTTCACTTTGACTTTAACAAAGCTTTTGAGGTAGCATCTCACAGGAGGCTGCTGAAGAAGATGGAAGATTGGGAGTTGGTCAGAGTTTAGTTAATTGGGTTGGAAACTGCTTAAAAGAAAGGTAACAGAGAGTAGTCATAATTGGGGCTATATCAGGGGATAGTGGCCACCAGTGGAGTACCACAGGGATCAGTCCAGGGACCTGTCCTGTCCAATATGTGCAATAGTGACTTTGGAGTGGGTATCCAAGGAATATTGCATCCCTTCATAGATGACACAAAGCTTTGTGGAAGAGCAGATCATGAAGAGGCATTACGGGAACTCCAGAAAGACCTACAAATATTGGAAAAGCATTAACATTCAGTTTTGGAATGTGGGCAGTAACATTTTCAAAATGTTGGTAGATGTAATTTTGAAATGAGGGACATGCAATCATGGAATGTAGTGATGACTGCAATCTCAGATTGTGGATGAGATGCACAATCTTGGAATGTGTCCTGGAAATGCAATCTCAGAATTTGGTAGGGATATAAAATCTCAAAATGTGGAGAGGGAACACAACATTTTAGAATAAGGGACAGGCAACCTGAGAAACTGGTGAGGATGCACAATATCAGAATGTGTCAGGGATGTCCAGTCTTGGAATGTAGCAGAAATACACATCAAGGAATTTGGTGGGTATTGATAGTCTCAAAATATAGCGAGGATGCACACTGTCAGAATGTGGCAATACACAAGGGGCTGGATTCACAAAGACAGCCAAACATTCTGCAGCTGTGGGAAAAAGGCCAGCATCACTGTGGAAATGCTGGTGTAGGATATTCTGAAAGAAAAACTGTGCATGTGCAGAAATCTGTAAAAAATCCATCAGTTGCAGAAATTCAGCAGCTGCAGAAATTCTGCAAGTGCTGAAAATCCATAACTGCAGATCCACAGCAGTAGAAAAGGCTTAGGAGGTACAACAACAGTGATCTAAATTAGCCGGAGCAGCAGACTTTGACAGTCCTGCTATAGATGTATCTGAAAGCACCCACAGAGAGACCAGCAACTATTCCCTCAACTGGGACCACTGCAGCACTACTGGTAACAGACAAAACATGCACCACAGTGGCTGTCTGTAACTGATGGTTATCTCTCTCCCTAGAGTGTTTCTTTTGCCTGCTGCTGCAGCATGCACTACCATAAGTCTTTATCCCTCTACAGCCTGTGGAGCTCCTTCATGGCTGCACTAGAGTCTAGTGGTTTGTCGTTTGTTGTCTGTCAATGACAACGTGTTCTAGTGTTGCTGTAACAACTGCCACTGATATACACCCACTGATTTGCTATTAGTTGTGCTTATCCTCCGCTATAATTGTATTTCAATTGTTGCGGCACTGCATTTTGATCAGGGAGTGTTACACCTCACTCTCATGTGTGCAACATGTTTTCCGCAGTTGCAGAAAAACACTGGCTGAGAATAGCCTTTAAGGGTATGTGCCATACTTATCAATGACTTTTTTCCCTCAGGAACTTCTGCAGCTGCACTTTTTTCCACAGTCTGTAATGTATTTTCTCTGCAGCTGTGGAAGGTTTGTTATAGCACTCAAAGCAATTTCCTTCTTTCCTCAGCTACAGAACTTTGGGGGGCTTAGGGAAGGTTTTGCTCCATCAGATTGTTTTGTGAATCACCCCCCATAATTTGTTGAATTGCTTGTCCCTGCAAACATTACAAAATTGTACACACCCACAACATTTCAACATAGCACATCCAGACCACATTCTCTCATTATGTGTCCCCATTCCCCACCACATTCCAAAATTGTGTGTCCTCACCACATTCCAAAATTGTGCTTCTCTGTCCCATTAGAAAATTCAGTCTCTATCTGCCACATTCCATAATTGTGTGTCACTGTCACATTTCATAATTGCAAGTCATGTCTGAATTCTGAAATTGTATATTCTCACCACATTCCAAGATTGCATATCCTTGTCAGATTCCATAACTGCATGTCACCGCCATATTCTAACACTGCATGTCCCCATCACATTTAGGCAATGTGCATTCCAACCACTATCTAAGTTGTGCATCCCACCACATTCCAAAACTGTATGGCCAGCCACATAGTAAAAATGATGTGTCCCTGCCACATTCCGTAATTGCACAGCCCTGCCAAATTATGACATTGCTTGTCCCCCACCACATTCTGACAATGTGTTTCCTGTCACATTCCAAAATGTCATGTTCCACCATGTTTCAAAATTGGGCATTCCCCCTACATTCTAAAATTGTGTGTCCCAGCCACATTCTGAAATTGCACTTCCCCACCACATTCTGAAATTGTATGTCACTACCACATTCCAGCACTGCCTGTCCCAAACTCAATTTCAAATATGTACATCCCTGCCATGCTACAAAATTGTGTTTTTCCACCACATTCTAAAAATGATCATCCCTGCCACTTTTCAAAATTGCATGTCCCAGCCACATTCTGAACCTGCACATCCCATCACATTCTGAAATTGTGAATCTCTGCACATTACAAAATGATGCATCCCATTCGCATTCTGAAAATGCATTCCATGCCATGCTTTTAATTATGCATCCCACCACATTTCATGAATGTGCATCCATCATGCATTCTGAAACTCTGTCACCACCAAATTCTGAAAGTACACTTTAAACAGTACCACTCTAAAATTAATTGTCTGTATCATATTCTAAATTGCATGTTGCCACCATATTCTGAAATTAAACATTGCCAGCACATGCCAAAATTATGCATCCTGCACATCACTAAGTTTGTTTCATACATCCATACCACATTCCACAACTATTTGTCCATCACATTCTGAAATTGTGAATCTCTGCCACACTCAAAAATGTTGTACCAGCCACATTCTGAATTTCAGTATCACTGCTTTGTTTCAAAATGTTGTGTCCCAGCTGCTGTCTGAGATTGTGCCCATGTCCTTGTTGTATTCCCAAACTGCTGTCTGATGGCATTCTGAAAACCCATCCCTGCAGTAGTTTAAAACTGTGATAACTTTGCCATTCTAAAGCCATGTTTGCATCTTTATTCCAAAACCACCTCTATGGTCACATTCTTAAGTACCTTGCATTTGCACATTCTCCAGGGCATGCACAGCACCCACACAGTGTTAACTTTCCTGTTTGAAATGTTCACTACAACTACACTCTTATGTTGGTTCTGATAAATAAGTCACCAAGTTTTTGACTGGAAGTACAAGGCTGTAAATTGGGAGTTAATATCATCAGTAGCTTTTCACGGAAACTGGCTTTTCTGAAGAGGCAGTGAAATCAGGGTTATGAATTGATTTATAATAACAGGCAAGCATTTTTTTCAATGTGCTTTGCCAGTTGATTTTCTCCATAATAACCCACAGGTTATTACAGTGAACATGCACTCTGTCACTCGAACTAGAGCGCTTCACCATTGGCTGTGGTCCTGTGTGTGGGCAGGCTGAACAGTTTCTAAATCATGGCAGCTCTGTATCTCCGGTAGCAAGGAACCACTACACTATCCCACAACCGTACAATCATCCATCTGGTTGATCCTGCATTTATATTTGAAAAAAGCTTTATCTGGTTTATCCTGCTGTTCGTCACCTTTGACAACACACTGTGAAAGACGAGAACAAGCGTTGTCTGGCAGTCCTACTTAACCAGGATCAAAATCACAATCCCAAATACTACAATATACTGAGAAAAAATCATCACCAGGAGACAAGAGGTGTGTATGTGTGTGTGTGTGTGACAGCACTACACATTGACAGTATATTATATAAAGATGAGGAAGTGCATATGAGAATTTAATGCACACCCTCAGTGTGGGAATCTTTGGTAAACCCATGGAAAACTTCACCCTCAGAGTTTATGTGGCATCCACACCTCAGGTGTGCATTAATTCTAATATCGCATACTTCCCATCATTTATTCTATATGTAACAGTTAAACAAAGTAACTTAGAGATCTAATTTATGGTATTAGACTTATTGGGTATATGCTGATCCAAACTGCAAATATTTCCATGCTGCAAATTTTGGCCAGATTCCTTCTTTAAAATATAAATGTTGGATGACAGAAGCAGGAATACTGAAGCATCCAGGTTCTTTTTTGCTGAATAATGTCACCCCAACAGCATTATTATCTAACTTGACTGGATAAGCATAAAAGGGAACCAAAACAACAGGCAAGGCATTATAAACCAGAAAGTATTTTTAAATTCAAGGCAAAATGTTAAAAAATATTGTTAGGGATAGGACAGCACACCATATGAAAAAAGCTTGAAATCTGTACTCTAATAAACATAACTCAAAGGCTGATCATGCAACTTGAACTTCTTGTCATTCTTTGAAGTGAATAAACTGCTATAAAGGGAGATTAGTAGACATAGTGTGTATATATATATATATATATATATATATATATATATATATATATATATATATATATACACTAATCAAAGCATTTGACAGTGTGTCACAAATAACACTTATTTACAAGATGGAAACATTAAGCATCAAAGAAATTTTATAAGGTGGCCAACCATTGGGCTGGGTGGTTGTTGGTGTGGTATTACTGGGTTCAGCTGTAGGGCCAATATTATTTAATATTTGAATTGCTGTCATGATTCAAAGCTAGTAACCTGAAATGTGTGTTTAAGTGTACAGATGATTAAAAAATCTGCAGGGTGGTCAACTCACAGATCAATACTGAACAGTGCCAAGGTGATCTCAAGAACATAGATGACAAGACTGACAAATGGTTAATAACAAATAGTAGAATATGTCTGACTGAGTGCCATAAAGTTGAGACAAAGGTCCAATATTATTTAATATTTTAATTGCTTTCATGATGTAAAGGCAGGAATATGCTAGTTTATCTGCACAGATGATTTGAATATCTGCTGGTTGATCAACTCATGGGTCACTATTGAACTGCTACAAAGTAATTTAAAGAGAATAAATGAAAAGACTGGCAAATGGCTAATGGAATTCTATTGAAAAAGTGTAAGGCAATGAACTTAGGCAAAAACAGTGAAAAGGTGGTTTACTCTTTTAATGTTACACAGATTATTAAAACTGAACAGTGGAAGGCTCTGGAATTTGTATCATTAACTGTAACAAAACAAAACCTCATTGCAGCAGTTTAAAAAGAAATCAGGATATTTTGTTAAATTATGAGGAGCATGTGAACAGGTCCCCAGAGACAATACTGCTATATAAATCAGTGGTTAGTTCTTATACTTCAGTCAGTTTAGGGCACCTAATTACACATCGTTAAAGGTATCCTAGAGAAAGAGTGCAATGAAGGTCAACACAATTAAGGAAAGGATGGAAGATCTGAGCTACAAGGATAGATGCACAAAGCTGCAACTTTTCTTCCTTGAGTAAAAGGGAAAGAGGGAAAATTATAACAGCCATCTAACAAGTTGATGGAAATTGACAGTGCAAATTGTACTTCAATTACTGAATGTAATAAGGAATAACAGACCTAGAGGTCACCATTGGACACGTGCATGGTTTAAATTGGGCAGGAGCCCACACCTCCATCACTTCTTAAAAAATTATATGACAATTCTCCAACCTCTGTCATCTTTCTCCACTGACTGCTAAAGGAGAGTTCCAGCTCCTAGAAATTTAGATATAGAGTCCCCCACCAACACATTTTCAATATAACCACTGGACACCCTCTTTAATGATGTGCAATATAGTCAGGAAAGACATCAGGATTTTATTTCCACTGAAATGTACTAGACCTTTCAAAATGATGCCAAATAAGGGCATGGTTTCAGAAAATGTTGCAATTTAAAGTGAAATTAGATATTGGAAAATAAGAAAGAAAGAAAGAAAGAAAGAAAGAAAGAAAGAAAGAAAGAAAGAAAGAAAGAAAGAAAGAAAGAAAGAAAGAAGAAAGAAAGAAAGAATATTTCTGATGAATAGTTGTGGGGAAGGACTCAATGCACCACACCATGAAACACCAAGTTAAAATCTCCTATGTATTAAAATGAGTCAAATCTGATTTATAATTGTTTTAAGTTCAAGTCTGACAATTATTCCATTGTGCCTTGACTTGTAAGAAATTATGAGATGACAGAATATCATTTAAACAAGAAAATCTGATGCCTTTAAAGATAATCATGTTTTATTTAACATGTTTAACCAAACCAACAATACAAACAAGATCAGCATTCTATAGAGAACAATACTGTGAGGACAAAATACACGGGCTGCAGTACAAACAATGTTTGCAAATTACAAGGTTATTGTGTACAATGTGCACAACAGTAGATTCACCAAAACAATCAGTATGTGTCTGCAACCCAGGGCTGAATGAGGGAGGGTGAATACAGATCAGGGGAGGATGTGGGTGGGAAAATAAATAAGGGGAGGCTAGTGGCAGGATTTTATTTATTTATTTGAAGTTGGTGACTGGGAGAAACACACTGAGCCAAGGCTTATTTCCAGGTATGACCCGGGGGAAAGGGAAATGAGAGGGCACAAAATTACATAGTTATAATTACATAATTAGAAAACAGTTAATACCCTGGACTCTTACAAATGAAAGAAGGTCCAAGGAGCCTTGCTGGTACCTTACCCATCCCATAAGAGGGGTGGTGGGGGGCTAAAAGGTGAGGGAACCTGAGTCACTAACCAGGAGACACTGCTCAAGGAAGGCATAGCAGATCTTGTCCTCTTGGTCAATGGAGACTGCAGGTTTAGCCTACACAGCAGGGAGCTAATGCATGTGGCCCATACCCTATAATATGAAGGTTGGCAACATGTCAGTAGGTGGGACAACCGAACCAGAATAGCCATATGGTTCACACTAGTAGCCATTCCTGCACTGTGGGGATGTCTACTGTGCCTCACCTCTGTGGCAAAAAGTGCTTTGCCTCAACACACCCCACTGTAATTCAATGCACCACCAGGTGGGACAAAGTAGAGATAGGACTCTAAGCAGGTGAAGTTATGGGGAGAGAGGGACTGAACTCCCAACCACTCGAACATTCTCACTGAATAGCACACCAAAAACTGGCCAACTGAGGGCAAGCCCATAGAATGTGATAAAGATCTACCAGAAACAACACTTTCAGCATGAGTGGTGGGGATTAGCACTAAAAGTGTTATTCTTATGTCTGGACCACTGATGAAGGAGTTTAATTGGGATCCAGAGACCTCAGCTGTCTTGACAGGTGCTGTGGGTCATCAACCAGAGCAAACCCACACACCCCAAAGATCCCCAAAGAGCCATCTCATCCCTTCCATGCAGAATACCAGCAGGATGATGGGATGAAGGTGTCAGGGCAGTTGGAAGGACCCCTTTCCAGCGAGGAGACATCAGACTATGGAGATGAAAGTATTTCTAGTAATCAGTTTTGGACGACAAAAATCAAATCAAATCAAAGCAAAATAGCATGCTAAAGTACAATTCATCGGATTAAAGCACTTTACATGCTAAAACAGATTAAAAATAATACATACATCAATCAATAAAAACAGAATATAAACATCTTAATAAATTTCAATCAATCAATATCAGTCAGATTGCAGTACAACTAGGCATGACCCTCATCAGGAAATGCCTGGCTGAAAAGTATGTTTTTATTCAGATTTAAACCTGTATCAGTTTTCAGGCACTCTCTTATCCAATGAGGTGGGAACATTCCACAGGGTCCAAGAACACAAAGCAAAAGGTCCACACACCTAGAAGTCTTTAGTTGGACCCTGGGAACCGCTAGCAATCCCTCATTGGTGGAACTGAGTGGGCATAGGGGGCAGTAGGGGTGCAGAAAATCTTGCAAGTAGCCACATCCCTGTCCATGTAGGGCTTTGTAGGTCAGTAACCTGACCTTGAAGGTGATCTGCCAATGTACCAGCAGCCAGTGCAGATCGTGGAGCATAGGCATGATATGGCAAGATCTAGATAAACCAGTCAACAACCTGGCTGCCATATTCTGCACTAACTGCAATCAGTGGATTTCGACCCCCAGTAGTCTTAGGTATAAGGCGTTGCAGTAATCAAGGTGTGAGGTTATAAAGGCATGAATCAGAGCTGGCATATCGCCTATGCGGAACCAGGTGTTAAATCCAAGCAATGTTCCTCAGATAGTAAAACGAGGTCTTTACAACTGCAGACACCTGAGATTTTAATGTCAGGCCACTGTCAAACACAATGCCCAGATTTCCTACCTGGTTTGAAGGGTAAACAGCTGGTCACCTCTGAACCAAAGCCCGATGGTTGACCCTTGCAACTCCATGCCGTAGTGACCTGGCTCTACTACCAACACTTCAGTCTAGTCAGGTTCAAATCCATTCAACCCTGAATCACAGAAAGGCAATTGTTAAAGACAGAGACTGACCCACCCTGCTCGGGCAATAGAGGCATGTAGAGCTGAGTATCATTTGCATAACAGTGAAAACTCAGACCATACTGCCTTATAATGTCTCCCAGTGGCATCATGTACACTGTGAACAACATTGGAGATATGATGGAACCCTGCATAACCCTACAAGACAGGAGAAAGCCAAAGAATAAATCCCAACACTACCCTTTGCGTCCTGCTAGTGAGGAACAATCTAAACCAACTAAGGACTATACCAGCCAGTCCACAGAGGATCTGCAGGTGCTTCAACAACACCCAATGGTCCACGGTGTAAATGCTTCAAAGAGAACAAGGAGGACTAAGACAGAATGACTCTTTGATCCCTTGCTATCAGGAGATTATTCAGTACCCGAACAAGGGCAGTCTCTGTACTATGCCTCTTCCTGAAACTGGATTGAAGAGCATCATAGACATTGTGAGTTGTCAAATGATCATCCAGTTATGCTGCTACCACATTCTCAATAATCTTGCCCATGAATGGCAGGTTAGAGACAGGTCTGCAGTTGCTAGGCAGTCTGGATCTAGAGAAGGTTTCTTCAGGAGTGGTATTACTACCGCCTCCTTCAGGGGATCTGGAAACACCCCTGCCTCCAGTGAGCATTGGACTATCCTAGCATGGACTGGGCCAATGACTTTAACACACCCCACTAGGAGGCATGTTGGGCCAAGATCCAAACTACAGAATGGTCAGGCGCAATCCCTGGATGACTTGCACAATGTCTACAATCACCAACTGGCTGAAATCAGACCAGACGGGCTGAGTGCTTGCAATCTCTTGCCCATCACTACAAGGCCCATTTGAGTGTGTTGCCCAGATCTCCAACCTGATGGTGTCACTCTTATCAGCAAAGAACTGAACAAACTCATCACATCTAGCTTGTGAAAAGGCTCCCCATGACTGAACACAGGCTGGATTGCACAACCTGTCAACAGTCCAGATGAGCAAAGCTGGTCAATTCCTTGCCACTGCAATCTCCTTAGACAGGAACTTTGCCTTCTTATGGGAGATTGCTGATTGATAGTCTAATAATGGACAATCAGTCTAAGTTTGTCATCCTCCAGACTGTATTTCTGTCAACACCGCTCCACACTTTGACCCCCTGGCCTCATCTCCTTCAAAGTCCCATCAAACCATGGGGACTTTGGGTGTAGAAAGAGGGGGGTGAACACAGACAGGAGCTAAGGAGTTGAGGTTTCCAGACACTGCCTTATTATAAGCTAGTAAAAGTTCTCCCAGCTCCTCGCATACACTTGTTGAGTCTGATTGGTCTAGTACCTCTATAAGACCATGTGGTCAAATCCCTTAAAGGGTGATATGGGACCATCTCCATAGGAGCAGGCCTATTGGGGGTGCCTCGAACCTGAACCTTATAATGATGATCCGACCAGCTGACAGGTTCTACCACCAAATCAGTGATCTCCATCCTAGTAAGAAGACCAGGTCAAGGAATGACTGTGAATATGAGTTGTAAAGGAAACTACCTGTGTAAGCCCAACAAATTCATTAGTTGGAGGATGTCTTGTCTAAATTGTGAGAGTTCATATTGACCCAGGCATTGAAATCCCTAGAATTATCCATCTGAAATCCAACACCTGATCAATGATAAAGTCTGTGACTTTCTTTCCTTGAACCCCAGTCCTTCAAACAAGTCCATGGTTTATTCCTAACAGAGAACCATATCCAAAATCAAATATATCCTGTCTTTTACAAATAGGCCATACAAATGACTTATAGTTAACACACATTTATTTCATTTTGAATGTACAGTGCCCAATGCCCTAGCAACAGGGTGCCTGATAGATAACATTTTCCTTGCCTTGCCATAGTAGGATTGCCCGATAATGGTGCTCATTCTCAAAAAGGCCTTAACTAGTTTAGCCAGTGGCACCATGTCCAAACCAAGGCTAGAATTTTAGTCCAGGGTGCATGGGCTGAGAAAGGGGAGAGTACAAGTATACAGCCAGTGTTCAGCTTCCACAGAGGGCATATTCTATGTAAAGCCACAGAGGGGCTACACCACCCAATCAGAAGACCATGTGCAGGTCTGCATCCCCAGGAAAGTCAAACAAAAGCCAAAGTAAGTTTCAGCCCCCTGATGCCAGGGGGAGTACAACTTCACCCAAATATATCTCAGGGGATTCCCTGCCAATAAGAAGCACCCAAACTGAGCATCTATTTTTGAGAATCCATGAGTGAGGATAGTGATCGGGTGATGAGAAAGCAGTGAAAACACTTTGGGACTGTTATCATCTTCCATGCAGCTATTTTACTTACCATAGTGAGGTTAGGGTCTTCCAGTGCCCACATTTGTCATGCAGCTTCTGCAGGTGAGAGGTAAGGCTCACTGTGCAAAGTTTGTCCATGGTAGGGGTGATATGAATGCCCAGATACTTAATTGAGGATGGCGATCACTTTAGACCCAGGCTGGAGAAGGCAGTGTTTGAACATAGCTTGTTGAGGGGAAGTTCCTCAATCTTAATGGAATTAAGTTTAAGGCAAGCAATATTGGCAAAACAGCAGAGAAGAACCAAGAGAGGGCTAAACCCAGAAAAAAATCACAAAAGGTGGACAAGGAGATCTTTCACATACAGCTTGGTTCTGTATTTAGAGTCCATAACTTGAATCCCACAAAGGAAGGAGTGCTCTGAATGGCCACCACCAAAGGGTCTATGGCAATTATGAACAGCATTCAGGAAAGGGGGCATACCTGATGAGTGCCTTTCTGCTGGGGAATGACTGGGAGAGGTGTTATTCATAAGGATCTGGGTTGTGGGTAATGTGTAAAGGATCTGAACCCACAACAGGAAAGCAGGTCCAAACACCAAGCAGAAAGGACTTGGTGAATGTATCCCCACTATACCAAACAAATCCACCTTTTCAAAGTCAATGGCTATGGCAACAGACAAAGTGGAGATGGAATGCTTAACTTGATGAGCATCAGGAAGCAATGTAATGTGCTTCAGCTTTTGTTTTGATGAAGCCCACCTCTTATGGGTGGATCAATTCTGGGAGGAACTGCTTGATGGCAATGGCCAGAGCCTTCACTCAGGACTCTGACATGCATGTGTATGATGGAAAGGGGAAGCAACTGGCTGGGAATGCAAGATCTTACCTCCCTTTGGAAGGACTGTGATAATCACTTCCCTCAGAGATGGCTGAGTGTTTGGGACTTGTGAGCATCACAGAAAACCCTCCAGTGAATCAGGAAAATAATTAAGCCCAGGTGTTGATAGAGCTCAGTCAGAAGACCATCATCTCCTGAGCCTTGTGAAGGTTGAAAGCAGCAATCACCTACCTGAGATTTACCTCAGAGGAGCTTTCAAGATCTCCCCTCTGCCAGTAATAATCAAGACGAAGGGGAGGTCTGCTAGAAAGCAATTAATACCAGAAGTGTCACCCTCTGCACTGGAGGAGTACAGGGAAGTATATAACTGCTGCTTGTGGTATTACTGCCCTTCTGCTAAGAATACACCTTACCCAATACATCCCATAGGAAGGCAATGTGTTGATCTGCCTGCTGCTTCCTCAGCTGATAACATAGACCTGCCAGATTTTTCTCTGTTATTCCAGTATCTGTGCCAAGTGTGTAGAAGTGTCAGCTTGGCCTTATGGGAGGAAGCACGTTGAGTTTCAGGCATAAGTAAGAAATCTCTGCCAGCAGGACCTCAGCCCTGCATCTCATGGTGGGATTTTATATTCTGCCTCATTTACTTTCAGGGATGCTTCCCAAGACTGTGTCCTGCATCTACCTGGCTTTTGCACCACACTTGGCAGCAATTCCAATCATACTGCCCCTCAGGGTAGCCTTAAAGATTTCCACAAGACAAAGATCAGTATCTCCTCAGTGTCAATAACTCTAAAAAGGCAGTGACCTTTGCAGTAACCACTGCAGAAACATCTATCATAGAGAATTATGGGGTTGAAATGCCAGGAAGAGGAATGGGAGTTCAGGGTTCCATGCCATGACCAGGGATACAGGGTCGTGATATGATACAACTAGGGTTCAATTGTGGCATAAAGGAGGCATAGGTAACCTTTGGGGAGCCTAGAAGTTCAGATGACTAGAGGTCCAGTGGGAGGAGAAGCAGATGAAATTTTGGTCTGTGTGGTGGACGGTCCATTACGTATCCACTAGAGAAAATTCAGCCATCATGGCATTGACCACTATAGCCACCATCAGGAAATTTTCCTGGAACCTAGACAGTGATCCATGCAAAGCTCCTGAGTTAAATTAATGTCACCCTGAATAAAGCAGGTACACCCCCAGCTAATAAGTCTGACTTCCTGACAGACCATGTGGTAAACATTTGGCTCATCAGAACTGGGGCCATGAACTGAACCTAGGATTAGGGTCTCTTCATGGTAAAGACCTTGTGTAGCACCCATCTCTTGTTGGAATCCAAAATGGACAAGGCTAACACTCATTTAAGCATTTGTTGCAGTAGGATAGATACTCCTTGCTTCATCAGGGTGTGTAACTATGGGCTTCCATGTCCACTCATTTCCTACACAACCTTAGCACTTTGTAAGACATTCATTTGGCCTCCTGCAACAGAACCACCTGCACCCACAGTTGTGTTAGATGAGATGGCACTTTCTTCCTTTTAATAGGAGAGTTAAAGCCCCTCACACTACAGGTAACACAAGTAATGTCTGCTATACCCCAGGTAAAAGAAAGACCAAGAGAATAAAGAGGAATGTGGCAACCAGTGTCTTCTTGGGTAGAGAGGGGCCTTTTAAGCATGGTGAGAGTGCAGTCAATAACAAAGTGTTGTACCAATCAATCAATCCATAGGAACAGTCCCCGTTAAGAATTTTGAAAAGTAAACAATTAAACAGTGAAACAGAAAAATAGGAGCAACGCAGCACAGAGCAAACCATGGCGCATGACACAGGGCAGGTATTCTCTTCACCACAGAACACCAACAAGGGAGAGTCAAGAGTAGGAGGGGAACCCATAACAGGAGAACATAGCCAGAGAGATGCATACAGGCATATCCAAACCTTAAACTATAGGTCCCTGAACTAACTTGGCAACAACCAGTGCCCAGTGCTCAAGGCATCTTAACTGGGGTGACAGTAGTCAGAGTCAGGAAGATCAAGAAAAAAAAAACACTCTGATTAGAAACCTCTACTTATTCTGGTGTGTTGGGGCATACATGGCAAAACCTAAAAGTGCCTACAGGGGTGGTGAGAAACAGTAAATCTCATAAAACAGTACTGCATACATTCAAGTCACCAGATTAAATAGGCAAGATGAAGGGAGTAGCATGGGGCAGAATGAGAAAAAGGGGGATGGTAACTTCAACTGTGGTGCAGTGGGGGTCTTTTAAGCACAGTATAAATGGTGCATGCCATCAATAACCAAGTGTTGTACCAATCAATACGTAGGTACAGTCCCCACTGATAAGAATCCTGAAAGGTAAATGGGGAATGGGGGGCTAGTAGCTTCAATCATGATGAAGCTTGATCTACAGGATGCAGAAGTACAAATAGCAGGTTGGGCATAAAGCCTGTGTGCCAGCCACTCATAACACTGAGGCAACCTCTTTCCTGCCCCGGCACTTTGGCACCAAATTTGAATGGTAGCAGAGAGAGCAGAGCAGAACAAAGCAGAACAGACCTACAATACCAAACTTGGAAAAGATCTGAATGGGAGGGGGTTCCCTGCCAAGTCCCTGAAAAAAAGGTCATTCCAGGCAGCAGCTGCACCTGTCTAGCCATCCCAGACATTCAGGAGTCCAGGAGGCAGATGCATATGTAGCCCTGGTTACTACACCAAACATACCGGGGTCAGCCATTTCTAAATTGCAGGGCTGGTAAAGGAGATGAGCAGCAGGTCTGTCTGCCAAACAAACAGCTACCAGAGACCAAGTGGGGAGCAGGAATATTGTGGGTACACGGCATGGGGCCTTGCTACAGCAGCATCAACCATAGGAGAAGATATCTCATGTACAAGACACTGCAATTGAGCACTTTCAAAAGGGTGACTCAATCACAGTGCTTTTGCACAGGGCTACCTGGCAGGAGGGTGACGGATAGAGGGTTTGGCGACTATAACGACAGGATGTCACTATGTATACAGTGGCATGGGAGTGGGTGGGGAGGGACCAAACTGTGCGATGGGCAGAGGGAGGGAGGGTTTGTGGGGTGTAGTGCAGTGGTGGGCTGCAAAGCTGGCTGTGTGATGTGATAGGTTGGTGGCAGACTGGAGTTGGGAGGATCCAGGTTCAGTTCTGGGTGTGCTCATTCTTGCGCCTGGTTGGGTTTTACTTTTGCACCCCCGACATGCATCCCTGGAGTTGAGACTCCTTTAGTAGGGGTGCAGAGGGCCACCCTGCATAAAACATGGAACACCTACATCTTATGGTTCTTCACCATGAGTCTACATCACCTAAATTAATTCTGGTGATGTAGACTCACCTAAAATGGTGATCGCCATTACACGGGTCGCCACACGCATGGCACCTAGGGAGAAAGTTGTGAAAGGATCTCATTTAGCTGGCACTCCAAAGAGAGGAGCCAGACCTCCACCTGAGGGTGGAATCATACAAACTGAAAGGGCCAGAACCAGGTATATTATGACAGGAACCCCAAAGTATAAAATTGTCCCCACTTGAGGTAAAAATCTCCCACTCCAGAGTTTTAGCCAGTTGTAGAACAAGAGCTGATGTGGGTGATCTTAAGTCTGCACCATACTTACTGTTCACTAGACCCCAGGCCAACTTGGCTGCTTGTTGGTAATCTTAAATCCTTAGGGACAGTGATTGTTGTGTGTTTCATGAGGGAGGTTTTTATTTTTTCCATCAGGTCTGAAAAGGGTGGTGGTGAAGCCTCTCCTTAAGATCTTTGGAACCTGGCAATCTGGTTAATTACAGGCCTGTCTTGAACCTTCACATCTTTGGGAAGGTTATCAAGAAGGTAAATGTGGCACAGCTTCAGGCTTACCAGGAGCTGTATAACATCTATGAGCCTCTGCAGTCAGTGTTTGGGCCTTCACAGTAATGAGACCACTCTTGTCAGAGTGATGCATGATCTCCTTATGGTGAGAGACTAGAGACTTTGTTCCATCTTAGCTCTTCTGGATCTCTTGTCGACATTTGACATGATGGACCATGGTATGCTGATTGATCACCTAGGGAGCTATGTGGACTCAACCAGGTACAGTTTTTGTGGGTTGAGTCCTAAATTACTGGGAAAATGCAGCAGGTAGCCCTAGGTAATTAAATTTCTGAGGCAGCTGTGGTATCCAGTGGGGTTCTACACGATTGATCTTGGCACCTATGTTGTTCGCCACATACATGTTGCCATTGGGTGAGGTCATTAGACAGTAAGAGGCTGAGTTTCACTACTAAGCAGATGATATTCATCTCTGTTTTGCACCCTGATGGGTTAAATGCTATTTCAGTGTTAGGGTGGTGTTCACAAGAAACCAATGACTGGATGACATCCAGCTGGCTGTGTCTCATCTCATCCTAGGCAAGACAAGATTATGATTATTGATCCAGGTCAGCATTTTATTTATTTATTTATTTAAAGCTGATAACCGGGAAAGGCACACTGAGCCTAGGCTCAAATCCAGGTGTGACCCGGGGGTCAGTGATGATGCATGGTGGTCTTCCTTTACCATCTGTGAATGGTCAGTCACTCTGAGTTGTGGATGTGGTAAAGAATCTGGGTGTTGTTCTGGACTGCAAGCTGATACTAGAACACCAGGTGTCAGTGGTAGTCAGGAACAGTTTTTACCCTCTCTGTAATACTGCCCGAACCAAGCCACATCTAACGTGAGCTGACTTGGAGACAATAGCCCACACCTTTGCCATCTCCAGACTGGATTATTGCAATACTCTTTACTTAGGGTTATCTGGAGGTTTGATGTGAGGCTTGCAGTTAGTCCAGAATACTATGGCAACTTCTCTAAGAGACCACATACAATATCACGACACTGCTGAATGGTCTGCATTGGCTGCCTGTGTGGTAGCACACCTTCAAGATATGCTTGTTTACATTCAAGCTCCTACACAGTTTGAGGCCCAAGCTATCTGAAAGATCTGTTGATGTCCTACACTCCCACCCATCCTCTCAATGCACTGGTGTGGGTTTGTACCAGATCACACATTCTCACTAAAGAGGAAAGGAACTGATTACTTATTTGCAGCTTCTTGTCTGTTTTTCATAAATTATATTCATACCTCTAACGGATCCCTATTTAACTGTGCCTGAATAAAAGCTGAAGCTGTCAGTTGTGTTTTGTATTGCTTTCTGTGTATGGACAACATTCTATGCAGTTCCTTTCATGGAACAAAGAATTTGGAGTTTTGACTATTTCACTTTAAGGTTTCAGAACCGTGGGCACTGTACTGATAAATTCATGCTCACATTTCTGAAACCACGAAGTGACATAGTCAAAACTCCAAATTCTTGGTTCCATGAAAGGAACTGCACATAATGTTGTTCATACAAAGAAAACAATACAAAACACAACTGACAGCTTCAGCTTTTATTCAGGCACAATTAAATAAGGATCCTTTAGAATTATGAATATAATTTATGAAAATAGAGACATTTCAAACAGCTGCACATAAGAAATCAATTCCTGACCCTTTTAAAGCAAGCGGGGGACAGAGACTTTGGGGCTGCTGACGCTCTCCTCTGGAACTCTTTGCTGGAGGGAACTAGATCTGCTCACATGGTGGGGGCCTTTAAACAACAACTGAAAACATAACTCTTTGCACAGACCTTCCCAGACTAATTTATTAAAGTTGTTTATTCTTTTATTTATTCTTAGTTTTGCTGAATTGTTTTATGATGTTTTAATGATGTAAGGCTGTCTGAGCCTCTGTATAGGGTTCCAGACAAATACAATTGTCATGCCTTGCCTTACCTCCTACTACCTCAGCACCAGAATCACAATAAGGAGTCAATTATCAAAGGGTTTAAAAATACTCCTCTCTGATTGGCTGGCTAGCATGTTTTACCCATTGTAAATCTTGCCAATACCAATGGGAAGAAGTGCCAGACAGCCATATCTGTAACCCCATTTGTAGATCAATCAAACCCACGATCTGTACTCCCAGCTAAACCACGATGCAAAAGTGGGACTTTCAAAGGGACTCCACATTTGAATTAGCACTCCCCAAATACTTTGTACATGTCACAAAACTTTTTTCACATAAAACCATGTTGCTTGCACTTTCTTTTTCCCAGTCCCCTGTCCCTCGACAGAAATGAACCACTCTACTAATGCTGTCTTTCCCTGTTTCACTCTGTTCTATTTAAAAAAAATGCACAACTTACTCTCATCATTTCTCACCCTACAGAAAGAGCTCTGTCCCCGGAAAATCACCAGCTCTCACAGTCATAAACATGGGCCACTGCCCTCCATGAAGTACTTTCCTGATCACATAGAACAAAAACAAAATTAAACGCAGAATCAGACCTATTCCATTCTCCTAACTGAAAAATTGCACCAAGAAGCAAACACGCTGATGGACGGCAGTCAATGAGTGTTGCATCTCACTCCGTTACCACTGAAACAGGGGAGAGCATTTTCTTTTTCCTTTTTGTTAACTCTATGTCTTCACTCTCTTACCTCCAGACTCTCTCCAGCATGGGCTGTCAGACATTGGCTTCTCCCGTCCTGCCTGAAGTGCGGCTCGCTCAATTCCAGTCAGGGCTATCCCCCATCACCTGTGCGGCATGCCCGAGCCCCCCAGGTCTGTGTCCTCTGGGGAAGGACCACCACCTCCTACTGGTGTGCTGTCTAGAAAATTGGTATGGAAGCCTGATGCAGGGGAGGGATCTGGATCGAGCGTCCTTACACCCAGTGGTGGATGTGGGTCTGATGCTACTGGACCCACCTTTGCCTACTGGGGAGAGGGTTACACTATTTCCCCAATGAGGGCTGTGCAATGTTGCCCAGCCTGTTATGTGTTGCACCCACACATGTCCAGAGGAAGCCACCCAACGTTGTAACCCACTTGCTGAGTCCCTATGGCTGTAGTACACCCAGCCATTGCTGGGTGTTGCTACTTGCTCGGAACAGTCCTACGGACTCTCTATCCTCTCCTCCCCACTGACCCCCGATGACCTGAGCTTGTTCCTGAACCCAGGTCACCAGTGTGATGTGAGGTGTGGCATCCAACACCTCAACTCTCGGTGCCACCAGGCCCATTTTCTTTTTTTCTTATTATTAAAAGGAAAAAACCTGAAGCATGTGGACTGCTCCAAATCAAAATATGGTGTCTTCTGGAGTGAGACAGAGGAGTGAAGGTTCACCTTGTTTTTTTTTTGCCATAGTCTGACCACCAGTGACACAGAAAATATGAGAGACAGTGTAAGAATCAAAGCACAAACAGTGTCCTCAGGAAAGGGAGAGAGAGAGAGAGAGAGAGAGAAAGAGAGAGAGAAACAGACGATAAGAATGGTAAAGACTTTCTCTTTATTTTTTTTCTTTTCTAACTGTAACTTTGCCAAACCAATCACTTTGTTGATTTTTTTTTAGATCCTTAGCTAAGTAATGGGCTAGAAGATCTATACTGTCCTCACTGTCTCCCTCACGGTGCACTCTCTTCTCCCAGATTGCCAGCTGCTGGGCCAGCTGCTTGTCTGGGTTGCCACACATGTTATCTCTTGCAATCTTTATGCTGGGGAAAAATAATTGTTTTAGCAACCAGAGGTGGGGGTAGGGGTGTGTGGGTTGGGAGGGGCTGTTATGTCATACAAACAATATTCTACCTAGCAACAGGAACTGTTTGATATACAGGGAAGGGTATTATAGAAAAAAACAATTAAACACCTTTTCAAGTAAAACCTCTTTAATCTTAAATTCTTTAAAAGGAGAACATTGTATAAATCGCAATACACTTCAAGGTGTAGGTTATGCTGGGATTTACCCACACCTGGTGTGGTTTACTCACTCGCCTGCGGTCTCATGACCAAACAACACACCAGGTGTGGGTAAACTCCAGCATAACCCATACTCTGTCATGGTATATTGTTTAAATAATAGCAATAGGGAGCTCTAAGCAAACAATGTACATATGTTATTAAACAGGCTCAGCCCAAAGATAGCTATATAAAAAGTTTATTGTTCTAAACATCCCAACAGTGGGGCAAGCTGCAGGTCCAGCTGCTCTGAAAGCAGTGCCTGAGCACTGTAGTGAAGAAACTCCACTGGGATTGGTAGATCACAGTGGCAGTGGCTAACCCAAGAACAAGTCAAATACAAATGCCTCCTTAGATGACAGGGGTGACAGTTTTGTCCAGGATGACCAAAATTAACCATCAGCACAAGATAGAAAGTTCCAGAAAGACTTCAGTAGTCAGACAGGGTTGGTTTCCCAGGATGCTGTTTTTGTGGGATTTCAAGGAATCTTCTGGGCCAGAGGAGATCATTTGAGACAGTGGACAGTTGCAGCAATTACCACCCAGGGAACTGGCACAGCAAACGAGGCAGTTGGCAGGCTCCCAGTTGAAGAACATTCAAGAGCAGGGATGACCCCAGAGTTCTGACACAGGATGCTGAACTGGTTCTGGGAATGAAGGATCCCAGAACTACTGGAAGAGGTGGACAATCTCATGCTTTGGCTTCTACCATGGGATCTGTGCCATGGAGCAACTGCTTCTCTCTCTCTTGCCTGTGTGTGATGGTGACATCTTCCTTGGCTCTTTCTGGCAGTGTTTCACAGCCATTTCATTAATATTGAAGCCCCAGGCTGGAGATAGGTACATGGCAGGAAGGAGGCCTGTACCAGAGTACTGTGGCTGTAAATAATACAATCCACATCTTCTGGGGATTCAGAAAACTGTGTGACATCATTGTGCAGCACTCGCAGCTGGAACATATACCTCATAATATATCATAGGCCCAGCTGCGCAAGTTTGTTACAGACAGCCAGGAATGCCGGCAAGCATTTAAATAGTTTGATGGGAAAGTTTTGGAAGAACCAGGTGGTATGCCCCTGCCGCTGAAATGGCCTCAATCCTGAACAATGCATAGCAGGTTTTCTTTCTTCACTGGACACTGGAGCAGGCAAGGGATAGGACTTGGCTGATTCTCGTCCTAGGTTCATGACCAGGAGTCATGGGCTTGTTCTGTTTAATGTGGTTGGTAGTTAGGAGCCTTAATGAGGACTGGTAGTGTGCATTGTAGAAAGCCCTCTATATCTGAGCTTTCTACATCTTCCGGAAGCCCATAGAGACACATTATTTTGGTTAGCCCCATTTTCCAGCCTATTCACTTTATCAAGGGAGATACCATACACTGTGGGTCTGCTCCCATATTTGACATTGTAAAGTGTCACCAGTAACATCTACTACCACAATGTAGATTTACATAACTTACACTCAGCTGTGCAGACCAGCTAAGCCCTGAGAAGTGAGAGCAGCAGTCACCTTCAATTCCACTGGATATTTGAAAATTTGAGCAATCATAGTGGTGACCTGGGTGAGGCCGCTATGGGTGATCCTGGGTAGTCCATCCAGAGAGACTGAGGTGTAGATTGACTGATATCAGAAAGGGTCCAAAAGTTAAGATACAAATATTCATGGGTTTCAAAGTCTAATTTTCCTCAAATTGGCACTGGGAGGCATGTAGCAATGTGCAGAATAATAAGAATGTAGAAAGAAAACTATTAAACAAATAGCAGGATAGCAGGGATTAGATACTGAGCAAATGGAGTACAGAAATTAGGCAATCATCTTGGCTTTAGGCAAGCCACACCCTCTTTAAAATAATCTGATTCCTGAGATATTCTAAGATGACTGCTGAGCAGTAAACACCCATTGGAAGGAGCTCCAAAACAGCTGCACCAAATAAGCACTAAACCAGCATATCTATAGCCATTAGGGATGGCCTACCGATTGGGTAGTTGGATTAGGTATGTCGGATATCAGCGATTTTGGCTGGGTAGGGTAGTTTGGGTAACTTATAACCATACCCAACATAACAGTGTACTTCACGGTTGGTAGTTTTGACTCTGGTTACAGGCTCCAGTAATGGGTCATTTTTTAAAACAGGCATTACAGACAGCTTGTGGGGTCATGGGACTCTTCCTGGCTGGGAACAGGCATGAAAGGGCAGCCTGTGAGGTCCTTCATAAGCTCATTAGCAGAATTAGAGCATGACACCAGGCTGACAATCTGATTGGTCAGTGGTGTCTGTGCTCCATCTGCTGTGAGTCCGCTGCGCAGACAGCAGCCAGAGGTGAAGGAATAGGAGCTCACTCTGCATTTTCACCAAATCACAGTGAAAACTTGAAAAAAAAAACACAAAACTAAAACCTCCACAAAAGAGCAAGGGGCTGGGGACTGAAATGATCTCAGGAGGGAAGGGGGATTGGGGGATAATCCGATGGTGTGGTGCTGGGGAGAGAAGAAGCAAGGTGGGGGAGGCATTGACAGCTGGTTTGTGTCTCTGCAGCATTGTGAAAGCCATTTAGGCTGTCAGTTTACTCTGTTTGTGTTAGGTACCCCAACCCAGTCATTTTATTACTGTGACATGGCTTGTGTGTCTCTGCAGCCTAGCAGATGCTATTTAGGCTGTATTACACCATTTGTTAATGCCCAGAGTCCTGTATGTGACAATGGCTATACACTGCTGTGTGTCTCTTTCAGCATAGTGAAATACATTTAGGCTGTATTGCACTGTCTGTTAGGTGCCGTGAGCCCTGTCATTTATTGATTTTTTTTAATTCAAAGTTTACTGTATTTAATATACCAGCACTACATAGATGCATAACTGAATATGTGAGACAAACACCAGCAACCAAAACTTGCATCCTAGCTAGGTGATTAGCACATGGATTACAGACTAAGAAACATACCTTTGTAAAAGAGCCTCGCTCAAAGGTATTTGTAATCCTAGAACAAATAAATAAAATAAAAATAAAATAAAATGCATGAATAAAGTCCTGTCTCATTTCAAATTAATAATCTCTAGGTGCATTTTTTCAAAGCATACTTACTCTGCTCTATTATGAACACTATAATCCTATTATTTTTCTGTATTCTGCTGATGAAATCTCAATTGAATTTACAATATTGAACTTTTATAAATATGTATATTTCACTGTAAATATGTATATCTCACTGTATATGATTTTGTAATTTATGTATTTTATTTACTCACTGTTGCAACTTTTATTACCTTGCCTACCCCCCTGACTTTATAGTACATTCATTACTGTTTAGCTGCCCTCGTCAACTGTTGACTAATTGTATACCTGCTGTTCATCACATTTGCTGCTCATTATTTGTATTCCTGTTCTATGCATTGTATTGGATTGCATTAGATTGTCTGCCCGGGTTGTCCCTGAAAAAGGGACTGCATGGTCTAGGCAGGCTCACCCAGCTACCAAAATAAAAAAAATATAAATAAATAAATATAGGCCAACATTAATCTTAGAACATAGAAAACTACTTTAGCAGTTTGGTAAGCAAATAAGTAACTATTATAAAATAAATGCGTCCAACTCTCTTTAATAACATACTAATTAATCATGATATGAGACAGAAAGACTCAATCTATCAGGTATGTATGAAGAGTAAGCTAAGTCTGGGGAACTGTATCAGCTACAACTAACTAGGCTGTGATCACAGGTGGCTTGTTCAGATTGGAGTGGTATTCGAGACAGACCCTGCAATGAAGGGGGCCCGTTCGATAGGAAATGCCTGTGGGGATCTTGCAATATTCTGGCAGCAGGAATGGGCCCCAGATATCTTCAAAGGTCATGAATTTGCCTTGGCTATTATATAGGACTCATTCATAACTGGCTGATTTGCCTTGGCTCCATAAGCTATTCCTGCAGGTGTGGGGAGTTGTGGTTTCTCCAGTGTCTCAAGAGGACCCTTTTGGCACCAATTAAAGCTCCCTGCAGCCAAGATTGACTATTGTGGTCAAGGGCAGACCCTGATTTTGGGGTCATGAGGAGTCCTGGCATCACGAGGGTTCCCATGGTGGAAATCACCTGTGATACTATATTGCTGCATACCTCTTGTATCACATCCCAACAGCTCTTTAAGGATTGACATGCCAAAATGATATGAATTATATAGCCTGCCAGTCTGTTGCATGTCCAGCAGTTCCTATTATGGGGTAGTCCTTAATCATGGAGTTTTGGGGGGGTATCCTGTGATAAGGGCATCTGCTATTCAGCACTTGTAAAAAGGGAGACTCAATAGCGGCACCTGTTCACAAGGCTACTGGACAGGAGGGCGAATATGGCTATAGCGACATCCTGTCGCTATATGTAGATACGCGTGCGTGGGGGAAGCGAGCATGCTGTGCGATGGGCAGAAGGGGAGGGAGTGTTTGTGAGGTGTAGCACAGTGGTGGGTTGACAAGCTGGCCGTGTGGTGTGGTGGGTTCATTGCAGGATAGGATTGGATGTGCCAGGTTTGAAGCTGGACAGATTGCTATTTTGAGCCAGTCCATGACTTTTTTCACCCCGACATGCACCCATTTGGAATTGAAAATCCTTTAGTAGGGGGTGCTGGTGAGGCCCCTGTGAGTGGTAAGCACAGCCCTGCAAAACAAAAAGCCTATGTTTTCATCTCCTGTTTTGTCTGTGCCACTAGTGTACATCGGTGAAATTGATTTTCACCAATGTATACATGCACTAATGGCAATCACCTTTTCCTGGTCGCTGTTATCACATAGAACCATTTTTGTGAAGTTCCATGCCACCTTTGTAGTATCTTCAGCTGTATAAATCTGTGTCTTGTGTCTTTGAAGCTCTTTGGGCCACAGACCAACACTTTCCCTAAGACTCTACCTGAGTTTGCATCCCTGCTATTCCGACCATTAGAGTCTGGTCTTGATAGTAGGATCGGGTCTGCAGATCTAGTAAGTGCTTATAGGCATCTCTGCTGTGAGGTAATTTCCCCTACTCAGGCCATAGAAGTTTGTTCACAGGATTGTACTTGCATGTAGCTAGCCCGGGACATAGGATTGCCCCCAAGGCAGGCCTCACCTGGAGGTAACGCCAGGAATTTTGTTGTGAGATGCCATATTTTTGTCTGATTTGTGCTAATGCCATGAGGGCATGTAAGATATGATACATAATAATATCCAGAGCTAGAATCCCAGCCTCCTCCCATTCCTTAAAACTCACTGGGTGTCCCCCCATTTGTAGGGAGTGATTTGTCCAGGGAGTAAAGAACATGGACCGAGTGTGTGACCAGCCATTCTACCTGTGGTACTTTGACACTTTGTGGTACTCACCTTAGCATGTGTGAGCATGGAATGAGAGGGAGACAACTTGGAAGTTTCCTGAACAATAAGGTGTGAGCTAGGGTCTGTCAGTGGCTTCAGCTTCACGTTCTGTCCATCTAGGCCATAGGCCTTCGGGATCCACAGTGACATTTGAGCTATCTGGATAAGGGCATTTGCTATAGTTCTGAGCTGGAAATCTGAAGTTTGAAGTCTCCATGCTTGATATCTACTCTGAGTTTGGTCCAGCTGAAGTGGAGGAAGTCTGACCTCCAGAAGAATTTCAACATTTTAGCAAGAATTTCCTTTAGTATTTTGGATTCTAGTCTCAGGGGAGATTGTTCTATATATACTGGATCTTGGAGCAGCCATCAGTTTAAAGGCCTGGCTCTCCCCAATGTGATAGGTGTAACTTACCCCATCTACTGAGTTTGGCATCCTTCAGCATGGAGGTAAGGTTTATTTTCTCCAGCTGAGCAGTGTTATAATCAAACTTTATCCACAGGTATTCTGCCCATGCTGGAGTCCCAGGGTACTTCAGATGTTGAGAGATCAGAGGGAGGATGCTAGGAATTGTGACTTGGCCAAGTTCAGTTTGTACCCAGATAACTGACTGTACTAAGAAATCAGAGCCAGCAGTTCAGATCTGATCGGTGCTGATCGAGAGGATTAACAGAATGTCATCAGCATAAGCTAACAACTTATGTTCCCTTCCCACTGCACACCTTTGGTGCTATCTGCTTGTCTGATGGCTTGCAGGAGCAATTCCAGATCCAAAATGAAGAGCAGGGATGATAAAGGACACCCTTGCCTAGTACCTCTGCCTAAGTGAAAGGTGCATGTTGTAACATTAGTGATCACTTATGCTGCAGATTCCTTATAGATGACAGAGACCTAGCAACTGAAGGTGGGGCCTATATTGAATTTTTCCAAGGCCTGAAAGAGGTAAACCCATTCCACCCTATCGAACGCTGTCTCAGCATCCAGGGAGAGTAGGATGGTGGAAAGGTGTCGGGTTTCATGTGACCTATCAAATTCAGCAGATGCCTGGTATTATCTGCACCATTACAGTCTGGCACAAAGCCAACATGATCCTTGTTTATAGGGTCCTGAATGGTGTCCCACAATCTGTTCACAGAACCTTGGCAAAGACCATACAGTGCACCATAATCAGTGAGATGGGCCTATAACTTAAAGGGTGGTATCTTTGCCTTGTTTGGGGAGTAGTGATATACAAGCGGTACACATAGATTGAGGTAGTACCCCAGTCAGTGTCACAGGCCTCTGATAGGCTGCCAGGAGTGGACCCTGAAGTACATCTATAAAGGCTTTAAGGAAATCTGCTGGTAGCCCATCCCCTCCAGGTGTGTTCCCTGCAGGCATGCTCTTTAGTGCCTCCTGGACTTCCTTCCACTCCATGGAGTGGTCCAGTTTGGTTTGATTGGTAGCATCAGGTGATGATAAGTGCAATGGGGCAAGGAAGCTGTCCATCTGCTGTGTACCTGAGGTTATTTCAGTGGAGTATAGAGAGGTTTAAAATCTTTTGAAAGCAAGATTGATGTGGGCTTCATTAAAGGTTAGACCTCTTTGGTCAGTCTTGATGGCAGTGATCCTTGAACATTTTTGCCTCTTTTTGAGCATGTATGCCAAATGTCTGCCAGGCTTCTTGCTTGATTCCCAGAAGTGGAATAGTGTGTACTCTGCCTTAAGGTTATGGTATTTATTCAGTGCATACCTCAGGCCAATGATTTCAGCAAGGCAGTTGCCAGATATCGTTGTGTTCATCCTGAACTGTTTTTCTAGGTCTTAAGCTTTAGTAAATGAGCCTCCAGCCTCGAGCTCAGCTTCTTTGGGGAGGTATAGCTAATTGACCTGCCCTATGAATGCTTTGAGAGCATCCCAATGGGTGACCACAGATGTGTCCACAGGCTTATTTGCTTTGAGGAAGAATTTAATATCTTTCTGGAGGCTTGTTCAGAAGCATGCATCTCTAATTGTAGATGTGTTGAGCACCATATTCCCCTGGGACCTTGTGCTTCCAGTGGAAGCCTGTATGTAAACACTGCAGGGTGTGATCCAACATGATCACCATGCCAGTTGAGGCCTCTGTAACATCAGAGGCTCAGACATAAGGCACTAGCCACATGTCAATGCAGGAAAAGGACTGATGCAGAATGGAGAAGAAGGAATAGTACCTCCCTGTGGGGTGCACAAGCATCTATATGTCAGTGAGCCTGAGTTCTTGAATCAGGTCCCCAAGAGTTGTCTGGGGGGGTCTGCAACTTACAGATGGTTTACTTTTATAAAAGAAATCATCTAGGATTGTATTCATATCCCCTCCCATACTGAGAGGGCATGTGGATTTCTTAGAAAGAAGCTGAACCAGGCCCTGAAAGAAAGAGGCATCCCAGAATTAGGGCACATACATTGCACGGCATTGTTGCCTGACTGCATAGAACTCCTTGTACTATGATATAGCACCACTCTGGGATAGGAATAATGGTGTGTGCCTGAAATAGGATGGGCCTAAAGAGGTAAGGCCATCAACAAATGGAGGCAATGAGTTCCAATGCCCATGGTATGTGTAACAAGTTCCCTGAACTAGTGGCCTTGATGGAAGAGGAGCCTGGATATTGTGGCAGTCACAGAAAGATGGTACACAGAGAATCATGACTGGGATGTTAACATACCAGGGTACACAATTACAGGAGGGACTGGGAGTGTAAAGAGGAGGATGAGTAGCTCTCTACATAAGGGACGGAATCAAAGCAACAGAACTGAAGGGTAAATAGGAGGGAGGAGGCACTGTGGGTCACCCTGGAGACAGGAAATGGCACCACAATCTGAACAGGGGTTGTTTATAGACCCCATCTCAGGGGCAGCAATGGACAAGGAAATGATAGAAGGAAGCCTTAGAATGCAGAAAAGCAAAGATATTGTTGATGGGAAACCTGAATATGACAGATGATACCTGGAGCACCTTTATTGCAGCCACATGCAACAGCAGGGTCATTCTCAATGCCCTACAGGGGCATGCCTCAGACAGCTAGTGTTAGAATCCACTTGGGAGGGGGCAATCTTAGACCTGGTACTTCTCAAATGGGGATAGAAAGAGGATCTCAGATTTAGAAGTGGGTAGCCATCTGGGAACAAGAGAACACCAAACAATGTGGTTCACAATAAATATATCTGTAGTCAAGCTCATACAAAAGCAAGGGTGTTGGATTTTTGCAGGGCTGACTTTGACAAAATTGAGAATGACTCAGAAAAGCACTAACAAAGAGGCAAGAAGGAGGGGGAAGAACAATGGGAAAATCAAAACTGATATGACAGAAGCAACAAGCCATTGTGTAAAGCAAATTAACAAAACAAAATGAAGGAAAAGACACTATGGTTCTCAAAAGAGGTGTCAGGAAAGGTTAAGGAGAAAAGGAAAGCATTCAGGAAATATAAGGAAACACAGAAGGGGCAGGACAGAGAACTGTATCATTTAAAGCAGAAGGAGGCAGGGAAGGCAATCAGAATAGCAAAGGCCCAAACTGAGGAAAAGATGGCCAACTCTGTTAAGAATGGGGATAATATTTTTTATAGTTACATTAGAGAGCAAAGAAAGACCAAGGGAGGGATATTGAGGCTTAATAAAGAGGAGGGAATGTGGGCAGAAGGTGACAGTGAAAAAGCAGGGATACTGCATAAATACTCCTGCTCAGGATTCACAAAAGAAGAAGAGGGGGAGGTACATAAACCAAACAATAGAAACACTCTGGATGGAGGTTGATACCAGTCCATTCACAGAAGAAAGGGTTCTGAATAAACTCTTAAAACTGAAGGTGGACATAGCAATGGGGCCTGATGGGATTCAGCCCAGAATTCTAAGAGAACTAAAGGCAGAATTAGTGACAACACTGACTACCCTCTTCAACAAATCATGGGAGGATGGGGTGGTGCCTGAGGACTGAAGGAGGGTAGATGTGATTCCACTTCACAAAAGTGTGAGCAAGGCAGAGGCAGGAAACTACAGACCTGTTAGTTTGGTCTTAGTGGTAGGGAAAATGATGTAATCATTTCTGAAGGAAAGAATTGTTGAGTACCTAGAGGCCAGTGGAGCACAGGACCCAAGGCAACATGGATTCACAGTGGGAAGGTCATGTCAGATGAATCTAATAGATTTCTTTAACTGGGTGACCAAAGTAGTAGACCAGGGAAGGGCTATGGACATGGCCTACCTAGAGTTTAGCAAGGCATTTGACACAGTCCCACACAAAAGATTAATAAACAAGTTAGCCAGCCTTGGAGTGGGTCCCAAGGTGGTAGCCAGGATAAAACATTGGCTGGACAACAGGATTCAGAGGATAATAGTAAACAGAATCCACGCTGAAGAAAGGGTGGTTAATAGCAGGGTACTGCAGAGTTCAGTACTGGGACTGGTCCTCTTTAATGTCTTTATAAGTGACATTGCAGAGGGACTGGAAGAAAAAGTATGTCTCTTTGCAGATGACACAAAGATCTGCAACAGGGTTGATACACAAGGTGGTGTAGAAAGGATGAGAAGGGACTTGGCAAGGCTGGAGGAATGGTCAAATGTATGGCAGATTAGATTCAATGCAAAGAAGTGCAAAGTAATGCACCTGGAAAACAAAAACACAATGGTGAATGAGATACTAATAACAACAAAAATGGAAAGGGACCTGGGGGTAGTCTTATCAGATGACCTAAAGGTGGGCAAGCAATGTGAGAAGGCAGTAAGGAGGGCATGGGGGATACTGGGATGCATAGGGAGAGGCATCATCGGTAGAAAACAGGAAGTTGTTATCCCTCTGTACAGACAGTTAGTGAGACCCCATCTCGAGTACTGGGTGCAGTTCTGGAGACCCCATCTCCACAAAGACATAGACAGGGTGGAGGCTGTCCAGAGGAGGGCAACTAAAATGGTGCACGTCTGCGCCAGAAGCCATATGAAGAGAGACTAAAGGAGCTTAATATGTATACCCTCAAGGAAAGGAGGGAGGGGAGCACGATAGAAACTTTCAAGTACCTCAAGGAAATCAACAAAGTCCAAGAAGGTTGTATCTTTCAGAAAAATAGATGTTCAATGACAAAGGGCAATTTGAAGATGGGAAGTGTGGCTCAGAGATAATGTAAGGAAGTATTTTTTCACGCTGAGGGTTGTGAATGCATGGAACAGCCTTTCTGAGGAGGTTCATGGAGTCAAAAACAGTGGGAAAATTCAAGAATGCATGGGACAGACATACGGCAATTCTAGTGGGGGGTAGGAGGAAGTAGGCTATCAATTAACTAGGATCTGCAGCTTATCCACTAGGTAGGGAAATGGGCAGACTAGGTGGGCCAAGCAGTCCTTATCTGCCATCAAATTCTATGTTTTTATGTTCTATGTTAAATGTGACACTTTTGTTAATTAGTATATCCACTCCTCTACTTTTGGAGTTACTGTTTAAGAGGCACTGAACACTTATGATACCCAGCCCATTTTGAGCTTTGCTGTTTCAGCCTTGAGGAGGTGGGTCTCTTGTAGAAATTAATCCCATTCTTCTTGTTCCAGAGATGATCGAGGATGTTCCTCTTTTTGATTGGGGTTTGGATCCCTTTTACTGTACGTTCCACGAGATACATTTGAGTGGCTAGCTAGCCATTATTGTATAAATGGGGTGCCAAAAGAAGAGGATGGCTAAAGAGTGGTGTGACAGCAAGAAGTATAGTACATATCAGCTCGTATGAGGGCTGATAGGCTAGGCTATAAGAGCTCCTTGGCCCTAATGAAACATATAGAGAGGGATCAGTCCCAACCCTGTCCCATCCCAGGGGAGTTGGGTTGTGGTATGGGAGACCTATAGGTACAATCTAATTCTAAGGGTCCAGTGTCTGATAGGTATGAGGTTGACTCCTGAACATAGATAGGAAACCTTTGAGGTGGTTAACTTACTGTGCTTGCCCATGTAATTTGTATGATACGCAGGGGCAGCAAGTGGGGCAGCAAGTAGGGCAGCTAGCATGTGAGTCTCCCTCCTGAAAGATGAACATACAGGGTATCTGACATGGAGACTAGGCTGGGTAAGAATATTGACAGACATAGTTATTAAATGGAGGCAGTTTGGGAGGCAGCATAGCGCAGTGGTTTAAGGTGCTGAGCTGCAAATCAGGAGATCTGGGTTTGAATCCCACAGCCCCCACTTGCATACTGTGTAACCCTGAGCAAGTCACTTAACTTCCCTGTGTTCCCAGGTCACACCTGTAAACAAGCTTTCAGCTTAGTGTGCCATTCCTGGTTAAACAATTAAAAAAAATGGAGCCTCATTTGCTGGGAGAAGTTTAGACTGAAGGTTCCGACACAGTTAGCCTGAGGTCCCATATCCCATAACAGTGACAGAGTGCAAGGAACAAACAATAATTGTTTTACCAACACAACTAACTTACTAATAAACATTTGAAAACAGCATAACCACAATACTAAAAGATCATATTTTTGGGTCTGGGAGTATGAGGAGCCCCTCGAGACCTTAAGTTCCCTGGCATGCGATGAACTGCTACGGCTGAGTTAGCCTCATGCACTTCTAGCTTAGTACACACTGATTTAATAGAGCTTAGTACACACAGATTTAATAGAATTGCCTCAGTGGAGATCTGGGCACAAGATGGGAGGCTTACATACAATGTGTCATGTAATGTCCCAACTGTGAAGCAGTCTAGTATGTGACTGGAGAACATCACCCTCTTCCAAATTGAGGTGAGCTCAGGTCAGCCCACTGGCACAGCAGTTGGATTTACGCTATGATACCAGTGACGCAGGTTTGGGATCGGACCTGGGGAGCCAGAGGGCCGGCCGGGGAGAAGGATCAAGCACCCTCTGGGCTGCTCTCCTTCTCCATGGGGAGGATTGTGTGAGTGTCCAGTGTGCATATGACTCCTGGCAGAGGCTGGAGGGAATCGCAAGCACCGGTACCAAATCTAAGAAGGGCAGGGCAGATGCAGGATGTCATTGCATGCCCCTGCCTCGGGTAATCTAAAATGTGCTATGTCCACCACGAGGGAAACCTACCTTGGCTCTAATCAGCTTCTAGGCTGACTCACTGATCCAGTCCTACAATTGCGGCAATAGACCTGGTGCCATAACCCCACCCTGGGGAGAGCCGTGGGTGTTGGGGAGTCACAGCTGACAGAAGTGGAGCTCAAGGGTCCATGACCAGGCTGATGTACCAGCGGCCATGGCCAAGAAAAAGAGAGAATTAAAAAAAAAAAAAAGAACTGAGGTGAGCTAGTAAGGAATATCCACCCAATTGGGAAGAATGGTATGTGTCTGGTCCATAACTTGCAACATTATTTGTTAACTGCCTCCCAGCCCACTTAATCTGTAGTTAGGAGGAATGCAGGTAGGAAAGAAGAAGGGAGGTGGGCTGGCTGTGGGAACCCATCCATTGGTGTAACTGTTCTGGTGTCTCATTGTAAGGAGGGTCGAGCATCCAGCAAGAATAAAGTGACTTGCAAGGGGCTGAGGGAAGGGGGATGAGAGACATGCCTTGACTCTTGTTGGGTAGCAGCACTATGTGTGAGAGAGGGAGTTTGGGGAAGAGTTGTGGACCTAGCTGTGTGAGTTTTCCTTTCAGCAGTCATCTCAATGGCCGGGTTGAAGCTGACATGCTCAAACAGTAAATAATACCACTCTACCTATTGCAGCTTGAAGGCTGGCATACTTTGTATCCAATGTTGAATGCTCACACAGGAGTGTTCAAAACAGTTGACAGCTACAGTGGGGGGATGTGCTAAGGCTACTAATATTGCAGCCAAAACCAGAAGTTGCAAGGAAGATCTTAGGATTATAGTATTAAATGTCTGTCCACTCCCCAGGTAATGCCCACACATCTTCGTCCCTATCACAAAGCTAGGTGATAATTTGCCTGTGTGTCACCATAGGCTACACAGAGATGTTCAGTTCTCAAATAGCACTCTCCCATCCCTCTAACCACCAGACCCCTCCCCCCCAACACCTCCTATTCAGTACCCGAGATTGCGGTTCCTGTATAAGTGAGAGCCACAGGCATGTGAAGCAGCAGGAAAATCCCAAAATTTACCTAACAATGATTAACAAAACTTCAGAAAGACACACAGTCCGCAAATATAAGGATACTGTCAGGCAGCTTGTCCACTGATCGTGGGAGCATGAGGTGCCATTCTATACCACAAACAGATTCCTGACTTCAGCAGGGTGCTGCTGGCAATATTCCTACAGGGAGTTTGTTTGGCTGAGTCCCATACTCCTTGGCCATCCAAACTAACTGTCTCAACCCAGGTTCGATCCCTGCCTCCATCAGAGTGCTAAGTGGTAACTTCTTCTTTGTCATGTAGACCTTGACCAGGTGATGATTTTGTTGTGGCAGGCTTGCTTGGAGAGTCTGTAGTGTCAGTCTCTTTTGATGCAGGCTACCCAATGACTGCCCAGAGTCCTTGGTTGTCCACTCACCCTCCCCCACTCTTCTAGCCTACCTGTGCTTGTCTCGGCATTTTCTCTTTGATTGTGTGGTCTGCCAGTCCATGTCAGGCTCACTGTCTGGAGGGGGGCAGTGTCTCATTGCAGGAGTGCTGGTGGAAGGGGCACTGATATTTGCCTTTGTCTGGGCCAGATTTCTGTGCAGAGTGAACTACTGCTGGCCAGTTCCTGCTGGTGAATTTCCAGGCATCCTTCATGGAGCAGAACATATGAGAAGCTCCATTATGGCTCTGCTGAAGTTTGGCAGAGTACAGCAGTCTATATGCCACATGATGATCCTGTAAAATCTTTTTGACCGTTGTACCCCAGCCTTTTTGGGGCCAACTCCATGGAAAAATCTTGGAAAATGTAGATGAAGTGCCCCTTCCAGTTTAGGGGCCCCCTGTCTCTAACTAAGGAGAGGATCAGTTCTGTGTCCATGAGGCATAAAGAGGGCTATGATGGGGTGTGGATGCTCTCCCTCCCCCAGCTTGCGGCAGACTCCCCAGTGGGCTCTGTCAGTCTTCAGCAGCCTCTTCCAACAGTGCTGTAGCAGTTCAGGCAGCACATGGCATAGAAAGTCTGAAGCATTGTGTCCCTCAGCTGCCTCCAGGAAGCCTATAAACCTCAAATTATTTCTACAGTTGTGATTTTCAGTATCCTCTGTATGTTCCACAGCAGTTTGACCAGCCATTCCAAATCCTGAATGCTGGTCTTGTGCCTGCTGTCTTTATCGTCTATGTATTGCAAAAAGATCTCAGTGTCGCTTGTTTTATTTTGTAGGTCCAGCACCTTGTCCTCTAGGGAGGCCACGTGGACTTAAATGTTATTATTTCTTTGAGCACCTGATGGAGCAGGTCTTTAATTTCCCAAATGTCAGTTTCTCAAGCCATAGCCACCATTAAGTAGGTTGGTATCTGTCGATGTTCAGCTGCCATGAGTTGAGTTCTGCTTTCTCGAGGACTTGCGGCAGGAAAAGAGTGATGCCCACCTGGTACCAAGACCAAATTTTGTATTTCGTTCAATGGGGAAATTACCAAACTAATTCTTGTGAAAGATGCCAAAAAGCTCCATGGAAAATGAGAAACTAAGTAATAATTAACATCCATGGCACGGAGCTCAATTCTCAAGTGGACATTCTCTTTGGTGGCTCACGCATGTGCCTTCTGCCATGTCATTTATTACTGTGACATAGCTACACTGTGTGTAACATCTCTCTGCAGCATAGCAAAAGCCATTTAGGCTGTATTACACTGTCTGTGAGGTGCCCCAAGCCCTGTCTGTTACTACTGTGACACGCTGTAGCTATACTGTGTGACATATCTATGCAGCAAAGCTAAAGCCATTTAGGCTGTATTACACTCTCTGTCAGGTGCCCCAAGCCCTTTAATTTATTACTGTGACATAGCTACATTGTGTGTGATGTACACTATCTCTGCAGTATAGCAAAAGCATTTCACTGTATTACACAGTCAGTTAGGTGCCTGAGCCCTGTCATGTACTACTGTCTGTGACAGTCAGCAACATTGTCTGTTTCTGCAAGTCAGTGAAATAATATCCATTCCTTTTATGGCTGTGTCTACTATGTCTTGTATTTTCCAGTGTAAGTCTACTAAGAGGAAGCACAGTGTTTCTGCATGTGCAATCTAATGATGTGGAGAATATGAATCATAGCACTAATGAAAAACATACAGTAGTGACAATAAAACAAGCATTTGTCAATGCCGAATGTTGTCTCGCTGGCATTGGCATTGGTAGTGCAGGAGTTAGAGATGCATAATAGGAATGGCAGTGAAGTACTGAAGTGATGCCAACCCCACCCCCACCCTGCAGAGACCAACAGGCATTGGGGTGTGCCTTTGGGTCATCAGCTATAACACTCATGCCATTTTACCTCAACCTACCCTGTAGACACTGACAAGTGTAGTGGTGTGCTTTGGGATCATTGGGCATTATACTTACCCCATTCCATAAGGAAATATGCTAAGGTGGGTGCAGTATAGGAGAATGGGGTGAAGTTTGTGGCTGAACACTGCAAGGCACACCACGATGCCTGTCACTGGCTGCAGGGTGGGGGTGGAGGTAGAATGGTGTGAGCATTACAGCCGATGATCCCAAGTCACACCCCTGATGCCTATCAGTTTGTACAGCGTGGGGTGTTACAGTTGGAAACCCTAATGCTGTAGGCGTGTGTTGGTATTTTCACTCCAAATTTTCAACATGGGCTTTTTGTGACCCCACCTCATGAAGAGTGGCACTATCAGTTTGTTAGCTGAAAGGTGGTTTTGCACAGCAGCTATGCCATTTGTCAACACAGAGAAGAAAACACATTTTGGGCAGTATGTGAAAAATAACAACTGTATTGTTTATGAGGAGGTGTAAAAAAATGGCAACGTTGAAAATCTGGAGTGAAAATATAAAAATTGGTGAAGTTAATAGCATACATAGAAAGTATGCAACACATGTCCATAACCCAATTATTTTTGGGATTTTAACCACATTTTCAACATAGGCATTTTGGGACCTCCCTCATAAACAGTGGCATTGTGATTTTGTTAATTTGTCCCAAACATTGATTTCCACAGTGACCAAGCCATTGTGTGCCACAGGTGTGAAAACACATTTGTCAGGATGTGAAAATGACAGCTGTACTGTTCATAAGGAGGTGTGAAAATGCCAGTGTTGGAAATGTGGAATGAAAATATTGCAAATTTGTGAAGTAACTAGAGTGCGTGGAAACTGCGAATGCACGCTTGTAACAGTAATTTTATGGACTTTCACCACCAAATTTTCAACATAGGCATTTTTCTCATGAACAGTGTCACCATCATTTCCTCAAACTATCCCGAAAACTGATTTCGCACAGTGACTGCGCTTATTCTGAACTGGATGTGAAAACACATTTAGGTCAGGAAATGTAAAATGACAGCTGTAGTGTTCATGAGGAGGTGTGGAAAATGGCAATATTGAAAATTTGGAGGAAAATATTACAAATTCAATGGTTATGAGCTGCAGATGGAAACTGTAATGCACACCATAAAGTAGTTTCATTTTTTATTTTTCCACTAAATTTGCAACATAGTTTTTGAGAGCCCTCCTCATGAACAGTGGCACTGTCATTTTCGTAATCAGTCCCGAAAGGTGATTCCACGCAGTGACTGTGAAATCACCTTTCAGGACTGAATAATGCCATGACAGTGACTGAATTCATGAGGAGGGGTCCCAATAACCCCCTGTTGAAAATTTGGTGTCAAAATTTCCCAAAATGTCCAAGATATGCACCAAAGTTGAAAAAAAACTATTTATGCCATTATACAGTTTACCGGCATTTCTTCAGTTCGCGGTCGGCTTTGAAAAGTGCAGACGCATTCCCAGTCCACCGAAGATCATCATGTTGGACTCCAGAGGTAAGTATGGGGTGAGGGGGGTGTGGAGAAGCAGGGTGTGCAGTGGGTGGGCACAGGTTGTGGGAGGGGGCAGGGAGACTGTGAGGGACCATTTTTTTACAGGGTGAAAAAAGGAACATTGCGGGACGGTTTTTGTTTTTCAGGCACATTTGGCATGCTGGGGTGGGCCCCAGCATGTCACCTGTATTGTTTTTGGGGGCTGTAGCTGATGGGGATTGGGCACCCCTGTCGGCACATGGGGCAAGAGAGGGGATTGGGCATCTCCCTGGCACACAACAGATGGAGAGCACATTATGCTGATGGGGAGGGCTTCCTGTTGGCTAAATAAACAGGGACAGGGACTGTAGCCAACAGGGATTGGGCCCCCATCAGCAAAGGAAAACGTGTTGGGGAGCGCATGATGCCAATAGGGGGTGGGCTCCCCCATCAGCAAATGAAATGGGTCGAGGAATGCTTCAGGGGAATGGGGTGCCCCTGTCACCATGTTTACATGTGGAGGCTGTGCCACTGCAATGAGAAGCTTACTTCTCATTGCAGCAGACATTTTCTTAGATGTGGTCGCCACATTACACCTTGCTGGTGTGGTGCCTGCATGCTGTCTTATTGGGGAATGAGTGACGCACCTATTGATGCATGCCCTGCACTCACCCACAGTGACCGCACTCCAAATCTGCTCCTACGTAATATGTTGGTCACACGCCTAGCCAACATAAAAATCACCGGACTGGCACTAAATCTCCTTCTGAACAAAAAAGTATATTGAGTTTTTGAAAGAACTGACTGGAGTTACTCATAGAGGTACTGAATGGTTTGCCACATGTGCCAGAATACTTCCAGCTGCTGAAGCAGCATGCAAGGAGGGGAGGCATCATCCTTGAATATAAGTTCAGATGCTGAGACAGCGAATGCTGATAAAGATGGTGGTGATAGTTGGGACTGAGAGTGAGATAGCCCAGGCTATGTTTCACATCATGATGACAGAACTTTCAGTTTTTCTGAATCTTGTGGTGATGAGGTCTGTAGTTTCAATGAGGGGGTAGGAGAGGATGCCACTGTAATGAATGAGAGGCAAGTGCAGACAAAAATCATATGCTAAACGTAAGAATAAGAAGATGAACATGAATGAGAACAATTCATGCCAACAAGGAATTGGCAGTGTAGGCTTTCCTTCAGATCCTTGACTGTACAAGAAATAGTGCCAGGCACTTTAGTACAAAGCAAAAAAGTAAATATTTAGTGTGGAATTTATTTTATATTGACCCTGCAGACAACTTTCAAGCTGTATGCAGTCTGTGCAAAAAGAGCATCAGTCGTGTTGGCAAAGCGGGACATTTTGAAACATCAGTAATGATACAACATGCAAAGGTGAAAAAACACCCAATTGAGTGGGGCAGGGCAAGGGACAGTGTGGTTGGTATGGGTGGTGGTGGTGGTTGTGGTGGCAGTGACCATAGTGACAATGAACTGGAAGCAGAAACTGACAATGAATCACTTGATGTGTCCTTGCGGTCTTCCTAGACAAACATAGATTTGTTTTCGTCTGACACCATTGAGTACTGCAAAATCCTAAAGTAGTAATCCATGTGAAAACAGTGTGAAAAATACAATCATACAAACATACATACATACCAACATACAAAGAAACAAGCAAAAGAAGGCCATTTGGTCTATCTAGTCTGCTCATATTGCAGGGTCCACAGCTTGAGCTACTGTCCCTGCCCTCCCTCCCCACTCCTCCCATCCTCTCTACCCATAATCCTTACCTTCTCCCATGCCTATCCCAACCTCTCTTAAAGCTGCCCTCTGTCTTCAAAAAATTTAATTAAAAACATTGTGTGATTCTCATCAACTAATATTAAAAGAAAATGTTGCAAAGACTTCAGAATTTACCTGCAAGCATCCAACATGCCAGCTGTTAAATGCAGCCACTGCAGAGCTGTTGGCCAATGGTTAACTCCCTTTTTCTTGTGCTGCCCAAAAAGGTTTCCTCAAGTTCATGAACTGGATTGAACCATGGTATACTGTTCCCTGTCAAACATATTTCTCGAAAAGACTATTCCACAGTTGAATGACTTAGTGTGTACTACAGTCATTAAAGCAGCAGTTCTACGAAATCAGGAAGTGACCTATCAAAATTCTGTTTTTGGCTGTAAGCATGTGGCCAAATTTCCAGTTTCCATACCTGTAAATGTTTTTTTCCAGTCATCTTTAGTTTTTTAGATATTTGCAACTTATTTGAAGTGTTGTAGCGCTACAACAAATATGGCGGCTGACTAATTTTCAGCTGCGCTTTTTCTACAGGTTACATCAGATCTTTTGACAACAGCAATGGGACCCTCTGCTGACCATTCCCGATGTCCCTGCAAGTCATTCACATGTGCAGTTGGCAGCAGAGGGGGTTCCAGTGCAACATGCTTAGTGGCAGAAATGTAAACAAAAGCAGAGAATAACTGAGCAAATTACTCGGTGATAGTACAATGCCAGCAAGAAAGAGTGCCAGGTATATGATTAGTAGGCACAGGGAATAAACTGTCAAAACAGCACAATTTTTTTTGTAGTACTGCTGCTTTAAGCAGTTGAAACTCTGAGTTGAAGTAGGTTCACATAACCAAAGATATATGGACCAGGAACCAAACAATTGACTACAAGACTGTTAAAGCTCATAGGGCAAGTTTTCAGTCAGAAAATAATAATTCCTGCTTTACCGTAAGCAGTAGAAAGCAGGCTGTATTATGTGCTACCACTTTTGAGGAAAACCACACTGCTGTGAATATTTTGCAGGAGCTGCAAAATTGATTTCAGAAATGACTTACTCCGCATTACTTCTCTAAAAGGTTCAAAGTGTCAGATAATGGTGTCAACAGAGTCAAAGCTGTTAGAGATGGCAGCTGACACATACCTTGTTTTGCACATTGTTTAAATCTTTTCATCCATAGTTTCTTAAATGAAAGAGAAATGTTGAAAACCTGTTGGGTTTTGCTAGGAAAATATTTGGGCATTTTAGCCACTCTGTGAAAGCTAAAAAGAACCCTGAAGGGGCTACAGAGGTCAAACAACTTATCATTGCATGCAATAATGCAGAAAGTTCCAACCCTCTGGAGTTCAACATTTTACATGTTGGAAAGGCTTCTTGAACAGAGAAAAGGTGTACATGACTACACCATGTAGAATAAAATAGGTAAAATAGATATCATGCTCAGTTCCAGCAGCTGGGCTCTACTTGAATCTTTGCTCACCTAATTGGAGCCATTTGAGGCTGCCACACAAGATGTCAGTGTGGATAGTGGAACTCTGAGTCAAATTCTTCCTCAAATAAGATTTTTTCCCATTTTTGTTGATGAAATAAAGAAAGACTTTCAGTCAAAAGAAGACACCACCACTGTTATCCTGGTAGATGACTTCAGTCTCAGACTGTTGACAGATCAGTAAATAAATGTCATGTTTAAGAATGATATCTATCTGTTGGCTGCATTGCTAGATCCCTTCCACTGATTACTTACTCACATGCTGTCACCTATTATACCCCCTCCTCCCACCCCCTACCACAACCTGCTGTGCCATTTTAACTCTCTACTACCATCCACAACCTACTGTGCTATTTTGACACTCTACTGTTGTCCTTCCCCCTTGCTATCCCCCCACACTGATGCTCTCCCTTTTTCCATTCCTAGTTTACCCCTATTGTTTTCAGCCTCTCTATTCCTTATCCATCTCCTCCCCTCTGGTCACCTGTCACATTCCACTCCTCCTACCTACCCCTTTCTCTCTCTCCTCCTTTTCTGCCTGGTCCTGTCCCACTTGCAGGGTTCTCTGTCATCTGGAAGAGGTATAGATCCTGACTCCCTCTCTTCTACCTTTCTTCCTTTCCCCCCACTTTCTAATCCTTACCACCTTGCAGGATTCTCTGTATCCTGAAGGGGTATAGATTAGCTCTCTCTTTCCCGCTCCTTTCCCTCACTTTCAAATCCATCACCCTCCCACCTCCCTATTTCCCTATCTCTTGCCTCCCCTCCTGTTCCTTTGACCCTCTTTTCTCTACTTCCCAGCTCCCTTTCTCTCCCTTCCCTTTCTGCCTGGTCCTGTCCCCCTTGCAGGGTTCTCAGCATCCTGAAAGGGTTAGATCTTTGCTGTTCCTCTCTTTACCTCTTCCATACCCCACCTTCCACCCCTCCCATCTCCACTTCCCCACTTGTCTTATAATTGCCCTCCCCTGGGTATGCAATAGCACTTCAAATCATGTGCTCAGCCTACTACTTCTAGCACTTCGAATGTGTTATCCATCCTCTAACCTTTACCCTAGTGGATCACCTGCTGTTGGGTGATTGCAATGTACATTATATCTGAAAATATTTTTGTTTATCCTGATCAGTTGGTCTGGGTTATTTCTGCTCTGTAATTGTACTACACTGTTTTATTTAAGTAATTGTATTTGTATTGCTCTGTTATTGCTATGTGTTATTCTTGTACCCCCCACCCACCCAGAATGCTTCTGGAAATGAGCTGTTTACAGCTCATGTTGTATTTCCTGATGAAACATTTTCCAAATAAAAAGTCCCCACTTTAAGTGGAACATTGACACCATCTTTGATGCAGGGGAAGACATTGAGTATTGGAGAGTTCTTCTGTTAACCAAATGTGACATTGCCCCACCAACACCATTAACGGATGTTAATGGTCAAACCAGTCAAACCCTTCTGAACCATCAGAGTTCACCTCTAACATAGACAATAACATTTCTATCAATTGTTCACAATCACTAGTGTCATCAGCAAGGAAAGGACATTTACAGGTACTTCTCAGCCATCCTATGTTCAGGATCAGAAAGACAAATCACTTCTGAGTCATCTTTAATAGTATGGACTAGTATACTGTAAAATAAGTGCAGCTGGTTCATCTTCCAGACTTGTAACTCTCTTACGCGGCACAATAATCTTGGAGAATTTTGCAGACCACACTGTGAGTGATCTGTAGGAAAATCTATTATTGTATAGGAAACAAAAGAGAACAATATGACCAGATCTAGCAAATCTTGCAATAATTTACTTCAGTTGTCCACCTTCAAGTGTATATTCAGAATGCATATTTAGTGCAACTGGAGGAATAGTCACTGACTTCAGAAACTTGCTAAGTACTGTAAATGTGGAACGGCTTACATTTCTCAAAATGAATGCTGACAATTTCCCAATTGTCCCAAACTCTGAACTATGTGATTCTGACCCTGAACATAAACAACACCCTGCAAATAGTGATACTGAATATGATGACTAGGCTGTGTATGAAACAGATAGAAGCATCACCACTGCCACCACACCAGCGACATGTGCCCCACTACTCTTACATTTCTTTTGCCAATTATGAGTTTTATATTATGTAACTTTGATGCCAACAATGGGTATAATTTATGGAAACAGCAGCAGCCTCTTTCAGAACAGCTGCACCTCTTACCTACCTCAGCAATGGCCACTATGGGTATAATTTCTGGAAACAGCAGCAGGCTCACTAAGATCTACTGTGCCTCTTGTACCTACCTCAGCAATGCCCACCATGGCTATAATTTTTGAACACAGCAGCAGGCTCACTAAAAGCAGCTTCACCTCTCATACCTGCCTCAGCAATATCCACCATGGGTATACATTTTGGAAACAGCAGAAGGCTCAATCAGAGCAGCTGCACCCCTTATACCTACCTCAGCAATGCCCTCCATAGGTATAATTTTTGGAAATAGTAGCAGACATACTCACAGCAGCTGTGCCTCTGATACCTGCCTCATCAATGCCCACCATGGGTATAATGTTTATAAACAGAAGCAGGCTTAATCAGAGCTGCTGTACCTCTTGTACCTGCCTCAGTAAGTCTCACCATGGGTATACATTTTGGAAAAAACAGCAGGCTTGCTAAAAACTGCTGTGCCACTCATACTTGATTCAGCAATGCCTGCCATGGGTATAATTTTTGGACACAGCAGCAGGCTCGCTAAGAGCAGCTGCACCATTTGTTCCTGCCTCAGCAATACCCACTATGGGTAAAACTGTTGGAAACAGCAGCAGGCTCGCTAACAGTAGCTGTGCCTCTTGTACCTGCCTCAGCAATGCCCACATGGGTATAACAGCTAGTGGTATGTGACAAACAGTGTAATAGTCCAAAAAAACAGTCTCATATGATTCTTATGGTCACATAGGGTTTGGTAATCAGGTAGTAGAATGGTCAGGTAGTAACTACCTGACCTGACCCAGCTACTAAGTTTTCATCTGGGTATTTTTAGGGTACTTTTGGGTACCCATGGGTAATCTTGAGGGTTGGGTATTTTAATTCTGGCCCATCCCTAATAGCCATCCTGGTGAATAAGAAAGGGAACTCAAACAAAAGTACCTCCAAAAAGAACAAACTTTGGACAGAGCCAGAATAGCTGCTAATGCATTAATATGACTAGCGATATAGAAGTAATGTACAGATTGTATAGTAGCAAACAGTGATGTGTACACACAGGCACTCATTAAGCACCATCCCTCATTCCGCTCCATATATTTAAAATCAGATACAGTCATGTGAGTTTCCTGCACAGTGGTGGATTTTACATATGGGTGCTGGGTCCCCATCACCACAATTTTTAAATGTCGGTTTGAAATTTCACTTTTTTATTCTTTGTGTGCCCAGCAGAATGTCTCTCTCTCTCTCTCTCTCTCTCCCCTTCCTCATTGCTCTCTTGCTGCTAATAGAGCACAAGCAAAAGAGATGGAGAGTGAGAGAGAGAGAGAGAGAGAGGATTGCTGATAATGGTCTAAGTTAGCTCTTTCATCCACTGCACTGTAATATGTTTCTCACACAAATCATCCACTTCTAATGCTAGAATGAGGCATGAGATCTGTAAATCCTGCAGCAGTACTCACACTTTGAAGTAAAACATAAACTGAAATGTATTTACTAAGCAGGGAGTCATTGTACCTTAGTGAACAAGATCGGTTTGCGATTGACACCACAGTATTATTCAATACCCATCAATGGATTTGCACATACCGCCTCAGCTCACCTCACACATTTTTTAACTGTACTACATAAAAAAATGTTCACCATTCCCTTTTCTTCGCTGGGCATTGTCCTTATCTCTGCTTATACTAACCAGTTTCTCCCTCTCTGCCTGCTTGCTGGCTGATGGCTCTGCAGCTTGCAATCACAGAAACTGTTTAATTTTGCCTTGAAGAAAGCATGGCTCAGAAAAGAAACTCTCCCTGACTCTTCTCTGGCTGCTGCATTGGGCACAAACAATGACAACCTGCAGTGGACAAAAGAGCTAACTCAGTCCACTATTGGCTATGCCCCCCAGCACCTTCTCTCACTTTCCCTCTCTCTCTCTCTCACTCACACTTGCTGTCTAGCTCATGTTGTATCAGCTGACAAAGAGATCATGAATGAGAGAGAGAGAGAGAGATTTGCTGAGTATGCAAAGAATAAAAAAGTGACATTTCAAACTGACATTTAAAAAGGAAGGGGTGGACATGCACCCCAGTGCCCATGAAATATGTCACTGTGCAGGAAACTCATATGACTGTATCTGAATTTAAACATTTGAAGCAGAAAGGGGAAGAGTACTTAATGTGTGTCTGTGTTTGTGCATCACTATTCACTACTACCCAAACCACACATTACTTTGATATTTATTGTCACATTAATGCATTAGCAGCTGTTTTGGCTCTGACCAGAGTTTGTTGTGGAATAGCGCACCCTGTTTGGGAAAGGGGTCTATATGGATGACATCAATGTTGGTGGAGAAGTCAGGCTTGTGGTCCAGCCACAGGCCAAGGCATTTGAAGTGGGAGATGTTTGCAAGAGAGAATCCATCCTGAGTCATTAAGACAAGAGATACATGGACCCTAGCAAACCTCTTTAGGGGTAGAGTAGGCAATCTACAGGGTCTGAGCTGTGGTGTTCAGTGAGTAAGACTGGCTACAGTAGATTAGTTCTACCTGCTAAGTTACTAGAGCTGGGGAATTCCAAGAGTGTGGGGCCTGTAGGGGGCAAGTGGGGCATACCAAGTTACTGAGCAACAGGGGTGTCAAAGCTCACTGATTAATTTTTGCACTTGTTGTGTCACTATAAAGGAAAACTACCTTAGGGTGGGAGGGTGGATGGGTGGGGAGTACTTAGCTGTGCTGCCTTTTGCCTGATGCATCAAGACAATGGGATCTTGTAGAGTCCCAAAATTCTGCTAAGAACTGGTTCCTAACTGGGGGATGCTGAGGAAACACTAGGGAGGGCTTCTGATGCACTGCCCTCTCAACCCTACTGAGTAGAGGGTGTTTGTAGCTGGTGAAGGAAGTTGCAAAAGGTGAGTGGGCTGGTTTAGAGTAAAGGGACATGTTGAAATGAAAGAGTGAGAGAGAGAGAAAGAGAGAGAGAGACAGAGAGAGAAGGGGGGCTGCTAGAATGCAGCTGGAGGGAGCCAAGGAGTAGTGAGAGACAGCCAGATACATATGGGGCAGTACAATGCTTAGAAATGAATTAAACTGAATTAAACAGCAGCACAATGTATTTCAACTAGCTGGTTGGTATCAAATGCTACAGGTATCTAAAGCAAGTAAAATGTCATACAGGAAGCATGTAATGCATAAAATACAGCATATTCTGTAAGGTAGTGAAACAGTAAATATAGCAGGTTGAGACAGGCTGTAATTCTCTTAGCTAGCTGAAATCAGTGCCCAGTTTTAAAGAGAAATGCCTCAGTGAAGAGCACGCTTGCTCTTAAAGCACTACTCCAAAGAAGGCAAAAACAAGCAAATGTACAAAATGTTAGGGTTTAAAAGTCAATCAGAAATGTTTCACTGACTGCTGCTACTGCTGCCTGTTGCCTGATGCGTCAGGACCGCTTGGTCTCCTAGAGTCCCTAAATGGTGCTGAGGACTGGCTCCTGCCTAGGGATGCTGGGGAGGGCTCCTGGTGCATTTCCCTCTTGATCCTACTGAGCACAGGGTTTTTGTACCCAATGTGGGCTGGGAGGTGGTATTTGATAGACAGAATATTTGGAAGGTGTTTAATTCCTTTTATCAGAAGTTGTACAACTCTGAGATATCTCCATCCCCAAATCAGTGCAGGTGGTTTCCAGAAAGCTGGGGTATCTCCAATTTTGAAAGAAACTTCTTGGTTGCTTGACCAGCCTCTGTCCAGGAATGAACTCCTCTAGGTAAGTGGTAAACTGTGGTGGCGGTGAGGGGGTCTAAGGCACCAAGTCCCAGTAGGATTCCTGCTGACTTCCTGAGGGCCTTTGCTCCATTAATACTGGAACTGTTCCAAGACATGATTGAGGAAAACTAAGGAAGAGGAGGATTTGCTCCCCTCCACATGATCTGCCATAACCTCAGCACTACCAAAACTGGGGAATGATCCCACCCTCTGTACTTCTTACTTCCCTATTTGTCTCCTAACAGCAGACTATAAAGTTATTTCACACACAATTGCAGCCCAGCTAGAAACTCACTTACCCAATGCATACTGTACATTAGGATCAGGGTGGATTTGTGTTGAGACAGCAAAGGAAACACAATATCCCCAGAATCCTAACTATCATTAATGCCTGCACAAAAAATTTCAAATTCCATGAAGTGGTGATCCTAGCCCTAGATGCAGAGAAAGCTTTTGACCATGTGAAGTGGTGGTACATGTTTGCTACCCTACAGCAATTTGCCTTTGGGGAATAGCTCATAGAGTGGATTAGGATGATGTATGCTGCTCCAGCCATGCAGACCTCAGTCAACTGGTTTCTGAATCCTACATTTATTTATTTATTTGCTTTTGTTAACCGGGTAAGCACACTAGACAGCCAAGTGCCTATTTTCAGGTGCAACCCAGGAGGATTACAAAGGTACAAGCAAGAACGTCAGGCAAATACAGGGTACAAACAAAAGCATCAGGTACATAAAAATATATCTGGAGGTATTTAGCATCATAATACAGGCAGAGGCAATGAATGTCTACAGACAGCCCAGTAGATCAACAAGATATGACACATCACTAACAGACAAGACAAAGCAAATCAGGGTACATATGAGATCATCAGGCACAGTAGATACCATCAAGAGGTAGATAAACAGTGTGGTACAGGTGAGGTCAACTAGGCAGCTAAAGGGTCATCTAGGGGACCCAGCATCTATGGTGCCTACCGAGGCAATGAGCAATTTAAAGGACAAAGTGCTTGCGGTAGCTGGGGATGCATCACCCAGCAGTTGAGACCAGGTTGTAGAGGCTCAGGTGCAAAGGCAGGTGGAGGCCAAGTTTAGGAAGCCCCATAGGGAGGCTTTGAAACAGTGATGGGAGGGGGAGGAGTGGGTACTGGCTGGCAGGGAGTTCCACAGCCTGGCTGCATAGGCAGCAAAGGCCCGATCACCTATTTGAGTGTGCGTTCTGGGAACCAGGAGGACCTGAGAATCACTGGATCGCAGGTGGTAGGAGGGATTTGCAGGCTTGAGGGATAAGGTGAGAGCTGGAGGGATGACTGTTCTGATGATGTTGTCGATGAAATTGCCAAGGATGAAGGTGCGATGACTTTCCAGGGAAAGTCACTCCAGCCGGGAGTATAGATAGCGTGAGGTGAGGAACAGACAGTGCAAAGTGGCATATGTTGTTATACCTTGGGCAGGGGGACCAGGCAGGGATGCCCATTATCTCCCTTTCTGTACATTTTGACCTTAAAACTCCTGACAGCAGCAAGTAAAAATCATTGGGGCATTGATGGATACAGGTGAGGAGAGGAGCATAAAATGACCCTCTTTGTAGACAACTTCTTTTTATTTTTACAAAAAAACTGAGGATCTCCCAAATGTTCAATCCCTCCTCATATAATATGGGTCCTTGTTTGTTCATAAAATCAATTGAATATAGAGTGAGATTCTGCCAGTTGGTGGAATGCATAGGAAGGCCCTCATTCACAGCCCCCTGGGTCTACAGCTGGCAGATGCTATTAATTACTTTGGTGTCCACATCCCCACTAGACTGTTCCAGTTGATCCCTCAAAATTATAGAACACTACTCACTAATCTAGCAAAGGACTGTGATAGACTGAAGGAGGTCCCACTCATTCTCCTGGGTAGGTTAAATGTGATGAAAATGTCCCTTCTTCCCAAGTGTTTGTATCTTTTTCATTATCTGCCCATAAATATGCTGAACAAAATTTTTAAACAGATAGATACCATTTTGCAGTTTTCTCTGGAAAGGAAAGGAGTCCTGCATTCTCAAAGGAATCCCCCAGCTCCCCACTGGGCAAGGTGGGGTGGCTCCCAAACTTTACTGGGCAGCTCAGTTCTCTTTTCTTCCCACAGGGAACACCCTTCTTACCTGGCTAGGCTCACCCTTGAAGAAGAGGAAGCAGGGGTAACATGAGGAGATAACTCTCATCTTCATCTATGCCTCCCACCTAATATCATGAGTATAGCTACCCTTTCACCAACAACCAGGTGAAAGTGTGAGTTGTAGACCAAAAAGACTTGAATGTACCACAGAAAATGTCAGTGTATACAGGCATACAGGTAAACTGGCACAGTGGACTGTTAAGGTGGTACAAGAAAGGCCCTAGGCATCTTGTGCAACTGTATGAAGGGTAAAGACTAATATCCTTTGAAGAGCTGAAGGGGAGTTGGTTCTTGCATGCAGATGATATGTTTTCCTACCTACAGGAAGGGCGGAGGCTCATGGGAATAAATGTGGTCACTATGGGTGGCCCTCACTCTTCCCCTTGGAATAGGAGCTGTAAAGGCCCCAACCATGTATTAAACTATTTTTTGGTCTATTATAGAATGCTTCTAAGAGGAGTGACCCCCAAAACAGAGAATTATTTTAAAATGGAAGAAGGGTCTGGGTATTACAGTAACCTCGGAAATTTGGAAAGAGGCTGTCAAACACTTAAATAGTTGTTCCAGAATCAATAAATTACATCAAATTCAGTTAAGCTACAGTATATGTATAGATCATATATCTCACCTGTTAAGTTACACAGCATTAATGTGGATAAGTCAAAACAGTGCCCTAAATATAGAGATGAAGACAGCACATTCATACATATAGTTCACCTTTATCTAAAGATTTTAGCCTTTTGTTCTGAAGTACATAGAATAATGGTGGAGACCATGGGCAGAATACTGCCCAGATACCCTTTGGAGTTCCTTCTGGGGGTGGATCCTGTCAGCCATGAGCTTAGCCATGATCTCCAGCTCTGGTCCCTCGCTCTTATAAATGCCTGCAAAACTACAGTAAAGCACAGTGTTGTGTTTCAGAAGCTCTTCCCTCCATTCACCAGTGTCCAATAATCTCCAGCTATTCTTATGGATAGAATGAGCACAACTGACTGCTTCTGGGCAGTGTCAGAGATTTGGGGACATGTGGAATAAACTAGAGAGGGCTATAGTGGAAGGCACATTACCTGTGTGAAGTCATCCTACCAACATATGGGAGGAGAGGAGCTTACCCCCCAATTTTTTCTTCATGTGCCCTAGTACATCCCAATGAAGCAGGGGCCATACTAAATCATTCTAGTTCTGATAGCTACTATTCTATCATTTGGCACCCATGATGGTTCATTATTTGCATTGCTATGTGTTACCAGGTTTTGTTCCATGGTCTATTATCAATTACTTATCAAGTATCACTTGTTATCAACTAATACGTATGTTCATCCATGAATCATGTACTAGTACCTGTACTTAGAATGTGGACACTTTTGTACAGAAGTTAATGTGCCTGACCTTATATTGTACTGTTGCTGATGTGAATCATCAATTAACATGTTTAAAAAAATTACACCATCATACAATTACCTCTATGTAGCTAATTATGTTGACCTGTTACAGAACACCAATTAACTGCTCAGAAAGTTCAGTATAGTCCCACTGTCCATTATAGGCAGGGTGAATGTCCTGAAAATGACTATACTGCCCCATTTCATATATCAGTTTCAGGTCCTGCCTGTTCCTATACCACCTAACATCTTTAAACAGCTTAAAACATGTTGCAATAATTGGATATGGACACAACATATCACAAGGATATGAGGTAACCAGTTAGCATTTCCACCCTGGAAGGGGGATTGGGGCTCCCAACATTGAAAAGTACTACTGGGAAGCAGTGAAGTAAAAGGTATTCTACTGGAACAAGCAGTGATTCAACATTTTCACCTCATGGTAATGCTACATAGCTCTACAGAGACACAACAGATGGCAGCATAGGAGAGTTGGGGATATCTCATTTGCTCAGGTTTTGGCATAGGATACATGGACAATTGGGATCTGACACCACATACACTAACTTAACAGCTTTATAGGACAACCTACTGCTCCCTGAGTTTTTAAGTGATCTAGTTTTCAATTATGTTAAGAGAAAGGCATTGTCCTGTTGGGAACATGTTTATAAGCAGGGAAGGATGCTGTCCTTTACAGAGTTGAGCCAAACATTTGGAATCCCACTTACACATGGCTTTAAGTGGAGACAAAGCACTTTCGGAATTTGGTCCTTCCATCACCTTTGCAGTTGCAGGAACCATCAGAAATACTGTAGTTAGAATACTGCATAACTCCACAGAAACAAGGTGTCTGGTTACATGATCATGTGGCCATATTCTACTGGTGGACTCATCCAAATTATTAAATCATTGTAGCAAGTGAGAGGAATGGTTTGAAGCCTCCATTTCAGTGGAGGAAATACCACTGCAGATCAAATTCGAGTTAATACAGTATTTCACAATGCAGATGGCCTACTACATGCCAGATAGGCTGTGCAGAATGTCCAAGCAACATAATGGATTTTGTGCAAAATTAAAAGAGGCAATTACCTCACATAATGTATATCTGCATGAAACTGGTCAGTTCTGGGAGGATGTGGATGCATACACAGTGGCATCCTATAGGTCCAGATTGATTTGGAAGCAAAAATTGTGCTGCTAGATGACCTAGAAGATCTATTCAACCTTAAGGAAGGCCCTTGAAGGCTGGTATATCTGGTGATAATATTAGAGATCTTAACTCAATGGAAAAATGAAGCTTCAACCTTGAGTAAAGTGTAGTTGAATAAGTTAGCAGAATGTGCACAAATGGAAAAAAATAATCTATAGATCCAGGGGCAGTCTAGACCTTAATGAAAATACATGGAAAAGTGTATACTTGGACAAAAACAGGTTGTCCCTACAAATGACAACAATGAGACAGAATGGAATTGGTCATACTTCATAACCACTGGTTGCAAAAGAGAACACTATAACAAAACTCCACATTTACTGAGTAGTTTTCACTCATGAATTGTTTTTTATTATTTAAGTGCACTAAACAATTACTTATTTACTACTTTTAAAACTTGTTCCTCTTTTCTTCCTTGTACTCTATGTAAGGATTACCCATGACAGAGTGTGGGTTACTGAGGAATTAATCCATGCCCGGGAGGGTTGTGGCCTGGGGCCACAGGCTGAGTGCTGACAACCACCTAGGCATGGATTAATTCCCCATGTAACCCACACTCTGGAGTGGATTAATGGACTTATACCATGGTCATGGAAAATAGGGAGTTTACGTTATGGACAGGCATGCCAGATATGGGTGATGTTGGAACTCTGTGTTTTATTAAACAGAATGAAACACGGAATGTTTACTCAGCAGGAAGAGGACAGTGTAGAGCAGAGTGCAATGGCACTCAGTATACAACCTGTGAGTGGTCTGCTAGCTGGTAGCAGAGAACAGCAACATAGGGAAAAATAAGTCTCTCTCACAAGAACATGCAATGCTTTAATTTACACATGGGAGCAAAATTCACATCGGAGGAACATGAACTTTCTTTACCTCTCACAGAGACACAGGAGCAACTTTTAGATTGGAGGGATGTGAATTTTCTTGCCTCTCACACAATGGACATGACAGTAAGTGTATAGAAAAATATGTGTGTCTCACAACAACATGCAAATGGAATTAACTGTATCCTCCTCAGTAAGTGTAATCTTACAGCCCAGAAGCCGGGGAGGGGGGGCAGGAGAGTCAGGAGACAGAAATGAAGGCAGGGATGTAAGAGGAAGGAGGGAGCAGTATGTGACATCTACATGACAGCAACATTCGCATCAGAGGGATGAGTAACAGGAGTTGGGGTACAGCTGGAGAGGGACTACTCAGGAGGGAGGTTACAAGGAGTCGGGCATGCTACAGCCAGGGAGGTTAACAATGCACAAACACAAATCAACAGTAACAAGTGCAGGTGTAGGACAGAGCAGAAGAGGGAATGCCACATGAGCTCACTCTGTCTCTCAGCTTTGTAGGAAGCAACTGTGGACTGAGTATTAATCATGACTAATGATTAAGTCCACATTCATTACAGATGAATCCTTGAGCAACTTATAAACATCATGACCTCAGAAGAAAAAGTGTTGTTATTTTTCTAAAAGAACAAAAAGAGTCCATTTCAGAATCTTTTCTCGGCAGCACCATAGATAAACAACAACAACAAAAATCGAAAGAGACCTAGGACTAATTATATCAGATGACCTAAAGGAGGGTAAGTAAAGTAAGAAGGCAGTAAGGAGGGCTGGGGGATACTGGGATGCATAGGAGAGGCATCAATAGTAGAAAACAGGAAGTTGTTATCCCTCTGTATAGACAGTTAGTGAGACCCCATCTGGAGTACTGCATGCAATTCTGGAGACCCCATCTCCACAAAGACATAAACAGAGTGGAGGTTGTTCAGAGGAGGGCAACCAAAATGGTGCAGGGTCTACATCAGAAGACATATGAGGAGAGACTAAAGCAGCTTAATATGTATACCTTTGAGGAAAGGAGGGAGAGGGAGAACATGATAGAAACTTTCAAGTATTTCAAGGGAATTAACAAAGTACAAGAGGGTAGCATCTTTCAGAAGAAGAAATGTGCAAGAACAAGGGGGCACAATTTGAAGATAGAGGAGGAAGGCTCAGAAGTAATATTAGAAAGTATTTTTTCACAGAGAGGGTTGTGGATGCATGGAACAGCCTTCCTTAAGAGGTTGTGGAGTCAGGAACAGTGGGAGAATTCAAGAATGCATGGGACAGGCACAAGGCAATTCTAGTGGGCGGTAGGAGGAAGTAAGCTGTTGATTAACTAGAATCTGCAGCTTATCTATCAGGTAGAGAAATAAGCAGACTAGGTGGGCCAAGCAGTCCTTAACTGCCATCAAATTCTATGTTTCTATGTAATCCATGGTCACCTGATGGCTCCTGAAGAATTGGAGCAAACCATTTTCCCTGGCCATGGTATGATGCTTTTTCTCTCCTGCCCTTTCCTTAATTTCTCATCTCCTTCTTAATCTTCTCATCTCACCCCTAGGTACAGAAAAAAAAAGTTGAATGAATGGACAGAAAAGCCGAATGAATGGACACAAGTTTAGATTTTAAACACTCAACTGAAGCTGAAAGGTTAAAACTACCTGCTAACAATAATTAATGTAATAGTCTATTTGCATAACTATCTGCAGAATAATAAAGAGTTTTAAAATCAACTGCATGTTTTCATGTGTGTATGTACTTTTGTACCTTTCTTAAAAACAAATAAAATATGTTTGAAAATAAGTTGAAATTTAAAAAAAAAGTTTTGCTTGGATAAATATTGATGAAAATCAACCTCATTTGCCGAGGACAGTTTTCTACCCAGTTAACCTGAACAGTAGGCAAATGATCTATGATGCTGCCTAGAAAAGGTTCTGAAATTGACCCTTTTTGTTCTTTTAGAAAAATAGCAACACTTTTTCTTCTGAGGTCATGATGTTTATAACTTGCTCAAGGATTCTTCTTTAATGAATGTGGGCTTAAACATTAGTCATGAGATAAGTCTCATATTATACAGCAACTACTGTATTAAAATATTTTGTCTCACATATATAATCAGTATTAGTGGACTGATAAAAATTATTTTATTTATTTATCCACATTATGGAATTACCAAAAGATTTCAGTACTAAATAATATCACTATTGCATCAGCAGCACCTGTAGTCAAAAGACTGCATCATGAAATGGCTGGTTCTTCCAAAAATCATCTTTAAGTAAAAGTCTTTTTTTATATCAAAAAGAACAGTCAAACACATCAGGCCAAATGGTTTTAAAAGGATAAGACATTGATCTTCATTCATGAATGAAGACTTACTTTGAAGGTTTTTATCACTCATGGGGATAAATGTCATAACCAATTCAGAGCCAAAGCCATTATGTTTTTCTTTCTGATATATATTTTATATTGTTATGCAACAGGCATTAGTTCTGACATGTGGCTAAACAGCACTGCATTTATAGTAATATTTCTTGACACTTTGACATTTTTAAAATGGCTGATATATAACATGGAAAATGGAAAAAGCACATGAAAAATATGATGCTTCAGGAAAAGTATAAAGAGTTTTGTTGCTTACTGAACAGGTCTTACAGTAAGAAAACATTGAATAATGTAACAAAAAGATTGTAATAATTGTAGTAATTTACTGAGCACAAACTCATTGCCATTCCCTGAAAAAGGGACTCATCTGTCTCAGTGGGCCCACCCAGTTATCAAAATTCAAATAGAACTTAAAAATATGTATACATTCTAGAGAATAATGATAATTAATAAAACATAATATATATTTTTGCTGCACTCTTCAGTGAAGACAACCTCACCAATGGAAGTACTATAAAAAGATGCGCATATATTGGCAGTATTTATTTGTAATTTATTGATGATGAAAGTCTAAGCTGTGACAGTTCATTGTCTTATAGGTCAAAAACCTTTCCTGCCACCTGAACAGACTAAGACAGATAATGTGCTTTGGAAAAAATAGGCACAGCCATATTTTATTTTATTTGTTTCTTTTTTCTTTTCTTTTTTTATTTATTTAAAATTTTGGTAACTGGGAAAGGCACACTGAGCCAAGGCTCATTTCCAAGTGTGAGCCGGGGACAGGGGTAACAAGAACATACACAGGATTAACATACAGTCAATACAAGTGGAAAACACAGTGTAGGCATGGCAGGTTACAAGACATTTTAAGATTTTATTCAGAGAACAGGGTTATACATTTGGATGCATAATTGCACCAATTATTGAATAGTATGTAATGATCAGTTACAGCCAAGTCAGTATGATTTGCACAGCAAGGTGGTCATGGCAAATCATTCATCAATCCAGTCATCATCATGATCATCACAATGGTTGTTCCCTTACCTCCAGGGGAGCCAACTGAATGGGTACAAGTCACAACAAGGAAACCAAGCTCCAGAGCATGAGGGATGGCTCTGAGCCAGGTGCTGATGTGCCTCTCACCCATCAGAGGGTGTTGCATTCCATGAGCAATGCCCAAAGATGCTATTTCTCTGACTGTCCCTTAAATGGGGAACTCCAGCCATCTGGACCCTCACCTCTTGTCAGCTTCAGTGGCGATACACCTGAAATGTTGCATGATTTCCTACTCTCTCCTGTGTACAAATCTAGCGAGACTATTGTGCCACCACAGGATGAGCACATCATAAATGCTCATCTCCCTAAAAGCACTTCAGGCCACTATTTCTACAAAAGTACTTTGTAGGTCATCTGAGAATCTACCATTCCCTAGGCTGGACAGGTACACTTCATCCTGGGCATATAGCTATGGTACCATTATCACAATGTCATCATGCATCAGGATAGACCCCTGAATAGTGTCAATGAACTGCCACATCTTTATGTTTTTCAATCTACGTGATCTTTCAGTTGCTGTGTGGGCTCAAGCATGATGACAATGCCTTCTTTGAATAATGTGAGACCACACAATGTGTACCCAGGGCCAAGTGTATTTCAAGAAGACCAAGTCCTCTTTCATTATTCGTAATAGTTCAAGTGATTTTTCAGCTCCCACATCCTTGTCTTCCATGTGTACAATCAATATGATGGTGGGCCCCCGTTGCTGAGCTTCAGCTAAGATCCATCATAGCAGAGAACTCCATCTCATCACTTGCCATCCCAACCAATGTTCTTTGACTTGCCCAGAGTCCAGAAACAGCTTCTCACCTCCCTGGAACTGCTGTGCTCTGTTGACCATCCAATGAATATATGAGTGCTAGTAGATCCACACCTGCTTGACCCAGGAACTGTCACCTGTCAACAAAGAAAACACAAGTTACAAAAAATGCAGCCTCACATATCTCCCAAAAGCCTGTGACTTCCAATGGCCAAGAGACTAAATTTCATACTCCATAAACCCTTCTACTCTGGCATATGAGGCAGCCCCTATGTGGAAGTAGAGGATTTTAAACTCCTTTGAATCCACCTCCACTCCTCTCATGGCTTCCCACAACACATGTCAAAATAGAAAGAATGTCAAAGCGGACCTGTCCTCATGTTGAAAAAATGCCACTCCTAAGGGAGCCTAACAGGACAAGTAATTTTGCACCCATGCTCTGGTGTTCCACTGTAGCCCCCGGGGGTGATCTCACACTGCAACCACACCCCAGGTTCCTCTCTATCTTGCTTCTATGCAACTGGACACACACACACACCATTTGCTATCACTACCACATCATCATCATCATCCACCAAAGTCATCAGCAAACAGGTTGCCATACATGGCTTTACCAGCTCAGACACTTGAAAAGCCCCACAAAGGCTACCAAAAAGGCTGTTGTAAACAGCTGGACCTCTGATGGTGCTGAGCACACCCTTAACAACACTTCCTAAACACTATCCAGGAATGCCAGGCTAATTGGCCACCTGCCATCCTGTTGGACGTGGACCCCCAGGGCCTACCCCTATAACATGTTTTGAAGGGGAAAAGCCAGCATGGCTTCTGCTTGCCACATAACCTTATAAAATCATGGCAACCCCACTAGGTGCAGCCCCTCAGTTACCAGCACAGACCTTTTCTGTCTCATGTAGATGATATATGAGCACAGCTGGTTCACTGGGAATGGACACAAATACCCCACCCTGGGCCTGCTGGACACCAAGACATTCTCCACACCATCTATCTGCCACCTGCATGCTGGTGCTAAAGAAGACCTTAAACTCCCAGGCTTCAGAGTCTCCAATTCTGAGAAATAAGCTGGGCCTTTCCCTTGATGCCTCTCACTTCTGGGGCCAGCTCTTAGAATCTCCACCACTGTGAAGGAGAAATAGCATCAGCAGTAGTGAATAGCCTAGTGGTTTGGGTAACAAGCTGTTAATGAGCTTGGTACATCCATCAGATCTGGATTTGATTCCCACAATCTCCACTTGCATACTGTGTAACTCTAAGCAAGTCACTTAACCATCCCAGTGGTCCCGAGTCGCCGCTGAAAACAGGCACTTGTGCCTAGTGGACCTTAACCAGTTACCACAAGAATAAAATAAAAAAAAACCAAAACCTTGGCACATGTACCATTCTAAACTGTATATTGAGAACTTGACACTATAGTACAAAAACCTGCATGAAAGTACTTGGCAGGCCCTCGCTCCCAGCTGACAGTTTATGGTTTAAACTACCTTGTTATTGTCTGTCCTGAAGAGCACCTTCCTGTCCCTCAGCTGCTCCTCCCATATGACTAGGGCTACCACAATAAAGACAAAGTCCAGCAGCAGTAAGCAGTTCTTCTGGTTCCCATGGCTGGGGCCATTGGCCCATGCAGCATGCTCCTCCAAAGTAAACCCCAAATCTTAAGCTTCCAGATGCATCTGTGAAAAGCTCTAGCTTCTGGCTGGAGGCTGGCTCTGGGCAAATGGCCATCCCATTAAAGCAATTCAAAAATGCCAGCCACATACCCAGGTCATCTCTCAAGGCTTCTGTCACTCATGTTCTGTGATGAGACTTGGTACTCCAGAGCCCACCTTTGCCACCTGAACCTCCTGACCATAGGGTTGACCTTGCAACCAAAATTATGGTCTCCAACCACCTGCTGCAATTCATGTAAGGTGATCTTGTGAGCCTTAAGCAGCCACTTGAGAAGGTTCCTAAGGACCATCATTTTATCTTGGGACAGCCAGAATTCTGTGGCAACCAGGTTAATCTCTATGCCCAACAAGCTGTGTCTTGTGAGCTGCCCCTCTATCTTCCTATAGACCACATACACTCTCAGGTCACTGCAAACCCCTTGAAATGCCTCCATTAGCTGGCCACAGTGTTCATTTCCTGCCCTTCCTTCAAACAAAAAGTCATCAAAGTAGTGGACTACTTCCTCCCTACCTGCTCTAACTATTTTGACCCAACGTAGAAACATGCTTAGCTGTTCAAAGGCAGCGCAAACCACCACACACTCCATTAGCATGCAATTATTGATGTAATACTGACCATCAAATTTCATACCCAACAAATCCCTATTGCCTGGGTGCACTGGTAAAAGCCTAAATGCAGACTCTGCCCAAAAGAGACCCAGCTCTACCTCCTGCACCTCCTCGATTGCCCTGTCTAACAGTGTATATGACACTGATGTGCAGACCGGGTCAATATTATGGTTGACTGAATCTTCCTGCAGATATGACAAGTGGTTTATCATCCAATATTCCCTTGGTACCTTTTTTGGAACCAGACCAATGGTGGAAACCTGAAGGTGAGGCAAGGAGGACATTGAAAAGGGCCAACATACCCTTCCTGCTACAGTCTCCATGGTTAACTTCAACCTCTTTATGTCCGGTCATTACCTGGCAGACTTCAGGTTCTCCGCCTCTTAAGCCTTGCAAGGACACTCATACAGTATCCAAAAGTCAACCTAGAAGCCTTCTGCAAAGACATGAGTGGCCACACTATTTGAGTAATCCACCAGCAGTCTCTAAATGCATTCCACTTTTATTGGAGTTGGGAGTCTTGTTGTGGCATTTTCAAAATGGGTGAAAGGAAGTTGTCCCCTTCTTGCACTGGTTAAAAGGATGCAACAACTACACACTCATGCTTAAACCGACATGACTGTTTTACAACATCCATGACTATAATTATAACAGTGCCCTCCCCCCACCCCCTCGCACCACTACCCTGCATGCCCTTCTTTAGTGACAAGGCTCTTCTAACCAGGAACCCATGGTATTAATGTTGTACTCCCCATCATAAATCTATTGCTGACAGCAGAGGCAAATTCAGCTAGTCCCATGTGTTGCCTGGCTCATTCTATTTACACCTGTGGAATTCTTCATCGTACTCCAGCCATGGCCACCTGAGCTTTCTGGTGTGCATGGACATGATCTGATAGTAGTATAGTAAGTACATGGTCTTACTTCCTCTGTTGGTTTTGTCTGTGTCAGCAGCCCTGCAAATATTGCAAAGCCAGCCAACCATTTCACTCAAATGTGGCTAATCATAACCTTCCATTTTTTCCCCATGCCTCATCTTTCTCTTTCTTATCATTTTCCTCTTCTGGGTCTCTGAGGCTGCTTACCAACATAAACACACCCATATGCTCCCCATTCACAATTTGCTGCTTAACCTTCTCCAACAGATAGGACCTTACCAACTTGCCAGGCTCACCAAACCAATGTATGTCAGCTGCAGCACCCTGCTTTGGCAAATTAAAAATGGCCATACGCACTGTGGATGAACCCCACAAGGTCCCATGGTCTCCTTGCAGCATCTGCCTGCTTTTTCACCTGTGCTACTATGAATGTGAGGACCTTATCCAACTTCTGCTTAATAGCAGAGGGACCAGCTGGGAGGAGGAGGAGGGCAGAAAGCTTTAGAGATGGCCTTCCTGATGGTTGTGGGTTTCTTGGCTGTGGTAATGCAAGTGACAGCACAGGGGATGAAACTTGCCCTTAAGACTGAAGCTAAGGAAACCCAGACACCAATGGTGGTAGCACTGGACCTGGAGTACTGGGCAGCACCAAAGTCTGAGGAACTGGAAAAGGAGGTACTAGGACTGGTGTCCATGTGGGGCCTGGTTCAAGGGGTGCTGGACCCACTGACTCAGGGTGAAGGTTGCCTCTGGCCTTCTGGAACTTTACCCCCCCCATTGCCTTCATGGTCAATTTGGCACACCTGATGAGAGAACACCAAAGTTCTCTGCAATAATTCCCTCATCTCTTCCTCATTTATATTTTCTAAATCAGGCCTACCTGGATGAGTGTTCACCAGAGCTGGCAGTTCCTAAGTGGACTTCCTGGTCCTGCTCTTCTCAGTTGAGGACTGGTGCTGGAACATCTGGACTTGGATCTACAGGAGTCCCTGGCTGTGGTTGTGACTCCAGGTTAAGGACCTGCCTGCCTAAGGCCATCTGGATTCTGAAATAGTGCCTCCCACAAGGTCTTTCTTCATTGCCAACTCACCACAGAGTATATTGTACAGAAAAACAGGTGCTACTGAGGTTGCATTAATAAATTAAACATCTTGTTGAGGTGCTGTGCTGTTTACCATCAGAATATGTTCTGGCACCCTATGAATACATCCCCTGAATGAGACCAACATGCAAAGTTAAAAGGCAGAAAGGCAAGTAAACAGAGGAGACACACCCAGGGACCTGCTGTGTTCAGGCACACAATTAATTACTGAAGTAAACTGGGAGGAGGCCGGGACCAGCTACAAGGCACATGTGTACATTTGAAATACATACTAGCAGTTCCTTTGCTTTACAGCAAACTGCAGGCAGGCAAGCAAAAAAGTATCCCAGTCCAGACTTGATATGGTCATCAATAAAACATAGCTTTTATTCCTTCAGTTAAAAGTTCTGCAAATGTTCACTAGTTGCATAAAGTGGCCATAAAGTGCAGATTCCCAAACCCCACAGCACTCAGCACCAAGTTAAAAGACAACATTGTAGATGGGGATTTAGACTTTTGCTAATGGTGACCACTTTCATTATTTTAGGCATTAATTACAAAATGTAAATAAAAGCTACCCCTTATGTAGCTGAGTTCAGGTTTGTCCCTTTGGTCAGCTGCCCATGAGCCCTGAGATTTGTGTTTTCAGTTTTGATTACACCTTATACATAGGAAACATTACTATCCATAGTACAACAGTGCAGTAAGGGCACCAAGTTTACTTTGTTTCTCAAGGATGTGCCTTGCACGCTTGTGCAGCCATACTTCATAATATTTTCGCAGACATATTGTGAAGCTCTTCTCAAAGCCAAAACCTATGAAACTGTTGAATTTGAATTCTTGTACTTCTTATGCTGCTGTACAATTGTGAAGCATAGGGACAGAGACTCACTTAAGTTATACTAGGACAAAGGCTTTGGATTTCAAAAATGCTGACTTTGCTGATATGAGAAGGGGAATCAAAAGAACCCTGGAGAGAACGGGGGCAAGAGGAGGAGTGGAAGAACAGTGGAAGCATCTAAAGGAAGCCTTACTAGAAGTAATAAACTAATGCATCAGATTGGTATCCAAAGGCAAGAGAAGGAGAAAGCCACTGTGGTTCTCGAAAGAGGTGGCAGTAAAGGTCAGGGCAAAAAGAAAAGGGTTCAGGAAATATAAGGAGACCCAAAGGGAGGAGGACAGTAATGAGTACCTAGAGTGTCTAAGAGAAGTGGGAAAGACAGTAAGGAGAGCAAAAGCACGGACTGAGGAAGGTTTAGCACAGTCAGTTAAGAAAGGGAACAAGACAGTCTTCAGGTACACCAGTGAAAGGAGAAAAAACAAGGGGGATTGCAAGATGCAAGGGAGATGGAGGGGAATGCAAGGAGGGTGACATGGAAAAGGCAGAAATACTGAATAAATATTTTTGTTCAGTATTCACAGAAGAGGGGAAGGGGCGGGGCCACAGGAGTACAGCAGTTGCCAAGGGGGTGAAGAGGTGTTAACAGGGGAAAGAGTCCTGCAGGAGTTCACTAAACTGAAGGTGGAAAAAGCAATGGGACCAGATGGCATACACCCAAGGATACTGAGAGAACTGTGAAGGGAGATAGCTCAACCTCTGGCAGCCATGTTCACCAAGTCATTCAACACAGGGGTGGTACCAGAGGATTGGAGGCACATGTGATACCTCTACACAAATCTGGCAGCAGGGAGGAGGTGGGGAACTATTGCAGTGCCCCATGGAAATTGGGAGCACCACAGAAAATAGTGGACTTGGGGGCATCACAGAAAATAGGGGATCTTCAGAGACGTGAAGGGTCTGACAGTTATGGAGACCCTGGCAGCTTAATGGGAAACCCTTGAAAAACTTAGGAGACCCTCTGAAACACAGAACAAGCCCCTCTCCAGCAGACAGTTCTAGCAGTCTAAATTCAGGGTTTTAAAAGAAAAAACATTTTTTTCTCCTTTGTTCTTCCTTCCCCCTGCTCAAGATCAACACCTAGTCAGCCAAAGCCAAACCAGTTGGGCCACATTCCTGCCCCACAGGGGAGACAGAAGCCAGGCTGAGCCCTCTCAGCCAATCCCTGTGGCCAGAGTAGATTCAAATTTGGAGACTTTTTTTTTTAAGCCACTGACCCAGCCTCAGGAGGCTGACCTCTGGATGAAGGAGCCAATCCCCTGGCAGGTAACCAGGACCGTCCCAGTCTAGAGGAGGCTCTGCACAGGCTGGAGACAGGAGAAAGAGTTTGACCAGGAAGGGTGAAGGACAGTAAGGCAATGGATGCCAGTTTCCCTGTTAGGAGGTTGAAGCGAATCTCCTGGGTCCCTTCAGTGTAACTCCCTCCAGAAGATCTCCCGTAGCAGCCTCGGTCAGTTTTCTGCAGAAATTTGCAGTCTAATCAGGTCCCCCAGTGCAGCGAGTCAGTCTATTTGGCCTGGAAACAGACCCACTGAACCTTTTATACAGCAGTCTCCAGGAGAAGAGGCCTTATCACTCCTTTGTGGTTGTGCATTCCCCAGGGTACAGAAATCCTTGTTGAACTCCAGGGGCTCCTGCACACACCTCATCTAGGACTCCTCTGGTGCCTCTTCCTCGACTAAGGGAGGGTCCCCAGGAAGCCCAGTATCACCTGCACCTACCTCCAATGACCCCACCAACTCCAAGTGTTCACCAAGACACCCAAGGTTCAAGTTGATGGTCTTAAGTGGTAGTCAGCTGGTAGCTAGGGCCCACCAAAGTGAGTCAGGTAGGGGGGCCGCCCTGGCTCTAGCTTGAGAGACTTCAGTCATCCACTGAACTCAGAGTCACACTGTCCAGTCTCCTGCATAATCATTGTCTCAAGGTGGCAATAGTGTCTGTGGCCTATACCAAGGCCTCACCAAGGATTGCCAGGCTTTGTGCCTCATCCCCCAAGGTGGTGTAAGTACTGGTGGCCCCTGCAAGAGGCCACACTAAGGGTCACCACACTCTTAATTGTACTGTCCATAGGTGAATCATATTCCAGTGATGCATCAAGAGGTCACACCGAAGATTGCCAGATTCTGAAGCTGCAGGGGTGAGGTGGTAAGGGTTCTGGGGACCTACCCAGAGGTCGTCCAGTGCATAATCGCACCCAGCATCCTTTCCTCAACTGCAGATCACCTGCCCAAGGTCACTGCAGCTGACAACTCCAGATAAGGAGTCTCTTCATCCGCAACCAGGTGTCAACACCCATCCTCAACCAGGCACTTCCCTTTCAACTTTGCCTCAGTGACACCAGGAGCCACCTTCTTTCCAGGGCCAGGAGGCCTACAGTGCTTTACTCTGTTTCTGGTTCAGTGGGGGACACCCCATGTTATGGCCTGTATAGGAAGCACTTCCTTAGGTGCACACTCAGTTGTCGGATGACCAAAATACTAGAAACCCAAGCTTGGTGCATCGGATTGCTATGTCCTTAGGACTTGAAACACCTGGACTTTTGTATGACATTAGTGGGGCCAGTTTGTGGTCCTGGTAATCTTATTCATTCTTTCTCATGTGTAATAGTGTTCATGAATGCTATGTCTTTTTGTATGCTCCAACTGTTGCTAATAAACCTTGCATCTTGGCTCTTGAGTATGCCTCCAGCCTCTCCTTCCAGATTTATCTAGCATCACCCTAAACTATAGGGGTACAACGCAGCTCATCCACCACACTGTAGGCCAGTCAGCATCACCTCAGTAATAGGGACGATCATGGAGACATTGGTTAAAAAAAGGATAGTGGGGCATCTACAAGCCATCAGAACCTAGGACCATAGGCAGCACAGATTCACAGTGGGGAGGTCATGTCAGATTTCTTCTACCGGGTGACAAAAATAAGTAATTCAGGGTGGAGCAGTGGACATCACTTACCTTGATTTCAGCAAAGCCTTTGACACCGTCCCACATAGGAGGCTGATAAACAAGCTAGGTAGGCTGGGCATGGGGGACAGGGTGGTAAACTGGGTTAGAAACTGGCTAAAAGACAGGAGGTAGAGGGTGGTGGTAAATGGGCTGCAGTCTGGGGAGAGGGAGGTGACCAGTGGGGTGCCTCAGGGATCGGTCCTTGCGCCAGTCCTGTTCAATGTCTTCATTAATGACATTGCAGAAGGGCTGAAGGAAAAGGTCTGCCTGGTTGCAGATGACACCAAGATCTGTAACAAAGTGGATACCCAAGAGGGGGTGGAAAAATGAGGAGGGACCTGAGGAAGCTTGAAAAATGGTCTGAGGACTGGCAACCGAAATTTAATACAAAAAAGTGCAAAATTGTGCACCTGGGACACAGGAACCCTGGGAAGAGTTACATGGGGGGGGGGGTTGCTGACAGTCAGAAAGGAGGAAAGGGACCTGGGAGTTATTATTTCAGACAACCTGAAAATGTCATAGCAGAGTGCTAAGGCAGCTAGGAAGGCCAGTGGCATGCTGGGGTGCATAGGCAGGGGTATCACCAGCAGAAGGAAGGAGGCAGTGATGCCATTATATAAAACCTTGGTCAGGCTTCACATGAAGTACTGTGTGCTGTTCTGGAGGCTGTACCTTTGTAAGGATATTAACAGGATGGAGATGGTCTAGAGAAGGGTGACTAAGATGGTACAGGGTTTGCAACACAAGACTTGTGAGAAGAAATTAAAGGATCTCAATATGTACTTGCTGAAAGAGAGGAGGAAAAGAGGGGATATGATAGAAACATTCAAGTACTTCAAGGGTATAAACAAGGTGCAGGGGGGAGACATTTTCCAAAACAGGAAGATCACAAGAATGAGGGGGCATGACATGAAATTGGAAGATTATGAGGGAATGTGAGGAAGTTCTTTTTCACAGAGAGGGCTGTGGTTGCATGGAATGGTCTGCCTCAGGAGGTGGTGGGAGCGAGCACAGTGGATGGATCCAAGCATGCTTGGGACAGGCATAGGGCAACCATAGAGGTACAGCAGCGGGTGGCTTGCAAGGAGTAATCCAGTACAAGGGCTTAGTGGCAGACTAGATGGGCCAGGTTGTCCTTATCTGCTGGCAATGTCTGTTTCTATGTTTCTAAGTAGTCTTACTAAAGCTGATGTATGCAGACAAAAAAGCATACAAAAGTTTAATTTACTATACAATGTGTTTAAGGCACATTTTTTTTACTTGTGCTTTATCACTCCATATATTAGGGATGTACATGGATCGAATATTATTTACTGAATTCAATGAATAGTAGGCTTCCCTAATATTTGGATTGCTGTCTCGAACAGTCCACTTTTAGTTGGTATTCGGGAAGCACTATTTGGTGAGCAAGATTTCAAACACTCACAGAGCTTCATTGGCCAATTAGAAGCTGTTTCTGGAGCTCAAAACCATATACACCATGTGATCTCCTCACTGTGAGTTGGTAGAGGACAGGAGAGAGTTATCTGTAAGACAAAGCTCTACAGCAGTTTCTGAGTCTTTGTCTTGCCCAAAAAATGTTTTTCTGTTTGCAAAGCAGGCATTTTTTGGTCAGTATTAAAATCTGATCAGCATCTAGAGAGGGTGCCCAAGAATTGCAACAGCTGGCCATTTGTCTGGGGCCTCTCCCCCCGGACCTGGTCAAGGAATAAAATATCTCCTTCCTGGAGTGGTCAGTAGGCCCTGGGAATGCCCCAGAAGAAGGTATCACCAGGCTACCCACAGGGAGGTAGCAACCACCTGAGGTGAGGAGACAGGGGTTAACTGGAAGGTTGCCCAGTGACTCTTCCTCTTTCTCCTCCTTCAGCTAGATTGACCTCATTGGGACTGTTCAGTTCAGCCAGGTAGGCCATGTATTTTGAGCTTGTCAAGGGGAAGTGCAGTGACAGTGATAATGCAACTAGGACTCTATCATGAATACAGATACTGCTTAAAATATTTGTTTTTGGAGAATGTCTTTTGGTGCATGATAGAGCAACAGATTTTGGGGACTTAGGCCTCTGGTTTGATTCTTTGCCAGGGTAGGAAGTGCATTGGCCCACCTGATTCCATAGAGTATCTGTAGCCTGGGAATATGGTGGGATGTCTTCCTTTACAGTTCCCAGAGAGCATGTGAGCCCATGGGCAGCAGGAGAGGGGCCCTGAGGCTGCTAACTTTTTAGACACTTCAAGCTTAGATTAGCTTGCCTCTTGGCACCCGGGGTCTCGTCCCTACACCCAGCACCCTCTGGGTGCAAGTTTGCTCCTGGGTTCTCTCCCAGTGCCCCAGCATGTGCTAACACAGGGTGGTTATCCGCCATTGCAAGCTGCCTTTTAACCTCCATCTTTTTCTGAAAGCTTGGCATGGCCGTGGCACTCCGTGTCAACTGCTTTTATTAACCTGGCAGCCAGTCCTCTTCTGCATGTCAGCAGCATCTGGCCAGATATGTTGAGGCTGAGTGTCAGGGTTCTGTCAGTTTGTCTACTCTGGGTCGGTTGGACGGGGCATGGGCAGTATGGTTTGGACATTGCAGTGGTGGTCCACAGCTGAATCCCTGGGGCATTTTTATTCCAAATTCACGTCCTGGGATCCTTGCTTATCATGATCTTTTAGCTGCCCATCCATTGAAGTTGTGGATCTTGCAGTAAGTGTGATCTTGGTGGCCATCTTTAGCATGGTGCGTTAGTTGCAACCCAGAGCCAGGTCAAAACTTATTTGCCAGAATAATAATAAACAAAAATGGCATTAAACTGATCAAGAAATCAAATAAATAAAGACTGATATAGTTGGCATACTAGTTCTTTTTGATGTCACTGAGGGTATTTTCCAGAGGGGTCACCTAAGATGGCAGCAGCACACGCGGAGCTTCCATCCTGGGGGTGGCAAAAAAAATGATGAAACAAGGGTCTGAATCTCCGGAGCTCCTATGCTCCTGGTCTTGGCAGCTGGTGGCCCAAGAGAGGTTGCAGTAGAGATCTTTCCCAGGTGTAGGAGTAGTATGTTAGTGTTGACCTTTCAAAATGCTGATGCATTATTTTTATGCAGATGTGCACTTTTATGAGTATTGTCCAACATCTGATTGCTACCACTGCCAAATGTGCCATGGGCAGGGTAGGAATGTAAATAGTCCTGTGGTTGCCAGCCACAAATTACTTGATTTTAGTAAAACAAAAATTGAACAAAAAACAGAGATAAAGGGCATTTCCTTCCTCACTGGTATGTTAGAAAACAGCTTCAACTGATTTATATGAAATCCTGATCAATGCCAGGTGTCCTACCTCTAGTGTACTTTATTGCCATGTTTTTCTGTGAACATTTTATTTCCATGTTGAGTCACACCAATGTTGGTAACAGAGGCAAAAAGTTAATATTAATACCCACACCCACACTCTCCAGTGAACTGTGGAAGAGCCTTCTCAATATCAGGGCTCCCAGATCTACAGAGAAATTCTACCCATAGACTTACATAGGTTATACAGGATAAGAAAGCAAATCATCTGCCATGGGGGATAATGCAATCTACAGGAAAGCACAGTAAAATTGGCCTGGAGTTACAGGGAAAATCCAAATCAATCTAAGAGCACTGCTGTATTTTCTTTTATGCTCTCTTTTTGAATTAAACAGTGGTGAATCCGAGACTGCTGGAAAGCAGTTAGTCATGGGGGCGGGGGCCTATGGAGGATCCATGTCTCCCCTGTTGATCTCCTGTTATACAAGATCATTATAGATACTGCAGTTGGCAATCAGCCATTTTGAAATGGGTTTTACCTGTTGTTTTTTTTTGTTCAGAGTTAAACTGTCCAGTAAATGGGCTGGATTTGTTTTACTGGGAAGCTCCATACAGTATGTCTGCCCCCCCCCAAACTGCATGCCATTGCAGAAGGGAGATTGGCATGAGCTTTTCAACCATGTTACCCAATTTACATAAAATCAACTGACTATAAAAATAGTAAGCAAAATGACATTTTACATGCTACGGAAGCATAAATAGCTATGCACATAACACAGGGGAAATCTTGTGCATAATAACATTTCAAGAAACCTTCAAATTAATCTGAAAATATACATTTCATTTCCCTGTGATTCCTGAAAAGAAAGTGTGTTTGATTTCAATGTACATCATCCCAGTCAGTCACACCCTCTTGAGTGATGGCTGACCTGTCGTTAGACTGAGAAGGCAAATTAACCCTGTCACAGTCATTTTGTTTCTTGCATTTGAGAAATCCCTTTACAGAAATCCCCTCCCCACCCCCGTAGGAGAAGATGGATTATAGAGAAGCCAAAATTTTAAACCTCTGATACTTAACTTGCAGTATGGCATCAGAAAACCTGTTGCTTTATACAGTAGGGGTATATTAAGATTTGGGACCCCCTTGCAATTGAGATGACACAAACTATGCCATTGCAAAGGCATTTTGAGCTGTCTGGACTCCAAACACATTTATCTATCATGTCATTCTGCATTACATTTGAAATCATTCCAAATTCCATCTACTCTTAAATCTCCAAGCACATTCTCTACAATCAGAAACGCCATATCATACACACACATTTTGCCACTTTCTCAAACCATCTTCACTATATACAAAAAAAAGCAATCTTGAAATTAGTTCTCTCAAGATGACATTATTTCTGAAAATATTTTGTATATGGGGACTATTAACCCATATATTTTCCAGAAACTATATTTGTGAAAGGGATTAACCCACACTACAAACTATGTAAAGTAACATCTCTCGTATCAGGCTGTGAGAGCCAAACAACTGCCCGCCCCTTGCAAAAAGCTTGAAACACATTTTTTGTAATGTGCTATCTCAATAGCAGCTTGTTGAAACCTTGAGTCATTATAAAGCCTCACACTGTTATTTTCAAAGAAAGAAAAACAAATCTTTAGCAGTTTGAATTCAGATAGCGAATTGCAGGATTGCAGACTCACAGTATAAAATTCAGTTCATAGGATTTTTAGTGCACACTAAAGCAAGGCAACTTTTTTGTTATGTTGCAGACTACAATTGTAACAGTTACAAGTGGATAAGAGGCTGTACAAAGCTGGAGGTGCTTGAATCATAACAGTAAGTTGTATGTGTTGTTTGTGATGAAAAGAAAACCACCAGGATGTGTTAGGTCAGGATTTGAAATGATTTAGAGACCTGGAAGAGACAAAGAATGACTGTCCAGCCCATTAGTAAATAGAGAAAGGTTAGACAAAAGAAACGGTACAGTTAGATAAGTTAAGAGCAACTGATGCCATTAGGACAACTTTAACAAAACATATGTTTTGGACACAGTTCAGCTCATATTTCACATTAGTTTTGTATTTCCCAGCCCCATTATTTATTACTGAAGCCATTTGCATGAAAATGGGATATTTTTTCCTAAAGAATTCATCGATTCCTATTGCTTTCTCCCCTCAAGAGGTCATAATGCTCTACTTGTGACATCACAATTACTCCCATGGCAACAGATAGTAATGTCACAACAAGGACTGTGACATGAAGTAGGGAGTAAGCAAAAGAGGCAGATGAACTCTAAGGGATATAGAGCATGTTTCTATTCAAATTTCTCAGCAATAAGTAATGGGGAGGAAAAGTCTATTGAATATATATGGAATGCAAGCTGAATTGTACGGAAATATTATGTTTTTTTCAAGTTTTCTTTAAGGTGTCAGCAGCTCTTTAAGAGATTATGTGGCATGCTTTAATTCCCTTTTAACACACCTCACCTTGTTATTGAACATCATTGCTGAAAAGAGGCCTTTTCTCAGGGTTAGACCAGATCCCCAAGGATCCCATGACTGTTTCTGCCCTTGGGCACCTCTACTGTCTTGAGGCTGGCTATCAGTCTCACTATTCTCCTCCGAAGACAGTGTCACAAACCCACTCAGCAGGTCAGGCCCTCTGCTCCCACAGTGCCAACATCTGAGTGCAGTCTTGTGAGCAGGTAACAGAAACAGGGTAACCCTCCTGTCTGTTTTGTGGGTTCAAATCAACCTTTGGTCTCAAGTTCTGGAGAGATTCAAACTGTGAACCTCTTGTTAGCATACCCAAATGTACAGGCTCAGATAATTCTGCTCTTTGGGGAAATGCCAGATATCTTTCACCTACGGGCACCTAACCAGGTGTACAAAATGAACCCATAAAACACTCTATGAACGACCTCAGATAAACTCTTACCTCTTTCCCAGTTTCGTATTACCAGTAAGCTATGCACAGTGTCAACATTAACCATATATGCTTCACTTGTCGAAGAAAGAATTTCAAAGGCACACCAAACAGTGTCTTTAAAGTAGAAGTTTACTTTAAAATAGATAAAAATGAAAAATGTAAATACAGAACAATATATTACAAAACATACAATCACTTAAAAGAATGTTTAAAGTGCAAACTCCTACCAACCATACACTTAGACTTGTCTGTCTAATGTATTCTTATCTTCCTACAGTGCTGATAGATGTTGTTGCTCAGAGATTCCAAACAAGAATGTCTCTAAAGGTCAGACACAGCATAATTAAAACCTATCTTTCAACCTGCCCTTCCATGATGTCACCTAGCTCCTCCTCTTTTTATTAAACATTATACAACCCAGATGTCATATACTCAGGAGGTATTTTAAATAAGATGACATAAGCAAAAACTCATTTCCCCATATGACTTCCCAATCAAGTCTGTAATTTCCCAGTATCTTCTTTCATCCATGAGCAGTTTCCTGCTTCACAAAGACATCAAAGAACCTTTTATGACTAACTGTCAGATCTCACTGAGGTGTAATATGCTTTGTGACACCAAGTGCAATTAACTGACCTTCCTGAGGATGTCATAGAATGGATATTTTAGGTCTTAGCTTCAAACAACCCAGATCCTAAATAAGGCTATAAAATTCAAGTTCTTGGAAGTTAATCCCATCACAGACATCTGCTGTTTAACATACATCCTGTTCTTTGAACTGAAACCTGGGGTGGGGGGGAGGATTCCTAGGAGCACATGATGTCTCATGAGAGACACTCAAAAACACATTTTATATATTACATAAAATCATAGAGTAATCAGAACCAGCTGTCCAAGTGTCACAATCCTCCCCACCTAGACTGAATTTGGGGGCTCTATCCCCTGCATGGGATGAGCTTCCCAAATCAGTTCACTCCTTATAGACATGAGACAAACCACCTGAGTTCTGATTGGTCACTCCAGCCCTATGTAAGATTGTCATGTCATACCCTTGCAAAACAGGACTCCATCTTAACAATCTACCATTAGTTTTTCCCATTTGTGTCAGCCAAACCAGGGGTTGTGGTCAGTTTACACCACAAAATCAATCAATCAATCAAGTCTTTAATTATGCTGCACATATAAGTATGGCTCTAGCTTCTTTAGGGCCCACACTATGGCAAGACACTCTTTTTCCACAGTAGAGTATGTCTGCTCCATGGGAAGTAACTTTTTACTCAGGTACACTACTGGATGATCTTTCCCTTGGTTGGATGTCTCACTCAGTACTGCCCCAATACCACATCTGAAGCATCAGTCTGAACTATAAAGGGTTTGCTATAGTCAGGACTTGTCAAAACAGGAGCACTGCACAGTGCTTCCTTCAATCTGGTAAAGGCTTCTTCACAGGCTGGTCTCCAGGTAATTTTATTTGGTATCCTTTTCTTTACTAGGTCAGATGGGAAGCAGCCAGGGCACTGTAATTGGGTACAAATTTTCTATAGTACCCTGCTGTCCCGAGAAAACTCCTGACCTGCTTCTGTGTTTCTGGTCTGGGCCATGCCTGGATCACTTCTATTTTTATTTGGTTAGGACAGAGCTGTCCCTGGTCTACCACATGCCTGAGGTATGCCACCTCTCCCATGGCCACCTGGCACTTCTCAGCTTTGACAGTGAGCCTGGCCCTCTGTATCTTGCCCAGCATTTCCCTAAGGTCAGACAGGTGTTCCTTCCAGCTGGCACTAAAGATGGCAGTGTCATCCAGGTACGCCACGGCGTACTCCTCAGCACCATTTAACACCTGGTTCACCAACCTTTGAAAAGTGGCCAGGGCATTCTTCATTCCAAAAGGCATTACTTTAAATTCAAATAAGCCTATCGGAGTGATGAAGGCCGATCTCTCCCTAGCTCTGTCCATCAACTCTACCTGCCAATACCCTTTGGTCAGGTCAATGGTCATAAGGTAGGCCGCCCTTCCCAACTTGTCCAGGAGTTCGTCTGTCCGGGGAATCGGGTGGGCATCTGACTTCATGACTGCATTCAGTCCATGATAGTCCACACAGAAATGAGTTGCACCATCTGGCTTGAGCACAAAGACTACGGGTGAGACCCAGGGCTGTGGGATCTCTGGATTACCCCTGAATCCAGCATCTCCTCCACTTCCCTCCTAATGTCCTTTTGGATAGCCTCTGACACTCAATATGCTGTCCGCTGGATGGGCGACTGTGTTCCTGTCTCCACATTGTGCGTCGCTAAGGAAATTAGTCCAGGCTTGGTGCTAAACAATGGGGCAAAGTCTGATAAAACCTTCCTTACTTCCTGGATCTCATCCGGGGCCAGCTGGGGAGACAATTTTACTGCCTCCACAGAGGATTCCCACTTGCTTTCTTCCAGCAAGTCCTGAAGGGGGTATCCTTCATCCGTCCCCTCCCCAGAACTACACACTGAAAACACCATGTCAGTCCTATTAACATAAGGCTTCATCATGTTGACATGGTACATCCTTTCTGTCTGTCTCCTGTCAGATAACTCTATAATATAGTTCACGTCATTTACCTTCCTAACTACTTTGTACGGTCTGCCCAATCAGCCTGCAGTTTGTCTTTCCAGACTGGAATAAGGACCATGACTTCCTGACCCACCATGCACGAGCGAGCTCTGGCTCTGCGGTTGTACCACACTTTTTGTTTCTGTTGGGCAGCTGTCAGGTTGCTCTGGGCTGTCCCCATAAGCTCCTTCAGCCTTTCCCTAAACCTAAGGATGTAAGCCATCATGGGAGTTCCCTGGGTGGTGTGCTTGCCTTCCCAGTCCTCCCAGATCAAGTCTAGGGGCCCACGTACCGAGCGTCCATATAAGAGTTTGAAGTGTGAAAATTCTGTCGACTCTTGGGGCACCTCCCTGTATGCAAACAACAGGCGGAGAAGGTACTTCTCTCAGTCCCTCCCCTACTGTTCAGCAAACGCCCACAGCATTGACTTCAGGGTACCATTGAATCTTTCCACAAGCCCATTGGCTTGTGGGTGATACAGTGTCGTGCATCTCTACACAACACCACACTTCTCCCACAAACATTTCATCAGGTCCGACATGAAGGAACCCCCTCAATCAGTGATAACCTTCTGCAGAAACCTAACATGGGAGAAAATCCCAAGTAAGGCATCTGCCACTTTGTCTGTCCTCAGTGAGGATAGAGTGACTGCCTCTGGGTACCAGGTGGCATAATCCACCACAGTCAGGATGAATCTCTTCCCTGAGGAACTGGGGGTATTTAAAGGCCTGACAATATCCATGCCCACCCTCTGGAATGGCTCCTCCACTGTGGGCAATGGAATCAGGGTGGCTTGGGTTTTCTTTCCCACCTTCCATATTTCTTGGCACCAGTGACAAGACCTGCAATACTCCTTCACCTGCTTGGTGAAGTTGGGCCAATAGAAATTCTGGGCCAACTGCTGCATAGTGTGTGCAATCCCCAGATCACCAGACAAGGGAATATCAAGTGCAATCTTGAGCAACTGCTCACAATACCCCTAGGGAATGACAAGCTGCCTGCCTAGCACCCCTCCCTCTGTCTGCACAGCCTGAGAATACATCAGTCCATTTTCCAAATAAACCTTATGTTTACCGTCACCTCTCTGTGTTCTGTCAGAGTCTGCCCAAGCCCCCAGCTTCTCTAGACTAATGTCACTTCTCTGAGCAGCTGCAAACTCCTCACACATTCCCAAGGCATGGGACAGGTCCCCTTCAGTCACTAAACTAGGGTCCCTAGCACTAGCATCAGGGCACTCAGGATCACTGTCAATCTCAACCCTCTGACAATGGGTCACACCTCCCTCTTCTGAGTAACCCTCCATAGCTGTTTGGTTAACTGCTACTGGGAAAATTTCTACCCCCTTTTCATTAGTCTCCCCATCTGGAGACACAGGCTAGGGAACCAGCCTCACGGTGGTTTCCACATTGGCTTCTGTGGGGTTCAGGGAACTACAATTCTCCCTTGCCACTTGGTAACTGCACACACCATCTCCTGTTTGAGATTGTTGCCCAGGATCACATCCACTGCTAAGGTTTTGGCTACGGCCACCTGTTGCACAGTTCCCCCTGTTTCACCCCAGTCTAGGAGAACACTAGCGAGGGGCAATGTTTTCTCCCACCAGTAAAGTCTTATACAGTGACATATTTATTCCATATAAGCTGACCAGGCTGTACCAGATCCCCTTTTACCAATGTCAGGGATGCCCCTGTGTCCCTTAACCCTTGCATCTGTACACCATTCACCATGACTGGGTGCATGTGTTCCCTCATGTTCACAGGCATGCTTCCAGGGACACACTAACAACCTACTTCCTTCCTAGCACTACCTTGCATATTGCTTGCCCTTTTGGGACACTGTCTGGTGATATTCCCAGTTTCTTCATGCAACCAGCATTCATTCCTTTATTCAGAGAAATCTTTTCTCTGAAACCTGGGGCTAACTGGTTTTGGTGGAAGCAGTGAGGGTTTTAGCTGCCATGAAGGTGTGCTTTTCCCTTTCTGCACTGCCCCACCCACCCCATTCGCTCTCAGAGCAGGTCTTGGCATAGCGGTCTGAGAGTTCAGCAGCCTCTTGCACTGTTTTGGGATCTCGGTCTTCCAGCCAGGTTTTCAGCTCTGCTGGGCAGGCCCAGAAAAACTGTTCTAACAAAATCACATTTTCAATTTTATCAACAGAGTTTGCTTCAATTCCTTCCCACCAACATTTTAAAAACTGACATTGTTTCATGGTTAGCTCCTCGTAGCTCATGTTAGGGCTTCTGCTGAGCTTATGGAATTTAGCTCTGTATGATTGAGCAGTTAATTCATTTTTTTTTAACAGTGTAGCTTTTAGTTTGCTGTAATCATTACTGTCTTCATTGTCCATTTGACCCAATGCATCCCAAACTTTCCCGATAAGTAGCGGGGATAGCTGGAAGCTTCAGGACTCCCTAGGAATTTTAGCCTGAATACAAACTTTTTCAAAAGAATTTAAAAAGGCATCCACATCCTCCCCTCTTTAAATTCAGCTATCAATTTGGAATTCAATTTGTAACCCAGTCCTGTAGTAAACCCAAGCCACTTACCTGCTCTAGTGCGGGTGGTTGGAGTTGTAGCTTCTCCAATTCATGTCACCTTTGGTGCTCATGCTCCTCGGGTCTGCCTCCCGCTGTTCAGGGTCTGCCTCTCACCGTTCTGGTTCCCTCTTCTCCTCTGCAGCTCGCTGTTCTTGCTCTGCCTCTCAGTGTTCTTGCTCTGCCTCTCAGCGGTCTCGCTCAGCCTTGTCCTCTGCAGCTAGCTGTTCTCGCTTCTCTTCTCTCTGAAACTCCAGCTCCATTCTGCACAACTCAGTCTGCATCCTGAGTACTTCTGGCTCCAGACTGCTGGTGACCTTCCTCTGCTGCTGTGGCCCTTTGCTGGCACTGGCCCCACTGCCCTCCTCATCTGATCTGGACACTGCACTGGCTGCTAGCCCTTCCACACTCAAGGTTCAGTCCCTTACAGTCACTGTCTGTGACTCGATGCTCTGGGTATCTGCTTCCATCAGGGCATCCACGAGGTTCTGTTTGGTGGCTTTCACTTTGTACAGGACTCCTCTGTCCCTGCACAACTGCTTTAAGTAGTCTACAGTGTGCCCACTGTAGTTGGAGGCCATCTTCTTCCCCAACTATGGCTACACTAACTTGCACTTTAGAAAAAAATTAAAACAGGTAGGAACGTGACTGTAAGCCAAGTAATATAGTTCTGTTTCCTTTTAAAAATAAATCACTGCCCTTTCTTTGCAAGTGAGCTGTACAGTATCAAGCTGACACACTGAAAAATAAAAGCTTGTAATACCAAATGTATGCACACCGCTGAAAACCAGTCTGTCACAAACCCACTCAGCAGGTCAGGCCCTCTGCTTCCACTGTGCCAACATCTGAGCGCAGTTTTGTGAACAGGTAACAGAAACAGGATAACCCTCCTGGCTGTTTTGTGGGTTCGAATCAAGTTTTGGTCTCAAGTTCTGGAGGGATTCAAACTGTGAACCTCTTGCTAGCATACCCAAATGTACAGACTCAGATAATTCTGCTCTTCAGGGAAATGCCAGACATCTTTCACCTACAGGCACCTAACCAGGTGTACAAAATGAACCCTTAAAACACTCTATGAAAGACCTCAGATAAACTCTTACCTCTTTCCCAGTTTGGTATTACCAGTAAGCTATGCACAGTGTTAACTTTAACCATATATGCTTCACTTGTCAAAGAAAGAATTTCGAAGGCACACCAAGCAGTCTCTTTAAAATAGAGGTTGACTTGAAAATAGATAAACATGAAAAATGTAAATAGATCTTAGCTTCAAACAACCCAGATCCTAAATAAGGCTATAAAATGCGAGTTCTTGAAAGTTAATCCCATCACAGAGATCTGCTGTTTAACATATATCATGCCCTTTGAACTGAAACCTGGGGGAGGTGGATTCCTAGGAGCACATGATGTCTCATGAGAGACACTCAATAATACATTTTTTTATATTAAAAAAAATTATAGAGTAATCAGAACCAGCTGTCCAAGTGTCACAGACAGTAATTCTGATGGTAAGGCAAATGACATAGTTTCCAGATGACCCATCTTACAAACCGCATGATCCACACTGCTTTTAATCTGTCCCTCACAAACCTGATCCTGTCTTTTATGTCCATGCTGATTCTCCAACTCATTCTGACATTTATTTTCTCCTTGCAACCTAACGACCACTCTGTCTTTTTTCTTACTTAACACATTCAAGTTCTTTCTGATGCTCTTTCTCACACTTTTCAATTTCTCTTTCCAGACCCTCCTGTTGCTTGCACACTTCCATGCATTTGTAGTCTCTTTTCTCAGAGCCTAGTTCTCAGACTCCACTGCTTTTGATAAAGTATATAGTGCTGCAACCGTAACACTTTTCTGGTAAGGTTTCCTGGTTGCAGACTTCATCTATGTGTACAGTCTGTCAACATACTGTACCACATCAGTCTGCAATTTTGCATCCAGTGTGAAATCATCCCACCCTCCCAAGAGGGACAGGACTTTTAAGACATCTAATTTGAGCTCAGTATTAGTGGCCATTGTTGAGGGTCTCCCCCTTTACTGCACTAACTGAAATTCCAAGGCTTATAGGTTCACATTGAATAGTATAGTAGACAGCTGCACTTTCTGGTATGGGAGTCTGACAGATCAATTCTGCAAGTTGAATAAGGGGCATAGGTTCAGACACCTTTGTGGTTACCAATCCAATTCGTGGCGCAGGGGGCTGTAAGACTTGCCGATAGGGTTGAATGGGGGTGTAGGTTCAATCATCTTCATGATTCCCAATTCCATTCACCTGTGTACCTATTAGCATACTGGTTTGGTTCTGTCTAAACAGGTGCTGTCCAGGGTCGCCAGTTTGTTAGCTGGCAGGATTCAAGACCTTTTGGCAAAACACGACACAGAAGCCTAGAACATGCCAAAAAACAGCATACCTTGCTCAGAGTTTGGAAACCTCTTAACACTATGGTGTAGTCATGCAAACTTAGTAAAAAAACAGACTTACAGACATTCTTATACCATAGATAAGAAAGTGTGTTACTAGGTAATAGCCTGCCAAATAACGTAAGACCACAAAATACAATAACTCCACTGGTAGAGGGTTAGTTCACACGACATATTAACATATGAATATGAAATGCCAACAGAAACAGGCCTCATAGTCTATCGAGTCTGCTTGATTGTGCAGCTAGCCCTCAACTTGTAGTTGCCCCACCCTCCCTCCTCATAACCACCCCCTCACTGTGTCTTGCCTTCTCTTAAATCCTTCCACCATTCTACATGATACTACCTACTCGGCAGAGTGTTCCACTTATCTACCATGCTTTTCATGAAAAGTGTCTCCTGATTTCCCTCCTGAATATCCCCCCCCCAAATCTCAGCCGATGCCCTCTCGTGTCCCTCCCACTTCTGATCTGAAGAATTCCTTCTTTATTAATCCTGTTAATACCCTTTAGGAACTTAAAGGTTTTGATCATGTCCCCCTATCCCTCCTCTCTTACAGGCAATACATTTGCAGCTCTCCCAGCCTGTCCCAGCCACTCCTCGTAGGATTTTTCCTTAAGTCCCTGTATTATCTTTGTTGCCCTATGCTGCACCCCCCTCCAGCAATCTGATGTCCCTCTTCAGAAATGGACACCAGTACTGCAGGTAGTATTCCATGTCTAGCCAGACCAGTGACCTGTACAGGGGTAGGATCACTTCTCTGTGCCTGGAGAAGAATCCCCTCACTATTCACCCCAGTATCTTGTTTGCCTTTGCAGCTGCCTTCCTGCACTGAGCTGAGTGGTTCATACTCCCCATTATTAGTACCCCTAGATCCTTTTCCTCCATTGTGCTTTCCAATTGTACCCCTCCCAACTGATACTTCCTCCTCCTAGTTCCTTGCTCCAAAGTGCAGTACCTTACACTTCTTGGCATTAAACCCCAACTGCCATGTCTCTGACCATTCCCATAGTTTGGTCAGGTTTTCCTGCAGCCCCCTCCACCCCTCTATGTCCTCTACCTCTGCACCGAACTTAGTATTGTCTGTGAACAGACTGATCCTACTCCAGATAATATTTGAGATATCTGCTGTGAATATCCTGAACAGCAGCAGTCCCAGTACTGAACCCTGGAGCACCCCACTTGAAACTTCCATTGGTAATGAGAGTTCCCCCACCACCACCATCCTTTGCTGCCTACCCTCAGCCAGTCGGTGATCCAGTTGACCATTTTTGTCCCCACCCCAATGTGTTTTAGTTTTCCCCCCAGCCTCCCATGCAGTATCGAGTCAAAGGCCTTGGTGAAGTCCAAATATAGGACATACACTGCATGGCCCCTGTCCAGTTCCCTGGTAACCCAGTCATAGTACTTGACTAGGTTCATCTGGCAGGATCTGCCAGATACAAAACCGTACTGACGGCCGTCTTGGAACCCATTGTCTTCTAGAAAGGTCACCCGCCTCTCTTTTAGGATTGACTCCATGAGTTTCCCCATCATTGAAGTGAGACTCACTGGTCTGTAGTTGCCTGGATCATCCTTCAGGCCACTTTTATGAACGGGCACCACATGGGCCATCCTCCAGTCCTGTGTCATACATCCTGTGTCCAGTGATGTACTGAACAGGTCTGCCAGTTGTCCTGCCAGGATCTCTGCTAGCTCCCTATCTACCCTAGGGTGAATGCCATCCAGCCCCAGCCCCGGCGCCTTGTCCATCCTCAGTGCCCTTAGTCCCTCCAGCACCCTGTCCTCTGTAATTCTGATATCAGTCACCTCCTCCCCCCCTCTGCCCAGTCCACCCTTCCAGTGGGGTATCTTCCCCCCTCTTTCCTTCATGAACACAGAGCAGAAGTAGAAGAAGAAGAAGAAGAAGAAGAAGAGGAAGAAGAAGAATCAGCATTTATATAGCGCTTTTCATACATCCAAAGCGCTTTACAAGCAATGCTAGACTGGTAGTGAAGTGAATGAATGTGTGGTGGCAGCCATATCGCACATCATTACCCACACACAGCCTGGATAATTGCATAAACCAGTTTATGGGAAGGGGAATGTTGGCCAGGACACTGGGAATGTTCCTACTCTTTGTGAAGAGTGCCCTGGGTTCTTTTACTTCCACCTGGATACCACCAGACAACACCAGGATGGGTAGAAGGACCTCGTTTAATGTCTCATCTGAAGGACGGCACACCCAGCAGTACAGCACCCCCCAATACTGTACTCGGATGCCAGCGATTTTAAGGGGCAAGTCCAATCCCGGTGTGGGACCAGAACCCATGATCTTCTGGTCCAGAGGCGGATGTGCTACCAACTGACCCATGCTGACACCTGAAGTACTCATTAAGATCCTCTGCCTGGTCCTCCCCCTTCTCCACCCACCCCCATCTTTCTTAATCCTCACAATCTGGTCTTTGTTTCTTCTCTCGCCAATGTATCATAAGAAGTCCTTTTCCCCTTCCTTGAGTCCCTGTGCCAGTCTCAGTTCCCTGGAAACCTTGGCCACTCTAACTAGTCTGGTAACCTTCCTGGACTTATTCATTTACTCATCTTTGTCCCCTTGCCCTCCCAATTTCCTAAGCCTCTGGAATGTTTTTCTCTTGGCCTTCACCCCTTCCATTACCTCCCAAGTCAGCCATCTCGGCTTCTTTGCTGTCCCCTTCTTGCTGTGTGTCCTGGTACAGGTCTCAGTAGCCTCTGCCAGCCCTTTCTTAATGATATTTCATTTTAGCTGGCACTCATGCATGTCTGAGTTCTCACTAGGTGCTCATTCAAAGTCTCCCCCATCCTTTTAAAGTCCGATCCCTTAAAATTGATCACCTTGGTACCTGTTCTTCCTGTTACCCTTCCTATATTGAGTGTAAACCACACTGTATGATAGTCATGCCCATCCAGGGGATCCTCCACTATGAGATCCCTTACAGCCTCCCTGTTCATTATTACCAGGTCCAGGGTCCTACCTTCCCTAGTCGGCTCACAGACCAGTTGCACTGGGAAGCAGTCCTGAAATGCATCTAGTAATCTATGCTCCTTTGCACACATGGTGGTTGGGATGTTACAGCCCACCCCAGGGAGGTTGAATTCCCCTATCACTACGGTGTCCCCCTTCCTACAGACTGTTCTGATCAGCTTGGCCAACTTCCTATCCAGGTCATCCCCCTGAACTGTTGGCCTGTACACTACCCCCACCTTCAGTGTCTTTCTTTTAGAGTCTTGAAACTGCATCCATTGGGCCTCTGTCCTGCCCTCCACCACCTCCTCTCTCATCCTCCTCTCTCATACACTTTATCCCCACCCTCACGTAGATCACCACACTCCCCCTTCCCCCTAGTCCTGTCCTTTCTGAAATATTCTGTATCCTGGGATCACCATATACCAGTCCTGGTTCTGGGTGGCCCATGTCTCCATGATGGCTGCAATGTCCATCCTCCCCAAGAGAGCATGTAGTTCAGCTGATTTGCTACATAAGTTTCTTGCATTCAGCGAGACCACCCTCCAACCAGTGTCTTTCTCCCCCCACCCTGGTTTCCCCTTGTGTCCCCACCTTAAATACCTCTCTGATAGCTTGGGAGGAAAGCATGCCTGGCTCCCCCCTCTGGGATCCCTGCCTACTAACTGTCCTCTTGTCAATCCCCCACCTAGTTTAAATCCATCCTTGATGCTGTGTACCCCTTAAACCTCTGCTTTACACCCCCATTCCTCTTTCCGCTCAGCTGCAGCCTATCTCCTGCATATAGATCCTTATTTTCCCAGGTACTGCCCCAGTCCCCGACTACCCCATACCCCTTAGACTGACACCATTCCCCCAGCCATTTGTTGAACTCCCCAATCCTCCCTTTCCTTCCCATACTCATGCAGGGTACCGGTAGCACTTCTGAAAAGGCCACTGATTCCCCTACTTCCTCACATAGCCCTCTTAATTCCTCAAACCTCCTCCTCACTACTTCCACCATCTCCCCCACTAGGTCATTAATGCCCACATGCACCACTACATGTGATATTTTCCAGCCCCTCCTTGTGCACTTAAGAACTGCCTGCCCTGCCCTATCCACCATTAGCCTGGGTATAGCCTCCACCCATATTCTACTCTACCTCTCCCCCCTGCTGCCCCATCTGATCCCTTTAAGTATAGAATCACCCAGCACTAGTACACCCTCTCCCTCGTTCCTTGTCCTTGTCCCACCCTTTCCCAGGGTACCCAGCCTTAGAGCATGCCAGCTCACTAACTACACCCTTCCTCATTACTGCTCTCTCCCCTTCTCCCCATCCTGTTCCCTGCCCCTTCACTGCTCCCTCCCTATCCCCACATCCTTCCCTCCACCCTGGCCCCCTCCTTCCGCCACCCCTGTCATCCACCCTACCAGCAGTGCCTCTCCCCTTCACCCTGTCACCCTCCTCTGACTGACTCCTGCCCCTTGTGGGTTTCCCTCTTCCTCCCTCTCCTGCTGTCCCCTGGAGAACACCGCCCCCTCCTCCTCCACCAGTGTCACCAGCACAGCAAACCTATTTTCTGCCCATCCTGCCTGGTTGTGCTTCTGCTCCTTCCCCCCAACTCTAGCCTAGCCTAACAAGACAGTTGGATCATTGCTTGTTCTGTACCGATACAATAACAGTGAAGCAAGCTGAAACTAGTTTGGGGTTACAATGCAAAAGATGCTTAGTATCGCACAAAAATAAAGCTGTGTCAGCTGTATAGCTCGGAAAAATATCTACGCCATCAGGCCCGCATAAACAATACTAATACTTTTAGGGCCAGAGGTTGGTTGCACTCAGCCCTATTAGGATTCTACAGTACAATCATATGCACAAGTGTATTACAGAACCACATAGTATTACACTATATCCTACCTTGTTAAGATTATTGGGCCCTATGCACTATGCCTATGCACTGTGGAAACCTGGCATGTAGGTATAGCTATGTGTAAATGCTGTGGACCCCTGGCAGCATTCATTAGTGGTGCACAAGGCAGTTACACCCAGGATCCCCCAGCAATGCAGGAGTTCTGGGGGTGTGCCTGTACTATGTGCACTACATATCATTCACTAAGGTGCGAAGTGCTGTGCACAGGGGGGCATAGGATGGTCCAGGTTACGCCAGGGTGGAACCTGCCATAACTGCAGTGCACGCCCAACCCTGCGCACACAGGACCCCCACCCACCCAAGCAGCAGTCATTGATATTGCAAACACCCTACCACATGGAAGCCCTGTCCCAATTGCATTCAAAGCATACCCCAACACATATATGCCCTGTTCCCGTTGCATGCAAAGCAGCTCCCCAGCTCACATATGCCCTATCCCGGTGTTTGTTAAGCATCACCCTCTCCAGCACACATATGCCCTGACTCAGTGTTTGCAAAGCATCCCCAACAGCACACATATGTCCCAGTGTTTGCAATGCATCCCCCCAGCACATGTAAGCCCTGTCCTGGTGTTTGATAAGCACCCCTCAAGCACAGATATGCCCCGTCCCCGTGTCTGCAAAGCATCCCCCAGGACACATATGTCCAGGTGTTTGCAATGCATCCCCAACACATGTAAGCTCCCCACCCCGTGCTTGCAATGGCCCCCATACATAAGCCCCATCCTGGTGTTTCATACATCCCACCCCAGCACACATATGCCCCATCCCAGAGTTTGAAAAGCATCCCCCTAACACACATATGTCCAGGTGTTTGCAATGCTTCCCCCCAGCACACATAAGCCCTGTCCTGGTGTTTGCAATTCATCCCCCCTACCAAGCACATGTAAGCCCTGTAGAACAAGCCATCCCCCCCACACAGAGGTGCCCGGTTCCACACAGTCCCGACTCCTGAACCTGGTACCCCAGCAACATCATTGGTGGCCGGTGGACCCACTCACCTTCAGCACTGACAACCCCTCAAACCCTATACATGATAGTCAGTCAGCTGCAGGTATTGATGGCCAGCGGCACATCCTCCACACACCTCCTCAGTCACCACGCCATCCAATTGATGCTGGTATTGTACTGCTGGGTGCCACGCGAAGCTTAACACACACCTGGACCCGCTGACTTCACACACTGGTAATCAACTATGGGACCTAGGACGAGCATCCAGTTGCCTGTGTCTGCTACTCCACCCCAGCTGCCCAGCACAATCCTGCACACGGAGAGGTGAGCCCATGGACAGGTGCCCCATGGGTACATGTAGTAGTGAAACCTACATGCACTCTGCACCTGCTTGGGGTTGCATAGCTACGTGTGGTGGGGATACTACACCTTTTGTAGTGCCTTCTGCCCCACATTGTTGATAACCCCCAATATGAATAAGTGTACAGTATGTGTGCTATAATGGTGCACTAAGTATAGGGTTTTGGGGTAAGTCCAGGTCTACACACTGATCTTCTGAAATCACACTACCCTATCTGAACTCAAGCATTTCTTTATTACCCTTTTATTACATAAAGCTGAAAGTGAAAATCATAAACACAAAAATGGAATTTTGAAATTCATTTACACTCAATTAACAGAACTGTTTGATGCTAGGATACTGCCAAGATGCCAGTCACCTTCAAAATGCCTGCATTTGTTTTCAAATTTATACTCACTCTCTGTCACTGGCACACACCTTAGCTCACTCTCCCTCTATCACTTGCTGTAATTATCTGAAGTGGGTAGTGGAACTATCACAAAACTGCACACATAGGTAGAGGTTACAATAAATCAGTTCAGAACACAAAGAAGCCTCAAATCCCAGAACTCTTTACATGACACAATATTGTATCATTTTCAAGGTAAACTAAGTTTTTGAATAAGGACAAATATGTTGTACAGTATATGACAACACCCTAGAAACCTGAATGAGGTTTTTAGACATTGTTTATCTTCCTCTTATCTTCTCTGGACCCCTTTCTGTGTCCCGCCTATCCTGTCCCATCACCCACCATCCATCGGTCTTATCAGCATCATGCAGTCCCCACAGATTGCCTCCCAGTGGTGAGGCCAGGGAGAGAGGGCCATTCTCTACCCAGAGGCACTCATCCATATCCTTTTGAATTTACCCACCCTCCAGCTTCATTGCATGCCCTTGTTTTAGAGCACCTTTTCTCTGAAAATACGCCTCCTATACCTTATTAACACCCATAAGGTATTAAAAGATATCTGTTATATCCTCTACAGCTGTTCCTCTGCACCATTTTGATAGCCCTCATTTGACTGCCTCCACTTTATGTCCTTCCTGATATGTGGTCTCCAGTACAGGACACAGTACTTAAGCTGGGGTCTTACCAGCCATCTATATAGGGGTAGCACCAGTTCCTTCTTCCTGCTGGCAATACCTCTTTCTATGCACCACAGCATCCCAGCAGCTCTTCCAACTGCCTTGCCACACTGCCTGACCACATTTAGGTAATCTGATATGATTACCCCTAGATCTCTTTCCTGCTTCATCTTTGTCAGTATTTTTCTGATTTTGTACTCCACTCCCGGGTTTCTATGGCCCAAGTGCATTATTTTGCACTTTTTGCATTAAAAGCCAGCTGCCATACCTCTGACCACTCTTCCAATCTTTTCAGATTCCTGACCATGCTTTCCACTATTCCTTCCCTGGAGTGTCAACTCTGTTGCAGATCTTGGTGTCATATGCAAGAGGTAGACCTTCCTTCTAGTTCTTCTACTATGTTACTTATAAAGACATTGAAGAGGACTGGTCCCAGCACTGATCCCTGAGGTACCCTGCTGGTCATCATCCCCTCCTCAGAGCAAACTCTGTTTACCACTACCTTAGGTGTCTTATCCAATAACCAGTTTCTTACCCAGGTTGCAACCTTATTACACATCCTCAGGTTACCCAATGTACTTACCAGTCTCCTGTGTGGAATGGTGCTGAATGCCTTGCTGAAATACAGGTAGGCCATGTCCACCGCTCCTCCCTGATCCAATTCCTTGGTCAACCAGTGAAAGAAATTTATCAGATTTGTTTGCAGTGACCTTCTCCCCATGATCCCATGCTGCCTCAGATCCAGTAATCAGCTGGATACAAGATATTCAACAATCCTTTCCTTTAGTAGTGTTTCCATTAACTTATTTACCACTGACGTCAGGCTGACAGGCCTACAGTATAACTGTCTGCCTCTTCCTACCATGTTTGTGTAGCAGAACTACTGTACATCTGCCCTTCTTCGTTCCACTAGGACCACGTTAGTCTCCAGTGGTCAGTTAAATAGATCTGCAGAGGTACAGTTAGTACCTCCTGAGTTTTTTCGTAAGTGATGATACATTGATTATTTCAAGTCAGTTCAATGTTTTTTTTTTATTAGTACTTATTTATTTTTTTATTTATTTGGCGGGAAAGGACACAGAGTAGAAGTTAATTTCAGGAGGGTGCTGGGAGCACAGGAGGATAATTGACTTGCCTATGGTTACAAAGCATGCAGGCTGGGAGCTGTTACTGTTTGAAATTCTATGCTGTGTAGTTGAGTCAGGAACTATAGATCAGTTGGCTTTGGGAGAAGGAGGAGAAACTAGTAGGAGCCAGCTTTGCTAGCTGAAGCACTGGGAAGCAGTGGAACAGAGGAATGTGGGGTGGTGGTTCAGAGCTGTAGCTGATTGTTTCTGAAGTACATGGGATTGGTCCCACCACCCTGCCCTTCACCGCACCCATCCCATACAATTCACTTCCTTTATACCAGGGGTTATGACATCACTTTCTAAAAAGGGCAATGGACATACAACTGTCATATCTTTATTAGCCAGCACACTGTGTAGGGGGTAAACACATGTGCATACTAACAAATACTGGATTTCTTCAGCCTGTGCTAATTTAAATTGAACTGTTCTGAGAGTCACAGAGAGAACTGTTTTAGATTTCTTCAGCCTGTGTTTATATATTTTTGAATTTTATAGTTTTATAATTATTTTATAGTTATGTATAACTGGAGGCTAGGAAAAGCTGGGCTGGGGAGATGTGGGGGATTAGGTACATGTATGGGAAGCAGAAAAGTGGTAAACTGCAATAGCTGTGGGGCAGCAGCCTTTCTGGGGGTGATGTGGAATAAAGGCGAATGTCCTGTGTGTAAGAGCCTGGAGCAGTTAAGGGCTGAAATAAGACTGCTCAGATGAGAGCCGAGGAGAATGGTGTGGAAAGTCAGAGGAGCAGAGCAGAGCAGTGGAGAGAAAGGCAGAGGGGTGATGCCTAAGGGAGTGATGGCATCAGGCAGGGGATGGGAGTGGGGAGCAGCACTCAGTATATAGGAGCATATCTTCCTCAAAGGAATAAGGAGCCCAGGGTGGAGAAATGGCAAGTGGTAAGGGGATGGGGTGGAATGTGAGAATAGCATCAGGGGTGGGAAATTCTAAAGGGGTGCCTTTATTGAACAGATTTGCACCACTGTCTGGAAGGAGGAAGGGGGCAGCAGGATGTGAGGTAGAAGGTCAGGCTGAGCAATGGTTGAGAGTAGGAGTACAGGGAAGGGGGAGGGAACTAATCAAGGTGAGCAGGGAAGAGGATGCAGGCAAAATGGAGTGGAGGATGGGGAGGGAGAGAAAAAGAAAGGAAGAGGGGAAGGAAAACTGAAAGCAGATACAGATAGTCAGAAGAGGAGGGGCAGAATGGGAGATGGAAAAATAGTTAAGGGGATAAATTGTGGATGTGGAGATAACTTCACCAGTGTGCAGTGGTAGCAGTTAGGTGGGGAAATAGCTAGTACCAAAGGTGAGAAAGGAAGGATGTGGAGCATGGATGCAGAGGATGGAAGGGTTGTAATCATAGGGAGGGGACTCCATAATTAGGGGTATTCACTGGGGAAGGAAAGGGGGCCCAAATGCAAGCAGGAGGGTGGTTTGTATGCCAGGGATGACAGCGGGGAAGATGGACCCAAGAATAAGGGAAATAGTAAGGAAGGTTGGAGGAAAACCTAATTTAGTTGTACAGTATATTTGGGAACAAATGACCTAGCTGGGGACGAGGCTGAGGTAGTATAAAGTAGGTTCAGGGAATTGGAGAAGATCTGCAGGGAGGAAGGAAGTTCGCTATCCTTCTCAGAGGTGATACCAGTACCAAGGGCCAGCACAACCAGGAAAAGAAGAAAAGAGGATTTTAATGACTGGCTCAGGAAATGGTGCAGAGAGGAGATGTTCATCTGTATTTGGGACTGGTAAGAGACCTGGTCAAGCAAAGCACTCTTTTCACCAGACAGGCTACACCTCAGTAGGGAGGTTTTGAGTGTAGTCAGGACAAACTGGAGGAATATATAAAAACTACACTTAATTTAAACTACTGGGGGGGCAGCAGGCATGGAGGCCCACAGACTCCAAGAGGAAGAGGCCAGCACCCCCACAGTGATGTAACAGGTCTAGAGAGAGAGGTGGAAGGGACAAGAACACAGTTAGCAAAGGGTGGAGGTGGTGAGGAACACATAACAAAGATACATGGAGGAATGCACACAGAGGGATAAATGTAAATAGAATAATAGAAGAAAGAGAATAAAGGTCAGATTCTTTGTGGAGGGTGGTGTCTCTGAATGCACGGAGTCTTGGAAACAAGATGGACACCTTGTCGGCACTATTAGCAGACAGGAGGGTGGACATAGCTTCAGTAACTGAGACTTGGGCAACATCACACCATGACTGTGAACTTGTGATCCTTGGATATAAACTATACAGGAGGGACAGGGTAGTTGGGAAGGGAAGAGGGGTAGCAGTTTATATCAGGGATGGAGTAACTTGCATGAGGAAGGAGTCAGAGGAAGGGGAGGTGGAGACATTATGGGTTCAGTTAAGGTCCAAAAGAGGAGAGAAGGGTGAGGTTGGGGGTGTTTACAGACACCCAGTCAGGATGAGGAGAGGACAAGGAATTGAACTCACAAATATTGGAAGCTTCAGGAAAGGAGAGGGTAATTGTAGGGACTTCAACCTTCCAAGGTGGACTGGAGCATACCATCCACAACATGTGCTAGGAGTCAGGTGATCTTGGAAGGACTGCAGAGTGGGTTCCTGACTCAGGGCATCACTGAACCAACAAGAGCTGAGGCAATTCTTGATCTGGTGCTCACAAATGGGGAGCACATACAGGAAATAATGGTCAGGGATCCACTGGGTGGAAATGACCATTGCACAGTGTGGTTCCAGTTGGATATAGGCAGGGAAAGCATCCAGACTAAGACCAAAAGCTTGGATTTCAGGAGGGCGAACTTCAGGAAAATGGAAGAAGTGCTAAGGAGCCATCTGGCAGGCATCAGAGCAGATACGGAGGTGGACCAAAGGTGGTCCATCATTAACAAAGGAATACTGGTTGCCACAGATGACTGCATTAAGCTCAGGGGGAAGAACACAAGGGCCAAAGAACCCAGCTGTTTCAGTTCTGGGGGTTGCTCAGGCAGTAAGGGAAAAGTGGAAGGCCTATAGAAAATTAAGGAAGACCAATGGAGAGGTGGATAGGGAAAATTACCTAACGTTGGCTAGTGAGTCAAGTAAGGAAGTCCGGAGAGCAAAGACACAGAAGGAGCTACCAATAGCTGAAGGAATTAAGAAGGGGGAGAAGGCTTTCTTTTGATATATAAGTGAGAAAAGAGACAAGAAGGAAGGGATTGTTAGGCTTAAGAAAGGGGTGGAGTGGGGTGGATGATAATGGGGCAAAAGCAGAGATACTAAATGAATACTTCTGTTCCATCTTCTCCAAGGAGAAGGACGGACCAGTGCCTTCAGGAGGGAAAAGAGGAGTGGGGGGGCACAGATGTAGTGATAGAGGAGGCTAGAGTGAAGGAGGGGCTGCTGGTATTGAAGATGGACAAATCACTAGGCCCGGACAGAGTACATCCAAGGGAACTAAAGGAACTGGCTGAGTAACTGGCACAGCCACTGGCAGACCTATTTAATAGTTCACTAGTGTCAGGAGTGGTACTGCAGGACTGGAGAAGAGCACATGTAATGCCCCTCCACAAAGGTGGTCCTAAGGATGATCCAAGGAATTACAGATCAGCCAGTCTGACCTCCATTGTGGGCAAGCTCATGGAGACCACACTAAAGGAAAGGTTTGTGGAATATCTAAAGGAGCATGGTCTTCAGGATGCGAGGCAGCATGGGTTCATGGGGGAAAGATCATGTCAAACAAATCTGATTGACTTCTTTGAATGTGTCACTAAGACAGTAGACAGGGGCCAAGTGGTAGACATCCTCTATCCTGATTTCAGCAAGGCCTTTGACTCTGTGCCCCACAAAAGGTTGATCAGGAAGTTGGTGGATCTTGGGATTGGAGAAAAGATGGCCAGATGGCTGGAAAACTGGCTAAGGGGCAAAACCCAGAGGTTGGTTGTTAGGGGAGAGCTGTCTGGCACTACAGAGGTAACCAGTGGGGTCCCACAGAGTCGGTGTTGGGGCCAGTGTTGTTCAATGTCTGCATTAATGACATTGGAGATGACATTAAGGGCAAAATATGCATATTCGCAGATGACACCAAGCTCTGTGGAAGAGTGAACACAGCTGAAGGGATACAGGACCTACAGAAAGATCTGGAAAAGCTGGGGAAGTGGTCCAGGATCTGGCAGCTTAGCTTCAATGCCAACAAATGCAAAGTTATGCATATTGGAGCCAAGAATCCCAGGACAGAGTACTACCTGGGTGGAGTCCGAGTATCTGCATCAGAGGTGGTGAAGGACTTGATAGTTATGATTACTAGTGACCTGAAGCATTCCAAACAGTGCAAGGAAGCAGCAACAAAGGCAAACAAGATGCTGGGATGCATATCTACAGGTATCAGTAGTAGGAGATAGGAGGTTATACTGCCCTTGTGCAGGTCACTGGTAAGGCCTCATCTAGAATATGAAGTTCAGTACTGGTGCCCACACCTCAAAAAGGACATTAACCTGCTGGAGAATGTCCAGAGGAGGGCTACAAAGATGATAGCAGGTCAGCAGGGTAAGGCATACTGAAGAGAGACTGAGAGTACTGAAAATGTACCCTCAAGACAGGAAGAGAGGGACAGGACTGGGATCTTCAAGTACTTGAAAGGAATAAAGAAGGTTGATAAGGAGAGTCTCTTTAAGTTGAGTGGCAATCATAACATGAGGGGGCACAGTCTTAAGCTGGAGTGTGGGAGGGTTAGGAGGGAGGTCAGGAAGAACTGCTTCACAGAGAGGGTGGTGGACACTTGGAATGCACTGCCAGAAGAGGTCATCTCATTGAAGACAGTGAGCAGCTTTAAGAGATGTTGGGATAGGCATAGGTGAAAGGTATGGATCATGTGTAGGGAGGATGGGAGGAGTGGGGAGGGAAGGTAGGGACATTAGCTCAAGCTGTGGACCCTGCAATATGAGCAGACTTGATAGACCAAATGGCCTTCCTCTGTTGGCTTCTTCATATGTTTGTATGTTCATAACTGGCAGTTGTGGGTTTCAAATTCAGGACTGTTGAGTCTCTAGGTTCACAGATTGGTGTTTAAATCCTCTAGGCTATGGTGCTTTTCAGAAAAGTTAACTTGTGAGTGTAGAAACCAGATTGTGTACTGCCAGTTTTGACCTGAGTGGGTATGCTTTGTTATCCCGTGCCAATGAGCTGAGCTCGGGGGCAAGATCAGTGACACAACTGGATAGAGAGAGAGTGGAGAATGGAGCTATTATGCAACACCCTCCCCCAGTCAGGGAATGCAAGCTGTAGGGCTGTCTGCATGGGCCCAGGTACCATATAGTGAAGACAACTGTCCCCATTCACTTTTTATGCATTTCACTCTTTACATATTTCACTATTTGTTCATTTGGATCATTTTGCCTCTTTAGATCTGAAAGAACAAAGAGTGTATGTGGGAAGAGAGAATATGTAAAGAATAAATGTGTAAAGAGCAGATGTGTAAAAAGTGACTGTGTAAAGAGTGAATGTGTAAAGTTTAAATGTGTAAAGACTGAGTGAGAACAGTTGCCTTCGTTGTATGGTACCCAGGTCCATGCAGGCAACCCTGCAGCTTGCATTTCTAGACTTGGCGGGGGGGGGGGGCAGGCTCTGCACTTCTATAGGCAGACAGAGTCTTTCCATAGCACAGGGCCCCAAGACCCCTGTGCATCTGCACCAAAGCAAAACATAGAATGTGTTAGCAGATGGAGCCCATGTGAGCCATCTAGTCTGCCCATGTACACTACCCACCAATCAGGCTGCTGTCTTAAGTTTCCCACACTGTCTGTCCCATGCCAGCTTTAATTCTCTGACCATCTTTGACCCCACCACCCTGGGGAGAGACCATTCCAAGGCTCCACCACCCTTTCTGTAATGAAGAACTTCCTTTTTGATGCTCCTGAACATGCCCCCCTTAGGCGCATTTCATGACTTCTGGTCTAGGAGCAGTTGCTTACCTGAAGAAGATAATCTCCCTGTACCTTGTTGATACCCTTCAGGTATTTAAATGTCTTTATCATGTCTCCTTTATCCATTCTTTGTTCAAGGGAATACATGTTAAGCTGATTTAGTCTTTGTATCTTATGGCTGGTGATGCAGACCATGCACCATTGTTGATGCCCTTCTTTGTATTATCTATAGTCTATCTATGTCTTTCTTAAGGAGAGGTGAGGCTGCTAGAACTGGACACAGTACTCCAGGTAAGGCTTCACCAGGGACCTGTACAGTGGCATAATCAACTTTTTTTTTCTACTGGTTATGCCCCTCCCTATGCAACCTAAGATGCCGCTGGCCTTTAGTGCCCCCTTTTCGCATTGCTTGCCAACTTTCAGGTCATCTGTGATGATCATCCCAACATCATGCTTGTGATTTGTTACTGCCAGCTGTACCCCATGTAGAAAGTAATTCCTCCCCAGGTTGCATCTTCCAAGGTCCATAACTTTACATGTTCTGGTGCTGAACCTCAACTGACAATTCCCTAACCATTCTTCCAATTTCCTAAGATCTGGCTCCATCCTTTGAGTCCCTTCAGCTGAGTCCACTCTATTGCAGAGTTTTGTGTCATCCGCAAATAGGCACACCTTCCCATTTAGGTCATCAGCTATGTCACTGATGAATACATTGAAAAGTATTGATCACAGCACTGAACTCTGTGGAACATCACTTGTAACTGTACCTTCCTCTGATAGCATGCCATTTACCAGTACCCTCTGGGTCCTCCCATTGAGCCAGTTTTGGATCTAGTTTACAATTTTTGGCCCAATGCCCAGGTGTGCTTCAGCTTGTTTATAAGCCTTCTGTATGGAACGGAGTTGAGGGCTTTGTGAAAGTCCAGGTAAATCACATCTACTGCACCCCCATTGTTCAATGTTTTTGTTACCAAATCAAAGAATTTGATTAGGTTAGTCTGGCAGGACCTTCCTGTTGTGAAGCCATGTTGCTTTCGGTCCAGCTGTCCACCATCTTCTAAGAATGTCACTATCCTCTCCTTTAGTAGGCATTCCATCAGCTTCCCTACTACTGAGGTGAGGCTGACTGCGTGATAGTTTCCTGATTCTTTCCTACTGCTACTTTGGTAGGGGCACTACTGTAGCCCTTTTCAGTCTTCAGTGAACTCCCCGCTACCAGCAGTTTGTTGATGAGTTCTGCCAGTGGGGCTGCTAGTTCCCCTCCAAGCTCTCGTAGTATCCTTTGGTGTATTTCGACTGGCCCCATTGCTTTGTTGACCTTCAGTTTCTTAAGTTCATTCAGGACTCCTTCCTCCATGAAAGGACTTATGTTGACTCCCTCGAGGTGGTGTGCCGTCCTGCAGAGAGATGGTCCTTCATCTGCTTCCTTCTGTGTAAAAACTGAGCAGAAGTATTTGTTCAGAACCTTTGCTTTCTCCCCATTATCTTCCGCTTGCTGGTCCTTGTTCTTAGCCAGTCTTACTATTCCCCCTTTTGCTCTTTCTTTTCTCTCTCATGTTGGATTCCCTTCACTATCCTTTCCTCTGTTTGAGCTTTTGCAGTCCGAACTGACTTTCCAGCCTCTTTAAGTAATTCCCTACTGTATTTACACCCTTGTCACTGTCCGTTTTTATTTCCTTGTATCTCCTGAATGCTTTCTCCTTCTCCTTGATTTTAGATGCTATATCCTTTGTGAACTAGAGTGTTTTCCTTCTCCTTTTGGATTTGCTCACTAGCCTTGTGCACTGAGATGTGATTAGTGTTATTGCTTCCTTCAGTCTCCTCCAGTGTTCTTCCACTCCCCCTTCTGGCCAGCAACCCAGATTCTGTTTCAGACAGCATTTCATTTTGAGGAAGTCCACCTTTCTGAAATCCAGGACCTTTTGTTTAGAGTGACTGATATCTTTGGTCCTGTTTACTGTGAACCATACAGTCTGGTGGTCACTTGATCCCAGATGGGCTTCCACCTGTACATTTGAGACTCTGTTATTGTTGGTTATCACAAGGACCAGAACTGCTTCCTCTCTAGTAGGGGTTTCCACCAGTTGGCTTAGGTCAGCCCTGGAGTGCCTCTAGGGATTCCTTCCTCCTTTCTGAATCAGCCATATAGAGCTCCAATCTACATCTGGTAAACTGAAGTCTCCAACCAATAGTAGCTCACCCTTGTCTTCCATCTTTTGAATATTTTTTAGAATTTCCTTGTCTTTTTCTACTTCTTGAAAATGGGATCTGTATATCATGCCTATACATATGGGGGCATTATTTCTTGTTCCGAGTGTAAGCCACAGGGTTTCAGTTTCACTGTGAGTACCCTGGATTTCTGTGGCTTTTATTTCTTCTCTTACAGAGCTACACCACCCCCTTTCTCACATTCCAATCCTTTCTGAACAAGTTGCATCCTGGGATGGTGACATCCCACCTGTGATTCTCCTTGAACCATGTTTCTGTTACTGCTATCCATTCTAGGTTTGATTCTGCCATCATGGCAGTAAGGTATGGTATCTTATTTGCCAGACTGCAGGCTTTGGTACACTTTGCCTTCCAACCCTGGTATCCTACCTGTTCACAGATTACCTTCTCCCATCGCATGTCATTTTTACCATTTTAATTCTTCTAGATACCTGGGTTTCTTACCATTTATGGTGTACACCACAGTTTGTCCTGCAGCTGGTTTGCTTGCTAAGAGGGGAGTAGTGACTGTTACCCTGTGTGACGTAACAAGTGTCAGACCCCTTTCCCTGTCCACTAGTTTAAAGAACCTGCAGAAATGACAAACTTTTGCCCCAGTGCTCTGACACCTCCTTTGTTAGGTGGATGCCATCGAATTTAAAGTACTCCCTCTTCCAGAAGTTCTGCCAATTTCCTATCAATTGATGTCCTTTCTCGTGGCATTGTCTCTGAGCCAGGCATTTAGTTCAATTATTTCTCTTTTCCTGATCTTTTTCCTGCCACAACCCTTCTCCCAGACAGGCAGAACCTCAGAGAAGGAGATGTCAGAAGAAATGGATGCCAACCAATTGCCCAGTCTGGTCAGGTGTTCCTTGGTTTCTACTGATCAACTGGTGAGGACCTTCTTGAATGAGAATACAATCCGCTATCTCAAAGTAAAGAAAATTTTGCAAAATATTTGTTAATGCACCAGTTAGGGTAACTTAATGCCACAAAAGTAGGAAATGTAGCATTAAGGTTTCCACTCCTAACTCCCCACTCCCAGTCCCCAAGCAGCAAAAGGAAAAAGGAAAAAACATTAAGGTTTTGGGTTTCCAAGTCATAGCAAATCAGTGGTGGGGTCTTTTCATGGGGTTATCAGACCTAATGCCCACTCCATTCCCTGAGCAACAGCATCACAGATGATCTCCATTCTTCAAGCAGGGCCCTTTATGTAGAAAGCTATAGCAAGTTGTGTTGGCAACATGTGGTGAGACATACTTCTCTACCTTGGAAGAGTGCATAACTATGATACACTTGCTTGAAGCTGTACCTTGTGCTTTGGACTGGAGGCTACAGGCTTGGGGAGGGTCATCGTTAGGTTGACAACCCCAAGGAAGACTCAACCACTGATTCACCAAGACTTCAGGAGACCCAAAACGTATGTGTTTTCCATTTGCTGTTTGGGGTGGGAGTTAGGGTTGGAAACCCTAATGCCACAATTCCTTTTTTTGGGTGGCATTTAGTTACCCAAACTGGTACATTAGCAACGTTTTTGTTATGTCACAATGGAATACTGAGCCAATCAGAAAGCAACATTTTTTTATCAACTATGTTTTAACTCAATTTTATTGAAAGGGAACTGTGCTCCGGACAGACAAAAAAAGCGAAATATAATACATCACATTCAAAGGTAGGCTCTGCATGTAGCTAAAAAAAATATGAATTTAATCTGTGAGATGGGGATTACAACAAAAGTCATTAAAACATAAATTATACAGATAAAATCCAAATCTCATGGCTAAGGGATATACCCCATGTCATTCATTCATTCAATCATTCGTTCATCAACATTTGTTTGATAAAAATCTTTACTATTTTAAAAGAGTATTAAAATACAACTACTGTACAAATGAACCATAAAACATAGCTAAGAATACATACACAATATGTCTGTCATTTTATAATATTAATACATCATTTCTTTATAGAGGTCAAGAACTTGACAAGTCTTTTGAAGATCTCCTTGTCTTTTGTGTTGAACAGGGTACTGATCAGTTGATTTGAGGGAAGACCAAGGGTAGGCAAAACCAGACCTAGCCAAAATTTTCTTTGCTGTTCATTATTTATTTATTGAATTTTGTTGACCTGGTAGACCCACTTAGACTAGAAGTCCATTTTTCAGGGGTGACTTGGGGGGGTACAGATGGTAACTAACTGAAATTGAACCAGATTTTAGCTGTTGGTGGTGTTTTTAGTGAATGGGAGAAATTTGGCCAGGACACCGGGGAAATTCTCCTACTCAAGTTGTCCCAAGCTATGTGAAAACAATGATTCAAGAGTTAATAAAACTAACGATTTCTGGACCAAATCAAAGACCTAAGGCAAGGCAGGAGTTATATGATACAATGATGTCCCAAACAAAACAAGACATGGTAGTACCGGATTGTCCATCATCACAAATGCAGATAACATTATTACAACTAAATAATACAAGGATCCCAGCCTTTGTATGGGTTATGTTATGGCTGAGCATTCATGGAAGATTAAACATGAAGAATAACCTTAAACAGAAACAAATGACAGAGTGGTATTGTTCAAGAAACACATGTAGGCAAATTTTGGAAACTCAAGAACATTGATTCTTGAATATGCCTTTAGAAACAATTTTGGAATACTGTAAATAGAACCTGGAAGACCACTTTATTTCAGAACTTATCTTACACAGAAATTGTAAATGCAGAGTATTTAAAGAAATGGGAAGATTACCATAAAGGGACAGTGCAAATTATATTTGCATAACTCAAGTATTACATATGGCAATCAAGGTGTAAATGGGTGATTCAGCAACAAGAGATGCTACCTGAAGTTATGATAATGAATGTGAAGATTTCTCTGCAACAAATATATGAGAAAGACACAAAAACAGTGTCATGGGAGACAGTACAGAAGTTATGGAAGAACTGTAGTAATTGCTTGATGTAAATAATGGAGAAAAGGAAAACAAAATAAGAGAGTGGTGTGGTGGGTGTTAGATAGCAAATATGCTCAATATAAAGTAGGAAAAAGAGAGGAGGAAGCAGAAAAGAAGATGGAAAAACAGAGAAAAAAAGAGAAAAAAAAGAAAAGGAAGAAGTTTAAGGATCAAGTTAATGGAAAAGAGGAGTGCCAGACAGGATGGTGCTAGTAAGATAAATGGAGGATGAAAACCACAAGAAACAATTTGGACAGACTTTGAATGGACAATATGAAAGTTTTTGAATTTTACAACCCGTTTTCCGCAAACAAATTCCCCTACTCATTGGTAGGGGGAGCTGCTGTACCCATGGTCTCTGTTCCTGACACTGGTCAGTCTGCAGGTGTACCTGCAGGGCAGCAGATCTCCTCCTGCAGGTCCAGCTCTGGAGATTGTGCTTACTACTGAACCACTACCTATGGCAACTACTGTTACTACAAGTTCTGATGAGGTTGTGTCTGTGGCTGCAGGAGTTACCTCTCCTCAAACTGCAGCACAGATAGAGGAGGAATGGCTTTGTAAGCTCTCTGCGGAAAAATGGCAAGTTCTTCTCGCTATTTTACATGATGAGGTGTCTAGTGCTGGCCTAGAACCTAAAACTACCTGCACTGTTATGGAGGAAGTTGAGATGCAAATGGACCACAATACATTGCCTTCTACTCTGTTGGTTTCTACAGTAAGGACTGTAGTGACTGAAATCCCTTTGCAACTTGCGTCTACACAGCCTGGATCTACCAAAAGCCCTGTCATTCTGTTCAAACCTGCAGGTGATGTGGCAGTATTACAGACTGGTGTTCTTGACTTGTCTGACTTACCGGCCCAGAATGTGCCTACAAGACTGCCTCTGAGGTTCTCTTCTTCTACTACTCAGTTCCCTGGGGTTCTAGATTCACCTGACACCATGAGTACTCCTAACTTTGTTGGTTCTGCTGTTACTGTGAGATCCCCGGGGTTGAGACATGGGTGAGTGGACTCACAACTAACTTTACCAAAAGGGAACTGTGCTCCTGAATTATCTAGCACCCTTGAGACATAACTGTGTACGGCAGGGTGGAAATGAATGAGAGGGCAGTGGATTCCTGACCTGACTCATAGTCCAATTCCTGGGTCCTCTGCTCGTGAGGCTCAATGAGCAGTGCAAGAGGCCGGGATTGGGTGTGCTGCTTCTGTGACAAATTTTGTGACTGACTCAGATATGGACTTGCATGCTGAGGATGTGTTAGTTTTGGATGATGCTGTACTTGTTTATGGATTACCTGAACACTCCTCTGATTCTGACTTGGCAGATGAAGGGCCTAGCAATCGGGCTACAACTTGGGATACCATGTGGACTTGGAGCTTCCAGCCCCTCTCCAACTCCTGCAGCCAAACTTGCTATAATGACTTGGGCTGCTTTTCAGAAGCTAGATCAATTTGTGCAACAAACTATCCCTGCACAACACCACAATGCAGTTTGTCTGCAATACCTGGGTGGATTGGACACTAACCCAGATAGGCTGTATATTGCAAAACAGCTAATTAAAGGCTCCTTGTTTTTTTTTTTAAATGAATTGTGCATCTTAATACATTGCTTCAGGGGATTCCCTCTATGACGTTAGCTTTAAAACTCCACAGGGTTTGAATAGGTTTTGGTTGAAGTATGATGAGGTTAAATATTCTGCCCTATGGATGCCATTTAGAGCAATATCTCTCACAAGGCCAGCCATTAAAATAGTTACGATCCTTTTTTGTAGTGAGAGTGTGGCGATCCATGATATTTCCCACTGGCTGCAACAGAAATGTGATCTTCTGGGCCTCCACAACCCATTAGGGTTGAGGAACACATTGGATTGGGGATAGTGTTATAAGGTCCAACTTGGAGTTCCAGTGCAGACCCCTTACACCTTTCTAGTCATTTTTTTTTAGGAGGAGGAGGGCATTGTTGCTACCCTGGCCATACTAAGACCTGTTTCAAATGTGGTTCCCTCTTACATTTAAGTTCTACCTGTGATTGCATTAAATGTAATCTCTGCCTAGAATATGGTCACACGAGCTCCTCTTGCACTAATGTAATGACCCATGATCTCTGTGAAGAATAGGGGACACATGTATAGGACATGTCCGTGGGCTTCCCATAACAGGTCAGATCAAACAAGCCAAGATTCCCTTATTGTGGAAGCTCAGAAAGCAAGTATGGTGGCTCACAAGGCCCAAACTAGACCCTCAGAAGCTATGGTTATTGAGATAGCAGTTGCTAAGCATTCTGATTCCCCAGGTGGAATTGAAAGATCTGGCTTCCTTATCTCGTGTCAGAACCCACTGTGATACAGGTTTCTGACCCCCCACTCTGCTTCAGCTTTCTCTTGCTCCTGCTGTGCCGAATCCTGCCTCTTCTGCTTTGGTCTCTGTTGTAGTGGACCCTATTCCTCCTCCTTCTCCAGAGGATGCAATGGGCATTATCCCCACCTCCCAACTTGGTGCCAGTCATGAGGAAAAGACCCTTGAAAAAGACTAGGCCAAAATCTAAAATTGTGAAATCTAATTCTTTCCCTCAAGGGATTCCCATTGCTAACAAATATGGTATCCTTACAACCCTTCAGGCAGAATCTGACCCAGGTGAGGAATCTGGCATCTCTTCCACTATATCCTCACAACGTGTTCTGTCAACAGATGTAGAGGATGACCTTGATCCTTCCCTGACTGCTAAAGAGAAGAGACCACTTAGGGATCAATCAGTGCGTCACAGTACGAGGCGGGATAAAGTCCCATGACTTGGTTGATAGTCTCATTCCCTCTGTTTTTTTACATCTTAGTCCAGCACGACTATGGGTTGCAATCATAAATGTTAATAACATTAAAAATCCTAGACAGAGACTTGCTACTTTTTCTGTCCTTCACGATCCAGGGTTTGATATGTGTTTTTTTGCAGGATACAATGCTCAATACTTCATTTTTGACTACTGCAGCCCATAGCCTATGTTGTTGGAGTCCTTCTTATCTCTTATATGGGGATGATGCCTGAGATGGTGTGGGAAGTTTATTTTTAGGAGATAGGTTTTGTGTAACTAGAGTCCTAGACATTGTGCCTGGTAAAGCATTACTGTTAGATGTTACAATAAACCACATAACGTGGAGGGGTTATTTGTATCTTTGCACCTCAAAAGAAGAAGGAAAGGCTGCAATTATTTACTTCTATAAAACCTTATCTTTTCACTACTAAAATGTAATGTGGGCTTGGGAGTTCAACTGTGTCTTGTCTAACCATGATGGGGGGTCAGTACCCAGAAAGACTTTTGTGACACTAATTGTCTAAAGTCTATTCTCCTTACCTCAGGCCTCACTGATACCTATAGAACATTATATCCACAAAGGGGGGGCATACTTTCCATAAAGGTCAGTTGTCCATGAGAAATGATTTTGTTTTTTCATCTCCCTGTATTCAGGTGCATAGTGCTCGACTCCTCCCTTTGGAAACATCTGACTATTTGATATTGGCAGTAGATATGAGTCTGGAAGATAAGGTATCTATGGGTAAAGTATACTGGAAGCTGAATAGTACTTTATTAGAGAGTGTTATTGTAAGTAACGAGGTTAAAAACATCCTGAAGACACGTATGTCTTTAGCCTGTTTATATGATGATTTAAGTCTCTGGTGGGTAGAAACCAAGGGTAGCTTACAATTTCTGTTTAAATCACATGCCTTTATGAAACATAATGCTACTTAATATAAATATTTAACACTTCGGGATCATTTAACTACCTTATACTCCCACATTAATGAAGGATGCAGGTTAGCGTTTCTCAAATCACCATAATTAAACAAGAAATGGAATCTTTACAGTATTCTAGAGCCTCCTCTCTATTATTTGAACACAAGATAGGTACCCTTGGGAAGTCCAATTTTGGAGATGCTTTCACTAGTTGTAGAACTAGATCTACAAATAAAACAATGCTACGACTCCTGAGATATTGCAGGAAGTACAGAGACACTTTACTAGTATGCGTGATCTAGCTGACCTTCCAGATGCTGCTATGTCTACTTATCTAGCTTCCATTCCTCTGCCTAGTGCTCCTCAAGATATGCTAGATACACTAGAGTTGCCTATAACTCGACAGGAAATTGATATGGCCATTACATCTTGAAACATAATATTTCCCCTGGCTTGGATGGTCTCCTTACTGAATTTTATAAATACTTTCGAGAAGATTTGGTTGAGATTTTGTTTGTAGTTTTTAGCTGGACTTTGAGTTCTTCCACTAGTGATTTCCAATTTGGGATTGCTATACAAATTTTGTTGTTTAAAAAGGGGGAATAAAAACAATATTAACAATTGGAGACCACTGAGTTTACTTAATTCAGATTTCAAATTACTGATGAAAATACTTACTTCAAGTCTAACTTGAATTACTCCTGATGTCATCTCTACTGCACAAACCTGTTCAGTGCCTGGTCACTCCATTTCAGAGAACTTGTTACTTATTAGGGAGTTAGTGGAGCAGGGAAAGGAGGACCTATTGCATGGTTACCTTCTTTCCCTTGATCAGGAGAAAGCTTTTGATAGAGTTTCACATGCTTTTTTATTCAAAATCCTGGAACATTATGGGGTTCTAGTCAATTTTGTTCATGGATAGCTATCTTGTATAGTAATGCGTGTGTCCTTAATTTGGTTAATGGAAATTTGGAATCATATATTCCCATTTGTCGAGGGGTGTGACAGGGGTGTCCTATGAGCCCTATTTTATATGTTTACTGTTTGGAGCCATTATAAACATGTTTACAGCGGTCAGAAAATATTAGGGGCATTAGTCCTAGAAGGGCATCTCTGGAGTTGAAAGTGGCTGCATATGCTGATGATGTTTGTCTTTTTGTTTTGGATCAGGCTTCAGGAGGTTCTGCTTGGGAGGTGATACAGGAGTATACAAGGACTGTAGGGCTTCTATTATTTGGGGAAAGAGTAGGGCTTTTCCTTTAAGTCCTTCAACATTAGCAATTATGACTATTCAGGGAATTCCTGTGTCTACTGAAAACCTTGCTCTTGGGCATTACATTTGGTAGGGGATAATGCTGTATTAAATTAGACAGAGAAACTGGACATTGGGAAACAGAAAGTGGCACTTTGGAAGGTTGGCAACAATCTAAGAAAAAGATAGCAGTGTTGAAATCCCGCCCCCATGTTTTTATGTTTAAGTATGGAATACCCCATTTCACTGGCATTGGAGTCACATTATTAGGGTTGTTTTTTCTATGATTTGGGGTTTTCATTTGAACCTGATTAAATGTGATGCACTCTATCTGCCTATCAGCAAAGGGGGCCTGGACTTACAAAACCTAATAGTGCATTTTTATTGTATCTTTTTCAGTGTGAATATTTGGAATTTAGATATACCCTCCCCCATGCTTTGGAAGGTTTTTGCAACCTCGTGGTATCATTTTTTTTTTTACTACATGGATATCTAATATGGTCCTACCTGCTACGTATTGTCTTAGTCCACTATTTTTAAACCCATCTGTAGGAAGCTATGGCAGTGGAAAGTCACTCCCCAGCAGGTAGTTGGAGTACCAAGGAAATTGATGTATCAGTCTACACATGAACAGATGTTTTTGATTAACCCAACTTATGGGGGTATACCAGAAATACACCATCCCAAAATATTGCAGACTTTGGTGGATAATAGGACCTCCCTAAAATGTGGGATGTGTAGTGTGATTGAGTTGTCATGGTCGACTAAACATTAAGGGAAATGCGAAGCATAAAACTATTATGGAGAGGAATTGTCCCAGAACTTCATGTTGTGCAGTGGAGGAGACAATGGAGCATTTTTTATTATCTGCCCCTTTGTTACAGAGTTTTGGCTCTTATTATCATGGCATTGGAATGATCCATTGTGGGAAACCACCACTTATGAGGAGTTGGTGGGGGTATTACTTTGTAAATCCAGGAAATGGATGCTGGTACAGTATGACTGGTTTTTAGTTGTATTAAATTTTGCTTATGGCAGACCAGGAGTAAACTACTATGTCAGCAAATACTGCTGACATCTCTGCAAGTGATCCTGCATGTTGAAAATGAACTATTTGCTCAATATCAGTATGATAAATCACACTGTTCTGGGGTAGTGCGGCAGCTCAGATGGAACACTATACCTTTTATGAAGGATAACATAGGATGAACTATTTATTTTCCATATCTTGCTGTATATTCCTGCTGATTATTGGGTTTTGTCTTTCTTTTTGTGTGTTGCAGGGATTCACTTATTATATTGTTTTGGGGTTAGGGCAGAACTCTGGTTAGACTCGTATATTATTTTTTACCATTTTTTGTCTGTATGCAATTTTTATCACTCTCATTTTTTTTGTTCTATTAGATCCTAACTGCTGTAATTATGCCAGGGTCTGGGTGAGGGGGGTAGTCTTCTTTGCTACCATTTCAGTTTATGTGTTTATTTGATTTGTGGACTTTTTTTGCATGATGATATTTGTGTCTATGTAGGACTGTAATACTTCATTTCATTTATCTTGTATTTTGTTGAGTTTCTTTTATTGTGTGAAGGTAACACTGTTTCCTTATTACTGTTTTTGTATTTTAATAAAACTTTCCCCAACTCTTTTAGTGGGAGGAAGGAGGGGTTTGTATGATTATGAATTACTTTGGGTTACAGTTACTGTATGAGGTCCTACTTATTTATGTTTTGATTTTTTTCTATTATGATTTTGTATTATACAATACAATTTTATATTTTGTTCTGAGTTTTGAATAAAAGAATTCCCCTCCTCGTTTTGAGAAGTGCCATGGGATCTTTAACGTCCACCTGAACAACCACCAGAACAGGCAGACAAGATCTCAGTTTAACGTTTCATCCAAAAGATGGCACCTCAGGATTGCAGCACCCCCCTCATGCTGCACTATAGTGTCAGTATTGGAATTTTTACTTAAGCACCAGGTGTGGGGCTAGAACCCACAACCATCTGATCTTCTGGCCCCAGGGGTGAGTTTGCAACCTGCTGAGCAACTGACACTGCTCATATAAAGGACAAAATAATATTGTGTGTTTTAAATCATCCTCAGCCTTCCTAAGGCAGTTACAATGAGGGGAATACATGCCAAGTCTTTTTTTTTGCCTGAAGTATACATAATTTGCTACATATAGTTCCATCCTATATCTTACCATTATCCTGCGTCCTACCAGGTTAGTCAAAATTTGTGATAATATTCTAAACCTTTTTCTGTTTTTAGTTTTTTAAACCATCTGAAGTGAACTAGTTGGTAAATTTTGATTTGAGCATTAGTAAATATTAAATCCTCTAGTATGGTTTTAACTTGTATAGTTATTTCCTGAAATGGTTTCATATAAATTTCATATAAGTGGCTTAAGCCCACCGGAGTATGATTTCTTTTATTGTTTTAATTGTAGGGACCAGAAAGTTTCTATCATTATATTTCAATTCTTCCTTGAGACATAGTCTTGGGGGGATTTCTCTGTCCCCAGGAATACCTTTAAGACAAATATCACTCTTCTCTCTTGTATCAGAGTTGCCAAAGAAATCTGGCCAAGTTCTTGTCTCACCACCTCAGCTGAGGTAGACTGAGCGACCTTCAACAAAGATCTATACATTTTATTAATGAGTGTATCTAAAGGTTTGATATTTGTATCATGCCAAATTTCCAATGCATAAAGTATGCTTGTTTTAATTTTGTCATTAATAAATTTTAACAGCCTGGCCCATTGGTGCTGAGGGTTGAAGTGCTGGATGCCACACCTCGCTCCATGCCAGTGACCTGGGTTCGAGAATGAGCCCAGACCATTGGGAGTCAGCAGGGGAGGACTGGGATCAAGCGTCTGTCAACTGCTCTCCCAGTCCAGGGGAAAGAGTGAGACACACACCATGCTCTGGTGGTCTCTGGGGATACCTGGTGGTACTGCAGATGCACGGGTGTCTGGAAGGGGGGAGCACAGTGGACGTCTGCACATTAGTGCATGGACGTCATTGCATGTCCATGCTCCCATTGGGGAGAAAACAGAAAAAAGGCTGGGTACAACTGAGCAGCTTGATGGTCAGGCTCTGCCAAATGGGGAGGGCTGTTGTGGAATCACACGGGGATTGGCACCGATCTGGCTGGTAGGATGGGGAGCCCTCCAGTGGATTGGCCACCACCATGCCGACCCCCTCAACATCATGCGAGTGAGCCTGCTGCTCTCCCAGCAGGCAGAGCCAGTGGCTGGATGCCTTCACCAGTAAGGCACCATAGCAATGGAGAAAAAGAGCATGTATAAAAAAAATAAATAAATAACTTTAACAGACCCAAAATTGAACTCTGTGCATATTTATTACGAAATCTTTAAAAGCATTAAATGTGGTGTTTAAGTTTAAGGTCATTGGGGTTTTATGTAGAGTCCAGGCTGTGCTTTATGCAACTCTTACACCTAAATAATCGTAGTAACTGATTCTACTAATTTTGACCTCTCTAGGTATGTTATTGGATTTACTCTAGATGTATTTCAAAATACCACCATATTTGATTTATCTCTGTTTAGTGTAAGTTTGTTTATTTTACACTGTTCTACAAAATGGTTCAATTACAGTTGCAATCCCAGTTTGGATGTGGAGATTAAAACCACATCATCTGCATAAGCCAGAGATGAGATTTTAACATTTAATATAGATGGTAAATTAAATTTTAGTTTGTCTAGAGACATTTATATAGAGTTTATATAAAGGTTAAATAAGAGATGTTCAAATAGGCAACCCTAGAGGACACCTTGGTTCATATTTATTGGATTAGTTAGGGTGCCATATTGATCAAAGCATACAGTAAGCCAAGTATCCTGATGTAAATCCATAATTATGTTAAACAAGGTATTATCTAGATTATGTAAGCAATAACACTACGATGAGGTGTGGTTTATCGCCTGATAAGAGCATGCCCAGGGTGTACTAAGTGGCATGAGAGGTGCTTGCGCCAGTGCCTTATGCCCCCAAAGCCTTATTGTGGCGATAAACTACACCCTCGGAGTGTGTTATCTGGGCTATAAAATGGGCCCCTGAAGTAGAAATTTAAAATATAAAAAGAAAAAGTTGTGAAAGTGAAAAGATGAGGGAAAGAGAGTTTTTTTGGTTATAAAGATAAAGTAGTCCCCTTTTGTAGTGTTAGCTTGTTCAGTAGTACAGGTGGTTGTCTTCTTCCAGTGGAGATTGTGGCCAGGTTAGGTTCCTATCTCACCCCCCCAAATTAAAAAAAAAAAGAGAGAGACAGACATAGCTAACTATAGCTGTTCACAATGAAGCGAGTGAAGAGATTCGCAGAATTGCAATGTCTGTATATATGGACTCGGGAACAGTAAGCGTTGCAGCAACATAAAATAATAATTTAAAAAAATAAAACATCAGTTGCTCTACTGTCACAGTTCTATCAAACTTGCAAGAACTGCAAAACAGTTTTTAGTGAACGGTTCCCTGTAGTGGTAGCAAGCATGTCCCTCACAGGCCGCCATACATAGATGCTGCTTGCTTTTTGCATCTCAACAGTGACCGAAGGAGAAATTAGTTTAAAACTGATAGGCTTCTTGGAACTTTGGTAGAAGTGCAAGCATAGGGCAGCATTTTTTTATTTCATTTTCATTTTATGTTGCTGCGACGCTCGCTGTTCATGAGTGGGTATCTAGCGATATGTGAATGCCACGGGAATGTTTCTGTTGTTTGACTGTGGTTCAGTACATTGGGTACTAAGAGAGAAGAAGACAATGCGGTCAGTTACGCTAAGAAGGAGACGAGAAGACAGGTTAGACTTTATATGTGAAATTAAAAGAGAAGATTTCTTGGGGGGGATTTATGAGAAGCTGCTGGAGGTTGAGAGAAAGTAGCGGGGAGAGCCGCGAAGGATCGAGAGAGGTTAGCAGTGGCGCTTCAGTGAACTCTGGCAGCAAGCATTTCTGTTTACGCTTGCCAGAGGTCACTGATTTGTTGCTGTGGTGGGGCATAGTGGTGGGCAGTAGTCCCGGTTGGCTACTATATCATCTGATAAGGACACGGCTCAGATGACGTAGTAATCAATCAGATAGCTGATTTTCTAAGCCCATTTTATAAAGTTTCTTCTTTTCCCAGAACAAAGTTCTGTTAATAGAATCAAAAGCTGCTTTTAGGTCACTGAAGCAACAGTATATCTGTGTTTGTTTTTATTTTCACATATTCCCATATCAAACAATTTAATATATAGCAGTGTTGTATGGTTGATCATCCTATTCAAAATCCATTTTGTGTTTTGGTCAATAGATTATTCTCTTCTACCCATTATTGAAGACATTTTATTATTATTCTACAAAAATCTTTTGTGATGTATTCAGTAGGCTTATGGGCCTATATATTGAAGGACTGAGTATATCCCTTTCTTGAAGATAGGGCATATTATACTGCCTGCCCATGATTTAAGAACATGTGATTTTGACATGCATAATTATATAAATAATGCAATACAGGGGACCACCAGTCCAAGAAGATTTTGAGTATGTCAGCCAATATGCCATCTGGCTCTAGAGCCTTATTAGAGGACATTTTGATCATAGCCTACTCTATCTCTAGTTTTGATATATAAAAGGTTTTGATATATGGTTACATTTTGATCTTCCATTATATTTAGAGCCAATTCTTCTATTGAGAAGTACAATTTCCTAAAATATTTTTCCCATAAAGTTGGTGCAATTGTACCTTTGATTTTATTTGAATATTCATCAAAACCTAGAAGGGCAAGAGTAGCTCTCCACCCCCATCTGCTGGAGGTCTGACTCTGAGCAAGTAAGAGACTACTGAGAACTATAGGAACTTCTTGTCTTAGAACATGATGATCAGGAGCTAAAAGGGCACAGAGGCAGTAAGTAAGTAGGAAAGAAAAAAGAAAATAAGAGGAAAGAGTAAGTATTCCAAACAACAGTTAGGGTCCAGAAAAAAGACATGATGGGAGTGGTGCAGTGTAGTGGCTGTGGAGCAGCAGTCTTCCAGGAGATGTTCTGGAGGATGCAGTGTTGTCCCATCTGCAGGCACCTCTCTGGGCTGAGGGAGGAGGTTGCTCATCTCCAGGCTGAGTTGGCCAGGATTTGTGAGACCTCCTCTCCCACCCAGGGACCACCAGAGTCACTGCCATTGCCTCAGAGATTGCCAAGAAAGAGTTGTGTTTGGACCACAGTGGGCTCAGGGAGGGTGAGGGTGGTGGAACAAGTGCATCTCTCAGTTGTACCGCCTCCACATTTCTATGCCATTCTGGAAAAGTGTGGTTCCTCTATGGAGGCACCCACAGTGGAGACCAAGGAAGATGCTGGAACCTCCACAAAGGAGACCCACAGAAAAGTGGCATGGGACCTCACAGAGGAAGGAAACAACTCCTGGTGGGGGACTCCATTGTTAGGAAGGTAGAACTGGGGGAAGAAGGGGAGAGGGAGGTAAGGTGTCTGCCTGGTGCCATGGCTTGGAGGGACAGGGAGTGAATCCTCAGGATCATAGGAACAGCTGCACAGGGAAGGGAACTGGATGTCATTGTCCACCTAGAGACAATTGACCTGGCTAAGAAAGGGAACAGAGCAGAGTAAGAAGCATTTGTGGAGATGTGGAGGGGCCTTAGACAAATAACACACATGGTAACCTTCTTGGAGGTGCTGCCTGTCTATGGCACGGATGAGTCTAGGGTGCTCCACACCATGGAATTCAATCAGTGGTTGAAAACCTGGTGCAGAGCTCAGGGATTTGGCTTTATTGGGGACTGGGGGTCCACCTCAACAGATGCAGGCCTATACTGGCATGATGGTCTGCATCTGTCCAGGAGAGGAACCAGGATCCTAGGTGATAGGTTTAAATACTTAATTGGCAAGCATTTAAACTAGCCGGAGGAGGCACTGGAAGGAGCACGGAAATCCTAGCCCCCCAAAAAAATCAGGGTACAAGTGACATGAACCAACATAGAGATGTCAATAGGGAGAAGTGCAGGGGTAAATGGAGAAAGTGACAAATGCAATAAGGACAGGGATGGGGCAAAAGGGTAAGGCCATCAAGAAATGTAGGGTAATGAGTACCAATGCCCATAGTCTGGGTAACAAGCTCCCTGAACTGGTGGTCTTGATGGAGGAGGGATGCCTGGATATCATAGCAGTTACAGAAACATGGTATACAGAGAACCATGACTGGGATGTTAACATACCAGGGTACACAACCTACAGGAGTGACAGGGAGGGCAGAAGCAGGGGGAGTAGCTATCTATGTAAGGGAAGGGATAAAAGCAACTGAACAAAAGAGTAAACAGGGAGGAGAGGAGGCACTGTGGGTCACCTTAGAGACTGGAAATGGCACCACAATCCGCACAGGGGTTGTATACAGACCCCAATGTCAGGGGGAGGGAGTGGACAAGGATATGATAGAAGGCATACTTAGGATGGCAGAGAAAGGGGAGATACTGTTGATGGGGGACCTTAATATGCCATATGTTAACTGGAGCACCTTTGCTACAGCCACATCCAAAAGCAGGGCCATTCTTGATGCCCTTCAGGTGCCATGCCTCAGACTGCTAGTTTTGGTTCCTACTCATGAGGGAGCAATCTTAGACCTTGTACTCTCACATGGGAACAGTGAGAGGATCTCAGATCTAGAAGTGGGTAGCCATTTGGGAACAGGTGACCACCAAACAGTGTGGTTCATGATAAACTCAGCTACAGAGTCAAGCCATACAAAAGTGAGGGTTCTGGACTTCAGGAGGGCTGAATTTGGCAAGATGAGAGTGCCTTAGAAAAGCACTAGCAAACAGGCTAGAAGGAGGGTGGAGCAACAATGGGAAAATACCAAAACTGCCATCACAGAGGCAACAAGCCTTTGTGTGAAGCAAATAAACAAATCAAATGGAAGAAAAGCTGCTATGGTTCTCAAAAGAAGTGGAGGTAAAGGTTAGGGAGAAAAAGATAGCATATAGGAAGTATAAGGAAACACAGAAGAGCAGGAGAGAGAACTGTACCAGTTAAGGCAGAAGGAAGCAGGGAGGTAGTCAGAATATCAAAGACACAAACTGGAGGAAAAGACAGCCAACTTGGTTAAGAAGGGGGATAAAACCTTTTATAGGTATATCAGGGAGCTTAGAAAGACAAAGGAAGGATAGTGAGGCTGAATAGAATGGATGGTGGGTGGGCAGAGAGTGACAGTGAAAAAGCAGGGATACTGAATGAATACTTCTGTTCAGTATTCACAAAAGAGGAAGTGGGGGAGGTGCCTAATCCAATTAACAGAAGCACTCTGGAGAGGGGGGTCGATCCCAGTCCTTTCACAGAAGAAAGGGTTCTGAAAGAACTCCTAAAACTGAAGATGGACAAAGCAATGGGGCCAGATGGAATTCACCCAGAATTCTAAAAGAATTAAGCAGAGAACTAGTGACACCACTGACTACCCTTTATAAAAATCATGGGAGGATGGTGTGGTACCTGAGGACTGGAAGAAGGCTGATGTGATTCCCTTCACAAAAGTGGAAGCAAGACAGAGGCAGAAAACTGCAGATCTGTCAGCTTGACCTTAGTGGTAGGGAAAGTGATGGAATCACTTGAAGGAAAGAATTGTTGAGTACCTAGAGGCCAGTGGGGCACAGGACCCAAGGCAGCATGGGTTCACATGTGGAAGGCCATGTCAGATGAATCTAATTGATTTCTTTGACTGGGTGACCAAAGTAGTAGACTAGGAGGGACTGTGGACATGGTCTACCTAGACTTTAGCAAGTCATTTAACACAGTCCCACACAAAGATTAGTAGTCAAATTAACCAGCCTTGAGTAGTCCCAGGGTGGTACCCGATAAAACACTGGCTGAACAACAGGACACAGAAGGTAACTGTAAATGGAGTCCACTCTGAAGAAAGAGGGGTTACTAGTGGGTAACGCAGGGTTCAGTACTGGGTCCAGTCCTTTTAATGTCTTTATGAGTGACATTGCAGAGGACTGGAAGGAAAAGTATGCCTCTTGCAGATGACACAAAGATCTGCAACAGGGTTGATAAAGAAGACATGGAAAGGATGAGAATGGACTTGGCAAGGTTGGAGGAATGGTCAGAAGTATGGCAGCTTGGATTCAATGCAAAGAAGTGCAAAGTAATGCACCTGGGAAACAAAAACCAAGGGGAAGATTACACAATGGGGGGGTAGTAACAACAACAAAAATGGAAAGGGACCTGGGGGTAATCATATCAGATGGCCTTAAGGTTGGCAAGCAATGTGAGAAGGCAGTAGGGAGGGTTGGGGGGGATACTGGGATGTATAAGAGAGGCATCACCAGCAGAAAACAGGAAGTTGTTATCCCCCTGTACAGACAGTTGGTGAGACCCCATCTGGAGTACTGTGTCCAGTTCTGGAGACCCCATCTCCGCAAGGACATAAACAGGATGGAGGCAGTTCAGAGGAGGGCAACTAAAATGGTGCAGGGTCTGCAAGAGAAGCCATATGAGGAGAGGCTAAAGGAGCTTACTATGTATACTCTTGAGGAAGAGAGGGAGAGGGGGGACATGATAGAAACATTTAAGTACCTCAGTGGAATCAACAAAGTCCAAAAGGGTAGCATCTTTCAGAAAAAGGGATGTGCAAGAACAAGGGGACACAATTTGAAGATGGGGGAGATGGTTCAGGGGCAATGTGAGGAAGTATTTTTTCACAGAGAGGGTGGTGGACACATGGAACAGCCTTCCTGAGGAGGTTGTGGGGTCTAAAACTGTGGGAGAATTCAAGAATGCATGGGACAGACATAAGGCAATTTTTGTGGGGGGTAGGAAGAAATAGGCCGTTGGTTAAATAGAATCTGCAGCATATCCTCTAGGTAGGGAAATGGGCAGACTAGGTGGGCCAAGCAGTCCTTATCTGCCATCAAAGTCTATGTTTCTATATTAATCTTGACTAACCAATAATCAACATTTCTTAAAATCTTTTTTAATCACCAATGCTTCAGTTTATCCATATTTTAGCATGAAATATTTTTGTTCTGTTTCCTAGGTTTCTTTATATTTTTACTCTGGTTATTTAATAGTTTTATGTTGCTAAGTGTGAGATATTTTCTTTAAATTGTGATAGTTTGGTTTAAACATCATTTGGTTGTTTTAAACTGACATTAAACCATGTCCTTTGTCTCCTAACCTGAATACTGGAATGAGTGAAGAAAGGTCTGATATAACTTTCTATATTTTCCCATAGTTTGATGACATCCGATGAAGTTGTCATTGTGTTTATTTCAGACTTCAATTTGTTAAGGTGATCTGAACTAAAAAATATCTTTAAATGGAGTTGTTGTTGTACCTTGCCATTTGACTTATTGTGAGTTTATGATTTCCATGGGAGGCTGAAACCTAATTTGTAATGACCTACCTAGCCCCTCTAATTGCCAAAATGTTAAAATTGGAAAGTTGGCAGATTCTGGACAGTTCTCTATAATCATATCTCCAGACAATTTAGCAGCTTCAAAGTTTACGCAGACTAAATCTATGGTTGATGTTCCCCTTGGTCCTATAAATGTAAAATCTCCCTCCCTATCTCCTTTGTATCCCCCATTTATTAGGCAAAAATTGGATTCCTCCATTATCTGCTTCAAGGTTTTCCCTCTTTTGTTTATGCATTTATTATTAGCCCTTCTAATATATTAAATGTTATGATTATTTATACTAATGCCTGCAACAAAAGTGTTATCACGTATTGAAGCGCTTTTGATATTAAAGATTTGAGCATTAAAATCGCCCATTATAATTATCAGTTGATTTTCATATTCCTCATTAATCTGAGTTATGCACATTTTTAGGTAGTCAACAAAATTATTATTCTTTGTTGCAATGTTAGTTTTAATGCTAACAATTCTTCCCTTTCTAATTTAATGATGGTGGCTGTTATATTTAGTGCTGTTTTAATGTATATTATCAGACGAGCCATAGGTCTACCATTTTTCTTTTGTTTCATTGCTGGTTTTGTATAGCCAGTATATCCTGGCAGTAATGGGGGTTGTGTATCTATTATCCATGTCTCCTGGAGACATAATATATCAAAAGTTGACATAAAATTCCTACAGTCCTCATCTGCCAGTCTATTGCTAAAACCTTCTACATTCCAGGCTAGTAAGGTAATTTTTCTGCTGTTTTGCAAGCTAATATTATAGTAATTTTGATTATTATTTTGGGGTATTTCTTTTAATTGTCAATTTGCTTCTGGTGAGCTAAGTAATATAAATGGGTTGTTATTTCTTTGCAGGTTGCTCTGTTTGATTCCCTTAACACTGATTTTATTTTTCTATTGTTCTAAAATCAACCAAGTATATGCCGTACACGTCCAACAATGGTGCTGATTTCAGTAGAAGAGCTGGTAGCATTGTTGACCTAAATGTAATGTCAATCTGTAGAGAATTTGTTTCTCATTTATGTAATTTTATTCATTCTATCGCACTTTTAATAATGTTCATGTTTAGTGTATGAGAAAAAAACCTGATACAATTTCCCATTTTAAGGCATTTATAGACTGGTTCTTGGGGTTTTCCCATCCAAAAGTGTTAATGTTTTATTTTCCCATACTGTTATATTATCTGTATTGTAATCAGATATTACCTTTGCTACTCTATTCACTCTATCTAAATCATTCTTTATCTCATCTTCCATAGTGCTGCTTTGTAAAGGTCTACTAAACTCATTTTTCTGTGATATGAATGGAACCAAGTATGGAGGGCAAATAAATATTCCCTTCTTTCTTAGCTGGTTCTCCATAACCCAAATCTTTGTTACCAGCATTTCTGTTTTACAGTAAATCAAAATTGAATCTGAAAAATTTTGAGTAGAGGGTCTCATAATAAATAGCTCCTCTGGGGGCAACCTCTGACAAATATAGGGAAATATAGGGAATATAGAAGTTGTTTAATCCAATGAGTTAATTTTATTGCTGTTTCTTTAAACAATCTAGCCATGCCATACATTTCAATCAAATACTCTTCTTGTTCAAAATAGGGTTTTTTTTTTCCATCTCTGCAGTTATTTTTATTGTTTCTTCTGGCATTAAAGTTTGTGGGCATGGGTGGGTGCCCACTTCCCACTTACATTTGTATTTTCAACCATTCCATGTTTCAATTTATCAATTTGACCAGATACAAAAGTCACATTTCCATGTTCGTTGCTCATCAATGTTATATTTGTAGAAGAACTCATTTCCTTGTTTTGAAATGTATTTGTTGCATTTCCATTTTGTTCAATCCTATCAATTTCCCTTTGTAGTGCTATTCCTTTTCCTTTCTTGTTTTTCCTTGATGTTATTTTTGTTTCTTTTTCAGGTTCTCCTATGAACTTATTCTTTGTATTCTTATTTTTGATATTTGTCTTATTTTCCATCTTATTGCCTTTGTTTCTTTTACCTTGCCCCCTTTTTTTGGTGACTGTCTCTTTTCTTAGAATTTCTAGCTCTTCTAAACCCTTTTGAAATGGAGGTAGTAAAGGTACTTGAACAGCTTTATTAAGGATTTCCCCATAGGTACGCCCCCCTGAGTGAGTTTGATTTATTGTTTCTTTTGTAAATTCCTTTAGCTCTGTTGTATCCCTGACCTATGATGTCAGACTGGCAAATTTTTGTCAATGCAAGACTTCCCTGACACCTCTACATCAACCACAATTGCTGTCAGTATGATGCCGCCAAGTTTAATGTTGTTTTGTGGGGGGCTGTGCCAACCTGCACCTCCCTACTTATCGTTATCAACTAAGAGATGGAACTAATTCATGGATGGGGTGCAGGACCTTGGGAAAGGGTGCCAGAGTCCCAGGTGGACTTTACAGTGACATGGCAATGTTGTCAGCATTGACCATGTCACTGTAAAGTTGTCACTGTAGTGATGGTATATCACGTATCCCTAGGTGCATTGTGCTCACTGACTATTTTGTCAAGCTGTATTTTATTATAGAAAACATCTGTTCTCCACCTACTTAGTTCTTCTTTAAGACCCAATGGTTTTCCAGCATAACTATGCTAGCATAATAATGTTTTTCAATTATTTGTAATATTTGCTTTGACAATGGGGAAGACACGAGAATCACTTTGATCTAAAAGTATTCTTTCTCATAGTTATAATCTTTTGTCTTTTCCCAAATGTGTTGGTGTAGCTTGTATCTGTATCTGCTGTTTGTCATAATTTCTAGGTGTGTCAGGAGAAAATTTAGACAAAATTTAAAGTGATGTCTCTGATATTCTTAGATCTTCCATTTTTCCATCTTTCATTTCTCTTTTGTTGTTAACTAACTGTTTCAGTCCTACTATTGTATGATCCAACTCTTTAATTACTTGTGAGAGGGTATCTGTTGCTCGACCCTTTGTTGGGTCCTGCTTTACCCTGTTTAAGGTTGTAATTAAGTTGTTTTGAATTCCTTCTTGTACTCTCTCACGAATAAATATTGGTGCAATCAAACTTTCCTGCTCCCTTAAGGTTGGTGTTGCTTCCACTTCAGCATTAATTGAATTTTCCTGACTGTTATCCCTGTATATTTGACAAGATAGTTTTACAGGTTCTTGGAAGTAGTCTGCTGACAGGTTTAAGTCAGTCTCCCTCCAAGATTAAGTTATGAGTTAATTTAAAATATTCTGCATTATATAAGCCCAACGAGATTGGTTCACCAGTTAAGCTTTAGTGAATTTTTTCTTAAGTGGGTGGAATTTTCTGGGATATTTAGATAAAGATTTGTCCTTTGTATTAACCTATAAAGATAAGTGGGAAGGTTCGAAGAGCAAAGCAGTTAGTATGGTGGAGAAGAAGGAGAGATGAGAGAGAGGTTGCAGGGCAAGAAGCAAAGAAAGTTTACACAGTCAAGGCTCTAAATTCACTTCAATAATCATCTCTGAACTTAAAAGTGACTATGAATTAAACAAATTATTAAACCCTAGCACATAAATTGATCTAGAGACACAGAGGAGATACAGTACGTTATAATTGTGTTCAGCAGGGAGATAGCGTGGGCCACATGGAAATCAGCTTCCACTGGTACCAAATGCAAAGTCAGGGCTAGTACCTTGCAGTACAGAGAGTTTCGAAAAACTATTTGGTTGCAGAAATTGAGGGGTCCATGAGCCTGGTCAAGACACTGGATCCCAAAATAAAGAAAGAAAAACAAGTTTTTAAAGGCATAAATAGGCTGGTCACTTCAGAACAAAGAGAATAAATATAAGTGGGCAGGATTCGAAGAGCAATACAGATAATGTATTAGGGGAGGAGGAGGAGAGGGGAGGTTGCAGGGCAGAGAGAGCAAAAGAAGGATTTACACAGTCAAATCTCTAAATTCACTTCTAATATCAACTCAGAACTTAAAATGACTGTAAGGATTAAATAAATTATTAAACCCTAGCACATAAATTCAACTAGAGACAGAGGCAGAGATAAAGTAGTTAAAGGTGTGTTCAGCAGGAGATAAGCGTGGAACACATGGAAATCAACTACCACTAGTACCAATTCCAAAGTCAGGGAGGCTAATACAACACAGTACAGAAGTTTCTGAAAAACTGTTTAGGTTCCAGAAATTGAGGGGTCCGTGGCCTGGTCAAGACACACTGGATCCCTGAAATAAAGAAGTAAAACAGGATTTGTAAAGGCTGGAGAAGTAGGCTTGTCACATAAAAACAAAGAGAATAAATATAAGTGGGCAGTTTCGGAGAGGAAAACAGATGGTGGGGGGGGAGGAGGAGAGAGGAGAGAGTTCCAGAGACAGAGGCAAAGAGTTACAGATCAAGGGGCTCTAAAATTCACTTCTAAATATAAACTTGAACTTAAAATGACTGTAAGGATTAAACAAATTATTAAACCCTAGCACATAAATTCTAGTAGAGACACAGGAGAATGATAGTACTTAAGGTGTGTTCCATGGCAGATGATATTCTGGGCCACTTGGAAATCAACTAAAACAATTGCCAGAAAATAAAAGTCAGGGCTAGTACCTTTGCAGTACAGAGGATTTCCTGAAAAACATTTGGGTTCCAGAATTGAGGTCCATGGCCTGGTCAAGCACGCTGGATCCCACAAATAAAATGAAAAACAGGATTTTTAAAATGGAATGGCTGGTCCATGAACAAGAAAATAAATATATGAGCAGGATTGAGAGCAAAGCAGATGTGGGGGAGGAGGAGAGGAGAAGGTCACGGCAGCTAGCAAAGTAAGTTTACACAGTCAAGGCTCAAATTCACTTCAATATCAACTCAGAACTTCAAGACCGAGGATTAACAAACAAATTACTGTATTAAACCTAATATAAATTCAACAAGACACAGATGATACAGTAGTTAAAGGTCTGTTCAGCAGAATGCGTGGGCCACTTAATCAGCATCCAGATTGTACCAAATCCAAAGTCAGGGCTAGTACATTGCAGTACAGAAGTTTCTGAAAACTATTTGATTGCAGAAATTGAGGGTCAAGTAGCTGGTCAAGACCACCTGGATCCTGAAATAAAGAAAAAGAAAACAGGTTTTTAAAGGCAGGAGAAATAGGCTGGTCACATGAACAAGAGAATAAATATAAGTGAGCGGTTGGGAGGCAAAGCAGATGGTGTGGGGGAGAGAGAGGAGAGGGTTGCGGACAGAGGCAAAGAAGTTTACACAGTCAAGGCTCAAATTCACTTATATAAACTCAGAACTTAAAATGACTGTAAGGATTAAACAATTAATAAACCCAAACATAAATTCTAGTAGAGACACACGAGAATACAGTAGTTAAAGGTGTGTTCAGCAGGAATAATATGGTCATAAAATCAGCTTCCACTGGTACCAAATAAAGGTCTGGGTAGTACAACACAGTGAGATTCCTGAAAAACTGTTTAGGTTGCAGAAATTGAGGTCCTGGCTGGTCAGACACTGGATCCCTGAAATAAGAAAAACAGGTTTTAAAGGCTGGAGAAATAGGCTGGTCACTTCAAAAAAAAGAATAAATATAAGTAGGCAGTTCGGAGCAAACAGATGGTGTGGGTGAGGAGAGAGAGGAGAGGTTGGCAGACGAGAGAGCAAGAAGGTTACAAAGTCAAGGCTTTAGAATTCACTTCCAATATCAACTCAGAACAAAATGACTGTAAAGATTAACAGATTATGAAACCTAACATAGAGTTAACTAGAGACAAGAAATACAGTAATTAAGTGTGTTCCAGAATAAGTGTAGGCCACTTTGAAATCAACTTCCACTGGTACCAATCAAAGTCAGAACTAGTATCACAGTAAAGAGTTTCTGAAAACAGTTTAAGTTCAGAATTGGGGTTCGTAACCTAGTCAAGCTGCTGGATCCACAAATAAAGAAAACAAAATTTTAAAAAGCTGGAGAAATAGGCTAGACACATCAGAACAAGAGAATAAATATAGAGAAATTGGTTCAGAGAAAGAAAGCAGATGGTGTGGGAGGGAGAGAGGAGAGGAGAGTTACAGTGCAGAGGCAAAAAGGGATTTACAGTCAGGCCTAAATTCACTAATATCAACTCAGAACTTAAAATGACTGAGTTAACAAATTAATAAACCTGCACACAAATTCAAACTAGAGACACATAGGAGATACAGTGATTAAGGTGTTCAGCTGGAGACAGCGTTGGTCACTTCAAATCAGCTACCAATGGTACCAAATCCAAAGTCAGGGATAGTACTTTTGCAATACACGTGGATGTGAACGAACAAAGTTTAAGTTCCAGAAATTTGAGGTCCGTGGCCTGGTCAAAACACGCTGGATCCCTGAAATAAAGAAAAAAATAGAATTTTACAAGGCTGGAAGTAGGCTGCTCACATCAGAACAAAAGAAGAAAAGATAAAAGAGAAGGGAAGGTTCAGAAACAAAGCAGTTAAGTATGGTGGAAAGGAGAAGAAGAGGTTACAGGGCAGAGAGGCAAAAAAGGATTTACACACAGTCAAAGGCTCTAAATTCCTTCTAATATCATCTCAGAACTAAAATGACTGTAAAGTTAAACAATTATTAAACCCTAGCACATAGAATTCGATCTAGAGACACAGAGAATACAGTAGTTATAGGTGTGTTCAGCAGGAGATGAAAGCGTGGGCCACATGGAAATCAGCTTCCACTGGTACCAAATCCAAAAGTCAGGGCTAGTACCTTGCAGTACAGAGGATTTCTGAAAAAAATATTTAGGTTGCAGGAATTGAGGGTCCGTGGCCTGGTCAAGCACACTGGATCCTGAAATAAAGAAAGAAAACAGGATTTTTAAAGGCTGGGAGAATAGGCTGGTCACTTGCAGAACAAAGAGAATAAATATAAGTGGGCAGGTTAGGAGAACAATGCAGATGGTGCAGTGGAGGAGGAGGAGAGGAGAGAAGTTGCAGGGCAGAGAGCAAGAAGAGATTCATACAGTCAAGGCTCTCAAATTCATTACAATATCAACTCAGAACTTAAAATGACTGTAAAAGATTAAACAGATTATTAAACCCTAGCACATAAATTCAACTAGAGACACAAGAGGAAATACAGTAGCTAAAGGTGTGTTCAGCAATAGATAGTTGGGCCACTTGAAATTGGCTACTGGTACAAATCCAAAGTCAGGGCTAGTACCTTTACAGTACAGAGATTTCTGAAAAAACAGTTTAGGATTGAGAAATTGAGGGTCCCATTAACCTGGTCAAGAACCGCTGGATCCCTGAAATAAAGTAGAAAAACAGGATTTTTAAAGGCTGGAGAGTAGGCTGGTCACTTCCAGAACAAAAGAATAAATATAAGTGGGCAGATTCAGAGAGCAAAGCAGATGGTGTGGGGGAGGAGGAGGAGAGGAGGAGGAGGTTGCAGGGCAGAGAGCAAAAGAAGGATTTACACAGTCAAATCTCTAAATTCACTTCTAATATCAACTCAGAACTTAAAATGACTGTAAGGATTAAACAAATTATTAAACCCTAGCACATAAATTCAACTAGAGACAGAGAAGGAGATAAAGTAGTTAAAGGTGTGTTCAGCAGGAGATAGCGTGGGCCACATGGAAATCAGCTACCACTGGTACCAATTCCAAAAGTCAGGGCTAATACCTTGCAGTACAGAGGATTTCTGAAAAACTGTTTAGGTTGCAGAAATTGAGGGTCAGTGGCCAGGTCAAGACACACTGGATCCCTGAAATAAAGTAAAAGCTAGAGGTTGTAAAGGCTGGAAAGAAGTAGAAGCTTACATACTAAAACAAAAGAAGAATAAATATAAGTGGGCAGTTTGGAAAGCAAAAAGGATGAGGGGAGGAGAGAGGGAGAGAGGTTCAGGGCAGAGAGGCAAAGAAGGAGTTTACACAGTCAAGGCTCTAAATTCCTTCAAATATAAACTTGAGACAAAATGACTGTAAGGATTAAACAAATTATTAAACCCTAACATAAATTCTAGTAGAGACACAGAGGAGATATAGTACAAGGTGTGTTCCATGGCAGATAGTGTGGGCCACTTGAAATCAACTTCCACTGGTACCAAATAAAAAGTCAGGGCTAGTACCTTGCAGTACAAGGATTTCTAGAAAAACTGTTTAGGTTCCAGAAATTGAGGGTCCATCGTGGCCTGGTCAAGAGCAGCCTGGATCCACAGAAATAAAATAGAAAAACAGGATTTTTAAAGGCTGGAGAGAAGTAGGCTGGTCACATCAGAACAAAGAAAATAAATATATGTGAGCAGGATTAGAGAGCAAAGCAGATGGTGGGAGGAGGAGGAGGGAGACACAGGAACATGGCACAGTGAAGGATTTACACAGTCAGGCTCTAAATTCACTTCTAATATCAACTCAGAACTTAAAATGACTATAAGGATTAAACAGATTATTTACCCCTAGCACATAAATTCAACTAGAGACACAGAAATACAGTAGCTAAAGGTAGTATTCAGCAATAGATAGTGTGGGCACTTGCAAAGTGGCTTCCTGGTACCAAATCCAAAGTCAGAGCTAGTACCTTGCAGTACAGAGATTACTGAAAAACAGTTTAAATTCAGAAAGTGAGGGGTTCCGTGGCCCTGAATCCAAGACCTAAGCTTGGATCACTGAAATAAAGTAGAAAACAGGATTTTTAAAGGCTGGAGAAGTAGGCTGGTCACTTCAGAACAAAGAGAATAAATATAAGTGGGCAGGTTCAGAGAACAAACAAGATGGTGTGGGGAGGAGGAGAGAGGGAGGGAGAGAGTTTGGGGCAAAAGAGAGCAAAGATGGTTTACACAGTCAAGGCTCTAAATTCCACTACTAATATCAACTCAGAACTTAAACTGACTTTAAGTTAAAACAAATTGATAAAACCCCTAACACATAAATTCAAACCTAGAGACACAGAGGAGATACAGTAGTGAAAAGGTGTGTTCAGCTGGAACACCGTTGGTCACTTGGAAATCAACTTCACTGGTACAAAATCCAAAGAGTCAGGGATAGTACTTTGCAGTGCCGAGGATTTCTGAACAACCGTTAAGGTTACAGAAATTTAGGGGTCCGTGGCCTGGTCAAGACTACACTGGATCCCTGAAATAAAGAAGAAAAATAGAATTTTAAAGGCTGGAGAAGTAGGCTGGTCACATCAGAACAAAGAGAATAAATATGGTGAAGCGCAGGTTGGAAAGCAAAGCAGATGTTGTGGGAGGAGGAGATGACAGAGAGGTTGCATGGCAGAGATCAAAGAAGATTTACACATGTCAAAGCTCAATTCACTTCTAATATCAACTCAGAACTTAACATGACTGTAGTATTAAACAAAATATTAAACCCTAGCAAAATAGAAATTCAACTAGAAGACACAGAGGAAATACCAGTAGTTCAAAAGGTGTGAAATTCAGCAGCAGATGGTATGGGCCTCTTGAAATTAGCTTCCACTGGTACCAATCCAAAAAGTCAAGGCTAGTAACTTGCAGTACAGAGGATTTCTGAAAAAACTATTTAGGTTCTAGAAATTGTAGAGGAGTCCATGAGCCTGGTCCAAGACATACTGGATCCCGAAATAAAATGAAAAACTGGATTTTTAAAGGCTAAAAGTAGGCTGGTTTATCAGAACAAAGAGAATAAATATAAGTGGGCGAGTTCCAGAGAGCAAAGCAGATGGGTATGGGGAGGAGGAGAGAGGAGAGAGGAGAGAGGTTGCAGGGCAGAGAGCAAAAGAAGGATTTACACAGTAAAATCTCTAAATTCACTTCTAATATCAACTCAGAACTTAAAATGACTGTAAGGATTAAACAAATTATTAAACCCTAGCACATAAATTCAACTAGAGACACAGAAGGAGATACAGTAGTTAAAGGTGTGTTCAGCAGGAGATAGTGTGGGCCACATGGAAATCAGCTACCACTGGTACCAATTCCAATAGTCAGGGCTAATACCTTGCAGTACAGAGGATTTCTGAAAAACTGTTTAGGTTGCAGAAATTGAGGGGTCCGTGGCCTGGTCAAGACACACTGGATCTCTGAAATAAAGTAGTAAAACCGATTTGTAAAAGCTGGAGAAGTGAAGCATCACATCAGAACAAAGAGAATAAATATAAGTGGGCAGTTTCAGGAGCTAAAGCCGATGGTGGGGAGAGGAGAGAGAGAGGTTCCAGGGCCAGAAAGCAAAAGTATTTACGATCAAGGATCTATTCACTTCTAAATATAAACTTAGAACTTAAAATGCCTGTAAGTTAAACAAATTATTAAACCCCTAGCACATAAATTCTAGTAGAGACACACTGAGAATACAGGCACTTAAAGATGTGTTCAGCAGGAGAAAGTGTGGGCCACTGGAAATCAGCTTCCAGTTGTACCAAATCAAAGTCAGGGCTAGTACATTTGACCAGTACAGAGGATTTCTGAAAAGCTATCTTAGTTCAGAAATTGGGGGTCGTCAGCCTAGACAAAACACACTGGATCCCTGAAATAAAAGAAAAAACAGGATTTTAAAAGGCAAGAATGATAGGCTGGTCACGTCGGAACAAAGAGAATAAATACAAATGCAGGTTCGAGAGCAAAGCAAGGATGGTGGGATGGAGAGAGGGAGAGAGGTTGCAGGGCAGAGAGCAAAGAAGGATTTACACAGTCAAGGCTCTAAATTCACTTCCTAATGTCAACTCAGAACTTAAAATGACTGTAAGGATTAAACAAATTATTAAACCCTAGCACATAAATTCAACTAGAGACGCAGAGGAAATACAGTAGTTAAAGGTGTGTTCAGCAGGAGGTAGTGTGGGCCCACTTGGAAATTAGCTTCACTGGTACCAAATCCAAGAAGTCAGGGCTAGTACTTGCAGTTACAGAGGATTTTTTGAGAAAAAGAAATAGTTGGGTTCCAGAATTGGAAGGGTCCGTGGCCTGGTCAAGCACGCTGGATCCCTGAAGCGAGTAGAAAAACAGCATTTTAGAAGGCTGGAGAAGTAGGCTGCTCACATCAGAACAAAGAGAATAAAATATATGTGTGGGCAGGTTCAGAGGAAACAAGCAGATGGTGTGGGGAGGAGGAGAGAGAGAGGTTGCATGGCAGAGGAGCAAAGAAGAGTTTACAAAGTCAAAGCACTAAATTCACTTCTAATATCAACTCAGAACTTAAAATGACTGTGAGAGAATAAACAAATTATTAAACCCTAGCACATAAATTCAACTAGAGACACAGAAGGAGATACAGTAGTTAAAGGTGTGTTCAGCGGAGATAGCGTGGGCCACTTGGAAAACAGCTACAAAAAACAATTCCAAAAGTCAGGGCTAGTACCTTGCAGTACAGAGAGTTTCTGAAAACTAAAATATAGGATTTGTAGAAATTGAGTTGGTCCATAGCCTGGTGAGAAGACACACTGGATCCCTGAAATAAAGAAATAAAACAGGATTTGTAAAGGCTGGAGAAATGAAACTGTCATCAGAACAAGAGAATAAATATATGTGAGGCAGGTTCAGAGAGCAAAGCAGACATGGTGTGGGGAGGAGGAGGGAGGAGAGGGTTCCAGGGCAGAGAGCAAAAGAAGGATTTACACAGTCAAGGCTCTAAATTCACTTCTAATATAAACTTAGAACTTAAAATGACTGTAAGGATTAAACAAATTACTAAACCCTAGCACATAAATTCTAGTAGAGACACACAGGGAGATACAGTTGTTAAAGGTGTGTTCAGCAGGAGATAGTGTGGGCCACTTGGAAATCAGCTTCCACTGGTACCAAATAAAAAAGTCTGGGCTAGTACCTTGCCTGCAGAGGATTCCTGAAAAACTGTTGAGTTTCAGAAATTGAGGGGTCCAGGACTCATCAAGGCATGCAGGATCCCTGAAATAAAGTGAAAAACAGGATTTTTAAGGCTGAAAAGAAGTAGGCTGGTCACATCAGAACAAAGAGAATAAATATATGGCAGGTTCAGAAGAGCAAAGCAGATGGTGTGGGGAGGAGGAGGGAGAGGTTGCAGGGCAGAGAGCAAAGAAGGATTTACACAGTCAGGCTCTGGATTCGCTACAATATCAGCTCCAGAACTTATAATGACTGCAAGGATTAAACAGATTATTAACCCTATCACATTAATTCAACTAGAGACACAGAGGGAGATAAAGTAGTTAAAGGTGTGTTCAGCAGGAGTTAGTGTGGGCCACTTGGTAATCAGCTTCCACTGGTACCAAATCCAAAAGTCAGGGCTAGTACCTTGCAGTACAGAGGAATTCTGAAAAACTGTTTAGGTTCTAGAAATTGAGAGGTCCGTGGCCTGGTCAAGACACGCTGGATCCCTGAAATAAAGTAAAAAAACAGGATTTTTAAAGGCTGGAGAAGTAGGCTGGTCACATCAGAACAAAGAGAATAAATATTAGTGGGCAGGTTCAGAGAGCTAAGCAGTTAGTATGGTGGAGAAGGAGAGATGAGAGAGGTTGCAGGGCAGAGAGCAAAAGAAGGATTTACACAGTCAAGGCTCTAAATTCACTTCTAATATCATATCAGAACTTAAAATGACTGTAAGGATTAAACAAATTATTAAATCCTAGCACATAAATTGAACTAGAGACACAGAGGAGATACAGTAGTTATGGGTGTGCTCAGCAGGAGATGGCGTGGGCCACATGGAAATCAGCTCCACCTGGTACTAAATCCAAAAGCAGAGGCTAGTACCTTGCAGTGCAAGTTTCTGAAAACTGTTTAGGTTACAGAAGTTGAGGGTCAAGTAGCCTGGTCAAGACACACTGGATCCCTGAAATAAAGAAGAAAAACAGGATTTTTAAAGGCTGAAGTAGGCTGGTCACTTCAGAACAAGAGAATAAATATAAATAGGCAGGTTAGGAGGCAAAGTAGATGGTGTGGGAGGAGGAGAGAGGAGGAGAGGATGCAGGGCAGAGAGCAAGAAGGAATTTACAATCAAGACTCTAAATTCACTTCTAATATCAACTCAGAACTTATAATGACTATAAGGATTAAACAGATTATTAAACCCCTAGCACATATTCAACTAGAGACACAGAGGAAATACAGCAGTTAAAGATGTGTTCAGCAATAGATAGTGTGGGCCACTTGGAAATTTCAAAGCTAATATCAAATCAAAAGATTGAGGGCTAGTACCTTGCAGTACAGAGGATTTCTGAAAAACAGTTTAAGATTCAGAAATTGAGGTTCCGTGGCCAGGTCAAGACCGCTGGATCCCTGAAATAAAGTAGAAAAACAGAATTTTTAAAGGCTGGAGAAGTAGGCTGGTCACATCAGGAACAAAGAGAATAAATATAAGTGGGCGGGTTTGAGAACAAGCTATCTAAGTATGGGAGAGGAGGAGAGGAGAGGAGAGTGGTTGAGAGGCAGAGAGCAAGAGGAGGTTACCTGTCAAAGACTCTAAATTCACTTCTAATATCAACTCAAGTACTTAAAATGACTTTAAAGGATTAAACTAATTATTAAACCCTACACATAAATTCAAACTAGAGACACAGAGGAGATACAGTAGTTAAAGATGTGTTCAGCTGGAGACAAGCGTTGAGTCATGAAATTAACTTCCACACGGTACCAAATCCAAAAGTCAGGGATAGTACTCTACAGTACAGAGGATTTCTGAACAACAGTTTAGGTTCCAGAAATTAAAAGAGGTCCGTGGCCTAGTCAAAGCACTGGATCCCTGAAATAAAGAAGAAAAAATAGAATTTTTAAAGAGAAGCTGGGAAGTAGGCTGAATCACATCAGAACAAAGAGAATAAATATAAGTGGGCAGGTTCAGGAGAGCCAAAGCAGATGTTGTGGGGAGGAGGAGAGATGACAGAGAAGGTTGCATGGCAGAGATCAAAGCTACAAAAGTCAGGCTATAAATTCACTTCTAATATCCCAACTCAGAACTTAAAATGACTGTAAGGATTAAACAAAATAGTAAACCCCAGCACATAAATTCAACTAGAGACACAGAGAAATACAGTAGTTCAAGGTGTGTTCAGCAGGCAAGATGTGTGGACCACTTGAAATCAACTTCACACTGGTACCAAATCCAAAGTCAGAGCCAGTACCTTGCAGTACAGGTTTCTGAAAACTATTTGGGTTCTAGAAATTGAGGGGGTCAAATGGCCTGGTCAAGACACGCTGGATCACTCAAGCAAAAGTGAAACTGGATTTTTAAAGGCTGGAAATGAGGCTGGTCACATCAGAACAAGAGAATAAAATATAAATTAGGCAGGTTCAGAAACAAAGCAGATGGTGTGGAGAGGAGGAGAGAGGAGAGGAGAAGGTTGCAGGTCAGAGAGTAAAGAAGGATTTACACAGTGAGGCTCAAATTCACTTCTAATATCAACTCAGAACTTATAATGACTGTAAGGATTAAACAAATTATTAAACCCTAACACAAAATTCAACTAGAGTCACAGAGGGAGATACAGTAGTTAAGGTGTGTTCAGCAGGGTGAGTGTGGGCCACGGTAATCAGCTTCCACGGGTACCAAATCCAAAAGTCAGGGCTAGTACCTTGCAGTACAGAGGATTTCTGAAAAACTGTTTAGGTTCTAGAAATTGAGGGGTCCGTGGCCTGGTCAAGACACGCCTGATCCCTGAAATAAAGTAGAAAAACAGGATTTTTAAAGGCTGGAGAAGTAGGCTGGTCACATCAGAGCAAAGAGAATAAATATAAGTGGGCAGGTTCAGAGAGCAAAGCAGTTGGTATGGTGGAGAAGGAGAGATGAGAGAGGTTGCAGGGCAGAGAGCAAAAGAAGGATATACACAGTCAAGGCTCTAAATTCACTTCTAATATCATCTCAGAACTTAAAATGACTGTAAGGATTAAACAAATTATTAAACCCTAGCACATAAATTGAACTAGAGACACAGAGGGGATACAGTAGTTATAGGTGTGTTCAGCAGGGAGATAAGTGGAGCCACTTGAAATCAACTTCCACTGGTACCAAATCCAAAAAGTCTGGGCTAGTACCTTGCTGCAGTACAGAAGATTTCTGAAAAACTGGTTAATTTCCAGAAATTGGGGTCCGTGGCCTGGTCAAGGCATGCTGGATCCCTGAAATAAGAAATATAAAACAGGATTTTTAAAGGCAGGAGAAAGGCTGGTCACATCAAAACAAAGAGAATAAATATATGTGAGCAGGTTCAGAAACAGAAAAGCAGATGGTGAGGGGAGGAGGAGAGGAGTGAGGTTGCAGGACAGAGAGCAAAAGATGGATTTACACTGTCAAGGCTCTAAATTCACTTCTAATATCAACTCAGAACTTAAAATGACTTTAAGGATTAATCAAATTATTAAACCCTAACACATAAATTCAACTAGAGACAAAGAGGGAGATACAGAAGTTAAAGGTGTGTTCAGCAGGAGTTAGTGTGGGCGACTTGGTAATCAACTTCCACTGGTACCAAATCCAAAAGTCAGGGCTAGTACCTTGCAGTACAGAGGATTTCTGAAAAACATGTTTAGGTTCTAGAAATTGGGGGTCCGTGGCCTGGTCAAGACACGCTGGATGCCTGAAATAAAGTAATAAAACAGGATTGCAAAGGCTGGAGGGTAGGGTCACATCAGAACAAAGAGAATAAATATTAGTGGGCAGGTTCAGAGAGCTAAGCAGTTAGTATGGTGGAGAAGGAGAGATGAGAGAGGTTGCAGGGCAGAGAGCAAAAGAAGGATTTACACAGTCAAGGCTCTAAATTCACTTCTAATATCATATCAGAACTTAAAATGACTGTAAGGATTAAACAAATTATTAAATCCTAGCACATAAATTGATCTAGAGACACAGAGGGAGATACAGTAGTTATAGGTGTGCTCAGCAGGAGATAGCGTGGGCCACATGGAAATCAGCTTCCACTGGTACTAAATCCAAAAGGCAGGGCTAGTACCTTGCAGTACAGAGGATTTCTGAAAAACTGTTTAGGTTGCAGAAATTGAGGGGTCCGTGGCCTGGTCAAGACACACTGGATCCCTGAAATAAAGAAGAAAAACAGGATTTTTAAAGGCTGGAGAAGTAGGCTGGTCACTTCAGAACAAAGAGAATAAATATAAGTGGGCAGGTTCGGAGAGCAAAGTAGATGGTGTGGGGGAGGAGGAGAGAGGAGAGAGGATGCAGGGCAGAGAGCAAAAAAGAAGGATTTACACAGTCAAGACTCTAAATTCACTTCTAATATCAACTCAGAACTTATAATGACTGTAAGGATTAAACAGATTATTAAACCCTAGCACATAAATTCAACTAGAGACACAGAGGGAAATACAGCAGTTAAAGGTGTGTTCAGCAATAGATAGTGTGGGCCACTTAGGAAATGGCTTCCACTGGTACCAAATCCAAAAGTTAGGGCTAGTACCTTGCAGTACAGAGGATTTCTGAAAAACAGTTTAGGATTCAGAAATTGAGGGTTCGTGGCCTGGTCAAGACACGCTGGATCCCTGAAATAAAGTAGAAAAACAGAATTTTTAAAGGCTGGAGAAGTAGAGCTGGTCACATCAGAACAAAGAGAATAAATATAAGTGGGCAGGTTTAGAGAGCAAAGCTTCTGGTGTGGGAGAGGAGAGGAGAGAGGAGAGTGGTTGAAGGGCAGAGAGCAAAAGAGGGATTTACACTGTCAAGGCTCTAAATTCACTTCTAATATCAACTCAGTACTTAAAATGACTTTAAGGATTAAACTAATTATTAAACCCTTGCACATAAATTCAAACTAGAGACACAGAGGGAGATACAGTAGTTAAAGATGTGTTCAGCTGGAGACAGCGTTGGTCACTTGGAAATTAGCTTCCACTGGTACCAAATCCAAAAGTCAGGGATAGTACTTTCCAGTACTGAGATTTCCTGAACAACAGTTTAGGTTCCAGAAATTAAGGGGTCCGAGTGGCTCAGGTCAAGGCACGCTGGATCCTGAAATAAAGAAGAAAAATAGAATTTTTAAAGGCAAGAGAAGTAGGCTGGTCACATCAGAACAAAGAGAATAAATATAAGTGGGCAGGTTCGGAGCAAAAGCAGATGTTGTGGGGGAGGAGGAGAGATGACAGAGAGGTTGCATGGCAGAGATCAAAAGAAAGATTTACAAAGTCAAGGCTATAAATTCACTTCTAATATCAACTCAGAACTTAAAATGACTGTAAGGATTAAACAAAATATTAAACCCCAGCACATAAATTCAACTAGAGACACAGAGGGAAATACAGTAGTTCAAGGTGTGTTCAGCAGCAGATAGTGTGGACCACTTGGAAATCAGCTTCCACTGGTACCAAATCCAAAAGTCAGGGCTAGTACCTTGCAGTACAGAAGTTTCTGAAAAACTACTTAGGTTCTAAGAAATTGAGGGGTCCGAGGCCTGGTCAAGACACGCTGGATCACTCAAATAAAGTAGAAAAACTGGATTTTTAAAGGCTGGAGAAGTAGGCTGGTCACATCAGAACAAAGAGAATAAATATAAGTGGGCAGGTTCAGAGAGCAAAGCAGATGGTGTGGGGGAGGAGGAGAGAGGAGAGAGAAAGGTTGCAGGTCAGAGAGTAAAAGAAGGATTTACACAGTCAAGGCTCTAAATTCACTTCCTAATATCAACTCAGAACTTATAATGACTGTAAGGATTAAACAAATTAACCTAACATAAAGTTCAAACTAGAGTCACAGAGGAGATACAGTAGTTAAAGGTGTGTTCATGCAGGAGTTAATGTGGCCCTTGGTAATCAGCTTCCACGGTATCAAATCCAAAAGTCAGGGCTAGTACCTTGCAGTACAGAGTTTCTGAAAAACTGTTGAGTTCTAGAAATTGAGGGGTCCGTGGCCTGGTCAAGACACGCGCTGATCCCTGAAATAAAGTAGAAAAACAGGATTTTTAAAGGCTGGAGAAGTAGGCTGGTCACATCAGAGCAAAGAGAATAAATATAAGTGGGCAGGTTCAGAGAGCAAAGCAGTTGGTATGGTGGAGAAGGAGAGATGAGAGAGGTTGCAGGGCAGAGAGCAAAAGAAGGATATACACAGTCAAGGCTCTAAATTCACTTCTAATATCATCTCAGAACTTAAAATGACTGTAATTATTAAACAAATTATTAAACCCTAGCACATAAATTGAACTAGAGACACAGAGGGGGATACAGTAGTTATAGGTGTGTTCAGCAGGAGATAGCGTGGGCCACTTGGAAATCAGCTTCCACTGGTACCAAATCCAAAAGTCAGGGCTAGTACCTTGCAGTACAGAGGATTTCTGAAAAACTGTTTAATTTCCAGAAATTGAGGGGTCAGTGGCCTGGTCCAAGGCATGCTGGATCCCTGAAATAAAATATAAAAACAGGAGTTTTAAAGGCAGGGAGAAGCGGGCTGGTCACATCAAAACAAGAGAATAAATATATGTGAACTAGGTTCGAGAGCAAAAGCAGATGGTGAGGGAGGAGGAGGGAGGAGTGAGGTTGCAGGACAGAGAGCAAAGATGGATTATACTGTCAAGGCTCTAAATTCACTTCTAATATCAACTCAGAACTTAAAATGACTTTAAGGATTAATCAAATTATTAAACCCTAACACATAAATTCAACTAGAGACAAAGAGGGAGATACAGAAGTTAAAGGTGTGTTCAGCAGGAGTTAGTGTGGGCGACTTGGTAATCAACTTCCACTGGTACCAAATCCAAAAGTCAGGGCTAGTACCTTGCAGTACAGAGGATTTCTGAAAAACTGTTTAGGTTCTAGAAACTGAGGGGTCTCTGGCCTGGTCAAGACACACTGGATCCCTGAAATAAAGTAGTAAAACAGGATTTTTAAAGGCTGGAGAAGTAGGCTGGTCACATCAGAACAAAGAGAATAAATATTAGTGGGCAGGTTCAGAGAGCAAAGCAGTTAGTATGGTGGAGAAGGAGAGATGTGAGAGGTTGCAGGGCAGCGAGGAAAAGAAGGATTTACATAGTCAATGCTCTAAATTCACTTCTAATATCATCTCAGAACTTAAACTGACTGTAAGGATTAAAACAATTATTAAATCCTAGCACATAAATTGAACTAGAGACACAGAGGGAGATACAGTAGTTATGGGTGTGTTCAGCAGGAGATAGCGTGGGCCACATGGAAATCAGCTTCCACTGGTACCAAATCCAAAAGTCAGGGCTAGTACCTTGCAGTACAGAGGATTTCTGAAAAACTATTTAGGTTGCAGAAATTGAGGGGTCCGTGGCCTGGTCAAGACACACTGGATCCCTGAAATGAAGAAGAAAAACAGGATTTTTAAAGGCTGGAGAAGTAGGCTGGTCACTTCAGAACAAAGAGAATAAATATAAGTGGGCAGGTTCGGAGAGCAAAGCAGATGGTGTGGGGGAGGAGGAGAGTGGAGAGAGGTTGCAGGGCAGAGAGCAAAAGAAGGATTTACACAGTCAAGGCTCTAAATTCACTTCTAATATCAACTCCGAACTTATAATGACTGTAAGGATTAAACAGATTATTAAACCCTAGCACATAAATTCAACTAGAGACACAGAGGGAAATACAGCCGTTAAAGGTGTGTTCAGCAATAGATAGTGTGGCCCACTTGGAAATTGGCTTCCACTGGAACCAAATCCAAAAGTTAGGGCTAGTACCTTGCAGTACAGAGGATTTCTGAAAAACAGTTTAGGATTCAGAAATTGAGGGTTCCGTGGCCTGGTCAAGACAAGCTGGATCCCTGAAATAAAGTAGAAATACAGAATTTTTAAAGGCTGGAGAAGTAGGCTGGTCACATCAGAACAAAGAGAATAAATATAAGTGGGCAGGCTCAGAGAGCAAAGCTTCTGGTGTGGGAGAGGAGGAGAGAGGAGAGAGGAGAGTGGTTGCAGGGCAGAGAGCAAAAGAAGGATTTACACAGTCAAGGCTCTAAATTCACTACGAATATCAACTCAGAACTTAAAATGACTGTAAGGATTAAACAAATTATTAAACCCTAGCACATAAATTCAAACTAGAGACACAGAGGGAGATACAGTAGTTAAAGGTGTGTTCAGCTGGAGACAGCGTTGGTCACTTGGAAATCAGCTTCCACTGGTACCAAATCCAATAGTCAGGGATAGTACTTTCCAGTACTGAGGATTTCTGAACAACAGTTTAGGTTCCAGAAATTAAGGGGTCCGTGGCTTGGTCAAGGCAAGCTGGATCCCTGAAATAAAGAAGAAAAATAGAATTTTTAAAGGCTGGAGAAGTAGGCTGGTCACATCAGAACAAAGAGAATAAATATAAGTGGGCAGGTTCGGAGAGCAAAGCAGATGTTGTGGGGGAGGAGGAGAGATTACAGAGAGGTTGCATGGCAGAGATCAAAAGAAAGATTTACACAGTCAAGGCTATAAATTCACTTCTAATATCAACTCAGAACTTAAAATGACTGTAAGGATTAAACAAAATATTAAACCCTAGCACATAAATTCAACTAGAGACACAGAGGGAAATACAGTAGTTAAAGGTGTGTTCAGCAGCAGATAGTGTGGGCCACTTGGAAATCAGCTTCCACTGGTACAAAATCCAAAAGTCAGGGCTAGTACCTTGCAGTACAGAGGATTTCTGAAAAACTATTTAGGTTCTAGAAATTGAGGGGCCCGTGGCCTGGTCAAGACACGCTGGATCCCTGAAATAAAGTAGAAAAACTGGATTTTTAAAGGCTGGAGAAGTAGGCTGGTCACATCAGAACAAAGAGAATAAATTTAAGTGGGCAGGTTCAGAGAGCAAAGCAGTTGGTATGGTGGAGAAGGAGAGATGAGAGAGGTTGCAGGGCAGAGAGCAAAAGAAGGATATACACAGTCAAGGCTCTAAATTCACTTCTAATATCATCTCAGAACTTAAAATGACTGTAAGGATTAAACAAATTATTAAACCCTAGCACATAAATTGAACTAGAGACACAGAGGGATACAGTAGTTATAGGTGTGTTCAGCAGGAGATAGCGTGGGCCACTTGGAAATCAGCTTCCACTGGTACCAAATCCAAAAGTCAGGGCTAGTACCTTGCAGTACAGAGGATTTCTGAAAAACTGTTTAATTTCCAGAAATTGAGGGGTCCGTGGCCTGGTCAAGGCATGCTGAATCCCTGAAATAAAGTAGAAAAACAGGATTTTTAAAGGCAGGAGAAGTAGGCTGGTCACATCAAAACAAAGAGAATAAATATATGTGAGCAGGTTCAGAGAGCAAAGCAGATGGTGAGGGGGAGGAGGAGAGAGAGTGAGGTTGCAGGACAGAGGCAAAGATGGTTACTGTCAAGGCTCTAAATTCACTTCTAATATCAACTCAGAACTTAAAATGACTTTAAGGATTAATCAAATTATTAAACCGTAACACATAAATTCAACTAGAGACAAAGAGGGAGATACAGAAGTTAAAGGTGTGTTCAGCAGGAGATAGTGTGGGCCACTTGGAAACAGCTTCCACTCGTACCAAATCCAAAAGTCAGGGCTAGTACCTTGCAGTACAGAGGATTTCTGAAAAATTGTTTAGGTTCCAGAAATTGAGGGGTCCATGGCCTGGTCGAGACACGCTGGATCCCTGAAATAATGTAGAAAAACAGGATTTTTAAAGGCTGGAGAAGTAGGCTGGTCACATCAGAACAAAGAGAATAAATATATGTGGGCAGGTTCGGAGAGCAAAGCAGATGATCTGGGGAGGAGGAGAGAGGAGAGAGGTTGCAGGGCAGCGAGCAAAAGTAGGATTTACACAGTCAAGGCTCTAAATTCACTTCTAATATCAACTCAGAACTTAAAATGACTGTAAGGATTAAACGTATTATTAAACCCTAGCACATAAATTCAACTAGAGACACAGAGGAACATACAGTAGTATAAAGTGTGTTCAGCAGGAGATAGTGTGGGCCACTTGGAAATCAGCTTTCACTGGTACCAAATCCAAAAGTCTGGGCTAGTACCTTGCAGTACAGAAGATTTCTGAAAAACTGTTTAGGTTCCAGAAATTGAGAGGACCGTGGCAAGGTCAAGACATGCTGGATCCCTGAAATGAAGTAGAAAAACAGGATTTTTAAAGGCTGGAGAAGTAGGCTGGTCACATAAGAACAAAGAGAATAAATATAAGTGGGCAGGTTCGGAGAGCAAAGCAGATGGTGTGGGGAGGAGGAGAGAGGAGAGAGGAGAGAGGTTGCAGGGCAGAGAGCAAAAGAAGGATTTACACAGTCAAGGCTCTAAATTCACTTCTAATATCAACTCAGAACTTCAAATGACTGTAAGGATTAAACAAATTATTAAACCCTAGCATATAAATTCAACTAGAGACACAGAGGGAGATACAGTAGTTAAAGGTGTGTTCAGCAGGAGATAGCGTGGGCCACTTGAAATCAGCTTCCAGTTGTACCAAATCCAAAAGTCAGGGCTAGTACATTGCAGTACAGAGGATTTCTGAAAAACTATTTGGGTTGCAGAAATTGAGGGGTCCGTGGCCTGGTCAAGACACACTGGATCCCTGAAATAAAGAAGAAAAACAGGATTTTTAACAGGCAGGAGAAGTAGGCTGGTCACATCAGAACAAAGAGAATAAATATAAGTGGGTAGGTTCGGAGAGCAAAGCAGATGGTGTGGGGGGAGGAGGGAGAGGTTGCAGGGCAGAGAGCAAAAGATGGATTTACACTGTCAAGGCTCTAAATTCACTTCTAATATCAACTCAGAACTTAAAATGACTTTAAGGATTAATCAAATTATTAAACCGTAACACATAAATTCAACTAGAGACAAAGAGGGAGATACAGAAGTTAAAGGTGTGTTCAGCAGGAGATAGTGTGGGCCACTTGGAAACAGCTTCCACTCGTACCGAATCAAAGTCAGGGCTAGTACCTTGCAGTACAGAGGATTTCTGAAAAATTGTTTAGGTTCAAGAAATTGAGGGTCCATGGCCTGGTGAGACACGCTGGATCCTGAAATAATGTAGAAAAACACAGGATTTTTAAAGGCTGGAGAAGTAGGCTGGTCACATCAGAACAAAGAGAATAAATATGTGGGCAGGTTCGGAGGAAAAGCAGATGATCTGGGGGAGGAGGAGAGAGAGAGGTTGCAGGGCAGCGAGCAAAAGTAGGATTTACACAGTCAAGGCTCTAAATTCACTTCTAATATCAACTCAGAACTTAAAATGACTGTAAGGATTAAACGTATTATTAAACCCTAGCACATAAATTCAACTAGAGACACAGAGGAACATACAGTAGTATAAAGTGTGTTCAGCAGGAGATAGTGTGGGCCACTTGGAAATCAGCTTTCACTGGTACCAAATCCAAAAGTCTGGGCTAGTACCTTGCAGTACAGAAGATTTCTGAAAAACTGTTTAGGTTCAGAAATTGAAACACCGTAGCAAGTCAAGACATGCTGGATCCCTGAAAAAAGTAGAATAACAGGATTTAAAGGGCTGAGAAGGCTGGTCACATAAGAACAAAGAGAATAATTATAAATTGGGCAGGTTAGGAGAGCAAAGCAGATGGTGTGGGGGAGGAGGAGATAGAAGAGAGGTTGCAGGGCAGAGAGCAAAAGAAGGATTTACACAGTCAAGGCTCTAAATTCACTTCTAATATCAACTCAGAACTTCAAATGACTGTAAGGATTAAACAAATTATTAAACCCTAGCATATAAATTCAACTAGAGACACAGATGGAGATACAGTAGTTAAAGGTGTGTTCAGCTGGAGATAGCGTGGGCCACTTGGAAATCAGCTTCCAGTTGTACCAAATCCAAAAGTCAGGGCTAGTACATTGCAGTACAGAGGATTTCTGAAAAACTATTTAGGTTGCAGAAATTGAGGGGTCCGTGGCCTGGTCAAGACACACTGGATCCCTGAAATAAAGAAGAAAAACAGGATTTTTAAAGGCAGGAGAAGTGGGCTGGTCACATCAGAAGAAAGAGAATAAATATAAGTGGGTGAGTTAGGAGAGCAAAGCAGATGGTGTGGGGAGGAGAGAGGAGGTTGCAGGGCAGAGAGCAAAAGAAGTTTACACAGTCAAGACTCTAAATTCACTTCAATGTCAACTCAGAACTTAAAATGACTCTAAGGATTAAACAAATTATTAAACCCTAGCAATAAATTCAACTAGAGACACAGAGGAAATACAGTAGTTATAGGTGTGTTCAGCAGGAGATAGTGTGAGCCACTGGAAATTGGCTTCCTGGTACCAAATCCAAAGTCAGGGCTAGTACCTTGCAGTACAGAGGATTTCTGAAAAATAGTTTAGGTTCCAGAAATTGAGGGGTCCGTGGCCTGGTCAAGACACGCTGGATCCCTGAAATGAAGTAGAAAAACAGGATTTTTAAAGGCTGGAGAAGTAGGCTGGTCACATCAGGTCAAAGAGAATAAATATAAGTGGGCAGGTTCAGAGAGCAAAGCAGATGGTGTTCTCTAGGAGGAGAGAGGAGAGAGGAGAGAGGTTGCAGGGCAGAGAGCAAAAGAAGGAATTACACAGTCAAGGCTCTAAATTCACTTCTAATATCAACTCTGAACTTAAAATGACTGTAAGGATTAAACAAATTATTAAACCCTAGCATATAAATTCAAACTAGAGACACAGAGGGAGATACAGTAGTTAAAGGTGTGTTCAGCAGGAGACAGCGTTGGACACTTGGAAATCAGATAACTGATACCAAATCCAAAAGTCAGGGATAGTACCTTGCAGTACCGAGGATTTCTGAAAAACAGTTTAGGTTCCAGAAATTTAGGGGTCCGTGGCCTGGTCAAGGCACGCTGGATCCCTAAAATAAAGAATAAAAACATAATTTTTAAAGGCTGGAGAAGTGGGCTGGTCACATCAGAAAAAGAGAATAAATATAAGTGGACAGGTTCGGAGAGCAAAAGCAGATGGTGTGGGGGAGGAGGAGAGGGGAGAGAGGTTGCATGGCAGAGATCAAAAGAAGGATTTACACAGTCAAGGCTCTAAATTCACTTCTAGTATCAACTCAGAACTTAAAAGGACTGTAAGGATTAAACAAATTATTAAACCCTAGCACATAAATTCAACTAGAGAGACATGGGAAATACAGTAGTTAAAGGTGTGTTCAGCAGCAGATAGTGTGGGCCACTTGGAAATCAGCTTCCACTGGTACCAAATCCAAAAGTCAGGATAGTACCTTGAGTACAGAGGATTTCTGAAAAGCTGTTTAGGTTCCAGAAATTGAGGGGTCCGTGGCCTGGTCAAGACACGCTGGATCCCTGAAATAAAGTAGAAAAACAGGATTTTTAAAGGCTGGAGAAGTAGGCTGGTCACATCAGAACATAGAGAATAAATATAAGTGGGCAGTTTCAGAGAGCAAAGCAGATGGTGGGGGGGAGGAGGAGAGGAGAGGTTGCAGGGCAGAGAGCAAAAGAAGGATTTACACAGTCAACGCTCTAAATTCACTTCTAATATAAACTCAGAACTTAAAATGACTGTAAGGATTAAACAAATTATTAAACCCTAGCACATAAATTCTAGTAGAGACACAGGGAGATACAGTAGTTAAAGGTGTGTTCAGCAGGAGATAGTGTGGGCCACTTGGAAATCAGCTTCCACTGGTACCAAATAAAAAAGTCAGGGCTAGTACCTTGCAGTACAGAGGATTCCTGAAAAACTGTTTAGGTTCCAGAAATTGAGGGGTCCGTGGCCTCGTCAAGGCACACTGGATCCCTGAAATAAAGTAAAAACAGGATTTTAAAGGCTGGAGAAGTAGGCTGGTCACATCAGAACAAAGAGAATAAATATATGTGGCAAGTTCAGAGAGCAAATCAGATGGTGTGGGGGAGGAGGAGAGAGGAGAGAGGCTGCAGGGCAGAGAGCAAAAGAAGGATTTACACAGTCAAGGCTCTAAATTCACTTCTAATATCATCTCAGAACTTAAAATGACTGTAAGGATTAAACAAATTATTAAACCCTAGCACATAAATTGAACTAGAGACACAGAGGGAGATACAGTAGTTATAGGTGTGTTCAGCAGGAGATAATAGTGGCCACTTGGAAATCAGCTTCCACTGGTACCAAATCCAAAAGTCAGGGCTAGTACCTTGCAGTACAGAGGATTTCTGAAAAACTGTTTAGGTTCTACAAATTGAGGGTCCGTGGCCTGGTCAAGACCACGCAGATCACTGAAATAAAGTGAAAAACAGGATTTTTAAAGGCTGGAGAAGTAGGCTGGTCACATCAGAGCAAAGAGAATAAATATATGTGGGCAGGTTCAGAGAGCAAAGCAGATGGTGTGGGGGAGGAGAAGAGAGGAGAGAGGTTGCAGGATAGAGAGCAAAAGAAGGATTTACACTGTCAAGGCTCTAAATTCACTTCTAATATCAACTCAGAACTTAAAATTACTTTAAGGATTAATCAAATTATTAAACCCTAACACATAAATTCAACTAGAGACACAGAGGGACATACAGTAGTTAAAAGTGTGTTCAGCAGGAGATAGTGTGGGCCTCTTGGAAATCAGCTTCCACTGGTACCAAATCCAAAAGTCTGGGCTTGTACCTTGCAGTACAGAAGATTTCTGAAAAACTGTTTAGTTTCCAGAAATTGAGAGGTCCGTGGCCAGGTCAAGACATGCTGGATCCCTGAAATAAAGTAGAAAAACAGGATTTTTAAAGGCTGGAGAAGTAGGCTGGTCACATCAGAACAAAGAGAATAAATATAAGTGGGCGGGTTCGGAGAGCAAAGCAGATGGTGTGGGGGAGGAGGAGAGATGAAAGAGAGGTGGCAGGGCAGAGAGCAAAAGAAGGATTTACACAGTCAAGGCTCTAAATTCACTTCTAATATCAACTCAGAACTTAAAATGACTGTAAGGATTAAACAAATTATTAAACCCTAGCACATAAATTCAACTAGAGACACAGAGGGAAATACAGTAGTTAAAGGTGTGTTCAAAAGGAGATAGTGTGGGCCACTTGGAAATCAGCTACCACTTGTACCAAATCCAAAAGTCAGGGCTAGTACCTTGCAGTACAAAGGATTTCTGAAAAACTGTTTAGGTTCCTGAAATTGAGGGGTCTGTGTCCTGGTCAAGGCACGCTGGGGTCCCTGAATTAAAGTAGAAAAACAGGAATTTTAAAGGCTCGAGAATTAGTCTGGTCACATCAGAACAAAGAGAATAAATATATGTGGGCAGGTTCAGAGAGCAAAGCAGACAGTGTGGGGGAGGGGAGAGGAGAGAGGTTGCAGGGCAGAGAGCAAAAGAAGGATTTACACAGTCAAGGCTCTAAACTCACTTCTAATATCAACTCAGAACTTTAAATGACTGTAAGGATTAATCAAATTATTAAACCCTAGCACATAAATTCAACTAGAGACACAGATGGAGATACAGTAGTTAAAAGTGTGTTCAGCAGGAGATAGTGTGGGCCACTTGAAAATCAGCTTCCACTGGTATCAAATCCAAAAGTCAGGGCTAGTACCTTGCAGTACAGAGGATTTCTTAAAAACTGTTTAGGTTCCAGAAATTGAGGGGTCCGTGGCCTGGTCAAGGCACCCTGGATCCCTTGCAGTACAGAAGGTTTCTGAAAACTGTTTAGGTTCCAGAAATTGAGAGTCCGTGGCCTGGTCAAAGTGATACATAGTCTGAGGGGGTCGAGGTGGCGGAAGTGGGACAGGCTAAGGGGGCACTACAAATATATAGGATGCAGTTAGATATTGGGGCTGGTATCAGAAAGATGGGGTACCAAGAAAGGTAAAGCAGGGGCAAGGGAATGGATGGGGTCAGGGAGGGTCAGGGGACAGGCCAGATTATGAGTGAAACATTGGAAGGCAGGAGGTGAGGAAGAAAGGGAAGGGACGTTCTTAGGGCAGGTGATCAGGGAAGGGTCAGTACAGGGACACATAGTGGCATAGGAGCATCCACTGAAGGAGGTGATTAAAGTGGCCAACAGGTACTCACCTTTATTGGCTGGGACGGATAAAGGGACAAAGGACGTGGAGAACAAAGCAAGTATGGAGACTCCTAGGTTTAGAGGTAACAAGATTGTCAGAGAATTCTTGGGAGATCAAGACAGACGTGCAATTCACAAGACAGCAGATGCTAAAATGGGAGAACAGGGCAAATACAGGGCTCACTCTCCAGGGGATTGGGAATGGAAGGTGGGAGATTGGACATAGCTGGGAATGGTAGCTCAAGAAATGGAGGGAGAGCAAATAAATTAGAGAGAGGTGCGCAAACACTGATGAAGGATGAAGGAATGAACAATAAGGGTGATGGAAAGCTGGGCTAGTTGGAGGTCCAAGTACACACCCATAGAACAGAGGTTGGGTTGGGAGAAAGGGTTATGGAGGAACAGTAGTTTTTCCCAAAACAGAAAAACAACTAGTGCAGTAAGGAGGTAACTTCAGGTGGGAAAGACAGGGCAGGGGATAGCATAAGCAACAGTATAGCAAGAGCGAGGCAGGGGGAAGCTGTGAAAAATGACAAGATAAGTGGGGGTAGGATCCAAGAAGATGGGGAGCTGGTGGCAGTGCAGAGCAAACATCAAGGAGGGGATAAAGGGGTCCTAGTAGTAGGGGATTCAATCATAAGATGAATCAAATAGAGTGGCAAGGGTAATAAGAGTAGTGAAATATGGGTGGATTACATACTGGGCATAATGGCGCATGAGGCAAGGCATCTCATATCAGCATACGTGAGGCGGCAGGGGGAAAACCTCATCTGGTGCTACATCTTGGCACCAGTGACATAGATGAAAACAGCTTGCTGGAAGTGCAGACTAGATTTAAAGGACTAGCCAGGGCTTGTGGGAATAATTTTCAATCCATAGCCTCCTTGGAGGTGCTCCTAGTTCCGAATTTAAGCACCATGAGGAAACAGATGATTAAAGAGTTTAACGAATGGCTGGCTCTTTGGTGCAGGCAAATGGTGTTTGGACTGGTTGGAAACTGGGGAGAGTTATCAGAAGATTAGGGGTTGTACACCTCTGACAGACTACACCTTAGTAAGGTGGGGACAATGGCTCTCAAGCAAAAACTGGGAGATTCCATTGTACAATCTTATCATTTAAATTAAAACGGGGGGGCTAAGACAAATTAGTCAGGCAAGGAAACAAGCAATGGGAGGCTTCCAGCCTCCCCCCAAATGGTGAAAGGGACAGGGAGAAGAACTCAATGGTAGGTATGGCTAGGGGGCTATTAAAGGGTAGGAAGAGCCAAAGGGTTGGCTATTGAGTGGTATCTCTAAATGGTAAGTGCTTAGGAAACAACATACCTGAACTCCAAGCAATGATGACTGTAGAAAGGGTTGACATAGCAGCCATAATGGAAAGATGGGCAAACCAGTAACAGGACTGGGAAATCACAATTCCTGGGTACAAATTATACAGAATGGATAGGGATGGGTGGGGAGGTGGGGTGGCTTTCTACATAAGGAAGAAATAGTGAGCAATAGAGAAGAAGCTTGGGAAGGGAGATCAGAAACCTTATGGGACAACGTCCGTAATGGGAGGGGGAGGAGAGGATCAGATTGGGAGTGGTGTACCGGCCTCCATCTCAGTCAGAGAAAGTTGATAGGGAAGCAGTGAGCAGCATCACCAAGCATTGCCAGAGGTGTAACACAGTGGTGGTAGGAGATTGCAACCTACCAGGTATAAATTGGAGCACTATGACCTCTACTAGTGCCAGGGAGCTGGCCCTTCTGGATGGGTTCCAGGATGCATTCCTCACAGTGAGAGAGTACGTGATCTGACCAAGGAGAGACATCCTAGATTTGATTTTATCTGAGGGAGAGCAGGTACAGGATGTTAGAGTGGGGGACCCCTTGGCAGACAGCGACCACTACACAGTGTGGTTCTTTCTAGACATGGATAAGGGGGGCACTCACAGTAAAACCAGGGTGACAGACTTCAAGAAGGCTGATTTTGGGAAGATGGCAACATTAGTGGAGGAACATGTAGCCACTATTAGAAAGGAGATGGATACAAATCAAAAGTGGGACATTATAAATAAGGGGCTGATACAGGCAACAAACCTGTGTACAAGGTGTGCTAGAAAGAATAAGAGGTCCAGATAACCTAGTTGGTGGACAAGAGAAGTTCAATAGAGTGTGAAGGAGAAAAGGGCAGCCTTTATGAAATTTTAGAGAACAGGCAAGGAGGTGGACAGGGAGGAACACCCAAGGAAATCAAGGGAGGTGACGAGAGTTGTGAGGAGCCAAGGCTTCAAAGACAGGAATGTGCACAGGGGATTATGAAAGGGAGAAAGACTTCTTTAGATATATTAAGAAAAAGGAAAATAAAGGAACAGATAGCCAAAATTAAAAGATGATGGATCAGCGAAGCATAGGGCAGAATAAGCAGAGACATTAATAAGTATTTCGCTCTGTCTTTATGAAAGAAGGAGAAGAGCCCATCCCGAAGGGAGGAAGGTTGGTGGGTAACATTACCAGACTGATACCTGGTAGAGAAGGTTCTGTCTCAACTTAAATCTTTAAAGACAGATAAGGCATCCGGACCGGATGGGATACATCTGCAAGTGCTAAAAGAACTGGCAGAGGTCCTGGTGGCACCCTTGGCAGATGTGTTTAACTCCTTCCTGCACACTGGTTATGTGCCACTAGACCGCAAGACAGTGCATGTAGTACCCATCCATAAGAGGGGGCCAAAGGGACGACCTGGGAAATTACAGGCCTGTCAGCCTCACACCCATAGTGTCTAAAGCAATGAAGCCCATCATGAAGAAAAGGCTGGTGTCATTTATACAGGAGAATGGTCTGCAAGATGAACATCAGCATGGGTTCACCCAGGGGAGGTTGTGCCAAACCACTCTGGTGGACTTCTTCAATTGGGTCACTACAGCACTGAAAAGGGGGAAGGCAGTTGATGTCCTATATTTGGACTTTAGAGAAGCCTTTGATTCAGTGCCACATGGAAGGCTAGGGAGCAAACTGAGGACCCTGGGTGTAGGTGAGAAATTAGCTACATGGATAGCAAACTGGCTGAGCAATAGACAGCAGAGGGTGGTGATAAGGGGGGGAGCTTTCAAAGCCCTGGGCAGTCATCAGCAGGGTCCCACAGGGATCATTCTGGGGCCTGTGCTCTTTAACATCTTCATTACTTACATAACAAGGGGAGTTGACAGTAAAATTATCCTATTCACTGATGACACCAAAACTGGTGCAACAGTGGAAGAAGAGGAGGGGGAGAGGGTCCTGCAAAGGGGACTGAATACACTAGGGGAATGGTCAAAGACTTGGCAATTGGGATTTAATGCCAAGAAGTGCAAGGTTATGCACTTTGGGTCCAGGAACCCTTGGTACAGCTACCACATGGGGGGGGAGCTAAAGGTCACAGAAGAGGAAAAGGAACTGGGTGTGATAGTAACAGGGAGGTTAAATCACTCAGAGCAGTGCAGAAGAGTGGCAGCCAAGACCAACCAGATGTTGGAGTGTATAACCAGAGGGATCACCTCCAGATGTGCAGAAGTCATCCTGCCATTGTATAGATCTCTGTGGAAGTACGCACTTGAGTACTGCATTCAGTTCTGGTGCCTCTGTAAAGAAGGACATCAAGCTTCTGGAAAGAGTCCAGAGAAGGGTGACAAAGATGATAAATGGGATGGGGGGGATCCTACAAGGATAGGTTGGGGGAGTTCAACATGTACTTCTAGGAGGACAGAATGGAGAGAGGAGACATGCTAGAGATGTTTACATATTTAAAAGGCATGAATAGGGAGAAAACAGGACACATATTCAGGCTAAAAAGGGAGGATGTCACAAGGGGACACAGCATGAAACTGGAGGGGGTAAATGCAATAGGGAACTAAGGAGAAACTATTTCATAGAAAGGATGGTGGAGGAGTAGAATAGGCTACCAAAAGAGCTGATCTCACAAAGGACAGTGGATGCCTTCAAAAGAGGGTGGAATAGTGTCAGCGGTAAAATAAGTACAAGAGGAGACCCATATAGGAGAGTAACTAGGAGGAAGTGTGGGGGAGAGGAAGCAGTGGTACAGACCACAAGATGAACAATCGCTCAGACTTGGTAGACTGACATGGTACCCTGTCAAGTGAGCACTACCAGAATAGCCCTGCACTATATGGTGCTAGTCCAGTAAGAACTCCCACGGACAGCAAGGGGGGATTTACAGTGCTTGCTGTAAGCACTCCCTGGTCACTGTTTGTGATGCTGAGGATACATAAGAGCACCAGAATTCAGGAGGTTAGCTGAGCTGCTCCCATGACTTTGAGGGCTTGGGCATCGAGCAGCTTGGCCAGTGTCATTGGACACCAGAGTTCTAATCCTGGTCTCCAAAAATCTTAGTGCACTTGGGACTTACACTGTGTTACATGGGGCCATGGAAACAGTATTCCATGGCCCCACAATTTTAACTTTCCCCGTTATCCGCTCCCCCCAGAGTTAGAATCCTTTAGTCCCCCAATAAGGTATCCCCTCTCTTTTTCACACATCTTTTGAATCTGATAACCAATGAATCTACAAAATTTACTTTACTTGGGGGTGATTGGAATGTTACCTTGCAACCAGGTATAGATAAGTCAGATTACAAGCGGGGAAGGCTAACCTCGACCCAAAGGGCCCTTAAAGAATTAATGGACTCAGCAGGACTACTCAACGTCTGGAAAATCTTAAACCCCGCCGAACGGCAATATACGTTTTTCTCTCCCTCCCACAGCACATACTCCCGTATAGATTATTTCCTAATTAGTGATTTTGCCTTGCCAGGGGTTCTAACAGTAGATATTCACGTCAGGGTGATCTCGTGTCACTCTCCAGTAGTGATTACCTATCTGTTGGGGCCAGGATTTAGGAGGGACTCCCAATGGAGGTTGAATACCCAGCTCTTACAGAGGTCAGACTCCTCAACAGTATAACTAGATTTTATTATTTCTTTAAAGGAGATTAACAAAGGAACAATTACTAAAACCGACATGATTTGGGCCTCCCTCAAATGTGTGCTAAGAGGCGAATGTATTAGGTTGGCTGCTATTAGGACATCCCAATATAGAGCTCAAATTTCTGAGTTGTTGTGTTCCATTCAGGAATTAGAAAAAATACCAGACGTACAATTGGGAAGGACAAAAGAACTAAATTATATTGGTTACAAACAAAGTATGCAGACTTTCAGGCGCAGAGAGCTGAACTATCCCTGCATCGTACTAAAATTAAATATCTTGAGTCTGGTGAGAGAGCTGGGAAATTGTTAGCGCTTAGAATAAGACAAGCGGAAGCTGCCCTACATATTCCAGGCCTATATTTTTCTAACAATAGTCAGATTTGTACAGACCCCAAAGAGATAGCCAAGGGATTGGGGCTTTACTATCAAGCTCTTTACTCAGAAGACTTTAACGCATCTCCTTCCGGGCTGCAATAAATCAATACCTGGATGAAGTTAACCTTCCCAGAATATCACTGATACAGGAGATCTCACTCGAGGTTACATTACCCAAGAAGAAATACAGCAGGCTATCAGTCAATTGCCCACAGATAAATCACCAGGTCCTGATGGACTACCTAACAATTTATACAAAACTTGTCAAAAGTCTTAATACCGATACTACAGGAGGTCTATAATTACTGGTATGATAAAGGCTTCTACGAACATACGAACATTCGAAATTTGCCAGCAGATAAAGGCCTAGAGGTCTATCAAGTCTGCTCGAATGTGCAGCTAGCACCCCTTATTCTGCAGCTGCCCCTCCCTTCCACCCTTCCCCTTCAGTAACCCTCCCCCTTGTCCTGTCCCATCCTCGTTTGAAGCAGTCCACTGTTCTATTGCATACCACTTCTGCAGGTAACACATTCCACCCAGCCACCACCCTCTCTGTAAAAAGTGTCTCCTCATCTCCTCCTGAACCTTCCTCGCTCCAGTCTCATATCATGGCCCTGGTGGCCCTCCCTTCCTTACTTTGAACAGCCCCTCTGTACCTGTCTTGTTTATTCCTTTCATGTATTTAAAGGTTTCAATCATGTCCCCCTGTCTCTCCTTTCCTCCAGTGAGTACATGTTCAACTCCTTCAACCTCCTCTCATATGATAAGTCCCCAGACCCTTGATCATCTTTGTCACCTGTGCTGCACTCCCTCCAGTAACAATGTCCCTCTTTGAATCTGGGGCATGAGAACTGCACGCAGTACTCAAGGTGTGGTCTAACTAATGACCTATACAGTGGCAGAATCACCTCCTCCTCCTAGGATATACCCCTTGCAATACAACCCAGCATTTTGTTGGCCTTTGCAGCTGCCTTCCTACACTGTGCCGAGTTGTTCATTGACCCTGTGATGAGCACACCCAGATCCTTCTCCTCCTCTGTCTGGGCTAGCTGCACTCCCCCATCTGGTAAGTCCTCCTTGGGTTCTTCATCCCAAAATGCATCACCTTGCACTTTTTGGAATTAAAGCCCAGTTGCCAGGTGTCTGACCAGGTTTCAAGCTTTGCCAGATCATCCTGCAACCCCTGCCATCCCCTAGGTCATCCACCACCGCGCCAACCTTGGTATCATCAGCAAACAGACTGATCTTGCTCTTGATGTCCCATGATATGTCTGCAATGAATATCCCAAACAACACTGGTCCCAACACTGAGCCCTGTGGGACACGCTCGTCACTGCCCTTGGTGTGAGAGCTCCCACCCACCACCACCCTCTGTTGCCTTCCTGCAGCCAGTTTCCTACCCATCTCACCAGCATTGCACCTGCCCCTGTGCCTACTAACTTCCTTCCCAGCCTTCCATGTGGCACTGGGTCAGATGCCTTACTGAAGTCCAGATAGGACATCCACTGCATGTCCCCTGTCCAGTTGCCTAGTTACCCAGTCATAGAACCCGACCAGGTTGGTTTGGCAGGATCGGCCGTGATGAAGCCATGCTGTCTGCTGTCCTGTAGTCCTTGGCCCTCTAAGAGGCCACCAGCCTCTCCTTCAGGATAGTCTCCATTAGCTTACCCACGATGGATGTGAGGCTCACTGGTCTGTAGTTTCCCGGTTCATCCTTGGGGCCACTCTTGTGGAGGGGCACCACATGAGCCATCCTCCAGTCCTGAGGTACACACCCCGAATGTAGTGAGGCATTAAATCGGTCTGCCAAAGGTCCTGCAAGGACCTCTGCCAGCTCCTTCAGTACCCTGGGGTGGATGCCATCTGGGCCTGGTGCCTTGTCCACCCTCAGTGCCTTCAAACCCTCCGAACTCTGCCCTCCATGATTTCCCCATCTGTCACCACTCCCCGCATCTGCCATTTCACCCATCTTGGGTGTCACCCCTCTTCTCTTTAGTAAATACTGAGCAGAAGTACTCATTTAGTGCTTCCGCCTTATCATACCCTGCTTCCACCCAACCCCTCCTTCCTAATCCTTACTATGTGGTCCTTACAGCTCCTTTTCTCTGATGTGCTAGAAGTCCTTCTCCCCTTCTTAATGCCTTGTGCCAGCCTGAGTTCCGTAGATGCTTTGGCTCCCCTTACTGCCCTTGTCACCCTTCGATTCTGACAAGTACCTCTCTGTCCTCCCCTCCCTGTTTTCTTGTATTTCCTAAAGGCAGCTCTTTTCCTCCTTACCTTTTCCATGACCTCCTTGCTCAACCAGCTCGGTTTCTAGCCCTAGCCTTCTTGCTCTGGGCTTTGCAGCAGGTTTTGGTTGCCTCCACTATCCCCAGCTTTATGAGCTCCCATCTCTGGTTAGTATCCATACTAGATTGAATTCTGGCCAGGTACTCTTTTACCACTTCCCCCATCCTCCCAAAGTCAGCCCTCCTGAAGTCCAGCACTCTTGTGCCAGATTCCACTCCTTCCTTGCCCATATCCAATGTGAGCCATACTGAGTGGTGGTCACTCCCTGACAGCGGTTCCTCCACTGTAAGTTCTTTCACAAAGTCCCCATTTGCCAGCACAAGGTCAAGGGTATTCCCTAACCTGGTTGGTTCACTGACCATTTGCAGCAGGAAGCTGTCCTGGAAGGCATCCAGCAGTACCTGCTCCCTTCTGTTCCTGGTTGTTGGGGTGCTCCAGTCCACTCCTGGCATGTTGAAGTCCCCACAATCACACACTACCCTTTCCGCAGGTCCTCCTGATCTGTCCCGCTAGTTCCCTGTCTAACTCCTCCATCTGAGATGGTGGCCTGTACACCACTCCCATTCTAAGACTCCTATTCTTGGAATCCTGGATTTGCACCCAAAGTGACTCTGTACTACCCTCCTCCCTTCCTCCTTACACACTTCAGTCCTTCATTCACATACAGTGCCACCCCTCCTTTCCCAGTCACCCTGTCCTACAAATAACCTGTGACCCTGAGTACAGACAGGTCCCAGTCATTATATTGGGTGGCCCATGTTTCCGTGATGGCTGCAATGTCCACCTCTCCCTCTGCCATGAGAACCTGCAACTCTGCAGTTTTCCTCCCAAGGCTCCTAGCATTAAGAGTAACCACCTTCCACCCTTTCCCCTCTCCTCATCCTGCCCTCCTTTCCTAGCATCACCAATAGTACTTGCCATTTGTCCTTTGTCACTGTTATGGGGGTAAGCTCATATGATTTCCCAACCTGTGGTCTCTGCATATCTCTTCCCAACATACACCCCACTCCTAGTTTAAACTCCCAACTTCCTCTATATATTCTTCCATCCTCTGCTTCAACACTTTCTTTCCTTCCCTCACTCAAGTGTAGTCTGTCCTTGGCATAGAGACTACTGTCCTCCCAGGTCCCTCCCCACCCCCAACAGCCCATACCCTTTAGCACAACACCAGGTTCTTAGCCATCTGTTAAATTCCTCTATTCTCAGCTTTCTTGTTGTGTCTTGCCTTTGGCAAGAAGTATCTCGGAAAAGTTACTGATCTTCTGCCCCTCACATAATTGTGCTAGTTCCTCAAACCTCCTCTGGACTATATCCACTGTCTTGTCAGCCAGGTCGTTTGTCCCAAGATGTATAATTAAATGAGGCTTGTCCCTACCCTTCTAGCATATTTCAGAACAGACTGTCCCACCCTTTCTGCTGTCATTCCTGGCATGGCCTCCACCCAAATCGACTATGCCTCTCCTGCCACTACCACTAACTCCTCTTAGTATTGAGTCCCCAGCACTAAGATTCCACCCCTCTTACTCCCTGCTTGCTTCCTTTCATCTCCCTCCCTCATTTCCAGCTCCTCTTCTTCCTCCTGCACATTATTATGCCCTTTACCCCTGTTGCAGTTCTCCCAGCAGAACTTCCCCGCTCAAGTTCGGTCCAGGCATTTATCAATTACTCCCTAATTCATCACTTCCCTCCTCCACCTTCTTCCTCTCTAGCAGTGCAAAACTATTTTCGAAGATCCTTCACAAATGCCCGCTCCTCTCTCTGCATAGTAACCTGTTCTCTCCTTTCCACTCCATGACTTTGCCACTTTCGCCTCCCCTCACAAGTCCCTATTGCCTCCTTCCATTTGACTTTTGTCTCTCGACCTGGTTTCCCGGCAATCGTTCTTCCTGGCCTGGGCCCTTTGTCTCTGCTTCCCTTCTTCTGAGCCTCTCCTCACCACTGTTGGCTTAAAGTGCCTCCCTCATCTCCCTTCTTCTCCTCCAGTATTGGGCTAAACCCACCCCAATCTGCCTTGCCTGTCTTAGTTCCTCCTGCAGACCCTCAATCTCCTTTCTAAGTTTTTCTATGTGGTTGCACACAACATCCTCCCACTCTCCAGGCAATGTTTAGAAAGATTGGTGCACTGCAGTTGTTGCAGCCTCACCCTACCCATTGCTGTCGTTGCCCACCAGTGACCCCCACCCTTCCAGATGCAGGATACCAACACCCCCCAAGTCCCCATCTCCCCCTCTATCAGTGCAAAACATTCTTTATGTCCCTTACCTCCTTTGTTGCACACGTTTAGATATGTTGAGCAACTGCTTTTTATATTCCTATCCACACTCAAAAATACTTTAAGTAGCCATTGCACAACCTTCTTCAACTCCTACTCCTCCTTTACCCAATGCAATAACTATGTGAAGTAGTAATAATGAAAGCGCCTAGATTTGCATTTACTTCCCTTCCACTGAGAGAGCAGTCACCTCTTCACTTGCTGCAGTTCCTTTCCTGGATGTCTGCTTCTGTTATGACAGGTGCAAATCCTTTGCCTGTTTGAGGAAGTGATGTCAGAACCCCTAGTACAAGGGAATAACTGACCAGGGGTGGGTGGGGTGAGGGTTTGGGTGGGTGGGACCAGCCAAGTCTTCTGGAAACAATCAGGTAGCTGAGGCCTCTAGTCAGACAATTAGCACCTTCCCCCACTCAAAACTTTGCAGCTAGTGAAGCCAGCAACAATGAATCAATTCTACTCAAAGCCCCAACATAGGTTTGCTACCCAAAGAAACAGGACACCAATTCAAACAGCTTCACCAACAATACATCAAAATAGGTTTGGAATTATAAGATATAGGTCTCAATTCAAAGAAACAGACCAGTTAAATTACACCAATTATGTTTAAGAGAAGAAATAGGCCTCTACAAATACAGCCTGCCACACCGTAAACCAAACAAATGAGCCCACTTTTAGCTACCAAAACAGGTTTCAAAATTCCAACAGCCCCAAACAATACCCTGCTAGCCCCTTAGTAGTAAGAAAGAAAATAAACATTCTACCAAGTAGAATCCATGAAAAACAATGTAAAACAAGAAGCTACTGTACTGTAGATCTGATCCTGTCCCCCTTCTAGTTCCTTCTATGAACAGAGTTTCTCAGAAGCATTGATTACCCTTATCCCAAAACCTGGAAAAGACCCCATGTACCCTGAGAATTACCGCCCTATCTCCTTGTTAAATTCGGATCTTAAAATCCTGGCAAAGATATTAGCCAATAGGTTATCCCCCATAATGGGAGGGGTCATCAGTACCGAGCAGGTTGGGTTCATGGCTGGAAGGTCCTCAGGAGATCATCTGCGAAAGTTACTGCATCTCATCTCGGTTGCAAGGAACTCTGATAAACCCACTGCCTTAATCTCCTTAGACGCTGAGAAGGCCTTTGATCGGGTCTCCTGGGATTTTCTTTTTGAAACCTTAACCCGCTTTGGTCTTCCAGATGGATATATTAGGTGGATCCGTCTGTTGTACACCTTTCCAACTGCTAGGGTCTGGTGCAATGGTATTCTCTCTAACCCATTCCCTCTTAGACGTGGCACCAGACAGGGATGTCCGTTTCCCTCCTTCTATTTAATTTTTACTAAGAACCTTTAATTCGGCGGCTCTCATTTTCATAAGACATTATAGGAATTAAAGTTGGTGAGCAGAGATTCACACTTTCTGCTTATGTGGACGATATACTCCTGCATAAGAGCCACAACAAACTATCCCCAGTCTGTTAAAGGAAATAGATACTTTTTCAAAGTATCGTATTATAAATTGAATTATTCAAAACAAAAATCTTCCCACTGAATAGCTGGTTTTATGAGCTCAGATAGCACCCTGTAATCTGTCTTGGGAGCCAAAATTGCTTATATATTTAGGTATTAAAATAACAAGGGATATAAATTCACTGGTGACGGAAAATTTATGCACCTTACTGCAAACATTGAAGGCAGATATGGGTAGGTGGGGATCGCTACCCCTTTCCCTTTGGGGAAGAATTAGTATAGTAAAGATGAATGTCCTTCCCCACCTTCTGTACCCCTTAGGAATGATAGGGTGTTACCTTCCTAAGATCTGGTTTAGTAAATTGCAGAAAATGTTAACGCATTCATATGGAAAGGAAAACAGGTTCGGAGGGATATTTCAAACTCACAGCTCCTAAAATACAGGGTGGACTGGCAACCCTTCCCTTTGCATTTTACTATTGTTCTCAGCATGTTAGTAAGGTCGCCTTCTGGTCACAAAATACTCTGCCCTTAGGATCGGATAGGTACGTTCCTCTCTGGGTGGAAGTGGAGAAATATTTGATAACTAAATATCATTATTCATTATCTGCCCTTGTATATGCCACTCCCTCCCATATTCCAAAGCCACTTCGAAACACACGATTAGGATGGTCACTTAGAGCAATCCACCAAATGCAGAATCACTTTTCTTTGAATTGGCATAAGGCACCCACGCAGCCTATTATAGGCAATCCCCATCTCAAAATTGATAAAAAACTCATATTGCCTTCCCTTTGGGCCCCTCTGAAAACCTGTAGATTAGTAGAATTTTTCTGGCAAGGTGAATTAGTTTCATTTTCCCATTTTCAATCTCGTCATAAGGTACCGGATTGGCATAAATTCAAGTTTATCCAGATTTGTCAGGTAATTTCTGCCTTTATAGGAGACGTGTCTTGTCAGATGTCAGGAGAATCAGATGTGCAGACATTATTGCAGGCAGCAAATCAACCTCACCCTGTCTCAGTGGTTTATAAAAAACTGCAAGCATTGGATCCACATTTGCCCACTGGTATCTGCTATTATTGGACACGAGACTTACATCTTGCAGAAGAGGTGGACACCTGGAAGAAAATCTGGCAAAACTGTTATAGATTTATAAAACAGGATAGACTTTGGCTGATTCAGTTTAATATAATGCATAATTTGTATTATACACAGTGAAACTTTGTAGGAGTGGTCTTATACCCTCTCCGCTTGCACAAAGTGCAAGGAGGAAAAAGGCACGCTGTTCCATATGCTATGAACCTGTTCAAAGGTTCGATCTTTCTGGTAGGCTGTCAAGAGGGTATTGGACCCCCTTCTGGGGTTGGAATCGCTGTTTACTCCAGAAGTTTGTCTGGTGCATTTGTTTCCTCAAGGGACTCCAAAAATGAGAAGGGCCCACATTGCCCTAGTGGCAGCAAATGTTAAATTAGTAATCATGCGACATTGGAAAGATGACCATTTACCCTCGGTCATGGAATGGTATAGAGAGATGCTCTTGGCAGTACAGTTAGAAAAGCATATTGCCTTTATGCGACACAGTAGTCAAGCCTACCTAAACTTCTGGGGCCCACTAGATGCTGTATTGACGTCACGGAAACCTTAATATCTTTCTTACAACGGTTTGATATGGCATAATAATATGTCAATATACAGTACCTTGTCATTAACACTTGATGGGGGGACAGGGGGGAATGAGGGGGTGGGTTAGGGTAGGTTGTATAGTGGATGTTTGCATTTTTTCCCTTTTTTTTTTTATTTTTTTCTTTTCCTTTTTTGTATTGTGTAAAAATGGTAAAATATTTGAGCAGGAGGCAATTGTAATTGTATTAGTACAGATTAATGTGATCGTATGTCATGTCATCTGGTTGAGGCTCAAATAAAGCATATTTAATTAAAAAAAAAAAAGAATCCTTTAGTCCGGGGTGTGAGGGGGGACAAAGCCCCCCCGTGTTGGGGAGTGCGGTGGCACAGCCCCCTCCAAAAGAAAAATCTCCGCCGTTTTTGCCTCGCAGTCCTAGCCAATTTTATTCTTGTTGGCACACTTTGGATCCAGTGCTGACTGACATGGCCTTTATCTGCTGGCTTCTTTCATATGTACATCTGTTCTTATGACTCGATTGCTTTAGGGAGTCACTGATAATAACTCCAAGATCTTGTTCCTCAGCTGTGGCACTGATTCTTACCCCTCCCATCAAGTACTCCGTCCTGGGGTTGAAAGGATGGTGGTGGTGCAGCTTGAGTCTCATCCTGAGTGTTTCAACATCTATGAACCCTTTCAGTTGGGTTTCAGGCCTCACCACAGTACAAAGAACCTGCTTGTCATGATGTTTAATGACCTACTATTTATTATTTTGTTTTTCTGACTCTTAAGTCAATATTTTATAGTGGCTTTATCTTTCTGTTAATTAGTTATCATGTACAGCACCATGAGCCCCTAGGATAGGAGCCATAGAAATCAAATTGCCTTGTCTTGCCTTGCCTGTTTTGAACTTCTGTCTGTTCTCTGTATTGCTGTGGGCTCTCGATGCGGTTCGACAACTAAGTTGTTGACCACCATCACAGCAACAGATTTTATGGCTGCAACTTGCAGTCGACATAAATCGACTTCAGAAGACCCTGGCTGTTTTCATCGGGGCTTCCCCCCAAACCCCCATGCAGGGGCTCTGCCCCCCACATGTCTGATCTAAAGGATTCTAACTCTGAGTTGGAATTGAATCACGGAGGGGGTGCAGGACCAGGAGACAGAGTGCCGGGGTCTCAGAGGACTATTACAGCAAAAACGTTGATGTTGTTGGCAGCAGTGTTTTTGCTGTAATAGTGTCACCATACAGGGGGCATGCCATTGCTGTGTAGATACAGGCTCTGAGGCTTCAAAGTGGGGGCATCTACAGGAGTGGTATAAGGGCTTGGCGCAAGATGAGATATGATAATCACAGGTACTGTACTATGGTATATGATGGACACATATGTGCCATGCTATAATCATCCTGTTTAATGCTAATGTGTGGCTATACTATGTCCCCATACTACAGTATTCAGCATGTTTGTGTAGACCATGTGTTTGATGCATGTGAGTGATGATAAAAATTATAATAAGTACTCTGATCAGCAGGTTTGCAAGTAGTGCATTGGCATACTTTTTAAATGTATTGGCACAGTCTGAATATGTACCATCACACATAGAGATGTGTTGACAGATACCAGATTTAAACATATATTGAAAATGTCTTGTTTTTAAAGTTTATAATGTTTTAACAATTACTCGGACATTTTAATCGAATAGACTTTTTAAATGTACTGATTTGATGCATGAATGTTGTTACAGTTTTCATTGTTTTACAGTTGAAATTCTGTCTATACTGCTACACAGAGTACATAGACACACTGTAAGTTTAAAATACATTAGTCCAATTTTGTCCTGATGGTGATGGCATGTATTATAAATTATTATATGTTTGAGTTTTTTGGTTCTACTTCAGCATTTTTAACATATTCTGAAAAATATTAACACTTTTAAAAACAGGGAATGTGTTTATTAATTTCATCACCCAGACTTCATTTTCTAGTCTCATCAGCTGTACTCCTCTTTGCTTTCATGCTGTAAGAAACACTTACATATAGACTAATACATGGGGTAGTGTGCATAATAAGAATTTTACACTCCCAAGGTTTTGGATGCTACATAAACACTAAGAGTGAAGCTCGAGGGGTTTATACAAGCATCCAACATGGACAGTGTTTGTAACCTTAAAATTTTAAACACTACACCATGTCTTGCTTTATATAATTGCTGGGTAGCATTTTCTTGCCTTGAAAACCCTACTCAGCAATTAAAGAAAACAATTGTTCTGGTTGTGCAGTTGGGTTGGAGTGTGGTTTCACTTTTACTTTTTTGTTTGTTGTCCCAACACTTCACATAAACAAACTCAACAGTAAGTATATTTTTGAAGGAGCTTATGAAAACACCTACTGCAAGTCCATTTGTTGCTTTCTGATTGAAGTTTGTGTCATATGGAGGCAGTGTGTGCTTACACTGAGTGAGAGGACCCTATCACGTGTTCGCAGTTATAACCAGCTGAATATAATGGTAAAATATAACTGGGTTTCCTATGGAGAAAACTCTCCGGAGTTAGTATAAGGACTATCATTTTCAGCCTTTGTGCTACTCATGCCAACTGCTGTAAACAGTATTTTGTAAAAGTTCATTTAGCTAACATACTAAGCTTTAGCTTTAGTATGCCTGGCACAATGGGAAAATAATATAAATCTCAATGATGGCGTTTTCTTCTTTATTGACTGGTAATGACTCTTCCAAGAAGATTCTCAAAGCTAAACATTTTAAGTAATACTTAAAAGATACATCAACTACTGTTTTCTAGCTTTATGTACCTGATGATATTATATGTGGTGTTTGGAATGGATTAAGATAAATAGATTTTTAAAAGTGCTACAACACCATCAATTGTTTCCAAGCTTTGCAATTTACATAAGTTCAGTAAATATGATGGGGGATGCTTTTCAGTGTTATTATGTTGTTATAATGCATATGAGAAAGTTGATGACTGGAAGAAAACAATCTAAGTCTGCCAGTGCTAATGTTGTATTATGCTGTTTAGTTTTATTTGTTTTATATAACCAAGTTTTGTCAGTGAGTCTCAAAGAAGTTCCTTTCAGGGGACCTGAACTTATGTTTTCTTCAAATCAAATGACTGTATTCAAACTTTATTACCCATTAGTTTAGGCATTTTCAGATATGACTCTATGACACTGTAGTTGCTAACTGAGATTCACAGTACAGAGCACACGCAGTAGGTATTAGTAACAAGCCTGCAGCATAATACATCTTGCAATAAATAGCACCTTAAGGTGGAGGGCCTTTATTAAAACAGTAGTTGATGTAAGTGTTGAAAATTTTGATTTGCTGCATACTTTTTTATTCTAGTTTAGACTGCTGTTTTACAGCCTGTCTTATATGATACCCTTTTCCCAGTTTGATCCTGCTTTAGAACTTTTTTATGTTTGAAATAATAAAAAGCATACTTCTTTTACTATGGCTTGCTCCAGGTTTTTATCAGTATTCTTCACAGCTCTGGGAAAATAAAATTCCACTAGCAGAATTATCATGAAAGTCAGAATTTTGCTTCCGAGAGATTTCAGAATACACTTTGGCAATGTTCATGAAATTTGGACTTAGAATGGTAGAGTTAATGAATGAATTGTAGGTTAATGTATTGAACTGCAGAAAATTATTCTGCAGAATTGACCACTGAACTGCAAAATGATTGCATGTATTGTAGAGTTGATGTATTAAACTGCAGAATGGAATTACACAGAACTGTCACTCTGCAGTTCATGTGTATTATGTAAGTAATAAGCTATGGCAGTGTGTGCATTATAGGATTTTATATGCACACCCCAGAATAGTAATAAGGCACAAGGTCAAAGGCTGAGTGTCCTTATGCCCCCAGGAAGTGCTTTATAATCCTATGATGCACACCCTTTATGGGCTTATTATGCTTATAAAATGTTTCTAAGTAGGTTTTTGGGAGAAGAAAAATGAAATATGGCACTGACTCTGCATTTAAAGAGATTTCATGCCTGGTCAGATGATGTCTCTCAATAATGACATTTCTAAAAAATGTTATTGCCATTTTATAATTCACAATTTAATGAGATAAATTAGCAGAACAAGACAAAATTCACCAAACACGTTCAGAGGATTTGAATTTCATCTAAGTTAGAATTTCAGAAATGTTATTACATTTCAACATTTTATGAAATTTCCATACTGAATTAGTTTAGTTGCCATATTTTTCCTTGTAGAAAAGATCCAGAAACACATAGTTTGATACCTTTTATTGGATTGCGAGATGTAACAAAAGAAACAGTGCCTAAGCTTTGGACCAACCAAGTCCTTCCTTAGAAGCTAAGTTTCTGAGGAAGGACTTGGTTGGTCCAAAAGCTTAGGCACTGTTTTCTTTTGTTACATCTATGTTGGTCTAATAAAATGTATCAAACCTTTTGTTTCTGGATATGAAATTTCCATTAATTTCAGATTTGCAGTTTTCATCCAGCACTAGCATTCTCTGCTGATTTTGAACACCCATTGTACAACATAATTTTTCTGTGACTAAAATGAACTAGTATCAGACATTGCTTCCTGACCTTATGGGACAACATGTGTACTAAAACAGAAAAGGATACTGCTGAATACCTGGTTTGAGCCATATTATGAGGAGTGCTTCTTATATTATACCAAATGTAAAAAGTGCTAAAGCACACACAAAATGGGAACGAAGTATATCACACAAGACAGGAGGTGAAGAGCAATACAAGATGGAATAAAATGTATAGTATGGATGAAAACATTCATTGTACCATTCACTGCTGACTGCTGCTTTAAACATATTATTACTTAATTTATAAACATTGTATCTGAAACCACTGATCTCGGGTATATAACATCGACACTGCCTTTTCTGTTCAACTGGAATTAAAATTGGAAGTCTTTCCTGAATGCTAGAAGATTATTAAAATCATTCCAATCTTTAAAGGAGGTTATGACTCAGATCTTACAAATTATTATCCCCCGGTGTTGCTATCTATCCTAGTCAAAGTCCTTGAATGTCAAATACATTGTCAATTGTTCAAATATCTGGAGAAATAAGATCACTTATCTAAAAATCAATACATTTTTCAGAGAGGTTGCTCCATGGATACCACCCTAGTTGATACTAATAATCTCATGTAGGTTAATGAGCTGATCACCAAATCTTTGGATATAAGATTGCATTTGGGGTGGTGTTAATAGAACTATGCAAGGCCTTTGACCTGGTGAACTACTCTTGGTAGTCTCAGAAAGCTTCGCTGAAACAGAAGTTTATTATGTCATTTGTTGTTTAAAATGGTTTGACTCCAATCTGAGTTATAGGAGACACATTATATCAGTGGGCAGTACAACATCTATCCCATGAATAATCTCTAAAGCAGAGCTGTGCAGAATATGGAATCCCAACAGTGGAATTTATGTGGAATGGCAAGTGCTAGAGCTGGGCAAAAGTTGTGAATTCTGCTTTCATGGAATGTTTGTTAAATTTCAGAACTTTCTCAACATTTTCGAACTTCCACCATTGGTGACATCAGAATCTTCTTTATGTGTTTTGGCAAATGTGTGCCCTGTTTCACTGATTTTTTGGCTGAACTGTGGAATAATACATATGAACTGTGGAATGACAGTTCAGAGAAATTATTCAGCAGTTTAATGGATTATTTCGCAATGTATATAATTATTTCACAGTTCAGTACTCAGTTCTGCAGAATTTTGTTCTGCAGTTTAATCTAATAATCCAGAATTCATACATTTTTTCCATTGTTCTAAGATAGAATTTTCATGAAAGTTGCTATTTTGATTTCTGAACTTTTGGGAAAAAGGAAAGTCTGACTTGCATGAAATTCTGCTGGCAGAAGTTTTATTCACACAACAATAGCAATTTCACTTCAAAATGGTTTCAAATTTCCTTTTTAATTCAGTAGAATTCAAAAAGCATTGTCATGTAAACCATGGATCACATAATCTGTGAAGTAATATTCTGTGATCTGTTGAAAATGACTATAACACAAACTGCAAAATACAATTGCACAGTTAAACTTCCATTTCAGAATTTTAGAATTCTGCTTATGATGGAATTGTGCCAAATTAGGCTGACTTTTTGAAATTATATGGCATCCTGGAACACTCCAAATTTAAAAATTCTACGTAGCTCAGCACTAAAGGTGTTCCCCAAGATTAACATTAGGTCCTTACTTTTTCTTATTAATATAAATTATTTGTCTTATAGTTTGGCATACAGTGATATCAGGCTTAGAAAGGATGACACCACTTAGGAAGCCACTGCTGATAGCCATGAAAACTTGGAAACTAAATTGCAAGAAGATTGTCTGAGAATGGAGGAGTGGTCCACAAGGTCTGGGCTGCTTACAAACCTAAAGAAAACACAATGGATCAGATATTCAAAGGTTGCATATCGCAACTCAAAAATATTACCATTCTGCGATATTCAGAAGGGCCAGTTGCGCCACCGAAAACATGCTGAGCAACAGCGCAATGGAAATGAAAGGCATGTGCAACCCGAAGGCGGGTCCATGCATAAAGTGCGCAATGCGATGACGAACACTTGCGCTAATGCGCAAGAGTGGCTCAGCCGAAGGCGTGAGGAAGCGGAATTGAGCCAAAATAAAAGGCTCAAGGAAGCGGTGCAAGAACTCTAGAGGCCACAAACTGGGGAGAGAGAGACAGAGAGAGAGAGAGACAGAAGCTGGAAGGGCAGACAGGGACAGTGGGTCCAGGAGGACAGAGAGGCCAGAGGGGGTGCCTGGTGCAGTGGAAGCAGCAGTGGGGGCAGCGGGGGTAACACAGGAACAGCAGCCGGGGGGGCAGAAGCCAGGGAGATGGACAGTGCCAGCTTCCACATGGAAGCTGTAATGAGGGGGGTGAGACACCATGCTGCAGGGGGACGTGGCTGAGGAGGAGCCCATCAGCGGTATGCCCCAGACAGGCGGTATCGTGACCGCCTCAGCTTCAAGCTGTACACAGACGTCGAGATTGTGGCCCAGTACCACCTGAACAGGGCAATACTGAGACGGCTCTGTGAGCTGTGCAGTGATGTGATGCAGGCACCCTCACGATGGAGTCACGCTCTGTCTGTGGAGACCAAGGTGACAGCCTGCATGTGTCTGCTCACCACGGGCACCTTCCAGAGGCCGACAGGGGACACCACAGGCATTACACAGTCGGCCACATCATGCATCCTCACCCAATTCCTCAGCGCACTGCTGCCTCATGCTGTGGAGTACATCCAGTTCCCCAGCACCGTGGCAGAGCGTACAGCAAACATGCAGGAGTTCCACAGGGTAGCACGTATGCTTGGCATGCTAGGGGCCATAGACTGCACCCATGTGGCCATTCGCACGCCACCTGGCCCCGACGGCCAGGCATATCGGAACGGAAAGGGGTTTTCCAGTGTCAACTGCCAGGTGGTGTGTGATGCCACTGGGCGCATTATCAATGTCTGTGCCACACACCATGGCAGAGCACATGATACCTTCATATGGCACCAGTCTGCACTGTGCCATTGATTCGAGAGTGGGGACATCCCCATGGGTCATCTAGTGGGTGAGTACACATGTATGGAATGCAAACTCTGGGCAAGGGTGGGAATGACACAGGTGCCATGGTAGCGGCACACAAGGATATGGGCAATATTGACCTGACATGACACTGCTCTCCACTATCTCCACACAGGTGACTGTGGATACCCACTCCATCCCTGGCTGCTCACACCGTACCGGCGCCCCACGACCCCAGCACAGCTATGCTTCAATGAGGCACATGCCGCAACACGTAACATCATAGGCGGGTGTTTGGGATGCTCAAGGCACGCTTCCGATGCCTAGACACCTCGGCGGTACCCTACAGTACAGCCCCCAAAAGGCCTGTGGGATATTCCTGGCCTGTTGCATCCTGCACAACATGGCCAAAGACCATGCGATAGCCATACAGGTCAAAGAGGGGGACAGCGATGGGGACGCCAGTGGCGCCAGTGATGTTGGTGATGAGCAGCCCCCCCTAGGATGGAGGGACCCCCGACTGACCCGGCAGGCCCAGCTGCACCGGGACACCATTGCAGAAGAGCACTACGCCCAACACAGGTAAGTCAAGGGGACATGTGCAGGCAACACTGTCCATGCGCAAACCACAGGCACACAGGGAACACACCGTGCATGAAGGTCAGGGAGTTGAAGGTTCCAGGCATACCAACACACCATCAGGAGGGGTGAGCACTCATATGGACACACACACACCAGGCAGCGTACATGGGCAGAAGCACAGCACTGCAGAACGACATTGCCAACACACACAGCACCGACCACCCCACCACCTGTACTGTCCAGAAATACGTGTGTCAGGACCTGGGCACCCTTGCACCTTGGTGTACAGTGCAATGCAGGCATCATCATGCACACACACCTGTGGACAGCAGTTGGGAGAGTGTGCAGGTGGTCCGTGTGTCAGCGTGGTGAGCAAAGCACCCAGCAGTGCACTGCCCACCATGACACACATTGCACACAGGGCAGCACCAGACAGGGTCCGCACTGGGAGACAGCTCAGTCATGTAGCACTGTCACGGCCACCACAGATGTGTGGGGCGGCCCGCCCGTGTTAGTCAGCACTGGCAGGGTGGTAGGGACCACATGGGGTGGCGCTGTTGCACCACCAGGGGTCCCACTGTGCAATCGCGACCTTGCCCACACAGGGGTCTGCATCATGCCGAACAAACATGCACCAGGGGTGCTCGGGATGCCCACAGCAGAACCCGGCGTCGACAGGCCTGGTGTTGCATGACACCGGGAATGGGGAATGGAGAGCGCACTGTGTGGGGTGTGCGGTACAGAGGCACCTGCCAGTGTGCCCAATGCGTCAGTGACAGAGACCACTGCCTGGGTCAGCCTGTCAATGGTGGTGGTCACATCCGTCCGCGTAAGGACCAGCTCGGCTTGGCCCCGAGCACACTCCCTGCTGTGCCACTCCACGGACACAGACAGTGCCTCCACGGACCTTGCAACCTGCCCCTGCAGCTGTACTGATTCCTGCAGCAGGTGGGTGTGCGTGTCCAATGGGTACTGTGCCCCAATGGCATCGTGACCCCCAGGGTGTGGACGGTCCTGGTGCACAGCACCCCTTGAGGGTGGGCACTGTTTGGCAGGACCAGGTATGGGTGGATCAAAGGGCGGTGGACATGTGCCACTGCTTGACACTGTACCCCCATACCTGGTGTTCAACTGCTGCTGCCGCCCCTCCAACTGCTGAGCCCCCAGGTCCACCTGTTCCACCACCATGCTGGCAACAGTGCCGGACACCTGCACAGCCACCAGTGCTGCCCCACCGGTGCTGACAGGCACAGCCTGGGACTGTGCCAGCATGCTGGTACACAGTGTGTGAACCAGGAAGGCCCAGGGGCACATGCTGGCCTGCCATGTGTCCGCCATGGACACACACCTATCACTGCCCATTGCAGGCCTGCTATCATCAATGGTGCAGGTACGTGCCACTGCCATAGGCACAGCATGCTGGCATACCTGCATGCCGGACTGCTGAGACACAGGCTGTGCACCCCCCGCACCCGTATCACTGACACCAGAGTTGTTGGCCCAGCGTGCATGCTGCTGCAGTGCCTGCTGGCTGGTGGCGGAGGTGGATGGTCCCTCCTCCACGTCCAGCAGGTCTGCATCACTGTCTGGACCCACCACCACCACCGTCTCCTGAAGACGAACAGGATCTGTAACAGAAAGAGAGTACATGTGAGTGCATGTGAACAACAGCCCCCCCAACACCACCACCATGTCATACCGTGCAGTGATGGGCTTACACCTGTCTGGAATCCTCTGCCTGGTACGCCTGCAATGGCACTCGGCTGCATGGCCGTGACCAGTGTCTCCTCTATTGGGGTCAGCTGCAACACCACTGGCGGGCCCCCACCAGTGCCAGCACGTGCCACCCTGAAGGCTGCCACCTTCTCCTTCAGCCTCCTGCGGTCACTCCCCATCTTCTTCTTGCATTCCTGCACGGAGCGCTGGTGGCTTCCATGCAGGTTGACGGCCCGAGCTACCCCCTCCCATGCAGCTGCACGTTCCTGAGGGGTGCCCCTCCGTCCACTCAATAGTGGCTCATCCTCCAGGTAGGCCTGGAAGAGGGCCTCCGTCTCTGCCGCTGTGAAGTTCGGCCTCCTCCTACACCCGCTGTCCTCACCCTCAGCATGGCTCTGGTCAGTCATGGTGATCTGTATGGGTGGAAGTGGACACCTGTCACTGTGCAGTCGACAGCATTTCCCCATGAGCATAGGTGCCGGCCCGGGGGGGGCGGAAGCCCCCCACGTTTCTTCTCCGTATGGCAGATACTGATAGAAAGGGTGCCCTTTGTCCCTTTCTAAGTGCCCTTTTCATTCTCAGCCCCCCTCAGCCTTTATCATCCTCCGGCACCCTTGCCCATGAGCATTGTCCTGAGCATCACACAGCATGAACTCACCTCTACCTGCAGTAACCGAATCTGCCAGCCAACCCACTGTCGCATTTTTATAGCACAACACATGCAAATGAGGAGTGGTGCAACTTTAATGACATACTAATCGCCCACTGCGCCTTTGAATGGCTGATCGAATGATTTGCATATGTCGGCTGAATATCGCAGATTTGCGCACTTGCGCATGTCTGGAAGAGCCAGCTGAGCCAATGGCGCAGATTTGTGCCTGCATGGTACACTGCATTGCGCATGCCCAGACAGCTTCACGTCGTCTATCGTGCTGCAGACCTGCTGGCGCGATAGGCAATTCGAGGCCATAGCCACCATTGTGCCAGTGGCGCTACAGCACTGGGCACTATATGGCGCTGTGGCACTACTGCGCAATAGTCCACTGTGGCACTGGTATGCAGCTTGGGAGTCGAGCAGGATGCCTATCGTCCGACAGCGCTGTCGTAGCCTTGCGTCACTCCGTGACCTTGTGTATGCCCTTTGCCCCTGGCGCTGTTCGCATGCCATGTGTACATCTCTATTGTGCTGTCTGGTGACAGCGCTATGTGAAGTGACGGCACTGTCTCGAACAGCTATTGGAGCCTGTGGTGGTCTACGCGCAACATCTCCATGTGGGGTTACAGTGCAGCGGAGCACCATATTGCCTGCTGTAAACTGGCTGAGATGGCTAGGAGGAGGGCAGTGAGTTGGAGCCCACTGAGGTGGCCAACCTGGTGGCCCTGGTGGAGCCCCACTGTGAGGCACTCTATGGTGAGGCCCCCTCACCACGCCTAGGTATGCGATGTGGCAGCAGAAGTGGCCACTGACCTGGTGGGTCACTGGATGGGGCCAGTCTGCTGAGCAGTGCCGGCACCGGCGGTGACCTCTGCTGAGGGAGCAGAACTTGTTGGCCAGGCAGGGCATGTGCCAGGCGGGCATGGTGCCTAGGCCAGGTGAGTGTACCATCTATGCACCTATATTCTCTGTAGGGTGTGTGTGTGCTTGTGTGGCTGTGCATAGGTGACAGCTTGGACACGGTTGGCTGTGTCAGTGTGTGCAGCTGTGCGATGGATGGTTATGGCTGTGTGGGCGGGCACTCTCACTGGGGCAGGGCACTCTGCTTTTGAGTCACACTGATGTTTGTCTCAACATATGTCTCCCACAGGCGGGATCTGAGGATGCAGGGCTGGGATGAGAGGCGTGCCAGGGCCCCGGTGGCAGCAGGAGTCGCCCCCGGATAGAGCAGCAGCAGCAACAGCAAGGGCAACAGCGGCAGACAGAGCTGCTTGAGCAATGTGAGTATCATGACTTCATGGATGCCAAGGTATTGGGGAAGTCCAGCCAGCCCTGCACAATACAAACCATGCAGGAAAGGGGAGGTCATAATTCAACTATACAAGACACTAGTGAGGCCCCACCTGAGTACAGTGTACATTTCTGAGACCATACCTACGTAGGGAGAGTGGCCGGGAAGGTTCAGAGGAGGGCAACAAAGATGGTGCATGGCTTGCATCACGGGTCCTATGGCGACAGGTTGAAAGAACTGAACATGTACTCCCTGGAGGGAGGGGGAGAGAGGGATATGATGGAGACATACAGGTATCTTACAGGGGATCAGGGTGCAGGACACACTTTTGAAGTGAAAAGATGTTCCAGGACTAGAGTGCATGGGATGAAGTTGGAGGAGGACGATTCAGAGGACACATGGTGATGGACTGTCTTCACAGAGCGGGTGGTGGACAAGTGGAACACCCTGCCAGAGGAAGTGGTGGGGGCTGACACAATCATGGGATTTCAGACTGCAGGAACAGACATGAAGGAATTCTGGAGATCAGGGTAAGGGGCAACAGACTCTAGAAACAACGTGAACTTACAAGCTCATATGGACAGACTGGGTTTGCCATAGGCCTATCTGACAACACTGTCTATGTATCTATGTATGTAGGCATGACACAGGTGACATGCATCACTGTGCAGTATCACAGCACGTCTGTGTATCGTCACTGGTGGTCCAGGCATGCACTGGGCACATAGCTGTGTAACTGGCATGCTGCGTTGCCACGTCCTTGCCAGCCTTGTTGTACTGTGATGGACATGGGCGGTGTGTGTGGGCGGTGCTACTAGCTGGTGCCGCCTGTTTATGATAGCCATGTGCACATGTTCACTGTGGGTGGGTATGCGCCATCACAGGTGCGGGACATTGGGCTATACGGCTTGCAGGTTGGGTGGTGTTCAGGGTTGTGGTCAGTCACAGCCATTGACTGTGTTCCTATTTTCCTAGGCCTCGAGGTTCTCCAAGCGCATTGGGAGGGATGTCCGAGCCTGAGACAGCTGCTGGAGGACAACAACCATCCTGCAGTCCATCCACAGGCATGGCCGAGGAGGCGGCATGGGACGGGCCAACACCAGCCAGGAGATGGGCGGACAGCGGGACCATAAATTGTTACTCCCCACTTCTCCCATCCCTACCACCCTGCCTTCCTCTCCAAGTTTGTAATCCTCACCCTTGACCAACCCGACCTTGTACCCATCCCCTTGTAAATAGTTCTGGTTGATTGTTTTGTACTTTACTCTTTGAGAATACATTTATATTTTGATATGAATGCTGTGTTGGTCTCTGATTTGCAGCTGGCTATGGTTGCTCAGTTGCAGTGGTGTACAAGCCATCTGGGGTGGTATGGTCCTGGGTACATGTGTGTGTGTGTGTGTGTGTGTGTGTGTGTGTGTGTGCATGGGGAGGTATCACCAGCATGGCATTGACTTTCTGTTGGTCTTGCCGTCTGCTGCCACCCACTGCTGGGTGCACAGGGTGGGTCTGGCTTGTAGGCTTCTGTGTTGCACGGGGCTGATGTGTGCTGGGGGGACTGCATGGTTTCCTGCAGTGCCAGTCACTGCACATGGGTGGTGTCTTAGGGTCACAGTGCAGGGTGTGCTGGCAATAGATGCAGGAGACTGATGTGCACTGTGGTTGTCAACCCCTGTGTGTGGCACCTCCGCCTGCCAGTGGTTGTGCTGGGGTGTCATGGCTCTGCTATGCTTTGTTGGCTTGTCCCCATGGGCAAGTAGATCATCTGTCCCACCCCAGTGATGCTGTTCTTGGGGTGCGCAGGTGTGGTGTGGGTTCTGCAGTGTGTTCCTGTGCCCATGTGTGGCATGGCTGGCGGTGGGCCCCAGCCTGCCTCCCTGGATGTGCAGTTCCATTGCTCTGGGGGCTGTGCTTGCACTATGGCAGCTGGATTGCTCAGCTGAGCTTCCTGGTTGCTCCATGGCGCAACATTTTGGCTCAGCTTCTCCTTTCCTGGTTGTAGCGATGGCACAGTATGTGCGATATTCAGACGTTGGTTGCTTGCGCAATTTGCTCTGCTCCATGTTTGAATATTGCACCTGTTGCCCATTTGCACAACTGGTTTGTGCTTGCTCCTGCTGTTGCGCTCATTTTGAGCGCAGTTTGAATATCTGGGCCTATGTGTTTATTTTCAGCAACACTCTAGGTCTGTGAAGGATTGTTCAATATTCTCAGTTAGGGGTAAGTTCATGAAATAGGGGTACCAATGTGCCCAATACTTTTGGATGTTGATTTAAAAAAATTAACAACAGCCACTGCAGTCATGATAAGTAAATTTAAAAGATAGCCACAAGTACAGATATATTTCATAGTTTGAGAAACCTAACTGCAACCATTTTATTTTATTCCATGTCCAGCTCCAGAATGACACAAATTTTCCTAACAAAATGTGACATGCAAAACCACAGTACATTCCATTGCTTCTATGAAGACTTTATTTTAGTTGCACTTCAGTAAATTTATGTTAAAATTGCATTGAATGTTGTCTTTTGTTAATGAAAACATTTTCACCCTAGTTTTTCAATGCATATAAAATTTCTGGTTCACTCAAGTTTTGCGTGGCGCATGCAACTGTGGTGTCCAAGCAAACTGCACTTTTTACATGTTCCTAAATTTTCAGCAAAAGCATCCAGCTTTTTTTGAGTGGGTGATTTTCTTTTCAGATAGGGTCTTAAAAGTATTGCAGGACATTGGTGAGAGAGGGGTGAAGTCAATGCTTTTTTTAACTTAAACATTTGTGTGGTTCACTGTTGTACGTGTAACGCTTATGTCCTTGTTGCACTGCAACGCTTGAAATTGCTTTTCCTCATATCTGATATGGAGTTATCCCACAACATAGTCCTTTTCACTACTGATTCATACTGTCCTGAAATGCTTAGCAAAATAAATAAAAATGAAAGTATTTTTTCAAGTTAAACACCCTCTTGCACATGCAATGTTTGGTGTCCCGTTGCGCGTGCAACACTGAAGGTACTTTTCTCTCAAGTATGATATATAGAGTTAGACCACAACATACTCCTGTTTTAACTCTTGGGTCATAGTGTCTTGAAATGCTTAGTAAAATAAAGTAAAAAGAAAAGTAACATTTTTTTCAAGTTAAACACCAGTTATGTCCACTGTTGCATGTGCAAGCGTTTGGTGTCCCTGCATGTGCAACACTGAAGGTGATTTTTCTCAAATCCCTGCTAGGAAGTTATCTCATAATCTGGTTCCTTTTTGACTCTTCAGTCACAGTGTCTTGACAAGCTTATTAAAATTGATCTATTGTTGATTTGAAAAATTCTCCCTCATGTCACACTTTGGTAACCCTGTTTCATGAACTTACACTTAGGCCATAACAAAGACAACTAGCTGTACAGTAAGTTCAGACTGACAGAAATATCTAGGTGTGTGTATAAACCACAGGCTGATTTAGTCTAATCATACTAATACTTTAGTACAAAAAGAAAATCAAATGAAAAACAGAGAGCACTCTGGAAAATCTCTTCGTATCTGACGAGGAAGACCAGGACCAGACCTTTTCAACAACTCTAAATTCCTAGCTAAGATTATGAAAATCTGTTCAACATGAATACTACTATATCTACCTTACCCAGACTTCATAGATGAATAATAACATTTCTAGCTCAGTCATGTAAATGTGACACCCACAATCGTTTTATGTCTTTGCAGTTAGGTTTGATACAGGCAAAAACTTAGAGAAAAACATAGAAACATAGAATTTGACAGCAGATAAGGACTGCTTGGCCCACCCAGTCTGCCAATTTCCCTACCTACTGGATAAGCTGCAGATCCTAGTTAACCAGCAGTCTACTTCTTCCTACCCCAACCCCCTAGAATGGCCTTATTGACTGTCCTATGCATGTGAATTCCACCACTGTTTTTTGACTCCACAACCTCCTCTGGAAGGCAGTTCCATGCATCCACAACCCTCTCTGTGAAAAAATACTTCCTTAAATTACCTCTGAGCCACCCCCCTCTATCTTCAAATTGTGCCCCCTTGTTCTTGCACACCTCTTTTTTTGAAAGATGCTACCCTCTTGGACTTTGTTGATTCCCTTGAGGTACTTGAAAGTTTCTATCATGTCCCCCCTCTCCCTCCTTTCCTCGAGGCTATACATATTAAGCTCCTTTAGTCTCTCTTCATATGTCTTCTGGTGCAGACCCTGCACCATTTTAGTTGCCCTCCTCTGGACAGCTTCCATCCTGTCTATGTCTTTGCGGAGATTGTGTCTCCAGAACTGCATGCAGTACTCCAGATGGGGTCTGACCAGCTGTCTGTAAAGAAGGATAATAACTTCCTGTTTTCTACTGGTGATGCCTCTCCCTATGCATCCCAGTATCCCCCCAGCCCTCCTTGCTGCCCTCTCACATTGCTTGCCCACCTTTAGGTCATCTGATATGACTACCCCCAGGTCCCTTTCCATTTTTGTTGTTGTTAGCATCTCACCCCACATTGTGTACTCTTCCCCTGGGTTTTTGTTTCCCAGGTGCATTACCTTGCACTTCTTAGCATTGAATCTAAGCTGCCATACATTTGACCATTCCTCTAACCTTGCCAAGTCCCTTCTCATCCTTTCCACTCCACCTTGTACATCAACTCTGTTGCAGATCTTTGTGTCATCTGCAAAGAGACATACTTTTCCAACAGTCCCTCTGCAATGTTGCTTATAAAGACATTGAAGAGGACCGGTCCTAATACTGAATCCTGCGGTACCCCACTAGTAACCCCCTTTTTCAGAGTGGACTCTATTTACTATTACTCTCTGTGTCCTATTCTCCCCAATTCTTTACCCAGGCTGTCATCTTGGGACCCACTCCCAGGCTGGCTAACTTGTATATTAATCTTTGTGTGGGACTGTGTCAAATGCCTTGCTAAAGTCTAGGTGCCATGTCCACAGCCCTCCCTGATCTACTACTTTGGTCACCCAGTCAAAGAAATCTATCAGATTCGTCTGGCATGACCTTCCTGCTGTGAATCCATGCTGCCTTGGGTCCTGTGCCCTCTGGCCTCTAGATACTGACAATTCTTTCCTTCAGAAGTGATTCCATCATGTTCCCTATCACTGAGGTTAAACTAACAGGTCTTAGTTTCTTGCTTCTGCCATGCTCCCACTTTTGTGAGGGGAATCACATCTGCCCTCCTCCAGTCCTCGGGTACCACCCCATCCTCCCATGATTTGTTAAAGAGGGTAGTCAGTGGTGTCACTAGTTCTACCCTTAGTTCTTTTAGAATTCTGGGATGAATCCCATCAGCTCCATTGCTTTGTCCACCTTCAGTTTTAAGAGTTCTTTCAGAACCCTTTCTTCTGTAAATGGGCTGGTATCAACTTCTGTATCCAGAGTGTTTCTACTGTTTGTTTTAGGTACCTCCCCCTCTTCATTTGTAAATACTGAGCAAAAATATTTGTTTAGTATCTCTGCCTTTTCACAGTCTCCCTCTGCCCACCCTCCCTCCCTTTATTAAGCCTCACTATCCCTCCCTTGGTCTTCCTTCACTCCCTGATGTACCTATAAAAGGTTTTATCCCCCTTCTTAACTGAGTTGGCTATCTTTTCCTTGGTTTGGGCCTTTGCTGTTCTGACTGCCTTCCCAGCTTCCTTTTGCTTTAACTGATACAGTTCTCTGTCCTGCTCCTTCTGTGATTCCTTGTACTTCCTGAATGCTTTCTTTTTCTCTTGAACCTTCACTGCCACTTCCTTTGAGAACCATAGTGGTTTCTTACATCATTTTGTTTTGTTTATTTGCTTCACACAATGGCTCATTACCTCTGTGATGGCAGTTTTTATTATTCCCCATTGTTCTTCCACCCCTCCTTCCTGACCATTTGCTAGTGCATTCCTTAGGCACTCACCCATTTTGGCAAAGTCAGCCCTCCTAAAGTCCAGTACTTTTGCCTTTATATGGCTTGACTCTATTGCTGTGGTTATTGTGAATCATACTGTTCAATGGTCACTAGTTCCCAGATGGCTACCCACTTCTACATCTGTGATCCTCTCTACATCTCCATTTGAGAGAACCAGGTCTAAGATTGCTCCCTCTTGAGTGGGCTCCAATACTAGTTGTCTAAGGCATGCCCCCTGTAGGGCATCTAGAATAACCTCACTCTTCGAAGTGGCTGCTGCAACTGCACTCCAGTTAACATCTGACATATTCAGATCACCCATCAGCAATATCTCCCCTTTTTCTGCCATTCTAAGTATACTTTCTATCATTTCCTTGTCCATTTCCTCCCCCTGAGAAGGGGGTCTGTATACAACCCCTGTGCAGAATGTGGTGCCATTGCCTGTCTCCAAATTTACCCACAGTGCTTCTTCTCCTCCTGTTTACCCTTTTGTTCTGTTGCTTTGATTCCTTCCCTTATGTAAAGAGCTACTCCTCCTCCTCTTTTACCCTCCCTGTCCCTCCTGTAGATAGTGTATCTTGGTATGTTTATGTCCCAGTCATGGTTTTGTGTGTACCATGTTTCTGAGACTGCCACAATATCCAGATGTTCCTCCTCCATCAAGGCCACTAATTCAGGAAGCTTGTTACCCAGACTATGAGCATTGGTACTCATTGCTCTCCATTTTTGATGGCTTTACCGTCTGTTGCAGCATCCCCACTGACCTTTCTACCTGGGTCTTTTTCATTTAGTACCCTGTTTTGTAGGGAGAGGCTGGGATTTTCCTGCTGCTTATCAGTGCCTCCCCCTTTGACTAGTTTAAAAGCTTGCCAATGAAGCATTTAAACCGATTGCTCAAAAGACTTGTTCCCTTCCTGGACAGATGCAGACCATCCTGCCTAAACTGTGCCCTCATGAAACAATCACCTAAAAGCTCGACCCACCACTGCAATGAGTGCCTTCCTGTCAGCAAGATGCCCTACACAACAATTTAATGGAGAAAATACCCTGCTACTCAAACAGAGAAAAATCCAGACATCCAAGTCAGACACAAGTAAACCTCCCCAGCCCCAAAACAGCCTGGTGGTTTGTTAGCCACAAAGGAAAATCAAATATGCAGTTATTTCAACCCTTCTTAAGATGTTCACAAGAGAAACAGTTTTGAAAACCCCCTGCCTGAATTAAAAACTAAAATAATTAAACACAAAGCAATACCAATGTAAGACTGTAAAGTAAGGAAAACTTCCCTCAGATGTAAGCAAGAGAGAGATTTGTTGCAGATATCTAGTCAAATATAGTATATCCCATGCAGCTTCTCAGTTGTTTCAAAGCACACCATGTTAACACAACTTGGAAGAAGATGGACTTCTGTCTGAAACAGGATCACACCAGTAGCTTATAGTAATTGATCAATGCTGGAATGTTCAAGCCAGAACAATTGGCTGTGATGCAGGTCTCCCTGACTTGTGAAGACAATGTCCCCCACCTCAGGCTATGTCTGGCATCCAATTACAAACTGCAGCCTTTGCTATTTTAAAGTACACAGCCACCACTACCAGTAAATATTGCTAAATATATTGATGCAGATTGTCACAGAATACTAGTAGACAGTCCAGTTAGCCACAAGGAAAATCAAATATGCAGTTATTTCAACCCTTCTGAAGATGCTCACAAGATAAGCAGTTTTGAAAACCCCTGCCTGAATTAAAAACTAAAATAGTTAAACACAAAGCAATACCAATGTAAGACTGTAAAGTAAGGAAAACTTCCCTCAGATGTAAGCAAGAGAGATTTGTTGCAGATATCTAGTCCAATATAATATATCCCATGCAGCTTCTCAGTTGTTTCAAAGCACACTGGCTAATGGAAAAGGGAAGTTGTTTAACCAGGAAAGGCACACTAAGCCAAAGCTTGTTTCCAGGTGTGACCGGGGCACAAGGAGTTAAGTGACTTGCTCAGGGTCACAGTATACAAGTGGAGGCTGTGGGATTCAAACCAGGTCTCCAAGTTTGCAGCTCAGAGCCCTAAACCACTACACTATACTGCCTCCAAAATGCTTCAGACAGTTCAAATCCATTCAAGAAAATATTTTACATTTATGTACAAACTAGGTTGTGTGAATATCTTTTCCTGAATCTTTGACCTAATATTTAGTATTCAGCAGCCAAATATTCATGTATTCAGATATTCAGTATTCATGATAACAAAACAAGAAAAAACACACTTCTCCCACCTGCTTATTTTGGTGCCCACCCTCATCACCCTGCCTGAACACAAAAAATATAGTTTCCCTTCCCCACACTGTCTGCACACCTGATCAGAGCCTCCTGACCTCAGCACCCACAATATTTGCAATATTACAATTTATACCATGGTGGATGACTAGCACAACCTGCTCACATCACTGTTTTTTTGCCCTAAGTTGCCCCCTGTGCACCCCCACCCTGGCAGCATACTTATCCCACCCTCTTTCCCCAGCACTGAATTTAATATATGAAAAGTGAATGTCACAACTGCCCTCCTTGGCAGTCAGCCATCTTCTAATGAGTGAATGTACTTGCACTCTCTGTAATAGTAAAACCAGCTGACCCTGTGACTAACAGATCATGTGATGATGGGTGGCATATAAAAGAGGGATTTATTTGGGGGGGTTAAGCCAGTTGCGTTCTGACATGCAAAGGAAACAAGATTTTTAAATGTATTTATGTAGCTTTTTTGACTAGGAAAAGAGGGTGTGGCATGTGGACAGCTGGTTCTGATTACAATATGATATTTTTTCTGTGATATAAAATATGTAGGGGAGTGTCTATCAGGAGAAACTGCTGTCTTGCTGAAACTGACACATCAAAAACCCCCAGGCATACATTCAAAGGACAGAACATAGGTTAAACTACAGATATCTGAGATGCAATTACCTTGTCAATTTTCTTTGAAGCCAGTAACCAATATATCCATTTTATAATGCCCTCAGGAAATCCTTTGATTTGCACTAGGTATCATGAGGAAGGGGCATATGCATGTGTTTGGGGTATCCAGTGAATTACATCAAAGAGACTTTGATGTCTGCCTGAAGCAGATCACAGACTGGCTTGGGGAAGTCACATGAAGAGAGGAGATTCAAATATATTATTAGGACATCCTGTGTTAAAAAAATATAAATTTTAATACACCAAGGCGGAGTTAGGCGACCTCAGAGAGAAGGCCGGCTCAAGACTGCTTTTAAGTATACTGAGCAGACCTCACAGATTTTTTATTTATTTTCTGACTGAGAAAAGAGGAACATCAAAGCACTGAAAGATTAAGAAAGTAAGAATACATTAGATAAGACCAGTCTGAGTGTATGGGTTGTAGGAATTTTCACTTTTAAACCAATTTTGTTTTAAAACTGTTTGTGTGGGGATATCTTGTTCTGTGTTTACTGTTTCCTATTTTTTCCTATTTTAAAGATATATTTTAAAAACAGAAACTGCCTGGTGTGCCTTGAAACTTCATTTTTGTATAAGTGAAGCTTAGATCGTTATAGTTGACACTGTGCATGAGCTTATTGTGGTATCAAACTGGGAAACAGATACGAGTTCTCTAGTTCTTGCATAGAGTTCTAAGGGTTCATTTTGTAATACCTGGTTAGGTGCCCATAGGCAACGATATCTTCCCCTCCGAAGACAGAGTTATCTGAGCCTGACAATTGGGTACGCTAACAAGAGGTTATCAGTTTGAATCCCTCCAGAACTTGGGAAAAAGGTGACTCAAACCCACAAAACAGACAAGAGGGCTACCTTGTTCTGTTGACTGTTCACAATTCTATGCTCAGAGGTTGGCACTTTGGGAGTAGAGGGCTGACCTGCTAAGTGGAGTTGTGACAGATTGATTGGCAGCCAGTGCGAAAAGTTTGATGGTATAGCTTTATTGTTCAGTGTGTCAGCATTGAGACTGTTCAGCTCACTTGAAAAAAAGAAAGGTAGTGTTTTATTTTAAAAGGAAACAGAACTATATCCCTTGACTTACAGTTAAGTTCCTAACCATTTTATTTTTTTTTCCGAAGTGCCAGTCAGAGTAGCAGTAGTCAGGAAAGATGGCTTCCAACTACAGCAGGCACACTGTAGAATACTTAAAGTAGTTGTGCGGAGACAGAGAGTCCCATTCGAGGTGACAGCCAAAAAGCAGAACCTCATAGATGTCCTGATGGTAGCAGATACCCAGAGCAGTGAGTCACCGACCTTGACTGAAAAGGATCAAACCTTGAGTGTGGCAGGGCTAGCGGCCAGTGCTGTGTCCAGGTCCAGTGAGGAGGACAGCAGGGCCACTGTCAGTGAAGGGCCACAGCAGCAGGGGAAGGTCACCAGTATCCTGAATCCAGGGTGCTCAGGCTGTAAACTGAGTTGTGCAGGATGGAGCTGGAGTTCAGGAGAAGAGGGAGTGAGAGAAGCAAGAGGCAGACCGTGAGGCAGATCAAGAATGCCAGAGCAGAGTGAGAACAGAGATGCTGACCATGTGGAGCAGGTGCACCAGAGGCAACATGAACTGAGAAGATACGACTCCAACCAAGCGCCACCAGAGCAGGTAAGTGACTGGTTTTAACTGGGACTGCAGGACTGGGTTACAAATTGAACTCCAAATTAATAGCCAAATTTAAAGGGGAGGATATGGATGCCTTTTAAATTCTTTTGAAAAGTTTGTACTCAGGCTAAAATTTCTAGAGAGTCCTGGAGCTTCCAGCTATCCCTCCTACTTACCAGGAAAGCTCAGGATGCATTAGGTCAAATGGACAATGAGAACAGTGACAATTACAGCAAACTTAAAGCTGCACTGTTAAAAAAGTTTGAATTAGTTGCTTAATCATACAGAGCTAAATTCTGTAAAGTCAGGAGAAGCCTTGATTATGGGCTATGAGAAGCTAGCCATGAAACAACGTCAGTTTTTAAAATGTTGGTAGGAAGGAATTGAGGCAAGCTGTTGATAAAATTGAAGATGTGATTTTATTAGAACAGTTCTATTGGGCATACCCAGCAAAGCTAAAAACCTGGATAAAGGACCGAGATCCCAAAACAGTGCAAGAGGCTGCTGAGAACTCTCAGACAACTATGCCAAGAGTAGACCTGCTCTGAGAGCGAATGGGACAGGAGTGGCAGCACAGAATGGGAGAGCGCATCTTCAGGGCAGTTAAAACCCCTCACTGCCTCCACCAAAACCAGTTAGCCCAAGGTTTCAGAGAAATATTTCTCTGAAAATAGAAATGAATGCTGGTTGTGTAAAGAAACTGGGCATATTTCCAGACAGTGTCCCAAAAGGTGAGCAATAATACTCAACCAGGTGCAAGAAAAGAAGTGAGTTGTTTGTGTGTCCCTGAAGCATGCTAGTGAACATGAGGGAACACATGCACCCAGTCATAGTGAATGGTGTGACAGATACAGGGGTTAAGGGACACAGGGCATCCCTGACCTTGGTAAAGGGGATCTGGTATGGTCTGGTCAGCTTATATGCAATAAATACATCACTGTACAGGACTTTGTGAGTGGGAGAAACATTGCCCCACGCTAGTGTTCTCTTAGACTGGGGTGAAACAGGGGGAACTGTGCAACAGGTGGCTGTAGTCAAAACATTAGCAGTGGATGTGATCCTTGGTAACAATCTCCAACAGGGGATGGTATTTGTGGTTACTCATAGCCAAGTGGCTAGGGATAATTGTAGTTCCCTGAACCCCACAGAAACCAGTGTGGAAACCACTGAGAGGCTGGTTCCCCAGCCTGTGTCTCCAGATGGGGAGACTGATAAAAGGGGGTAGAAATTTCCCCAGTAGTAATTAACCATACAGCTTCAGAAGGTTAATCCGAAGAGGGAGGAGAAACCCCTTGTCAGAGGGTTGGGTTTGACAGTGATCCTGAGTGCCCTGATGCTAGTGTTAGGGACCCTAGTTTAGTGACTGAAGGAGACCTGTCCCATGCCTTGGGAATGTATAAGGGGTGTGCAGCTGCTTACAGAAGTGACCATAGTTAAGAGAAGCTGAGGGCATGGGCAGACTTGGACAGCACACAGGGAAGTGACAGCAGACATAAGGTTTATTGGTAAAATGGACTTATGTATACTCAGGCAGTACAGACAGAGGGAGGGATGCTAGGCAGGCAGCTTGTCATTCCCCAGGGATATCGTGAGCAGTTGCTCAAAATTGCACATGATATTCCCTTGTCTGGTAATCTGGGAATCATGCGCACTATGCAGCGATTGGCCCAGAATTTCTATTGGCCTAACTTCATCCAGCAGGTGAAGGAGTATTGCGGGTCTTGTCACCAAGGCCAAGAAATAGGAAGGCAGGCAAGAAAACCCAAGCAGCCCTGATCCCTTGCCCATAGTGGAGGAGCCATTCCAGAGGGTGGAAATGGATATTGTGGGACCTTTAAATACCCCCAGCTCCTCAGAGAGTGATTCATCCTGACTGTGGTGGATTATGCCACCTGCACCCAGAGGCAGTTGCCCTATCCTCTCTGAGGACAGACAAAGTGGCAGATGCCTTACTTGGAATTTTCTCCCATGTTGGGTTTTCAGGAGGTAATCACACCGATCAAGGGGTACCTTCATGTCAGACCTGATGAAATGTTTATGGGAGAAGTGTGGGGTGGTGAAGAGATGCGACTGTATCACCCACAAGCCATTGGACTTGTGGAATGATTTAATGGTACCCAAAAGTCAATGCTCCAGGCATTTGCTAAACAGCATGGGAGAGACTGGGAGAAATACCTTCCCCATCTGTTGTTTGCATGCAGGGAGGTGCCCCAAGAGTTGACAGGATTTTCTCCTTGAACTCTTATATGGACGCCGGGTACATGGGTCCCTAAACTTGATCTGGGAGGACTGGGAAGACAAGCACACCACCCAAGGAACTCCCATTGGGATTATGTCCTTAGGTTAAGGAAAGGCTCCAGGAGCTTATGGGGACAGCCCAGAGCAACCTGTCAGCTGCCCAACAGAAACAAAAAGTATGGTATGACCGCAGAGCCAGAGCTCGCTCGTATATCGTGGGTCTGGAAGTCATGGTCCTTATTCCAGTCTGGAAGGACAAGCTGCAGGCTGAATGGGCAGGACCATACAAAGTGGTTATGAAGGTAAATGACATGAACTACATCGTGGAGTTACCTGACCAAAGACAGACAGAAAGGATGTACCATGTCAACATGATGAAGCCATATGCAAATAGGGCTAACATGGTGTTTGCAGTGTGTAGTCATGGGAAGGGAACGGACGAAGGAGACCCTCTTCTGGACTTGCTGGAAGAGAGTAAATGGGAGTCCTCTGTGGAGGCAGTAAAATTGTCTCCCCAGCAGACCCAGGCCAGATCCAGGAAATAAGGAGGTTTTAGCAGACTTATTTGCTATTTAGCACCAAAGCCTGGACTAACCCCTTAGCGACACACAATGTGGAGACAGGTACACAGACACCCATATGGCGGACAGCATATCAGGTGTCAGAGGCTGTCCAGAAGGACATTAGGAGGGAAGTGGAGGAGATGCTGGATTTAGGGATAATTCAGAGATACCACAGTCCCTGGGCCTCACCTGTAGTCCTTGTACCCAAGCCAGATGGCTTAATTCATTTCTGTGTGGACTATCATGGACTGAATGCAGTCATGAAGTCAGATGCCCACCCGATGCCCCAGACGGACAAACTCCTAAACAAGTTGGGAGGGGTGACCTGCATTATGACCATTCTACATAGGACTGGGTGACCAGTCAGAACTCAGATGGGCTGTCTCGTGTCTATGAGGTAGAACTGACTTGGGAAGCTCATCCCATGCAGGGATAGAGCCCCCAAATTCAATGTAGGTGGAGAGGATTGTGGCACATGGACAGCTGGTTCTATTACAATATGATATTTTTCTGTGATATAAAATACGTAGGGGAGTGTCTATCAGGAGAAACTGCTGTCTTGCTGAAACTGACACATCAAAAAACCCCAGGCATAGGTTCAAAGGACAGGATGTAGATTAAACTACAGATATCAAAGATGCAATTACCTTGTCAATTTGCTTTGAAGCCAGGAACCAATATATCCATTTTATAATGCCCTCAGGGAAATCCTTTGATTTGCACTAGGTGTCATGAGGAACAGGGCACATGAATGTGTTTAGGGTAGCCAGTGAATTACATGAAAGAGACTTTGATGTCTGTGAAGCAGATCACAGACTGGCTTGGAGGAAGTCACATGAAGAGAGGAGATTCAAATATCTTATTAGGACATCCTGTGTTATAAAATATAAATTTTAATACACCAAGGTAGAGTTAGGTGACCTTAGACAGAAGGCCGGCTCAAGACTGCTTTTAAGTATACTGAGCAGACCTCACAGGTTTGACATTCATTTTCTGACTGAGAAAGAGGAATATCAAAGCACTGAAAGATTAGGAAAGAAAGAATACATTAGATAAGACCAGTCTGAGTGTATGGGTTGTAGGAATTTTCACTTTTAAACCTATTTTGTTTTAAGACTGTATGTGTGGGGATTCTTGTTCTGTATTTACTGTTTTCCTATTTTTTTTCCTATTTTAAAGTAAAGATATATTTTAAAAACAGAAACTGCCTGGTGTGCCTTGAAACTTCTTTTTTTTTTAAGTGAAGCTTAGATGGTTATAGTTGACACTGTGCATGAGCTTTTTGTGGTACCAAACTGGGAAACAGATACGAGTTCTCTAGGTCTTGCATAGAGTTCTAAGGGTTCATTTTGTAATACCTGGTTAGGTACCCATAGGCAAAGATATCTGGCCCCTGAAGACTGAATTATCTGAGCCTGACAATTGGGTACACTAACAAGAGATTATCAGTTTGAATCCCTCCAGAACTTGGGACAAAGGTGACTTGAACCCACAAAACAGACAAGAGGGCTACCTTGTTCTGTTAACTGTTCACAATTCTACACTCAGAGGTTGGCACTTTGCGAGTAGAGGGCTGATCTACTGAGTGGAGTTGTGACAGACATGCAAAGGAAACAACATTTTTAAATGTATTTATGTAGCTTTTTTGACTAGGAAGGGAGAGCTATGCAATTCTGCCTACTCTAAGTTTCATCCTGGGGGCATACAGATGCAAAGTGACATAATGTATCAGGTTAAGCTGTTGGTGGTATTGTTATTGAATGAGGAAATTTATCCAGGACAGCAAGGAAATTCCCCTACTCTTTCCAAAAGCTGGATTGTCCCATATAAAGATATTTGCCTATGCGGAGGGCATTAATCAATTTGTTAAAGATACTTAGGTGGATGGTCCTTTAGCATCTGCCTTGCAAGAGTTTTCTCAGATCTCTGCTTGCAGTACTAATGTCTCTAAAAGTTGTGGTATTGGTCTAGGGGCAGAACATAATAAACAAAAATAACAGGAATTATACAATGGCAAGAAAGAATCTTGGACTGTGATTGGTCAGTATGGGGCTGGACCCATGGCGTTATCCCAGCACGTTGCCACAGGTCTAGTCTCAGCACTGCGAACCCATGTAGATGAGCCTTTGATTGTTTTACTGAGCTTGAGCTTGACTGTTTCATCTTCTCTTAAAAACAAAAAATATTTTTCCACACAAAAACATCTTTAAAATTATTTTTTTTTAATTCTGTATAACAATGAGCCATTGTATAATAGGAATAATGCACTCCAGGGTGTGTGTCATTTGGGATAATGCCACACCTGGGGCATTGGACACACTCGGCCTGCAGCCTCATGCCCAACCTCCCTGGGCGTGGCATTATCCCAGCACGACACACACCCTGTCATGCATTATTCCTTTATTGTTATACAGTGTTCTAGGATAGATATGTTGGGACTGAGTTTGGGGAAGGGGGAGGGTATGGCCTTATTGAACTGGGTGTCTCATATCCAATTAGCCATGAATCAAGTCCAGCACTGAAAAGCACAGAAAGTGTGCAAAACAGAAAAGATTTTCCTAATCAAGTTGCTTTTAGTCCCATGCTATTATTTATATGTCAGCTACATTTGCCCCTTCTTTAGTTTCTTTCTGGGGAAGTAGGTTGAAGTCTATAAAGAGATGTATCACATATTTACCCATTGCATGGGGTTGACTAGGGATGATTAATCCAGTCATATTTTGTTACAGTATATTTTTCTACTTTAATGTTCAAATAGCCATAAAACAGGAATCTAGCTTGTGTGTCCCTTTATTAGCAGATTGGATGGAGCCTTTCCTTCTTAGTTGGCAGCAGTCTAAAATGTGTATTCTTGCTGCAGACTTAGAAGGTAAATGTCTGAGGTTTATACAGCCAGCTGCATTTACTAAAATAAGGCAGCAGCAAATAAGTTATTCAGCAATGGAATCATGCATAAAGAAGGCCTTGTATGAGACTGTCCAATATACTGTGAATTTGGGACTCTGGCCTATCTGGTCAGTAAATCGCTTCTTCCTAATATGTGGGATGTTTTGTGGCTGAGTACTCATGGGAGGTTGGTGCACAGGGGTCATGGAAACAAGAGACTAGAAGAAAGTCAATGCCCTAGACCTGAGTGTGTCTCAGTCCTAGAGACACAGGAACATTCATTCAGAGAGTGCCCCTTTGTGGTAGGGTTGTGGAATTTTCTGGCCCAAGTGTGGCATTTGGATCAAATATGGTGCATTACTTTAGGAAGATCTAATACATGGGTATGTGCCTTGTAGCTGGAAATACATGCACGGGGACACAGTGTGTGTCCTTCTTCTTGTTCTGAAATTGTACGTATGGCAGGCAAGGTGCAGCTATGATAAACAGCAGAAACCTGACACTTACATGGATATCCCGATTTCCATTACTTTAGACATGAAGAGAATTTACCAAAAGGATGCAACTGTGTTTTCTGCAGCACAATTAAGGTCTCTTTGGAAAGAGTTTCCTGCAGATCTAGTTCAGTAATAAAAGTAAACAATCTAGGAATTAAAATTATTTCTACTTTTATTTTCCTAGTAAGGTGGTGACCAAATCTGTGTTAGTCTCCTTTTGCTTCCTTGTGTTTCTATTATTTTTGGACTTTCTTGTTTCCTTTGCAAACTTTTGCTTTTTTTTCCAAATATTATAGCATATGTGTGCATTTCTTTATGAATTATGCAGGGACAGGTTTATTTGTATTACATCTGTTGATTTTGTATTTTCATGTATTTGTTCTGTTGTTCCTTTGCTTGTGATATACATATTGTATTATATTTTTGTTTTTGTTTATTTTACAAATAGCACATTCCCTTGCTCTTTTTAAGAAGTGCCATGGAATCTTTAACACCTGAACAACCACCAGAACTTGCAGACAGGACCTCATTTTAACATCTCATCTGAAAGATTGTAATTCAGGGGAGCAGCATCCCCCTCATGCTGCACTACAGTGTCAGTATCTGAGTTGACCACTGTTTCCAAATGTGGGGCTAGAACCCAAATCTTCTGATCTTTTGGCCTCATATGTGAGTGCAGGACTTTCTGAGTCACTGACACTGCTAAAATATTCTGTTTTGTTTTGTTTTGTTACGAGGGGATTGGTGTTGGTTATATGCATAAAAAAATTCTTTCAAAATCTTGACACCTGATGACTTGGTCCTGGTGTTTCTGACCCCACTTTTCACATCCTAAAACTGATGATTTGATATTCAGGGATATCGTTTTCTGCACAGTAAATAATAATATAGTAAGACAACAGGATTTGACTTCATCTCATATGCCTTATTTCCCTGTGACTTGCTCTCTCTGCTACATTCTGCAATAAAAAAATTGGAGACTGTGGATGAAGATGACATAGTCAAAGTATTGTATGTTTGAGAGATCAGAAATGGAGAAGCAGTGAAAAAAATCATATCGGCATAGCCCTTTGTTAGGGGTGAGTAATTTACTTAAACCATTTCTGTTACTACTACATGCTACTATTAATAATGAAACAACCTATACATTGCCAAGACCTTGGACAGTGTTGCCCATCCCCTCCTATTAGAATGTTTTCCAGCATAGGGCTCACTGACCTTGAAGTTTCAGCTCCTATTTGATGGAGAACTCCGAATCTGTCTTTATAGGTTAGCACCCCAACTGCCAAGTCAGATGGTGTCCCCAGAATTCTGTCCTGGGCCACATTCTTGGATCAGGAAAAGTTGCATCATAACCATTGTCAACCAATTGCCCTGGGTGGAGACTTGATCAGATTACTATAAGCTAAGGGTGACTGCAATATTTAGAGACACAAAGCACATCTTCTTGACCTGGAAGGACACTACTTCTTTATTCAGCTGTGAGCTGTGTGGGAAATTCTATATTGTACTTGATATCTGCAACAATGTGCACTTTTGCTCAATTCTGTGGGAGGTGAAACTGACTACCTTTGGTAATTGCTTTTTATTTACATATTTATTTAGTGTTTAACCAAGAAGGGGCTTGCAAACTCTGTTTATCTTGTGAGTAACTTCAGAAGGATTTGGGTAGACCCCTGGAGGTAGCTAGATTGTCTACTAGGATTTTCTGACAGTTAAACTATTTTTAAATAAATTACAGGTGACTGAGGAGTTTAAAAAGGAGCTTACAAACTCTGCTTATCTTGGAAGTAAATTCACAAGGGTTTGAATATTGCATTTTGGTTGTCCCTTGGGGGTAGCTGGATTGACTACTAGGATTTTGGGACAGAAATATTTTTAAATAATTTACTGGTGCGTAGGATTTTGTGATAGTTAAACTATTTTTAAATAAGTTACTGGAGGTTAGTTAAATTACTATAAAAGGCAATACTCACCAGGGTGGTGGAGCAGTGGTGTGTTGATTGTTTCTAACAGTCACCTGTGGTTGTAGACTACACCCCCCTTGCGCCCCCAGGCGTAGCATTTCCTTATAGTCAAAGTTCGATATCACTTCCTCAACAGGTCTTGGGGCAGAACTGTCATATTCTTAATAACCCATCACAGTGCACAAAGGGTAAGTACACACTACAAAAAAAAAAAATTCTATATATTACATATGTATATATAGGAGAGGGACATGTGGGGAGTGGTGCAATGCACTAGCTGTGGGGCAGCAGTTTTCCGGGAGACATTCTGGAAACTGCATTGCTGTCCTATTTGCAGGCAACTGTCAGCTCTGAGTGAGAAGATTGCCCACCTCCAGGCTGAACTGGCAAGGACTAAGGAAGTCTCCACCACCCAAAGAGCACCACTGCCACAACCACTGCCTCAGAGGTTGCCAAGTATGAAAAGCAGTTGGACCACAGTGGGTTCTGGGAGGGTGTGGGTGGTGGAACAGAGGTGAAGCCCCCTAGTTGTACCTCTACTCAAATCATATGCCAGTCTGGCAGAACAAGGTTCCTCTATGATGGCACCCTCAGTGGAGACCAAGAAGAATGCTGAGGACATCCACAAGGGAGACCCACAAAAGGGTGGCAAGGGACACCACAGGGGAAGGAAACAGCTTCTGATAGGGGACTCAATTGTTAAGGGGTAGAACTGGGGAAGGGAGAAGAGAGGAAGAAGGTGCCTGCCTGGTGCCATGGCTTGGAGGGACAAGAGCAAATCCTCAGGATTGCAGAAGCAGCATCACAGGAGGGAACTAGATATCATTATCCACCTTGGGACAAATGACCTAGCTAGGCATGGAATCTGTGCAGTGCAGGATGAATTTGTGGAGTTGAGGAGGGGCCTCAGACAGGTATAAGCACAGTTACTAGCCTCAGAGGTGCTGCCAGTCCATGGCAGGGGTGAGGCTAGTGACTGCACATCATGCAGTTTAATGAATGGTTGCAAAACTGGTGCAGGGCACAGGGCTTTGGCTTCATTGGGGACTGGGGTACACCTGGAGAGAGATGAAGGTCTATACTGGCACGATGGTCTGCATCTGTCCATGAAGGGAACCAAGCTCCTAAGTGACAGGTTTAAATGCTTCCTTGGCAAGCTTTTAAACTAGCCAAGGGGGGTGCTGATAAGAGGCAGGAAATTTCAAGCCTCCCCCCACAAAACATGGCAGGTAGTAAGGTAAACACTGAGATACAGAGCTCAACAGAGGTCAGGACAGGGGTACATGGAAAAATAGACAAGGGCAATAAGAGCAGGGATGGGGGAGAAAAGGATAAAGCCAACATTAAATGGAGGGCAATGAGTACCAATGCTCATAGTCTGGGGAAGCAAGCTTCCTGAGCTAGTAGCCCTGATGGAAGATGAACAATTGGATATTGTGGCAGCTATGGAAACATGGTACATGGAGAACCATGACTGGGATGTCAACATACTGGGGTACACAGTCTACAGAAGGGACAGGGAGTGGAAAAGAGGAGGTGGAGTAGCTCTATACATAAGGGAAGGGATCAAAGCTGCAGAACTAAAAAATAAAAGGGGAGGACAAGAGGTACTCTGGGTCACCTTGGAGACAGGGAATGGCATCACAGTCCACACAGGGGTTGTATACAGACCCCCATCTCAAGGGAGGAAATGGACAAGAAAATGATAGAGACATTCTCTAAATGGCTGAAAAGGAGAGATACTGTTGATGGGGACCTGAATATGCCAGATGTTAACTGGATGATATGTACTGCAGCCACATCCAAGAGCAGGGTCATTCTCGATGCCCTGCAGGAGGCAGGCCTTAGACAGCTAGTGTTGGAACCCACTCAGGAGGAAGCAATACTAGACCTAGTACTCTCAAATGGAGAGAGGATCACAAATTTAGAAGTCAGTAGACATCTGGGAACAAGTGATCACTGCACAGTGTGCTTCACAATAAGCACAACCATGGAGACAAGCCATACAAGAACAAGAATACTGGGCTTTAGAAGGGTTGACTTTGGCAAAATGGGTGAATACCTGAGGAATGCACTAGCAAATGGCCAAAAAGAAGGGGTGGAAGAACCATGGAGAAAAATCCAAACTGCTGTCATAGAGGCAACAAGCCTTTGTGTGAAACAAATAAAGAAAACAAAGCAGAGTGAAAAAACACTATGGTTTTCAAAAGAGGTGGCAGGGTAGGTTAAGGAGAAAAAGGCTGCATTCAAAAAGTATAAGGAATCACAGAAGGAGCACGACAGAGAACTGTATCAATTAAAGCAGAAAGAAGTGGGAAGGCAGTCAGAATAGCAAAAGCCCATACAGGAAAATAGCCAACTCAGTTAAGAAGGGGATAAAACCTTTATAGGTATATTAGGGAGCATAGAAAGATTAAGGGAATAGTGAACATTAATAAAGGAGATGGAGGTGGGCAGAGAGACAGTGAAAAGGCAGAGATACTGGATGAATACTTTGCTCAGTATTCACAAAAGAAGATGAGGAGGAGTTACCTAAACTAGACAATAGAAGCACTCTGGGTAGGGGTTGACACCAGTCCATTTACAGAAGAAAGAGTCCAGAAAGGACTCCTTAAAACTCAAAGTGGACAAAGCAATGGGGCCTGATGGGATTCACCCAGAATCCTAAAAGAACTAAGGAGAACCTAGTGACACCACTGACCACACTTTTAACAAATCATGGGAGGATGGGGTGGTACCTGAGGACTGGAGGAGGGCAGATGGCAGTTTCCTTCACAAGGAGTGGGAGCAAGGCAGAGCAGGAAACTGTGAGTACCTGACAGTGGTGCCTCTGGGATAAAGCAGCATGGATTTATAGCAGGAAGGTCATGTCAGAGGAGTCTAATTGATTTCTTTGACTGGGTGACCAAAGTAATAGACCAGGGAGGGGCTGTGGATATGGTCTACCTAGACTTTAGCAAGGCATTTGACACAGTCCCGCACAACAGACTAATAATTAAGTTAGCCAGCCTGGGAGTGGGTTCCAGGGTGGTAGCCTGGGTAGCAAACTGGCTTTACAACAGGACACAGAAGGTAATAGTGAATGGAACACATTCTGAAGAAAGGGGGATTACTAGTGGAGTACCTCAGGGCTCAGTACTGGGTCCAGTCCTCTTTAACATCTTTATAGGTGACATTGCAGAGGGTCTGGAGGGAAAGGTATAGCTCTTTGCAGATGACACAAAGATCTGTAACAGAGTTGATACACAAGGGGGGTAGAAAGGATGAGAAGGGACTTGGCAAGGTTGGAGGAATGGTCAGACATATGGCAACTTAGATTCAACACAAAGAAGTGCAAAGTAATGCACCTGGGAAACAAAAACCCAGGAGAAGAGTACACAATAGCGGGGGAGGTACTAACAACAAAAATGGAAAGGAATTGGGGTAGTCATATCAGATGACCTAAAGGTGAGTAAGCAATGTGAGAAGTCAGTAAGGAAGCCAGAGGGATACTGGGATGCATAGGAAGGGGCATCACAAGTAGAAAAAGGAAGTGGTTATCCTCTGTACAGACAGTTGGTGAGACCCCATCTGGAATACTGTGTGCAGTTTGGAGACCCCATCTATGCAAGGGCATGGACAGGATGGAAGCAGTCCAGAGGAGGGCAACTAAAATGGTGCAGGGTCTGCATCAGAAACCATATGAAGAGAGAGACTGAGAGAGCTTGTCACATTATAACCTTGATGAAAGGAGGGACGGGGAGACATGATAGAAATGTTCAAGTACCTCAAGGGAATCAACAAAGTCCAGGAGGATAACATCTTTCAGAAAGAGATGTGTAAGAACAAAGGGCACAATTTAAAGATAATGGGGGATGGCTTAGGGGTAATGTGAGGAAATTTTTGGTGGATGCATGGAACCGCCTTCCTGGGAGGTTGTTGGGTCTAAAACAGTGGGGGAATTCAAACATGCATGGGACAGACATAAGGCAATTGTAGTAGGGGGTCGCAGGAAGTAGGCTGTTGGTTAACTAGAATCTGCAGCTTATCCAATAGGAAGGGAAATGGGCAGACTGAGTGGGCCAAGTGGTCCTTATCTGCCGTCAAAGTCTATGTTTCTGTTTCTATTCTGTTCTTCTAGTCTTTCTGAATGACCTCCCAAGGTCTGTGTCTCTGTGAAAATCCATAAGTTTGTGGATGACACTATGTTTTATGCTTTTGGAACCTTAGATCCTGAACTACTGGCACAAATCCAACATGATTTAACAACAAACGTTGGCTTGGCACAAACCAACTCATCCTTAGCTCCAAGAAAATGGTCACAGTGGTCATTGGTGCTAGGCAGTAGCTTGCAAAAATTATAATTCACTTTGCTTTTCAAGACCCTGAATTGCTCCCCTACCCCCAGGAGGAAGTCTTCACCATTTTTGTTTTAATATATGGGAGTCTGACTGGATCATCACCTCAGTGTCACCTGCAGTATATATGCTATCCACAAAAACATGCTCCAGAGACTTGGGGCACTACTTTGAAACAAAGTTTTTATCCACATCTCCCCATGTAATGAGATTGTGGTGAAAATGGTTCTTCTTCAAGTCAGCTATGGGGACATGGTTTATCCTGAAGCCACCTTATTCACCATGGCCAGATGTGGTCCTCTTTTTCATTCTTTCTTTACTTTCACTCTTGATGTCCTTTTCCCATATCTATGACTGCTCTTTCCACTCCATTCTCTCACTTACCTTCCTTTTTTTTTTTTAACTCTGTTTATTGCCCCTTACCTCCAAACTCTCTCCAGCGACCTCCTGATCCCCAGTCTCTACCTCCCAACATGGCTAGGTATTCCGTAGGCTCCTCTCCGGCTCTGGGCATCCCCCAGGTCTACCCTCCGGGGAAGAGCCACCCCTCCCCCCAGGGTGATCTCTTTCTCTTAGTGTTGAGTCACCGGGCCGGAGAGGAGGGGAACAACCTGAGATCCCAAGTCTGTGTACAGGAGTGTGGTCTGTGGAGGGAGGTACCTTCGCCTATCGGCGATGAAGGTTTTTTTTTCTTTATACGAGAGATCCCCTGTGGAGCCCGGCTGTCATGGCAATGTGCTACCGTGGCTCCACCCCCAGGAATATGCCACAACGTTGCTTTGGGCTACCTTCAGCCACCACCAGAGGTCACCCTTTGAGATGTCATATCCCCGTCCCACCCCTGGGAAGAGAGAGCAGCCCTGCGGACACTCAATCTCTTCCCTGTCTGCTGACCCATGGCTCCCCTGGCTCATTTCTGAACCCAGGTTGCTGGCATAGCGCAAGGTGTGGTGACCAGCGCCTCAACCCTCAGCGCCACCAGGCCAGCTCTTCACTTACCTTCCTTGCTGGTCAAAATCTCTCCCACTGCTTTTCATTAATGCCTAAATAGTGGTTTGGAGTTAGCAAGTCATTTTGCATTTCATAGCACACAGAAAACATGTCATGTTTCTTATACAGTATGAATTCATACTGTATAATAAACAAAATAAGTGATATGATGTGATTCTTTTTACATGTTGTAAGTTACAATACACAAATGTTTATGCACACAGAGGACCCTTCAGATGAGTCTAAATTCTTATGTATTTAAATTTATATTTCTGTTCAATAAAATATATCATGCAATCCACTTTGTTTATGTAGCATACATCTTTTTTTATTTCATGGGTAAGGAGGTAAAAGTGTATACATTACAGACAATAGAATAAGAAGATAAAAATAGAAATAACATAAAGTAAAAGTTAACATTTATTACCTGGTTAGACAATCAGTTCTTTTGATTACAATTAAATTATACAGCTTGCAATCATCATACAGCTTTCAATAGTATACTGTCTTTGAAGTGCTCATAATATGATACACATCTTGATAATCCTAGTGCCTTTAGGATATAAAAAGATAGACTAGAAATCAATAAGATTATTATCTAGAGCACTCAGGAGCTTAAAAGACCTTCTTATATCTTTATTGGAAAGAAGTGGAAACAGGTAATAAATAAACTAGCCTTAGACTAGCCTGCAAAATAATATAATAATAATAAATGACATTTAAAGCATTGTATCAGTGCCTTATATAAAATGTACTGTATGTAGTTAATGCAAATCATAAACTGCCATAACTGAATGCATTATAAAATTAATAAATATGTAATTGGATGACACCATAAACTGAGTGATACAAAAATGCTATTAGCTGACAAATAAAACTTCAGGTGCAGATGTTCAGAGCTTAGCATGCCACACTGAATGATTATGCCCAGTTAGTGTGAGGACTATACCAAAATCCCATTTTCAAAGGGGTCTGCAGCATGCACAAAATCTGTTAGTGCACCTTAGCAAAAGCGTATGCAGTGTGTAAAGGTGGGGGTGGGACCATGCATACCAGCTTAGAGTGATACAGTATTCAGTGTGTTAGCGCTAGTGCAATGGAGTTAGCACAGGACACTTAACTCTACAAATTACTGCCCTGAAAAAGGCTGATTTGAATCCAGGCAAACCCTAGAGGCAGATGCAGACACTGCAGGCAACACTGCAAGATGGCGTTTAGGGGGAGCACGCATTGTGTACATGCTGCAGACAGCTGTACAGGAGGACGAGAGGACCAATGCCCACCCTGGGCCCATAAGTATGCTTTGGAAGGTGCATGCAGCACACAGATAGTATTGGCCAAGACTCTCACACAAAGTCCGAAATGATGACTGGTTTGTGGGCTGGTACAGGCTCAACAGGCCATGCTCAGGCAGTTGTGTGAGCTTCTGCATGGCCAGCTCCAGTCAGATATCCAGCGCAGACATCCATTGTCTGTTGAGCTTAAGGTGATGGCTCCAATATGTTTCCTGGCCACAGCAACATTCCAGACACTGGTGGGGGACACCACCCATATCTAGCAGTCTGCACATCATGCCTGTCAGGACAGTTGCTAGATGCTCTGTTGGATCATTCTGGTGAGTTTATCATATTCTCCAGCACCCTGGTGGAGCAAACAGCAACCATGCAGCAGTTCCATTGAGTTGCACGCCTACTAGCTGTATTTAGTGCCATTGACTGCACCCATGTTGCCATCCAGGCACCACTGGTGATGGAGTGGATGTCTATCTCAAAAGGAAAGGATACCACTCCATTAATTGCCAGGTGGTGAGTAATGCAAAGGGCATATCAGCAATGTCCTGGCATGGTACTCAGCATTGCCCATGATGCCTTAATATGGCACAGCTCCATCCTGGTTTGAAAGTTTAAAAGTGGGGACATCTCTAGTGGCCACCTAGTTGATGAGTATTCCCAACAAGCAACCCCTTCCCCACAGCCACATATGGGACAAAGATACATAGATACATAGACAGTGTTGGCAGATAAGGGACTATGGCCCACCTAGTCTGCCCATTTGAGTTTGTAACTTCAGTTTATGTTTTCCTAGAACTCTGTTGACCTACCCTGGCCTCCAGAATTCCTTTATGTCTATCCCATGCATTCTTAAATCCTGTGATTGTTTCAGCCCCCACCACTTCCTCAGTCATGGTGTTCCACTTGTCCACCACCCATTCTGTGAAGAAATTCTTCCTCGCATTTCCTCTGAATCCTCCCTCTAACTTCATCCCATGCCCTCTAGTCCTGGAACATCTTTTTACTTAAAAACAGTGTATTCTTGCACCCTGTTCCTCCCTGTAAGATACCTGTATGTCTCTATCATGTCCCCTCTCTCCCTCCTCTCCTCCAGGGAGTACATATTCAATTCCTTCAACCTGTCCTTATAGGACTTGTGATGCAATCCATGCACCATCTTTGTTTCCCTCCTCTGAACCTTCTCTACCCTGTCTATGTCCTTATGTAGGTAAGGTCTCCAGAACTGTACACTGTACTCCAGGTGGGGCCTCACTAGTGTCTTGTATAGTGCAATTATGACCTCCCTTTTCCTGCTGGTGATGCCCCTGCCTATGCATCCCAGCATCCTATTTGCTTTACCTGCTGCCTTGTCACACTGTTTCCCTACCTTGAGGTCATCAGAGATGATAACCCCAAGATCCCTTTCCTGCTTGGTGCATGCTATATCCTCACCCCCAACTGATACATTGTGCCAGGGTTTTTGTGCCCCATATGCATTATCTTGCACTTCTTTGCATTGAATTTCAACTGCCAAACCCCTGACCATTCTTCAAGTTTCTGCAGGTCCCTTCTCATTCTGTCTACACCCTCTGGTGTGTCTACTGTGTTACAGAACTTTGTGTCATCAACGAACAGTGAAATTCTGCCTTCTAGGTTCTGAATGCCACTGATGAAGATGTTGAATAGTACGGTCCCAGCACTGATCCCTGTGGTACCCCACTGGTCACTCTTCCCTCTGTGGAGTGACAGCCATTTACCACCACCCTCTGTATCCTGCCCCCAGCCAGTTACCTACCCACCACACTACTGTCCTGCCCCCACCCATATTCCCTAGTTTATGTGTATTAGTCTTCTGTGTGGCACAGTGTCAAAGGCCTTGCTGAAGTCCAGATAGGCCATGTCCACTGCCCTCCCTGATACACCTCCCTAGTCACCCAGTCAAAAAATTCAATGAGGTTGGTCTGACATGACCTCCCCCTGGTGAAACCATGCTGCCTTGGATCCTGCAGTCCATTAACAACAGGATGTTCCACCAATCTCTCCTTCAGTAGTGCTTCCATGATCTTCCCTACTACCGAGGTGAGGCTGACTGGTCTGTAGTTTCCCACTTCCTCTTTGTTCCCACTTTTGTATAAGGGGACTACATCTGCTATCCTCCAGTCTTTGGGTACCTCCCCTGTTTCCAGTGATCTGCTAAACAGGATAGCCAGAGGTTCAGCCACCAGCTCTCTGAGTTCTTTAAAGACCTTGGGCTGCACCCCATCTGGTCCCATTGCTTTATCAACTCTTATTACTTCCAGTTCCTTCAGGACCCTTTCTCATGTAAAGGGACTTGTGTCCATTTCTGCACCATTCTCACCTCTTGTACACCCTTCAGGCCCATTACCCTCCTCTTCCTCAGTAAAGACTGAGCAGAAATACCTGTTCAGTATGTCAGCTTTACTGTTGTCATCCTCCACGCGGCCCCAATCCTCCCCCTTCAGTCTCACTATCCCTCCCTTTGCCTTTCTTTTGTTGTGATGTTGTAGACCCATATTTGGACAATAGATCCTGGGTATGCTAGGGTTGATGGGTGGACTGAATAGACCAGTGGTTGTTTCCTTTCATTATTGTCTATGTGTCTATGCTGTTATGTGACATTAACCTATGCCTTCACCTTCAGGAGGACTGTACCTATCCTTGTGACCCTGGCTTCTCACACCTATTCTGTGCCTCAGATACACTGCAGAGGACAGGAACAATGTACCACCACATACAACATCATCGAGCATGTGTTTGACATGCTCAAGAGTGGCTGGCTCAGCTGGTTGCACATTTACCTCTGAAGTACCAAGATCAGAGGGTTGTGGGTTCTAGCTGCACACCAAGAACTTGGGGTAAAATCCAATACTGACACAATAGTGCAACATGAACAGTTCACTTAGTTTGTAGGAGCACAAAAAAGGCTGTGTAGCCCATACCATGGCTCCTTCTAGGACATAGTATAATATGTTAAGCTTCCACCATTTTTGATATACTTATCTAGTTGTAGTTTAAACTCAGTTTTGTTCTTACTTGATATTATATTTATTGGCATTCTATTCAATACGTTTGCTGAACGTAATGTATAAAAATGTTTTTGTTTGTTTTAAATTTATGTATATTGATTTGCAATGGGTGACCTCTTGTGACTAGTGTGTCATCTTTATATATAATGTTTAGTTCATTCATCATTAATGGATCATTCATAATTTCAAAATAAATCAACATGTCCCCTCGATGTCTTCTCAGTTCTAGGCTATGTAGTCCTAGCATTGCTCATCGCTCTTCATACAACATATTTTTTATAGCTGAAATGGATTTAGTATATCTGAGTTGAACACTTCTATCTTTTTAATATCTGTTTTTGCATATGAGCACCATAACTGGCTACCGTAATCCAGAATTGGTCTTAATGGCTGATAAAGTGGTAGAAGAACTTTCTGAGTTCAACTTTTTATATTTCACTTTATTGCTCTAATGGTACAGCTTGCTTTAGAGATGACCGATGTTTAGTGTTCTTTAAATGTCAAATTTTTATCGAGAATGATTCCCAGGTCTTTCTCTAAGGTTTTTTTTGGAAGTGTATTTCCATTAAAAGTATATGTATGATGCTCATTATTTCTTCCTATATGAATAACACAGCACTTATCAGTGTTTAGCTTCACCCCATATTTCTGTCCATGATGCAATTTTATTAATATCTTGTGCTTGTTCTATTTCAGATTCTGATCTACATGGGCCATAGAGTTTAGTATCATCAGCATATCTGATGATAATATTATTGATGCTGTTATCTAGATCTGCAATGACTATTTGAAAAATGATTGACCTGATGACTGAACCCTGAGGTATACCACTTGTCACTTGTCCCTTAGTTGAAAAGTGACCCCTAATGGATACTGATTGAAGTCTATTTTGTAACCAATTTTCTACCCAGTTGATAATGTGTATGTCAATATTATATTTATGTAGTTTTTGACTTATGGCCCAGTGTGGTACCATCTCAAAAGCTTTTCTAAAATCAAATAAAAAATTGTTAACTGGAGTGCCTGTGTCCAACATACAATTAACTGATTCATAATATGATACTAAATTTGTAATACAGGAGCAACCCTGTGTGAAGCCATGTTGGTCAGTGTCAAATAGGAGAATAGACTTTAAATGGTCCAATATTTTATTTTTTATTAATGATTCCAACATTTTGCATGGTACTGAGGTCAAGCTGATTGGCCTATAGTTTCTAACCTTTTGTGAAAATGGGTTTGATTTTTGATTTCCTCCACTCATATGGAATTTGTCCATTATTTAATGATTTCTCAAAAAGGATTTTGAATGGTACCCAGTTATGATTTTGCATTAATTTTAGCATCATGGGTGTAATGTTATCTAAACCTGGTGCCAAATTGTTTTTTAGTTTAGTTATGTGCTGTATGATATCTTCCTTACTATTTATTTATTTATTTATTTATTTATTTCTAAGAATCGGTTTACAACCTTTGAGCCAGAGGCTCGTTTCCAAAGGTACTTCATCACATAAAGACATACATTGTGTTTTTGGTTACATAGCAAGGTTTTGCAAAACAATAGGCGTTCAACAGAGGCGCCACGTCACACTGTGGTCAGACAAATACAATTGGGTACAGGGTACATGTAATTGATAACAGGTGTTACACAAGTTGGTATCAAGTGAGCAATCTGGTTGGTAAACACTGAGACAGCTGGCACTGGCCAGGTTAAACATAGGCACGGTGTACAGGGAAGTGGTGGAGGGGGATGGTTAGGTGGAGAGCTGCCCGGGGGGCATTGTCAAGAGAAGCAGAGGTGGAGGCTATGTTCAGAGACAGGAGCAGTTATGAGTGCTGAAGATGTGGTTCCGAAGGGTGGTTTTGAACTTGGAGATGGTGGTGGCATTGGTGATGGGGGCAGGGAGAGAGTTAAACCAGGTTGGGGCTCTATAGCAGAAGGACCTCTGGCAACGGCTGGTTCTTGATCTGGGGACCTTTAGAGTGGTCTTGTAGGAAGACCGTGTTGCAATAGTGGGAGGGCTCTGGTGGATGGAAGCCGTTACCCCAGGGGGGGAGAGCCCGAGTAGGGTATTTTTTGTGAGGAGACAGGTTTGGTATTGGAGCCATTCATCCAGGGTAAGCAGGTTAGCCTCGACATACAGCTGACAGGTGTGTGTGAGCCTGGGGGCACCAGCAATCAATCTGCAGGCTTTATTCAGGGTTAGGTGAATTTTGTTGAGTGTAGTGGTGTCGGCAGCACCATATACTGGTAGACCATAGTCTACAAGGGACAGAAAGGATGATGTAACAGCTAGCCGGAGAGCATTTGGGGGAAGGCAGGTTCTATGGCAGAATAGGATGCCAAGCCGTGTGTTAGTGGCGGATGTTAGGGCGTCGATGTGGTTGTGAAATGTGAGGGCTGAGTCGAAGGTAACCCCAAGGTATTTGTAGGAGCAGACTTGTTCCAGTGGCTGATTGGTACTTGGAAGGATAAAGAGTGGGTGGTTGCTAGCTTTGTTTTGGGGGTGGGAAAAGAGCATAGCTTTGGTTTTATTAAGATTGATGACGAGTCTGCGCTCCTTAAACCAAGCCTCGGCACTGTTGAAAGACTGCTGTAGGAGTCCTGTAGGAGATGGGATTGCGGGTGGCAAAAGGTCAGCGTCGTCTGCATACAGTAGAATTTTGCCAGGGCATGCACTTGGCAGGGTGTTCAGATAGAGTGAGAAGAGAAGGGGGCCCAGGATGGAGCCTTGGGGGACCCCAGAGAGAATGGGATGGGTATCGGAGAGTGTGCTATTAATTTTTACACACTGAGATCGAGTGTCAAGATAGCTAGCGCACCATGCCAGGGGGCCAGCTGAGAGACCAGTGTGGCAGAGTGCATTCAGCAGAAGTGGATGGGAGACAGTGTCGAAAGCCTTTGAGAGGTCGATGAACACTGCACCAGCTAGGGAGCTGGTATCCAAGGAGGAGTGTAGAAAGTTGGAGAATTCAATAAGGGCAGTGCTGGTACTGTGACCCGCACGGAAGCCATGTTGCTCTGGGCATAAAATGTTATGCTTAGCCAGATAATCAGTGATTTGAATGGCCACCAGTTTCTCCAGGGCTTTAGAGAGGGGAAGGAGGATGGAGATTGGCCGGTAGTTGTTGGCCAATGACCTGTTGCCCCCTTTATGAATAGGTGTGATAATGGCTGTTTTCCAAGCTGTGGGGAATTGTCCCAGGCAGAGTGACTGGTTAATTAGGCTGGTGAGTGGCAAGGACTTCATCTAGCACCAGCCTGAGGATGCTGGGGTCCAGTGAGTCACTGCCGGGATTGTTGCCATTGAGAGCTTTGATTAGGATGGGTCTGGCTTCCCGGGTGGAAATCTTTCACAGGTGGAAGCTGGGGTGCTGGAGGACAGGGGGAGGTTGGCTGGGGGGAGGGTCAAAGAAATTACTAGGGAGGACTGAGCTAAGGTCAGTGAAAGTGGTGTTGAACCAGTTAGCTATGGTGGCAGGCTCGGTGGAGGTGGTGCCATTTCTAGTGAGCTGGGATGGGGCAGGGGAGCAAGCTTTACCATTAAGTTGCTTAATATTATCCCAGAAGGTCCGGGCTGAGCCCCAGGAGGAGGTAAGGGAGGCCTGGTAATGGTCTGCCTTGGCTTTCCTGATGGCCCATGAGCACTTATTCTGGGCTGCATTGTAGGCTTGCCTATCAGACAGACGACCTGTTTCAGTGGCAAGGTGCCAGAGGTTATCCCGGTTTCTAAGTAGTTGTAGGAGGGCCGGGCTAACCCAGGGTGCTGCTCTGTTTTTGGACCGGATTTTGGTTATGGGTCAAAGAGATCACAGGCCATGTTGAAGGTGTGAGAAGAAGGCGAGGGCAGTGTCAATGTTGGTTGCATGCTGAATGGGGACCAGTTTATCTGGGTGAGGAGTGCTTTAAGTTTTTCAGGCCACCAGGGCTGAAAATACTAAACTGAAATACTAAACTGGTGGGAGCCTGTATAATAATGTTTATATTTTTATTTGTTGGTGAATTGTGTTTAGTGTAATTGGAACAAAAGTAATGATTAAAAATATTAGTGATCGCAACTGGATCAGTAATGTTTTCATTGTTTACAGTGATGTTAGTTAGTTCTCCTTTATTGTTTTTTAATTAATTTATACAACTATAAAATTGTTTGGTGTTGGATTTTGTTGCTGTTTTTCCAAGGTTTATATCAAATCTCTTTTTAGCTTTATTAATCTTATTTTTGCAGTTATGTTGTGTTTCTTTGAATATAGTCCAATTTTGCTCAGTTTTATCTGCTATGTATTTCGTATATGATTTATTTTTAGTTTAATTTGTTTAACAATGCTTGATTTGAGCCATTTCAGTTTTCTTTCATTCATTTTATATTTCTGTATGAGTTTAACATGTACTTTGAAGTGCTGTCTTTCAGATGATTCATTAAACTGAGGTCATATCTGCCTGTTCTGGTGGTACTTCAGGTGGAGATTGAAAATCCCATTGCACTTCTCAAACAGAGTAGGATGTTGTTTATTGATAAACAACAGAAATTTACAATTTCTATGTACAGGCCTTATCTCTCTATAAATTAAGATGTTCCCCTAATTAAGGAACCACACACTAAATAACAACATAAAATTACAGAAATAAATGAAAATGATATCACACACATATACAAAATAGCAAAAACTACATTAATGCTATAGTTATGGATAAAGCCACAAAGTAGGGAAATATGGCATTAGGGTTTCAAAGCTAACACCCCATCCACCCTGGCCTGCACACATCAACACGTGATGGATGTGTGCCTTGGGGTCATTGGCCTAATGCTCACCCCATTCCATAAGTAAATAAGCTGAGATGGGTACAGTATAGAGACTGGGGTGAGCGTTAGGGCCAATGACCTCAAGGCAGACCCATGACACTCTCAGTATGTGCAGGGTGGGTGGGGTGTTAGCCCTAATGCCACATTTCCCTACTTTTGTGGCTTTATCCCCAAATAGGGCATTAATGCAGTTTTTTTGCAATTTATTTCCTTACTTTTTGAGATAATATAAGTCAATCCTTATTTGCCAATAGGAGCGCAGGGCCCTCTAGGCCTGCATTCCCATCCCTCCCTAGATGTGTATATGTATTTACCTGTGGAAGCACAGGGCCCCCTAACCCTTAGTGAAACCATAACACTTACTCTAGCTCTAACCCTAACCCAATTCAAAACCCTAAGCCTAACTGATACCATAACCATAACCATAATCCTAACCCAAAACCCTAACCAAAACCCTACCACTAACCCTAACCAAAACCATAACCCTAACCATAATCCTAATCATAACCTAACTCTAACCTATAACCCTAACTGAAAACCTAACCTTAAACCCAATCCTAACCCCAAACTGGAACCAAAACCCTAACCCTAACCCTAAAACCTGACTCTAACTATAACCGCAACACTAAACCTAACCCTAACCCACAATTCAACAAATAACAAAATAATTCCAGCTTCAAAAATAAAGAGTCGAGGCTCTAAAAAAAACCTGTGTTAGCAAAATAAATTTCCAATTACAAAAAAGAAACCATGTCTTAAAATTACACTCCACACTTTATTTAATATCTCGTCACTATTTGTTATTGCAAATAAAAAAAAACTTCCTTGGCATCAACTACAGCCAAATATTACTTTGTACTTAATTTTTAATAATGCAATATCAAAAACACAAAATATGTTAAATATATGTGAAAAGAAAAAAAAACTAGTGTAATGAAATCACACTGTGTAATTCATTTAATATCACAACAATATTTACGCTACCATGAAACCAAAAATTTCTAGACATCAACCACCACTAAATATAATTCTGTTTCTTTTTAATGCTGCAATATCAAAACACAAAATGGAAAACAGTTCCACAAAACAAAAATGCTGTTAAAAGCACAAATAACAGGAAACTTAAAACACTTTAAAACAGTATTCCTATGCCAACACTATGACAATGACAACCAAGCAAGTCAAACAATTTAAAACAATGGATGATTTCGTAAACACACTGAACGCCATTCTATAAATCTCAGATTTCTTCCTGAAGTGAGAAAACAAGATGGCTGCTAACATGAAATTTAAATGTATTGTAATATCACAGGCATGTGATAGCATGCCATCAAAAATTTTTTTGTGAAATCTATTTTTTTTGTTTGATACAGAACTTTATACAACAAACCATACTGTGCATGAGCAGGTTGAGAAACACTACAATTTAAAGCTTAATAACTCTGGAACCCCATGATATTTTTTCACTGCCCCTGTCAAAGGCACTGCCTTGGGAAATGACGCATACCCCCTATAAGTTTGGGGCAACAGTTTCTTTCCATGTAGACTGTAGGTGGGAGCAAACAAAAAAATCAGTTTTAAGGATAGGAAAAAATGTAGTTTTTTTCTAAAAATGACACATGCAGATCTCAGAAACTGCACAAGCTGCCATCACAAACATGCACACACATCAAGAATTTTCCTCCTAGACACTTGCTTAATTTCAGCTAATTCCATCAAAGAGTAAATACTGGAATAAACTTCCTCCCAATGTAGTGTATAGTTCAACTCTTGATCTATTTAAACCCAATTTGATTTATTCATGGAGATACTAAGTTTGAATTCCACCAATGAGAATGGTGGTGAGTCCATTAAGGGTAAATTACCTGCTGAACTCATATAGGTCTATGAACATATAAAGAAAGCCAAAGATATTAACGTGCAAAATTTGAGATTTAACAATAAAACAGGCTACTCAACCCTACCTATAGGGGCACTATTGCATCCCTATTTTATATATATGTTCATAGCAAAAAGCTGTTTAATGCATCAGTTAGGGTTGTTCCACAGTGGCAAAAGCCAGGAAATTTTATGTTGAGGGTTCCCACCCTGCACCCCACCCCCACCAACAGGCATTGGGGTCATCGGTCCTAACTCTCACCCCATCCCACGTGTAAAGAAGCTGAGGTGGTGCAGTATAGGAGAATGGGGTGAGAGTTAGGACTGACTACCCCAACACACACCCCAATGCCTGTTGGTGGGGGCAGGTGGGGGTGGGGTGTAAGGTGTGTGGGAACCCTGACATCAAATTTCCTGGCTTTTGTCATTGTGGAACAACCCTAACTGATGCATTAAACATAGTTTTTTGCCATGAATTTCCCTTCTTTTTAAGAATGTGCACTATAAATAGTGAAGTAACGGTTATGTAAATGCAAGCGCAAATGGTAACACACTTGGTGACGCAAACGTAAATGATAACACAAACTGTAATAGAAAAGCAAGCGCAAACATTAATGAAAACAGAAATGCAAGTGTATACGGAAACACAAATCGTAATGCTATGGTCACGGTAACACAATTGAAATGCAAACACTTACGTAACAGCAACGATGATGCCAAAGGAAACACAAACACAAACGGAAACAGAAATGGAAGCATGTACGCAAATGGAAATGCACATGGTGACGCAAAAGGAAATGCAAAGAAAAACAGTAACGGAAACGCAAATATTAACAGTAACACAAACGCAAGTGCAAATGAAAATGCAAAGGGTAATGCTAACGCAAGTGGTTACGGAAACACAAGTGGAAATGCTAACTGTAACAGTAGCAAAAACACACACACTTTTTTCCTGAAAAGCTGCATTGAGAAACACAGTGAATACAAAGAATGTATGCAGAATAATGGGCCTCAGAACAAAACATGAACACTTGGAATACTAAATTGCTTATATCTCAGGAACTGAATGGCATAGAAAAAAAATTAAAATGTCATATAATTTATGACTTTCCTGGCTAGTTTTGCACTTAGCCCCCTAGTGGGAGGCAAAGCATTTTTCTGACGAAAAGTCCATATCTCGAAGCATTTCTGAGATATGGACCCCGAAAAGCGTGGCGGATGCCGTAATGTTAGCCTATGGGAAAAATCATCAACTTTGGAGTACCATAACTTTGCAGCCCTGTAAAATGTTGTCACCAAACCACAAAATGCACATTGGTGGGATTTTGGCTTTCTTCCCTCCAAATTTCAGCCCAAAAGACCAAACTGTTCTTTTGCAGCAGGGTGGCAAAGGTTTCCTATTCTTTTGGGCATAGTGTCGAAAAGTAGTGTCGCAAATCACAACACTTTCGCAAAAACAAATCACGAATGTGTCAAATGTGCGACACTACTTTGCGACACTACTGTTTCCAAAAATTTCAAAAACATATTTCTGGGGTGTTTAACCCCCCAGAAAATGACATGACTAGCATCCTCAGGGCTCGACTAGGTGAACACAAAAAGAATTGTGTCCCTAGAGGGTCCCAAATTTAAATGCCAAGCATTTCTGTAACCAGTAACTGAAAACAAAATGGTGGATTTGTGACACTGCAGGGGTCATTTGCGACACTAAAAACTGCATTTGTGACACCATCAAACTTTTTGTTAACTTTTCCTATTAACTACAATGGGAAACTTGTTTTTTGAATAACTTTTGAACTGTTTAATATTTTTTCATGACATCTTCGAAAGGCACATCGGGGACTGCATGTTCTCTGAAGTTTTTGGACCAGTCGCATAAACCATGCAACCTGTAGGCAGGAGCAAAGAATGCACAAAAAAGCGTAAATATGACCTTCTATGGCATTATATACAGTAGCTCTGCAACAGTATATCTGACCATTACGAAACTTGGCAGATTCAAAGATCTATGGTACCACTCCATGCTTGCCAAAGTTCAAGAAAATCCATCATACAGTGGCAAAGTTATTAAGCTGCAAATATCACACTTTAACCTTAAATGGTGTACTCAACCCTAACTATAGTGGCATACATATATATATATATATATATATATATATATATATATATATATATATATATATATATATATATATATATATATATATATATATATATATATAAGACAGCATGGGTTTATAAAAGGAAGGTCCTGTCAAACTAATCTCATAGATTTCTTTGACTGGGTAACCAGAGTGGTGGACCAAGGGGGAGCAGTTGATGTCACCTACCTTGACTTCAGCAAAGCTTTTGACACTGTTCCACATAGAAGATTGATAAATAAGCTGGGTAGGCTAGGGGTGGGTCAGAAGTTGGACAACTGGGTGGCAAACTGGTTGACAGGCAGAAAACAGAGAGTGGTGGTAAATGGTATACAGTCAGAAGAGATGCAAGTCACAAGTGGGGTACCTCAGGGATCAGTCCTGGGGCCAGTCCTCTTCAACATCTTCATTAGTGACCTTGCAGATGGACTAGAGGGTAAGGCTTGTCTGTTTGCAGATGACACCAAGATCTGCAACAGAGTAGATGATCCAGATGGGGTGGGCAGAATGAGAAGAGATCTGGATAAACTAGCAAAATGGTCGGAAGAGTGGCAACTGGGATTTAATGCAAAGAAGTGCAAGATCATGCACATAGGGAAGAGAAACCCTGAAGCCACCTATAGGCTGGGAGGGGAGTTGCTAGCAGTCACAAAGGAAGAAAGAGACTTGGGCATCATCATCACTGATGACCTGAAATCATCCAAGCAGACCTCTAAAGCAGTAGGTAAGGCTAGGGGGGTTAGGTGTATTAGTAGGGGTATCAAGTTGTAAGAGGAGGTAATAACCTCTTTACAAGACACTGGTTAGCCCCATCTGGAGTACTGCGTGCAGTATTGGAGGCCACACCTTCACAAGGACATTAACCAAATTGAGGCAGTCCAGAGAAGGGCAACCAAAATGGTGCAGGGACTGCATCAGAAGACATATGAGGACTGATTAACAGAGCTCAATATGTATACCCTTGAGCAAAGGAGGGAGAGAGGTGATATGATTGAGGCATTCAAACACCTTAAGGGCATTAACAAGGTGAAAGAGTCTAACATGTTTAAATATAAGAAAAATAGCAGGACAAGAGGACACAGCATGAGATTAGAGGGGGGTCGATTAAGGGCGAATGTGAGGAAATTCTTTTTCACAGAAAGGGTGGTGGATGCATGGAATGGCTTACCTCAAGAAGTGGTGGCTATGAATACAGTGCAGGGCTTCAAACAGGCATGGGATAGGCATAAGGGAGCAATACAAATGAGTATGAATAGATAGGCCACTGACAGAGCAAAGGCCGATGGCACATTTATAAGGTAGAAAAAGAAATGGGCAGACTGGATGGGCCATGCGGTTCTTATCTGCCGTCAACTTCTATGTTTCTATGTTTTTATATATATAAAATAATGGCACGGTATTGCCACTATAGTTAGGGTTGAGTACCCCATTTAGGGTTAAACTCTGAAATTTGGCAGCTTAATAACTTTGCCACCATATGACAGATTTGCCTGAAATTTGATATTCATGGAGCGGTATCATAGATCTCTGGATCTGCCAAGTTTTGTAATGGTAAGATGTACAGTTGCAGAGCTACATAGCGTGGTGTGGTAATTACACATTTTTGGGCATTCTTTGTTCGGTTCACAGGTTGCACCATCTGCACGACTGGTCCAAAACCCCTCAGGGAACATGCAGCCAGGGTCCCCGATGTGTCTTTCAAAGATTTTGTGAAAAATATTAAATGGTTCAAAAGTTATTCAAAAAACAAGTTTTCCATTATAGTCAATGGGAATAGTTAACAAAAAGTTTGACAGTGTCGCAAATGCAGTTTTTAGTGTCACAAATTATCCCTGTAGTGTCACAAATCCACCATCTTGTTTTCAGTTGGTGGTCACAGAAATGCTTGGCATTTAAATTTGGGACCCTCTAGGGACACAATTCTTTTTGTGTTCACCTAGTCGAGCCCTGAGTATGATAGCCGTATCTTTTTTGGGGGTTAAACAACCCAGAAATATGTTTTTTAACATTTTTGGAAACAGTAGTGTCACAAAGTAGTGTCGCGCTTGCAACACTTTTGTGATTTGTTTTGCGAAAGTGTCACAAATTGCAACACTACTTTGCGACACTATGCCAAAAACAACAGGAAATCTTTGCCACCCTGCTGCGAAAGAACTGTTTGGTCTTTTGGGCTGAAATTTGGAGGGAAGAAAGCCAAGATGCCACAGATGTTTCTTTGTGTGGTTTAGTGACAAAATATTATAGGGCTCTAAAGTTACAGCACTACAAAGATGATGATTTTTCCCATAGCCTAACATTACAGCTTCCGCCGCACCTTTCGGGCCTGTATCTCAAAACGCTTGGAGATATGGACTTTCATCAGAAAATGCTTAGCTCCCCACTAGGGGCTAAGTGCAAGACTAGCCAGGAAAGTCATAAATAATATGAGATTTAAGTTTTTTTCTACATAGTACGGTCCCTGAGATATAAGCAATTTAGTATTCCAAGTGTTCATTTTCTGCTCCGAGGGCCATTATTATGCATACATTCTTATATTCACTGTGCTTCTGAATGCACCTTTTTGGGACAGAAAGTGTGTGCATTTGCATTACTGTTACAGTTACCTTTTCCACTTGCACTTCGTTACTGTTTGCGTCCAGCATTTCCATTTACATCACCGTGTGCGTTACCTTTGCATTTGCGTTTGCGTGACTGTTACCATTTGCATTTCTATGACTGTTTTATTTGCATTTTCTTTGCATCACCGTGTGCATTTCCAGTTGCGTTGCCTTCGCACTTCTGTTTTACGTTCTGTTTCTGTTTGTGTTTCCCTTGGCATCATCGTTGCTGTTATCGTAGCGTTTGCATTTCCAATTGCATTACGTGACCGTGCACCTTACGATTTGCATTTCTGTATGCACTTGAGTTTGTCGCTTCTGTTTCTATTAACGCTTGTGCTTGCATTTCTATTACCATTTACATTTGTGTCACCATGTGCATTACCATTTGCGCTTGCATTTGTATTACTGTTACTTCACTATTTATAGTGCACATTCTCAAAAAGAAGGGAAATTCATGGCAAAAAACTCCATTTAATGCATCACTTAGGATTGTTCCACAGTGACAAAAGTGAGGAAATTCAGTGTTAGGGTTGAAAACCCTAACTGTGCATCCCCCACCCCACCCCCACCACCACACATACACACATATACATGCAAGTAGGGGAAAGGACCAAGGCAACACAACCAATCACACACAACCAGCAACAGGTAACAGGAATAACATACAACTATCTAAACCATTAACCACACACCCATGCTCCCTTTGGGCTGTGGGGTCATCACTGCTAAGTGTCATCCCGGACATTCCACGCACCGCTAAACATATATCGGCTATGTCACTTTTGTGTTTCCAAAGTATTTTGTGAAAGTATGCTCTTAATGACTGCACATGTTTGCCATTATCCTGCAAGCAAACGGTTGGGTCCTTTGGGCTGACATTTCCAGGGTGGCAAGACCTGGTCCCACAGATGTGCTTTTTCCTGCTATTGTGCTAAAACACTTAAGGATCACAAAGTTACAGTGTTCCAAAACTGAGCATTTGCCATAGACTCACATTGCAGCAGCCATGATGCCTTTTGCCACCCATATGTTGAAAACAAAGCTAGGTATACCATTTTCGCTACTGACAGCTTGGTTCACCTTAACGTGAACTACCCTTTGAAGAACAACTTTGTAACTAATGTATCATATCTGAAGTTGAATTTCTCCACTTCCTACAGTGATACAGGTATACACCTCCTGCTGGATATGTGTGATTGGTTGTGTTGCCTTAGTCCTTCCCTTTCTTGCATGTATGTGTGTGTGTGTGTCGTGGTGGTGGGGGTGGGGAATGTGCAGTTAGGGTTTTCAACCATAACATCGAATTTCCTCACTTTGTCACTGTGGAACACCCTAACTGATGCATTAAACTGAATTTTTGCCATGATATATATATATATATATATATATATATATATATATATATATATATAGATAGATATATATATATATATATAAATATCTATCATCTATCTATCTATATGTATATATATATATATATATATATATATATATATATATATATATATATATATATACATAGGGGATACATGATGAGCACGAGTGTGATATGGAGAATATTTTCACTCCTCTAGAGTGACTGAATACTCACGAGTGGCGAAGCCATGAGTGAGGTTTCAGAGATCACTATACAAGACTGAACATATTTCCCATATCACATGAGTGCACATTATGTATCCTATTTATACAATGGGGCCTCATTGTTGCAAAAAGGTTTCCCGGGGTGTAATAATGGCATTTATTTTAACTCCGATGATGTTATCAGGATTTATTTCACTGCAGTGAAAATAACTTGTTTTATCTCACTGGAATATGTCTCACCCCACTGTGTATATATATATATATATATATATATATATATATAAACAGTGGCATGGTAGTGCCACTATAGCTAGGGTTGAGTACCCCATTTAAGGTTAAATCTCATATTTTGCAGCTTAATAACTTTGCAACCATATGACAGATGTGCCTGAAAGTTGGCATGCGTGGTCTGGTACCATAGTTCTCTGGATCTGGCAAGTTGCATTATGGTTGCATGTACAGTTGCGGAGCTACAGTGCACAAAAAAACGCATACATTATGGATTTTTGCATGTTTCTTTGCTCACGCCTACAGAATGCATGGTTTGTGTGATAGGTCCAAAAACATCAGGGAATATGCAGCTCTGGTCCCTGATGTGCCTTTCGAAGATTTTGTGAAAAATATTAAACGGTTCAAAAGTTATTAAAAAACTGAATCCCATTATAGTCTATGGGAAAGTTAAACTATTCGACACTGTTGCAAACGTAGTTTTACTGTTGCAAATGACTCTATTATTTTCATGATTTAGCCATTTTTTTCAGTTGGTGGTCAGAAAAATACTTGGCATTTAAATGTGGGACCCTCTAGGGACACAATTCTTGTTGTGTTCACCCAGTCGAGTCTTGAGGATGCTAGCCATGTCTTTTTTGGGGGGTAAAACACCCCAGAAACATGTTTTTAAAATGTTTGTAAAGTAGTGTATGAAAGTACTTTTGCAAATGCAACACTTTGGTGATATTTTTGTGAAAGTGTCGTGATTTGCCACAGTACTTTGAGACACTTTGGCCAAAACAACAGGAAATCTTTGCCACCCTGCTGCAAAACAACAGTTTGGTCTTTTGGGATGAAATTTGCAGGAGAGAAAGCCAACAACACACATATGTGCCTTTTGGAGGTTTGGTGACAAAATATAACAGGGCTATAAAGTTACCATACTCCAAAGCTGACGAAGTTTTCCCATAGGATAACATTACGGTGTCTGCCTTGCCTTTTGGGTCCCTGTCAGAAAGGGTCTCGAGATACAGACTTTTATGGTAAACATTCTTAGTCCCCACTGGGGAGGCTAACTGCAAAACTAGCCTGGAAAATCATAAATAATATGAGATTTTTAATTTTTTTCTACCTTGTATGGTTCCTGAGATATAAGCAATTTAGTATTCCAAGTGCTCCTTTTCCTGTCCAAAGGCCTCTATTATGCTCACATTCTTTGTATTCACTGTGGTTCTGGATGCTCCTCTTCTGAACACAAAGTGTGTGCATTTACGTTACTGTTACTGTTAACATTTTTGTTTATGTTTCTGCTTGCGTTTGCGTCACTATGTGCGTTACTATTTGCATTTGCACTCATGTTTCCGTTGTCACTTGCGTTACTGTTTTCTTGTGCATCGCTGTTGCCATTGCCGTTACTGTTTGCATTTGCGTTTGTTTGCATTACCATTTAGCCATTTGCATTTCTGTTACCGCTTGCATTAACATTTGTGTTTGTGTTTGTTTACGCTTGCATATACCATTGCCATCATGCGTTATCATTTCCATTTGCATCACAGTGTGCTAATTATTTTCATGCTTATATTTGCACTTCCATTTGAGTTTCTGTTTGTGTTACTGTTACTGTTTGCATTTTCATTGTTGTTTGCATTACCATCTGTGTTTGGTTTCACATTTGTGTTACCAATTCCATTTGCATTTGCACTTGCATTTGCATTACCGTTTGTGTTACTGTTTACTTTCACCTCACCATTGGTGTTATCGCTTCCACTTTGGGCGCTCATGCCACTGTCACTGCTCTGCATTTTGTTACCATCTGCCTCCAGCACTTTTGTCACCACTCACCGCTTCGCACTGTCTCACCACCGCTTCATGCTTGTGTCACCACTACCGCCTGTGCTCATGCCACCACTTCTCTAGCATCCGCTTGCGCCACCGTGCTACCACCACTCCTGCACCTGCACTTCTCAATTTGTGCCTCGTACTCTGCTCACACATTCTCTACAATCAACATCGCCACTGACACCACTGACTTGCACTTCATCTAATGCTACCATCTGGCATCTTCAATACCATTCACTCAGTGTTCAACAATTGCCCTGCACCTGGGTACCTGCCTCGCACTCCACTGTCGTTATGCCACTGCTCCTCGTGAGCCCGCCACTCATCACCATTTGCATTTATGCTCTATTTGCATATCATTACCGCTTGCATTTCCATTACTGTTTGTGTTATTTATTAGTGTTTTTTAAGTTTATGTTTGCGCTTGCGTTTCCATTATCGTTTGTGTTATCATTTCTGTTTGCTTCACCATGTGCGTTACTCTTTGCATTTGTGCTTACATTTGCATTACCATTAGTGTTGCTGTTTCCTTTTGCATCACCTTTGGTGTTACCATTTGCATTACTGATACTGTTTGTGTTTCTGATACCATTTTCATTGGCATTTTTGTTTGTGTTACCGTGTACATAACATACTAACATAACATACTAATTGCCAGCAGATTAGGTCTTACGGTCTATCGAGTCTGCTCGAACCTCAGATCCCTAGTTGGGTACTGAGGCCCTCTCCCCGTGTTTCAGAAACCTCTATCATCCATCCCACTCTCCTGGTCCAGGCCATCATCTGATACATCCGCTTTCGTATCTGTCCCACTCCTCTTAAGGCACTCCACTATGGATCTCTGAACCAGCTCACCAGGCAGTGCATTACAAGGATCCACCACCTCTCAGTGAAAAACCTCCTCCCCTTTTTCCCCTCTCACTCTTCCACCTTCCAACTTCAAAAATGCCTTCTGGTGATACCTCCCTGCTTTAGTCTAAATATCCCCTCCGTGTTTACCCTATTTATTCCCTTGAGGTACTTGAAGACCTCAATCATGTCCCCCCTGTTTCTCCTCTCCTCCAATGAAAACAGGCAGAGCTCCTCAAGTTTGTCCTCATACGCCAAACCCTAGTCCTCGTATCATCTTAGTTGCCCTCCTCTGTACTATCTCCAGGAGCTGTATGTCCATCTTCAAATGTGGTCTCCAGTACTGTACACAGTACTCAAGGTGTGGTCTAACCAGTCCATTGTACAGCAGTAGAATCACTTCCCTGCTCCTAGAGGTGATCCCCCATACGATGCATCCCAACATCCTGTTTGCTTTGCTAGCTGCTCTCCTGCACTGCTCAGAGTTATTCATACATGCATCCACCATGACCCCTAGGTCTTTTTCCCCTGTTGAGGCTTCCAGCTCCTCCCCTCCCAGGATGTACCTGTGTTCAGGGTTTCCCTGCCCCGTGTATGTTACCGTTTGCATTTGTATTTGCGCTTGCATTTGTATTTCCATTTGTGTTACCGTTACCATTTGCATTTTCATTGCCATTTGCATTACCATCTGTGTTTGTGTTCACGTTTGCGCTTGTGTTTCTGTTACTATTTGCGTTACCATTTGTGTCTGCTTTTGCACTTGCATTACCGTTTGTGTGACTGTTTCCTTTGCATCACTATTCGAGCTACCTACTTCTGCTAGTGCTTGCATTACCATTTGCATTTTCGTACTGCTTGCATGACCATTTGCATGTGCATTTCGTACCTATTACTGTTCTTATTACTGTTACCATTACCATTAGTATTGGCATTACTGTTAGCTTTAACATTCCCATTAGGATTACCGTTACCATTACTGTTAGCATTACCATTACTGTTAGGGTCATTACACACAAAGGGGAAGCATGGTGGGTCCCGTGCTCCCACCAGCACATACCATTCACTATTTATAGTGCACATTCTCAAAAAGAATGGGGAAATTCATGGCAAAAAAAATCCATTTAATGCATCAGTTTGGGTTATTCCACAGTGACAAAAGTGAGGAAATTCAGTGTTAGGGTTGCCACCCCTTGTACCCTATGCCCACCCGTCCCCCACCAACAGGCATCAGGGTGTGCATTGAGGTCATTGAGCCTAACTCTCACCTCAATCCATGTGTAAATAAGCTGAGGTGGTGCAGTATAGGAGAATGGGGTAGAGTTAGGCCCAATGACCCCAATGCACACCCGGATGCCTGTTGGTGGGGTGGCGTGGAATGGCATGCAAGGGTGGCAACCCTAACATCAATTTCCTCACTTTTGTCACTGTGAAACAGACCTAATTGATACATTAAACTGAATTTTTGCCATGAATATCTATATATATATATATATATATATATATATATATATATATATATATATATATATATATATATATATATATATATATTTTTATAAGATGGGTTACCTTAGGCAATATAAGCAACTAGTCAGAAGCTGTCAGGTGAGCATAGATTAAATTCTATATGTTTTTGTCCTTGCCCTACACAGTGGAGGGATCTCCAGAGTGTCTATTCTTAGTTGTACTCAGCAGCCATTTTAAATGTAGTTAGATAGGAGTCAGGATAGCATCTCAGTTAAACAGTATGGAGATAAATTTCTAGATGTTCGGACAATCAAGCGCTCAGCAGTGGCTGACACAAAGTTCCCTAACAGACAATCAGCCCCCTGAGAAGTGCAGAGTGGTAACTTATCACTGATGACTCCCATTGCAACTCTGCTGCAAATAATGATGCAAAGATTGCAGACAGGGACACATGCAGTAGTCACTGTGGCACAGATACTGTTCTCAGAGAAGAAGAGTCCTCTTTCCTATCCCACTGGTTGCTCAAAGAGCAGGCTGTAAAGGACAGAGGTGCTGGTCACCAAACTGCTGTGCAGTGCAAAGCATCATCAGTATATCCCTGTGACGTACTGATGATGTGCACTGCACAATGGAAGATGACAGTAAGGTGCAGCCACTGTATGGAAGAACCACCCAATGCAAATGGGAAGCAGCATATCTACAGCAGTGAACAGGTACTTTCTGGCAGCACATGCATTGACAAAAATGCAAAATCACTGTTGTTCATAGAAAACATGTTGCATTCTAATACAGCCTTTGTAGAAGATGTGTTAGTAGACTATCTTCACTACACTGTCGATTTTTTACACAGTAGGTTGACTCACATGGAAATGCTATGAAATGCATGCCTTCCGTTCAGTATGTGTCACTTGGAGTAGCTGTTGCCATAGCTCTGCTTATACGTACTGCACATACTAGCAACATTTCTAGATCTGCACAACTGTGAACAGAGCTATCCTCCTAACATATGTAATGACAGTATAAGTGTATGCACATTTATATTCATTAGCCTTTACACTCTGAGTTGCTGTGAAAAAAAAACAGGCAACTCACCACCACATATGCCACTGACACTACAAATAATTTATTAAGAAAACATTTTATCGCTGGACCAGAAACACATCAGGTGAGCACTTTTGAGCAATAAAATGTTATCTTAACAAATTGGCATATTGTTGGTGAGTTGCCTTTCTTTTTGTTTTCATGTTTGACCTTGGCAGAGAACCACAGCCTTGTGTGGGCTTCTCTGTTACACACTCTGAGTTGCTGTAGTAGAGTGGTACAAGATTCAGCACCAACATTGTGTAGTTCTAGTTTAATACACAGCTAACAAAGATGCATAGAACTAAGCAATCTCAGTCATGCAACATAGCAGCATGCTTGTATCTTCTGTAGGCAGTACTGCAGGTACTGTGGAACATTTTTCAGAAAGACAGTCTTACAGGATTTAGGACACTGTCCTACATGCTGGGACATTGGAGATCTTAGGGCTGTGCTCCTGGCAGCATGGGCAGAGATTGCACACCTCAAATTTCATATTCAAGAGGAAATACATTATAAAAACCAGCCGCCATTTCCCCAACATCCAACAGAATAACCTCGACCGCAGAGGGTAGTTGGTCTGGGAGGTTGGCAGGTGGTTAGGAGGGGCAAATTGGGTGCCCATCACTTGGTGATCTCCATCATATTACCTCCAAAAACCATATAAACACTACAAACAGATATCTGCCTCTATCTCCGAAATCAAACAAAGGGGCAGAGGATGCTGTGGAGCAGGACACTGCAGCACAGGAGCTAACACGACAAAACTTGCCCAAATCAGGAACCAAAACAAAAAGCAAAAGGAAATCCAAAACTTCTGATCATAGGATACTCCATGATTCAGGGAGTTGATACTTATCTCCAGCCAGGGGTAATGGTCAGATGTCTCCCAGGTACATCAGTGTGGAGAGACACTGACTGCATTGTTAAAATTGTTCAGGAAGCAGGAGAAAACATTGATGCCCTGGTACACATAGGGAAAAATGATCCCACCAGTCAGTCAGTTGTGGAGACCAAGGAACACCTGACCAGGCTGGGTGACAAATTATCATCCATTTCGTCCAGCATCTCCTTCTCTGAGATTCTGCCAGTCTGGGAGGGTGGGCAGATGGATGGAAGGTCAGAGAAGGGGAGATAGGGGAGCTAAACATGTGGCTCAAGGGCTGGTGCCAGGAAAAAGGACACAGATTTGTAGGGAACTGGCAACAGTTTTGGGAGCTAAAGTTCTTTAAATTTGATGGACTGCATCTGACTAAGGAGGGAGTCAGTGCATTGGAGCAGAAGTTTGACATCTTTGCAGAATATTTAAATTATCAAATGGGGAGAGGGGTGCAGCACCCCATACATCAAATGGGAAGAACACCCCTTCCCCCTCAGCTAGTGGTCAAACAGGGATTCAGCATGTCTGCAGTTCATTTGCATCACCAGGTAAGAAAAAAGGTCCATCTCCCCATATGATGCACGGGGGAAATGCCAGACCTCACCCAACAACTAACACACCAAAATCTGTCCAATGGAAAATAATGTACAAAAATGCTCACTGCCTGGGAAATAAGATCCTGGACATGCAGACAATAATGTCAGAGGATAAACTGGACATAGAGGCAATTAGCGAGACGTGGTTTACCAGTATCCACACTTGGGAGACTTCAGTACCTGGCTATGTACTGTTCAGAAGAGACCGAGGTGCAAAAAGGGGGGATGGAGTGGCCCTGTATGTCAATGAAAATATCAAAGCTACAGAAATTCAGAATACACATAAGGAGCCAGAAGAACTGTGGGTCACCCTGGAAACCAGAAATGGGACAGCCATAAGAACTGGGGTTGTCTACAGGCCCCCAGACCAGGGGGAGGATGTAGATACATTACTGTTAGAAGATATACAAAATATGACAGCTAAAGAGGAGGTTCTGATAATAGGAGACTTCAACATGCTGGATACAAATTGGTCAATACCAGCAGGAACATCTGCCAGAACTAGACACATGGTGGATTCCCTGCAGGGGGAGGGCCTCAAACAACTGGTACAACAACCCACAAGTGACAGGGCTATCCTAGATCTAGTACTGACTAACAGTGATGGGATCACAAATCTCCAGGTAGAAGGTCACCTGGGGGCCAGTGACCATCACATGGTATGGTTCAATTTGGCCACTACAACTAAATCATCCCATTCTAAGGCAAAAATATGGGACTTCAGAGGAGCTGACTTTGATAAGATGGCCAACAGAGTTAAGCTAGCCCTGGCAAAAAGAAACACAGGTGAGGGGGCACAGGCAAAGTGGGCAAACATTAAGGATGCAATACTTGAAGCAACATCCCATTGTGTTAGACAGAAAAGGAAGTGCAAAAGAAGAAGGAAACCACTTTGGTTCTCAAATACAGTAGCAGAAAAGATCAGAGCCAAAAGGCTGACCTTCAGGAAACATAAGGGAACACAGCGGGATGAAGATAGGGAGGCATACCAAACTGCCCTAAGGGAAGCTTGGAAGGCAGTAAGGCAGGCAAAGTCCCAAACTGAGGAAACACTAGTACAAACAGTAAAAGAAGGTGACAAGACTTGCTATAGATGCATTAGTGAAAGGAGAAGTCCAGAGGGGGTATTGCTAAGCTCAAAGGAGAAAAGGGTGTGTGTGGAGGAGGAACCTGTTAAAGCATCTATCCTAAATAGATACTTTTGCTCAGCATTTATTGAAGAGAAGGTAGGGTAGGGTAGGGACCACAGCTCAACACCATGGACACAGGGGGGAGGGAGGTGAGCACTACTCCCTTCACAAAAGAAAGGGTCCTACAAGAGCTCACTAAGCTCAGGGTGGACAAGGCAATGGGACCTGATGGCATACATCCCAGGGTACTAGAGGAGCTAAGGGTGGAACTAGCAGAGCCATTAGCAGAACTGTTTAGTGAGTCTCTGAGCATGGGAGAGGTCCCAGAAGACTGGAGAAGGGTTCATGTGATCCCGCTCCACAAGAGTGGTAGCAGGGAGGAGGCAGAAAACTACAGACCAGTCAGTCTTACCTCAGTAGCAGGCAAGATTATGGAGGCACTCCTTAAGGAAAGGATAGTGTAACACCTGGAATCCACAGGGTCACAGGATCCAAGACAGCATGGGTTTACAAAAGGAAGGTCCTGTCAAACTAATATCATAGATTTCTTTGACTGGGTAACCAGAGTGGTGGACCAAGGGGGAGCAGTTGATGTCACCTACCTTGACTTCAGCAAAGCTTTCAACACTGCTCCACATAGAAGATTGATAAACAAGCTGGGTAGGCTCAGGGTGGGTCAGAAGTTGGTTAACTGGGTGGCAAACTGGTTGACGGGCAGAAAACAGAGAGTGGTGGTAAATGGTATGCAGTCAGGAGAGATGCAAGTCACAAGTGGGTACCTCAGGGATCAGTTCTGGGGCCAGTCCTCTTCAATATCTTCATCAGTGACATTGCAGATGGACTACACGGTAAGACTTGTCTGTTTGCAGATGACACCAAGATCTGCAACAGAGTAGATGATCCAGATGGGTTGGGCAGAATGAGAAGAGATCTGGATAAACTAGCAAAATGGTCGGAAGAGTGGCAACTGGGATTTAATGCAAAGAAGTGCAAGATCATGCACATAGGGAAGAGAAACCCTGAAGCCACCTATAGGCTGGGAGTGGAGTTGCTGGCAGTCACAAAGGAAGAAAGAGACTTAGGCATCATCATCACCGATGACCTGAAATCATCCAACCAGACCTCTAAAGCAGTAGGTAAGGCTAGGGGGATGTTAGGGTGTATTAGTTGGGGTATCACAAGTCGTAAGAGGGAGGTAATAATCCCTCTTTACAAGACACTGGTTAGGCCCCATCTGGAGTACTGTGTACAATACTGGAGTCCACACCTTCACAAAGACATTAACCAAATTGAGGCAGTCCAGACAAGGGCAACCAAAATGGTGCAGGGACTGCATCAGAAGACACATGAGAACAGGTTAATGGAGCGCAATATGTATACCCTTGAGCAAAGAAGGGAGAGAGGTGATATGATCGAAACATTCAAACACCTTAAGGGCATTAACAAGGTGAAAGAGTATAACATGTTTCAATATAAGAAAAATAGCAGGACAAGAGGACACAGCATGAAATTAGAAGAAGGCTGATTAAGGGGTAATGTGAGGAAGTTCTTTTTCACAGAAAGGATGGTGGATGCATGGAACGGCCTACCTCAGGAAGTGGTGGCTATGAATACAGTGCAGGGCTTCAAACAGGCATGGGATAGGCATAAGGGAGCAATATAGACGAGTATGAATAGATAGACCACTGACAGCAAAGAATGATGGCACATTTATAAGGTAGAAACAAAATGAGCAGACTGGATGGGCCTTGCTGTCCTTATCTGCCATCAACTTCTGTGTTTCTATGTTTCCATGTAAACCACAGAAACTATATAAAAAACTCCTTGGTTAACCTTCAGCATGCATCTAAAGAAACATAAGGTATATTTTCTAATGGATTACTTTACAGAGCAGAAGGATAATATGGCTTTTGAGCAGCAAAATAAGAAGCATATCTTATTTTTGAGGGATGCTGTGCTATGGAGAGGTAACCCATGTTATAAGCACAATAACCCACTCCAGGGTGTGGGGTTATAGGCATTTATGAAATGGCTTGTCAATTTCAAGGCATCTCACTGGATGCCAGGTGTGTTTTAAAGTTTCTAACACACAAAAGCTAGGTCATGCCAGCTGGGCACTGATCCCAGTAGAATACCAACATAGAATGTTAAAAGTAAAGTCAGCCATCTTGTTTAATGCCATCACTAAGCAAGAATAGTCAGAAGTAATAAAATTACAACCCACCATGTCTGACACAAATTTTGAAATAAGTTTTACTGAGGAAGACCTACTTCTGTTCCTCGATCCTCAGCACGAGCCAATAGAGCAAGAAATAGTTAAAATCCACAAGACATCCAGTGCTGCCAACCGCTGACTAGCGAGCAGAATGTGAGTAAATGTTTTGAAACATTAAGCATCGATCAGCTAGACAGCCTCATTTCGCCTCCTGGCCGTGTGTTAAAGTGTCTAACACACACCCTGCTGTGTCTTATTGCTTACTTAGTCCATGCCTGGGGCGCTGTGAGGACACTTGGCCTGCAGCCTCATGCCTCACAACATACCCTAGGTGTGGATTAAATGCCTGTAACACCACACCATGTCATGTGTTTTTATATATATATATATATATATATATATATCTGTATCTATATCTATATATTCATGGCAAAAAACTCCGTTTAATGCATCAGTTAGGGTTGTTCCACAGCGACAAAGTGAGGAAATTCTGTTAGGGTGGAAAACCCTAACTCCGACCCCCCCAGCACCACACAGGACACAGACACACACACACACATTCAAGTATGGGGGAGGACCAAGTCATCAACCAATGACAGACATCCACCAGCAGGTGACAGAAATAACAAACAATTGTCTAAATGTACTACGAGACATCCCCACCCACCTGACCAGGTACTGCATGCTCAGTGGAGATCAACAGCAAAACTGAGGCCATGTACACCAAACGTACACATCCCTGATTGCAGCTGCACACAACGTACCACACTTAGTAGTTGCATGGCCTTACCTACCGATGCCCCACACCACACCACACCACTTGTGGTGGGCCACCTGAGCAATAGAGTTAAGCAAAACCAAGGAGTTGTACAGGTATAATATCTCTGATTATAACAAGGGTTTGAGAAACACAGCTTTCTAATTGACTGTAAACATTGTAACAGCCTTATGTTTAGTTTTTTGTAACATACATGTAGAGCCTAACCATATGATGAACATGGTTAAATGTTGTTTAAGAAACAGTTTTATTATGATAGCAATAAGCCACTGTCAGGTATTATGTCAATGGTCAGTTTATCACTGTCTAGCGACATGTGGCACTCGGATATGCCTCATTCAACATTAAACCCCTCACAGGGTGATTAACAGACCATTTAACATAACTGTTGGTCATGCCTTATTGCTTAATTGTCTTTATAAGTAGATACTCTCCTCTGCTAGGCACTGCAGCAGCTTTGCAACACAGTGTCCCACCCAGTTACACCATACACTGTCTAGTTGCTGGAGAATGGCTGTGAATATGAACTCATGAAGATGAACAGTGTAACTTGATAATGACAGTCATTGAAACTCTAGTGTGATTATAACTGACAGACTCAGTGATAGAGGATAACCCCTGCTGTCCTACATTTACCCCATTATGAGTTAAATCAATACTAAAAGACATTCTGTTTATATCTACACCATACCTACCTCATTCCTGTTGTAGCAGAATTAACATAGTTATCACTTTGATAGCATCAGTGACAGAAGTGTGGCAAACCCAAACACTAGGCATACAGCCTGAGTATGAAACAACTGTTACAAAAATCACACTGTGTCCATAAGTGCCATAGATCACTCATTGCAACAATAGCAAATCTATTACTATTTGAATAAGTTAGTTATCACAGATGCAATGAGATTGTCTTTATCAGGTACAACATACTCAGTAAGTGCCTACAGGAAAATCTATCCGATATAAATGTTCGATACAGGTACATCATTGTTGGCTCAGTAGTGCTATGACATTGAGAAGTTGCTTGGCCTGATCCATGCAATTACAATCTTTCTTACAAAGAATACTTACTGCATCTTTAATATTGAGACACACTGAAGGTCTATGTATGTACATCAGCAGTACACCTTCATCAGTAAGAATGCATGTGATATCGGCAGAGCCAATTTCACAGCGTTGAACAGGCAATGCTTTTCCATACGCTTACATCAGCCTCTATGTTGACTAAACCATTGCAGTAAATGTAGTACTATGTAAATCACCTACTAAATGTATCACTAATTTTATCTTGAGCATGCTAGTGTCTTGTAGTTAATTTATGTGCTTCTCTTAATTAATGTATACTCAGTAGTGTTAAAACCTTTCTACAACTGTCATCATGCACCTTCAGCATTTATATTGAATAACGGCACAGTACCAGCTGTGGTGTGGTGTGGTGTGGGGCATTGGTAGGTAAGGCCATGCAACTACTAAGTGTGGTACGTTGTGTGCAGCTGCAATCAGGGATGTGTACATTTGGTGTACATGGCCTCAGTTTTGCTGTTGATCTCCACTGAGCATGCAGTACCTGGTCAGGTGGGTGGGGATGTCTCGTAGTACATTTAGACAATTGTTTGTTATTTCTGTCACCTGCTGGTGGATGTCTGTCATTGGTTGTGTTGACTTGGTCCTCCCCCATACTTGAATGTGTGTGTGTGTGTCTGTGTCTGTGTGGTGCTGGGGGGGTGAATTCGGAGTTAGGGTTTTCAACCCTAACAGCGAATTTCCTCACTTTTGTCACTGTGGAACAACCCTAACTGATGCATTAAACGGAGTTTTTTGCCATGAATATCCTGTCTTTTTCAGAAGTATCACTCAGCATACTCCATGATTTATAGTCCTAAGAATAGTGCATATACATATAAAACAATGTTTCAGTATCAGAAATATTTCTACTGTTGTGGTTGCACTTACTGTCATTCTCTTAATTACTTTATTAATTGTCACTTGTCATTCTCGTTCCATGTAGTAGTTTAAATGTTAAAGTGTCTTAATCATTTTGTTTGTGATCACATATGTAACTTTAAAATGTGCATAACTAAAAGACAATATGACATGAGATGGACACTATTAGTTCATGTACTAAACAAATGGATATGCTACTATAGTAACTTGAGATTTCAAAGAGTGCTTCCACTATCAACTGAGGTCGTATCATCAATCATGTGAACAGCAGTGGAAGAGGTTTGTTGTACTGAATACATATACTGGACCACCAGGGCTATTGTCTGGGAGGTTTACTGCTTACATCCCAAGAACGGGAGTTTCTGCACTGCACCACCAGGGTATGTTCAGAGGGGTTACTGCTTACATCCCAGGAACGGAGTTTTGCCCCACTAGACCACCAGGCTTACGCTCGGGGTCAGCTTTACTGTTTACATCCTGTGAATGGGACTTTCAGTCCACTACACCACCAGGGCTATGTTCGGGCAGGAGGGCTGGTTGGCTCACACTGATACACCTTGAAATCAGCTCTCAGTACACTGGACCACCAGGTATGTATTCACAGGAGGGCTGTTTTAAACTAGAGCAGCCCGTGGTCAGGCTTCCGGGGTAGAACATTTCTGCTGTTGCCCACAATAGGCCCAGTGGTGGGGTGGTGTTGGGAATTGTCACTCTTTTGACCATGATTAGGCTGCACGACAGGATATGGAGTGGCTTGGGGGCCAGTGACAGCTGTCACGTGCTGTGTCGTCCCATGCAATTCAGCAGTTTACCTGTGCATGATTGTTGACTTGAGCATTTTTTTGGCCTGAAAGTTGTGCAGGCGCAGGTTCCAGGTTGCGGCTTCACAACTCTACACAGCCTTGCTGAATGTCAGGCTGTGCACTTAGTCCATGGTTCGTCCCCCCTGCAGTTCATTATGCATTGATTTGCATTGCACTGTTACTCAGCATGTCTTCTGTGGTGGAACTGCCTCCTGCTGAATATCGCAGAATGGAGCAAGTCTTCACTTGCACAGGCACTACCCTTTTACACATGTTGCAACCCTTTTGAATATCTTGTCCATTAAACTATAATACTAATAGAAGGAAGGCATTTGTCACACAGAGACTGGTGGGCCCTTGGAATGAGGTCCCCTTGTCACTTATTTGTCCTAAATCAAAGATGCTTTTTAAAACTCAGCTGTATAGGAATTGTTATGAAGGAAGCTAACATGACTACATAAGAGATATTGGCTGGGAACAGCTATGGCCTATTCTTTACTGTCTGGCCTCCTCCACTCCCTTGAAAATTTCTATGAACCTTTCTATTAACTATCTTTATATTACGGATAACAATACTGCCACATATACCCAATGTTAATATGATATGGTTATGACAATTGTCCCAAAAATGTTGCGGCTTGAATGTCACACTTTATCTCTTGAATATGAATAAGACACCAAACACAAGAGAGTATAGTTGTAGTTATTTAGTATAAAAATATTGTCAATATAAAAAATGACAAACAAAAATATATTTTTTATACATAAAAAAATAGATTTTTATAAAAGAATATATACATACACCGAAAAAAAAGGTGTGTATTACTTCATACACATTTTATAAATAAAATACAAAAATCTTTTTTTAAAATATTTATAAAAACATAAAAAAATATTTTCTATGCGTATTTTTATACAGTCCAAGACTTGCGAGAGGTGTGTGCACTGCATCAGGCAATCCAGGCTGTAAGCTGGATGCAATGTGGAGGCGCAAAAGAAGTAGAAGCTGTTGCCGTTGGGAGATGACACCGACCTCTATGAAGGGTGGCCAGTCTCACCCAGGAAGCTGCAGGAACAGTTGGTAGCTGTGGAGGTGAAGCACTGCTATGTGCAACAGCACCATCACCCACTGCTCACGACCAGCTCAAGGGCGAGGTTCAGATCTGCTGCTGTGCATCCAAGAGAGACTGGATTTTGTCCAGCCTCTCAAGGATGCCAGCGTTCTCTCCGCAGACCGCAACCCTGCGCAGTGAGCCGGCTGTAGCAGCGGCAATGGCCTGTGCATCTTCTATGAGTCGCTGGCCACAAAGATAAAGAAAAACAGTTATGGTGAATATATAACACAAATTCAACAATTACAACTGTAAACTATTTCACTTCAAATATTTCTTATCTAATACAATATCAGAAATGCATTCATTTTAAAGTAATGATAATACTTTAAACTATGATGCAACACTATTCATTATACAATGTGGTAAATCCAATATGCAGAATCCTGCATCCTGAGTGGTTGGCTGGCACAATGACCACCATGATGAATCCTCCAGTGTACCCAGTGGAAGAAGTGCCAGCCAACCTTATACCGTGCTAATCCGGTCACATTCACTTCAAACAAAACTGCTGCGCTTTGTCCCGTTGCCAGTTCGCTAAAACACCACAGACATTTTTTAGCTAAATGACCTCCTCTTTCGAACTGTAGGGACCTCAGTGAGTTAGAACGCAGTTAAAAAACGTAAAAAAACAACATTCTGCATTGTATTATAAAAATTTATCCTCTCGACGGTGTGTACACTGGAGGATTTAACACCATTGGTGTGATTTAGTCACTCGGCTGTGACTGTGACCTAATCACACCAGCTGTGTTAAATCCTCCAGTGTACTCTACTCCTGAGGGATAAATTGCTTAAATATCTAATTTGTCTCTCTGTCATACTTGACTATCTATATTATCTAATAAGCTCACAACATAAAAAATGTATAGTTAGCTGTGGCTATAGTGCTACTCTTAGATTTTCTTTTCACTACCAGAACTATTCTGTATATCATACTTTAGCATTATTTACACTATTATGCCATAGAGTGGAAATACATCCTCATCAAGTGTGAGAATGTTTACTTCACCATGTCTGCCTATAATGTGTAGTCATGTATTCAGGTGAAATTAAAGTACCTTTGACAGTAGCAGTATTATAAAATTCTTTTCATGCGATACTTATCATGATAAGTTTAATGATATTCTTAAATTGGACAGCTTTTCACCCTTGTTTCAAGATCTCTAGCACAGATCAAGTACTTCAAATAAATAAGTCACTAATATAAGATGCGATGCAAACCATGCCAGATATCGAGTCAAGTTCTCAGCAGAGTTGTGCAGGCGCAACCCCAAAGCTGTGCCTCTGCAGAAGTTTGAGAAAAAAAAAGGATCAATTTCAGTGCTAACTACAAGTGAGTTGCAGCTATTGCAGGACGCAACACAGGAGCTGGCACCTGTGCATGCCCTCAACACTCTGGCTTTCTCATTCGCTTGAACTGTTTGTTCCCAAAATGTTATATTGCTTCTCTAAATGTTGAAAGAATAGAAAACCGTGTAACACTTAATCTAATTTACAATTAGAAGCCCACAACACTGTAAAAATGTTTGCATTTAAGTTCATAAAGTCCTCAATTTATTAAATTAATATATTTACAGTTCTGCAACGAATGAATTTCACTGACAAAAGTTGTTGAGAACAGTGACAGTGTGTGTGTGTGTGTGTGGTGGGGGCAGCTTTCTGAGACAGCTTGTCATTAATGAGCCAATATCTCTCACTAAATGACAGAAAAAAAAATAGATGACTTTAAATTTATTTAGATGTTTTTAGCCAATGAGTAACCTGCATGGGCAGAGGGATACTTGAGTGGGTGAGAGGGTACTGGGGCTGATATTTTTATTTGCTGGCATATATTGAAAGTTAATGTACACCCTTCAAAGGGCACTAGCCAATCAGATGCAGGAAACAATACCCCATTTTCTAAGTGTAGTGAGACAACTTCCAAGTGTTATTTAGAAACGCATGATCATTCATAGGGTGAACGCTAAACAGTCCCAGCATTACCTTCATTATTAGTTATCGACATTCCCTCAGTTCATCATCACCTTTAAAAACGTACACATATGCCAGTGCACTGAACAGCATCGCACTACATTGTGCCAGGTAAGCATTAGGCTGGCAGGGGCTGAAGACATACACTGCATATGTATTCACTTTTACTGCGTAAAACGGCTCATGAACACTATAAGGCACACTTTTAAACTTGTCTATTGAGAAAAAACAATTAAACATTATTGTACACTTATGCAGTGCACCATTTTATGTAACTACAATATCCTTCCACCATGTTTGTGTTTTGGGGTTGTTGGATCTGGTGATCAATGCATTCCCACCTTTACAAGGTCACATCACACGTAAAGTAAGTTATGTAAACAGTGATTCGCCCACCCACAGCAAACAAAATAAAGTGGTGCTACAGCACACCGAAGTTTCCTTGTCACACCCCAAACTATTTTACATTAGCAGTGAGTATCCACTGACAGCACTCTCTCATCATACAGTAGGACTGCAATGTGTAATTCTCAACAGGAGCATTGATCACTACAGAACGTTGACAACCCTATGGTACTCTCAAGGATGCACATAATATCGTTAACAGATTTTCACTCACGTGGTGGCTGGCGCCAGCCTCCTGCTTCACCTCCACACGCCCACAACAGCAGCTTCACCAGGCTCTATTAAAGGAAACAAGAAAAAAATGATCACATTGATGAAATATGAAGGTCAAATTGTTTTGTTAAAACATCAATTTCTTCAATAACGATTTTCAGAAACATTACTCACAAATATATTGTATTCAGTGCAGAACAAGTAGTGCCTGACCATGGATCACAATACTTATAATATTGGTTATAATGCATGGTTGAGACACACATGAACATCATAAAACATTACATGTATGTTCACCATATACATGCAGTATACCTAATAATATGAGACTGTTCCTTTAATAGTTTAAAAATGTGAGTTATAATAAAAAAAAACACAAACACAACGATAATGTCACTGTTCAGTCAATGACCCTCTAGCTGAATGTAGCAGCCATAGGATGTGTTATTAACCATATGATCTCTACATGGGGTAAAACACATTAACAAACATGTAGATATTGTATTATACATTTATAACTATTACAATAATAAAAATGAAACATTGGCATGATATATATAAATATTGTACTAAATATAATCTAGAGACATATCATTATTCGCACCAGATAATTTATCCGCACACCATTTAATTCCAATCTACACACCACAACGCCATAACAACATTAGAATTTCTTGTTATTTCTAACCAATATGACTAGAGGTTATGTTATCAATCTGTTAATTACTTCTAGGTGTAATGGCACGAGGCATACAGTCGTAGTGCTACATGCCCTCAGGTGATTAACTGACCACACATAACCCCTAGTAGTGCCTTTTGTTGCTATTATAATAACAATGCTTTCTAAATAGTGTTTTACCTTGTTCAGCATATGATTAGGCTGTACATGTATGTAAATCAAAGATGAACATAGGGCTGATACATGTGTATAACCAATCAGAAAGCTGTATTTCTGTGACCCTTCTTATAATACTCATTATGAACTCAAGACAAATGGATGATTCTGATTGGTTGAGAGTCTTTGAAGCCGTGATGATATCTAGCTATGTCATCATGCCTTTCAAAAGTCTCCGCCACCAGCCTCTTCACTCATAGCAAATCATTCTGACGGCAATGGGCAGTCACCTTTCAACCAGCTCTTCACCACTCCGATGGAAAACGTAGTTCAGCAGCAGCACCGAGTGGTCGCCAAACGGGCGGTAGCACACCAAGATAATTTAAAACAATGTCGTTGTTGGCACTTGGTCATTAAACTGCTTACATTTATTAATACAGACAAAGCTGTAATTTTTTTTTAAAGGCAGCGCTGTTAATGCCTTGTGCAGCTTCACGCCTCCCCTACTTGCTCGCTCTTTCAAAATCGTAAGCGCTGCTCCATGCTTGTTTGCTCTTCACTTACTTAACGCTTACATTTGTAACCTCTTCCTGCCTACTTAGTGATATATTGAAACCTTGAGTGCCCCTCATTAGTCAGTCTGCTCTTCACAAACTGTGATCATCCCCATATTCCAATGATTTCTCTACATATGTGGTAGCATTAAATTTTCATATTTTCCTAAAAAAGCACCCACATAAATAGATGTCTCCTGACCACACTATATTTTTTTTTTGGGTGGGGGACAATGCTTCAGCTGCACCTCCTCAACCAAACAACTTAAATTATACTGGGAACACCTGCTGGCCAGAGCCTCCAGGAACTATTTTATTAAAACGCATTCTCCAACACCTCACAAAACACATTTTCATAATGATTGAAAAGATTTTATTTTTTTACCGCTAAAACTTTATTCCTGTTCATATTAGCAGATCAGATTGTGGGTGTGGGGAGAGTATCGATATTGCCTCGGTCGTTGACGACCCAAAAAAGGCCTCATGCTCCAACCACCCGAGGCGGATGATATCCCATGATATACCACACCCGTCATGCATTACAGTTAAATATCGCCCAACAGGGTGTGTCATTTAAGATAACGCTCACGCCTCAGTTGTTGACACTCAGCCTGCGACCTTTGTGGAAAACCAACGAGCTTGACGTTATCCCAGTGTCGCTGGCCACCCTTGTCGAGCATTGTTAGCTAATTGTGCATTGAACTCCTCCAACAAAATTAGCAGTGGAGAATACCTGCCCCCACAACACCACATCTACGCTATGCACACCCATACATTGTCAGATTCATAAAGAATATAATTCCACTACATCTGTTGTAATACCAGTTTGTTATGGTAGTACAGGATCTTTCTGCCATGGTGGCACTGCACAATCATTACAGTTGGTAAACACCTTTTGTAAGTATTTTGGGTGCATATTCAAGATAGTTAACCAAACGCCATGCACCACTGTAGCTCCCCCAAACGTATCCCTGATGCTACACTGCCGTGAAATGCCCGATCTCATCCATAATCAGTTAACAATATTCACAGGGTGTAGAATGTAGTGATAACGCCACACCTCAGGTGGTTAGCACAAGTCCCAGGTCCCGAGCGCGCTCAACAGCCGAGGCGCGTGACGTTATCCCAAACAACACACACCCTGAGCATTATTGCATATACAATGGTTCATTTCATGCAGAAGAAAGACAATTTTAAAGATGTTTTGAAAAAAAAAAAGTAAAATTGTTTTTTTTTGAACAGCAGACTTAAACAATCAAGCAAATAATCAGGATGATTATCCCGCAGATGATCAGCATGCTCATGCTGATCAGCAGGTTCACAGTAAGGCTGAGACTAGACCCGGTGATATTGCATTGATTAACATCAGAGTCCACCCAATACCTGACCAATCACAGTCCAGGATTTTTTCTTGCCATTGTATAATGTTACGTAACTATTAAATGTGTCCCTTCAGCTCAAGAGCAGCAAATGCCCAACTGCAGTCAGTAAGTTTGCAAACTCAACCTTGTTCTGAACATATACGTGTTGTTCTACTGACTGAAATGTCTATTTGTTCATAGTTGCGTAACCCCGCATCTGAAGATAGGCCTGGTGGAGTGGGTGTTACAGGATATGTGCATTCCTCAATTCATCATAGAGTTGCACCGCAGTATTGTTCCCCATGCCTGCAGCCTGTCACGGCACCACACACAATTTTCGCATGGACCAACAGACCTGTATGGTAATATCATGCAAATCACAGCATGACAACATACAAATGTACCTTGCTTGCATCTTGCAATCATGACAATACACATTTCATGTCACATTTCAAATATTGCCCCAGACATACAGCTGTCCAGCTAATTTGCACAACACAATACCTTCCGTATCAAAGCCACAATTTCAATATCACACACTTGTGTCATAAGAAACCCTCTTTTTATTTGAAAACAAGCTCAGGAACTTTGTAATAATAAAGTGTTACCGTCAGACTCAATGACAATGACACCTCAGTGTCTGACGGCCACCTTCCACAGGTTCGCCGCTGTTTGCACTCCCCGCTTGGAGCTGGGGAACGCCTCCGATGTCCTACAATAAATCAAAAAATACATGTTAATGTTAGTGTAAATCAGATGTTATTTTTTAACACTGACAGCAACAGTTGTTAAAATAGTACTTTCATTTTATCACGATGGTATTACTGTATTCAATCTTGAATATATAATGCAAGGAAAAATCTTGGCTCTGATTGGTCAGTCTTTGGCTGACCCGTGATGTTAATCAGTACAAGATAACAGCTGTGATGTTAATCAGTACACGATCACGGTGTAGTCTCAGTCTTATGTGAACCTGCTGATCAGCGTGACCATGCTGATCATTTGCCTTTGATTGTTTCATCTGCTCTTAAAAAATTTTTCCACACACAAACATCTTTAAAATAATTTTTTTTTGTCACAATGAAATATTGCATTATACTCAATATCGCCCTCCAGGGTGTGTAGCTGGGGACAACATCACGCCTCATTTGTTGGACACACTCAGACTGTGGCCTCGCGGCCCAACCACCTGAGGCAGTATGACGTTATCACAGCACGACACACCCTGCTGAGTACTATTGTTATTGATACATATGTAGAGACTAGACACAAACAAAACAATGTTCAATACTATTTTCAAAATATTGCTATGATAATACAAATAAGTGACTCTGACTGTATATCTCAATGGTAACTTAATCACTGTGTAACTGATGTAGTACTAGCTGTGCTCATACCACATTACACCAGTAAGCAGTCATTTACACAACATTGAATAATCAATACTGATGTCTCATTGCTTATTTAATGCATGCACAGATCTGGATAACTGCACCATTCTGAATCACCAGCCTCAGCTTCTGAAAATAATTTTGTATTGGTGTTCCAGGGTAATATTCAATAAAATTGTGCTATGGACCAACTTTTCACTATCACCCCAGCGACAGCCACTGTACATGTCGCACTGCAACTTGGCGCCTACCACAAATTGCCAGAGTTGAGCATAAAATTAGCAGTGGCAGAACCATTCGCCATACACAAATTTCAGAAATTCAAAAGCTGGCATGTAAATGAGATAATAGTTTATACAAGACTTAACGTGTTAATTTGTATCTATTTATGGTCCATTTGCATGCCATTAGCATGTAGGTCCATGATGCTCAAGCATTTGCACCTGGCCACCCTACTAAGCAGCAGCTGTTGAGATCGATGCACCTGCAGCCCAATGACACACTCGTCTCTCTGTTTTATATTAACCCTCCCAGACACGTCCTTACACAATCACAGGTGGCAGCAAAGTACGACGCCCCCCACACACACCTACTGACGCCCCATCACGGCAATACAGTAACATCATTCATAAATATGAGGTCATGTGACATTATGGCTGCACGTCCATTGGCTATAGTTCGCATCAATGGTCATGCAGTCATGCCAGGCAGTTATTCTGCAGCCAGTGGGCATCATGCGGGTGGGATGCTGCCACCCACCGCCTACAAAGGAGGAGCAGGGTAGAGGGTTTTGACAGGACTGAGGGGCACTTGGCAGCAGGCTGACTTTTGGGTGTAGTAACTTGACATTCTGCCCACAATCAGACATTGCAACCACTGGACCACCAGAGCCATATTTTGGTTGAAGGGCTCCGACATCTCTGCCCATGATCACGCACTGGAAGTGAAACATGTTCTGGCTATGATTGGGCTTCGGAGATGTGTGAGAAGGAGGTCATATTACTTTTATTGCCCCTCGATCACCATTGTGGAGATCTGTGGGCGGTCGTGAACTTTTATTCATGCAGGCGGGCATCAAGAGATGTGCAGGTGGGTATGTTACTATATGCACACAATGGGGCTGGTGGGGGCACGCAGAACCAACTTCTTCGGTCCAGCCAGAGTGGCAGCTGCTTGTTGTAACTTGCAATACAGCAGCTCACCTGTGGTTTGGTCTCAACTTCTATGTTTTGGGGCTTCAAAGTTGTGCAGCCATATGTTGGCCATTGCATGCAGAACTATCTATTACCCACTGAATATTGTGTTGCAGCTATGCATCGTTCCCCCTCTTAACCATGCATTCATTTCATTAATCTTTTGCACAATCTGTTGTCAATGACATAACTGCCTCCTGCTACATGTGCACAATTGTTAAAGTTGAACTTGCATCTACACAACCCTGTTGCACATCGAGGAACCCTTTTTCAATATGTGGTCCACACTATAAGACGTTTTTCACTAAGACTGAAAACATTCACAACTATGTTGTAAGTTGCTTTTATTTATGCTTTGAGTAAGGCGCCTCGCACTTGGCTTCCCAGCAGCCTCCCAGCCACCTGTGAGCGAGGTAGTACCAGCACGGTTGTCCAGTATCACCTCCTATTCTTAAGTATCGTAGGCGCTTGTCAACAGCTTCCACTTTTTTCAATTGTACACAGACTTATTTTACCTTAGTAATATAAAGGCACCTATTTACACGCCCACATTGCATCCAGCCTGTTGCCACTTCTCATCAAAACCTGAGGATTACTGGGCTCCACGCCTGAGGCGGCAGTGCACACACCTCCTGTAAGTTCCACTGCCTCATGTCACTTTCTGAGTGTTAGTAGTTCTGAAATACAAAACCCAAAAGATGCACATTAGTTCATGTAACAATATTCATCATTTCAAACAAATTTATACAATAGTAATTAAATGACATCAAACACCACTTGTCCTTCAAGATAGCAGAAACACAGATCAGTACCATAATAGAACAAAAAACAGGATACAGCCACTTTGACAGTAAAAGCAACTGCTAGTACACTAACATGTATGCTGTAGTCTCGTGCGTTGAGTAACTGTATCAAACACTACATTGGGATACCATGACATATCCATCTCTACCACAGTGAAATATTCGTATAATATTGTAATGTGCTATTAAACACAGATGAAACACATCACAGAACTGTGTTTTATTGAAGTCGCAACATACATTACTGGTACACAGGCCTTGAAATAACATACTCTGACCAGCTCCTGGACACCTGCTTTTTCATAGATGAAGTGCTTTTACTTTCTTGTATTATGCCTTAGACAGGCAGTTCTGATTTACAACTTTGCCACACATATTAGGCTCCTAGGCCCCAACCACAAGTACTTTATATATAGAAAGGGATGTCAGGACCATAATATGAAGATACAGCACAGGACTCAAATAAGTGGGCACTGACCACTGATATGCACTTCAGTTGTACTAATTGTCACCTGCCACTTAAAAGGCAGCAACTTAAGGGCAGTCCTAGTAGCTCCTCGCAAGTCTGTCCTGTACAGTACATAAATTACATATGCAACAAAGATGTTATGTGGTGAGCCAATTCATCAAGCCGGACGGAAGGGTATTAAATATTTTAACATGGTTCTGAGGCCAAACTCCCTACATGAAACTCATGAGGGCATGTTAGCAAACATAGAATGTCACAGAGTGTGATCTAAATATATCCTTTCATGCTCTAGTGTTCAAGGACGTTTACTAATGTTCATTTGTACACACTACCTGTACCCTGACATTACAATAAATGTAAAACCACATTAATTCACGGCTGCACTTTTTGCCCGTGAAAGGCATACTATGACACGTTAGTGGTATTGTCAAACGATTCTACTGGCAAACATCCTTCAACAGTTAACTAGGTAGAAATATTCTCCTACAACCTGACAAACTTCGAAAAACACTAAAGTATTAGTGCAGCAAACAATTCAGATAAATTGCTTGACACTCTGTTCAGCTATGGCAGCTAGGCTGCTGCATATTTTTAAATCTATTTTTGACCATATTAATATGGTTCTGAAAAGAACCTTTGTGTATACTATCATATTTTCTCAAACAGTCTTACAATCTTAAAGGACTTTCAGGATTCCATCTTTGAAGGGCTCCTAGAAATGACAATTGCCAGCATGCGAGAGTACACACCATCCGGTAGGAATAGCCAATCATTACAGAATTTAATTTGGGTGACATATAGTATGCATTCCATGCATGCGTAAAAGCAGTAATCTGGACATTTATTTTTCATGAGCTCTGTCAATCAGATACATATGATGCTCTGCTTGCCAGACTCTGCGCTCTGTAATATCTGGAAAATATGATAATACAGGCAGGCAACATAGACATAATAGAAGCAAGGTCCAATTTTGCTTCCGGCTACTTAAATCTACCCATCGCTTTAAACCCAAATCATTGCCTCCAAGATGGATTAGCAGTATGTCAGGAGGAGAGTGAGTTCTCAAAATTGTGCATGGTTGGCATAAGATGTTCCTCATCTCATCCCACCACGACCAAACCATTTACATAGCACCGGGAGCTGCAGGTCCCTTCAAAATCACTATGAAGTGCAAACTCAGCTGCTCGTCTTATGTAACTGCTTCCAATTATCCACAAAATCCTTTTCCTATTTTCTGCCATTCTAAGTTTTTTCACCCAGAACTGCACAGAAAGCTGCTAAGAAAGGGACTGTTCACCCTGCAGTGACCAGACAGCACTGAAAATCAAACTGATATTTTCCCTCCTTATTTCAAGCTAGCTTCACAGCATTCAGTCAAAACACACACATTTAAAACAAAAACATTACCTCCTGGTCTGACTTCATGAACCAAAGTAGCTCATGCATTCAGTGTCACTAGACTATGTTTCTGCTAAAATCTCAAACCACTGAGAACTAAACAAAATGCATGCTTTTCATAGGCAGTTTTAAACAATTACAACATCAGAAAGAAGTCTGATTGGTTATGCTTTCAGTCTACAACTCACGTGCACCTTCCTATCTCCCTCCATTTGCAGCTGTATCTGTACAAGTGAGTACTGAACTTCTTTCTTACATTTTAAACTATTTTCTTCAGAAAATAGCATGCTGCTATAATAACAATTAACATCATCAGATTAAACACCCAAACGCTTTTGATTAATGATATGTATGTTCTAATAATTTTTAAATACTAGAAAAATCATGTGAACATAGACTGTACTTACAGTTTAAAACTGATTCTCTCTCTCTGCAATTTTCAAAATGGATCTTTGTTTTCTTCTTCTTCAGTGTTGTCCGTCACTGATTGGTCTCAGAAGTGCCTGACAAATCTTAGTTTCATTGGTAGAGCCATCTGTCACTCAAACAGACTATTGAATGATTTGATAATGAATGTTTCAGCCACTCCCAAGTATTACATTTACTTTGCTTTCGAATGCCGCAGTACATTGCATTGCCCGTTATGCGAAAGTAAGATTTTCGAAAGTGTCGAACTTGACGGTACTTTTGACCATAGTGTCGAATGCACGAAAGAGTACAATTGCGACACTTCGAATGCCGCAGTATTTTTCGACACTTTCGTGCTCAGGTACTTTTCAAGAACTTTCTATATTGACACAGTTTCACATTTTATGGAAAATGACTAATTATCAATTGTAAACACATAATCTGCCTACTATAACTGCCTCAAACTCAGCGCGGTGCAGATATTTAAGATTTACAATGCTTTATACGCACTCATAAACTGTGCTGGTGTACACTCAAGCAAAACACTTATTTGTTGTATTTTTACACTCAAACGGCCTCATATATCCATTGCACAACCCTGCTCATAACATTACACTCTTATATGTTAAATTTCTACAGAATAGTCATTTCACATCGACTCACGTTAACGCAGCACAAACAAAAACACAGCATCATCTAATGTTAGTTACAAATTAAATCTACACTTTTCAGAACGGTTGTTGTTCGACACAACACCCTCCAGACTGGATAGTGTAGGGAAACCAAACCAACCAGAGCGTAATGAGACCCAAGCAACACAGTAGGAGTAAAGGGCTTATAAGATCTGGAAGGTACAGTATTTCATATCAGCCACCCTGAGCGTGTTCTTGCACTTTAGAAAATTACTGTAAAGGAAAAAATGGAGCAAAAAGTATTTTTAAAAATATATATAAAAATACAAATTAGCTTCATAGAACTTTTATGAATAAGTAATCCCTCTGGCTGTTTTGATATATAAACTATTGGACTCCATTATGTGACAGGGCACTTTGTTGGCATACGCACTTTGTGACTCAGTTACTACTGGAGGGTTCTGAATCGGGTTACTGGGTAACCATTCATTGAAGATGTTTTTTTTTGTAAGGTACTCTGTGCCTGCCAGTAGTTTGGGACACACATGATTAGTAAATACAATAGAGGACTTCTGGTATTTCTTTATAGATTTTCTGAATAGGGCCAGGCAACAGTCACAGCACTTTCATAACTAACAGTGGCTATTAATGGAGACATGTCGTAAGTTTTGCCGTATAATGGATTGCCCAGTCTTGACTGACTATGATACACGGCATTTTTCTTAGCTATTTGCTGGTAGATGTCAGTCTTTAGAGGTTTTTGAATGAGTACTGTGCTTCTGTTAGGTTTTCTGTGTGTGTGTGTGTGTGTGTGTGTGTGGTGTGTGTGTGGGGGACATCATGGTCTTGTCCATTCATTTGCTTAGCAAGTGGTACAGAAGATGGCATAGAAAAGTTGAAGACCCTGGGTTGGCTACAAATACACAAGTAACGCAGCACCTCAATACTCAACTTTTTTTTTTATGGCTATCTATTGAGAAATACCAACCACTGACATTGGTATCACAGCCAATCAGAAGGTTAGGATTTTCAGACCCATTTTCAAAATCAAAATACTAAACTCTGAACTGATATGTATGACACACAAAGTTAGTAGTGTACCTGTGGAACTGAAATGCGTATGTTTGTAAATCAGAAATATTTAGAATTTACACACATTTTGAACATTGAATTTATCTGTTCAGAAAGCATCACACCTAATTCTCACACTGTCTTCCACACAGTTATTTCTGCAAGAAAACTTCATCATTGCACAGCACATATAGAGAAAACATTCTTTTGGCATGTTGTGAAAATCACAGCTCGAATAACAATACACACCAGCACAAGAAACACATATGTTACTACAATGCAGCATCAACATTGAAATATCGCTAACATGCAAACGTAGCTACCAATTCTGCACACACACACACACAGTGACACAAACAGCAATAGAGGCATATCCTCCACATTATTGTAAATATACAATTGTGATACATTTAATAATGCACACTGTCACTCTGAATTTCTTGCTCCACCATATACTTCATCATCAACCTGACTATCATAACCACGCCACACAGCATTAAACACATATTAGCACACAGATAAAAATACCATCCATCATAATCGTAAGAACACACTGAAGAAAAAAACATGCAAATCTCCACAAAATATTGAGAATGTTAAAATTTCTGATGTTAGATAGCAGCTGTTAATGACATTCATAACAGCTATCATTTATTTCTTTCACCAAATTGTTAACATTCTTAACATGATATTGTAGTAATACACATTACTATAAGAAATGTGCTGAATCATATTCTAAAACTTTTTTTTTCTTTTTACAGGTGCCTGATACTTCTGTAAGATTTCTCTACTGTGACTGTCAACTAGAGTACCTGAAATGCCAACTCAAATACAGACGAGGTGTATCTCAAAACGAGATGTGCATAATAGTACTACACTGTTGTATAAGGGCAACAAACTAAAAAGTAAAGTTACCCAAAAAATGAGAATCGAGAGAGAGCATTATTGCAACAGTGACTCCTACATCAAGTCACTGCACAAAGAAACAAAAATCCATAAAAAAGAAACAGAAATGTATAATAGCACAATGTTGTGTCGATCTGTAAGACGTAAACACAACTATCTTTGAGTGTAACCATCAAGAGATGCTCAAATCAATAACGTAATGAAAATTGTGACTTATAACTTAGAAGAAAGCATTTTCGATCACTAAAAAGTATAGTGGATCGAAGACTTATTACTGTTGTGGTAATGGGCATAAGTCAGCAAACAGATCAAGAGTCACCTTTCTCTGATGAATTTACGTCCTGAAAGTACAAACATTTGTCAACAGAGCACTGTTTGTACTCAAAAGATTGTGGTAAGATGTCTCATGTCATTGAACAATTCAGGAAACTTGTATATAGCATAAAAAAGGCGTTTTGACAGTATCCTTGTTTGACTGTTGACAACTTCTGCCATGTCTTCACAGGACAGTGGATGCACACACAGCACTCAGAAGCATATTTCTGGGAAGAGTCTTATCATGACTTTACTTAAACAACAGACATTCAATATCGATGAGTCCGGCAAACTTACAAATGTCCTCAGTATCTCTGATGACAATCAATTAGATACTGATGATGACTGTGGTCCAACCATAGTCTTGAATAAACGGCACTGCCTTACATGGTCATGTGATGCTACCTGCAACCGTAGGCAATCATCATTTCAAAAAGTAGAACAGTTTGTTAACCTATTCATAGTAACAGATCGAAAAGATAGACATAAGCTATTTACTGAAATCGATCATTGTGAAATACGCCCATTTACTGGACTCATGGGTCACTCACTTGCATGTCTCGATAGTGGTGTTTGTGATGGTTTTTTTCACAACATGCGGATGCTCGCAGTGCATCACACAGGCATGCGAAACTTTGTCTACAGAGTATATGAAGTACAGCGAGCTGTGCATCAGTACACTTGTTTAAATGACTTATTGCAGTCAGGTGACATGCACGGTGCCATCACTTTCATGAAAAAAGTGCAACACATTCCCTTCTGAGCCAAACAGGAATTTCCAGTGTCACACTTCAACAGAAAAATCTGTTTCGGTGTTACAAAAACGACATTCTGAAACAGTATGGAAAGGAATTGCTAAGTTTGAGATAGCAAGTATCCAAGTTTGATTCTGTATGTGTCATCGACCGTTTGTGCTACATAAAACAAACTGTCACAGTAAACCTAGAAACCTGGTCATCTACAATGACATGTGGTTGCGCCTCACAGCATTCTTGCTTCGAAATCTGACTTTCATCCACAACAAACCATTGTACTATGCAAACACTGTTTTTCAAAACTGAAGTACAACACTTTGCCAGCAAGGTCAGTGCTAAACAACATGGAAACAGATGTCACACCAACTGAGATTTCCAACATTGAATATGTTTGAACGTTATCTGTTCAGACTATGAAACCATTCCAAATGATTCTACGCCTGGAACACAAAGACACGCAAGATTCCACAGAAGAGCTAGTTAGACTCTAAAGGGTTCTGTGATGTATCTACTTCCTCTACGAGAATGTTCAAGCTATCTCAACAGAAAATAGCTTGGTCATTCTAGTAAATGAGCGTGCCTACAAGGCCAAGGTCATCTGGCAAGATATTGTCAACCTGCAAAGGTAAAGCTTGCTCTAGCTTACTTAAAGAGCAACAATTCCTTCTATATAGACCTTGACATAGATCAAATGGCCAGCCTCTCTGTGCAAAATGATCTATTAGAAACAAGGTAAGCCAATCATTGAGAAAGTCACTACACAGACAAGTGACAATGTGTATGAACAGTACAACCAATTCACCCTACATGGTAGAGATCCATTAGGAGACAACACATGATCTCTATCAAATGAAGCAGGTGGAAGGTGAGCCTGTCAGCATTTGGGACACAACATTAGAAGCATGCTGCTTCCCAGACCTATTTCAAAACGGGTCAGGTGGACGCCTGGATATGAAAAGAAATCTGGTACAGGGTGCTGAGTACCGCACCAGCCGTATCCTGAGCAAAGATGGCAAATTCAGACGTAACATTCAGTACCTGTTCCATCTGCTCTGGGAAAGTGAGCTTAGCATTCTGTCTGCATCTATAGCACATACCATTCGGCTAACAACTCCACTAGATGGAATTACAGCTGCTCAATTTCTGGAGAAATTGAAACAGAAAGATGAAAGTGTGCAAGTGAATCTGTCTTCCATACTTTCAAGCCTGCGGGGCACCAAAGAATATTGGTATCGCAGACACTCAGAAGTGATGACAATGCTACGAGAGTATGGCGCAGCCACATGGTTTGTCACACTTAGTTGTGCAGAATATGCCTGGGATGAACTCATTGAACTGTTGAAGTGGGCAAATTCCTATGTCAAAGGCATCTCATCAATGACTATCGGAGAAATGTGTTCACTTGATCCTGTGTCTGTCACAAGACACTTTCACAAGCCTTCCATGACATTCTCAATTTCATCTTATCAAAGGACAATCCTCCTCAGGCATTGTAGAACACTACTTTTGGAGGACAGAATATCAAGCACCGAAGGCACCCTCATATCCCTATGTTATTATGGATCAAGGATGCACCACGAATTGGTGAACATGATGCAACACAAGTGCTATCATTCATCAAAAAAATATCACTTGTCACATTCCAGACGGTATGACAGTCCTACACTATGGAAGTTGGTTCAAAAGTTCAGCGACATATTTTGCAAAATATTGCGTGAGCAGTAAAGAACAAATCGAATTGGTACACGCAGATGGCTTTGGATTTCTAGAAGAGTTTGTCAGAATGGTGGCATGAATGACCTTTTTCAGCAATGCACAGCACTTGAAGGCAAAATCAACCAAGAGGTATACGAGTTATCCAGAGATGAAAAAGAGGTGTATATCAATGACTACAAACCCAACTCTTCTCCTAATGTGGCAAGCAAACATAGATGTTCAGTTTGTGGCTGACAACTCACTCAGCTCTGGATTCGCTATGTAACTTCGTACATAACCAAACATGAACAGACTAGCTTGCAAGATCTTTGGGAAGATATTGCCAGTTCAGCAAAACCTGACATCTCAGCTGTGGTCATTGGGTTTGAAGACTCTTCATTCACAGAGAATGTGGAGCTTACTGCCAGTGACCGCCATGAGGTACACATCTGTACGGGAAGTTCGACGCTGTACGCTTCTCAGTGTAAACTACAAAGAGAAACGGAAGGTAATGATTCCTCATGCCGAAATTGAGCAGCTTGCTGTCAATACACCTTCTTCAAAACATATCTTGAAGAATAACCTGATAGACGACATACTACCCACGTAGACACAACGAGATGAATGATATGTGTCTGTTTGAGGTGGCTAAGTGGTATGACTACAAGACAGGTGCAGCACATGACTCAACACGGCACATTTACAGAGTCAATGGACTAGATGGCTGTCTTGGTGAAGAGGAACAAGCCATGGCTCATTGATCACTGCAAACTGCATCTAGCACATCAGAGAAGCACAGAACATTACTACTTTGCTCTCCTATTCCTATTTAGACCCTGGAAGAGGGAGTCTGAATTAAAAGGTGACTCTGACACATTCTAAGAACAGTTCAATCTCACTTATGAGAATTTCCAAACCGACTACCTCACAAACATAAAGAAGACTAAAAGCTGAGAAAGAACAGCTCGAGCAGGCAGAGAAGCAACTCAGCAAGACACTCCAGTTAGTTCACAAGACAACCTTGATCCAGAAGGACAAGGTGTTCTAGGTGACCTCTGTGCCATTAAATGCCCCAGAACTGTTAATCTCAGAAATTGAGACAGCCATGCAACATGGCACACACTCTATGGTCAACCCAGATGACATAAGAGAAAGACTAAATCAGCTGCAGCATACAGTACACTCCAAAGTGGTTGAAGCTGTCCAACATGGGATACTACATGAAACAAAAGTGTGACTGCACTCAGCACAAACCACTACTAATGTTTGTCAGTGGTTCAGCTGGCACAGGAAAGAGTTTCCTGATTGAAGCTATCACTTCAGAAATACGGAGTGTGACAGGCTCTTCAATGTCTGTTGCTGTGACTGCTCCCACTGGACTAACAGCATACAACATTGGTGGAGTAACATTACACCGTCTTGTTATGTTGCCAGTCGAACATGGGAGAACTGGAGAGTATCGTAAACTGTCATTCGAGGTTGCATCTCAGCTCCGTCCCATGTTCACAAAGATGCAGCTACTCATCGTTTATGAAATCAGCATGGTCTCCAATGTCATGCTAGCCTGTATACATCTACGTCTACAGCAGATCTTAGGTACTGACGATGCAGTGCCATTTGGTGGCAAAAGTATACTTGTCTTGGGAGACCTTTTACAACTTGCACCAGTCAATGCAGAGCATGTATTCACAACTCTAACTTCCCAAGCAAGCTAAGAATATCCTCGGTTGCATTGCGTAGGCTATAACATATGGGAATTATTCACCTATGTTGAGTTGTCTGAGAACATGCAAAGTGGTGACGAGTTACAAAGCACTTTAGATGAAGCTTGCACAGGTTCTCTATCAACAGAACATGTTTGTATGTTAAATGATCGAAAAATCACAGTAGATAGGACATGCATAGAAACAGCATGTAATGTCTTCAGCGATATACTCTACTGCTAGACACATAGTGTCTTATGCCACTCGACTAAGAAATGCACTGAATTCAACAATCTAATGCTACAAGAGAGAACCAAGAGATTGTCACCTCCATGCAATTGATACAGATTGATGGCGTTATTCTTAGTCGAAAACTAGTAGCAAAGATGACTGAACGACTAGTGAACTGAAGTCAGATGTTTCACTAACAGCTGGCTCGAAGCTGTTCTCACACTTTGTAAGAATGCATCGATATGCTACTACATAATCTTAGATGTCAACAAGGCATGGTAAACCTAGCCATGGGAAACATCACTGACTTTATCCATAATGTACAGAAGACATTTATTCAGACACTTGTAGTGCAGTTTGACAACATGCAACACTCTGTACACATAGATCGAACCTACGTAAAATTCCAGGTTTTTAAGGATATCTACGTAAACAGGAAACAGTTCCCATTATGTGTTGCATATGCTGTCTCCATTCACAAATCTCAGGGATTAAGTTTGGATTCAGCAATGATAGACATAGGTACAGACATATTCAAAGATGGCATGAGCTACGTTGCACTTTCTCGCTGTCACGAGCCTTTCTGGATTGCATATCATTTGTGTAGCAGCACCTCATAAAATACGCGTTGACAAGCGATGTATTCTTGAGTACAACAGATTATTTGTCTACATCAGCCACAAATGTCTTTAATACCACTGCCTACATATCTGTCTGTCTCACACAATTCAGTCACAGCTAGACGAAGCAACAAACAGCAGCAAGCTTCACCAAGTGATTCACACAAAACAGTTCAGAAAAGGCCACAACCTCAAGTAAACATCCACGGTAACAATTCATCAGAAATCAGTTGGTGTAGCTCCTGTACCATTGTTTGACAACAGCAATAGAGTCAACTGCTATGCTAACTCGGCTATGCAAGTTTTTCTACACATGCCACACTTTGTGCAAGCAATATCTGCTTCACAAGACAATCCCCTATCAAACGCTCTGAAGCAGATTATCAACATGACTTTTGACCAGTCTAACAATGTACACTCACCTAACACCACTACGCATAGGTGTTATCTACATATGCTGGATGCAGTACATTTGCTGCAGACATACAGCAAGACAGTACTGAGTTTATGATGGCTGTCATAAACAACCTTGATGAATGAGCGGCACCCCTAATCCACCAGTACTTCACAGTAACATACTGTAACAAAATATGTAGTGTTTCATGTGGCAATTCACAGCGTGAAACCACATAAGACATGCTGTGGATAACTCTTTGTTCCTAAAGCCAAAGTGTCAAATTTCGACAGCTGTTCACTAATGCTGAATGTAGTCATGCTGTGTAAGGTGCGGAGGCAGATGCACTCAGTCCATACGGCTCAGACTTCATCTTCAATATCTGTTGCTTATGTTGCACAGATTTGACACCAATGGGCTCAGAGTTGATACTCCTATCACAGACTACACAGCTAGTAGAATAGTCTTCAACCAATCACTGTTTGACACTCACAGCATTATCTATCATCATGGTCAATCCATGCATTCTGGACATTACACCTCATTACTAAGGTGCACAGTTGGATGGTTAGAGTGTGATGACTCTACAACTACTTTTAATAAGAGACTCCCACGTCACCTGAAAATGCATATCTTCTAATATTGAAGAATTATGACAACCTTCATATTTCAGAAGAATAGGACAAAAACATGTATCATTTTAACATGAGTACTTTGTCCCAAAAATGTCATAACTCTCACAATGTTGTACAATTTACTGCTGTAAATAAACTATACAATTTCAACAAAACTGAATTCAAATACAGATATTACATAGACTGTGACATGTTACATCTTGTGTAGATCAGTGACTACATGGAAATTGTTGTAGTGGCTTCAATCAGCGCCAACAATATTTACAGTCACTAGAGAAACCATGATTACATGTCTTTACAAGATAATGCATCTAAAAACCTTACTAAGCTCCACAGCTGTATGGTTAGAGTGTGACGACTCTAACTACTTTTTAAATAGACACTCCCAGATCACCTGAAAAATGCATGTATTCTAATATTGAGGAATGATGATAACCTTCATATTTCGTAGAAGAATAGGACAAAAACATGTACCATTTTAACATGAGTACTTTGTCCCCAAAATGTCATAACTCATTACTATGTTGTACAATTTACAACTGTTAATAAACAATACAATTTCAACAAAAATGGAATTCAAATACAGACATTACATAGACTGTGACATGTTACATCTTGTAGATCAGTGACTGCATTAAAATTGTTGTAGTGGCTTCAATCCGTGCCAACAATATTTACAGTCACAAGAGAAACCATGATTACATGTCTGTGAAAGATTCTCACCTTATAACATTAAACAAACATTCCACAGTCTCAGAAGTAGTCTTTTACACTTCTATTGACTCTTCACATATAGAGAACATCATTAGATCACCATGCAACAGTGTAGAACTTATCACGCTTTCAGACGAGTACTAGTATTGTACATATGTAAAAACAACTACCGTTATTGATAATGCAAGAACCCTAACTTACACAACTGTTAATAATAACCAATTACTTAATCTAATTTAGTGACTCTAAAACTGTTTAAAACTAATTGTACATAATAGAAACATTTGTGTTCAAGTGTACATTGTTTATAACTTGTTTAATAATTGAACTATAAATAGCAGTGTATCACTACAGTACAAGTGAATGTCTAACAATATTACTCTGCAGTATACTCACAACATGTAACTAAGCATAAGTTTGTGAAAAAATGCATTCCATTACAGTTTTAGTATTTATAAGTTAAGAATTTACATAGAAGCCAATGTAAGAATTGATAACATTTTGTGTTCATAAACATTCATTTTTTTTGTACTTGTCACATAACTAACTGTACCGCTTGTACAAAATATTGACAATTGTCAATCAGGCACTGTTGCTGATCACAACAAACTGCATACCTGTTCCTGACAATATTTATGATCGCCCAATTGAGGGGTCGGGTGGGAATTTTCCATTTGTACCTAGTCAGTGACATATTATTTAATAATAAGAATCAAATGTCACTAAACTTACAATTATGTAAACTGTACTACTTAGACAATCAGCATATGGTTTTCACCACCCCAGGAACATCCACATTAGCAGTCACACAATTACAACAAAACACTTGTCTATCTTGTGTCTAATCACACTTCACTACCAACTGACATTCTCTTATTAATATAGCAGACAACTAATGCACTACACATAGTTACAACATACAACCATTTTAAAAACAGTAACATTTTTTACAAACTACATTCACATTCAATAGCAATAGCTTCAGCCTGACTATTAAAATAAAAATTCAAATGCCAGAAAATACTTCCACACATATAAACAGAAGTGAGTACTGAGGCACAACTAAAAACACACAACATCTGATTAGTTTCATATAATATCACACACTTAGTCCAATCCACATGATACACTTATTATTATTCTTACACATTTACAAATTTCACAAGTAATGATTGCACACATACAAAGATTGTATTGTGAGACTGCTTCTGTTAACTTAATTTCACTCTTGATTGGACCTTTTCTCCATTTGGCAAATTGGCAATAAATTTTTTAAAACCATAACCATCTGTGTTGTCTCCTTACTTTGAATACCATCATGACATAAAAATAAGTGTCTATGACTTAAGCATACAAATAAATGTTTACTAATACTGCTACAACTAAACCTCCATCTATTTGTTTGGTACCTATGACATACAGTCAGTAACACAGCAACACAAAGGGTAACACACATGGTGGCATAGACGGGATCGTGCCAGCCCTAAGTCTCACCCCATGACATGTGTAAAGCAGCAGAAGTATAGGAGAATGGGGTGACAGTTAGGACTCACGATCCCAATGCACACCCAATGCGGTTGATGGGTGGGCAGGGCAGTACAGTCCATGCGCTACCACCACATGATGTGTTATGGCACAATAAAACTGACAGCACTGCAAACATTAATGCTAAAAGTCGACTTGGGGAGTGGTCATGGGCACAAGTGGCGTTCACCCTAACAGAGAATTTCCTCACTTTTGTCGCGTGGAACAACCCTAACGAATGCATTAAATAGACTTTTTGCTCTAATTTGCCTTCTTTTAAGAAAGATAAAAAAATTGTAAATGTAATGCAGCGCTCCCACAACCATGAATTAGAACAGAAAGGCTAATGCATGGTGGCATACACAGGAATGCTGTGCCACATGATGCCTTGTCACAAAGTAACGTAGTGCCTGTAAATGTTAATGTCAATGGGCATGGTGACACAAAGTGAAACAGAAAGCAAAACAGTACAGTGCACACAAATGGCTAAAAAGTTACAGAAACGCAAACAAAAAAGAAAATGCAAACAATTGCGCATATGCTGGCATTGGACTCTGCATAGGGATCATCAGACCTAACTCTCACCCCATGACATGTGTAAAGCAGCAGAAGTATAGGAGAATGGGGTGAGAGTTAGGACCCACGATCCCAATGCACACCCCAATGCCGTTGGGGGGTGGGCAGGGGGGTCCAAGGGGGGTTTTCAACCCTAACAGCAAATTTCCTCACTTTTGTCGCTGTGGAACAACCCTAACTAATGCATTAAATGGAGTTTTTTGCCTCTAATTTCCCTTCTTTTTGAGAATGATAATGAGAAATAGTGAATGTAATGTGTTGGCGGGCCCCGCGCTCCCGCCACATGATGTGTTGTGGCATACTAACAGGGACAGCAACGCAAACAGAAATGCTAACAGTGGCACACATGGTAACACAAGCACGAATGAGAACAGACAGGGTAACGCACATCGTGGCGTAGACGGGAATGGTCTGCCACGTGATGTGTTGTCACATAGTAACATGGTGCCTGCAAACAGAAATGTCAATGGGCATGGTGATGTAAAGTGAAACAGTAAGATAAACAGTACTGTAGACAGAAATGGCAAAAAATAACAGAAACGCAAGCGCAAATGAAAACGCAAAGGATAACGCACATGGTGGCGCACACGTCAATGGTAAGTGAAACGGGTACGGATCCGAAAGCGGAAAGGGCAACAGTAACATTAATGTAAGCGTACAGGCTGGTTTTCCCCAAAACCTGCATTGAGAAAGACAGTGAGTACAAATAATGTATGCAAAATAATGAGTATCGGCGCAGAAAATGAGATCTTGGAATACTAAATACATTATATCTCAGGGACCGTACAACGTAGAAAAAAAATTTAAAAGTAATATTATTTACAACTGTCCTGGCTAATTTGAATCTTAGCCCCTTCAGGGGCTAAGAAATTTTCTGATTGAAAGTCAGTATCTCGTGACCGCTTCCTGAGATACTGGGCCTGAAAGAGCGCAAGCCTACCTGTAATGTTATCCTATGGGAAAAATAGAAAAGTTCGGAGCACCATAACTTTGCCTCCCTGTAATGTTTTTCCATCAAACTACTGAAAGGCACATCTGTGGGCTGTTGGCTGTCTTCCCTCCAAATTTCAGGAAAAAAGACCAAACCGTTATTTTGCAGCAGGGCTCCAAATGATTTCTGTTAAGTGTCGGGCGCCATAATGTTATCCTATGGAAAAAAACGTCAATTTTGGAGTGCCATAACTTTGCCGCCATGTGATATTTTTTCAATAAACTACTGAAAGACACATCTGTGTACTGTTGGCTGTCTTCCCTCCAAATTTCAGGAAAAAAGACCAAACCGTTATTTTGCAGCAAGGTGCCAAAAGATTCCTGTAATGCTTCGGGGGCCGTAATGTTGTCCTATGGGAAAAACTGTCAACTTTGGAGTGCCATAACTTTGCCGCCGTGTAATATTTTTTAAATACAACACTGAAAGGCACATCTGTGAGATGTCGGCTGTGATCCCTCCAAATTTCAGCCCAAAACTCCCAACGGTTATTTTGCAGTGCAGTGCCAAAGAATTGCTGTCATTTTCCCACAGACCAGAAAATTACTGTCGAAATTTGCAAAAGCTTTCGAAAAAATTTGCCACACTTTCGTGAGCACGAAAGTAATATCCGAAAGTACTTTTTCCAGAAATTTGAAAAACATATTTCTGGGGTGTTTTACCAAAAAAAAAGACATGGCAAGCATCCTCAGGGCCCGACTAGGTGAATACAAAAAAAATTAGGTTGCTAGAGGCTCCCAAATTTAAATGCCAACCATTTTTCTGATCACCAACTGAAAACAAAATGGCCGATTTGTGAAAGTAACAGGCCCATTTGCGAAAGTAAAAATGCATTTGCGAAAGTGTCAAACTTTTTGTTAACTTTTTCCCATTGACTTATAATGGGAAACTGTTTTTTGAATAACTTTTGAACCGTTTAATATTTTTTCACCAAATCTTCAAAAGGCACATCGGGGACCCCACCTGCATGTTCCCTGAAGATTTTGACCAGGTCACGCAAACCGTACGACCTGTAGGCGCGACCGTAGAATTCCAGAAAAGTGTAAACGCGTGCACAGATCATGCTTAATAACTCCGCAACCGTATATCCAATCAGTACAAAACTTGCCAGATCCCAAGGCCTATGGGTCTTGATCATACATTCCAAATTTCAGGCAAATCCATCAAACAGTTGCAAAGTTATTAAGGTGCAAAATTTTGGGTTTAACATGGAAATGGCTCCTGAACCCTAACTATGGTAGCACTACCGTGCTACCATAATATATATATACATATACAGTGAAACCCACTCCAGGATGAAGCACAGTGCTGCAGAATTCTGCAGTAGAGATATTGCAGTAAACAATACAGTTTCAATGGGAGTTAATGTCTTCTGTCATGCAGTAAACTTGTGACACTGCGCTTCATCCTTGTGGGCTCCACTGTATATATAACTGTACACAAAGAAACAGTTTATGTAAACATAGCCAACATGGTTACCACTTCCTTCTTTTTTCCCCACTAATACAAGGCTTCTGGAACTCCTTACCCCAAGCTTATTACATACTCTGGAGAAAAAGAGGAAACATCACTTTGATACACTTTATTAATCACTTGTTCTGTAGAAATACTATAGTCCACGTAATGTATATGTTTTTTGTTGGATGGCTAGAGCACACCTCCCCTACAATATATGGTATTTCAAGATTAAAAATATAATACTCAAAGTCCCACTATGTAGCCCCTCTACCTTAGTGGAGCAAAATCATGAATTACATTTTTGGTTTCATTTGGGTTTTTAAATACCACTGCCATATTTCTGCTAAATTAACCCCAAAACCTTTTACTAATACACACTCTATAAAGAGACGTTCCTGAGATTCCTCTATCTGGAAGCATTCTATTTTGAGCAGTATCTTTCATAAATACTTTTGCATTTCCATGAGATGTTACTCCCAACCTCTCTTGAATGCACAACCATAAAGTGTCTCTCAAATATGCTGGAAGTCTTTTGTTTACTAATAGCCTCAAGGACCCTTGACTTTGATTCTCTGAACAAAAGGGTAACTCTGGATCTTAAAAAAATGTGTCAATATTACAACTGAATATAAAACTTTCCTGGCAAAAGTCAGCACTTCCTCCTGACTTGAAGAGGGACTATAGTCAAATGTCCTGGCATCAAAAAATTCGGAATTTGGATTAGCATAGTCCCGTTCAGTCTCATATAAAAAATGAGATCTCTGAGTTACTTTGTTTAAAGGTTACACATCATTTTACAACCCTAAGATCACTGCCTGTTAAAAAAAAAATCAGTTTCTGCAAGAGCTGCTGGGTTCTACATGATAACAGTGATTGTGGAATAGCGATCACTGTTTGGGCAAGTGTACATCACCAAAAATGAATTTTGGCGATGCACACTTGCGGCAAACAGCAAGAGGGCACCTGAGATCTGTAGGTTTATCTTTAATGTGGGGGGCTGCAACCCCCCACTAAGGGATTCTCAATTCCAGGGCGAGTGCATAACAGGGGAGGTGAAATAAGTAAAAATAAACAAGCCGCCTGTGGGCAAAAAAAAACTGCAACACACTGGACCAGAACCCTGCATCCTGCATTTCCCAATTGACCACCTTCCCCACCATGCTAGCAGACCAGCTTGGCAGCTGCCCACCACACCCCCTCCTGCATACCTTCCCTCCCCCTCATTTCCCCCCACATGTTTGCGTATGCATATACACTTGCATGCTGAATCCATGCTGTTCCCTGCACAGTAGATTGTATTTTTCAAGGTACTCAGTAAATTGGTCAGAGACCACTCTTTCAAGGGCTTTGGTGGGGTAGTATCAAGACCTACCTGGTCATAACTGTGCATGAAATATAGTGCAGTATTAACCACACAATGAAGAGCACATTATGAATTACAGTGACATGGGTACAACAGCGGTACGGAATTACCTCTACCCCTGTCGCTGTATGATTTACTAGTATGGCATCAAGTTACCGTGTGCTGGGTGCCTGGTCCAGATACTCCCATGACGGATCAGTTAAGGCAGTAGCACACAGCATAATCGGGAGACCTGAGGCTGTAGTTTGATTCCCCACAGGTCCTCTATGCTACTACTTTTGCCGTCATTTTTTATTTTAGAAAAAAAAAGTTACCCCCTACTGAGTTTCTCCCCATCTCCTGAGTCCACCCACCCCTGGAGTATGTTATCTTCATTTCAGGGGATGTGGGAGGGGAGTACCCCCCGCATCGGGGGAATCGGGGGACAAAGCCCATTCATTTAAATGGCATGCGCTTTCTGTAGGTCAGTGTATTTCCCGACCTTATTGTAGCGCACGCCATTCTGCTTGCAGCTTTTGCTGCCAAGCTGTTCTTCTTTGTGCAGTTATGACCTCGTGCTGTATCGAGATGGGCCTAAAGTTTGACAAGGTTGTTCTGTTACCAGATTTAAAGATTGACGTAACAAGTACTTCCTTCCATCTGTCAGGGAACACACCCAATCTTACGTAGACATTGAAGACCTTGGTAAGCAGATCTGCAAGTTCATTTAGAGTAAGGGCATCCATCTTTGTGTTGGTTTGGTCACTTCCCATCCTTGTTTTCCCTAGGACTTGCTTGATGTACTTTATAGTCTCAGTTCTAGTTATTAACCTGAAGTAGAATGGCGGTAAGACATTGTTTTGGTGCGGAGGGTGAGTTCTGGTTGGGGAGCAGATCAGGCAGCATATGATGAGGTAGTCATTAGGTAGCACATTGCTTAGGTCAGTGAAGACTACATTGAACACATTTGCAATATCCCTTGGATCATGCAGTGTTTCAGAAGTTGTTACAATGAGGTCGGGGGGGCCCTGGAGGCTCTTCCTGCAAGAGATTTCATCAAGTCCCAAAATTCCCTTCCTTGGCCCAGGCTTCTGCCTAGTAGATCATTGTAGGAGGAGGCTATGGCAAGTCAAATGAGCTTCAGACAGCTACTTCTGGCTGCCTTGTTGGCTATGAGGTCAGCCTGTCTCCCAGTTGCCTTTGATCTGTGCCATAAGTTGTCTCTGAGGTGCATACACTCTAGAAGTGAGCCTGAAAGCCATGGGTTAGAGGACCCTCTTACTTTTTTGGTTTTGTGTGGGGTGAAGATGTTGCAGGCTTTGGTGAAGACCTTACAGAAGTAATCTAGAGCTTGGTTGCTGTCCTTAGCTCTGTCCAGTGGGGACCAGTTTGCCTCCTTAAGGTACTGTCTGAAGGTTTTCAGATGCCCAGTTCTCAGGGATCAATTTCTGGAAACCTGGGGCATGAACTTGGTGAACTTATTTGTCCAGGTGTATAATACCGGGGAATAATCCCTGAGAGAGTCATTTAAGACCGATACCTCAGTGATGTGTTCTGGGCAGGTGGTAAGTAGCCAGTCAATGAGGGAGCTGGTGCCCACACAGTAATTCTGTCTAGTAGCATTATTTACCAAATGGGTTAGGTAAAGGCCTGCTATTTGCTCTCTAACTGCAGTTGCATCTTAAGCCAGTTAATGTTGAAATCTCCAACAATAACTTGTTCCCAGTTTTGTTTGTGCTGCTCTAGATTATTTAGAAACTTCTGAAAAGCAGTGGAGTGCTTACCAGGGGGTATGTATTCTGTGGAGATCAGTAGTACTTTGTTTTGTTGAACTATGGTGAGTTTTAAGGCTAGAATTTGTGCCTCCTTGGCACATAGGCTACTAGGCAAAATTTATTCTTCTATGTCACATCTACAGAAGACCATACAGCCACCCCCTCCCATTTTGACAATCAGTCCTGGCGAAACATATTGTTGCCATCCAGGGGCTGCATCCACATCAGTGACCTTTGAGGATAGCCAGGTTCTGTGAGTGCCATGATGTCAGGTTTAAGCTGTTCCACTCAGGCCTGGAATTGTGGGAGTTTGGGGAGGAGGCTTCCTATGTTTAGCGAGACAAACTTTAGGTGGCTTAGTCTCAAGTTAGGGCTTGCGGTGAGTGGGCCAAGGTTGAAGTGAATGTTCCCTGATAGTAGAAGCATTAATAGGATTAACTTTCTTAGGTAACAAGGCCAGGATACCCTGGAGGAGTCCACAAACTTTTATTTAATGAGCCTCACTGTTATGGAGGCAGTAGCAAGTGTGCAGCAGCACAGCAGGGCATCTACAGGAACTTTGTGAGGTGTTGGGAATTTGCAGGCTAAGGGTGATAACTTTAGTGCAACTGGCAGGTAGGGATCTGAGGATGTCCCCCTTGCAGTGTGCAGCAAGAGTTGGGTGGTTCCACAAATGGTTGATGGGTTCATTGAAGGCACTGTAGTCCCCATATCTTCAATTACCCTGTAGTAGAGAAAAAGGGATAACAAGAGTGCCAGCTTAGTAGGAGCCTACAGTCAGGCTATATAAATATAGTGGGGTTAGCCACAGAAAATAAGAAGGACTGGCAGTTGTAGATACCTCCAGGAGGAGTTGGCAAAGATACAAGACCTTCATTCATGTTCATCTCTGTTGTTCTCCACATTAAAATGAACATTTTACCAGTGCTCACACTTCCACCCCTAGAAGGAATTAACACATAGAAGGCCCCTATTAAAACTACTGTATTTTAAAGCAGACAATAGGCACTTTTACAAGGTGCTTACTTTTCAGCCCGTGTTCTGTTAGGGGTTTGTTCCATTCCTTGCACTGTATTTATCTTTTCACTTTAAACACACAGCATGTTTCACTGTGTGTGCCCTTCCTGCCTGAAGCAGACTTAGTTTGTCTCAGGTAGATTCACCTTTCTGTTGTTCCTAAGTTTGTGGAGGAGCAGGAGTGAAGGATTTAATTGCTGGTAAGCTTGTAACTGTTTGTACTTGTTTGAGTCTGTTACCTTTAGGGCAGTAGTTGCTGAGTTTGTTTAATATAGTTTATGTGTGTGTGTGTGTGTGTGTGTGTGTGTTTGTGTGTGATTTATATTGGTAGCCTGAGATTCATTTATTTTTTCAACAGACATTGGCAGCAGCCTTCTGGAAGTTTCTGTTCTCTCCCCTCAGTTAGGATAAATTTACAGCAAATTGTGGTTTAAATATCAGTAGGTCTTATAACACAGCAGTAGGGCTGAAGTAGATTTAGTTTGGCTTAGGTAGATTTACCTTTCTGTTGCTGCTAAGTTTGTGTAGGGGCAGGAGTGAAGGATTTAGTTGCTGGTAAGCTTTTAACTGTTTATACTTGTTTGAGTCGGTCACCTTAAGTGCAGGTCTCATATTTCAATGGATTTTGGTTGATCTGTTTTTTTTCTTTTTTCCTTTTTCATTGGGGTTTGTCCTTTGTGAACATAGTGTAAAGGAGTCCTTGGCTGATTGTTTCTGGACACAGCCAGAAGGTAATCCACACACCTACCCCTCACCCCACCCACCCCAGGACTAGTCCCCTTTTATAGGGTGTGGGTCTATAGTGTTACACCTCCCTACACCACACAGGAAGTTCCACACCGAGGAAAGGGAGGAGCATAGGGGTTCATCTAGAGGGTGTACCTAGATTATGTTGCAGGCCAGGTCACATCAGACATGACAGGAGAGGTGCATTGCAGAGGCTGTGGAGCAGCAGTCTTCAGGAAGACATTCTGGAAGCTGTGATGCTGCCCTATCTGCATACACCTCTCTGGGCTGAGGGAGGAGGTTGTCTGTCTCCATACAGAGGTGGCCAGGTTACAGGCAGCATCCACCCCAACTCAAAGACCAAGACCACTGGGTCCACAGCATCAGCCTCAAAGGTTGCCCAGAAAGAAGGGTGACTGGACCACAGTGGGCTCAGGGAGAGTGAGGAGGGGTCATAGGAACTTCCCCCAACCAGTCTGGCTTAATAATTCCTATGCTGTTTTGGAGGAATAGAAATGTCCCACACAGGCACCCACAGCTGAGACCAGGTAAGATGGTTGGAACCTCCAAGCTGTAGTCCTAGAGAAGGGGGCAAGAGACCCCCAGAGGAGGGGCAAGCTTCTCTAAGTGGGGACTCTATTGTACATGGTGTGAAAGTAGGGACAGCTAGTGGGGAGGGGAGAGGGAAGTCAAATGCCTCCCAGGAAGCACTGCATGTCGGGATGGGAAGCGAATCCATAGGATCACTAGGACGATAGCCAGGAGGGAGAAGCTGGATATCATTGTCCACTTGGGGACCAATGACTTGGCGAGGAGCAGAGTAGAGTTAGCCAGGGTCCAGGAGGATTTCAGTAAGCTGGGATAGGAGCTGAAACAGGTATCACATTCTGACTCATTCTCAGAGGTGCTACCAGTCCAAGGCATGAGGGAGGCCAGTGCACTCCACATCCAAACCTTCAGCTCCTGGTTGAAGGATTGGTGTGAAAGGGAAGGATTTGGCTTTATAAGGGACTGGGGCCCAACCTGGGCAGATGCGAGCTTGCATAAGGTGGATGGCCTGCATCTGTCCGGAAAGGGGACTTCACTCTTTTGTGAGAAGTTGTAATGCTTCAGAAGCGAGCATTTGAACTGGCCAAGGGGGGAGAGCCAGGAGAGATAAGTGGCTTAGGAACACCCCCCATGAGAACATGCAAAAGTACAAGTTGACAACAAGAACAACGGAAGCGAGCAGTGAGGGGACAGGCATGGGAAACTTTTGTAAGGAGGGCTAAGGGGGGGCAAGAGCACATGAGCTTGAGTACTGGGCAGGGGGAAGAGGCAAAGTAGAGAAAACAGAAACAGAGGGAGGGCAGGGAATAAAACATGGAAGGTCATGTTCACGAATGCCCGCAGTCTGGGAAAAAATGTTCCAGACCTGGAAGCCTTGATAATGGATGCAGATCTTAAAATAGCAGCAATAACAGAGACATGGTATTCTGCTAATCACAGCTGGAACATCATTGTGCCAGGCTATACACTGTTCAGAAGGGACAGGGAAGTTAAAAAGGGGAGGGGGGAGTGGTCCTGTACATCAGAGAAGACATAAAGGCTACAGAAGTACAGGGAAGGCAGGGAGAGGTTGAGGCAATGTGGATCACCCTTGAACCAGGAAACAGCACAGCAATATGTACAGAGGTGATCTATAGACCTCTGGCACAGAGGGAGGAAGTGGACATGGTACTAGTGGAGTAAATTCAAGACATGGCAGCTAAAGGGGAAATCCTGTTGATGGGAGATTTCAATATGCCAGACGTGGATTGGACCACCCTGGCAGCTGCTTAAGCCAGAAGCACGGCCATCCTGAAATCCCTGCTGGGAGCTGGACTCAGACAGTTGGTACATGAGCCAACCAGGGACAAATAAGTTCTAGACCTGGTATGGACCAATGGGAACAGAGTCAAAAGAATCCAGGTGGAAAGGCAGCTGGGATCCAATGACCACTTCATGGTGTGGGTTGACATGGAGACAGGGACTCAATTAATCCACACAAGGGCAAAAGTATTAAATTTCAGGAGGGTTGATTTCAATGAAATGGGAAGATGTTTAAGAGCAGCCCTGGAGAAGGTAGAGGTAATGGAGAGGGTGGAGAAACAGTGGGGGAGACTAAAAGAAGTAATTCTGGAGGTAGCTAACCAATCCGTTAGAATAGTGGCCAAAGGGAAAAGAAGAAAGAAACCGCTATGGTTCTCTAAAAAGGTGGGAGATAAAGTAAGGGCTAAAATAAAAAGTTTCAGGAACTACTGTATAAGGGGACCCAAATGGAGGAGGACAAGGAGGTGTACCTTGAATGTCTCAGAGAGACAGGGAAGGCTGCTATGAAATCCAAGGCACAGACAGTGGAGGGTTTAGTGCGAACTGTGAAAAAAGGGGACAAGACATGCTATTGGTACATCAGCGATAGAAGAAAAAATTGGGGGGATTGTGAAGCTCAAAGGGGAGCAGGCAGAGTGTAAGGAGGGAGAGCTATACAAGGCAGAAATATTGAACAAATTCTTCTGTTCAGTATTCACTGAGGAGGGACAGGGTCAAGGACTACAGTTGGGGAGCAGAGACAATCAGGGGGAGAAGTGAACACCAGTCCATTCACAGTGGAAAGAGTTCAAGAGGAACTCACAAAGCTGAAGGCAGATAAAGCCAAGGGCCAGATGACATACACCCGAGGATATTAAGGGAGCTGTGGAGGAACCTAGCAGCACCTCTGGCCACCCTGCTTACAGAATCGCTCAACAAAGGTGTGGTTCCAGAGGACTGGAGGAGGATGTATATAGTCCCACTGCACAAACGTGGCAGTAGGAGGGAAGCAGGGAACTACAGGCCAGTCAGCCTCACCTCAGTGGTGGGGAAGATAATGGAGACACTGCTGAAAGAAAGAACAGTGGCACACCTGGAATCCATTGGTGCCCAGGATCTGAGGCAGTGTGGATTCATATCAGGAAGGTCTTGTCAAACAAATCTGATAGATTTTTATGATTGAGTAACTAGGGAAGTGAATCAGGGAGGGGTCGTAGACATCGCCTACCTGGATTTCAACAAAACCTTCGATACTGCCCCACACAGAAGGCTGGTTAATAAGATGAGTAGTCTGGGCATGGGGCATAAGGTGATACAGTGGGTTAGAAACTGACTGATGGACAGAAGGCAGAGGGTGGTGGTAAAATGGGATCCAATCAAGGGACAGAGGGTGACCAGCAGAGTGCCACAAGGATCATTACTGGGACCAGTCCTGTTCAATGTCTTCATTAGTGACATTGCAGAGGGGCCAGAAGAAAAGATCTGCCTAGTTGAGGATTACATCAAGATCTGCAACAGAGTGGATACTCCAGAAGGGATGCAGATAAAGAAGAGAGACCTGGAGAAGCTTGAAAGATGGTCAGAGGTGTGGCAACTGAGGTGCAATGCAAAAATGTGCAAGAGAATGCACATGGGTAGGGGGAACCCTGGGGAGACCTACAGGATGGGGGGGTGCTGACCATCACCTAAGAGGAGAGGGGCCTAGGGGTTATCGTATCTGATGACCTGCAGGTATCAAAGCAGTGTACAAAGGCTGCAGGGAGGGCCAGTGACATGCTGGAGTGCATAGGCAGAGGTATTATTAGTAGGAGGCAGGAGGTGGTGATGCCATTGTATAAAACACTAGTTAGGTCTCACCTGGAGTACTGCAAGCAGTACTGGAAACCACACATGTGTAAGGACATAAACATGGTGGAGGCTATCCAGAGAAGGGCAACAAATATAGTGCATGGTTTGCACCACAAAACATATGAGGAGAGACTAAGAAACTTCAATATGTACCCACTGGAGGAGAGGAGAGAAATGGGTGACATGATATAAACTTTTAAGTACCTCAAAGGCATAAACAAGGTGCAGTTGGGAGATCTTTTTCAATGTAGAAAAGATACCAGAATGAGGGGGCACGATATGAAATTGAAAGGGGGGAGCTTAAGAGGTAACATGAGGAAGCTTTTCTACATGGAGGGGGTAGTGAATACTTGGAATAGTCTGCCACAAGAGGTGGTAGGGTCAAGCACAGTGGAGGGGTTTAAACATTCCTGGGACAAGCACAGGGAAACCTTGGGCAGGAAGGGAGTGATGAAAAGCCATTGACCACTTAGGGTGAGTGGATGCAACATGCATAGGGCCTATGGGCAGACTGGATGGGCCAAGAAGTCCTTACCTGCTGACAGTTTCTATGTTTACCAAAGCTTACTGGGACAGCAACAGTATATGTATTTCAATAGGATTGATACTGCAATGACAGCCACGGTATGAGTGCATGCCAAGTGGAAACACAACAGAAGCTGGCGAACCCAGGAAAACAGGGAACACGTTTTAAGGAAGCGCTCACTTTGGTTGCAGCACAGAATGCCTGTACACACCAAGACAGGTAGCACTGCAGTGTGTTTGTACTGGTCATTCTGATAAAGACTACTGGACGTAAAGGGGCCTACTGACAAACAGTAATGAAGTTACTAACATTACAGTACTAGTACTGTAGTAATACAGCTTCCTAACAGGAACAATAAAGTAGCACCCCAAATGTTATCAGCAGCCTGGAGGCATGCTGACTCAGCATTCAGTAACACTGGAGAAGTGGACCACATTAAAATGGCATTAAAATAATATGAATTTGTCAACTTTGTTACAAAGCCTGAAACACACATAGTTTTCATAGCAATGTTTTTTGAATGGTACTGCCACTTTTCCTTATGAAAACCACTGCACATGATCTTCAAACTTTGGAGAAACAGGCCCTATAAGCTTGCTGACAAGAAGGACTAGACTGTGAATTCAGCAGATGACATCAGCAGCAGCTCTTCACTGACACTGGCTTTTTTGAGCAGGTAGTGACATCAAGGTTACAAAATACCTCATAACTTTAAAGAACTTATTCTAATTCTGCAATGTAGCACTTTTGGCCAGAGTCCCTCTTTAAAAACCATTGTCTTATGTTCATTAGACCTCTTAATATAGGTTGGGCATTTTGCTCCCAAGGAATGTGCACAAAACCTTTTTTTTCACCTGCACCCCTGAAAAAAGGGCGTAGCCAGGTGTTCACTAATGATACTGATATTCATGTATCATTACATAAAACTGCACTAAAATTAAAGTTGACAAAAATGCTGTGGAAAAACACTACTGGATTAATCATTCCTGCAACCCTCTTTTTGTCTGCTAAATATGTAAAATCTCTTTTGATTGGGTTTAATCCAGTAGCCCGAAAAGACAAAAAAAAATACTCAACAATTATGATTCAATACTAACTGGGAGAGGATACACATAGCTAATATATAAAAATGATGGAATCAATAATGTCATTATTAGAAAAACTATTTTCTTTTTAGATATCTTCCTATTGTTCCACACCAGTACTCGGGCAGCTGCCAATTGTACCCTAGTTTCCCAGTTCATAAGGACCATATCCCCTTCTCCATAAGATACTCTCAAAATGCCTATCTTCTTCCCTTTTACTGTAATACCTGCAATCTGGACCTGATCACCTCTGTTGGATCCGAATCCTGTTCCTGCACTTTTGGCTTGATAAATCTGGGATGTGGAAACTTGGGTGATTTTCTGCACTACCCCATCTAAATGGTTAGATTCTGAAACATCTTTTACAAAGACACTTAGATCATTCGCATAAGCTATTACTTGCACAGGAAAATTACCTTTTTGAATGCTAAACCTTTAATTCCCGCATTTTTCTGTATAGCTCTCAGTAATGAATCTGTCCCAGAAATATACAAAATGGGGCTCAAAGAGCACTCTTGTCTTATATCCCTAAAATACAAATCTCTGACCCCAACCACCCATTTATATAAGGAGTTACACTTGCTTGTGTATATAACATGTTTAACTAGGATGTACATTTTTCTGGAATTCTGTAAATTTCAAGTACTCTAAACAGATAATCATGTGCAATACTGTTAAATGGTTTCTCCAGATTAATGGATAACATATACCCAGAGAGGGTTCCCTTATTGCACCTTTTGAATGTTTCCTGAGTTAGTACAAGCATATCATATACTGATCTGTCTGATAAAGCACATCCTTGAAACACTGAAATCAGGTGTTCTGCTACACGCTCAGGTCTGTTGGCTAAGATTTTTGATAAACTCTTCAGATCCACATTTTATAAGCTAGAGGGATACCAATTATACAAGAATGTTCTATCCCCTTTTTTATATTCATATATAAATGTTAAAGGTGCTGTTGTCATTGATGCTGGTAAACATTTAAGTGACATGATTTTATTATATAAATTCACCAATACAGGGCCCAATGTTGTGCAAAAAGTTTTATAAAATTCAATAGGTAGATCATCACTTCCAGGGGACTTAATTCTTGCAATTTGCTTTATCACTACTTTAATCTCTGATAGCCCTATGGGGGTAGTTAACTCCTGTCCCAAATGTCTGTCCAATCTTGGGTGTCTGGTGGAATTAACAATCTGTTTATATTACCTATTTCTGTTTGGGGTGGCACAAAAGTATCTGTCACAAATTGCCCAGCAATTTTTAATATTTCCTCTGCAGATCTTCTTTTAATCCCATTTTTGTCCAATAGTCCTGCGATTGTTTTATTTTCCACCCTCTTTTGGCACCCTTTAAAGATGTCAAAAGACTGGGCAGTACCTTGCTTTCTATATTGAAGTTCAAACATTAATGGTTGCGCCCTATCATACTGATACTTTTGCCATTTTGTTCCTTCAGTTTTTTAAAGTAGACCCCATACTGACCCCTTCCTATTGGAAAGATCTATCAGCTTATGCACTTTTCCATAAGTTGTAAGTATTTTTATGCTTATCACAGGCCTTCTTTGATGTATAATTTGACAAAGCAGAATGAAGACCTTTTTTCATAGCTTCCCACCAGGCCAACCAGGAGTCATATGCCTCCTGTACAGCCAATCTTGCACTTAATAATTCTTGAACCTGTGGCCTTTCTCCTTCTTCTTGTAATATAGAGGCATTCAACCTCCATACTCCCTTTCCTTCCTTGGGAAACTATCTTTGGATAACATACACTGTAGTAAGACATGATTGGATGTCTCCACCTCCATAGTGCTGGTAGACACCACTGTAAGAAGTTTAGACACATAAACAAAATCACTTCTGAAAGTAATTGCGTCTCTATAATGTGTAGATACTCCAGACTTGTGCAATGTCTGAAAAGCATCTTTTAAATCCACTATGGTAGCCATGTCTATTAAAGCATTAGAATTGCAATGCATCTTTATATGTCCCCTTAAATCAGTAGCTTGCAGGATAGGGTAGTTAAAGTAACTCCCAAAAATTACAGCCTTTGTGGTGAATAAATATGAGCGAAACTTCAGAAAAAGATCCGCTTTTTCTGCTTTAGTTTGACAGACATATATACTGACAACTTTAAAAGAGCACACATCTTTGTTAAGATCTAACATTAATGCCCTCCCTGGTTGAATTTCCACAAGACAAGTTAACTGCCACATAAATAGCCAGCCTGGTGGTGCTGAGAGTTGAGACACTGGACGCCACACCTCGTGCCATGCCAGTGACCTGTGTTCAGGAACGAGCACGGGTCGGTGGAGATGAGGAAGGATCAAGCATCCCATGGACTGCTCTCCTTCCTTGAGGAGGGGGGTTTAACACTCACTGATGCAGTAGCAGCCCCTGGTGGTGGTTGGGGGATTGCCCTGCCTTGCTGGCAGAAGCATGGGGATTGGGGCTGTGGTGGACTCCTTTCGAGTGTGCACAGAAGTGTGCACACTTTGAGCAGGCTTTCATTGCATGTCTGAGCTAGGAAGAAACACTAAAGGAAAAAAAACAGCTGTGGATAGGTGAAGGCACCTACTGTGTTGGTCCACACTCCCACCATTGGACCTGCCTTCAGGAGCCCCTCCCTCCAACTCCGATGCATTGGATTCATAGATAGAGCACCACGGTGGGCAGCGCTACCTTGGGGAGCACAGAGTTGGGGGATTCATCAGATCATGAGTGTCTGCAAGGTAAGGTTTCAGACTGGGAGGTAGAGACCAATACAGGGGGTAGCTGGAGAGAGTTCCACAGCTGGGAGCTTAAAAGAAAGTGTACAAAAAAAAATTGCCACATAAATCCAAAGAAGAGGATACCCACACCATCTCAAAGATCCTCACATAGGGACCAAAACAAGGGACCTACTGTCCATTGTGATGTGGCCCTAGAAATTTATAATTGTGATTTAATTCTAGTGTCCTGTACTAGAATAAAATCCCCTGCTGCTGTTTTAATAACTTCAAAGTGGTTGCATTTTTCTTGGAAGCTTTTAAACTATTTGTACTAAGTGTAGCCACCTTAAGAGAAGACATTTTACATTATTAAAGAAAAAAGAACATGCATTTTGTTTTCCCTTCACTCTTAGTTATCTCTTCATTTTATGGACTGTGATCAGGTAGAGTTCCTCCTTTTTTGAGGAAGATACCACTTTTAGAGAATTCTCAGGATCAGAAGGAAGAGTTTCTTGAGAGAGAATGGAGGTTTCACCTCTCCATCATCTTCAGAATAATCCCACATTTTTATCTTTCTCAATGCAGTGAACCTATTAGACACCAGAAGAGGCAGATGTGTCACATTTTTTGTTTTAAACTTCATACCCTTTTTTTTCCTGGAGATCTCTGTCATGGCTACCTCTTTTTGTGAGAGTACCTCAGGTTGTATTGGGGGTTGCATTGAAAGGGATTCTGCCTGGGCTTCCTCCACAATCATTTTCACCTAAGTTTCAGGGACCACTTTTATTTCAGGAACCGTTGTTGCCTCCATCTGTGGAGGCACAGTTCCCTGAAAATACCCTGCATCAGCCTCCATTAGATGTGGTTTCTGCATGGGTTGTTCTGGTACATTACCCAGGGGTTAGGAATTTGCACCACTTCTGCCTCCCCAGTTTTACCCTCTGATTCTGTGATGCTGTCTTTCAGTTGAGACATTAAACTGAGGTCCAGTCTGCTCCTTCTGGTGGTTGTTCAGGTGGACATTAGAGATCCCATGGCACTTCTTGAAAAGAGTGGGGAATTTTTATGAAGAAATAATAAACAATATACAGTTTCCAGACAAATCAACAATGCTAACTCAATTCATAGGAAGATCAAAAAAGGAATATTAACAAAGAGAAGCCACTAACCCAACAGAAAACAAAACAAAAAAATAATGGAAACAAAGAAATTAGGTATGGTGCTGGGATGAAGCCCATAAGGCTTTACTGTACCCAAGGCTGCTGCTTAAACAAAAGAAGGTCCTTAGTGATTGGTATAGAACCCCTGATAGGTTGGTCTCAATGGGCCTTGCAACAGTACCTCCAATCTCTGTTGAAGATGTGCAGATGCTCCTGGAACCCTCTACCACATATTAAGGGGATATCCTCCACTCCTGCATTGGTGGAATGAAATTATTTGTACAACTGTGGGTACACTCGACTTGTCCTTACCCAGCATATCATGTTTTGAGATTTTGGGAGACCCGGTAATACTTAATCAATCGGCTCTAAAATATAAGTTATTTTTATATACAGTTGCTTTAAAGGCCAAAAGGCTCCTTTTTTGTAACTGGAAATTTACTTATCTTCCCACTTTTATAGGCCATGTCTAAAACTGTTGCGTTCCAAAGAGCATTATTTTGGAGAAAACAGAAACTCACAATTTTTTACAGGGCCTGGGCACCATGGCTTTCTCATTTTGGGGTGGATACAGTTATATCTTAGGTTAGTTTTTATCAGTTGGTTTGTCCTTAGGATAAGTTACTTGTTCTTTTTCATGCTTTTTTTAAACTATAACTCAGTTATGCAGGCTGCTTACTGTGCTTATGTTTTATTATGAAGTTGATAAGTTGTTGCCACGGTTCTTATTATTACTGTTGTGCTTTTCTAATCAGCTGATACCTGACTGCAATTATGTATCATGGGTGTTATATTTCCTTCTACTTTTGTATCATTTGCTCTTATCTCAAATTTGTAATCTATGGTGCAGAGTTATTTTCATGACTTTTTTTTTGTTATGTGTCACTGTATACATTGTTGTCTTAAATCTTAATAAAACAATTCTATACAAGAAAACAAAGAAATTACTTCAAGGGGGATGCCAGGGTATATTTCTCTACCAGTCCACCAGAAAAGGTGCCAATACACTGTGTTTCTCCTTCTCATAAATAAGTGACAGTTCCTTATTAACTTGTGCAATAAGACCATTAACAGTAATTTCTTTCTTTTGCAGTAGAAAATAGCATCTAACCTGCCAGATCACCCATTTCAACACAGCTAATATAAGTTGCACTGTGCCAAAATGGAAACTACAGAATCCCAGACTCATGCAAAATTACCAGAAATCAACATCATAAAACATTCCAGAAAATAGTTGGGCAGCCCGTTGCCTAGCAAGGTCAGTCCAGCAGTCTGTGATATAGGGGTAGTCAAAAAATTAGTGTTCCATTGCTTCAAACTGTTGAAATCAAGACTCTCTAAGACAATATCTGTCATGTATGGCCTTATGATAGTGGTTATTCTGAACATTAAGTCTGTTGTGGCAACATAATCACAAAGTGTCTCACATCTTTTGAGGTATCCTGGGTTCTATGAGTTGAGCCAGTATCTCCTTCTCCTGTATCCCAGGAGAGCAGATGAAACATGGGCTAATAAAAACTGAGTATGTAATATATACATCTACAGTTCTTTTGTAGTTTTATGTAAGACATCATTAAAACAGATCTTCCACTGTTTCAGCTTTTAAAATGATCAAGGACATATGCTACCATGTCTACATATATGTTATGAAAAACCTTTAATGTCCCTGTCATCCATTTCTGAAAGAAATATTCCCTTCTTTCCCAGAAAACAATGGAATCCAAGGTCTTTCATATCCTAAAAGGATGGGTGACATATTAGTATAAAAACAAACAAAGTGAAGACAAAAAAAACATCAACAGGATTTAACATGTTAAGCCTGCCATCTTTTATAGATTTATTAGTGATTGGATGTTTGACAGGGTTCAATCTACTACCCCACAGCAATTTAAAAAAATTATACAATGGATACCAAATGAACTACAAAATCCTACAATCTAATTGGCTGACTGGCATGCTGGCCAAGTGGCGCTGAGGGTGACCCAGGTTCGGGAGTGAGCCTGGGTCATTGGAGTTCAGCAGGGCAGAGAAAGGATTGAGCATCTGGAGGACTGTTCTCCTCTCTCAGGGAAGAATCCAGGGTCAGCCCGGCATTGCAGCAGCTCTTGGTGGAGACCAGAGGCACTGCAATGCTTTGGGGCTGCACACAGGGAAGACATCAGGTGGCTGCCTTCCAGATGTGGATGGGAGCATCCACGCCATGGCCAAGGTGGTATTGCACATCCTACATCTGGGGACCAAAAGCAGGAAAAACCCTGGCTTGCCGAGGAGGCGACGGGGGCCTCAGGGATCTCCCTCACATCCCCAATACCAGGCAGAGCCACACCGGAGATCCACAGACAACTTCCCAAGAGGGATGGACCCTCTAATCTCAGAAAGATGCCACCAAGGGAGGGCAGGCCCTGCCCCGTGGGGTGATCCAGGGCACTGGGAAGTCCCTTGAGGGAAGAGTAATCTGGTGTGGTCTGCCAAGGTGGGGAGTAGCTGGGGTAGGATGGAGAAGGCACCTCCAAGAGAAGCCTCGGTGCAGCTGGAGATAAATAGAATTCAGAAAAAAAAAATTGGCTGACTGGCACCTTTCCAGCATTATAAATCCTCAGTGTACCAACTGGAAAAGGTGCCAGTCAGCCCCTTAACAAAGATCAGTATGACCCCCAAAGATACTGCAAAAAAGCTGCCATCTTAGCTCACCATTAAATGGGCAACTCTGGACCCCCCTGCAACACTCAAATTAAACAAAGTAATTTAATTAGTCACAGTACCAGTTTGGGCCAAAATAATGTTTTCCAACTCTTTCCCTGTAACTGCTTCTACTCGACTCACCTCTGTGAAGCATTTTTTTTTTTATTGGCACTCGCCTCAGTCCACATACTCATGATAACGGCTTCTGAAACTGCTCACTCCTTCTACCTTAATGGTAACATAGAAACATAGAATCTGTTGGCAGATAAGAACCATACAGCCCACCTAGTCTGCACATTTCCCTGCTTGGTTTGGCAATCCATACTCTTTTCTGTATTGCCTTTCCCCCGTTCAACTGTACAGCAGGGTTCCTTTATGCTTATCACATGCAATTTTAAATCCCTGTATTGTTTTTGCTTCCACCACCTCGGCTGGTAGGCTGTTCCATGGATCCACCATCCTCTCTGTGAAAAAATATTTCCTAGCATTCCCCCTAAACCTCCCTCCCTCCAGCCTTATGCTATGTTCCTTTGTCCTTGGCCACTTTCTTCTCTGAAATATGCTCCCCTTCTGTACCCTGTTTATTCCTCTAAGGTATTTGAAAGTCTCTATCATATCCCCTCTCTCCCTTCTCTCTTCCAGTGAATAGATGTTTAGTTCCATGAGTCTTTTCTCATAAGGCTTGTGGTGCAGTCCATGTATCATTTTTGTTGCTCTTCTCTGGACTGCTTCCATTCTGTCTATGTCCTTTCTGAGATGTGGTCTCCATAACTGGACACATCATTCCAGATGAGTATGGTGTTGCTGATCAGCTACTGAAGCACCGAGGGATCGCTAGAGAGAGGGGGGGACTGGGACAGACAATAGCCAGGAGGGGGGTGCTGGTGAGCAGAAAGGAGTCTCCAAGTGGTTCCCGTTACTACCGGAAGGATAGACAGGAAGGACTCTCTGAGCAACTCATGTTAGTACTGGAAGGAACAGTGAGACAACCAGAGTGGGAGTGAGTGAAGCTGAAGTCGGGTGGCGTTGTGGGTGGGAACAAGTGGGCTAGCACAGAGGAAAAACTAGCATTTTTTTTGTATTTTTTTTGTCTCCACAAGCATGAAAGAGAGACAGAGCCCCCATCCATGAAAATAGTTTTTTCCCTGACATTCGGATTGCCTCAGTCTCCCTGCTCACTCTTGACTGACACCAGTTAAATAGTACTCTGGCTCCAGAGTGGACTACCAATCCTAGTGAGAAAGGATATTTTAAGAAAAATTAATAAAAATATATATACATTTCTTTTTATGTCTTGTAAAACAAATAAAGCTAAACATTGCATAAAAGCAATATACTACTCCAGGGTGTGAGTATATGGGTGGATTTACCACTTCTGGTGTGGTTAACTCCCTTGGCCTGTGTCCTTGTGACCGAACCATACCAGGCATGGTAAATCCACCCATATACCCATGTCCTGTCATGGTATATTGCTTAAATGTTATATAATCTGGTTTCCAGCTTTTGAGACAATGTAAAGACAAAACTAATATAAAGAAATATAGGAACAGTAAAGGTTTTTAACATATGAATCCTTTTTTTGTACCGTGGGCCAAGCTTTCCATTGATCAATTTTAGTTTCTGCTATGGAGTATTTAACAGACCAATTGTGAAAAGCTGAATCCTGCATCCCAAATTAATACCCAGTATGGTAATAAGGTCATGCAGTACCTGTATCCCAGCAAAGGAAATGTGCTGCATCCTGTTGTTTCCCAGAAGAGCATGCATTTCTGGAGGTTTAAGGTAGAATCTGAAATGGTCAAGAAAGACAGAGACATAGCTCTTTTTCCTGACTTCTTGTCAGCTACCATTATACAGACAACATTGGCATAAGCTGAGACACAAGGGAACAATAGGCCTGCTTAGCCATTAAAATGCATTATTTCTGGATCTTGGCCTAATTTTCAAAGAAAAGGGTCTACACAAAAAGCATATAAAATAGGGCTGAGTGGACAGCCCTGTTGCACCTCTTTGCAAATCCTTATAGGATTCCCAAGCATAACATTCATAACTGGTTTCAAGGTGGCCATCGTATATAACTGTCTAACCATTTTGTTTTGTTTTCAGACCACATGCTGACGCAACCCCCTGTTTTTGTTTTTGCATCATATATAACTGTTTCAACTATTGTATAAATTCAGGTTGAATACCATACCATTGTAAAGTCAAAAATAAAAACTGATGAGAAACCAAATCAAAAGCCTTTTGCCTAATCCAAACTCAGAACAAAATCCTTTGATGTAGAATAATTAAACAATTCCCTTATCAGCAACAGATTATCCTGAATTTTTCTTTGTGGAATCACACGTTTGAGTAGGAAACATTAGTATCTTGGCAGCTGTAGCCAATCTGTGGCCCAATATTTTACTAAATATTTTCCAGTTGGTGCTTATTAAACTAATCAGTTTCCGATTTATGAGGAGGACTTTGTTGCCCTTTTTATGTCAATACATCAGGAGGCTTTCAAACTATTCTGGTGGTAAAGCCATGTCACATTGTAAAGTTGCATTATAAACAACTACCAAGCAGTCTATTAAAGAATCCAAGATTTTTTGACAGCTCCCCTGGGAAGACATCTGGGCCAGGGGTAGTACCACCTTTCAGGGACGCCACATCAAAATAGACATCATTTTTAGATATGAGAGTTGTTAAGAGATCAACAAAATCATTAGGTGGGCCTCAGATAATCAGATCATGAAAAAAACCACAACAGGAAATTCTGCACAAGCAGGGAGGAATCAAACAAGGCCTCAGTGTGCATATAAACAATGTGCAACATATCAAAATTATCAGACTTAAAGATCCAGTGTCATCCTATAACAGAGCCATATATTTTTTTCTACCCACTTGTTACAACCACCAGATGGATTAATGTTCTGTGCCATGCCCTGAGTTCTGAAATTTTGTTCAGTGATTGATATAGTTGCCCTATCATTGTGAAAGGCAAACATTTCTTTGTTAACATTAGCAATTTGTGCCATGTAATTATATGTAGTATCAGAAGATAAAGAAATTAATGTTTGAAGTTGTCATCTCAAATTCAAATAATGTAAATATGTTTGATTATTTGCTTTCTTTGCATTAGTTTTAAAAAAAAGTTCTGAGGTCCTGTTTGGTATCTGTTAACCATTGAAGTATTTATTTATTTGAAGTCTTGGATTACAATACCTTTGAGCTAGAAGCTCTTTTTCAACAGTTTCACATCAGAGAAACACAATAAATGTACAACTCATAAACTTAACAAGTCAAAGTGGATGATGCATATAACAGGCTTATAGAAGATAGCTGGCATTGAACTTAACAACTTAGACAGTTATTTCAAAATAACAGAAAAATAAAGATGGTGAGAACAATATAATATTATTACAGACAATGGTGAATTAGTCAAAAAGATGGCCTTGTTAGGTCAGGTGGTATGGCTGTTGTGAGGAGTAGAGGGACAGAAGGCAATGGGGAAAGAGAGGGAGGGGTGGGAAGGGGCACTGGTGGGACCAAGACATGTGGAAGACAGGGTGAATGGTGTAGGGGGGATGGGGAAAGATACTTAAGGAGGAAGTCAGAGGGGGGCAGGGTGAAAGGCATAGAGGGGAGGGTGAGAGATCTTTCTTGATGCTAAGTGCAGTGAGGGGTCGGAAGAGTTTCCTCATGCGACTGTGGAGAACCTCACTTAGAGAGGGCAGTCACAGCTGCTAAGTGTGGTGGGGTGTTGGTGTAGCTAACTTTTGAATGGGCCAAGTTTAGGTTTGGCCAGGATATCTCAATGAAGGGCATTTAACCTATAGGGGGCATGGTATGCAAAGGACCACTGTCCTTGAGAGGTATCGACAATGGGGGACCTGGTTGCACTGTCTAGATATACTTCAAGTCTGGTGGGGGTTAGTTGTTAAATTAAGGAGGTTCTGGATTGTTGTGGGGGTTAAGCCTAGGCAGATTTTCTTGACTAGGAGACAGGTCTGGTATTTCCTGCTACCCTGTAGATGTAGCCAGTTAGTCAGTGTGTGCAAGTCACATGTATGAGTGCATCAATCTGCTCCTATTAGTAGCCTACAGTCTTTGTTAAGTGCAGTGGTGATCCTTTTGAGAGTCATGCCTGATGCAGCCCTATACACCACTAAGCCAGAGTCAATTACAGAGATAATTGAGCTATTCACAGTGATCCAGAGTGCTTTGGTAGTCATACAGTGTCTGTGCCTGTATAGAAGGTCAATTTTAGTATTAAATATTTTTGCAAATTGTCCACATTGATTGAAAAGGACAAGGAGCTGTCAAGAGTTGCCCCTAGGAATTTGAATGTGTGCAACTGTTCAAGTGGGGTTTTGTGGCTACTCAGTAAAGTCAACTGATGAGATTTTTGGTTTTTGTACGTGCTAAAGAACGACATGGCTTTTGTTTTTTTATAGGTTCAATAGCAGCTTGAGCTTCAAGAACCAGTCCTCAATAGCTGAGAAGCTATGCTGGAGTTGTGTCTCCAGAAGGTGTGGGTCAGGATTGTGGGTAAAAATAACAGCATCATCCGCATGGAGGAGTAGTCAATCAGTACTGACATGGGGGAGGTGGTTTAGGAAAAGACTGAAGAGCAGAAGGCCTAATATCTAGCCTTGAGGGACACCTGTGTGCATACTTGCCAGCTATCCCCTGAGAGGATTCCATTTATCTTAACCTTTTGGGATCTGTTCATAAGATAGCTTTTGAACCACCCCACAGCATCAACTGAAAGCCCAATGATGGAGAGTTCATCAAGCAGGAGGCTACCAACACCAGAAGAGGAAGAAGAGGGGAGTTTCTTACAAAAAGGGGATTGACCCCTTGGAGGAATTTACATCAGACACAGGAGGGTGACAAACAGATAAAAATTTACTTTTTAACATGACTTTTGTTTTACCTTATAACCAAGTGGCTTTATAGAGACAATTTGGAGGAATTTATTTTGGACACCGGAGGGGAGTATCATGGAAAAAAAAAATATATTGGACTTTTTGAGGTGATTTTTTATAGTCTATTTTTTATCTTATAACCAAGTGATTTTATAGTCTATAGTTTCTTTAGGCAATTACAAGATAGGCCGTATTATGTGATCAGAAGGGGGAAGTAGAACTTGGTACATAGAAAGGGAAGGTATTGTGTGGGGGCTGGGTGAGATGACTTTTATGGTCTATTGTTTATCTTATAACCAAGACATTTTATAGTTCTACTGTTTCTGTAGGCAATTACAAGACAAATGATATGTGATCAGAAAGAGAAAGCAGAACTTGGTACATAAGAGGGGAGGGTTTGTGTTTGGGCTGTAGAAAGGGGTGCTGAAGGAAGCAATACAGGCTGATAGAACAACAATGTGGCATGCCAGTGAAGGTGGCAGTAGTGGGGAAATAGGGTTACATAGAAACATAGAATTTGACGGCAGATAAGGACCGCTTGGCCCACCCAGTCTGCCCATTTCCATACCTAATGGATAAGCTGCAGATCCTAGTTAACCAGCAGCCTACTTCTTCCTACCCCCAACCCCTAGAATTGCCTTATGACTGTCCCATGCATGCTTGAATTCCACCACTGTTTTTGACTCCACAACCTCCTCTGGAAGGCCGTTCCATGCATCCACAACCCTTTCTGTGAAAAAACACTTCCTTAAATTACCTCTGAGCGCCCCCCTTCTAAATCATCCGCCCCTTGTTCTTGCACACCTCTTTTTGAAAGATGCTACCCTCTTGGACTTTGTTGATTCCCTTGAGGTACTTGAAAGTTTCTATCATGTCCCCCCCTTTCTCTTGAGGCTATACTTGCTCTTTTAAGTCTCTCTACATATGTCTTCTGGTGCAGACCCTGCACCATTTAGTTGCCCTCCTCTGGACAGCTTCCATCCTGTCTATGTCTTTGCAAAGATTGGGTCTCCAGAACTGCATGCAGTACTCCAGATGGGGTCTGACCAGCTGTCTGTACAGAGGATAATAACTTCCTGTTTTCTACTGGTGATGCCTCTCCTATGCATCCAGTATCCCCCAGCCGTCCTTGCTGCCCTCTCACATTGCTTGCCCATCTTTAGGTCATCTGATATGACTACCTCAGGTCCCTTTCCATTTGTTGTTGTTAGTATCTCACCCCATTGTGTACTCTTCCCTGGGTTTTGTTTCCCAGGTGCATTACCTACACTTCTTAGCATTGAATCTAAGCTGCCATACATTTGACCATTCCTCTAACCTTGCCAAGTCCCTTCTCATCCTTTCCACTCCACCCTTGTGCATCAAATCTGTTGCAGATCTTTGTGTCACCTGCAAAGAAACATACTTTTCCTTCCAGTCCCTCTGCAATGTCGCTATAAAGACACTGAAGAGGACCGGTCCTAATACTGAACCCTGCAGTACCCCACTAGTAACCCCCTTTCTTCAGAGTGGACTCCATTTACTTATTCTCTGTGTCCATCTCCAGCCAATTCTTTACCCAGGCTGTCATCTTGGGACCTACTCCCAGGCTGGCTAACTTGTATAAATCTTGTGTGTGGGACTGTGTCAAATGCCTTGCTAAAGTCTAGGTAGGCCATGTCCACAGCCCCTCTCTCTGGTCTACTACTTTGGTCACCCAGTCAAAGAAATCTATCAGATTCATCTGGCATGACCTTCCCACTGTGAATCCATGCTGCCTTGGGTCCTGTGCCCTCTGGTCTCTAGATACTGACAATTCTTTCCTTCAGAAGTGATTCCATCATTTTCCCTATCACTGAGGTTAAACTAACAGGTCTGTAGTTTCCTGCTTCTGCCTTGCTCCCACTTTTGTGAAGGAGAATCACATCTGCTCTCCTCCAGTCTTCGGGTACCACCCTATCCTCCCATGATTTGTTAAAGAGGGTAGTCAGTGGTGTCACTAGTTCTACCCTTATTCTTTTAGAATTCTGGGATGAACCCCATCAGGCCCCATTGCTTTGTCCACCTTCAGTTTTAAGAGTTCTTTCAGAACCCTTTCTTCTGTAAATGGGCTGGTATCAACTTCTGTATCCAGAGTGTTTCTGTTTGTTTTAGGTAACTCCCCCTCTTCATTTGTAAATACTGAGCAAAAATATTTGTTTAGTATCTCTGCCTTTTCAGAGTCACCCTCTGCCCACCCTCCCTCCCTTTATTAAGCCTCACTATCCCTCCCTTGGTCTTCCTTCACTCCCTGATGTACCTATAAAAGGTTTTATCCCCATTCTTAACTGAGTTGGCTATCTTTTCCTTGGTTTGGGCCTTTGCTGTTCTGACTGCCTTCCCAGCTTCCTTTTGCTTTAACTGATACAGTTCTCTGTCCTGCTCCTTCTTTGATTCCTTGTACTTCCTGAATGCTTTCTTTTTCTCTTGAACCTTCACTGCCACTTCCTTTGAGAACCATAGTGGTTTCTTGCATCGTTTTGTTTTGTTTATTTGCTTCACACAAAGGCTTGTTACCTCTGTGATGACAGTTTTTATTATTCCCCATTGTTCTTCCACCCCTCCTTCCTGCCCATTTGCTAGTGCATTCCTTAGGCACTCACCCATTTTGGCAAAGTCAGCCCTCCTAAAGTCCAGTACTTTTGCTTTTGTATGGCTTGACTCTATTGCTGTGTTTATTGTGAACCATAATGTCCGATGGTGGCTAGTTCCCAGATGGCTACCCACTTCTACATCTGTAATCCCCTCTCCATCTCCATTTGAAAGAACCAGGTCTAAGATTGCTCCCTCTTGAGTGGGCTTCAATACTAGTTGTCTAAGGCATGCCTCCTGTACGGCATCTAGAATAACCCCACTCTTTGAAGTGGCTGCTGCAACTGCCCTCCAGTTAACATCTGGCTTATTCAGATCACCCATCAGCAATATCTCCCCTTTTTCTGCCATTCTAAGTATACTTTCTATCATTTCCTTGTCCATTTCCTCCCCCTGAGAAGGGGGTCTGTATACAACCCCTGTGCAGATTGTGGTGCCATTTCCTGTCTCCAAATTTACCCACAGTGCTTCTTCTCCTCCCTGTTTACCCTTATGTTCTGTTGCTTTGATTCCTTCCCTTATGTAAAGAGCTACTCCTCCTCCTCTTTACCCTCCCTGTCCCTCCTGTAGATAGTGTATCCTAGTATGTTTACGTCCTAGTCATGGTTTTGTGTGTACCATGTTTCTGTGACTGCCACGATATCCAGATGTTCCTCCTCCATCAAGGCCACTAATTCAGGAAGCTTGTTACTCAGACTACAGGCATTGGTACTCATTGCTCTCCATTTTTTGATGGCTTTACCTTCTGTTGCAGCATCCCCCACTGACCTTTCTACCTCGGTCTTTTTCTCATTTAGTACCCTGTTTTGTAAGTTGCAGGGGAAGGTTTTTTTTTGTTGTTTTTTTTCATTCAAGTTTACTGTTTTACAATTACAGAGCAAGCTGCACATCATACATCATTGTCAGAAATCACATAGTAAAAATATATATATTCAACTTACCCTCCCCACCCTCCCAAATCCCCCATCTTGCATACATTCAACCATATGTAACCCCCACCCAGGTATGCCGTTTCTATCTGACAGCTCTGCCTGGTGAGCTGGGTTCGGGGAGGAATATGTCACTCGACACATTGGCTAGGTTTGGCTACTCTGCAACAGGGGCACCCAAGTAACTCTGGACAAAGGAAGCAATAACTGTTATGTCCAATACCAGAAGTTGGATTCTAAAGTGTGGCTTTTATTCACATCCAACAGAATAAACAAAGCATAGATGGACTCCCACGGGGCTACACTCCTGGTAATGCAGATTTAAGGAGACCCTCTGAAACACACTGGGCACACAGCCCAAACTTGTACGCTGCTCTGGGTTTTCCCAGGCTCGGCTCCCTTGCCAGCCACTTGGACACTTTCCATATAGCATGGAAACATTTACTGGTGGCTCCCTAAACCACCTCTGAGCACTTCTGCCCCATAAGGGAATTTACCTCATCAATCCTACATCTGGGTACTTTCCTCAGGCACTGGCCAAGTACCTAAGAGAAAGCAACAGGTGTCCCAGAGCAAATCTGTAGAGGTGAATTTGGTTACTACTGATGGGGGGGTCTCCCACCTCTCGCTCCCATAATTCATACCCGGCCATTTCTCTGGGCTATAACACATCATCCTTCAAAACACTTTGCTGTGTAGATTCTTTTTAAATGTATGCCACATTCAATCTACTGTCTTTACATCCCATTTGTGCTGAACTTGAACATACTTAATTAGAGACTGTGTCCATTACTCTAGACTCCCCACTGAGTTAAGCAGTCCAATCCCTACATCTTCCAAACTGTACTTGGCTGTCTTTTCCTGACCCCACAGTAACAGTCCCTTTAGTTTCATCCTGATTCAGGTGAAAACACATGGCCGTTTAGCAGAGTGAACTCACCCCTTGGTTGCAGGTGCCCCACAGGCATTTTCTCCTCAAATAACTCTTGTCCAGAGCTTCTGGTGCCTCAATACGAACTTAAATCAAGCAGCTTCTTTTCTCTAACTGGACCAGCAGGGCTGGAAGCAGGCTGATTTCTTCTCCCCATCCCCGCAGGGATGGGGCCCTGAACCACTGAAAGCACTCTCCACCACTTTAGTGTGGTCCTCTTGTGTTCCTCGGGTGAGAACACACACTATACAACAAATAATAGCTCTTTGACTGAGCTTAGAGCTCTGAGGGCCTGCTTACAGCATAGCACCTCTTCTACTACAGATTACAACAGACTCTACTCAACTCACAGACTGACTTCAAATTCCTCAACGTCCTACTGTA